>CM069904.1:40208429-41473955 GCA_036172215.1 Camellia granthamiana
CATCAATGGTCTTTCCACTTAATAAAATCTTAGCCTCCCTACAAACAAACTCATAGAAGAGATTAGAGTGCTTCACTGCAATTGACTTGGCTTTTCCTAAGAGCTGTTCCTTCCGAGTAAACCATTGCTTAATAGTACCACTCAGCTTGCTTTCAAGTCGATGCATCGAATTGACAAAAACATACCAAAGCAAGAGCATTGATGCTTCTCTGAATTTCCCAGCCTTCTCAAGCATATCAGCTTCAAGGGGATCATCTCCAATCAGCCTTGCTAAATTAGCAGCTTCCAAAAAGTTTCCCCATTCTTTTTCCAACAATAGAAGCTCCTTGAGGCAATTTAAATTCTTCAAGAACGTGCGCATCAAGTCCACAGAAAAAAAAGATTTAACAAAATCCATCATTAACCAGTTATTTTTGAGCTCATAATAATGTAGAGCAGCCCCCTGAAGAAAATCTTGACCAATTTTGTCAATTTTTTGATCTGCATGTTGTTTCCAGCGACGAATGTAGCGCAAGCCAACGTCAAATAACCTCCCAGCAGAGCAGGCAGACAAACATTGCTCATATAAGTTGGCCTTTGCATATGCTTCAGCTGCAAGCTTATACTGTCGTGCCAGTGAGAAGCAAAATCCAGCATTCTCCAGCTTAGATTCCCCACATTTTTCCAAATAAATTATGCCTGTATCAATAACATTTAAATGAATTCCAAAGTTTTATCAACTCCAAATAAGACACAAAGCTAGAACAATTTGGATTATTAGAAACTAGAACTTGAAGAAAACGCAAGCGCTTCGAATGTAATAATATAATCATGTTAAATATTATTGCTCATCCAGCACTAATTTTCAGCAAGTGCCCAAAACTAAGTAATTTGTGCCAGACAACAGCTGATCTGCATATTTGGAAACATCAACACCTACATGATTACATCTGTTAGAAAGACCCATCAAATGCAGGTCTCGTATCTCTCATATGCATGTTAAAATGTTAGTCTCTAATTGTACCAAAGTTCACAACATGTGAAAGCCACATAAAACAATGCCAGACCCATGGTAGTTGAGCCAAATAGTAAACACGGCACACATTTTTATCTCAAAATTAAGTTTATTCAACAAAAACTTGTATCGAATATTAAACTCTCAATCAATGAATACAAAAAAATTACTATCTTATCTTGAAAAAAGAAAATATATGTTAAATTGCAGCAAAACCAGAATGAAAGAGTTGAAAGCTAGAGAACTATTGTTGCAATATGGTTCAAAGGTTTAAAATGAAAACAAACAAATAAAAAAATAAGAATTGAAAATCCAACCTGCTCTTTCAAATTCGTTTAACTCAAAATAACATTGGGCAGCCAATTCGAACTTGTCAATAGAGTCCAATATTTCAGCTGCCTTCTTCAGAGCAATGCGAGATGCTTTGGGGTCTGAAAAATGCATATGTTTAGAAGTAGCACGAAGTGCAGCAGCTTTGGCATGACTTTCCCAGTATGTGTCTCCTGCTCTTTCAAAGCACATCATTGCCATCTCATAGTTATGCTCGTAAAAGAGCTGCATTTAGGGGAGAAAAAAATTTAGTAAGAAATCAACATGTTTAAGAATAAAAGGTAATGAGGAAGTTCTCAAGAATGACCATCGTTACATATATGAACACAGCATGAATTTGACATTCCACGCCAAAAAATTGGGAGGAAAAAGTAAAGGGAAAAAAAAAAAAATTTATATCAACACATTGAGAGAACATTGCAATGATATATACATATATGTTGAATTTATAATTACCAAAATTCATGAAAGAAATAAAAATAGAAATTTATAGCGGTGTGTGCAATAATAAAATACTTATTGCGAAATATTGGAAGTGTTTTGAAAGTATCAGAAAAGTAAACTCTAGGTATCTTATATGAATCTAACAATGTTTAGATATTTCATGACTTTGACATTGTGACTATGGAAGTCAAAGGGACATCATTCACGCTTGGAGATTTTACGCAGCACTATAATATCATGGAATATGTTGATGATGATGATGATAGAAATAGTAATAGTAATAATAATAGAAGGTTCAATCTCAAAACAATAAATGTACAAGCAGCATGCATATATAGCAATAATAGCAAAGGTCATGAATAGATGGAAAACAAGCCTTGATGCCGCGGGACTTCCATTCCTCTTGGCTGCTAACAATTTGCATTTCCTTCACAGATTCATAATCCAGTTTTCTTACTTTAACAAGGTTCAGCTTCATCCAATAGTTAAAAACTGAATCACAGAACCCTTCATCCTCACAGATCCACAACCTCTGCCTTGTGCGAGTGATAGCCACATATAATTGCTTCAGTTCAGAGCACAAGGCAGTGTGTTTCTCCAGGTTGAACCCCTGAAAGTGTTGGGGAGCTGTGGAAATCTGCAGATCTTTTTCCTCCATATACTCGTATATCACTTCCCAGTGATTTCTCATTGGGGATGAGCTAAAAAAATTATACAGCAGTACATCCTGCAACATGATATGAAATGATTTTTTAACTTAAATAGATCATATTCAGATCAGACTTTAAAAAACAGAATTATACAAAGTTAAAAAATAATATAAAAAAAATGAAGAAATGTTTTTTTTCTTGACTTACAGTAACTGTTGAGGAGGAAGTCCTTGTAATCCATCCAAAAATCAATGAAATAGATAAATTGGAAAATTCATTTACCTGAAACTCTAGGCCCTTGCACTCCATGATTGTTAGAACAAGAGCTTGTTTTCCAATGTAATCAGAAATTTCCCTCCTCGAACTATCATCCCGAACTAAAACAACCTGCTCTGCCCCAAAGCCGGCAAAATCCTTTCCACTGTTTTGGAATATAGTTAAGATTGCATTTTCATTATGATTGGGCACAATAATAGTGGGGGCTTCACCATATATAAGACTACTTTCAGGAGTCAAAACATCAATTGACTGAGGAAAAAAATAGTAAAGAAGATCAATCACACTCTGCGCTAACTTGAGAACTCCATCATGGGTGCGGAAGTTGTGGGTCAAATAAAACATGTCCGAGATTTGACCTTTCCCTTTTCTTCCATCGGTTTCATCCCTTTTCAATCCCAAAAACTCCACATAAAACAGACACCGTATATCCTCAAACCGAAAATCAATACCCTTTGCTATTGTTTGGGCAGTATCACCCGAAAAGACAAAACCCTCACTAAAATTTCGGCATACATACTTGAAAAGAGCAATTTGCTTCATTGAGAGGTCCTGCACCTCATCAACAAATACAAAATGTATCTCATCGCCTGCATACCTCTCATTTCTTAGTCGATGATGAAGATCAATGACTAAGTCAGCAAAATCAAATTCTCCATTAACCACCTTTTTCTTCTCATATGCTAAGAAGATATCATATATCATCTCCCTTTTCTGCCTGCTTATACTAGACCCAACACGACACTCAGATAATGAAACATAATCCTGCCGACTGAGCTTCCCATCACATACCTCCCCAGCTATCAACCCACCTTTTATCACAGACATTATCTCAGTGAAAACTATACTGGGAACCAGTCTTTTAGTTAGCAGGATGTTAAAATGAGACCAGTAAGATGAGCTAAATCTCTCAAATGTAACCTCCTTTGTCCTGATAAAAATTTGGAATGCCAGTGATCTTGCATTTCCAGATTTACCATGAGTGAGTTGTCTTGCATCACGGAATCTTTCAAAGTATGAAGTACCAACTGTTCCATCAAGCATCATCAAAAACTTGGAAAATGTTATGATGAGTGGATATGACTCTGGTAAAATATCAACAAAAGAATCAGGAATATCTGCAAATTGTAATGCATCATCAATGTCATCATCCATACGCACCGAACTGCTTTTCGCTGAAGATTTATTCCCACATACAAAGCTGCACATTTAGAAACAAAAACAGTGTAAAACAAGATAGCTTTGCAACACCTAATGTAAAAATGTATATGCTAAAAAAAATTATATATAAAAAATACCATGAAGATAAGGCATAAATGATCATAGAAACTAAACATTACTTTTAAAGAATTTATCTAAAGCAAGAGAAATTAGTTTGCATAAATTTCTTTGTATAATTTTCTCATGCTTTTGTCAATTTTGCCTAGAAACTTGGAATTATGGCATGTACTTGCTTATGGAGAAATCATATTAGATCAGTCATGTCCACATGCCTATCCACTTATCTGTAGATTTTTTTTTTTGTAGGTTGCTTGATTTCTAAGCCATCATAATTGTATAGACATCAACTCACCTAGTTGAGCAACAAGTAAATGAAACTTGACAAGTATAGGGCCATGAACTTCCACCACAACTCAACAGGACTAAAGATACTGAAAGATTTAGAGGGACAATTTTCTATTTTGCTTGGCACATTTTTTTTACCCTTTTGTTGCTGGGCAATAAAACAATATGTTCTTTCCAAATGCGGTAAATTTCAACATTTTGTGAACATTTTTCTTCTGGTCTGTTTGCAAAAGTTTGGTGGAGTACCTTGATTTTCTTGACATGTCTAGTTCTTAACATTTCACTGGTTCAAGAATCCATTAGAAAAGGACATCATTAAGTTTTGACCCTCAATAATTGAGGGTGCTGGGAGGGCTAGAATGGTTATAGAATTAGTTTTCAGAATTGAATTATTGACACAAATTTCATGCCCTCAGACTTCAACCTGCATTCTCCTACTTCAATATCTTTTATTCCATCCATGTTGGTCTAGTTGTATTTGGATCCTTGAGTACGCTGTTTATTTTAATTCATATAATTTGCGAGGGGATCTGGTATGTTTTGCACAAGCTAAAGAAAAGGCCCTAGATTTAAAGATAGCCACATGGGAGGTAGCCTATCAGCATCTACAATAGATGATGGCTTAAATAATAACAGTTGCAATAATTAGAGTTTCAAAAGCAAGCTAACTACTGGAACTTTAAGCAACAAGTAAGTTTTGTTCAGTGCACTTGCGTGGACAGACCTAATATCATAAACTGCAAGCTACATGTTCAAGGCTCCTTTGCAAATGAAAAAAACAATAATATTAAGAGGGTATTTGGGATGATCTAAATTAGTATACTTTTTGAATTTTTATGAGAAAAACGTGAAATATGGGTTGGGTTTGAAGTGATGTGGTACAAAAGTGATGTGACCCTCAAATAAGATGATTGTGGCCCAAATAGGATAGTGTGTTAAAATTGCATGTGCTATTTTAGCACATGCCAAACACCCCCTAAATTAATGCAAATTTTCAAAATTCCTTGAGAAACATTTATTTATATGTTTTGAAAATCTGAAATATAGCATACTGCTAAATTAAAGTAAGAAAACTAGGACGTTTTAGAAAGCCATAAAGAAATTCGGTTTAGTTGACTTAGAATAATGTATGTATATGTATTCCATTTCACATGTACTATCAGAGCCATTAAAATGGAAAACTTCAGCTATAAAAAAATAAAAAATAAAAAGAATTGAACACAATGATAATAAATAGATCTAGCACTAAAGCAACAAAAATAGAACCAACCAGCAGTACCTTTTCAATTGAGAAACATGTTGTTTTACAGCAAAGCACAATTTTGGACTCACTGTGACAAAAATCTGGTGCAAGATATCTCTTCTAGCCTCCTGAATCTGATCAGTCTCACTACTATCCTCCTGGTGCCTCCAGCTATCATCAGTGGATAGATTACTCTGAACTTCATGATAACCCTCAGATGCTAAATGGTACAGTTGCTCATTCTGAAATAATTTCATGGTCAAAACAGTGGTCTTCCCAGTGCCTGACCTTCCAAGTATAAAGGTGCTTCTGTTGAAATGAATTATCTCTTTCTCTTGGTTTGTTAATTCAAAAGGAAGACTCAGTTCTTTACCATTGCAGCCAGAAAGCAGGTGGCTGACCGCACCAATTGACAATGAGTAGAATTTCATCAGTAACAAACTTTCACTCACCTTTGCATCCTCAACATAGTCTTTGCCAACCAAAGATGCATCATTTATAGCTTCCCCATTTTTGGTCTCACTGAGATTCTTATATTGAATAAGGCCAGAGGAGAGTTCCCACGTCATAGGAACTTCGAAATCCCTAAACTCAAAAAAAAAAAAAAAAGAAGAAAAGAAAAGAAAAGAAAAGAAAGAAAGATGATACCAATTACAATGACAATTATAGAATATTAGAAAGACAAAATTTATATCCATTTTGTAGAGCATGACCTTAATTATGTTCGATAGGTTGGTTTTAAAAATCTAGAACTCAACACAAAAAAAGATTTAGATACACTAGGGAGGGTACACGAGAATTTACTTACCCATCATGGCATTTGACCTTGCAACGATTGAGATAATCATCTGTGTACATCCCAAATATGCCATCCAAACGTTTAACCAATTTTGGAAATTCCTCCAATGGCAATACATCCCAAACCTTTAAGACTTGGGTGTACAATGATTCCTTAACAACATCAATTGAGCAAACAATGTATAGTTCCCTGACCTTGAATTTATTCAACATCTGTGACAAGCCTTCACAATTGATGTCTAAATTTCTCCTCCTTGGTCGCCAGCCAGTAGAGATCTTAGTTATTAAAAGAAGAACTAAATTCTTTGTCTCTGGTGACTTTAGGTTGACAAATGATTTCCTAAAGTTGTCACTGAAGAGAATCTGAGGACAAAATGGTTTATCCATATATATATATAGAAAAGGGACAATATATACACCAAAAAAAAAAAAAAAAAAAGAATATGAAAGAAAATTACTAAGAAATGAAAGGTAACTCTATATACCTTCCACCTGGCACCCTTGAACAGCATGCTATTCCCATTAAGGAAATCATCCAGTTCATCGAGCTCTTTTTTGACCTCTATGATGACTTTTTCAAAATCCTTATGCTCATCAGCATTAAAAAAACACTGGCGAACCTTGGCATCAGAGATAAGTTCATCCCACACAGATCCTCTATTACTCAGCATTGTTTCATTGCCCAAAATCCAAAGACAATGCCTAAATAAGGATTAATTAAAAAAAGAAGTTAACTACATAGTTCAAGAACTTTAAAGTATACTAAATAGTAAATCTAATATTATCAATAACCCATATGAAACCATACCTAGCCCTTGTCAAAGCAACATTAATTCTTCGAGGACTGGAGATGAAACCAATATTTGATCCTCTACCAGAGGATCTTACAGTTGATATTACTACAACATCTTCCTCCCCACCCTGACACCCATCTATAGATTTCACATTCACAACAAAGTTATCATGCTTCTCATATTTCCGGCCCAACCTCTGTTGAATTTCAGCAATTTGAGCAGAGTAGGGGGATACTATACCAACACTAAGCTTCTTCTTTGAAGCAGCGCATGCTGTACCAAAAAAACATAAAAATAAAAATATGGAAGAAGAAAAGAAAAACAATACAATCATTTGGATAGAGCTAAAACTAATGAGGTACATCAAAAGAGATCTAAATAGGACTTTTAAATATTATTCCATTTGCCTAATCATTGATTGATTTTCAAGTGTTCAACTTAAATAACTTCTTATTGTTTGGAAAGAGGTAACATTCAAAACAACACAAAAAAAGTAAACGCAAAGTTTAACAAAAGAGATTGCCCCATTTAGTAAATTTAACAAGTCAATGATTTGATGTTTATACATTATATACAAGGATTTGTTGGATGACATTATTAGATGAACACTGATGATGTGTCATTAGATGAACACTGAACGAATAAAATACCGTCAACATGCATACCTTCAGAAAGCAAATGCAATATTTTTAAAACAACTGCCACTTCTACCATGTTTTTCCGACTGCGCTGATCATCAAGCATCTCTCTACCACAAGAGATGTTTATGAAAGAAAAAGGGCCAAACATTGGCCCTGGAAGGAAGCATTTTGTATACTTTTGGCTCTTCACATTTGCAGAATCCATGACCTTATTTTGGTAAAATTTGGAATTAGGGAAACAGCTTATTGATGGATGCATTCGGTATTGGATATTTAGAAGTTGCTTTGAATGACCCGAGAGGGTCAACCTCTCGAACAAACTTCTTCCAAAACCTGCTTCTTGGGAAACCTATAAAACAAGATAATGCATGTGTGACAAATATATTTAGAAAATAAAAGAAAATAATACTCAGAACAACCGCCATAATTGAGCCCTTATACTTTACTCCCTAATATATATCAAAAGGCCAAGTGGCAAATCACTTACATTACTACGAACCATTGCCGGTAACTGGCATTCATCGCCAAAGAGAATGATATGCTTTATTCCAGGGAGTGTTAGGGGTATAATTGAATCACATTCTTTTATTTGGGCCGCCTCATCAATAACCAACAAGCGCAGTGGCTCCATTTCAACTGAATGCAGCTTGTATGAATTTGAAACTGTGCACAAAATTAATGAAGTCTTTTGAAAACAAAAATTCACTACTGAAACTTTGTTCATATCACTTGGAAGCTTAAGTTTATCGAGTGAACAATGTATAGTTCTTAGAGCAGAAATGCATTTCCTTCTAAAGTATAAAACGCTACACTCAGAAGCATCAACGGATTCTGACTCAGCAAAAAGCTCCTTCAGTTTTTCAAAACTTGTATCTTTCTGGTCCAACAATTTCTCCAATGAATCAAGTGAATCAATAAGTGATACCATGCTGTGGGAATTAAATTCCTGAATGAAATTTAAGGGCAAATGAGTGCAGAGAGCAGACACACATCTTCTGAGTGGAACAGCAGAAGATCCAAATTGGTCTCTCAAAAACTGAAGAAATGATTTACTCGTCACATTCCTATCTTCGCTTCCTTCGCAGCATTTCTCATTGATTGATTGATCAACACAGAAAGCTTCATACTGAGAAACACAACCTTCAAGAAATTCAATCATTGAAGTGAAGCAATCCTTCCAACCAGATACTGATCCAAAGCACTCAGCAAGCTTTTCAACACGATAATCCAAATACACTTCCTGAAGATCTGGAGTAAGTTTCAATTTTTCCTTGTTACCAAATAACAAAATATCTCCCAAAGGGAAAAACAAATCATCCTTTCCACAACCTGTCTCTAGTGACTCTCTCATTACTTTCAGAGTACGAGAGGCCACTTCTGTGATTGCCACATTTGTCGGGGCACATATAAGAGTCCTACATTTCAAACGAATGAGGGTACACAGCAACATGCTGAGAGTTCTAGTTTTTCCAGTCCCAGGTGGCCCCCAAATGAGTTCTGAATTAGACTTGTGGTCACACTGCATTTTCCGTACAGAACTGACTACTGCCTTGTATTGGGACTCATTCAACTCAGATGACAAACATAACAATTTTTCTTCCAAAATCTGGTTCCTTTCTATGGGACACAGATTACAATTTTCTTCAACCTGTCAAAACCAAAATAAATAAATTCAATTGAGGTGCGAAAAATTCAATTGGAGGGTTCAATGAAGCTCTTCAAAGTTCTTACCAGAGTCTCAGTGCACAAAAGTCTCTTGATAACCTCCACATTTCCTGCCTTATGCATTGCAGTCCATATTCTTTTGCTAGTTGTTATATTCATCAAGAAAATCATATAGGCCTTGCACTTCCTCCCATCATTGATATTAATAAGGTCCTTGGATGCTTTAACATTGAAATGGGTAGCAGCTGCAATGCCATTTCTTTTGTTATCCCCCCCAGATATTTTAGTGATGGTCCCAAAAGCCCATTCACTTCCTGACCGTTGCAAATCAGAAACAGATTCAGGCATGGCTTGTGTGAAAACAAATATGTCACTGGGAAGAGCTCTGTAAGGCTCCTTCCCATGATGACTTGATGCTCCATTTCTCCAGTAACCGACCTCAACATCATATAATAATGATGCTGTAGGATATGGTTTGTATTCATTTAGAGAGATGATTTGAGCAAAAGGTGCACTGGATATAGCCTCCATAGTCGAAGATAATTCTGCCCGTATTTCTTCCAACAATGGGGAAACAAATGATCCCAGATAGTTCTGGACAGACTCAAATGATTGTGGAATCTTTTCCATCTAAAAACAATGACAATGACAATAAAATTATTCAAACCAATAAAATTTTCAAGCGAAGAATATATATAAAACTACGACAATTATGTGTCTATTGCCAAAGTCTTGTAAAAGAAAAGCAAAGCTAAAAAAAAAAAGTTACTAAGGAGAGTAGAAAGATTCCCTGCAGTTATTTCCAGCTACTAATAACTCTTTATTACTGCAACTTATAAATAAAAATATGCAGTCGTGTATGTATAGAAGCAACCAAACTGGACAATAATAAGTACACATTACATTAAGGAATATAAAAAGGATTTATGCAAATCCTGTGTCAAAACTCATAACTGTGGAGAAAAGGAACAATCCATTGTGCATCAAATTCTAAGGTCATGCACCACATCTCTCTCCCTCTCTCTCTGAAATCAAGAAAACAACATGAAGGGGAATTGTTTGAAGGCTGGTGTAGGCTTTTCACAATTGAGGTATAGAAGGCAGAAGACAGGAGATAGCTAATGGGGCTGGCACCCTCAATGAATTGGTAAGGTATCTGTGGAAAGAAATCTGACAATGATAAAACCTCAAATTAAAAACCTTATTTTTATCCAAAATTTATTGACTGTGGGTTATGGTACCCAACAGACCACACACAATGCCATTTAGTATTCAATATACAACAATTCAAGGCTTCAGATAACAAAGAAAAATATTTTACTGATTGAAAAATTAATAACAAACAACATGTTTCAAAAGAAATTCTGACAATGATTTTTTGCCAATTTTTCCCAAGTTCAAAAGCTTAATTTCAAGTTTACAACCATAACACTATTGTCAGAGACAGATCCAGGATTATATTTATGGGGGTGAGAAAGTAGGTTCGAGGGTGCAAATCCTTATAATTTTAAATTATTTTAAATTTTTAATATTTGATATTTTTCAAATCTTTGGAATGTGGTCACCCGTCCGCACCCCCCTAGATCCATCCCTGACTACTGTCATATTTTCAGCTAAATACAAATAATCATAACATGCCAAAATAAATATAAAACCACTAAACAATGTTAGAAACACTAACTTGTGTAATAACAAATATACAAAACATACATGTAGAACTCACTTAACATTTGAAGTATCTAGTTAGTGTTTCTAATGTTATTGAATTTATGCTTTCCTTCTCGAAGATGAAAAAGGACGAAGAAAATGAGCACAAAGAACATGAAAAAAGTAAATTAAAATAACCATTGTTATAGACATAGACTAATAAAAACATTGAGCAAATAAACAAGCCATAAATCAAATTTAAAAAATGATGATCACATAGTAATGATGAAACCTGGCTTTTGAAAAGATCTTCATTGAAAATGTCTTCGAGGGACCAAGAAAATACTAAATCAAGCAAGTCCCTTTCTTTATCCATCTTTCTCTTTCTCTTTCTCTGTCATTTACTGTTCCTTCTACTTGAGTATCAAAAAGAATCAGCCAAGTAATTAACAATGAACCGACTTCAGATGTTGAAGACAGAGAGAAATAGTAAATATATATAGGGGGAGAGAGAGAGAGAGAGAGAGAGACTCAATGGGAAGTGCACCAGTTTTCTTGTACTAAGGAGTGTGAGGGTCTTCTCATATTCCTCCCTCCCTCTTTACCTTCTTGGCTTCTCTTAATTTTCAAAGGTGACTAACCAACGGCATGCACCTTATCATAAATCCACCTAATTTTATCACAAAATTTTATAATATTAATTACAACATGCATATCTTTATTATAAATTAGTCTAACAAAATATTTAAAATTTTGTGATTGATATAACAAAAATTTGTAGCATAGATACAACATTTTTTATTATACTAATTTATGACAAAATTACGAATTTTGTAATTAATATTACAAAATTTTATGATAAAATTGTGTCAATTTGTAATAGGATGTGCAGGGAGTGCACACATAAATTTTTTTCTAAATAATTACATTTGTTTAAGTCATACTAGCCTATCACCCGTGCTATGCACGGGATAATTATAGATATTTATATTTGTTTTAATATTTGTTTTAATATATAAATTATGTTTTTTAAGATTTTTTATAAAAATAATTTAATAATTTTATCACTAACCATAGTGTACAGGAAAAATTAAAAAGGCTACTGGATTAACTATGCACGGGCTATATGTATAATTATTTGTATGAGGGGATTTTAAATGCTAATAAGAGATTTTGACCAAATCAATAAATGCTGAGGTTTTTTTTTTTTTTTAAACCAAAAATTTAGAAAATTAAGATTGAGAGATTAGAGCTCCCACAAGGCTTGGGGTTTAGAAACCCCCTTTGCCTTAATATATTTACAATTATCTATATATGTGAATTGTGATTTTTAAATGTCTTTTTTATTTTATTTTTAAATGTCTTCTTTTTTTCCTTTTTTATATTATATTAAAGTTTAATATTTTGATAATAATTATATGTGTTGGACTTTTCAATAATTTTTTTATGCTTGTTCTTAATGCATTAAAGTATTATTATGAGGGATAATAATCATATGTGTTGGGATTTTTGAAGGAATTCATGTGTTAGATTTCAAAGAATTTTTTTTATGCTTGTTCTTAATGCATTAAAGTGTTATTATGAGGGTAAGACTTGGGGGTTGGGAGAAGTTAATAAATGCTAAGGTTTTTTTTTTTAAATCAAAAAATCAAGAAATTTAGATTGGGAGATTGGAGCTCCCACAAGGCTTGGGGTTAAAAACCACCTTTTGCTTAATATATAGTACTAGTATATCACCCATGCTATGCACAGGATTAAATTAAAAAAAAAAAAAAACATTCATAGTTATGTCAAACATATTTTTAAATTGTTAGCATAAAATATATGTAATTTTAAAAGAAAATATTGACATTGCATAATTAAAGTAATAAAAATAAGAATTTATTACATTTGTTCGAAATTCACTGAATAAGTAAAACAAAAAATAACTAAAATCTAAATTGTTGTGGGCCTTCTATCTGCATTCTTGCATTGTCAACATGATAGTTAGTATTATAATTAATGAACAACAATCATGTTTTTTAAAATATGTAAGTATAACATTTTATTATAAAATGTTATAAAGTAAAAATGTTATACTTACATATTTTTTTCTTTACTTTCTGAAAGGTATAGACAAAAGGAGATAACTTCAATCATATTAAAAAATCAAATTATAAACAAAAGGAGATAACTTCAATCATACAAATCAAATTTTTTTTAATGTTATCTAACTACAATCATATTTTTCTTATAATAAAAAAAATAACTTTTAAAAAAGAACCATTAAAATAGTAAATAAAAAGATTATTTAGAACCATTGAACAAACTACAATTACATTTTTCTTTTTGTGAGTTAACTTCAATCATATTAAAAAATCAAATTATAAACAAAAAGAGATAACTTCAATCATACAAATCATAATTTTTTTAATACTATATAACTACAATCATATTTTTCTCATAATAAAAAAAATAATTGAAAAAAAAAACCATTAAAATAGTAAATAAAAAGATTATTTAGAACCATTGAACAAACTACAATCACATTTTTTTTTTGGTAAGTGTTTATGTTTATCTAACTTCAATCATATTAAAAAATCAAATTATAAACAAAAGGAGATAACTTCAATCATACAAATCACATTTTTTTTAATGTTATCTAACTACAATCACATTTTTCTCATAATAAAAAAAAATAATTGAAAAAAAGAACCATTAAAATAGTAAATAAAAAGATTATTTAGAAGTATTGAACAAACTACAATCACATTTTTCTTTTTGTGAGTGTTTATGTTTATCTAACTTCAATCATATTAAAAAAAATCAAATTATAAACAAAATGAGATAACTTCAATCATACAAATCACAATTTTTTTAATACTATCTGACTACAATCATATTTTTCTCATAATAAAAAAAAATAATTGAAAAAAAGAACCATTAAAATAGTAAATAAAAATATTATTTAGAGCCGCTGAACAAACTACAATCACATTTTTCTTTTTCTGAGTTAACTTCAATCATATTAAAAAATCAAATTATAAACAAAAGTAGATAACTTTAATAATACAAATCATAATTTTTTTAATGCTATCTAACTACAATCATATTTTTCTCATAATAAAAAAAAATAATTGAAAAAAAGAACCATTAAAATAGTAAATAAAAATATTATTTAGAGCCGTTGAACAAATTACAATCACATTTTTCTTTTTGTGAGTTAACTTCAATCATATTAAAAATTCAAATTATAAACAAAATAAGATAACTTTAATCATACAAATCACAATTTTTTTAATGCTATCTAACTACAATCATATTTTTCTCATAATAAAAAAAAAATAATTGAAAAAATAACAGTTAAAATAGTAAATAAAAAAGATTATTTACAACCATTGAACAAATTACAATCACATTTTTCTTTTTGTGAGTGTTTATGTTTATCTAACTTTAATCATATTAAAAAATAAAATTATAAACAAAAGAAGATAACTTCAATCATACAAATCACAATTTTTTTAATGCTATCTAATCATCATCAATAATTAAAAAAATCAATCACAAATTAAGTCAATTGATAGTTAAAAAACACAATAATTTATTTTTCAAAAAACATAGTGAGTTAAAAAGATCAATTACAATTTTTTTGGTCAAAATACAATCTAATCATCATTAATAATTGGTACATTATGTGACCCTAATGAGTACAATCCATTTTGTTTTTACAGAAAACACAGTGAGTTAAAAATCAAATCATAAATTAAGTGAATTGATAGTTAAAAAAACACAATAATTTTTTTTCAAAAAACACAGTAAGTTAAAAAAATCAATTACAATTTTTTTTTTCAAAATACAATCTGATCATTATCAATAATTGATACTTTAAAAATCAAATCAGAAAAAAATCAAATCAAATCACAAATATTTTTATACTATCTAACTATAATCATATTTTTTCATAAATAATTGTAAAGAAAACCATTAAAACAGTAAATAAAAGATTAAATCACATTAAAAAAAAGAATTATTGAACAAACTACAATCACATCACATCACATTTTTCCCATAATAAAAAAAATAAATAAATGAAAAAAAGAACCATTGACTAACTACAATCACATTTTTTTCTTTGTGAATGTTTATGTTTATCTAATTTCAATCATATTAAAAATAAAATTAAAATAGTAAATAAAAAGATTAAATAACATTAAAAAAAAAACCATTGAATTAGCTACAATAATCATATTAAAAAAAAGAGCTATTGAACAAACTACAATCACATCACATTTTTCCCATAATAAAATAAATAAATGAAAAAAAAAACTATTAAACTAACTACAATCACATTAAAAAAAAAAAGAATCTTTCAACTAATTATAATCATATTTTTCTCTTTATGAGGGTTTATATTTATCTAACTTCAATCATATTAAAAAATCAAATTATAATTTTTTATTCGCTAAACAAATCACAAATATTTTTATGCGCTATCTAACTACAATATTAAAACAGTAAACAAAAGGAAAAGTCAAGAAGGAGAAAACAAAAAGAAGACTTACTGTTTGCATACGTGGTCACCGAAATTGAAAGTGTAGAAATGAGAAATTAAGAAGGAGAAAACAAAAAAGAGACTCACTGTTTGCAATAGGTATGTGAAAAGTTAAAAAGAGTGTGTGTATTGGAGAAGTTAAAAAGATTTGGAAGAATTTAATAAGTGCTAAGTTTTTTTTTTATAAAAAAAATAAAAAAAAATTTAAAAAATTAAGGTTCAGATATTGGAACTCCTACAAAACTTGTGGGTTAGAGATAGATATAAATAAATAGATAGATATAGATATAGATATTTATATTTGTTTTAAATTTTTTTTAATATACAAATTATTTGTTTTGGAAAAGGTAGTGCAGTAACTATGAGAGAAGTCAAAAAGTCTTGTGGGTTGAGAAAAGTTAATAAATGCTGAGATTAATTTTTTTTTTTTTATGTGAAAAGTTAAAAAGAGTGTGTGTATTGGAGAAGTTAAAAAGACTTGGAAGAATTTAATAAGTGCTAAGTTTTTTTTTTAAAAAAAAATCAAAAAAATTAAGAAATTAAGGTTCATATATTGGAACTCCCACAAAACTTTTGGGTTAGAGATAGATATAAATAAATAGATAGATATAGATATAGATATTTATATTTGTTTTAAATTTTTTTTAATATATAAATTATTTATTTTGGAAAAGGTACTGTAGTAATTATGAGAGAAGTCAAAAAATCTTATGGGTTGAGAGAAGTTAATAAATGCTGAAGTTAATTTTTTTTTTAAAAAAAAAACAAAAAACTAGGAAATTAGGATTGACATATTAAAACTCCCACAGGCCTTGGGGGTTAAAAAACCCCTTTTGCTTAATATATAGTACTAGCCTATCACCCGTGCTATGCACGGAATAATTATAGATATTTATATTTATTTTAGATATTTTTTAATATATAAATTATGTTTTTTAAGATTTTTTTCTTATCACTAACCATAGTGTATGGGAGAAGTTGAAAAAGGTACTGCAATAACTATACACGAATTGTATCTATAATTATTTGTATGAGGGGATTTTAAATGCTGATTAGGAGATTTTGACCAAATCTATAGTGATCCCGGTATTCCCTTGCTGTATTTATCGTATTCCGAACCTTGGTTCCGTGGAGTTGGTAGTTGTACTCATCTTATTGTCATCCTTTGATTCCATTTCTTGAGCTTTAGGATGTGTTGGGCGTGTTGTGAACAGGTCGGTTGAGTTTTGGCCTCTAGTGTTGTTGCCCAGAATTTTGGTGTTACGCTTGAGCGGGTCATTCTGCGCTCGAGCGGATTGCTTTCTTTGGTTGTTCGCTCGAGCGGCGTTTACACACTCTCAGTAGTTCGTGCTCCTGCAAAACTTCTGCAGGTGTGATTTCTACGCTCGAGCGGGTTTCTCGCGCTCGAGCGGGTCGCGCTCGAGCGGGCTCGTTAGCGCTCGAGCGGATAGTGCATTTTTGGTGTGAGTTCTGGGAGGGGGAAAATTGCGCTCGAGCAGACTGGTTCTTCACGCTCGAGCGGACGTGCTTTACTTTTATGTCTTGGCGCTCGAGCGGGCCTTATTGTGCTCGAGCGGACTCAGATTTTTGCTCTTGACGCTCGAGCGTTGTGTTTTCCGCTCGAGCGGACCTGTCGTATATCAGGTGGCTGTAAGGCATTTTTGAATCACTTTTCAACATCCTTTCTCTCTCTTACTTTTCCGAAAAAGCCATTTGAGAGCTTCTCTCACTAAAACTCAACTTCTCTCTAAGTATTGATCTAGTTAGAGTGCTTTCCTTACCTTCCGCCTTTGTAAAAGTTGTGTTGATCGTCGAGGGCTACGTTTTGATCCGAAAATTTTGAGTTTTGGAGCACGTTGAGTTTCTTCATCTTCTCCATTGCATGTCAACTTTCGAGGTAGGGATAACCTACTCCATCTTATGAGTTTTGTCTTTGAATTTTAGCATTTTGATACGTTGGGGGGTTGTTGGGTAATTTTGAGAAAGTTTGGCCCTTTGTGTAATTTTACAAAAAGTTGGGGTTTTAGATATATAAACCTATATGCATGTTAGGCATAGAGAAATGAGATTAATGTTAGAACATTGATGGAATTGGAACCTTAGGGTTGTTTTGTGCATTATGGTAATTTGCCCTAATTGGTTTAATTAATTAATGTATATAATTAATTAAAGAAAATGAGAAATTGAATTGAGAATGTTGAAATTGGGAATGTATGGGACTAAAGGGTGTAGTTGAATCTTTTATTGCTCACCTAGTTGAAATGTTGATATATTATCCATTTGTGCATTTATTTCCTGTTTAGAAATAATTGCTTTGGGCTACCGGTGGAGGGTAGTGTTGATTGTTGTAGACAATGCATGATGATTAGGCAAACTAAAACTAATCAATTGGATGTGTCATAGAGTATGACAGTTGATAGAATACATTAACTTTATGTATTGATTGATTGTGCATATGACCAATGTGGTTATATGCATTATGTGTAGACAGTTGATAGAATACATTAACTTTATGTATTGATTGATTGCGTATATGATTCTGTGTTTATATGCATTGCTTGTGTATGGGAGGAGATGGGGGATGTACTCCACGGTTTAGGGGAAGATGGGGGATGTACCTCTAAACCGGTTAATGGTTAAGGGAAGATGGGGGATGGACCCAGGGATGCAGCTCATATGCTTTCCCATTGAAGTGTTGATATAGCTCATATGCTTATCTATTGAAGTGTTGATATAGCTCATATGCTTATCTATTGGAATGTTGATATAGCTCATATGCTTATCTGTTGTAGTATTGATATAGCTCATATGCTTATCTGTTGAAGTGTTGATATAGCTCATATGCTTATCTGTTGTAGTAGTGATATAGCTCATATGCTTATCTATTGAAATGTTTGTTTGATTTGATATAGCACTAAAATGTATATCATCATCGTTTGTGAAGTATGGAAGTGGTTTATGTGTTATTGATACAACACCAAAATGTGTATCCACCTTGAATTGTGAAAGTGTTCTAGTGATGAACTATAATCTCATCAAATGTTTTGGCCAGAGTACTGAGCCTTGTTTTCAAACACAAAGTTGAAAAAGAAATGGAAAGTGAATTGTAACATAGACTTGATTGTCATGGAATTGTAATAAGATGTAAATGGAAGTGTAAGTGTTGACCATCTATCAATTGCTAATCTTTTAGTCATTGTTCATAGTTGGTTTAATATATTTCTACTGGGCTGTGGCTCACCCTATATGGGAACATCATTTTCAAGTACAGGTAGCATGCCACCTCCAAGGACATAGCTTGGGAGGCTAGAGGCGGCCATACTTTTGTTGTCTTACTTTCCTTGATTGTATTACATATAGGTTCAAGCCAAGGGCTTAATGTGTAATTGAGTTAGCACTCTCTTTTGTAACTAAGTGTTAACTTGGAAAGCTGTAAGCCTGTAGGACATTTGCTTTTGTTGTTAATATGTAATACTTTTGTAATGAAATACTCTGATGAATAGATGAATGTGGATCTTTTGTGTATCAATGCATGTCTCTATGGATGGGTTTAATGTTTTTTTTTTTAGGGCGTTACAAAATCAATAATTGCAGGCATGTGAAAAGATATGTGGATTGAAAAAAGTTAATAAATGCTGATCAGGGAAGCACATAATCACATAAGCACCTACGAATAAGCACATAAGCACCTACGAATAATCACATAAGCACCTACGAATAAGCACATAATCACATAAGCACATAAATGCTGAAAAAAGTTAATTTCGCGTCCTAATGCATTGGACAACAATAATTCACTCCACGTAAGCACATAATCACATAAGTACCTACGAATTTCATTCCCGGATAATGATAGTCCCAAAGCGTTACTATAGTTCCGGTTGGAAGCAGCAGTGATCAAGTGCCTTTCCAACAAGACTACTAGAAACTCAAGGGTCCAATCAACATCCTAGAAACTACGTTCCATACCCACATAATCACTTAAGCATGTTATCAAATAAACATATAACATTACACTAAGTCTCTATCAAACGAGACGAACCCATTGTGATACTAATCACTTCCCACGTACCCAAAGTATTCAAACCCGGTACGCTCTGATACCAAGTTGTAACGCCCTCAAAATTAAACTCATAATATATAATATTAACATGCATCATTATAAGAAAACAAGAGTATTCTTCCATTCATCAGAGTAACTTAATAAAGACATTACACATATAACATTCAAAATAAATGCCCTACGGGCTTACATCTTGCCAAGCCAACACTTGGACACAAAAACATGAGTTCTAACTCAAATACAAATAAAGCCCTAGGCTTGAATGTTTACATGTAATTCAAATAAAAATAAATAACTAAAGACAAGGTTTCATTGTCCAAATCCTTCCAAGCTAAGTCCTTGGAGGTAGTGAATCACCTGGACCTGAAAATGATGTTCCCATATAGGGTGAGCCACAGCCCAGTAGAAATATACTAAACCAAATATAAGCATTGAATAAAGCAATAGCATTCAATAGATGGATAATACAAATTATCAGTTTCACTTTCCATTAGTTATTCAACTTTTCCTTTTTACCAACATGGCTCAGAACCTGGCCACACTATAACAGTGAATTTGTATGTCACAGTACATTACTTCCAATCTCAACATAATAAATGAGACTCAAGCTCACAACAAAACACTTCATACTCCCAGTTTGATACACATTTTAGTGCTGTATCAATAAAACACTTCAATATAAATAAGCACACATAAAAGTGATGCTAATGGAGTCCATCCCCTATCTCCTCCCAAACAAAATCCGGTTTAGAGGTCCATCCCCTATCTTCCCCTAAACCGTGGAGTACATCCCCTATCTCCTCCCACACAATATGCATATGCAATGCTCAACCAATACATGTATGTAAGCACATAACATATACAACAGACAATCAATACACATAATGTCTGATTAATGACTTAGCCAATGTGATTAGTTTCAGTTATCCCTAATCCACATGCAATGTCTACAACAATCATGACTATCCTCCACCGATAGCCCAAAACAGTTATCTCTAGACTGGAAATAAATAAATCAATAATTCGATAGATGAGTGATTTAATTTAACCAAATACCCCATTTAATCAATAAATTCTTCAATCTCACGAATTTAACTAATTTCCTCAATGTTCCTCAAATTAAATATACAATTCAATTTATTTAAACAACTAGGGTTTTTCCCAAAATTACCAAAATACCCCCAACATATTAAAATGCCAGAACTTAGAACAAAACGTATACATTGGAGTAGGAAATCCCTACCTCGAAGAAATCAACAAAAATGGAGAAGATGGAGATGACGACCCAAAATCCAAAGTGTTCTAAATCCAAGATTGTTCAGATTGAACTGAAGCCCTCGACCCACACTACCTTTTTAATAAAGCAACTAGGGTAGAAACACACTCTAAATAGATCAAACCTAAGAGACAAGGTGAGTTGGGAGAGAGAGAAGTAAGAACTAGGGTTTATAATCAAAAAGAGGATGAAAAACTGATTAAATTCCCGCTGCTGCCTACTTAAACTGGACAGGCTCGCTCGAGCGAAGACTTGGTCGCTCGAGCGACCAGACACAAGAAATACTCGCTCGAGCGAAGGAAAGCTCGCTCGAGCCAACAATACGAAGCTTCAGATCTGCAACCCAGAAGCACGCTCGAGCGAAGAAAAGCTCACTCGAGCGAAGAACTCGAAAACATACACCTCGCTCGCTCGAGCGAAGGAAAGCTCGCTCGAGCGAGGAAACACAACTTTCAGGTCTATACTAGACGCAATCGCTCGCTCGAGCGAAGAAACCCTGGCTCGAGCTACCAGACACAAACACAACCCTCGCTCGAGCGACCAAAGCCTCGCTCGAGCGACCAGCCCAAAAACTGGACAGCAACACTTGGTTTCCGAACCTAACCAACCTGCAACAAACCTGCCCAACACATCCTATACTTAAGAATAAGGAATTAAAGGACAACCACAACAATTATACAATGACAGAATCTACGGAACCTAAGTCCAGATTCAATAATCAAATGGGAAAAGACCGGGGTCGCTATAACCTCCCCCCCTTAAAGAATTTCGTCCCCGAAATTAAGCATGAGTTTTCAAAAACAAGTTTTTCTCAATTCCCAATAATATGATAAAACAATAATAAACAACTTGACCCAATACTGGTCACCTCATCTCTTATCAAGAGGAACATATATTACAACCTGCATCAATATTATGCATTTTTCCTTTCAATTTCAACAGTTTTCAATATCATATTCAATTTCATGATAGAACTCGAATTCAACAATACATTCAACATAATCAATGTTATACTAAACCTCAATTATAAGACAAGTTTCAAATTATTAACATTAAACCAAAACATTCTCAATGTTTTCCAACTTAAAACATATATGAAGTTCTTAAGTTCAACAATATTACAAAATCTAAATACAAGATTACAAATCACTAAGTGGCTTCCTCCACCCCGTGATGTTTCCACGGACTTCCAATTCACGTTCCCAAGTGGCTTCCTCCACCCCGTGATGTTTCCACAAAACTTTTACCAAAGGGATGGTTTTGTTTCGCAAAACTTGATCCCGCCTATCCAAGACCCGAACCGGTCTCTCCTCATATGAGGCATCTTCATCAACAACTAAGTCGGTCCAATCCAATACATGTGATGGATCCGGCTCATACTTCCGAAGCATACTTACATGAAACACATCATGAACTCCGGATAACTGTGGTGGCAAAGCTAGACGATAAGCAGCCTTGCCAATCCTCGCAAGGATCTCAAAAGGTCCAATAAACCGAGGGGATAACTTCCCACTCTTCCCAAACCTCATCAAACCCCGCCTAGGTGATATTTTCAGAAAGACATGATCACCTACCTCGAACTCCAAAGGTCTCCTCCTACGGTCGGCATAAGATTTCTGACGACTCTGGGCTGTAACAAGCCTCCTACGGATAAGTTCAACTTTCTCCGTCGTTTCCCTCACTAACTCCGGACCCAACAAAGGTGCATCTCCCACCTCGGCCCAACAAACTGGAGACCTACAAGGTTGGCCATACAAGGCCTCAAACGGTGCCATACCGATACTGGACTGGAAACTGTTGCATTCATGTTCTCTTCCCCAAAAAATTAGATAGGAGCTCTAATCTCCTAATCCTAATTTTCTAATTTTTTGATTAAAAAAAAAAAAAACCTCAGCATTTATTGACTTCTCCCAACCCAACCTCAGCATTTATAGATATCTACCTATATTTTATATATTATATTATAACATAACAAAAAAAACCAAAAAACTAAAAAAAAATCTTTAAAGTTTATCTAAATAAATTTTAAATCAATAAAACTCACATGTCTATCACATATCTAGCTCACATCATAACTTATCTAAATAATAATAATTAAAAACAAATAGAAACCATAGATAAATCTATACTATATATTAAGCAAAAGGGGGTTTTTAACCGCAAGGCCTGTGGGAGTTGCAATCTCCTAATCCTAATTTTCTAATTTTTTGATTTTAAAAAAAAAACCTTAGCATTTATTGACTTCTCTCAACCCAACCTCAGCATTTATTGACTTTTCCCAACCCACAATCCCTTTTGACTTCTCTCATAATTATTTCAACATCCTTTTCAATTTCTCCCATAAACTATGGTTATACAAAAAAATAAAAAATAAAAAAGATAAGAATTTAGCTATAAATCTCAAAAAGATATAACATCTAAATTTGAATTATGATTTAATAATATAATTGTGTATTTTTTTTATGTATATCTATCAAAATTTTAAATCACTTAATGGGACAAATTAATCAATTTTCTAAAATTATTGATTTTTGATCTACAAAATATATTAAAAAAAAACTATTGACTGATTTATTTATTTAATAACAAAAATATTTCATAATCTCTCTCTCCTAATCTCTCTCACAAATTTTCAAAAAAAAAAATATTAAAACTTGCATTCATGTTCTCTTCCCCAAAAAATCAGATAGGAGCTCTAATCTCCTAATCCTAATTTTCTAATTTTTTGATTAAAAAAAAAAACCTCAGCATTTATTGACTTCTCCCAACCCAACCTCAGCATTTATAGATATCTACCTATATTTTATATATTATATTATAACATAACAAAAAAAACCAAAAAACTAAAAAAAAATCTTTAAAGTTTATCTAAATAAATTTTAAATTAATAAAACTCACATGTCTATCACATATCTAGCTCACATCATAACTTATCTAAATAATAATAATTAAAAACAAATGGAAACCACAGATAAATTAAATTTAAAAAAAAAAAGATACCCACAACTCCATCTTAAATAAATTGAAAAAAAAAATACCCGAATAGAAACCACACAAAAATAAAAATAAAAATAAAAATATCTATCTATCTATCTATCTATCTATCTATCTATCTATATCTATACTATATATTAAGCAAAATGGGATTTTTAACCCCCAAGGCCTATGGAAGCTTCAATATCCCAATCTGAATTTTTTAAATTTTTTATTTAAAAAAAAAAAAAAAGCTCAGCATTTTTTGATTTGGTTAAAATCTCCTGATTAGCATTTATTAACTTTTTTCAATCCACATATCTTTCCACATGCCTGCAATTATTGATTTGGTCAAAATCTCCTGATCAGCATTTAAAATCCCTTTATACAAATAATTATAGATACAATTCATGTATAGTTACTGTAGTATCCTTTTCAAATTTCCCCATACACTATGGTTAGTGATAAGAAAAAAATCTTAAAAAATATAATTTATATATTAAAAAAAATCTAAAACAAATATAAATATTTATAATTATCCCGTGCATAGCACGGGTGATAGGCTAGTTATGAGAGAAGTCAAAAGGGATTGTGAGTTGGGAGAAGTCAATAAATGCTGAGTTTTTTTTTTTTAAATCAAAAAATTAGAAAATTAGGATTAGGAGATTGGAGCTCCCACATGAATTATTATTATTTAGGTAAGTTATGATGTGAGTTAGATATGTGATAGACATGTGAGTTTTATTGATTTAAAGTTTATTTAGATAAACTTTAAAGATTTTTTTTTTAGTTTTTTAGTTTTTTTTGTTATGTTATAATATAATATATAAAATATTGGTAGATATCTACAACTTTAATAGAAAATATTATCTGATTTTTTGGGGAAGAGAAAATTTGTGAGAGAGATTAGGAGGGAGAGATTATGAAATATTTTTGTTATTAAATAAATAAATCAGTCAATAATTTTTTTTAATCTATTTTGTAAATTAAAAATTAATAATTTTGAAAAATTGATTAATTTGTCCCATTAAGTGATTTAAATTTTGATAGATATACATAAAAAAAAAATACATAATTATATTTATAGCGACCCCGGTCTTTTCTTTTTGGTTGTTGTATCCGGACTTATGTTCCGTAGATCCCGTTGTTATTAAATTGTTGTTATCGTCCTTTAATTTCTTATTTTTGAGTTATAGGATGTGTTGGGCAGGTTTGTTACAGGTTGGTTGGGTTTGGAAACCAAGTGTTGCTGTCCAGAATTTTGTGTCTTCGCTCGAGCGAGGAGTTTGTCGCTCGAGCGAGCTATTGCGTCTAGTATAGACCTGAAAGCAGGGTTTCTTGGCTCGAGCGAGCCTTCCTTCGCGCGAGCGAGTTTCGAGTCCTTCGCTCGAGCGAGCATTCTGTCGCTCGAGCGTGCTTCTGGGTTGCAGACCTGAAGCATCGTATTGTTGGCTCGAGCGAGCTTTACTTCGCTCGAGCGAGTATTTCTTGTGTCTGGTCGCTCGAGCGACCAAGTCTTCGCTTGAGCGAGCCTGTCCAGTTTAAATACGCAGCAGCGGTTTTTAAAACGTTTTTTCACATCTTTTTGATCCTAAAACCCTAGTTCCGAGTTCTCTCTTTCTCTACTCACCTTCTCTCTTAGGTTTGATCTACTTAGAGTGTATTTCTACCCTAGATCCTTTGTTAAAAAGATAGAGTGAGTTGAGAGTTTCGTTTTAATCTGAGAGTTTGTGGGTTTGGAGCACCTTGGAGTTTGGATCATCATCTCCGTCCTCTCCATTTGTGTTATTTTCTTCGAGGTAGGGATTTCCTACTCCATCTTATAAGTTTTGTTCTAAGTTTTAGTATTTTGATATGTTGGGGGTATTTTGGTAATTTTGGGAAAAACTCTAGTTGTTTTAATAAATTAATTTGTAGAATTAATTTAAGGAGAATTGAGGAATTTATTGATTTAATGGTGTAGTTGGATAATTTAAATTTGTAACGCCCTCAAAATAATAACATTAAACCCAACAATATAGACATGCTATGATAAATATAAAGTCCACATCCTTTCATTCACCAGAGTTGTATTACAAGAAGTATCACATGTTAACAACAAAAGCAAATGTCCTAAGGGCTTACAGCTTTCCAAGTTAACACTTGGTTACACAAAAGTAGAGTACTAACTCATTTACACATAAAGCCCTTGGCTTGAATTACATGTAATACAACAAAAGGAAAAACAACCAAAAAGTCTGTCCGCCACTAGTCTCCCAAGCTAAGTCCTTGGAGGTGGCATGCTTCCTGTACCTGAAAATGATGTTCCCATATAGGGTGAGCCACAGCCCAGTAGAAATATACTAAACCAATTATGAACAATGCCTAAAAGATTAACAGTTGATAGATGGTCAACACTTTTACATTCATTCATAACATAACACAATTCCAAGACACTTAAGTCTATATTTCCTTTCATTTCCATTTCTTTCCTTTTTACTTGCCATTTCACAACCTTGGCTCAGAACCTGGCCAAACATCACACATGAGACAAACACTCATGCCAACACTTTTCACTTCATCAAAGATAAACATAACAGTTATATCAATACTTCCAACGACAAGCATATCCGCTCTGTCAACACACTTCTAGATAGGCATACCCGCTCTATCTACGGAGTTCATCCCCTATCTCCTCCCAACAACATCCGGTTTAGAGGTTCATCCCCTATCTTCCCCTAAACCGTGGAGTACATCCCTTATCTCCTCCAACACAACACAATGCATATAAACAACAATTATACACATCACAAATCAATACAATTAATTATCCAAATTAATCAATCAATGTAATTAGAGCATTCTCCACAATTAACATCACAACCCTTAGGTTCCAATTTCCTTAATGTTTCAACATTAATTCCATGTTTCCATACTAAACATGCTTCTAGGTTTATCATAGATGAAAACCCCCCAACTTTTGTAAAATTACACAATGGCCCAAAGTTTCCCAAAATCACACAACAACCCCCAACATATCAAAATGCTAAAATTGAAAGACAAAACTCATAAAGAGGAGTAGGATATCCCTACCTCAAAAGATGAGTTCCAAAGGAGATGATGCCCAACACCCAACTTGCTCCAAAACCAAATTTGTTCCGATTAAAACGAAGCCCAAGTCACCCTCTATCTTTTTAACAAAGGCCTTAGGGTAGGGAATCACCCTAGGTAGATCAAATCTTAGAGAGAAGTAAGGTTTTTGAGTGAGAAGCTCTGAAAATGGCGTTTTGGGTAAAGTAAGAGAGAGAAGACAAGTCAAAAAGTGATTTAAAATGCCCAGTCTCACTCAGATATACGATAGGTCCGCTCGAGCGCAAGACACTCCGCTCGAGCGTAAAGACACAAAACACATGGTCCGCTCGAGCGCAACATTGTCAGCTCGAGCGCCAAGACACAGACACAAAGTTCTTCCGCTCGAGCGCAGATACCAGTCCGCTCGAGCTCAGGTCTCCCCCTCCCAGAACTCTCACCAAAATACACTGTCCGCTCGAGCTCAACATCACCGCTCGAGCGCAACCAGCTCGAGCTCACCCAACCCGCTCGAGCGTAGAAACCACACTTGCAGAAGTTTTGCAGGTGCACAAAATACTGGACGTATGCATTCTCCGCTCGAGCGCCACAACCCCCGCTCGAGCGCACAAGCAACACAACCTCTCCGCTCGAGCGTGAACATCTCCGCTCGAGCGTACCAGCCAAAACCTGGGCAACTAGACTTTGTTCCTAAGCTCAACCAACCTGTAACAAATCTGCCCAACACATCCTATAACTCAAATACAAAGCAAGAAAGGATGTAAACAAGACAATACTCAACTACCAACATCCACGGACACATGTCCGGATCACTATACAACAGGGGTAAACCCGGGATCGCTATAACCTCCCCCCCTTAAAGAATTTCGTCCCCGAAATTAAGAACAAGTTTTTGAAAAACAAGTTTTCCTCTCTTTTAAACAATGTTATACCACAACATTCCACAATTCGACCCATTCCCGGTCATTCCATCTCTTATCAAGAGGCATTCTACAACATATACATTTCGACACGCATTCTCTTTTCATTTCAACCATTTCCAACACACATGGTTCACAATTCATATCATAAGCAATAATCATGATACAATTCCATTTCTATAATATAGCCAACACATGCAATATTATAATCAACTTCCATAACAAGGCAAGTTCTACAACATTTACATTAACCAAAACATGCACCATGTTTCTCAATTTAAGACATTTTTAATACTCTTAAATTTCATTACAATTACACAATTGCAATACTTGATTACACATCAACAAACAAGTCCGGATATTTCTCGCGGACTCCCAACTCACGTTCCCAAGTGGCCTCCTCCACTCCGTGATGTTTCCACAAAACCTTAACCAAAGGGATGGTCTTGCCACGCAGGACTTGATCCCGTCTATCCAAGACCCGAACCGGTCTCTCCTCATACGAGGCATCCTCATCTACCTCTAAGTCGGTCCAATCCAACACATGTGATGGATCCGGCTCATACTTCCGAAGCATACTCACATGAAACACGTCATGAACCCCGGATAACTGTGGCGGCAAAGCTAAACGATAAGCAACCTCGCCAACCCTCTCAAGAATCTCAAAGGGACCAATAAACCGAGGGGATAACTTCCCACTCTTCCCAAACCTCATCAAACCCCGTCTAGGTGATATCTTCAGAAACACATGATCACCCATCTTAAACTCCAATGGTCTTCTCCTACGGTCAGCATAAGATTTCTGACGACTCTGGGCTGTAACAAGCCTCCTACGGATAAGCTCAACTTTCTCCGTCGTCTCCTTAACCAACTCCGGACCCAACAAAGGTGTATCACCCACCTCGGCCCAACAAACTGGAGACCTACAAGGTCGGCCATACAAGGCCTCAAACGGTGCCATACTGATACTAGACTGAAAACTGTTGTTGTAGGCAAACTCTACCAATGGTAAGTGCCTCTCCCACGTCCCACTGAAATCAAGGACACAACCCCGAAGCATATCCTCGAGGATCTGAATAGTACGCTCGGACTGCCCGTCAGTCTGAGGATGATAAGCTGTACTAAAGGTCAACTTAGTACCCAAGGCACTCTGCAAACTCTGCCACAACCTAGCAGTAAAACGAGGATCTCTATCTGAGACGATCGTCACTGGGACCCCGTGCAACCTCACTATGTCCCGAATATACAAGTCGGCAAGATGATCTACTGAATCTCTCACGCGCATAGGAATGAAATGCGCCGACTTAGTCAACCGGTCTACAACCACCCAAATAGCATCACTACCCCGCTGAGTCCTCGGAAGACCTACAACGAAGTCCATAGTGACATGCTCCCACTTCCACTCGGCAATAGGCAAGGGTTGTAACAAACCCGCCGGCCTCTGATGCTCGGCCTTCACTTGCTGGCAAGTAAGGCACTTAGACACGAAAACTGCCACATCTCTCTTCATACCCCGCCACCAAAACTGGCGACCCAAATCCCGGTACATCTTAGTACCTCCCGGATGCACCGCAAGGCGCGAATGGTGAAACTCTCAGAGTACTTCCTCTCGGCAAGACTCCGGTACAAACAAACGGTCTCGGTATCTCACACTCAGGTCGGGATACACCGTCAAACCCTTCTCAACCTTCCCACTGGAGATCTTCTCTCTGAGGGATTCCACCTCAAGGTCACCTCTCTGTGCCTCTAACACTCTAGTCACAAGCGTCGGCTGCGCAACAACAGAAAACAAGGCCGCAGCCTCAACGGATTCGCTCAAAAGCAAATCAAACTCTCCAATGGCCCCCAACATCTCCCACTCCCGGATGGCTACACAAGCTACATCACTAATGGATTTCCTGCTAAGGGCATCGGCCACAACATTGGCCTTCCCCGGGTGATAATGCAACTCGAAGTCGTAATCCTCAATAAACTCCATCCATCTCCTCTGCCTCAAATTCAAGTCTTTCTGTGAAAACAGATATTTCAGACTCTTATGATCCGAGAATACCTCGAACCTCTCACCATAAAGGTAGTGCCTCCAGATTTTCAAGGCAAAGATCACAGCCGCTAACTCTAAATCATGCGTAGGGTAATTCTTCTCGTGAATTTTCAACTGACGTGAGCCATAAGCTACCACTTTCCCCTCTTGCATCAACACACAACCCAAACCCTCTCGTGAGGCATCACAATAGACTGCATAACCCAGCCCTCTCTCCGGAATAATCAAGACCGGAGCGGTGGTCAGTCTAACTTTCAACTCCTGGAACGACTTTTCACAAGTCTCACTCCAAACAAAGCTGACTCCCCTCCGAGTCAATCTGGTCAACGGTGAAGCTAACCTGGAGAAATCTTTCACAAACCGGCGGTAATACCCAGCTAATCCCAGAAAACTGCGGATCTCAAACACACTCTTAGGCTGTGCCCAATCTTGCACTGCCTCAGTCTTGGATGTATCAACAGACACCCCTTCCCCGGAAACCACATGGCCTAAGAACTTGACTTCTCTCAGCCAAAACTCACACTTCCCAAATTTGGCATACAGTCTATGGGCTCTAAGCAACTCAAGCACCACTCTCAAGTGTTCCTCGTGCTCCTCCTCTGAAGGTGAATAGATAAGGATGTCGTCCACGAAGACGACTACAAAACGATCCAAGAATTCCCGGAAGATCCGGTTCATCAAGTCCATAAAGACTGCCGGTGCGTTGGTAAGCCCAAATGGCATTACCAGAAACTCATAATGGCCATACCGCGTACGGAATGCCGTCTTCGAAATGTCCTCCTCCCTGACCCTCAACTGGTGGTAACCCGATCTCAAATCTATCTTAGAGAAACAACGGGAACCCTTCAACTGGTCGAACAAATCGTCTATACGGGGCATAGGGTACTTATTCTTAACCGTAGCCCGATTCAACTTCCGGTAGTCAATACATAATCTCAAGGCACCATCTTTCTTTTTAGCAAAGAGTGCCGGCGCTCCCCACGGTGAAACACTAGGGCGAACAAAGCCCTTATCTAGCAATTCCTGGAGCTGAACTTTCAACTCAACCAACTCTGCTGGAGCAAAACGGTAAGGTGCCATAGAAATCGGCGCCGTGCCGGGCACTAAATCGATAGAGAACTCAATCTCTCGGTGAGGTGGCAAATCAACAAGGTCCTCGGGAAAAACATCCGAGTACTCACAAACTACCCTTGGCAACACAATCTGGGTCTCATCACACTCACCACTCTCAAAGCTAGCAAGTAGACCACTAAGCTCATTCCGCCCTCGCGGACCGTACCCCGGTGGCACAATACTACCAACCCGGTCTCCCAAGAAATGGAAATACTCCCCGCTCACAGTACAACAAGTAACCCTCTGGCGGTAACAATCAATAACGGCTCGGTATGACGATAACCAGTCCATACCCAAAATAACATCAAAGCCCTTCATGGGCATGACTACAAAAGGAAACGGAAGCCTATAATCATCAACCTCTATATCACAACCTCTACACCCGTGTTTCAGAATCAACTCACCCCCAATAGGTGACACTACGCAAATAGGAGATGCCAACAATGCTAACTCCAACTCCAACACAGATGCAAATGCAGCAGATACAAAAGAATGAGACGCACCCGTATCAATCAATACACTAGCAACCGAATTGCAAAACAGAAAGGTACCTCTCACTACTGATGGAGCCGGTACAAGATCCTGCGCGGTAACAGCATACACGCGCCCTGTAGGCCCCTGATCCACCTGCTCGCCTCTCGGAGCATAGGACTGCTGCACTGACTGGGACGACGAAGCCCCCGGATTGGCCCTCGAGGCCTGCACAGACTGAGCTGGCTGAAATCCATGCGTCTGTCTAGAACCAGACGCTCCTGAAGTGGCACTCAACCGTGGGCAATACCTTTTCATGTGCCCAGGCTGTCCACACTGATAACAAGACAAGGGCTGCCCCCTGCCCGAACTCTGACTCTGCGGTCTAGCTGACGAAGAAGCAGCTTTCTGACCCCCGCCCTTCAGTGGGCAAACTGAAGCCTTGTGACCCGGCTGGCCACACTTGAAACAGGTGAACTCTCCCTGACTGCCCCTCCCGGAGCCTGCACTCGGTACTGGGAAAGTCGACCTAGCCAAACCACTCTGGGACTGCTGAGGGTTATAACCCCTCTGCCTCCTACCATCACCCTGTCCCTCTTGGCCCCTCTTGGAGCCTCCATGTTTCTCATCCTCTCCCTCCTGCATCATCAGCTCCATATGAGCTGCAGCATCCACCAAATGCCTGTAATCTCGAATGTAGGGTCCACCAACTTTCAACTTGAGATCCCATCTCAACTTCCGCTCAAACTCGTAGCAACGGCGCTCCTCTGTCGCCACAAGTTCAGGTGCAAACCTGGACAAGCTAGTAAATGTAGCCTCAAACTCGGCCACAGACAAACCCTCCTGCTTATGCCGGCTAAACTGATCCCTCAGCCTCTCTCTAGCCACAGCAGATAAAAACCTCTCCTGGAAAGCATTCACAAACGCCTCCCAAGTACCACCCACACGAGCTTTCTCATACTTCCACCATTGACCCGCATCTCCCTTCAGCTGGAAGGATGCCAAGGTCACTTTCAATGCTCCGTCCTCAATGCCTAGCATCTCGAACGTTTTACTCATCTGTTCTAGCCACTCGTCTGCCTTCAGTGGCTCCTTAGGGTTCCCAACAAACTCCTCCGGGTTAGACCGGAAGAACTCCCTCTTCAAGAAGGAAGGCCCTGCCTCAGCTGCCTGATTCCCTGCTCTAAGAATACCAAGAGCCCCTGCTATCTCCTGGGCCAAGGCATTCATGGCCTGCTGACCCGCTGGTTCGGCCACATTGGCCTGACCAACCCCCTCCTAAACTGCCGGAATCTCCTCCGGTAATGGCACCTCCTGCCTCCTAGGCCTACCACGCCTACCACCTCTTGCTCGTCCTGACATCCTAATAAAGGTAACACAGAACATTAGCACATTCATAAACGTGCCAAAACTAAACACTCACGTCCTAATGCATGGACAACTGTATTTCATTCCACGTAAGCACATAAACACATAAGCACTTACGAATTTCATTTCCGGATAATGATAGTCCCAAGGCATTACTAGAGTACCGGTTAGAAACAGCATTGATCAAGTGCTTTTCCAACAAGACTCCCAGAAACCCAAAGATCCAATCAACATCCTAGAAATTAAATCCCATACCCAATTAATCACATAAGCATGTTATCAATTTAAACACATAGCATATGATTCTACACTAAGTCTCTATCAAGCGAGACAAACCCATTGTGATCCTAATCACTTCCCACGTACCCAAAGTATTCGAACCCGGTACGCTCTGATACCAAGTTGTAACGCCCTCAAAATAATAACATTAAACCCAACAATATAGACATGCTATGATAAATATAAAGTCCACATCCTTTCATTCACCAGAGTTGTATTACAAGAAGTATCACATGTTAACAACAAAAGCAAATGCCCTAAGGGCTTACAGCTTTCCAAGTTAACACTTGGTTACACAAAAGTAGAGTACTAACTCATTTACACATAAAGCCCTTGGCTTGAATTACATGTAATACAACAAAAGGAAAGACAACCAAAAAGTCTGTCCGCCACTAGCCTCCCAAGCTAAGTCCTTGGAGGTGGCATGCTTCCTGTACCTGAAAATGATGTTCCCATATAGGGTGAGCCACAGCCCAGTAGAAATATACTAAACCAATTATGAACAATGCCTAAAAGATTAACAGTTGATAGATGGTCAACACTTTTACATTCATTCATAACATAACACAATTCCAAGACACTTAAGTCTATATTTCCTTTCATTTCCATTTCTTTCCTTTTTACTTGCCATTTCACAACCTTGGCTCAGAACCTGGCCAAACATCACACATGAGACAAACACTCATGCCAACACTTTTCACTTCATCAAAGATAAACATAACAGTTATATCAATACTTCCAACGACAAGCATATCCGCTCTGTCAACACACTTCTAGATAGGCATACCCGCTCTATCTACGGAGTTCATCCCCTATCTCCTCCCAACAACATCCGGTTTAGAGGTTCATCCCCTATCTTCCCCTAAACCGTGGAGTACATCCCCTATCTCCTCCAACACAACACAATGCATATAAACAACAATTATACACATCACAAATCAATACAATTAATTATCCAAATTAATCAATCAATGTAATTAGAGCATTCTCCACAATTAACATCACAACCCTTAGGTTCCAATTTCCTTAATGTTTCAACATTAATTCCATGTTTCCATACTAAACATGCTTCTAGGTTTATCATAGATGAAAACCCCCCAACTTTTGTAAAATTACACAATGGCCCAAAGTTTCCCAAAATCACACAACAACCCCCAACATATCAAAATGCTAAAATTGAAAGACAAAACTCATAAAGAGGAGTAGGATATCCCTACCTCAAAAGATGAGTTCCAAAGGAGATGATGCCCAACACCCAACTTGCTCCAAAACCAAATTTGTTCCGATTAAAACGAAGCCCAAGTCACCCTCTATCTTTTTAACAAAGGCCTTAGGGTAGGGAATCACCCTAGGTAGATCAAATCTTAGAGAGAAGTAAGGTTTTTGAGTGAGAAGCTCTGAAAATGGCGTTTTGGGTAAAGTAAGAGAGAGAAGACAAGTCAAAAAGTGATTTAAAATGCCCAGTCTCACTCAGATATACGATAGGTCCGCTCGAGCGCAAGACACTCCGCTCGAGCGTAAAGACACAAAACACATGGTCCGCTCGAGCGCAACATTGTCAGCTCGAGCGCCAAGACACAGACACAAAGTTCTTCCGCTCGAGCGCAGATACCAGTCCGCTCGAGCTCAGGTCTCCCCCTCCCAGAACTCTCACCAAAATACACTGTCCGCTCGAGCTCAACATCACCGCTCGAGCGCAACCAGCTCGAGCTCACCCAACCCGCTCGAGCGTAGAAACCACACTTGCAGAAGTTTTGCAGGTGCACAAAATACTGGACGTATGCATTCTCCGCTCGAGCGCCACAACCCCCGCTCGAGCGCACAAGCAACACAACCTCTCCGCTCGAGCGTGAACATCTCCGCTCGAGCGTACCAGCCAAAACCTGGGCAACTAGACTTTGTTCCTAAGCTCAACCAACCTGTAACAAATCTGCCCAACACATCCTATAACTCAAATACAAAGCAAGAAAGGATGTAAACAAGACAATACTCAACTACCAACATCCACGGACACATGTCCGGATCACTATACAACAGGGGTAAACCCGGGATCGCTATAAAATTACTCACCTATTGAATTGTTGATATATTTATTTCCAGTCTAGAAATAACTGTTTTGGGCTATCGGTGGAGGATAGTCGTGATTGTTGTAGACATTGCATGTGGACTAGGGATAACTGAAACTAATCATATTGGTTAAGTCATTAATTTTGACTATTGAATTAATACAGAAAATACGTGTATTGATTGAGCATTGCATTTGCATATTGTGTGGGAGGAGATAGGGGATGTACTCCACGGTTTAGGGGAAGATAGGGGATGGACCTCTAAACCGGATTTTGTTTGGGAGGAGATAGGGGATGGACTCCATTAGCATCACTATTATGTGTGCTTATTGATATTGAAGTGTTTTTACATGTTATTGATACAGCGCTAAAATGTGTATCAAACGGGAAGTAAGAAGTGTTTTGATATGAGCCTGAGTCTCATTTGTTTTGTTGATATTGGAAGAATGTGAATATGATATATAGTTCACTGTTGTAAGTTTGGCCAGGTTCTAAGCCATATTGATAATATTGGAAAGTGAAACGTGTCATAGACATTAGTGTCATGAGACTGTATAATGATATAATTGATTATCATGGTTAACCATCTATTGAATGCTATTGCTTTATTCAATGCTTATATTTGGTTTAGTATATTTCTACTGGGCTGTGGCTCACCCTATATGGGAACATCATTTTCAGATCCAGGTGATAAGCTACCTCCAAGGACTTAGCTTGGAAGGATTTGGATTTTGAAGACTATCTTTAGTTGTTTGTTTTTATTTGATAGTACATGTAAACATTCAAGCCTAGGGCTTTACTTGTATTTGAGTTAGAACTCATATTTTTGTGTCCAAGTGTTGGCTTGGAAAGATGTAAGCCCGTAGGGCATTTAATTTGATGTTACATGTAATGCATTTATTTAGTAATACTCTGATGAATGAGAGAATGAATTGTTTTCTTTTAATATTGCATGTCAATGAAATATATATAATGAATTTATGTTTTTGAGGGCGTTACAATATTATTAAATCATAATTCAAATTTAGATGTTGTATTTTTTTGAGATCTATCGCTAAATTCTTATCTTTTTTTTTTTTAATTTTTGTGTGTAACCATAATGTATGAGAGAAATTGAAAAGGGTGTTGCAATAATTATGAGAGAAGTCAAAAGGGATTGTGAGTTGGGAGAAGTCAATAAATGCTGAGGTTGGGTTGGGAGAAGTCAATAAATGCTGAGTTTTTTTTTTAAATCAAAAAATTAGAAAATTAAGATTAGGAGATTGAAGCTCCCACATGAATTATTATTATTTAGGTAAGTTATGATGTGAGTTAGATATGTGATAGACATGTGAGTTTTATTGATTTAAAGTTTATTTAGATATACTTTAAAGATTTTTATTTTTAGTTTTTTAGTTTTTTTTGTTATGTTATAATATAATATATAAAATATAGATAGATATTTACAACTTTAATGGAAAATATTATCTGATTTTTTGGGGAAGAGAAAATTTGTGAGAGAGATTAAGAGGGAGAGATTATGAAATATTTTTGTTATTAAATAAATAAATCAGTCAATAGTTTTTTTTAATCTATTTTGTAAATTAAAAATCAATAATTTTGGAAAATTGATTAATTTGTCCCATTAAGTGATTTAAAATTTTGATAGATATACATAAAAAAAATACATAATTATATTATTAAATCATAATTCAAATTTAGATGTTATATCTTTTTGAGATCTATAGCTAAATTCTTATCTTTTTTATTTTTATTTTTGTGTGTAATCATAGTGTATAGGAGAAATTGAAAAGTGTGTTGCAATAATTATGAGAGAAGTCAAAAGGGATTGTGAGTTGGGAGAAGTCAATAAATGCTGAGGTTGGGTTGAGAGAAGTCAATAAATGCTCAGGTTTTTTTTTTTAAATCAAAAAATTAGAAAATTAGGATTAGGAGATTGGAGCTCCCACAGACCTTGGGGTTAAAAATTAAGTGATTTAAAATTTTGATAGATATACATAAAAAAAAATACATAATTATATTATTAAATCATAATTCAAATTTAGATGTTATATCTTTTTGAGATCTATAGCTAAATTCTTATCTTTTTTATTTTTATTTTTGTGTGTAACCATAATGTATAGGAGAAATTGAAAAGGGTGTTGCAATAATTATGAGAGAAGTCAAAAGGGATTGTGAGTTAGGAAAAGTCAATAAACGCTGAGGTTGGGTTGGAAGAAGTTAATAAATGCTGAGGTTTTTTTTTTTTTTTTTAAATCAAAAAATTAGAAAATTTGGATTAGGAGATTGGAGCTCCCACAGACCTTGGGGTTAAAAACCCCTTTTTGCTTAATATATAGTATAGATAGATATGGATATAGATATAGATATAGATATAGATATAGATAGATAGATTATACCTCTTTATTTTTCATACATCTTTTTACTCAAAATTTAAAAATATACCATGTAAGCAAACCCCAAACAACTAAGGGTATGTTTGATTGGACGAACTGGATAAGGGGATTACAATCCATCGGACTTGAATTCTGGACTGTGAATCCCCCGGATTATTTGGTTGGATTGGATATGTATCCTGTGTTTATTTTTTTCATGGGATTAGATGTCTGGAAAGGACTATTTTTAGTAAATCCAATGTTTGGTTAGACTGATTGGATAGGATAAATGAACAAAAGACTATTTTACCCTTTTTCAATTGTTTTTTAAGTAATAGCAATATTAAACATATCTTTAATATTTTAATTATTTTTAGCTAGATTCAATAAAAATTTAATTTATTTTATTTTTCACACAATTAAATAAATTTATTTTCTTAAAAATAAATAAATAAAATATCAATAAAAATATATGTTATTTTTTCAATTAAAGTTTTAAATAAATTTGTTTTTAAAAATAATAATTAAACAATGAAATTAAATAAAACATCTATTAAATTTAAATAATGAAATTAAATAAAATATAAACAAAATTTTAAAATAAAACATCAATAAAAAGTTAAATAAAATAATTTTATTTTTAAATTGAGACATTTAAATTTTATTGAATTTTATTAAATATAATACATAATTAAATAGTAGAGGGTCAAAATGGTCATTTTACCACCTAATCCCAACAGTGGATTGTCCCCCAAAAATTGTCTCACACACCCCCCCTCGGGATACAATAGTCCCCCATATGGGGGATAAGGAGTCCAGCCGGACTCCATGTTCAGTGGACTAAAAAAAAAACAAACGACGGATTGGATGCTTTCCCCGGATTACAATCTGCATAGTAAATAGTCCCCCTCTTATCCCCCAATCAAACACACCCTAAGAGTATTCGCATCAAGCTAGCTAAAATTGTTTTTTAGCTAAATTAGTGATACTGTTCATAAAAAATGGACATCCATCAGTCTCGCTACATATCTCGCTAATTTATGATTGCTACAGTACCTCGTTACAACAAGCGAGGTACTGTTCATCGCTACAACATGGAGATTAGTGTTACTGGATGTCCGCCCAGAAGTTCGGCCAGTCAACCGGTCAATGGCCTTTTTTTTTTTTTTTTTGCATTTTTTAAGAATTGTTTGGTTGGTAACTCATTAATTTAACAATAAAAAAAAGGGATAACAAATATAATAAAAAAATAATATTTTAGTAAGATTTTAGAATAGAGAGTTTGATGCAGTAAGTTAACTAGCTAAAATAGTAAAATAACTTTCTTAGCTATAATTTAACTAAAAATTTAAAGAGATTGGTGTGGTGTTCATTCCTTCCATAATTCCATTCGATAGGGTGCCACTAATGGAGGCTTTTCCCATATTAAGCCTATTTTGTATCTTAATTCCCAAACTAGGCCTAGTTTGGACAGAATTCCCAAACTAGGCTAAAGCGCTATTACAAATCGCGCTTTCACTATTTGGAGCCCAAAATGTGATGAATAGTGAAAGCGCTATTGCAAACCACGCTTTTAATTAAGAAAGCGTGGTTGCAAATCACGCTTTTAACATAAAATTTTTTTTTGAAGAAAGCACTATTTGAAATCGTGCTTTCACTGTGCATATAAAAAAAAAAATTTCCTGAAGAAAACGCTATTTGAAATAGCACTTTCACTGTGCATTATTTTTTCTTCAGAAAACGCTATTTGAAATCGTGCTTTCACTGTGCATATAAATTTTTTTTTGTTGTTAAAGAAAACGCTATTTGAAATAGCGCTTTCACTGTGCATTATTTTTTCTTCAGAAAACGCTATTTGGAATCACGCTTTCACTGTTGATAAATGAAAGTGTGGATTAAAACCACACTTTTAAAACTTATATAAAACACCCAAGCCCCCTCATTTGCAATCACGTTTTTTACACTTTGGATTTTTCGACTCTGCTCTCAGACTCCTTTTGCTCTCAGACTCTCTAGCTCTTGCTCTCGATCTCCCTTTGCTCTCAGACTCTCTTGCTCTCGATCTCGCTCTGCTCAACTCTCACTGTCGCTGTCGCTCTCCATCTGCTCTCAGACTCTCTCTCTGCTCTCACTCTCTATCTCTGCTCGCTCTCTCTCCGTGGTATGGCATCTAGCTCTGTCTGTATCATTTGAATTTTATGTATTTATTTATTGTGTTTGTGAAAATGTGAATGTGTGTTTGTGAAAATGTGAATGTTAGGGTTTTAAATGTCAATTATTAAATGTGTTAGGGTTGTAATGTGTTAGGGTTTTATTAGTGTGGTTATGAAATTATGAAATCATAAAATGTTAGGGTTTTGAATTGTGAAATCAGAAATTATGCTTGTGGTTTTAGAAATTAGGGTTTGGAATTTTTTGAAATCAGAAATTAGGGTTTGGAATTTTATCAAATAAAAAATCAGGGTTTGGAATTAGGGTTTGGAATTTTGCTTCTGAATCAGAAATCAGAAATTATGCTTGAATAAACTAACCTATATTTGTTGAATTGGAATTATGAAATGTCTATATTTTGAAATTTGAAATCAGAAATTGGAATTTTGAAATTATGCTTGTGAATCAAAATGTCTATATTTTTTGAAATTAGGGTTTGGAATTTTGAATTGTGAATAAATCAACCTATATTTGTTGAATTGGAAATTTTATTTTTTGCTTCTTAAGAGGAATTAAAAGGAAATTAGGGTTTGAAATTAGGGTTTTAAAAGTAATTTTTTTTAATTAAGAATAAAATTAAAAAAATTGAAATTCATATAATTGATAATTGTTAATGTCATATTATGAAATTCATATAATTGAGAATTGAGAATTGAAATTCATATTATGAAATTCATGAATTGAGATATTTATGAGTAACATAACTAAGAGTTTGTTTGAATTGGAATTTGGAATTTTTCATGAACCAAATAACATATGGCCCCATGAGTGTGGACTTTTCACCAATTATCCCTATTTTAAATTGATAATGTTATATATATTAATAAATTTTTATTATAAAAAAAATTAACTACTAGTATAACACCTATTACATCATTAAAATAATTCATGCTTTAATTTTAAAAATTTTATTAGTACATGATATATCAATTATTAAGAATAATTTATAAAATTTATTAATTTGTATAATATTTTTCATTTTGTATATGTTATATATGAAGTTGATGTGTTAAAGTCAATTTGCTTTAATCATATATACAATTAGAGTATTCTTTATTTGTTACACATAATTACCAATATACATAGCATGAATTGTTGACTTTATGGTTGTATATTTAATTTTTTATTCAGTTTCTACATCAATTGGTTGGCATAATCTAGAACTAAGTAGGTAAATTTCATTTTCGATTTGCCACTCACCCAAATAATACTGACCTACGAAAATCTGTAAGTCCAATCACTTGTATAGATATTATGGTACACTGTAAGGAATATTACCTTATTTTGTATTCACCCAAAAAGCATTACCTTATTTTGTGAAAATAGCTTTTTAAAAAATAAAAATTGATAAAAAAAAATTATGTTTATCACCCGTTAAAAAAAAAAATTAAAAAGCAACCCAATTTCATATTAACTTTTTTAACTTATAAAAAAGTCAAAAAAATCATTAAAAAAATAATATCAAACAAGTTTTTAGTCATAATATTTATAAATTAAGAGGTCAGTAAATCAATTTTTACTTAAAGGCAATGGATGATTAGTGAAAAACATAAACGCATGACTTTCCAAGAGTACCTAATAATTTTTCCTCATTAAAAAAATATCAAACAAACTCTTAGTTATGTTACTCATAAACCGATAATTCATATTATGTTACTCATGAATTGGAATTTTTCCTTATTGAAATTCATATTATGTTCTCTCAAATATTTAATTTTGACTCTATTTTATTCAAAAAAAATATTTTTATTGACTTCAAAATAATAAATGAAAAGATCATGTTCTCTCAAAATATTTATTTTTGACTCTATTTTATTCAAAAAAAAAATATTTTTATTGACTTCAAAATAATAAATGAAAAAATCATGTTCTCTCAAAATATTTAATTTTGACTCTATTTTATTCAAATAAAAATATTTTGGTTTAGTTTCGTTTGGTTTATTCCACTGTATTTGGGGTCAGGCACCTAAAATATGATTAAAAATTCTTAGGATTTATTTTCATTTGGGTTTCGCTAAAGGTTTCCACTTAGTTGTTAACTATCTAAATCCATACTTTAGGACATAGCTTATTGCAGGTGTTTGCATATAAGCACATAATCACTTGTAAATTGTATGTAAGATCGGATTGCACTCTGCCCCTCCAAGCTAACCAACCAAAAAAATTTAATTTTGGGAGGTGCCACATTCTTCCACAACCATTTAGAAAATCAAACCAAACAATTTATTTTTGTCAAATTTATTTATATTTTTTCAAAAAAATCAAAAAATAATTTAAAAAATCAAACCAAACCGCTATATCATGTATTATTTTTAATATACATTCAATAAAATTAATAATTTTTATAAAAAATATTAACTTTGATATTAGAATAATTTTGAAGACATTTCATTATAAAATACTAACTAAGAGTTTTATAATCTTGTCATAGAAATTTTAAAAAATTTAATGAACTGAATTTGTAATACATATAATAGCATTATAGTAGAAATTAAAATTTCTTCACAAAACTTAAGAAATTTGAAAAAGTGTTTGAAATGGGTATTGAATGAAGTGACTTATCGCCACTTCCACTTTGTGACTGTCCACCACCATTGAAAAGGAAAATCTGAACATTATGTTTTAATAATTTTTATTTTGATTTATATAATTAGAAGTCATTATTACACTAGTTATAATACATGCATGAAAAGAGTCTTAAAATATTCTAATTAATAGTCCATAGCAATTTCGTAGGTAAGAAGGACAAAAAAAAAAAAAAAATGGCACTTTGATGGGTAAGCCTGTGTTTCACAATACCAAATAATTGGTACGCATGGCCCGATAGATTCACATGGATAATTATCCAAAATTTACTACATAGATTTAACCACCAACTTAAATTTTCTCTCTAATTTTGGCCATTATAAATTATCTCTCTAATTATTTTTGTAACGCCCTCAAAATAAACCCATAATATACACAATATTAACATGCATTAATTAAGAAAACAAAACATTATTTCATTCATCAGAGTAATCTTATTAAAAGACATTACATGTAATAGTAAAAGTAAATGCCCTACGGGCTTACATCTTTCCAAGCCAACACTTGGACACAAAAATCTGAGTACTAACTCAATTACACATTAAGCCCTAGGCTTGAGTTTACATGTAATATCAAAAATAAAACAAAATAACAACTAATCTAAACAAAGTCTTCAACTCTAAATCCATCCAAGCTAAGTCCTTGGAGGTAGCATATCACCTGAACCTGAAAATGATATTCCCGTATAGGGTGAGCCACAGCCCAGTAGAAAAATACTAAACCAAATATAAGAATTGACTAAAGCAATAGCATTCGATAGATGGTTAACACAACATAATCAAATACATCACTATACAGTTTCATGACATTGATGTCCATGACAGGTTTCACTTTCCGTTATTATTCAACTTTCCAATTATACATACATGGCTCAGAACCTGGCCAGACTACAATATGAGACTACATCTCACATTAACATTACTTCCAATATCAACTATTCAAATGAGGCCAAAGCTCATACTGAAACACTTCCATACATCAATAAGTACACATAATTGTTGTCTAATGGAGTCTATCCCCTTTCTCCTCCTAAACAGGTTTGAGAGTCCATCCCCTATCTTCCCTCAAACCATGGAGTACATCCCCTATCTCCTCCCAAACAATATGCATATACAATGTATTAAACACTTGTCATACACAATATTCAATCAATACACAAGTTCGTTGTATTAACTCAACTGTCATATTCAATGACTCATTTAATGTGATTAGTTTCAGTTTTCCCTAATCAACATGCAATGTCTACAACAATCACGACTGTCCTCCACCGATAGTCCAAAACAGTTATTTCTATACAGGAAAGAAATGTATCAACAAATGTAAAATCACATTCTCATGGTGAGTGATTAAACTATCCAACTACACCATTTAAGCTCATAATTCTCAATTTCATGAATTAGACTTAATTCCACAATTTTCCCAAAATTAATTATACAAATTAATTTTATTACAACAATTAGGGTTTTTCCCCTTTTCTCAAAATTAACCCTAAGGTTCAATTTTATCAATTTGACACTACCTATGTCATTTTTCATGATTCACAATCACATGGAATTTAATATATAAACAATTCCCTATTTCTCAAATTATGATACAAACCCTAGTTTTCCCAAAATTTCCAAATGACACCAACATATCAAAATACCAAAACTTAGGTCAAAACCAATAATATGGAGTAGGAAATCCCTACCTCGAAGTGAAGAACCCAAATGGAGAAGATGGCGAAAACCCAATGTGCTCCAAATCCAAGATTGTTCAGATTAAATTGAAGCCCTCGACCCACTCTATCTTTTTAACAAAGGACCTAGGGTAGAAATACACTCTAAGTAGATCAAACCTAAGAGAGAAGGTGAGTGGAGGGAGAGAAAACACGGACCTAGGGTTCTGAAATAAAAAAGAGGATGAAAAAGTGTTTTAAAAACCGCTGCTGCCTATTTAAATAAAACAGGCTCGCTCGAGCGAAGACTTGGTCGCTCGAGCGACCAGACACAAGAAACCTCGCTCGAGCGTAGAAAGACTCGCTCGAGCCAACAATGCGATGCTTCAGGTCTGCAACCCAGAAGCACGCTTGAGCGAAAGAATGCTCGCTCGAGCGAAGAGCTCGAAGACACTCGCTCGAGCGAAGGAAAGCTCGCTCGAGCCAAGAAATACAGCTCTCAAGTCTATACCTAGATGCAGTCTCTCGCTCGAGCGAAGAAACCCTGGCTCCAGCGACGAACCAAAAATAAAGAGCTCACTCGAGCGACAAACTGCTCGCTCGAGCGAAGGACCAAAACTCTGGACAGCAATCACTTGTTCTCAAACACAACCAACCTGTAACAAACCTGCCCAACACATCCTATAACTCAAAAACAAAGTATGGAAGGACGGAAACAAGACATAAATCATAACTAACATCCACGGAACCAAGTCCGGATCACTATACAACAAGGGTTAAAACTCGGGATCGCTATAATTTTTTTGTTTTTGTATGTTTAAGAAAAAAAAAAAAGAGTAAATAAATTAAATTTTTTTCTTACTTTTCAGAACGAGCCAAAATAAGTTTTTTGTTTTAATTTCATAACAAAGCCTCTATGACCTCTAAAAAGTGGGCGAGGGTTACTAGTTAACATAGGAAATAACTTTGTCATTAAGGTCCCTAATGGCACAAGTTTGAGCAAATCAAATTAACTTATCTGTAATTGTCCATAAATCTGAAGAATTGGATCACTAGTTTTAAAAAATTAATAACAATGTTTGAGACCTCTATTTTATATTGTTCAAATCAATCGAGTTCTTTCAACTCAATGGAACAAATATTTAATTATCTACAAAACTTACACTATGATTTAAGATGTTTGTATGATTTGTCGAATTTTGTCCAGTCTCACTGAATAAGAAAAATACTTGATAGAATGAAGTGTTTTTTAAATCCAAGATATATCTGTCTACCTTATCAAAATAATAAAAAATAGATCAAGATTTATGAAAAGAAAACAAAATAAATGTTTTTAAAATTGGTCCCGCTTACATGCGTACGATTAAATCATTGCCTAAATTAACGATTGTGTAGAGTCATTATTGTTATTTATTTATTTTCAGTGAATGCCTTTTAAAAATTGATCATATTGAGGGAGGGAGGCCCTTGCCGCAATGGTAAGGTTGTTTTATTATGCTGATAATAATATAAAATAAAATAAATCTATTATAATTCGAGTGTTATGGATTCAAATCATAGAAATAATGGGCTTCTGTGGTTTGTTTTTCATATAAAATGTTGGGAAAATTTATCTACAAACAAATTTTCAAGAGTAATCAAACCAAACAAATTTTTCCAAATATTTTATTCAAAATTTTGTTTGGTTACCTACTTTCCAAAATAACTTTCTCTGTCATGCACATCAAATCAATCACTTTTTGTAAAACTCTCTCCCCAAAACAAATTTCCACAACCATTTCTGAAAGAAGGCAAACCAAATAAGACCGCATACTTTTTATCTCAAAAACACTCTAGAAACACAAACCAAACACACCTCTTTAAATACTTAATAATACGCATGCATATATCTGATCTTCCTCTAAACTCTGCCATGACTGTAATCTTTGGAATTGTCCCTTTATAGATCTTGTAAATCAAAATGGGTCACTAGCTAAAAATCTTGTAGTTTTGTTATAAACAAACAAAATTGATCATGAAATTGAATAAAAATACATATATACGCATAAAATTTTATAGAGTTTGTTACTATTTTTATACATTTTCTGTACAGTTCTATAACCATTTTTGTATTCTTAGACTTATTCAAAATCTGAAGTTATTGCCGCTATGTGATTCAAAATTTATTTTTCGCCACTAATTCAATAAACATTTTTGTATAGGACATGTATACATGTATATGAATTCCAAAAAGGATCATATGAACAAAGCATATCCAACCTTAAAAAGAATGAGAAAAAAAAAAAACCAATGACAACAAAGAATTAAGACAAGAAGTATAGTTGTTCTGATGTTTTTTTTTTAATTAAGACAAGAGAGCAATGACAACAAAGAACCTTCACGAAGAAAAGATAAGAGTCTTCACATAGGAAGTAAATAAAAACTCCACGTAGAGATGAAATCTCAGCTGTTGTTTTATACGAATAAAAATAAGTGAGAAAAAATGAGAAAATAAACACTAATAAACAAATTGAGACACAAATATACAGCTGACAAAATATAAATTGAAGTAATGTTTCACCTCTACAGTTCCTTCAACCCTGGAAAATATAAATTGACAAAAAATGGGAGGGTTGATTTTTATAGGAAAATGTCACGACCCCAACCTGCCCCTAGTAGGATGGTGCCGTGATGGCCAGTAATCCGAGATTACCAAAGGCCAACTTTCAAAATCACACACAATCAGAGTATAATATATGGGGCTAACAAGAGCGGAAGCAATAACAAAATACAAGTGGTCCATAAGAGCTGTGCATAAGTCAAATGAAATGGCATACATCATTACATAACTTTACAACTTATAAAATATACATTACATCTTAACAAAAGGCTTCTCAAGCCGACATAAACAAAGTACAATATATATACAAGTCAAGAAACATGATCCACAGGACTGCCGACATAAACACAAGGTTGCCGACCTAAACACAAAATGCCGACATACAACATACAGCCGACATCCTCAATGCCGACCTAACATGCATACAAAACATCGGGCACAAGCACACATCTCGGCGTAGCCGACTTCTTGCTTGGAACCTACATATATATAGAGAGGGTGAGTATTGAAACTCAGTGAATGGTACAAATAATAAAGGGTTTCATGAATGGTTCCCGAGGTTCTTGTCAAGATAATACATACATGTCATAGTTGTTTTCAAAACATACCTATAGCATAGCTTATTCAAAACCTATACTTATAACATGGCTTGCATCAAAACACATACTTAGCATAACTTGTGTCAAAACATGTACTTGGCTTAACTTGTATCAAAACATGCCCACCCGTTCATAGACCGTCGGTAGGGGCTATCCGTTCATAGACCGTCGATAGCAAATCCACCCGTTCATAGACCGTCGATGGGGGCTATCCGTTCATAGACCGTCGATAGCAAAACATGGGATGAACCGTATTCATCAATCAAACCTTACAAAACATGTGCTTAGCATAACTTGAACCGAAACGTATTCTTAGCATATCTTGTATCAAAACGTGTACCTGAACTTATAACATACTTGGCAAAACATACCCACCCGTTCATAGACCGTCGGTGGGGGCTATCCGTTCATAGACCGTCGATAGCAAATATCCACCCGTTCATAGACCGTCGATGGGGGCTATCCGTTCATAGACCGTCGATAGCAAATATCCACCCGTTCATAGACCGTCGATGGGGGCTATCCGTTCATAGACCGTCGATAGCAAATATCCACCCGTTCATAGACCGTCGATGGGGGCTATCCGTTCATAGACCGTCGATAGCAAATATCCACCCGTTCATAGACCGTCGATGGGGGCTATCCGTTCATAGACCGTCGATAGCAAATATCTCTTAAACATAATGCTACATGGGCTTAGAGTCCCCTAGTAATACTAGATGCACAAAATAGGGATAATCATTCATGCTTAACAAATACTTTTCAAAACAAAGCAAAGCAAAGCTTATCAAAAACTTATAACATAACTTTATTAAAAATACCACTCACATAGCTCTTGGGACGTCGGGCTCAAGGCAAGGTCCAAGTCCTACAAACACATGGCAAAGTCTACTGAACATACTTCTCAGAACAAGTCTTACATGCATGCAAATGATCTCGGAAAACATGCTGGGAGTCAAAACACTGTTTTACATGTCAAGGGGACATGCTGGGTACCAACCAGGCCTTTGCCGAGGTCCCACACCTCCTAGCCGAGGTGTGGTTGCCACGGCTTCGGCGTGCAACTGCATGCCGAGGTTCAAACAAGACAAGTGTAAGTGATCATGCAAGGTAGGCCAAGGTGAGATACGATGCTTGGCCTAAGTGTGAGGTCTAGGTGAGAATGATCGCGGCGACTACACTTCGGGAAGTGAAGTCTGGAAATCTGGGTTTCCACCCGTGAAGAACATGAAGAACATGAACATGAAAAACATGAATGAGATGAATGCCAAAACCATAACTTCCTTATTCAAAATCTGGGTTTTCATGCTATGAGTTTGAAAACATGGACCTGGGCACCCATACTTGAAGATCATACAAAAACAAACAAGAAAACATGAATCTTGGCATGAGCTTTTGGATCAAAACATGACTTTTCTTGAAGAACACTTGAACATCATCTTCTCTTTCTAAAACCGAACTTCAAAACGATGCATGGCTTTCAAAACATATTCAATCATGCAATGTAACATCATAAACATAAAGAACAACATGAGAGGATCAAGAATCTAACCTTAGAACACGAATCTAACGGTTTGATCTCTCGGAATCAAGCTTGGATCTCTACTCTCTCTCTAGGACTCCTCTCCCTCTTCCTTAGAGCTTCTCTCTCCTCTTCAAAACAAAGATGCAACAAATGATAGGTTTCTCTCTCTGCCGGCTGATTTAACACTCAGCTCGGCCACGTGGCACTACCGGGTTGGTTCTCTTCAAAAAGGTGACAGATTGACAAGACAAGTCCCTGACAAAACGTACTCAGCAAGCTTGGTGGCTAGACACTCCGGCAAGGAATGACATCGGCAAGGGACAAGACATCGGCAGTGAGGTAACAATGACATCGGCTTGGAAGGACAGAGCCTCGGCAACTAAGATGACAATGATCCCGGCTAGGAAGGACAACACTTGACTGAACTGTGCCACACCTCGGCCCAGATGTGCCACACCTCGGCCTAGGTCATACCACTTCCAGGACAAGATCACTTGGGTTCAAGATAACATCTCGGCCCAGATAATACACATCTCGGCCTCGGCGATACACACCTCGGCCCAGATGATAATCATCTCGGCCAGTATGCCAGAACAAAGGTAGAGATCAAACAAAGGGATTCCAAAACAGTTAAAGGCTTAAGATGACCTCGGCTTGGATCAACCTAGGCTTCACATAACTTAGGCTTGGCATGACTTAGGCTTAACAATACAAGGGAGGTACAAAGCATACATATACACTTAAGCAAATCACATAAGCACAAAACAAGGCAAGAATCCATGGATGCAAATCTTAACATGGCAAAATCATATAGATGCATGCAAGCATAACTAAGACATGAAAATGTGGGTCCTTACATCCTTCCCCCCTTAAGGAAGTTTGGTCCCCAAACTTGACTCACCATGTCCCCAAAACAGCTTCAAATGCCAAATGCTCATCTCTTCATATCTTTTCTGGCCTTTGCCTTCGGACAATCCTTCACACGGTGGCCCATCTCACCGCATTCAAAACATGCCCCAGTTACCCAATGACAAACTCCAAAATGTTGTTTCCCACATCTTGCACACTTCGGCCTGATGTCACCTTCCGGATTCGCGTTGTTGGGACGATCCTCCTTTGTCTTCTCCTCGGTATCACACGGGTCTGGGCGATCCTCATAGGTCTTCCTCTTTTTCTGCTTTTCCACCAAACTCTGACTCCTGTTCAGGTTGGCTTCTGCTAAGATGGCTTTATCTAATACTCCGGCATACGTCGGCATGTTGAGCAGATTAACCCGATCTTGTATTGGTCCCCGAAGTCCACTCTCAAACTTCCTAGCTTTTCTGTATTCATCGTCGACCATGTGCGGTGCATACCTTGCTAACTCGGTGAAAGCACGATCATATTCGGCCACTGTTTTGCTGCCCTGTGTTAACATCTGAAATTCTGTGGTCTTGCGATCTCGGACACTGAGGGGAAAGTGCTTGTCATAAAATAACTCTAGAAATCTGGCCCAAGTCAAGTTTGGATTACCTTCTCGGATCATCATCCACCACCTACGGGCGTCGTCTTCTAATGTAAATGCTGCCAATGACACCTTCTGAACATTGGTGCTCGGAAAAACCTCGAACAGCTTCTCCATCTCAAGAATCCACGCTTCTGCTTTCATCGGCTCTATTCCTCCATGGAACTTCGGCGGCTTCATCTTCTTGAATTCCTTGATCAAGGTCAAGGTGTCGTCTCCATACAAAGCTGGCTGCGGCTGTACTTGCGGTACTGGAGGAGGCGGAGGCGGAACTACACGCCTGCCCTCTGTCTGCTCGGCTTGAGTGGATGTAGTACCTGTATCCTGCTGCCTTGCTTGCCTTAACTCATGGGCCAAACCTTCTACCATCCTTTCTAGTCTGTCTATTCTGTCCTCGGATTGATCTCGGCCAACTGGGGGTCTACCTCTCCTCATGATGCTAAATGTATGCAAAAATGTGGCTCTTAAAACAAAATGAACAAATAACATGCATGCAAGAAGCAAATGATCATGCCGAGATGATGCACATCTTATCAAGTAACAAGCAACATAATGCAAATCTTAACATCAATCTAAGGGACATTCTATGCTCTTTAGGACTCAAAGTGTGTGAACAACGTACTATGAGGAAACTTGGCTCTGATACCATTCTGTCACGACCCCAACCTGCCCCTAGTAGGATGGTGCCGTGATGGCCAGTAATCCGAGATTACCAAAGGCCAACTTTCAAAATCACACACAATCAGAGTATAATATATGGGGCTAACAAGAGCGGAAGCAATAACAAAATACAAGTGGTCCATAAGAGCTGTGCATAAGTCAAATGAAATGGCATACATCATTACATAACTTTACAACTTATAAAATATACATTACATCTTAACAAAAGGCTTCTCAAGCCGACATAAACAAAGTACAATATATATACAAGTCAAGAAACATGATCCACAGGACTGCCGACATAAACACAAGGTTGCCGACCTAAACACAAAATGCCGACATACAACATACAGCCGACATCCTCAATGCCGACCTAACATGCATACAAAACATCGGGCACAAGCACACATCTCGGCGTAGCCGACTTCTTGCTTGGAACCTACATATATATAGAGAGGGTGAGTATTGAAACTCAGTGAATGGTACAAATAATAAAGGGTTTCATGAATGGTTCCCGAGGTTCTTGTCAAGATAATACATACATGTCATAGTTGTTTTCAAAACATACCTATAGCATAGCTTGTTCAAAACCTATACTTATAACATGGCTTGCATCAAAACACATACTTAGCATAACTTGTGTCAAAACATGTACTTGGCTTAACTTGTATCAAAACATGCCCACCCGTTCATAGACCGTCGGTAGGGGCTATCCGTTCATAGACCGTCGATAGCAAATCCACCCGTTCATAGACCGTCGATGGGGGCTATCCGTTCATAGACCGTCGATAGCAAAACATGGGATGAACCGTATTCATCAATCAAACCTTACAAAACATGTGCTTAGCATAACTTGAACCGAAACGTATTCTTAGCATATCTTGTATCAAAACGTGTACCTGAACTTATAACATACTTGGCAAAACATACCCACCCGTTCATAGACCGTCGGTGGGGGCTATCCGTTCATAGACCGTCGATAGCAAATATCCACCCGTTCATAGACCGTCGATGGGGGCTATCCATTCATAGACCGTCGATAGCAAATATCCACCCGTTCATAGACCGTCGATGGGGGCTATCCGTTCATAGACCGTCGATAGCAAATATCCACCCGTTCATAGACCGTCGATGGGGGCTATCCGTTCATAGACCGTCGATAGCAAATATCTCTTAAACATAATGCTACATGGGCTTAGAGTCCCCTAGTAATACTAGATGCACAAAATAGGGATAATCATTCATGCTTAACAAATACTTTTCAAAACAAAGCAAAGCAAAGCTTATCAAAAACTTATAACATAACTTTATTAAAAATACCACTCACATAGCTCTTGGGACGTCGGGCTCAAGGCAAGGTCCAAGTCCTACAAACACATGGCAAAGTCTACTGAACATACTTCTCAGAACAAGTCTTACATGCATGCAAATGATCTCGGAAAACATGCTGGGAGTCAAAACACTGTTTTACATGTCAAGGGGACATGCTGGGTACCAACCAGGCCTTTGCCGAGGTCCCACACCTCCTAGCCGAGGTGTGGTTGCCACGGCTTCGGCGTGCAACTGCATGCCGAGGTTCAAACAAGACAAGTGTAAGTGATCATGCAAGGTAGGCCAAGGTGAGATACGATGCTTGGCCTAAGTGTGAGGTCTAGGTGAGAATGATCTCGGCGACTACACTTCGGGAAGTGAAGTCTGGAAATCTGGGTTTCCACCCGTGAAGAACATGAAGAACATGAACATGAAAAACATGAATGAGATGAATGCCAAAACCATAACTTCCTTATTCAAAATCTGGGTTTTCATGCTATGAGTTTGAAAACATGGACCTGGGCACCCATACTTGAAGATCATACAAAAACAAACAAGAAAACATGAATCTTGGCATGAGCTTTTGGATCAAAACATGACTTTTCTTGAAGAACACTTGAACATCATCTTCTCTTTCTAAAACCGAACTTCAAAACGATGCATGGCTTTCAAAACATATTCAATCATGCAATGTAACATCATAAACATAAAGAACAACATGAGAGGATCAAGAATCTAACCTTAGAACACGAATCTAACGGTTTGATCTCTCGGAATCAAGCTTGGATCTCTACTCTCTCTCTAGGACTCCTCTCCCTCTTCCTTAGAGCTTCTCTCTCCTCTTCAAAACAAAGATGCAACAAATGATAGGTTTCTCTCTCTGCCGGCTGATTTAACACTCAGCTCGGCCACGTGGCACTACCGGGTTGGTTCTCTTCAAAAAGGTGACAGATTGACAAGACAAGTCCCTGACAAAACGTACTCAGCAAGCTTGGTGGCTAGACACTCCGGCAAGGAATGACATCGGCAAGGGACAAGACATCGGCAGTGAGGTAACAATGACATCGGCTTGGAAGGACAGAGCCTCGGCAACTAAGATGACAATGATCCCGGCTAGGAAGGACAACACTTGACTGAACTGTGCCACACCTCAGCCCAGATGTGCCACACCTCGGCCTAGGTCATACCACTTCCAGGACAAGATCACTTGGGTTCAAGATAACATCTCGGCCCAGATAATACACATCTCGGCCTCGGCGATACACACCTCGGCCCAGATGATAATCATCTCGGCCAGTATGCCAGAACAAAGGTAGAGATCAAACAAAGGGATTCCAAAACAGTTAAAGGCTTAAGATGACCTCGGCTTGGATCAACCTAGGCTTCACATAACTTAGGCTTGGCATGACTTAGGCTTAACAATACAAGGGAGGTACAAAGCATACATATACACTTAAGCAAATCACATAAGCACAAAACAAGGCAAGAATCCATGGATGCAAATCTTAACATGGCAAAATCATATAGATGCATGCAAGCATAACTAAGACATGAAAATGTGGGTCCTTACAGAAAATGTCACTTATGATATAAATGTGACTTATAGGAAAATTTAAATTGTCTCTTCACTCCCACAACTTCCTTTCACCACTGTCTGCCTAAACAAATTCAAATAACGAACATCAAAATAAAAGTAAGTTAATTTACAAAAATAAAATCAACACTGAAATGTTATCAAAACAAAGAAGAAGAAACGTGAAAAAAGAAAAATTTACATTTACCGTGTGCAATAGCATGATGTTAATCGTAATAAATAATGGAAAAAGCAGAACACAGGAGTTCCATAGACAAGTAATTCGAATTAAATGATTTAAAGTTCATATAATTATTTTAGAAGTAGAATTCGATATATGTATATTGTTGATATTTTAATGTTTATTGTTTCATTGAAGCAAGTATATGGCAACTGTTCCAATTATCTTCTACTGGGGGGGAAACATAATTCGGGATCCCGATGAAGGTGCCTCATATGATGCTGAGCCGAAAGGGATATATGGGGTGCAACTTGGCACCACACTTAGCAATTTGGAGGAGATGTTTATGTCCAAGGTGGCAAGTTACGGGGAAACAGTCCGATTGATCTTCAAATGTAGATATCTTTATCGCCAGTGGCAAGCAACTAGCAAATACAAAATATTACCGATCAATGACGATGAGGCGTTGAACACCGTATTAAGTATTGGTGGAAGTTTCCAACCACCAAATTGTTTGGAAGTGTACATTGAGAAAGAGGTTGTACACAATCTTCCGAATATGACACAGATGGATTCTCATCCGTTCACTACATTGCTGACACATGGGATTGACACGACAGCGTTTCAGTCTCCTATGTATGAATCAAATGAATGTTATGTAGCGGGCTACACACAACAGACATTTCATGGCCATGGTGGAGAATCAAGTTCACGTGGTGGATATGAGACTGAATTTCACAATAACACCGAAGATGTGCCCACCTACAACCATCATACCACTCCAGTTGAAGTTGCTGGTAATATGGTTGAAACGGCTAATTCTGTGCAGTTTGCTGACAGTGACATGTACGGTCCTGATGTCGCCCTAGACAATGATGAGAATGAAATGTGTGATGAAGAAAATTTATTGGGCGGATCAGATGATGATGATGATGATGAAGAAGATGATGCCGATGCTCCCGTTGATATTCAGAATGCCCCCATTCCACCTAGACCTGAAATTCCTTTCTATGAAAACATTCACATGGGTGGTGATTTTGACATTAGTAACCGCGATGTCGTTCCTTGTAACCGAATCTGGAATGCTGAAAATCTAGAGTTGGACAAAGAGATGGTTTTTGTTGATAAGAAGCAACTCGTACATGCTGTGAAATTGTACCATGCAATAAATAATCGAGAGTATAAAGTCGTAACCTTCAAGCGAGACGTTTAGGTGTGTGCTTGCAAGCACGATTGTAGATGGTGGTTGCGTGCATCTCTTAGTAGGATACATGGTCTTTTTGAAATAAAGCAGTAGAGGGGTCCTCACCACTGTTTATACCCACGAATGAACAGGGACCACACTAATATTAGCTCCAGTTACATTGCTTCTCATCTTTTGGGACAAGTTGCGGTGAGTATACAAAATAAATGTTTACATTTATATACATATTTGTTTGTTTAAAGTGTTCACACCAAAATAATCAGACTTATAGGTATTGTCGTAGGTAGAATGAACCTGATATACCCATTAAGAATGTCATCGAAGATATCAAAAAGACCATGAACTATAGTATATCATACAAGAAGGCGTGGCATGCAAGGGCAAAGGCAATTAGAATGGTATTCGGGGATTGGGATGAATCATATAGGATGTTGCCTAAATTCATGCATGCATTACAAACATCTAATCCTGGCACCATCGTGCAATGGAAGCATAGATATACCAGAAGTACAACCATTATGCCCGTCTTCCACTTTGTTTTCTGGTCTTTCAAACCCGTCATCGATGGATTCAGACATTGTAGGCCTGTTATAACCATAGATGGTACATTCTTATACGGGAAATACACTGGTGTGTTGCTTGTAGCAACGATTGTCACTGCCAATGGCAAAGTATTACCGCTTGCATTCGCTGTTATCGACAGGGAGAGTTTGGAGTCTTGGTCGTTCTTCATTTCAAATATTAAGGAACATATTGTCATGGACCGACAGGGAGTGACTTTGATATCTGAACGAGCTGAGAGTATTTTAGCTGCTGTGAGGCGGCATTGGCTGAATCCCTCACTCCAATTTGTTGGATATCATCGGCATTGCCTTTGACATGTTTGTAGTAACTTTAACACTAAGTTCAAAAATAAAGAGCTGAAACAACTTTTATGGAAAGCAGGGAGTGCTCATCAACGATGAAAGTGTAATGGTTACTTACAACAAATACAGGCTATTGACCAAAAAGCCATCAATTGGGTTCACAAGATGAATCCTGTGGAGTGGGCCCTTTCGTATGACGGTGGATATCGGTGGGGGGTATTGACCAGCAATGATGCAGAGTGCTTTAATAGCGTCTTGAAAGGTGCAAGGAACTTACCTACCTTAGCTATGGTTGAATTTACATTTCGGTGGCTTGTAAAATATTTTGACGAGATGGGAGCCCAAGCTGAAATAGATGTACGAAATGAGTTCCAATACCCTAGAGAGATTTAAAAAACTATTGAGGATGGCATCGCAAGGGCAAATACTTTCTAGTTGATATCGTATGACAGGTTAGTTTGTAATATAAACTAAATTGTTGTTATTATGTTGTGAAGTTAAGTACACCTAAAAACATGAACTTGATTAGTTTCTATTACAATTTTCTGATAGGCCACGCCGTGTATTTGAGGTGCAAACATCTTTTCGCCATGGACGAGGTCGCAATACACAAATTGTGCGGATGAATCAACCCACGTGCAGTTGTGGGAAATATGAGATACGACACTATCCATGTTCCCATATGCTCGCTGCAATGTCTGAATGCGGTGACAATCCATTTGAGTATGTTGATCTAGTATATAGGCTTCCTATATACATGAGGGTTTAGGAAACTAAATTCAATCCAATACCGCATCAAGATTATTGGGATGATCCGCAGTGGACCTTAATGCCTAATGTACTTCGTCTGCGAGAAGTAAAACGGGGTCGTGCATCTATGTCTCATATTCCGAATGAGATGGATATATCAGATAGGCGTTTGACCGCTCGTTGCAGTGAGTGCCAGCAGACAGGTCATGATAGGCGAACATGTCCGGCGCGACTTGGTCGATGAAGACTATGTAATACTTACATATTGTAATAGATCATTTTTTAATTATTTATTTGTAATAGATCATTTTATTCTTTATTTTGTAATTCATTATTTGTAAACGGGGTCGTACATTTAAATAGATCATTTTTTATTTGTAATAGATCATTTTTATTTTTTAATTCTTTATATATTGTAATTGTTTGATTTCCTTGACAAAATTTACAACTAACATACTAAACAAATAAATTAAACTAAATGACAATGCAAAAACATTTAACTATACCACATAGGCCTATGTTTTTTATTCTCTACTTGATTGAAAATGTCTATTACAAAATTTTAGTGAAAATCACATAGTTCTTCTACCATTTTAAGATTTTAATATTTCGACTGCTGCAAGCATTTTTTACATTTACAATTTATGAATCAAATCTACGTAATTTACAAATTTTATATTTTATTGGAACTTTTATCATTACAAAATCAATAATGAAGTTTTGTCAAATATGCCATAAATGTAATTAGCAATCTCTTATTGGAAAAAAAATTCTCATTCCATTTTTTCGCAAATATTTATGTACGAAAACTATCCACATGTTACTGGTCATTATTAAGCTTATGTAACTGAGACCCTAAAATGATTTTGTAAAAGATTTCTATATTAGTTATAGCCTAGATAACGATAGGTTCTGTTGAATTGCTTATCATATTTAATGGCACATAAATTGATAAATTTAGATTTTAGTGAATTGCTTCCATGTTAATGGCACACAAATTGATACTTTTAAAATAATCGACCACATTTGTTTTTCAAGTCGTCATGTACGGAATAATTTGAGTTTAATTGTTATAGTTAAATTACATGCTCACCAATACAGTTTTTTAAAATGTATTGTTTTTCAACTGTACAGGCTTCATAGCACATCTACCTGATGAGGTCCCACTTTTTAGTCATCCACATCGGGCTGATAGTATATGGGAGGACCCGGTATGTAATAACGTTTGTTGGACTTTACGCTTACAATGAAAATACCCTGCATTTTGTTTTATATTACGTGATAATGTTATAATTTAAACTACTCATTCTGTTATGCAGGACCAGGCACGCACCGTGGTGACATGCTAGCGGGGAGATTCCGGCCTGTGGGAGCGTCCATTGGACCATAGAGTCTTGCAGTGTCTACTGCGCGCGGGATTCTATGGTGTCTATCGTATAGGCCATATCAGATTGGACCACCCACTCATTACTACTCTCGTCGAGAGGTGGCGCACAGAGACTCATACATTTCATTTCCCGACCGGTGAGGCCACCGTCACATTGCAGGATGTATCTGTCCTATACGGTCTACGGATTGATGGGCAAGCAGTTACTGGACCTGACCCACCATTGACGAGGGACCAGTGGATAGCCCTATGTGCTGAGCTATTGGGAGTGGCACCTACACCTGCAGACTTACAGACAGGTAGAGTAAGGGTGAGGTGGCTGTCCGAGCAGTTTCAGGGCCATCTTCCAGATCATGCTCCAGATGAGTTAGTACAGCAGCATGCCCGAGCATATATTTTGTGGCTTATTGGGGGGGTACTTCTCCCTGATAAGTCACAGAACCTGCTCAAGCTGATCTACTTGCCACTGTTGAGAGACATTGATGTAATCGGCCAGTACAGCTGGGGCGCCGCGGCTTTGGCATGCTTGTATAGGATGCTATGTCAAGCAGCTTAGGTGGGTGCGAATTAGATCGGAGAACCCCTTGTCTTGTTACAGGTTAGTAAGAATTTTATTACATGTCAATTCATATTGTTTGGCATATATCAGTATTGTAATTGCGTTCAAACTATTGCAGATTTGGGCGTGGGAGAGATTGATTCGCATTGCCCCGTCTAGGCGGCAACTGGTTGCTCCTGGTGAGGTTCCCATCGGCCAGGGAGACATGCAGTTGCCGGCCGGACCTCGAGGTAGCCGGTGGAGGGTTGACATGGGCCACGAGGTCGTATCGACCCACGTAGTCGTCGTGTATAGAGACCAGCTTGACCGAATGATAGAGGGCGAGGTATGAAATTTAAATACCTAAATTTTAATTGTCATATGGAGTGTATATGTTCATGAGCGATTTTTAATAGACTTGTCGTTATTGTAGTTTATCTGGCAGCCTTATGCTGGGGTCCTCGGTACGCTCCAAGACTATTGCCGACTAGGTGAGGAGATATGAATGGTGAGAGTGCCACTCATTTGTTTTGACGTGGTTGAGTGGCATCTCCCTGATCGTGTCCTCCGACAGTTTGGTCGGGTCCAGTCCGTGCCGGATCGGTGTGACACCGAGTGGCGGTTGCATGCGACTGATAGACGTGGCCGAGCCGGCACTGACTAGAGTGTGCATCATATGCGATACATACAGCTGTGGGATGCCCGTCACGACAGTATTGTACAGGCTGACTGGAGCGATGGGGTCCTCCCCTCTCCCGACCCTTACATGTTGTGGTATCGGCGATATACACACCTACTAGTCGGTAATCTGAGCCACTTGTCTGAGGCCGGATATCAGGGAGTTGGGCCTTCTCTCGAGGCATTGGTGAGTATCATAGTATGTGTCAGATAATTGTTAATATCATAATTGATTTACTTTCAGTCAACTATAGCCTAATATATCTGATTTTTTGTTCAGGTGGTTCGAGTTGGGAGGTCATATCACTTGGCTGAGGACGCCCTTTTCAGTCGTGATGGACAGCTTGGTCTGCAGGCCCTTGCAGAGATCCGAGAATTCTTGTACGAGGGGATCCAGCATGCCCATCGGGTAGATCGTCTGCGTTTTGGGGACTACGGTGTACACAGTGCAGCAGCTGCTCCAGACACATCAATCCCGTCCACGTTAGTGCCTCCCACTTCAGCGCCAGCCACAGCAGGTCCTTGGACTTCAGTCACCCCACCGCATGATACCTCATACATTTCTCCAGATTCCCCACACGTACATCCTACCCAGCATGCTGACCCTGATTGGACACCGCCCCGGTTCATGCATGATGTTGTTACCCCACCCACCTAGTTACCACCTGCTTTTCTGGGGACTACTTCGACCGCGCCTATGAGTACACATGATGTAGTTCTCACTGACATCTCCCACGTTGACGATGAGGCCTATATTGAGCCCCCCCATAGCGCGAGGGAGAGGCCGAGGTTATGGTCGTGGGGGACATCGCGACCGAGGTCGGGGTGCTAGCAGAGCCAGAGGTCGAGGTCCAGCTACAAATCGTGATACAGTTGCACCAGATGAGGGAGTTTCATAGCTCATAGCAGTATCCGATTTTCAGGCAGAGACAGGATCAGGGGCAGCAGATGCAGGAGAGGGGGGGTCACACTCACAGGCTCCACAGGCAGTCAGTGGAGGGCCACATGCAGGGGAGGGAGTGCCAGATATTCAGAGAGTCTACCGCAGGAGACCGAGGAGGGAGGTCCACGGTCGGGGTTGTGGGACTGGGGGCAGGTTAGGGCATTAGCGGTTGTGATGTGGACTGTATAGTTTTTTTTTTTGTAGTAATTGTTATTGTTTTTGTAAATCAAACTTGTACAGCTGATGTAAATGTGTCATACTTATTTATTCGCAATTATAATTTCACAATTTTTTATTCTTACTTATTTTGATGAATCACACAAATCTCTTTCACATCTCTACCCCTCTCTCATTCTCCGTAGTCTCTGCATTATTTATAGTAATTTACGTTTTTTCCTCAATTTTACAAATTGAGACAACCATTTATAAACCAAAAAAATTATCGAACAAATTGAGACATCAATTTATAAAATTGAAGTTCAAATAAATTTTAACAATTAAACTATAAATCCTAAACCCTAAAATAAAAATAAATAAGGTAGTGTTTGGTAACGTTTACGTTTTTGGTTTATGTTTACAAAAAAATTAAAAACTGATTTTTGTTTATTTTTAGAAAAACATAAATTACAAGCGCGTTTGGTTTGAACAAAATGTTTAAACAACCCATAAAAACATAAAATAAAAAATATGTTTGTTCAGGCCTAAAAAATATGTTTGTTCAGGCCTAAAAACAATTGAAATATCTCCCTTCATTGATAAGTCATGGATAAGCATTACAAATCCATTACAACATAAATGGTTTGGTCATTCATCGAAACAATTTCATTCATTATTATCATCATCTAACATCTCAATATCAGATTCATACATAACATCCATGCTCCAGGCGAAGTACTGGTGTGCATCATCCATTAACCCATCTTCGGCACGCTCATTTGCGGTCTTCATTAGTGAGGACCTTTGCAAACGTTGGGCCATGCGATTAACTTCATCGCGGATACGATGCAATGCCCTTTGCAACAACTGTGGAGTGTCAGTTGGCATACGCATGGCTAACCGGCGAGGAAATTTAATATTAACTTCACGACATAACTCAACGAGAACGTTTGCTCGAGTTATGCGAAATTCCCACTCAGCTCTCATGGTATTGACGGTGGCACGTGAATAACGCAAATTTGGATTTAATGGGTATTGAAATTCATCTCCATCTGCAACCCAATAGCGACCCATTGCTGAATATAGATCAACCACCGTATATCTCATGATGATATCGCTCGAAATAGCTGTAAAACTTTTGTTGTGGTATGATGCGATATTTATACCATATATACACATGGTAGCTGTATGTATGAAATTATTGTAAACAACTATGACAACTATGCATCAGAGTTGTCACGTCAACTTTGATGACCTGAACAACTATGCATCAACTTGATAGGAGTTGTCACTTCGACTTTTATGAATTGCATAATTTATTGTTATTTCAAAACAAAAAGTAAAAAATTTGTGAAAAAATATTTCAAAAAATTAATAAATACATAAAAATACAAAAAATGTACTGAATGCTTGTATTTTTTTAAAAATATTTTTGGTATTTAGTGAATTTTTAGAAGATTTTGTTTACACTTTTTTTACTTTTTAAGTGTATTTATATTAGGTGTGTCTAAAAAGTAAAAAAATTGTTTAAAATATTAAAAAAATTCAGTAAAAACAATATAAAAAAAAACATGAAAATTAAGAAAGTAGAATTTTCTGAAAAATCTTTTCTGAAAAATGAAAACAAGCAAGCTGATCAACCGACTAAACGTCTGAATTAGTCAAATTTCTTTGCCTGAAATTTTTTTTAAAAAATAAATGTGAAATTATAATTTAAAAATCCAAAACAAACACCACGCCCGTAAAATTGGATAAAAATGTATTTGACAAATATAACTGAACACAGCCTCAATTTTGACTACAATATTGCATTGAAATATACTTAAAATTTCAAGTACTAAAATATTTTAATTGATTATAATATTTTGTCTCAACCAATTTATGAGCATTTCCTGTTCGATCACATGCATGCCACTGACCTTATACAGTGCATTCGGCTGCCAGGACTCCGCTTTTGTCAAGTCATGAACGAATCAAAGGCCTATAGCATCGGCTGTTGTGCCGCATATGGTGTCAGCCTGGCTACTGTAAAAATGTAACTTTACCTTCTTTCAAAGGGAAGTTGAAAATTAAGAGGTTGTTTGGGATGATCTAAATAAGTGTATTTTTTGTCTTTTTACAATATTTTTCTACAATATATTTTTGTACCCATTGTTCAAACCACTTTTTCTACAATATTTTTTACTTTTATGTATTTATTAATTTGTTGAAATATTTTTTCACAATTTTTTTTACTTTTTAGGTGTATTGAAATATTTATTAATTTATTGTTATTTTGTTCTAACAGCCCCTCAAAATTTGTATGAATTGCATAATTCACATGGGCACAGTAGGTAGGTATGTGACTTTGTGCAGCGATGCAGTGATGCATGTGACTTTGTGCAGTGATACAGTGATGCATGTCACTTTATGCAGTGATGCAGTAATGTATGTGACTTTCTGACTTTGCCATGCTTGTATGCGTTGTGACTTTTTTCCTCACATTACGTGATGCTTGTGACTTTTTGCAGCGCAACTTACATGCTTTGTTTTTTCCTCACATTTCAGAATTCATCTAAGTCACATTAATACGACTGTGAAAAGAAGCAGAAAATGCATAACAATGAAAATGGGATGACTGTGAAGTTCATTAAGTGAAAATAAGATAAAATATAGGCTGCAAAGTTCCAATCGTGTTTACATATCAGGTGACCATTTTATTATTTTGGTGAAAAAAACAACGATAGTTTTGTAGGTCGAAGTGAGTTGGACGGTTGTGTATTTACTTGCACTCTGTTTCATAGTTGTTTATGAACAATATTACTTTAAAACAAAGAAAATTAAAGCCGTTGTGTACTGAAATCGTCAATTCCAAGTGACTACTTACTGTATTACAAAAGTAAGCATGAAAAAATAGTTTTATGTGGCGATGTGACAACTCACTGCGACAGTGTTTTATTTGACAACTCACTGCTCGAATATGAAGGGATTGCATTGTGATCCTCTGGCCTACAATTATGATTTTATCTGACAACCACGTCCGTGACTACATCACAGGTACACAAAGTCACGAGTACTCAAAATTGCATGAAATGAATAACATAAAATAATATCACGTGTATCACTTCTTCCATAGTGCCCCAGCATGCATTATCGTCACCAGATCATCTCTAGTTAACCCCCACTATGATGTCTATAAATACCCCAGTATGATGTTTGTTGAAGTCATAACAATAGTAATATATCTACAATTACTATTATTATTAATTTTTTTATTTTATGAACAATGTCTTCAAGAGGTGCAGGAAGTTCATGCCGGCAAAGAAATCCGAAAGTGTGGCTGCTACCTCCATTTACCTATGACTATAAGAGTGAAAAGTACTCGAGTCCGAAGGATTATTATGCTGGTATCCGAGCAGAATGGGCGTTCAGGGTAACGGAGCAAGAAGGATTGTTTAATGATCTACGTAACTTTAGGGCACCGGTACCTCATCGTCGTTCATTGACCATGGCTAGACGAAATGTGAGTGACTATGAAAAAGCAGTTAGCAGAATTAAGAAGGAGAACAACAGAATGTTGATGCGGAGATGTCGACATTTCATGCTTCAGCTAGCCACCGAAATGGCAGAAGCAAGCAACAGAGATTTGACAGTGACCGAGCGAAATAATGTCTTAAACAATGAAAAATATCTCTCTGACTACTACATGTCAGATGAGGAATGAGAAATCAAACACCGTTATCTTTCATATATGTTTGTATGTATATTGTGTCGTATCTTCGTTACTGGAGTGTAAGACAATGTTGTTGTTCATCTAACGTACAGATGTATTTCAAGTATTTGTTTTATGAACCTGAAGTTTATGAAATAACTACATTTATAACTACACATTTATTAGTTCATGACTTTCTTTATTGAATTGCAATTAGTTAATGAATGTTCTGGATTAATGAATGGATTAATGTATGTTGAATTATGTGAATACTTAAAACACATAAAACAGAACGGGTAGCTCGGTGAAAAGCTTCCCTTAATTGGGGCTCGTGAAATAGGGATCAATTTACAAAGAATTTCAATCTCCATTAGGAAAAAAGAAAGAGTCACCTTCCAATTCCTGGAAGTCCAGTAAAAATAATGACTCTGGTAACGAATGAGGGGTTGACAGAAAACTAAACTCGGTGAAACGAACTACCGCCTTCAATAACACATAAAACAGAATAGGTAGGTCGGTGAAAAGCTTCCCTTAACTAGGGCTCGTGAAATAGGGATCCTCTACGTAAAGAATTTCAATCTCCATCAGGAAATAAGAAAGAGTCACCTTCCAATTTCTGGAAGTCCAGTAAAAATGATGACTCTGGTAAGGAATGGGGGGTTGACAAAAAATTAAACTTCGGGGGCTGGACAAACAAGCTCAAAGCCAAGTGGTTGGTCTAGTTGGGGGACTAATAAAGTTCAGACAAACGAACTACCGCTTTCAATAACACATAAAACAGAACAGGTAGCTTGGTGAAAAGCTTCCCTTAACTGGGCCTCGTCAAATAAGGATCCTCTACGTAAAGAATTTCAATCTCCATCAGGAAAGAAGAAAGAGTCACCTTCAAATTCTTGTAAGTCCAGTACAAATGATGACTCTGGTAAGAAATGGGGGATTGACAGAAAACCAAACTTCGGGGGCTGGAGCCCAAGCTGAAAGCCAAGTGGTTGGTCCAGTTGGGGGACTAAGTTTAAAACCCAATTGGTTTTACTTGATTTGGTTGGGATGAATCACTATTTACAATTAATTATACCCAAACAGATTGTTTTCTGCACCTTTTTAAAGAAATTGACGATTCTGTTAGTATAGAAACTAGAATTATAACCAGTTCTAATGACGCTGATTTGTTATTTTTCGGATTTATACCCAAAGAGAACAACACTTCCGAAATTTTCTAGACAGATTTGAATGCACCAGTTTTCTGGACAGATTTGAATGTACCATGATATTCACAAGTACTCCTACCTAACCCACGTTTCACTCACAAGATCCACCATTATTTTAAAGTTGATTTCAAAAGTTCAGATTGTAAATGTTTCCCAAAATATTACAAATTGAATATTCAAAAGTTGATTTTAAAATAATTCCAAATGACAACAAAAATTCAAATAGTCGTACTTTTCAATGAAATACAAATAGTAGGTCGTAACAACGAATGATGCATAGCTAAGTGAAACACAACATTGCCTACATAAGCTTCATTTTTTCACACATTGAGTAGTCAAATCGTGGAGAGACTTGTCAGTATATGCAGATGGATTGTGAAGTCATGTGACCTGGTGCACAGGCTTTGGTTTTCTCGATATTTTGCTCGATTATTTGATATACAGTGACAACTCATCTCTTATTGATATATGTGGGATTCTCAATTCAGAAAGTCACATGGCAACAGTGAATTCACTGATTTACCTTACAGTGAGCATGCCCTTATTTTGTCCGTATATGCAGATGGATTGTGAAGTCATGTGACTTGGTGCACAGGCTTTGGTTTTCTCGATTTTTGGCTCGATTTTTTTATTATAGTGACAACTCATCTCTTATTGATATATGTGGGATTCTCAATTCAGAAAGTCACATGGCAACAGTGAATTCACTGATTTACCTTACATTGAGCATGCCCTTATTTTGTCTGTATATGCAGATGGATTGTCAAGTCACGTGACTTGGTACACAGTATTTGCTTTTCTCTGTTTTTTCAGTTTGGTGACAACTCATACCTTGTTCATATATGTGGGATTGTCATGCAGAGGCATCTTTCTAAAGCCGTTCATAACTAACTATATAAACGACTAAAGGTGAAGACACAACCTTACAACTCATTTCGCCCTACGAAATTATCATTCATTTGTTTTAAAAAATTAGCATGGCTACACGATTCATGGGAGGGAGTGGGAATCGCAGAGGTGGTAGGAACTTGCAAAGGGGTGACAGTTCACGACGAGGAGGAGGAAGGGGCCGTGGCGATGCTGAAGACGATTCATGGGAGGGAGTGGGAATACCTGTTTTAGATTATGCTTGTGGTTATCGTGATAGGTTTGGGAAGCGACATTTTTTGATGCCCAAGTATTATCCAGTTCAAGGAGGTTCATGTATGGAGCCATCTGACAATCAAATAGGATATGGTTTATCTGACGCTGCTCGTCTCAAGTGACCCGCACTATTTATAGAGCGGGTACAGCTGGAAACCTTCAGTCGGGAAAATCAACTTAAGGTGCCAAAAGCACGTTCTGTTGAGATCCAAAAGGAAGATCCTGACAATGTTGATCGACTATGTGAAAGACTACAATGTGAGATTTCTCAAATGCACCGTAGGTTAGCCCGCGATATGCAGTTATACATAGTTAAGAAGGATGCCCAAAAGAACAAAACAGAACCAAATGTTGCGGCTATCAAGGGTATCATGGAGGATCTTGAACTTATCTCTGACGCTGAGCTTTCGGATTATTCAGACTCTGAGCCACCTGCCGATTTAAGCGCGAATTAGGTGTTAATGTCTACACTTCGGCAATATTAGGTCATGCATTAATATGTAATGTCTGTGATAGACTAAGTATAACTGTTATGTTATGTTTATGTTTATGTATTGTGTCTGTCAAATGTTGCGGCTATTAATATGCAATATTAGGTCATGAATTAGGTGTTTGTCCGTCTAACTGTTATGTTTATGTATTGTGTGTTCAGTTCAGGGTGTCCAGGATGTATGTAATGTGTGTTCAGTTCATGGTGTCCAGAATGTATTTTTGTGGGAGACTTATGTCTGTACTATCTATGTAACTGAAAACTATTACATTTGCAACTTCAGTTATGTTGTTTTCATGCCTGTATGAGTATTTAGTAAATTAGTGACTTCGTATATTATGTATTAAGTTTTATTACAAAAATGTTGACAAAATTTATTTTAGGAGCTCTTGCGGTGTCATTCGTCTTCTTGGCCTACTCCGCGGTGCTCTTCGCGTCTCACCCTTTGTCGTTGCTCGTTGAACTGCACAGTGTGTGGGTGTGCTTCGGACTGTAGAGCATGCATGTCACCTTCTAACCCAAAACAAAGATGAAAGAAAAAATTTTATTTTTTTAATGAAAACGGGTACAAAATGGTTTTACTAAACTGGTTTTCTGAATTACATTCTCACCTTGTAACCCAAAACAAAGACAAAAGAATAAATATATATATTTAAATGAAAACGGCTTTAGTAAAGCCAAAATAATTTTCTGAATAACACCTTCTAACCCAAAACAAAGAGAAAAGAATTTTTTTTTTTTACATGAAAACGGCTTTAGTAAAGCAAAAAAAAAATTATTAATTACATTATCACCTTCTAACAAACACAAAACAATAAACAAAAAAAATTTATATGAAACGGCTTTAGTAAATACAAAAAAATTTTCTGAATTACACTTTCTAAACCAAAACAAAGACAAAAGAAAAAAAAAAAAAATTTAACATGAGAACGGCTTCAATAAAGCCAAAAAAAAATTATAAATTACATTATCACCAAAATAATGACAGCAGAAAAAAAAAATTTACAAAAAAATATTACATATAATTTAAATGAACAGTGAAAGTGTGGTTTCAATCCATGCTTACTGTAGTGAACAGTGAAAGCATGAATTTTGTAAATGAACATGATTGGCTTAATAATATCTAAATGAATATGATTTTAAAATTATATATATGAAAAATATTATGTAAAATTAATATATGAAAAGAGGCTTTTCTCATAAAAATTTAAATGATATATAAATTGGCTTAATTCCCAAATGTTTGGTAATTAGTTAAAAATATTATGTAAAATTAATATATAAAGAAGAGGCTTTTCTCATATGATGTAACACAAATTAATATATGACAAGAAGAGGTTTTTCCCATATTATGTAAAATTTCTGAATTACACATTCTAAACCAAAACAAAGACAAAAGAAAAAAAAAAAAAAAATTTAACGTGACAATGGCTTTAGTAAAGCCAAAATTTTTTTATGAATTACATTATCACCAAAACAATGAGAATAGGAAAAAAAACAAAATATTTAAAAAAAAAAAAAAATGAACAGTGAAAGTGTGGTTTCAATCCACGCTTCATTTATCAACAGTGAAAGCGTGATTCCAAATAGCGTTTTCTTCAGAAAAAAAAAAAAATTATATGCACAATGAAAGCGCGATTTCAAATAGCGTTTTCTTTTTTATGTTAAAAGCGTGATTTGCAACCACGCTTTCTTAATTAAATGCATGGTTTGCAATAGCGCTTTCACTATTCATCACATTTTGAGCTCCAAATAGTGAAAGCGCGATTTGTAATAGCGCTTTAGCCTAGTTTGGGAATTCCGTCCAAACTAGGCCTAGTTTAAAAATTAAGATACAAAATAGGTTTAATATGGGAAAAGCCTCCCACTAATGCAGCAGGAGCATTGCGTTATACGGCTAAAATAAATAAATAATTAAAATTTTTTTTACAAGAAAAATGCTATGCACAATATAAAATTAAAAAAAAAGAAAAAAAGGAAAAGTATTTACAAAATAAAGTATATATGGAGATTCCAAACTTCGTATAATCTGAGAAATATCATTTTACTTCTTAAATTATTACTTAAAAATTAATTCAACTCTTATTTTTTTTAAATAATATCAATTTTATATTTAAATTATTCAATTTTACATTAATATTATCCCACCGTCAATTGCCATCTATAATCAATTAAAAATTACTAATATGACACTGAAATTTCGTTTGAAATTTCATTTTATCGTCCAAACTATCCCAAATATCAATTAGACTTCTAAAAATCTCTGGGGAATTGTAAAAAAGATTAAACATGTTTTTAGCGGTTTGAAATTTCATTTTACCCTCCAAAATATCAATTAGACTCCCAAAACATGTTCAATCTTTTTTTAGTGATTTTTTCAGAGATTTTTAGGAGTTTAATTAATATTTTGGGAGATAATTTGAGAGGTAAAATGAAATTTCAAATGAAATTTGAGTGCCTCATCACTAATTTTTGTTTGATTAATAGATGATAATTGATGGTGGGATAAAATTGATATAGAATCGAATAGTTTAAATATAAAATTAATATTATTAAAATAATATAGTTAAATTGATTTTTAGTGATAGTTCAAATGGCAAAATGATATTTTATCACTTGCAAAATGAATGTGATTCATATTTTTATTTTTATTTTTGTTTACTTTTGAATATATATTGAATAAATAGCGTTGGTGTTGGCAAAAGCAAATCTTGTAAATATTATTTAAATTATTATATATGAGTAAATTATGAAACACAAATACTTCTACAAGAAAGTTGTATCCGTACCATACGTTGAAATTAAGGTGCACATTTCTTTTGCAACAAGTTTTATTGTTTTTCATTTATTTGATATATAATTTTCTTTCAAAAAAATGTGTCATTTTTTGTGTAGAATTAAAATGTAATTGTTAGAAAGGAAATTCTATGAGACACACCTTTTTTTTTTGGGGAATTTTTTTTCAGCTCCCTAATAATACTAATTTAGAGGATAAAGGACACCCAAAAAAATAGTGATGCATCAGGTCCCTAGACAACTTGGCGCGCGTTTTTAATTATTTTTGTGGACCAAAATACCCTCGCCGAAATCAATACAGAAACGAAACTATTCCGACGTCTCAGTTCCATTCCAACCATCCAGCATCTTCACGAACAGCAGCACAGCAGAATTAGGGTTTCAACAACATCTTCACCATCGACATTAGAGCTTCGTTCTCTTCTGCAAAAATCATTCCCATTCCTTCCTCACAAATTTCTTTGACCTTCGTTAGAGCTTCGTTTTCACTGCTCATCGTCATCTCAGTCCATCTTCGTCACGTCGCATCTTCATCTCAGGCCATATCAGCTCGTCATTCAAGTTTCATCCTAACTCTGGTAAGTTTTTCTGCAATACAACTAGATTTTCTCTGGAAACAAAGTTACTAGCATTTTATATTAACCTTCCATAAATTAGGGTTTCAATTTTGTAATAAAAAGCTACCTGAATTTGGAAATAGTTATTTCTCTGTGTTTTGAAGTTATTCTTGAACATGTTTGTGTGATTTTATCTGTAAATTTCTCTGGAATTTGAATTTCTCTGATTTTTGCTTGATGTATGTTTCTTCTTTCAATTTTCTCTGGCATCTGTATTTTGAAAAAGCAATTTTCTATGTTTATATCTATTCTTGAACATGTTTCTGTAATTTTGTCTATAAATTTCCCTGCTCTATAAATTTCTTTGTAATATGTATTTTTAATTGGAACGTCTATCTTTCTCTGGAATGTCTATTACTCTCTTGCCTCTGTTTAAGTTTCTTTGCCGTTTATAATTTTCTCTGACCACAACACACCACTTTCGTCCCTTGTGTGTCTCTATCATGGTTAATTTTCTCTGGTTGTGCATGTAAATTTCTCTGGCATTTTAATATTATGAATTGAAATTTTCTCTGGAATGGAAATTTCCTCAAGAATGTGTATTTTTCTCTGGTATGTTTATTTTGTTCAATTTTTGGTTTCAATTTGGTGTAATTTTCAGTAGCATGTATACATTACTTTGTTTATTTTATATTGCTAATTGTGGCATGGAAATTTTCTTTGGCTTGCCATATTTACTTTTCTCTGCAATTCATTTTCTCTGGTATGTTAACTTCTATACGTAATTTTAACAATAATTGAAAATTTCTCTCCCATGTTTATGATGCTTTGTTGATTTTCTCTGACATTTCATTTTTAATGTCAAATTTTCTCTGCAATGTCTAATTTTCTGTAATTTTCCCTTATCTGTAATTTTCTCTCACATTTCCAATTTTCTCTTACCTGCAATTTTCTCCCTTATCTGTAATTTTCTCTAACATGTCCAGTTTTCTCTGGCATGTTCAATTTTCTCTGGGTTTTAATGTTGACACCTTTATGTTTTAATCATTGTCTAGAAATGGCAAAACGTAAAAGCAGCGAAACACCGGAAACACCAAGCAAAAAACAGAAACTCTCTCAGTCTGCTTATGGGCTAAGATCAAAAACCAGCAGCAAAACACTGGAAACACCAACCAAGACAGAACAACTCTCTCAGTCTTCTTACGATCTAAGATCAAAAACCAGCAGCAAAACACCACAAACTCCTCTCCAAATCACACAAGGTGATGAAGCAACTAGCATACAGATGAGTTCCCCAACTTCAAAGGACTCAAGCTCAAGGGGGAAAAAACCTGTTAAACTCCATAGAAAGAGAGCTCACTACACCATTCAATTCCGATCCAACCTCTCATCTGTTGTCTCATTTTTTCAAACACTTAAATTCAATTCAAAACAACTTCTAGAGCTTCAAAAGACCCCTTTCTGGTATTTGATCCAAGCTCTAACTAGTGGAAGGATGGACCCAAAGAAAACTAGGAAATCCGATGATGATGTAGTTGCCATAATCAAATGTTACAATGAAAAAAAAAAATCATTCACAGTTGGTAAGAAGAACCTGACCTTCACAACAAATGACATGACCCTGATTTTTGGTTTGGAAGGAGGTAAATGAGCCATGTCATTAAGATACTCTAAAAAGCCAAAATCTGCATTCCTAAGGAGAAGATTCCAAAAGGACACAAGGCTCATTGGTCTTGTTCTTAAAAATGCCTTGGTCAAAGCAATGAAAGGCAAGCAACCAACAGACTACAAAGATGTAGCAATCATTGTTACATTGTACTTGTGTCTCACCCTATTTTTTGCAACAAGTGGGAATTCAATAGGGTGGGTTTTTATACAGTATGTGGAACCTCTTGAATCAATGAAACAGTATGATTGGCCACAAGCAATCACATCAACATTGATTGATTCTATCATGGCATTGCACAAAACCCCGGAAAAAGTTACGGGATGTGTCATCGCATTGCTGGTAAGTATAATATCCATTCAAATTTGCAGTTATCATACTTACAAATTTGTGCATTTAGAAAATTTTATTTACTTTAATTTTCATCACAGTACTGGCTATGTGAACATGCAACTATCATTGACTCGGAACACAGTAACACCACTGACTTCCCAAGATGTGCGAAGTGGAACCTGCAAACCTTGACAAAACAGCTGCAGAAGACACCAATCCACTCTCTTGCACCTCGACAGGTTAGATTCCCATTGCTCCTGAAATCTCAGTGAAATTCCAAAATTTCTCTGACCACTGCTTTATTTCCCTCCTTGTCATTGATTGATTAAGATCAATTTTCTCTGAACTATCAATTTATGTTTTCTTCTTCGGTACCAACTGGTTTATTTCTGCATTGTCATCAATTTTCTCTGCAATCCAAATTTCTCTGACCACAATTGTAACACATTAACTTATATGCCCTGATTACTTTTCTCTAATATATGAATTATCTTGGTTGTTTCATAATTTTCTCTGGCCCATAAAATTGTTTCTCCTTGTGTGTAATTTTCTCTGGCCCATAACTTATTTGCCTTACATCTTTGATAAACACTGTTTATTTCTGCCCTTCTAATGAATTTTCTCTGGAATCCAAATTTCTCTGACACAATTATAGTCAAACATTAACTTACATGCCTTGATTGATTTTCTCTGATATCTAAATTATGTTGCTCGTTTCATAATTTTCTCTGCCTCATAAAATTAACTCCTTGTCTGTAATTTTCTATGGCCCATACAATTTTCTCTGAAGTTTGCCTCCTATTACAGATAGATAACAAGCAGCTAGTCAAAAACCCATCAGAGGAGTTCTGTCTTGGTAAAAAGACAAAGAAAGAATCAAAAAAAGCAATTGTCAAATTCAAGGAGGCATTACAAGATTCATCTGAAGGTCAAGCAATTGTCAAATTCAATGAAGAAGCAGAAGGCAACATAGAAGAATACGAAGCCAGCAATGGAAAAGAAGCCCAAGCAAACAGTGGAGAAGAAGATGCCAAAGAAGAAAGTGAAAGCAGTGGAGAACAAGAAGCCAGAGAAGAAAGTGAAAGTAGTGGAGAACAAGAAGCCAGAGAAGAAAGTGAAGACATAGAGGCAGAAGACAAAGAACAGAATGAACAGAAAGAAGAAGACAGTGAAGAAGAAGATGAACAAGAAAATGAGCAGCAAGAAGAAAACAAGGAAAGTGATGAAGAAGAACGTAATGAGCCAGTCGACCAACAACGTGATAGCATTTCTGGCTCAACAATGCATCAGCCTCAACAATTTGAGGAATCAAAGGATGCCCAAATTGCTGATCTACGTCAAAGACTGAAGGAATTTTCTCAAGCTAAACAAGAAGAAGATAGAAATTGGATGGAATTACTTGCTGAAAAGGATATTTCAATAAGAACCCTGACATCACTTAACTCAGAACTTCAAGAAAAAGAAAGCACAATCCAAATGAAACCAAGGATGTTGGAGGTTGAAAAAGAAGACAATATGAAAACAATTCAACAGTTGAGGAATTCAAATTCGGAGCTTGAAACAGAAAATGCTAAATTGCATGAACAAGTTCAAGAACTGTCAGTCCAACTAGCAACACAACCATACAGAACACCAACACAACTTCAACCACAAGGTCAGTGAAAATCTTGAGCCACAAAAAGTTATGTCCTTGTGTCAGCATAACTCAGAGAAATTTCTATTTATTATAATTTTCTGTCATTGGTAATTTTCTCTGGAAGTTATATTTCTCTGAACACATCAGTTTATGCCTCTTATTTCTATTGATCTCTACTGCTCATTTCATTTTCTCTGTCTATTTTCTTATTCCATTTTTGCGGCTTGTTTGATTTTCACTGTGTCTAGTTGGAATCCAAGTTGAACAACAACCAACAACCCAACAAGAAGAAATGGCACACAAAGAACAACCGAAACAAAAGACGAAAGTCTATGGTAAGTGTAAAATATTGAATCCCATAAATTTACATATTGAAATATCATCTGTTACTTCAGAGAAATTTCACTTTTACTAATATTTTCACTGTCTACAGTCAAAAAAGATCCGACGTCAATGATCAAAAATTTAAAGGCAAAAGAAAGGAAGGAAAAGCAGCACGATCCAGAATTTCAATATCCCAAAGTTGCGAAAGTGACTAGAGCTTCAAAACAAGCTGCAAAACAAGCTGAGCAAAGCACGAAGGACAAAGAAGTGCTTGATGCTGATGCATACATCTTGCCTCAACCTATAAACATCAGAAAATCTTGGGTCTTTCCACAAACTCTTCCGATTTCAAGATTGATAAAAGATCACGTAAAAGATATGTTGCAGCACATATCAAATATCTCTGGACTTTAGTAAGTACAACAAACAAAATAGAAGATAACAAACAACAAATTACAAACTTATATTCCATTAACAACAATTAAATCCCTTCTTTCTCATCTTGTAGGGCTTTAATTTGGACAAGTGAGTTGAACCTCATTACCTTCGAAGACATTGGAAACCTAACAAAGCAAAAAGAAATTGCCAACAATGTAAGTCTTTCCCTTTCATCAAAATTTCTCTGCAATGTTCCATCAGCCTTTATAAACCAATATTACAATTACAAATCATATTTTTCAGGTCATTGATGGCTATGGAGAGATACTTTTGGCTGACCAAATGAGAGAAAGACAATAACCAACCTCATTTTTCTTCACATCCATGAGCTTAGTATGTTAGTACTATTTTATTTGATTTTCTCTGGAATTTACTTACTACTTTCTCTTCTTAAGATACTTCTTGGATTTTCTCTGAACAAAACCATTTTTGGATTTTCTCTGAACACAGAATTTCATCAAGATGACAGAAAATCAATCTTTTCGAGTGTCCTTATTTGACAAGCATATTGAAACAGCATGGAGGAACTACAGGTTCCTCCATTTCCCAATAAATACTGGAGGTAATGAGAAGTCCACAGCTGGAAATCACTGGACCTTGCTTGTCCTCGACAAACAAGACAGTTTATGGAGGTTCTACAACTCACTGAGGCCAAGGAGGGATGATGCAGAAGACAAATATGTCAAAGATGCAAAACAATTGGTAACGAGTGCAAATTTCTCTGATCCATCATAATCTTTATGTGATGATAATTTTCATACAATCCCATTGATTTGTCTGTAAATTTCTCTGTTATTTAAAAATCATTTTCTTGCAGCAAGAATATGTGGAGAATTTTTTGAAAGCTTGCCTTGAAAGAGACGCTCAATCACAACCCTCTTTCAAATTGATAAATTCACAAAACACAAGTTACGACTTTGAGTATGTCAACAATGCTCCACAACAAGAAAGTGATTCGTAAGTTTCATACATCTATAAATAAGATACTCTGATTTGTATATTTCTTAAAACTAACCATACCTATAATTTGTATGCAGTCTGGATTGTGGCCTCTTTGTCTGCTATATAATGAAACAATATAGCAAGCATGAACCTATCAGCTCCAAATTGTCCACACAAGAGATCAGGTTGATGAGGGCAGAACTCATAGAGAGATTTGTGACCGAAGTTGGCCGATCATGGACTGAACCAATTGAAATACCTCCAGAAGAACCAAAAATGTAATAGTGAAACTAGTGAAAGGAAGACAATGTACATAGCCAGACAGAGAAAATTGTCTCACATATATGTATATATCCATACAGTATTAACCACTCAGTTTTTTGTTGACACATTGAAGGAATAATGATGCTTGACTTATCCATATACATCCTTTCTTGACTAATGTAAATTTCATACCTATTGATGGTTAAATATATATATATTTTTTATTGTGATTGTCAACACAATCCACACAGAGAAAATTGTCTGCAGAAATTTCTCTGGTATGATATTACCAGAAATTCACAAAGAAATTTAACTTGTATCGTCCCAAGGGGATGCCTATATGATCATGTAATCTGTAATGCTTTCTGTTTTACAAAACAATCATCAAACTCAACAAAACACAAAGCGCACAGTAATTTTATCTGCTACTGGAAAATTTCACTAGATGAATTTGAAATTTCAAAACACAATGCCCAGATAATTTTCTCTGATAATGGAAAATTTTTCCAGATGAAATTGATCGATTTGAATAGTGACACAAAATGGAATCTCTGAGTTGTGAATTTCTCTGGGTTGGTGAGCAAAATTTCTCTGGCTTTGAGAAAAATTTCTGAGTTGAAGTCATTCTAGATAAATTCTTCCCTAGTCCAGAGAAATTCTAAACTCAGAGAAATTTCAAAAGAGCTTAATTTTGTTTCTTGGTTGCACTCACTGCAATAATTTTGATGAATTTGAAGCTTCAAAACACATTACACAGAATTTTCTCTGCCATAGAAAATTTCTCTGGATGAATTTGACAGGTATTACAAACCCACTGCCTATAGTATATATCAACAAACACAATGCACACTTTAACTGATATTGCAAAAATTTCTCTGAAAGAATTTGATTGATATTATTCTATACACTGTCTAAAAAATACATTTCACAAAACAAAACACACAAACTAATCATCAAATGTATTATTCAATCAATAAAATGTACTATCCTCAACTATTTAACAAAGGTTCCTTGCATGTCCTCTTATTATGGTGACCAATACTCTCACACCGACTACACTTAATCACCCTTCTAAACTCTCCAGTAGAAGCAATTCTGTTCTTCTTCGGCCTCCCAGCTGGTCTCTTGCTCAATGGAGGTAAAATCATAGAATCTTCAATGCTACACACAGGTTTTTCAACAGTTGGAACTGGCCCAATCGAAAACGAGTACGCTTGACGATACATATCAGCATGAAAAATGGTTCAACAAATGAATTCAAATTCCTTCTACTCCTAAAAATTGCAGCAACAGCATGTTGACATGGATACCCATTTATTTCCCATTTTCGACACGAACAAGTTCTCAACCCAAGATCAACCATAACCGAAGGAAAACAATGCACTTCAAAGACATTATCAGATGACAACTCACATTCCATGTCCTCCCATCCAAAAAATACTTCTCCAATACACTATCCATACGAGGACACAGAACTTTATTCCATTTACTAGAGAGCAGCCTCCTATCAGACCTCATATTCATAATTTGCAACCGTATCATGTCCACCAAATTTGTTATTGGCAAGTGCCGAGCTTCTCGTATCCATGAATTGAATGACTCAGCAACATTTGAATACATCTCACCATAACGTTTCCCCGCAAAATATGCATCACTCCAATTTTCATATGGTAAACTTCTCAAGAAAGCAATCACAATGTCCCCTCCCTCACTTTTTAATTCATTTAACTTGAAATGAAATGATGCCTTTGTTGGCGCATATGCACATTCTGAAAACTTGGACACAATCGTCTCCCTAACCAAATTTGTGTTTCCACATGACAACTTATCCCTCAGATTTCTCTTTAGATGTTCAAGACAAAATCCATGAAAGCAGTTAGGGAAAAACCTAGCAATTCCCTCCACAATACCACAATGTCGATCTGATATGAAACTTATCACCCTTTCTGATCCCAATACTCCACATAAATGTTCAAGAAACCAACACCAATTCTCTTTATTCTCAGCATCAACAACAGCAAAAGCTACAGGGAAAAAACCTACAAAACAAATAGGAACAAGCATATCAGATATACACATGCAGAGAAAATTAGAACAATAAACAACTAGAGAAATTTGACACTGCCAACATCCACAGAAAATTCACACATTGGCAACATCCAGAGAAAATTGACTTAGTGACCAAAACAAATCTAGTGAAAATCCACATAGTGGCCAAAACCAGAGAAAATTCAAAGTGTCAGAGAAAAATCACATTCACTCAATTCCTACATGTATAAAAAATTCACATAGTTACATAAAATTATATATATTTACAACTACCTTCATTCCCATCCTTTCCCGTTGCAGCAAGCATAACTCCTTTGTATCGTCCTTTCAAAAATGTTCCATCAAGAAAAAGCAATGACCGACAATATTTGAAACCAGCAATGCATGCATGAAAAGCCACAAACACTCTTTTAAAACGCTTGTTATCTTCAAAATCTAACTCAAAACGATTACCTGGATTGTTCTTCAATGCCTCAAAAAAATACCACCGTAATTGATCAAATGACAAACAAGAATCCCCATATGTACTACGTTTTGCTTTTTCAACACCCAACCAACCACAGTTATAACTGATTGAGACCCCATACTTCTCTTTCATTTCTTTCACAACATCCACTGGACGAGTTAAAGGTTTTGCACTTACCTCTTCAACTATCAGCCCAGAAACTAAGCTGGAAGTCATCCTCAAATGTTTACTCGTACGAACCGCCACACCACACGTATGTTTATTGTTCAAAGTCCTTATGTAGAAGAACCCATTTGTTTTTTCAACAGAAGCATGTACACGCCACATACATCCCCTTGATTCCTTATATGTACATTCTGCCGTAACCCTCAGCTTGTCATTTTTAACATACGTAAACTGAAAACCAACCTCAATAGCATACTTGCACAAAAAACTACAGAACTCAACCACACCACCCTCAAACTTTTGTCCAACACTCGTAATATTATTCCGCCAACGAGCCGACAATAACACATTTTCTTGGTGAGAACAAAACTTAGAGAGTGAATTCCTTTCAATATCCACCAGCCTATCACACTCACCATCCACAACATCTACCCAATTACACCCCACTTCATCCTCTTCATCAGAAGCACCACATCTAGTAATTGAAACTTCAACTATATCAACACCGCGTGCACAAACAACCCTCAACATATTCAAAAAATCAATATTATTTCGAACCATACAATTCGGATGGCCCAAAATAGAATATGAAATACACATAGTCTCAGGTTTCAAATTCTCCCATGTTTTACACAAAATTCCAACCAATTCCTCAAAATTCAATTCACATGAAACATTAATGACAATAGTATCATTCCCATATTTACACAGCAACAACACTGCATTGTCCATTGAAACTGAAACAAAAAACAAGAAAAATAATTTGTTTAACATAGAAACACTTCACAAGAACAACATAAAAGTCCAGAGAAATTTCTAAAAATTATAATTTTCTCTGAACTTAAAATAAAAGTCCATAGACATGTACAAACTGATATTCACCTTCAAGATGATAAAAAACAAAATCACAGAAACTCAATGAATCACAAAGAAATTTACTACTAACTATTAAACACAATCATAGAAAAAAATCACACAGAATATCTGTTATGAAATTATAGGCTTCTCCGTGATTTTCACCTCACTACAAGCTAACAATTTTCTATGCGTCATTCTGCAATATTACAAACTGAAAGTGAGTAACAAACTTACAATTTTCTCTGAACTACAAATACAAGTCCAGAGAAATTTATGAACTTACATTCACTTTCTCATATTCTATATGCATTAGAAACTTCTAATAATATGTCCATATGCACTTATAATTTTCTCTGGACTACAAAAACAAAAGTGCAGAAAATGAAATTTCTCTGGTTTAAAAAAACATAGAACAAAACTTATCATTCATCAGCATGTTGATAAAAAACAGAGCACGAAAACTGAATTATAAACATCAAATCACCTACACTGTCAACACTATTTGAAATTGATCAGAAAACAAAGAATGAAAATAAGTTTTGTTACTCACTTAAAAACAAAAATTCAAAACAAAAATCAAAATCCATGTGAAATCTAAATCGAAAACAAACCAGATTCAACTCCACTCAAAAACCTACACGATCAACACACTGTCAACACTCTTTGAAATTCATTAAAAAACAAAGAATCAAAAATTAATTCCAAAAATAAAAATCAACTCTATCAAACTCCCCTCTCTCTAAACAAAAATTCAAAACAAAAATCAAAATGCATGTGGTATCTCCATCGAAAACAAACCTGATTCAACTCCACTGAAAATATACGCGATCAACACACTGTAACACCACTGAAATCTCCGACAAAATCTCCGACGAAATCTCTAACAAAATCTACACGATCGTATCAATCTTTCTCGTCAACTCCACTGAAACCTCTGACGAAATCTCCACCATGAAATCTCCACTGAAATCTCCGACGAAAACTCCGACGAAATCTCCTCTGTTTAATTTGGTTTCCAAAATCTATCAGTTAAGTCAACAATATAATATTCAAACAAATTTATGTTATAAAGGAAGGGTAATTTAGGTATTTTATAACTTAAAATAAATTTGAGGGACCTTAGCCATCAAAATATATTATTTTGGACCTCTCCTCCTATCAAAAGTAGAGGAGGGACCTTAGGCGAATTTTTCCTTTTTTTTTTGGGTGTGTACCACATGATGTCCCAATCACAACCCATTATGGTGTTAGTTATAACTTATTGGTTTTAATTATGACTTGGTTTATAAATTAGTTATAGACATTGTAGTGTTAATTATGACCCGTGATATTATTTATGACATTATTTTTTTTGTTATAATGCAAAACATCTTTAGTTATACCCTATGATGTTTGATTATAACTCTTTTTTTTTTTTAATTATGACTCTAAAATTGTTCAATTATGACATTTGTGGTAATCAACCTCATAAATGTCATAAACTTGCATATGGTAGTATTAGTATAAATATGTATGTAAAATTATTATTCTACAATCAAATGGAATTATTCATTATTTTTTGGATTAATTACCTTTTTAATCCTCAAAGTAAATGATTGTATAATTTTGGTCTCTAATGTTTAAATTATATAGATTAAGTTCATAATGTATAAAAAGTGTTTTAATTTAATCTCCTAACTTAACTCTGTTGGTAGATATTGTTAAAATTAGGAGTAAATGTGAAAACTCAATTAAAAAATTACTTTTTAGTCTTCAAAACATGCAACCCATATTATTTTGTTCTTTATTATTTAAATTGTGTCAATTTAATTTATAATATATAAAATGTATTTCAATCTTGCCTCCCAACTTTAATGTCATCTCTTTCTGCCTAAATCATGGGTAAAATGTGGAAATCAAAAGTACAAGTTAGAAAAAGACAAAAATAAATAAATATATAAAAAATAAAATTGTTGGAGTTTTAGTGGGAGTGGGGTAGGAGGTTGGTGGTAGGAAATAATAGTGACTGAACAGACGGGTCACTGGTTTAATTGTGAGTGAATTGAAATTGAATCGTGATGTTATAATTATGTCATAAATATATTAAAATTTATAAGTATAAAAAATATAGATATTAAAATTACAAAAAATAATAAATAATAAACAAATACAAAAAAAATAACTTTCATAAAATTTATTTTATATTTTTTATACATTGATTTTTAGCAAAAATAATTAAGATAATATTGAGTATATAGTACATATACTTGTTACATTGTTAACAATTGTGTTGATGGCTTAGTGGTTTAAGTGCTTGTGCTTTTTCATGTACTTGGTTCCATGTTCAAGCCCTCTCCACAACATATTTTTGGAAGAAATTTCAATTCTTCAAATCTAGTTGGTTCTTATGTCAACCCATAACCGATTCATATGTTATTCCGGTTGAATCGACAGTTGTTTCGATTTTCAAATTCTAAGTCGATTTTGAGCATAATTCGAATTTAGAGGGTCATCTGGACTAGAACTAGGTCCGGTCACTGGTCTGACCGGCCAGTCCGACCTGGGTTTTCAAACATTGATTGGAAAGAAGATAACATAAGAGCCACTAAGGGTGTTTTTGGCTCATACTTTATTAAATATAAATAGTTTAATAAATTAAAAAAAAGTTAATTATTTAAAATTTAATGGAGGGTATTTTGACTTTTGATTTTTAATTATCGACTTGCTATCTATATTAAATTGCATCGATTTGGTTTGAATTTGTGTTTTTAAAGTACCAAAATTGCCTTTTAATTGTTATCGTCATTTACAATTGGACCAAAGTAAAAAGTAAGCCTGCGTTTGGTTGTGTTTTGTAATTATGATTTGAGAGTATGAGTTGTATTTTGAGTTTGTGGGGTTTGGAATTATGATTTGAGTGTATAAAATTTGTTTGGTAAAGAGTTTTGAAAATAGTTTTGAGAAGAGTTTTTATTTGAGTGGGGAATTGTTGATGTGACATTTGATATTTGATACAAAAATTTACAACTCATAACTAAACATACAACTCAAAATTATTTTAAAGCACATAAAAAATTTTAAAAATTTCAGAAAATGTTTTTTTCGATTATATAAAAATTAACATATCAATTGCAAAAAAAAAAAAAAAAAAAATTCACTATTCCGGTCAACCGGTCGGACGACTAGCCGGACGTCCCGTTAGGCCAAATTTTGAAAAAAAATTTCTGAAAAGCGCGGCTGCTACAGAGAACTCTGCAGAGTTTTGGAAACATGTTTCCAAAACACGTTCCAAACACCATACTGAAAACACAGTGTAGAATCATATTTTGAAAACACAAACAAACAGAGCCTAAGATTCTTCAAGGGAAACTGAGGTTTTTTTTTAATTTTTAATAAGTTTATAGTGAGAAAGGAACTATACTTTAAGAGGTGAATGTGTAATTTACCCTAACAAAAAACAAGTATGACATTTTGAGAGGGAACAAGAATAACCATAAGAATTATGTGGGTTCAAGCACTGTCACGTGGTGTGGTTATGGATTATCATGTCAAATTCTTATCAAACACTCTATTAGTGTTTTATGCTGTGTAAAGCTTATCAGGAGATGCAATCTTATTGATATAAAAGTCTAAAACAGCCAGAGATTGTTTGGAATAGAACTTCTGGAACATTCAAACTACTCGTTAGGGAAGTCACTGAATATTATAAATAGGCGATACCCCATGGGTTGAGATATGTGATTTCTCTCTATGAATTTGTCCATTAAATATTTTGATAATATTGGAGGACTGACTTGGGCATTGGAGGGCCATCGCTAAGCCTGGGGGTGTTTTGTCTTGCAGATGGCGATCGCACAGTGGTGTTGATCATCTTCTTCGTTAGATTCTTCATCAACAAATACGGTATTTTTTTATGTTTGCACAATTGGCGCCGTCTGTAGGAAGCAACATAATTCAATGAAGAATATTACATTGTTCTTGATGTTTTGTTTTGCAATTAGTTATTCAAATTGCAAGATCTGACACTTGAATAAAAAACAAAAGGAATATTTGCGAAGGTCGGTTTGTTTGATGACTGTAGCTTGCTTTTCGTGTTCTTTTCGGATACGATAGCCCTACAGTTTGGACTACCGTGGTTCTGAATCTGATTTCACAAGTGCAATGTGAAATAGATAAACACAAATGAGTTCAAATCCAACAATTCTTTTGGAAAATTGATTTTGAATCAAAAATGCCAAAAACGGACTACATTGCCATACTTCAGAGTCGCCACCTAAATACTTTTGGAAAATTTAAGAAATCAGTGACTCGTGCCAAAGGTCACTTATCCGTCATCACCAAAGTGTCTGGGCTCGGGAACTTAGGTACGAGAGGGGAAGGTCATGAATTGAGCACCCAACTCGCCCGATCAAAAATCGGCCTCTACTAATCATGATGTGATTCTTATTTACATTATATGCTCTTGTTCCGATTATTTAGGCTATATTACTATGTGCTGCACACAAGTATAGCCTAATTTGCAAAAGTTGAAACATTTGATTTTATGTTTGTTTTGAAAATGTTTTGAATATGTACTACTTGAAAAAGCGATCTCATATGTACATTTAAGCAAACCATCCTAACTTAAGCAATTAGCCTTCATCCACATGCATTCAAAACAAGTATATCACTTAAACACTTAGCCTCATGAAAAATATGCTTGATATGGCAACAATCACACACATGCGATATACTAAAGCAATAAGGGCTCACCTTGTACTCCAAAGCAAGCCAAAAGAAACAAAAGAGTTAGAAAAAAATGTATGATCCTAACGATACAAGATGGCTAATGCAGCATATGCAAAAATGCAGCTAGTAGGTTTGGTTATTTAATATGTCATGTGAATCACTTTGATAGCATGCAGTGAAGCACGTATTCAAAGAAGTAATAAATGACAATGCCGTTAGAATGATGCACTGTATGCAAGACAAATGGATGCAAATCATGGAAAATGTTAAGAGAAACATGATGTTCTATGTTGTCCATTATAAGCGGGTAAATAAAAGGGAGAAAGAAATAGGGGTTGGAAGACATACACATTATTACATATTTACCCTCGCGCAGGAGGGTCCAAATGAATGTCTTAGCTAATTACTACGAACTATCTAGCTGTTACAAACCAAATGAAATTAATTAACTACACTAGCTATTTATTTACAAATTAAGATTAACTAGTTATTACAACTAGCTATTAGAATTAAGCTAATTAAGCACAATACGAAACTAAGTTAATTAACTATTATGGGCCCCAAGAAACGAGTGATGACTCATGCATGCACACAGATTTCCACTCGAAAATGCTCTCTGTTTTGCTGCCAGGATGCTTCTGTTGCATAGTCAGAAAATTGAACTATTTTTTTTTGCCTCAGCCTTTGCTCTGTTTTGTAGGGAAAAGGACACTGCCTAGCTAAAAAAGGTAGCCGGCCGGCCAAAAGGTCAGCCGTACAGTAAAGTGGCCGGCCGGCCACTGATGTTTGGTGTTGCCCTGCTGCAACAGACAAGAAACAGAGTACAAACAGAGTATTTTCAGGAGATGTTTGTCCACCCTGCCTCTCCTTATCATGAAACAGATCAAAAGAGGGGTAGGCTTGATTCGCAAGCCATCAATCAATGCAAATTTATCGCATGATAACTTATGAATCAAGGGATACAATTTCGATAAATGATACAGACTCATGAACCTTCTCCCTATAGATCTTACAAGCTTACAGACTTTCTTTTTTGGCTTGGAACCACAAACCCCTTGGGTTGTTCCATATAGATCTCTTCATCTAAGTTGTCATTTAAGAAAGCTGTTTTAACATCCATTTGATGTATCCAAATTATACAACGTCGCAATTGCTATTAGCATGCGAATGGATGTTATTCTTGTAACAAGGGAATATGTATCAAAATAAACTTTTGTCTATACCCCTTGACTACAAGTCTCGCTCTATACTTGTCAATTGAACCATCTGCTTTCATCTTTCTCTTGAATATCTATTTATATCCAAGTGGTTTAAATCTCGGAGGGAGATCAACCAATTCTCATATATGATTTTGCATGATGGATTCAATTTCACTATTCACAGTCTCTTTCCATAAAGGTGCTTTAGGACTTAACATCGCTTCATTAAAGCTTTGAGGCTCATTTTCTAACAATTAAGTTAGAAAATCAGGACCAAATGATTTTGAAATTCTAGCCCTCTTACTTCGTCTAGGTTCATTATCTTCCTTACTGTTACTCATAACAGCATCATAAGTCCTTTTGATATATCTTATGTTTTCAGCTTCCGAAGTCATGGACTCTACAGCTGTCTTATAAGGAAATGTATGTTCAAAGAACATTGCATTCCTTGACTCAAAAATAGTATTCTTATGCATATTAGGATTTTCAGATTTATGAATCAGAAATTGATATGCACTACTATTATTTGCATAATAGATGAATACACAATTGACGATTTTTGATCCAATCTTAATCATCTTTGGACTAAGGATCGTTACTCTTGCGAAACACCCCCACATTTTAAGATAATTGTAGGTAGGTTTCCGACCTTACCACAAGTCATATGGTATTTGACTTGTCTTCTTGTGGGGTATTCTGTTTAAAATAAAATTTGCAGACAAAATTGCCTCTCCCCACAAGTTCTGGGGTAAATCCGAACTTATCAACATGGCATTCATCATCTCTTTTAAAGTTTTATTCTTTTTTTCAGCGACTCCATTTGACTAAGAAGATTAAGGTATAGTAGTTTGATGAATAATTTCGAATTGAGAACACACTTCCTCAAATGGAACATCATATTCATTACCTCTGTCACTTCTGGCAACCTTAATTCTCTTGCCAAGTTGATTCTCAACCTCAACTTTGTATTGCTTGAAAGCCTCTAAGGCATCATTTTTACTTCTCAGCAAGTAAACATAGCAATACTGCGTTCTATCATCAATAAAAGTAATAAAATACATTTTACCTCCTTTTGTTTGAATATATTTCAGATCACAAACATTTGTATGAATCAAACTCAAAGGTCCAGTACTTCTCTCTATTTTATTGAATGATGCCTTAGTGAGTTTTGTCTCAGCACAAACTTCACACTTGTCCCAGCAATTTTGTCTCATCGACAACTGCAAAAAAGATTGATGTTTACCAACCTATTTGTTAATGAGAGATATACACTTTGTATAATAGTTTGGTGAGAAATCCAAAAAAAATATTTTGTTTCCAATTTTACCCCTTAACTTTTTTTTTATTTGTTTGACTTTTCGTTAACTATCTGTTGAAATTATTTCTATTTGTTGAAATTATTTTTATCTATTAAATTTTTTTTTATCTCTGTTCAAATTTTTTATTTGTTAAAATTTCTATTTGTTCAAATTTTTTTTATATGTTGAAATTTTTTTATCTGTTCAAATTTTCTATTTGTTTGTTCTTTATCTGTTGAAACAATAGATCATCACCGAAGAAACCTTTCACTTTCAAATTCAGATCTGGCTAACTACTCATCAAAGACCTCCATTAAAGACTTGGCATCTTTGTGGACAAAAAGAAAAAAGAAAAAAAAAAAGAGAGAGTGCTACTGGTCTGAAACCCAGTATTAGATCAAAATTTGTTTGTATATATGTATGTTGTGGATTTCTGTTTGGATCCAAATTTGATTTAATTCCCAAAAAAACAAAAAGTCCAACTTCCCTGAATTGAGCAACATGTCCAGAACAAACAAAACTCAAAGATTCACGTCAATCAAATTTATTTTCCAACACTATTTCAGCAAACAAACACAATAGAAAAAATTCAAAACAATGATTAATGCTAGATCTCAAACCTAGCACTCTATTTATGTTGTTTTCCCTCCATTTTTTCTTTAGAAAACCATATAATCTTTTTTGTCTCTCTCTATATATATCTTATATACACACACACATGGTTGGTCTAGACATTTTCCACTTCTCTCTATCTCTCTCTCTCTCTGCAACACAGTTGGAGGCAACCATTAAATACCTTTCATTGCAGAAGATACCGCCGACGAAAACGAGGACACCACTGGCGAGTGTGCAAATCAATAGGAAGAAAGCAGCGGTGCGATGACGGAAGATCTGATCATGAATTACAGATCTGATCATGCTGCTGAAACTAAAAAGAAGCGTTATGTAACGCCCCGAAATAATAGGCAATAGACCATCCATTATATACGTTAAATAACTGCACTAACATATGTAATTATCTTTCATTGATTCCAATTAAGTTTACAAAAGAGTGACATATGCAGATATACATTCATAAGCCTATCCATGAATCTATACCATATGTCACAGCAAGAGATAAGATACAAAAACAAAACAGATAATAAATGCCCTAAAAGCTTACAACTTTCTAAGACAAAGCTTGGTTACAATAAAATTGGACTTAAGCCCAATACAGTTAAAGCCCTTGGCTTGTACAAAAACAAATACAGTAAATACATAGAATAAGCTCTTGCTCCATGTCCTCCCAAGCTATTGCCTTATCAGAGACATATCATTAGCACCTGAAATGTTTTTCCCATATGGAGTGAGTCAAAACCCAGTAGAAATAATCCAACACAGTGTATGAATTTTAACAAAGCTATAAGGTGGATGCATGTAATGCACGTGTCGAAAACATTTTATCTCTTTCAAAATCATGCAATGTCAAGATAATATCATAAATGCATAACACATTCTCCTTTCAATGGAAACACAAGGCAGTGAATCATATCTCGGGGAATCTCTATAGGAATCTCTATGGTAAATATCAAATTTCACGGAAATTTCGTCCACGAGAAACCGTAAACTAGCACCCATGTAAACGTAGGCTATACAAGCACTGCTATTGCCATTTTATGGATATTTTGTCCATGGAATTGGCACCCATGTATACATGCGATTTTCAGGACTTTAACCTTGGACACACAGGCCCACTTATTTGATGTAACAACTCCTTTCCAGATTCACTCATTTTCTCAAAGCAATATACATTTACAATGTATAATTATAAAGTAATGACCGATGGAAATGAATGAGAAAATAGTTTCAATTCCCCTAATTCTCATACAATTTCTACAACAATCATAGTTATCCTCCACCGATAGCCCAAAACAGATATTTCTAAACAGATAATTAATATTACATAAAGATAAACTTTCCAAATTCCAAGAGGTGAGTGATATTACATATCCAACTCTACCATCCTCATCAATACCAATCCAATTTCACAATTTCAACATCAGTTTCATTATTTATACAAAACCAATATTTGAGGCATTTGGGGCAAAATTCATTTCTTTCCAAAATCAACCCCAAGTATCAAAGTCAACCATTTCTTCCCAACTCAACATTTTTTTTCCAACATCAAAATCATTTCCAAGAATCCATGTGAAAAAAACCTCTCTTTTGATTTTTACCCAAAACCCTAGATTTGTTCCAAATCTTCTCAAATCTCAATATTGATTAGAAATAACAAATAGCTAAGTTAAAGCTCATAAAAAGAGTGGAGATATCCCTACCTCAAGCTAGTACATGAGAGAGAGAGAGAGAGAGAGTGGGAAACTGGAAGATGCCAAAAACCAACTTTACTCCGATTAGAATGAAGCCCTCGCCGAGCTCTATCTTTTTAACAAAGGTATAGGGGTGAAGAACTCAATAGATCTAGGTGTATTTATAGAGAGAATGTGAGTTTTAGAGAGAGGGAGTCTCAACTTAGGGTTTTGAAATGTTTAGAGAGAGAGAGATGAAAAAGTAATGTGAAAAGTGACTTTTACGGACTGATATATGCGCAGACCGCTCGAGCACAAGAAGTGACGCTCGAGCGTACAGACACAAAAGATATGACCATAAGAAGTTATCGCTCGAGCATAAAATACAGACTCCTAGTAGTTTTACAGACAGAAGGCCAACGCTCGAGCGCAATAAGGATTGCTCAAGCCAAGATCACTCGAGCGCAAGAAGCTCCGCTCAAGCGAAGAATACCACTTCCTAGTAGTTTTGCAGACCTGCAAAAGTACTAAGAGTTCATAAAGACCGCTCGAGCGCAAAAAGTGACGCTCGAGTGTAGAAGCAAAATTCTGGGCAACGACTGTTTGAAAAATAAGCTACCAACTTGTTCCAAACACGACCAATACAACTCAAAAGCCAACTCAAAGAGATATAAGGGGAAACAATACATGAATAACTATATAAGACAAAGAAACCCGGATCCAAAACATACAATGGGTCGGGTCTAAACCAGAGAAGCTATACGTTAAAATTAGTGAAATCAAACGGAGAAATACTGTGTGTAGGGATGAGATCTGACTTTTGATCAGTGAAATTGAAGGTAGAAGTAAACAGATCTGAGAAGATTGATGGAAATCGAGAATGATGATGCGATTGGTGAGGGATTGAGATGATGATGAGATCACTCCCTCTGGTAGTGAGGAGGTGATGACAAAATAAAAGACGGTAAGGACCTCCGATTGTGGTTTTGGACTGTGAGAGAGAGATCTGAGGGGAAAACAGAGAGATATGAGATCGGAAGAGAGAGAAAATCAAGAGATGCTGCTTACTACTCCTTCTATTTTTTATAAAAAAAACTCCAAATCTTTTATTCGAACATTTCTACAAGATCGATTACCTCTGTTAACCCTTCTGTTCAGACATCTGACCGCCGGCTCTCTTCCCACAATCCTAGATCTTCTTTGTGCATTGAACCATGGCATGAAAGTGAGGGTTTCCATCTTCATGGAGCTCCCTTGCGACAAGTATGTAGTATGGTTAATGAAATATTGATAAAATATTCTCCTCTTTGCGCATCCAATGCCAGTGGGTTAGTCAGAGTAAATGTATACAATCGGAGGTTAGATGGCAATGACAGTTTGCAAGCGTATTTTGTTTTCCCCGTGGACTGTCAGTACGAATTAGTGTATTATGGGAATACGCATGAGAGGAAATAGAGGGTAGTTTGGTCATTTTGTAAGAGTTTGTCCTTATGGACAAGTTAATTTAGCACCGGGACCTCTCACCAAGCAAAATTCAAAATTAGATTTTTGGCCCGAGCATCCTTAAAAAATACCAAACAGCGGGAGTCCTTAAAAAAAAGATGGGGGCTATTAGTACCACCCGTCAAAAATACATGTTGCAAATTACTACCTCAAACATGAAAAATGAAAATTTAAAAATGATATATTTTTATACTAAAATTTTGATTTTTTTTCATAAAGTAAAAATAATTAAAAAGATTTTTTAATTAGTGAAAAAAATTTAAAAATTCGATACGAGAATTCTCGTTTTCGATGCCGAACAAATAATTTGAAGAAAATGAATATTATACGGATTGTACCAAAAATTATAAGCGCAATTATAGGCATTGGTTATTAATTTAGGAATTGTGATCTTCTTCATTGTATATTTATAATGGAGAGGTTTTATTATATAATCTAATGGTGAGTATAATGATCTTTTTTAAATTTAAAATAATTATAAATTTATATTTTTATTTCATAACCATTAAATTTGTAATGAAAATTTTGTAATACATGAAATGGATAGGATCAAAATACTTAATTTAGCATGTTGATGTGATGTAAACAAAAATTATATATAAAAAAATTATATATATATATATATTGTATGAACGCTCTCAGTGGATTGCAACAAAAAAGTCACTCACATGGCCCAGTCAAAGTTAGGCGCAATATACAGGTTAGTGCTTTAAACAAATTTAGAGGAAATATCATTTTATCCTCAAATTATTACTCATTTTTTTAATTTGAATTTTATATTTTGATTTATTTTAATTTAATACTTGAACTTCTAATAAATTGATTAATTTAACCTCTGTCGTCACGTTTTGTCTATAATTGGACGGAATGTGCTGACGTGGCACCAAAATTCATTTGGAATTTCATTTTACTCTCAAACTATACCTTAAAAATCAATTTGCCTCCCAAATATAAAAAAAAAGAATTAAATTTAAATATTTAATAAAGAATTTTTTATCTCAATAATGAAAAAATAATAATTTTTAAATAATATATACTTTGCAAAAAAATAATAAAAATATAAAAATTTTCATTTTGAATTATTTTGAGACTATGAAGTATGAATAATTCGATAAACATGTCGTACTCGTACCAGGTACATACCGACGTATGATATTTCTACATACGTACCGGGTACACAAAATATGTACTCAAATTTTTATTTCTTAATTTTTGGTCTACCCAGACATATCTAATATATATCCAAACCGTACTGTACCTTAGTCGAAAATAATATTTTTCTTCTACTACAAAAATAAAATTCTTTTTACTAAACTTCTTTTTCATTTTTAGTTTTGTGTTCAGCATGATTTTAAAATTAAGTTATGGTTTATAAGTTATTTAATATAATAATATTTAATTTTATCTTATACCTATGCTTTTGGCATTAGATGCCAATTGTATGTTGGATTTAACAAATTAAACCATTTAATCAATTTTTGTATTATTTCAAATTAAAAATAAATTTTTTTTTACAAACGTATTAAACCATACCCATGCTCTTACCCTACTTTTTTAAGATTTTACTATGTCGATGTACTCATATCGGAGTTTTTTTTTTTATTATTAATATTCTAAAAAAGAAAACAATTTAAAGAATTGACACACTTTTCAAACTATTTAGGAAACTAACTTGCTTTTTGAAATCGCATTTTGAAAATGCGATTTTAAAATTGAAATTGCATTTTCAACATGCAAAAAAAACTAATTTTCAACATGCGATTTCAAAAAGCAAGTTAGTTTCCCAAATAGTTTGAAAAGTGGGTCAATTCTCTAAATTGTTTTCTTTTTTAGAATAATTAAAAAAAAAACTCCTCATATCGTACTAATACGAGTACTCATACGCATGCTTGTGCTTCATAGGTCTCAAATTATCTCGAATTGATCTCAGAGAAACTTAGCCTCCGTTTGGGAAGTGGGTTGGCTTTTTGGCTTTTTGACTTTTTTGGCTATATGAGCCTGGGCTCAAAAGCTTGGTTTGGGAAGGGCTTTTTGGCTTTTTTGACTTTTTTGTGAGAGAAGAGTGTAATGATTATGGAGTTGGATGTAATATTTTGTCTGTTGTGGCTCATGAGCCTATTTTGTCTTTTGTAGCTCATTGAGCCAAAAAAGCCCAATGAGCCACTTCCCAAAAATTTCTTGACTATTCTGTGTGTGCGCGCATGCAATTGTAACTAGATTATTATCCAAATTAATTTCAATAGAATTGATTGATTAATAGTAATTTCAAAATTGAGTGGGAAATTTTTTTCAAAATTCAATAAGTAACTAGTACAGGTACGACATGTTTGTCGAAATATCCATACTTCATAGTCTCAAGATAATTCTAAATGAGGACTTTTATATTTTTTTATTAAATTTTTTTTTTGCAAAGTATATATTATTTAAAATTTAATTTTTTCACTATTGAGGTAAAAAATATTTATTAAATATTTAAATTTAATTTTTTATATTTAGGGGGTAAATTGATTTTTAAGGTATAGTTTTGGGTGTAAAATGACTCTAAATGAACTTTAGTGCCACGTCAGCACATTCCGTCAAATTGTAGACAGACTGTGACGGCAGAGGTTAATTTGATCAATTTATTGAAAGTTCAGATACTAAATTGAAATAAATCAAAATATGGGGATCAAATTGAAAAACACATGATAGTTTGGGAGCAAAATGATTTCCTCACAAATTTATTGGAATAGTTTAAATTCTCTTTTGCCCATCTAAACAAAAAATTTAATTCTATTTTAGAAAAATTAAAAAAATAAATAAACTAATGTTTGAACTTTATAACAAAATAAATTTTAAAGTTTTTTTTTTTTATAGTTTTTAAAAAAAAATCTAAATCAAAGTAAAACTATCAAAATAATATATTTTAGTCATTAAACTAAACAAAAATATGTATTTTAGATATTTTCTATACACCTACATTAAATTTAATGAGTAAAATATTTTATTTATTTTTAATGATTTTACTTAATAAAAATAAGTGTATATATACTTTTAATTTCCTAATTTTCTTTCTCTACATGATGTAGTTTAAAAATTTATACCGACACCCAATAAATAGTCGGTAAATTTAGAACTTAAATTAGATCACATTATTGATCTTTATAACTACATTTATTAATGAGTATTGTTATTTGAAATAAAAAATTAGACTCAATTTTTAAATTCAGTAATGTGGTAATTAATTAAAATATTAAAAGTAACACTTTCTTTCATATATTCTCTAATCATCAACTAATCATATCACTTATATTATTGAGTTTAGACATTATTGAGATTAGAAAATAAGTAACTAATGTATCTCTATATCATTTTCCTTTATTTATTTAAAACACAAAGACCAGAAGGTGGTGATTCACTTTTACACTAGTAAAGCTCTTTGCTTTTGTTTTTGAGGAAATATTATTTTGTCCCACAACCTTTTACGTATTTTTTAATTTGATCTCCAGAGTTCGATTAATATTAATTTTATACTTAAACTTTCAAAATTTTGATCAATTTGGCCCCTACTATCGCATTTCGTTTACAATTGGATGGAATGTGCTGATGTGACACCAAAATTCATTTGGAATTTTATTTTACCTCCAAACAATACCTTAAGAATCAATTTGCCCTCCAAATATAAAAAAATTAAATTTTAAATAATATATACTTTACAAAAAAATAACAAAAATCCTCATCTAAAATTATCTTGAGACTACGAAGCATGGGTAGTTCGACAAACATGTTGTACCCGTACCACGTACTGACCGAATTTTGAAATTTGTTTCCCACTCAATTTTGAAATTACTATTAGTCAATCAATTCTATTAAAATTAATTTGTGATAAACTAGTTACAATTGCTCTCTCATATGCACATAGAGTAGCGAAGAAATTTTCGGCTCAATAAGTTTCTTTAAGATTGACTCGAAATAATTTGAGACCTATGAAGCGCATGTATGGGTATGAGTATTAGTATTGGTACGATATGGGTATATCGACATGGTAAAATCCAAAAAAAAAAATAAGATACAGGTACGACTTAATATGTTTGTAAAAAATATTTATTTTTAATTTGGAATAACACAAAAATTGATTAAATAATTTAATTGAGATTATTTGGTACAGTTCTTAAGAGATGATTATAACTTATTTTAATTTAAAAATTTGTATCAAACTATTTGGTGTAACTTTTGCTTATAATTTATAGGATTAATTGGTGATAAATCCAATTTAAAGACAATATAAGACATTAGGCCAAAGAGATTTTTTTTTTTTTTGGTTAATGAGAGATCAACACTTTGTGTACTAGTTTGCTGAGAAATCTTGAAGAATATTTTGTTTCTAATTTTACCCCCTAAACTTTTTTTTATTTGTTTACTTTTCGTTGACTATCTGTTGAAATTATTTCTATCTGTTAAAATTTTTTATCTGTTAAAATTTTTTATTTGTTGAAATTTCTATTTGTTCAAAAAAATAAATTATATGTTGAAATTCCTATACGTTGAAATTTTTTTATCTGTTCAAATTTTCTATCTATTTGTTCGTTATCTGTTGAAATAACAGATCATCACCGAAGAAAGCTTTCACTTTCAAATTCATATCTGGCTAACTGCTCATCAAAGACCTCCATTGAAGACTTGGCGGGTGTGTTTAGAGACAAATTTTCAAAACAAATTTGAAGAGAGACGTAGAAATTTTTTTAGTTTGTTTGATTGTATATTTTGAAAATAATTTTAGAGTTTAGGAATTTGGGATAATTTGATATTTTTTTTTTATAGTTGAGTAGATATATGTGAGAGAAAAAATAACTAAAAAAGAGAGAAAAAAATAATTGATTGATGTGTGAGAAAAAAAAAAGTAATTTTAAAACAAAATTTCAAAAAATTTAAACCAAACAAAATTTTAAAAATTTCTCTCAAAAATTATATCTTCACATATAAACCAAACAAGCCTGGCATCTTTGTGGACAAAAAGAAAGAAGAAAAGAAAAAAATGAGAGAGAGCAACTGGTCTGAAACCCAACATTGGATCCAAATTTGTTTGTATGTTGTAGATTTCTATTTGGATCCAAATTTGATTTAATTTCCAAAAAAAAAAAAAAGTCCGACTTCCCTGAATTGAGCAACATGTCCAGAACAAACAAAAATCAAAGATTCGGGGCATTTCCCTAAATAAGCCAAAATAGTAAATTAATTCCCAAACTAAGCCTAGTTTTGAAAGAATTCCCAAAATAAGCTAACTCGTGGTTCACAATCACGATTTCAACATATATGCGCCTGTCTCGCGTGAAAGTTGGGAAGTCTTAAAATCGTGGTTACAAAAAGCGCTTTTGATTAAGAAATCGTGGTTACAAAATGCGCTTTTAATTAATTTTTTTTTTGTTCTGAACTCGCTGTTCCAAATCACGATTTATCCAAAAAAAAATTTCTTCTGAATTTGCTGTTTCTAACCATGATTTTAGCAAAAAACATTTTTCTTCTGAACTCGCTTTTCCTAACCACGATTTTATCAAAAAAAATTTTGTTTTGAAATCGCTTTTCTAAACCACGTTTTTTGGCAAATTTTTTTTTTCATTAACTGTAATCGTGGTTCACAACCACGATTTTAAAACTTATACATAATCTCCCAGCCCCGTGTTTTGCATTCACGCTTGTTACATTTCCTCTCTCCCTCTCTGCTCTCTTCTTCGCTCCCTGTTGTCTCTCTCTCTCTCTCACATAACCCAAAACAAAGACAAGAGAAAAAAATAAAAAATAAAAAACTTTACATGAAAACGACTTTAGTAAAGCGAAAAGAAATTTATGAATTACATTATCACCTTCTAACCCAAAACAAAGACAACAGAAAAAAAAAAAATTTATTTACATGACAACGGCTTTAGTAAAGTCAAAACAAATTTCTGAATAACACATTCTAACCCAAAACAAAGACAAGAGAAAAAAATAAAAAATAAAAAACTTTACATGAAAATGGCTTTAGTAAAGCGAAAAGAAATTTATCAATTACATTATCACCTTCTAACCCAAAACAAAGAGAAAAGAAAAAATATATATATTTAAATGAAAACGGCTTTATTAAAGCCCAAACAAATTACTGAATAACACTTTCTAACCCAAAAAAAAAGAAAAAATAAAATAAAATAAAAATTACATCAAAACGGCTTTACTAAAGCTCAAAAAATTTATGAATTACATTATTACCTTCTAACCCAAAACAAACACAAGAAAAAACAAAATAAATTTACTTTAGTCAAGCCAAAAAAAAATGCTGAATTACACATTCTAATCCAAAATGGTCCCAAAGATTCACGTCAATCAAATTTAGTTTTCAACACTATTTCAGCAAACAAACACAGTAGAAAAAATTAGAAGTCAATGATTAATGCTAGATCTTAAACCTAGCACTCCATCTATGTTGTTTTCCCACCATTTTTCTTTAGAAAACCCTATAATCTTCTCCCTCCCTCTCCCTCTCCCTCTCTCTCTCTCTCTCTCTCTATATATATATCTTATACACACACACACACATGGTTGGTCTGGACATTTTTCACTTCTCTATCTCTCTCTCTCTCTCTCTCTCTCTGCAGCACAGTTGGAGGCTACCATGGAAGACCTTCCATTGCAGAAGATACTGCCGGCAACGACGAGGGCACCACCGGCGAGTAGGGAAATCCGTAGAAAGTGGGACGACGGCAGATCTGATCATGAATCGCAGATTTGATCATGCCGTTAAAACTAAAAAGAGTTAAAATTAGTGAAATCAAATAGAGAAATACTGTGTGTGGGGATGAGATCTGACTTTGGATCAGTGAAATTGAGGGTTGAAGTAAACATATTTAAGAAGATTGATGGAGATCGGGGACGATGATGTGATCTGTGAGGGAGTGAGACGATGATGAGATCACTGCCCTCCGGCAGTGACGAGGCGATGACGAAGTAAAAGACGGCGATGACCTCCGATCGTGGCTTCGGACTGTGAGAAAGAGATCTGAGGGGAGGAGAGAGTTGTGAGATCGGAAGAGAGAAAATCAAGAGATAAAATGCATGAGAGGAAATAGAGGGTAGTTTGGTCATTCTGTAAGAGCTTCTGGACAAGTTAGAGAAATTCTATTTTCACACGCTACTTCCTCTCTTTTCACGTCTTTTCTCAATACACACACCAAATAAGTTTAAATTATCAACTTTCACTCAATACACATTCTACCATATCAAAAATACCATTACCATCTTCAACCCCCAAACCCTAACCCTAACAAGCCACCACTGCTGTTGCCGTCCCTTTCTCTTCTAGTTGTTACCCCGACCTCTCCCTCCACTCGTCGGTGCCACTTCCACAACCTCCATTCCCAAAATCGATCTCTAAAATAATATGTTCAGTGTCTCTTTGCTAGAGGGAACATGGTAGATTTATATGTTTGTAATTTCAGTAATGTAATTATATATGGCCGTTGGTGATATATTTGTCTTCGTTATGAAGTTTTATTTAGAGTTTGTATTTGTAGTAATCCAAATTGCTGAGTGGAAGTTACAGAAAACCATTGTTTGGCCAATTATATTGCAAGATGATGATTGTGTATATATATTTTTTTGTTTAAGGAAAGTATTTTTTGTTCGTGTTTCTTTGTTGTTGTTGTTGTTTTTTTTTTTTTTTGTTTTTTTGAAAACATGGGAAACAATTATATTAATAAACAAAAACATACATAGACCATTCTAATCAAACAACAAAATGGAGAAGAAAAAGAAAAAGAAAATTGTCAAAAAATTAGTTATGATGTAGAAAAAATTACCGATGTTCTTTATATTAATTGAGAATTCATTTCCCAAACTTGTTCTCTGTTTTCGATGTAGAGAGTTAGAGTTAAGTTTTTGAAAAATGAATATTTTGGTAATTTAATTTTAAGACAAAAGTGTAATAAAAAAAAATCATTACGTATGTGGAAAGAGCGAAAGTAGTGTCTGAAAATAGAATTACCCGTTAATTCAACATCTGGACTTTTCATCAAATAAAATTTAAATTAGATTTTTGACCCGAGCGTCCTTAAAAAATACCAAACGGCGGGAGTCCTTTAAAAAAAAGATGGAGACTATTAGTGCCACCCCTCAAAAATACATGTTTTGAATTACTACCTCAAACATGAAAAATGAAAATTTAAAAATGATATATTTTTATATTAAAATTTTAATTTTTTTCATAAAGTAAAAATAATTAAAAAGAATTTTTAATTAGTGAAAAAAATTTAAAAATTTGATATGAGAAAATTCTCGTTTTCTATGCCAAACAAATAATTTGAAACAAAATGAATATTATCCAAATTGCACCAAAAATTTTATGCGCAATTATAGGCATTGGTTATTAATTTAAGAATTGTGATTTTCTTCATTATATATTTATAATGGAGAGGTTTTATTATATTATTTAATGGTAAACACAATGATTTTTTTTAAATTTAAAATAATTATAAAATTTTATTTTTATTTCGTACCTATTAAATTTGTAATGAAAAATTTTCATTACATGAAATGGATAAGATCAAAGTACTTAATTTAGTATGTTGATGTGATGTAAACAAAAAATATATCAAATAAAAAAATTTAGAAGACTCCAAGTGGATTACAAAAAAAAACAAAAAAAACAAAAAAAAAATGTGTCATTCAAATGGCCCAGTCAAAGTTTGGCGTATGATACAGGTTGGTGCTAGGAATGGCAACGGGCGGGGGCGGGGGCGGGGGCGGGGGCGGAGACTACACTTCCTGTCCTCGATCCTGAAAAATCTCCGAGGTTTTTTTTTTTTTTTTTTTTTTAATTTTAATTTTGTTCAAGAACAACAAATCAATATAACAAATCTGAGTACCAACAATCATCATCAACATATTTAAATTAAAAAAAAAATTATCTGAAAAAAAAAAATGTTTTCATCATCATCAACAGATTTAAATAAAAAAAAAATCTGAAAAATATATATATATGTTTTCATCATCATCAACAGATCTAAATTAAAAAAAAAATATATGTTTTCATATCATCAACAGATTTAAATTAAAAAAAAAATCTGAAAAAAAAACAGATCTAAGTACCAACAATCAGATCAGAGAGAGAGAGAGAGAGAGAGAGAGATAATAGATCTGAGTACAGATCTGAGAAACGGTGGCTGTGGCGAGATCGACGGTGGCTGTGGCGGTGGGTTCGGTGGTGGTAAGAGAGAGACGGACCTTCTGCGGCGGTGGTGGTGGCGGTAGCCATGAGGAATAGAGAGAGAAAGAAACTGAGGTGAGGAGAAGAGAGAGAGAGGGGGGTCGAGGCCAGCGATGGTGGTGGGACACGACGACTGTGAGAGTGAGAGAGTGATTCAGACAGTGAGATATAATACACCAGATATATAATAATATAATACAAACAACTATAATACACTACATATATAATAATAGAAAAATGATTTGCACCCCCAGTTTTGAAGACCCCTAGTGACCCCCAGCTGATGTGGCGGCACGCGATTGGTTGAAATTTATTTATTTATTTTTGATTTTCTCTTGGTCCACAGCCTCTCACGTGGAGTGGGGGTGCTGGGGGTCACCCCCAACTGGGGGTCCCCAGCACGGCTCTAATAATAATATACACTACATATATAATAATATAATACAACAATAATATAATACAAACAGCTATAATACACTACATATATTAATCCCCCTAATTTCCATATCAAGTAAAAAAAAAAAAAAAAAAAAAGGAAAAAGTTGCCCAAATTGAAAATTAGGGGGATTAGGGGGATATTTTTAAGGCTCCAAATCATTTTCCATAATATAATACAACTAAACACTAACACATGTACATAACACTAACACAGGTGCATAGCGGGGATGTGTCAGGGAAATTTTGGGCGGGGTAGGGCCGAGCTGGGGCCCAAGAGCCTATCTTCGTTCCTGGCCTGAAAATTATCGGGGATGTATTTTTCAATACCGGTCCCGATTCTATGGGGAATAATTTGCAGAAAAAACTCTATTTATCGGGGCGGGCCGGTCAGGGTCCCCGTCGGGCCGGGATCATATTGCCATCCCTAGTTGGTGCCTTAAACAAATTTATTAAATTCTCTTTTGTCCATCTAATTTTTTTGTTTAATTCTCTTTTAGAAAAATTAAAAAAATAAATAAATTAATGTTTAAACTTTATAACAAAATAAATTTTAAGTTTTTTTAAAAAAATTTATTTGTTTTTAATCTAAATCATAGTAAAACTATCAGAATAATATGTTTTAGTCATTAAACTTAATAAAAATATGTATTTTAGATATTTTCTATACACCTACATTGAATTTAATGAGGAAAATATTTTTTTTCAACGATTTTACTTAATAAAAATAAGTATATATATATATATGTTTGTAATTTCCTAATTCTCTTTCTCTACATGATATAATTTAAAAATTTATGAAAATAATAAAAATTTATACCAACACCTAATAAATAGTCGGTGAGTTGAGAACTTAAATTAGATTACATTATTGATCTTTATAATTACATTTATTTATGAGTATTGTTATTCGAAATAAAAAATTAGACTCAATTTTTAAATTCAATAATGTGGTAATCAATTAAAATATTAGAAGTAATACTCTCTTTCATATATTTTCTGATCATTAACTAATTATATCACTTACACATTATTGAGTTTAGACATTATTGAGTTTAGAAAATAATATATCATTATCCTTTATTTATTTAAAGCACAAAGACTAGAAGGTGGTGATTCACTTTTATACAATTAAAGCTCTTTGTTTTTGTTTTTGAGGAAATATCAATTTGCCTCTACAAATTTTCACGCGTTTTTTAATTGGATCCTCAGATTTCAATCAATATTAATTTTACATCTAAACTTCCAAAATTTTGATCAATTTGGTCTCTACTGTCACATTTCGTCTACAATTGGATGAAATGTATTGATATGGTACCAAAATTCATTTGGAATTTTATTTTACCCAAAAATTATACCTTAAGAATCAATTTGCCCTCCCAATATAAAAAATTTAAATTTAAATATTTAATAAATATTTTTTTTATCTCAATAATGAAAAAATTAAATTTTAAATAATATATATTTTACAAAAAATTAATAAAAATCATCATTTAGAATTATCTTGAGACTAAGAAGTATGAGTAGTTCGACAAACATGTTATACCTATACCGGGTACTAACCAAATTTTGAAATTTTTTTCCCACTCAATTTTGAAATTATTATTAGTCGATCAATTCTATTAAAATTAATTTGTAATAAACTATTTACAATTGCCCTCTCACACACACATAGAGTAACCAAGAAATTTTAGCTCAATAAGTTTCTCCATGATTGACTCGAAATAATTTGAGACCTATGAAGCGCAGGTATGGGTACAAGTATTGATATTGGTATGATACGGGTATGTCGACACAATAAAATCCCAAAAAAAGTAGGGTATAGGTACGACTAAATATGTTTGTAAAAAAATATATTTGTTTTTAATTTGGAATAACACAAAAATTAACTAAATGATTTAATTTGTTAAATTCAACATACAATTGACATTTTATTGCCAAAAAGTACAGGTATAAAATAAACCAAAATTAAATGTCATTATATTTACAAACCATAAGCACAAAACTAAAAATAAAAAAGAAATCTAATAAAAGGAATTTTATCTTTATAATAGAAGAAAATATTGTTTTGATTGAGGTACGACACGAATTGGATATATACTAGATGTGTCTGGATAAGTCAAAAATTAAGAAGAAAAAATTTGAGTATGTGTTTTGTGTGCTCAGTACGTATGCAGAAATACTATACATCAATAAGTACCCGATATAGGTACGACATGTTTGTCGAATTATCCATACTTCATTATTTCAAGATAATTTTAAATGAAGATTTTTATATTTTTTTACAAAGTATATATTATTTAAAATTTAATATTTTCATTACTGAGATAAAAAAATATTTATTAAATATTTAATTTTTTTTTAATATTGGGGGGATAAATTAATTTTTAAGATATATAATTTTAAGAGTAAAATAAAATTCTAAATAAATTTTTGTATCATATTAGTACATCCTGTCTAATTATAGACGATGGCAAAAATTAAATTGATTAATATTAATCAAATTAAAAAATCCGTAAAAATTTAAGAGGAAAAATGAACTTCTCTTTGTTTCATCTTTACCTCTACTTTTGACCTTCACCTTTATTTTGACATCACAATTTTGCTTTCAATGTTTCCTTTTGGATCCAAACTCAAGAAGTCGCTTGCTCCTTCTGCTTCTTCACTCTGAAAGATCTTTCTGTGTTTGATTGGAGGGATAAAGAGGGGACTATTTACTGTGCGGATTGTAATTCAGAGGAAGCATCCAATCCGCCGTTTGTTTTTTTTTTAGTCCGCCGGATATGGAGTCTGGTCGGACTCCTTATCCCCCATATGGAGGACTATTGTGTCCTAGGGGGGGTGTGGGACAATTTTAGGGGGACAATCCACTGTTGGGATTAGGTGGTAAAATGACTATTTTGACCATCTATTATTTAATTATGTATTATATTTAGTAAAATTTAATAAAATTTAAATGTCTCAATTTAAAAATAAAATAAATTTATTTAACTTTTTATTGATGTTTTATTTATTTTATTTTTTTAAAATAATTTTTTATAGGTACTTTGTTGATGTTTTATTTTAAAATTTTGTTTATATTTTATTTAATTTCATTATTTAAATTTTAATAGATGTTTTATTTAATTTCATTATTTAATTATTATTATTTTTAAAAACAAATTTATTTAAAATTTTAATTAAAAAATAACATATATTTTTATTGATATTTTATATATTTAATTTGAAAAAAATAAATTTATTTAATTGTGTAAAAAAAAAAAAAAAAAATATTATTTAATCTAGATAAAAATAATTAAAATATTAAAGATATGTTTAATATTGCTATTATTTAATAAACTATTGAAAAAAGATAAAATAGTCTTTTGGTCATTTATCCTATCCAGTCCGTCCAACCAAACGTTGGATTCACTAAAAATAGTCCTTTCCAGACATCTAATTCCATAAAAAAACAAACACATGATACATATCCAATCCAACCAAATAGTCCAGGGGATTCACAGTCCTAGGACTCAAATCCGATGGATTCTAATCTCCCCTTATCCAGTCCGTCCAATCAAACACACAGTTTGGGTATGTTTGATTGGGGGGATTAGGGGGGGACTATTCATTATTCGGATTGTTTATCCGAAGGAATGAGTAGTCCATCGTTTGTTTTTTTTTTAGTCCGCTGGATATGGAGTCCGGCCGGACTCCTTATCCCCCATATGGGGGATTATACTATCCCAGGGAGGGTGTGAGACAGTTTTGGAAGGACAATTTACTGTTGGGATTAGGTGGTAAAATGACCATTTTTACCCTCTACTATTTAATTATGTATTATATTTAGTAAAATTCAATAAAATTTAAATGTCTCAATTTAAAAATAAAATAATTTTATTAAACTTTTTATTGATGTTTTATTTATTTAATTTTTTATAGATATTTTATTGATATTTTATTTTAAAATTTTGTTTATATTTTATTTAATTTCATTACTTAAATGTTAATAGATGTTTTATTTAATTTCATTGTTTAATTATTATTATTTTTTTTAAAAAATTTATTTAAAATTTTAATTAAAAAAATAACATATATTTTTATTGATATTTTTATTTATTTTATTTTTAAAAAATAAATTTATTTAATTGTGTATAAAATAAAATAAAATAAAATTTTATTTTATTTAATCTAGCAAAAAAATTAAAAAAAATTAAAGATATGTTTAATATTGCTATTACTTAGTAAACAATTAAAAAAGGTTGAAATAGTTATTTGTTCATTTATCCTATCCAGTCTATCCAACCAAACGTACTCCTTTCTAGACATCTAATCCCATGAAAAAACAAACACATGATACATATCCAATCCAACCAAATAGTCCGGGGGATTCATAATCCTAGGACTCAAGTCCGATGGATTCTAATCCCCCTTTATCCAGTCCGTCCAATCAAATGTGTGTTTGATTGGACGGACTAGATAAGGAGGGATTAGAATCCATTGGATTTGAGTCCTGGGACTATGAATCCCCGGACTATTTGGTTGAATTAAGTATGTATCTTGTGTTTATTTTTTCATGAGATTAGATGTCTGGAAAGGACTATTTTTAGTGAATCCAACGTTTGGTTGGATGGACTGGATAGGATAAATGAACAAAAGACTATTTTACCTCTTTTCAATTATTTACTAAGTAATAGCAATATTAAACATATCTTTAATATTTTAATTATTTTTAGCTAGATTAAATAAAAATTTATTTTATTTTATTTTTTATACAATTAAATAAATTTATTTTTTTAAATAAAATAAATAAAATATCAATAAAAATATATGTTATTTTTTAATTAAAATTTTAAATAAATTTGTTTTTAAAAATAATAATAATTAAACAATGAAATTAAATAAAACATCAATTAACATTTAAATAATGAAATTAAATAAAATATAAACAAAATTTTAAAATAAAATATCAATAAAATATCTATAAAAAATTATTTTTAAAAATTAAATAAATATAACATCAATAAAAAGTTAAATAAAATTATTTTATTTTTAAATTTAGACATTTAAATTTTATTAAATTTTACTAAATATAATATATAATTAAATAGTAGAGGGTCAAAATGGTCATTTACCACCTAATCCCAACAGTGAATTATCCCCCCAAAACTGTCCCACACCCCCTCTCGGGATAGTATAATCCCCCATATGGGAGATAAGGAGTCCAGTCGGACCCATATCCGGTGGACTAAAAAAAAATAAACGATAGACTACTTACTCCTTCAGATAAGCAATTCAAATAGTGAATAGTCCCCTCTAATCTCTCCAACCAAACAGACCCTCTTTTTTTTTTTTTTTTGGATCGACACGACCACCAACCCGTTTCAAGACTCTCTGCCCAATCACCAGTTTTTTCCCGCAAAACACCCGCAAAGTCTTTTCTGATTGAACTCCGACTTCAGAACACAAAACTTGAGAGAGATAGCAGAGCACCGAAATCGGGCTATGGAAAGAGAAAGAGAAAGAGAGAAAGAGAAAAAAAGAAAGATAGAGAGATGGAAAGAGAGAGAGATAGCAGAGAAACTGAGAACGGAACTGGCAGAGAGATTCGAGAGGGAGATGGGTGAAAATTATTCTGTCTTGGAGAAACTGAGAGAGAGATTCAATAGGGAGATGGATGAAATTTGTTCTGTCTTGGAGAAACAGAGAAAGAGATTCGAGACGGAGATGGGTGAAAATTATTCTGTCTTGGAGAAACTGAATCATCTAATGATCAGTAAGGCGAGCAATTTGACCGCAGATCAGATAGATTATATCGACTCTTTTTACCATCGGCTAAGATTCCTAGCAATCATTCTCAAGGATATGGACGAGAAGCAGCAGCATCATGAGCTGAACCATGAAGCTAAAATCCTGCCGATGCAAATTTATAATGTGATCTGCAAAACAAAACAACTCATCCGTCTTTTTGATGTTCAAGTTCCAGGGCAGAGGGACAGCAACAACAACGGTGACATTTTTTTTGATATTTTAATTGGCACAAATATAATGGAAGAGATTAAGACGATCGAGAAAAAAGTGCTGCAGTTTTATGAACAGATGAATCAGATCCAACTCCTACAGGATGATAAGTCTTTCAATGATGGAGTCCATTCGTCAATGTCAATGTCAATGGAGAACAGAACTATGGTAGATGAAGAAATTACAGTGGGCTTTGATGATGAGGCGTTGACTATAAAAGAGCTACTTGCTAGAGGGAAGCAGCAGCTACAAATGATATCAATTGTTGGGATGCCTGGACTCGGTAAGACAACTTTAGCCAGAAAACTGTACAATGATCCTTACATCACACACTACTTTCATATTCGTGCATGGACCTATGCTTCTCAATCACCCAGAAAAACAGATATGTTGTTGGACATTTTGCGTTCTGTTAATGTTGTCTTTACCGATGAAATTAAAAACATGACCAATGAGAAGCTAGGCGAAAAGTTGTACAAGCAATTAAAAGGCAAGAGATATCTCATTGTTATTGATGATTTATGGGATATTGGTGCCTGGGTCGATCTTAGAACGTATTTCCCCAATGACAACAATGGAAGTAGAGTAATGTTCACTAGTCGGCTCAAAGAGTTGCCTATGCATGCCTCAACTAATTGCCATCCTCATTGTCTGCGTTTTCTCACTGAAGAAGAGAGTTGGGAGTTATTACAACGGAAGGTGTTTCAAAATGAAAGTTGCCCTCCAGAACTGATTAAAATTGGGGAGCAAATAATGAAAAAATGTGAAGGGCTTCCACTTGCAATTGTTATAATAGCGGGACTTCTTGCAAAGAACATCAAGACACAAGAATCGTGGATACAAGTTGCCCAAAGTGTAAGCTCATACATTGTTAGTGATCCAAACCAGTACTTGGACACACTAGCACTGAGTTACAATCACTTGCCTCGCCACTTGAAACCATGCTTTCTCTATTTAGGAGCATTTCCAGAAGACCAAGAAATCCCGGTGCAGAAGTTAATTTGTTTGTGGGTAGCTGAGGGGTTTATACAAAAAATTGGGCAGAGAAGCTTGGAGGAAGTAGCAGAGGATTACTTAATGGATCTAATTCAGAGAAGTCTGGTAATTGTTGCTCAAAAAAGGTTTGATGGTCGAATTAAAGCATGTCGTATGCATGATTTGTTGCGTGATTTATGCTTGAAGAAAGCTAGGGAAATTAATTTCCTACAATGGACTCACAATTATAAAGACGCTTCTCCTTCTTCTTCAAGTGATTACGAAACAACTAACCCGCTCCGCCTGTGCATCCTTTCTTACTTCAAACTAAGCTTTGATCATATTCTCTTACAGGGTTTTTCCCCAACAGTTGTTCAATCATTTTTGTGCTTCAAAAATGAGTTTGAGAAAAGAATTAGTTACCACGACATTCCGTTTCGTGATATGTGCTCGTTTATTGCTCGGATCTTCGAACTTCTTAGAGTGTTGGAAATATGGCATAACAATAACTTCTTTCCAATAGAATTAACACAACTTGTTAATTTGAGGTATTTGGCAATTAATTTGGACTATTCCTGTGAATTACCGCCATCAATATCCAATCTCTCAAACCTAGAAACACTAATTATTATTTCTCCACCATGGAGTGAGATTATTCTGCCATATAATGTTTGGAATATTACAAAATTGAGGCATCTTTATGCTAAAGGAAGGGCAAAATATGATGCGTCATTATGTTCTGAAGAAGCAGTAACAGATCACAACCATTCCTCTATATTAGAAAACCTACGAACCATCGCAAACTTAAACCCCTGTGGACATGTTCAGGATTTATTGGCAAGAACTCCTTTTCTTACAAAGCTGGGAATTTGTGGACAACTGTTTTCAGATTCGGGGAATTGGATGTTTCTTAATCTAGAATTTTTAAGACACCTTGAGACTTTGAAGCTATGCAGCAATTTTTTCCCCAGATACCCAACTACTCTCGGAGAGGTCAAGTTTCCTGCAAATATTAAAAGGCTAACCTTGAAATATACAAGGATAGAGTGGGAGGAGATATCAGTCCTTGGGATGATGTTACCCAACCTTGAGCTTCTCAAATTAGAAGATGATGCTACCTGGGGACTGCAATGGGCAACAACTGATGGTGGGTTTCCTCGACTCAAATTCTTGAAATTGAAGAACCTCAATGTTAAGCAATGGATCACCTGCTCTAGTCACTTTCCAAGCCTTCAACACTTGTTGTTGGACGGGTATATATCTCTTGAGGAAATACCATCTAGTTTGGGAGATATACTCACTCTGCAGATGATTGAGGTAAACTATTGTCGCTTCACTGTTGTGGAATCTGTTAGGAAAATTAAGGAAGAGCAAGAGAGCAATGGAAATAATTGGTTGAAAGTGCTTATTAGGGAACAACCGTGGACCTATGCGTCAGTGTAATGATACAACTTCTAAAGGTATGTTCTTTTTTATATTTATGTTTAATTTTTTCTTTTCTCATTTTGGATTCGACCCTACATAAAATAAAAGTAACCTACCTTGTGTATATATAAACTAACCTAAAACTCTTCAACAAATAATTAAAATTTTATCTTAAAAAATTAAAGTAATAATTTTAAAATTTAAAAGGAAAAAATAGTAAAAATTATGTGAATGAGTTGTTTTCATTTAAATTGCACTGAAGTCGTGTTTTAATTGTGTTTTTATTAATATTTTATTTAAGTATTAACTAATATATATATATATACATATATATGTCATTACGTGGATTAGTAATATTTTAGAGCAAAAACATTGAATGAATTATAAAAAATTACATTTAACATACAAGATAAATAATATGTACTTTTATATTAGATTTTCTCAAATGACATAACAACTAAAATTTTTAATTTACAATTACATAATAAAATTCTTTTAAAATTTGTTAAAATCGAAAATAAATTGGAGAATGAAATAATTTTTTTATTTTATAGAAAGAGTAAGCATTAACCCCTTTTCCCAAGCCATCCAAACTGAAGTCATCTCTAACCCGCATCAAGCTCCACCTCTAAATCATTTCACTCCTCTTGTTAACCACTTTCAACTTGTGTTTTAGTTCCCTTCCTAGACACACTTTTTTATTCCCCTTCCCCCAATTACCCTTACAATTTTCAATCCTATAATCAACCTCTAAGTGAACTTTGTTAGAATGTATACCGGCCATATTCTATAATCTTTATCCTCATTAACTAAACTAACACCTTGTAAATAATCTCATCGAATGGATTATATTTCATGTGATTATAAGAACATGGAATGGTTAGACATGTGGTGCAAGGTTAAAATTAGGTCAACTATTAAAAAAAGAGGAAAAATATCAAATCAATTAGAAAATGGCTAAAAAAAAAATGTCATTTTCATTGGGGTCAAGTGTAATGCCCCAAAATAATTACAATAATCCATTCACAATATCCAATATAAGACGGCAACAATAATAAGGTTATCTTCTATTAATTTAATATGATATACAAAAGAGAAACATATGTATTATACATTCATAAAGCCTAACCCTGAATTTACAGTATATGTTGCCAGTTAAGGGAGAGGAAGGAAGATAAACAAATAAAAGTGCCCTGAGGGCTTACATATTTCCAAGATCGTGCTTGGTTACAACAAAATGAGTCATCAGCTCAATACAAGTAAAAGACCTAGGCTTAAAAAGAAAGTAAATACAAAATAAACAGAAATTGAGCCTTCAGCTCCATAGTCCTCCCAAGCTAAGTCTTTGGCGGAGGCATATCACCAGCACCTGAAAATGGTTTTCCCAAGTAGGGTGAGCCAAAGCTCAGTAGAGACAATCTATCACAATATATGAATCTTAACAAAGATATAAGTATGATGCACATGTTCAATGCCCAATGACAAAACCTTTTACAACTCTCTTTTCCAAAACCAAGTTATGCCAAACTTACATCTCAATCCATTTTATTTCAGTTCATTAGTTATACCCACTTCATTTAATCAACCAATTAGAAGGTACACCTCATAGGTCTCCAACCAATATAATTATCATACAAATACATTTATTTGTCATTTTACGAAAATTTTGTCTGTGGGAATCGGCACCAATGTATACACGCAGTTTTGGGACTTTCACCTTGGATACATAGGCTAACTTAATTTAATGGAGTCGATCCCCTTTCTCCTCCCAAATATCATACATATACAATGTATACAATTCATAATCATATTTAATGATAACGACTAGGTGATTAGTTTTAATTTGCCTAATGCTCGTGCAATTTTTACAACAATCATAGCTATCTTCCTCCGATAGCCCAAGACAGATATTTCTAAACAGATATACAATCTTCACAACAGATAAATTATCCAAACTTCCATAAGTGAGAGATAATACATATCTGACTACACCATTCATATAAATAACCTCCCAATTTCACACTTTCAATACCAATTTCATTATTTATACAAAATAATCATTTGAGTCGTTTTAGGTCAAAACTCCATTTTTTTCCCGATTTCATCCCAAACACCAAAATATACCATTCTAACCCAACACAAGCTCATAATTACTTCCATAACCATAACCATTTCCATTACATTAATTTGAAAATCTCTCTTTTGATTTTAAACCAAAACTCTTGGTTTGTTCAAAATCACCATAAGTTCCAATATTTCTTACTCATAGAAGAGAGTAGAAAGTCCCTACCTCAAAGTTAGGAGACAAACAAAGCAAGGTGGAACCTTTAACAACGCCGAAACCAAGTTTCAATCGGATCAAAACGGAGCTCTTGGAATGCTCTAATTTTTTCCCAAAGACACTAGGGTAGAAAACCCAATAGATCTAGGTTAAAATGTAGAGAGAGTGAGTTTTAGAGAGAGAGAGAGAGTGCCGATCTAGGGTTTTGAGAGAGAAAGAGATGAAAAAGAAGGTTGCTGCGAACTGATATATGCACAGTCCGCTCGAGCGCAAGAGTTGACGCTTGAGCGTCAGACACAACAATTTGTTCAGCTCGAGTGCAATAAGTGAAGCTCGAGCGCAAAATGCACACATCCAGTAGTTTTGCAGACAGACAAACATCGCTCGAGCGCCATATTGGCCGCTCGAGCGCCCATCTGCTCGAGCGTAGGAAATGCTGCTCGAGTGTAAAACACACTTGCCCAATAGTTTTGCAGACCTGCAAAAGTACTGAGAGTTCACAAAGCCCACTCGAGCGCAAGAAGTGCCGCTTGAGTGGAAGAGCAAAATTCTGAGTAACATAAGGTTTGAAAACCAAGCAACCAACCTGTTCCAAACACAATCATTACAACCCAATAGCCAAACTCAAGCAAGAATAAGGGGAAAAAGACATGAACAACATTCAGAAATCATAAGACCCGAGTCCAGAATACAAGATGGATCGGGTTAAAACCGGAATCGCTATATCAAGTATGTCTTATGTTTGTGCAAGTTATTTCTTGTGTTTGATGCAAGTCTTTTATGTGTCTTCCATCCAAATGATACGAATATATAGTGCAAATTTTTTTAATTTGCCTCACTAATACGCAATTTTCTTAAAATATAAACCTAAGGTCGGATGCAAGTTTAGTTATTCACAAACTGAATATTACAACATTGGTGCCAACTTATCTTAACCCAATTCCATTTAATACCTTTTCTTTGTCCTATCCAGCACTATAAGCCAACATTTTTTACTTTTTAGTTTGAAAATTAATTAATTTAAATATTCTAGCTATAATTAATTATATATAAGAGAAATCAATCTATACATAATTAAAAATATAAATCTATAAATATTGTCTAAATGTACAGAGATTTTTTTGTTAAATTTATTTATGTAAATCATTTTGTTAGCTAATGTTTGTATCATGGATAAAAATAGATAAAAATTCTAATTTGAGCTTAATATCTTTGAATTGAATTGCTTAGACCGGTCTTAGACTGGTTGAACCATTCAACTTATAGTTAGTATTAGAAAATTACGTGTATTTAGAATTGACCTAAATGGTAATTTTTTAAGCAGCTTAAAAATGTATGAATTTTGTATTTTCAATTAATTGTTCATAAATAAAAATTTTATTTGAAAAATAAGTGAAAACAATAACTATTATAAGCTGGGTAAATTACACTCACCTCCCTTGAGGTTTTTGACAATTACATTGGCCTCTCCTATTTTTCCAAAAATTACACTGACCTCCCTTGAGGTTTATTTTTGATTTGCAGATTCTCCCTTTCTGTTAGTTTATTGTTAGTTTGACTATTTTTTTTTAATTTTAATTTTAATTTATTTATTTATTTTTTTTGTGAAAGTCAGTGATTAGTTGTTAGATTATCACATAGGGGGGGTTTAGTTTGATTTTGTATAACATTTGAAGTGATTATCTGTAAATTAAAAATAAAATAAATCAATTAATTATTTTTTAGGCAAAAAAATTAATTTGAATTATTGAAGCCAAGTAAAAAATACAAGAACTTGTATGTATGTAATGCAATAAATTATACATATATATATATATTTATAGTTAAACCATGTGAGTATTTAAAAATATTATTTAATACTATTCAAATAAATACAAGTGGTGTCCCGATTTTGTTTGTATTAATTTAGATAGTAAGACTCATGTCATCAAAAAAAAAATAAAAATTGAAGAAGATAGTAAGACTCATCAATTTTATCTCTTTTTTTTTTAAGACAACTAAATTGTATGATGTCAAGTATTAATTGAAAACTGCGAAATAACTTCTCTTATATTTATATAATTAATTTTTTAATTTGCTTCATCATTACTTTTGTCGTAACAATAGGTTATTCCAAAATACATATCATTTTATATGTAACATATGCAAGTTATAACATTTGTGGTGTTGATTACCGCAAATATTATAACTAAATTTTTTTTCAGTTATAATTAAAAAAAAATGACTCATAACCAAACACAACATAAGGAATAACCAAAATAATAATCGTACATTTAATGTTTATTAACAAAAATATCTCTAATGTTAAAATTACTAAACTAACCCTCCCATTAACGCCGTTAATCACAGGGAAAGTCGATGTAATTTTAGAAAAAGAAGGGGAGATCAGTATAATTGTCAGGAACCTCAATGGAGGTGACTGTAATTTATCCTTATAAGTTATATATTTTATTTACATATATGTAAGATAATTGCAAAAAAAAAAAAAAAACAAAAAAATTGATATTAAATTTTTTAATAATATTTATGCTACGTTTGGATAATGATTGTAGGGAAAACAAAATTAAATTAATTAAGCAAAAATGGTTATTTTTGTACTATTATCTAATTCATTTTTTTTCATTTTCTTAACCTAACGAGAACAAAATATAGTTTCTTTCACTCCATTTTCATTTTTTTTCATTTTTTAATTTAACTAAGTATATAGCATTTTATGTTTTTTCATATTTCATTTTCATTTTTAATTTTTGTAAATTTTTTGGAATATGTGATATATATGTATTGAGTAACAATATTTATGTGGTCTAATAAGTATAGAAAAGTAATTCAAAAAATTATCAAAAAATATAGTGTATGGAGTATGTGTGCTAAAATTTTACCACACAACCAATATTTGATCTTCCTCCTAGAATTCTGGGAACACAGTTGTAGAACACACAGCCTATATAGATCCACGTCTGCACAATTAGAAGAATAACTAACTCGATTGCTTGTCAACCGAGAGGGTACTCCGATGATAAAGTCAGTAAATTAATAGCCTAAGATATTTTGACAAATTAACGATAACTCAAATTAACACACATAAACTCACGTACCTCTCACATATGGGGGTGCCTATATAAAGGTGTCCTCCTTCTAGAGGTAGTGATCAAGTCAAACACTTATTCATTTTAGAAATAATACTAGATGATTCATCTCTCTTAGTTGGGTTACGGTTAACCTCTCAAAAGAGTCCTAAATACACCCAACCTAGGAGTCATTCATTCTCTAGGATTTTTGTCTTTCACCAAATACCTCAGCCTAGACATGGATCATTTTCATACCTCGGCCAATCACATGGCGCCATGTGGCACTTCAGGCCAAGGTCATGCCACGTGGACATGTCAAAAATTATGTCCCCACACTTGGCTCCCAGATACTATCACCTCAGGAACCATAACCACAACAAAGGCTACTGAAGACAGCTGCAATGACAACTATAACACACCTATAAAACTATCATAAGGATGTAGGATAGCAGTACACAATCCTCTCCTCTATAACGAACTTAGTTAGAATCTATAACTAATCTAGAGATACTTTGTTTTGTTTCCATGTATACATTAATCAAAGCCTTATATGTGTAGTTGAGTTCATAATGAAATAATAGAAAATATCTTTTTGTTCTCTCTCTCTCTCTCTCTCTCTCTATTTTCTTCATAGTATCAGAGTGAATTAAAGCAAGAGAAACATTAGAATTAGCATTTGTCAATACAAAAGGATGTTTGTGACTCTTTGAGACACAACAATGACTGCAAAAAGAACAGCCTTTATGAGAAATGGAAAAACCACAAGTTTTAGCTATATGATGGAAAAAACTGAAGAAGGATGCCTTAGTCTCTTATGCCAAGTGGCAGCTGGAGAACTAATACTAGAAAAAACCTTTGAACAGTGACCTTTGAACAGTGATCAAAATGAGAGGGAAGGAAACTGATAGAAACCATTCTGATGATGACCTCTAGGCTTCGTTTGTTTGGAGAGTTAGAGGGAGGATTGGGATTGGTAGTGAAGTGGGACCTACTGATATTGTGTTTGTTTTGAGAGATGGGGAGGGGATTGATAGTGAGCTCCGGATTAGGATGGGCCTCCCCAAGGGGATTCGGATGGGCCTCAAGGACTTGGTATTAGAAAAATAGTCTATTTTTTACATGTCAGGGGTTTAAATCCTACTTGTTAAAAGGCCATAGCTTTTGGGTAGTTAAAACACCTTGTAACCCTTCTTGGGTTTGGAGGAAACTTTTGTCCTTAAGAGAGTCCTTGTTTCAATTAATTCAGTGCAAGATTGGCAATGGTGAAGGTACTTTTTTATGGTATGATAATTGGCACCCTTTTGGGTCTTTATGGTCTAGGTATGGTAATAGTCTCATGATTGACACTGCTTTAAATGGGCAAGCCAAGGTGGTTTCTGTTGTGGGGGAGAGGGACTGGAATTGGCCCAATGTTTCTTCTTGGGAGGTGAGGGAGATCATAGCCCATACACCTCCTGAGCTTAAACCATCTTTTGGGTGTAAAGATAACACTATTTGGCTCCCATCTAAGGATGGGAAATTCAGTATTGGTTCTGCTTGGAATGTTTGGAGATCTAAATGGCCCACTGTCCAGTGGTCTAATCTGTTGTGGGGCCCTTACACTATACCTAGGGTGGGTTTCATTGTTTGGATAGCTATTTTGGGGAGATTGACCACTGGTGACAGACTTGCTTTGTTTGGCCTGACCCCCAACCCTGTCTGTCCCTTGTGTGGTGCTAATGGGGAGGACCATGATCACCTGTTTTTCCAATGCCCTTTCTCCTCTAAGGTTTGGTCTGCTGTGCTCACCAAGTGCAATCCTATTTGGCAGAGCACAAATTGGTTGGGTCTTGTTGAGGTTGTAGCTAGAGATTGCTTGGGCAAATCTCTAGCTACAATCATCAGGAGACTTGGCTTCTGTTGCACTGTGTACCAGATCTGGATGGAGAGAAATAGCAGAATTTTTAGCAATGAGAGAAAACCTGAAGAGGTTATTCTGCAGAGTATTATTGGTATGGTCAGATATAGGGCTCTTGCCCTTAAAAATATCAAACAATCTCAGACTGATAGTTGGTTTCTTCAAGAGTGGAGGTTGCCTACAACCATCCTTAAACTTTGAGGGGAGTGGTACCTTTTGTGGGTTGAGTGAAGGTGAGCATCTATTGAGTTGAGGGTTGAGTGTGGTGAGCTTCTATAGTGAGATGGTTTTGATTGGTCTAGTTAATGTGTCTCTGTTTTGCAGGTATAGAATGATGAAGCTCATAAATGAGGGTTGCGAGGTCTCCAAATGTGGGTTGAGTGATGGCAGCCAGAAATTGAGTGCTAATGTAATTACTTTTCTTGTGTGCTATTGCAGGTTTATATTATTGCTGGTACTGGACAGGAGATGTTGTTGGTGAGGGTTGAGTGAGGGGAGCTATACATTGTTGGAGTGTTAGTGTAGTTTTTTTTTTCTCACTCATTGTACCATGATTTTAACTAAGCCCCTAACACTGTTATTATTTGTTGAGGTGTGTGAATATTGTGGGTTGAGTGATTCAGCCCTCCTAAACTGTGAGCTTTTTTATAATCTGTGTTATGGGTGTTGCTTATTTGTTTGTCACATGTGTACTATTGTTACTTCCAGGTTACTCTAACCTGTGTTGGGAAAGAAGTCTCATGGACAGCAACTTTGTTCTGGCCCGCTGGAGGCTTCGGGGGAGTGATGGAGACACTAAGTCTAGGCTGCACTGTTGCGCGAGTCTAAGTGGAAAATCTCCATATGGAAAATTTTGTCTTTCGTTTAAATATTGTAATAGTTCCTTTCCTGTTGATTTGTATTGAGTCTATATTATATTTGAGTCTATATTGTTTTAGTTCCTTTCTTTTTGATTTGTATGGAGTCTTTATTAATAGTTCCCTATCCCTACGGGTTGTGTAGGGAAATATTATCTTCGGGTGGGGACTGTTTGTTCTTTTGTGTGCTGCTGTGCATGGTTTATGGAGGCAAGCTTGTTTGCTAGCTAGACATTCTCTGCTGCTGCTATTGAAGGCAACCTGTTCTTTTGCTGTTTATATATGTACAGACTCTGCTGCTATTGAAGACATGGTTTATGGAGGCAATCTGTTCTTTTTGCTGGTTGCTGTTTTGCTTGTTCTTTCTCCCTATTTTGGGTTTATATATGGACATTGAACAGGTTGTATTGTAGCTGGTTATTTTTGTTTTTGTTGTATAGGTTGAACAGGTTGTTTTTTTGTTTTAGTTGGTTTTTTTGTATAGCTTTGGTAGGGTGTGGGGTATGCCCCTTCTTGTAATTTTTCTTGTTTTATCTTATGACTTATTCACCCAAAAAAAAAAAAAAAATCATTATTTTATTTGTTTTATTTTTTTTGGAAATTTTTTATTTTATTTTTATTTTTTAAATTTTTTTTACATGTTGGGCATTTTTTTTAAAACATTAATGTTTAATGTTTTTGTATTTTTTTTATTTGTTTTATTATTTTATATAAAAATAATTTGACAATCCCTACACTAACAACTATCATCAAAACAAACACAATTTTACTTAATCCCCTCATTATCGATCTCCTCATTATCAATCCCCTCCATTCTGCCTCTGAAAACAAACGGGGCCCTACATAGAACTTGGTTGATGTGTTTGTCCTAAATAACAAATGATTTATCAACAAATGTAATGGTGCAAGCATTACCTGATGTGAGTTAATGAACATAAAGCAAAATAGGTGAAATTTGTGGAACATGCCACACATTATTAAGTTTGAATTTGAAGGAGGGAGTAGATAATGTTGTTGTTTCTTCTCCTAGTCATGTTTATGTTTCTCCTAATCCTAGTCCTCTTGCTAACGATCATGTCCTCTTCTTCCTTTGTTCCTTTTTCTTTCTCTCTACCTGGTATCAATCTTGCTATTCCTATTTTACCTCCTCCTTTGCCTCTTAATTCTCATACAATGATATAACTAGAGCTAAAGATGTTGTTCCTACCTCTTCTTTGTGTCTAACAGCTTCTTTACTTCCTAAGATGCAATTGCAATTTGAATTGCATTGTTTTGGTTCTACCTGTATTCCTTTTATTCATAATAAGTATGTTTTGATACATGTTAAAAAACATATAAGAAAAAACAAAAGTTTGTGTTTTTAAGATGCTATCGAAATGTACCGTAGGGTCATCATTTGACCAGTGACTCGGCCAGGTCCATATTCTTGGGTAGGTTGGCAAAGCCCGAAAAGGGCTTGGCTTGGGACTAGGTCTAGGTCTAGGTGTTGTAGACTGACTAATTAGCCCTTGAGAGGTGATCAATCAGCCCATTGGCTCAACCCACAAGCAAAAAATAGGAAAAATGTTTTTTTTAAAAAAAAAAAGATTGTTAGGGTTAGGCACCTCGCTAGCTCTTTCGGGCTTGGACCTAAAATTTTTGGCTCTGGCATGGCGTGGCCCACTAGAAAAAAACCTATTGAGCTTAGCCACAGAAGAGCTTGGGCACCAATTTCACGAGTTGAGCCAGCCTTGCCTAAGTGTACACACAACGCAAATTATCAGGTCATGACCTACCATCTTCAGAACTAATAAGTAATTTTCCTCCTATGATGGATATACTGATTTGAGTATATCAAGTGAGCATATGGCTGGGATAACTGTGCTCAAACGAAGTTGATGTTTAAACAACTTACTGAATCTCTTCTTCTAATGCATTTGCTAAATATAATATTCAGAAAATGAGTAGTACCCTTAATCAATTTTGTGTTGGTTATTTGTATTAAGAACAATATCCTCTTTTTTTTTCTTGTTTTTTTTTCTCTCGTATAATTCAGTAAAATTTCAAAATTATTTCTATTTTTTAGAAACAAAAATGAGACACCAAACAAGTTTTTGTTTCCTGTTTTCAAAATATTTGTAAAACATAAACAAAAGATTAAAACATAAACATTACCAAATGGGAGTTTAAGAGCTCAACCTTGAGAAAAACCGAGAAAGAGTGGGAGGGGATGTTGATCCTTGGCTTGTTACCCAATCTTTGTTGAGAAGTGTTGATTTGATAAGTATTGAATATTTACCACTCGACCGTAGATCCAACTATGAATACATAGTTCTTTGTATATTGGTTGTATTTTTTCTAATCATTGCACAACCGCAATGATTGTGGATGTATGCCTAGTTTTGGAATGAACCACTTTCGATCTTGTGTTCTTGTGTATACGTATAATTTATAATTCCTATTTTGTTCCTTTCTATTTTCGTGTCTCACTCATCCTGATTAGGTATTTTGCATGGGCAACAACTTGATCTAACTAGTGGAAAACTTTGGACTAACCTGTGAGCTACTACATTGAAACATCTTATAATGCTATGTCTATTGTGATGTTTCTATTTTTTGTCATGTTCTTTTTCTTTTTCTTTTTTGAACTTTTTTTTTTTTTTAAGATTTCACACAGGAAGATTAATGAGGAATGCAACTTCACAGTGAATTTTAATTTTCTCAAGTAGAATTTCATTGTTTTTTGGTAGTACTTGTATATCCTTTAGCTGAAAATGTAAAACCAATTTGATTACGTGTTTCAGGATGAAGATTGTCTTGCTATGACTTCCCTCCCTTGTTCTGAATCAAACAAAAATGGTGTTTTCAAAGGTGCTATCCAAGAAAATGTACCAACTAGAGATTGAGTGTTTGATTGTGCTAGAAATTGCTAGTTAAGTGTGCTTGTTATGTAATATAACTATTTGTGAGTGCTTGTCTGTAATATATAACTGAAAATCCTAAGTGATTCGTGATTAGATTAGGATTTAAATTATTCCAATTCCCAAATATTTAAAACACTCAATCTAAATCATCAAGCATTTACGAAAGTGATTTAGATTGTTGTTTTATGAATAAACAATAAATCGACACAAACGATTTTTATGTGGAAAAACCACAATTGAAGAATCTTCAATTGTAATAAAAAACCACGGGCGAAACGCCACTAATCAATCCACTACTGAAGAAAGAAAGATTACAAAGATAATACACAAATTACCCAACTCAGTCAATTTGCCTTCGAATCTTCTGTAACTCTTTCACCAAGCCTTCATCTCAGAACTGATCCACCTGAAGTTGAATCCACAACTTCACTTGTCGAATTAACGACTACGTACAGAATCAAACGCCTTTTGAAACTCTACGTTTGAATCTTCGGAATCCACCGAAGAACAACACTCTTGTATGTATTCGATCAACCTCCTTGATGTATGCTTCTCAATTCATGAGTTGAATACTCATTCAATTTTATCAAGGAAAACTCACAAAAATTCTCCAGAAGAAAACTTTAGAAAACCTCAAAGTAGATCTGAAAGAGTAATCCTAGTTTTTGGAGAAAACCAACTACTTATAGAAATCCGGATTCTGAAACTTGCTCGAGCGAAGCTTATCTCGCTCGAGCGAGAAGCTAATCTCGCGTGATTTCCATAAGTGCATTCGCTCGAGCCACGACACCTTCGCTCGAGTGAGTAATCACTTCTTTTAGGTTTTGATGCAGACGCAGTCTTCGCTCGATCCACAAAGTCTTCGCTCGAGCGAACATTAATCTCTTTCAGGTTTTAAGCCAGGACTCCTTTGCTCGAGCGAGGAAGACAAAATAGTAAGGAAATTTTACAACTCGATTAACAAAGTGGTTCGCGGGATTGACAAGAACAAGGGACCTAACAATCTCCCCCTTTGTCAATACCCGGACAAAACTTTCTAACATAATTTCCTAACCAAACATTAAACTAAACAACCCAACTAAAAACCAAAAAAAAAAAACAACTCGCAAACCAATCTTGATGGACAAACAGTCTGTACAAAATTAACCAATCTGCACAACATAAATTGAAGAGAATTTGTTATGCAACATAATGAACCATCAACATAATGAACCATCAAGACTTAAAAACAACAAAAAACCATTATAAATCATCATAAGAAACTTAAATTCCAATATAAACAAAACAGAATTTGTTGCCCATAAGTCCAAGTGCTGCCTGCAAACAAACATCATAAGTATGCCACATACATCACCAAAAAAAATGCTGCCTGCCTGCAAACAAACATATGATAAGTCCAAACATATATACCCCCACATATATACCCCCATATACCATACTCCCCCTTTTTGTCCGGGAGTGACCAAAAAAACAAGCATATACATCATAATCAAAACTATCCAAGGCAAGAAGAAACACTATCCAGAAAATAGAAAACTGTCCAAGAGTATAAACCAAAAAAAAACTGTCAAGAACTAGGACTCAGGTGGAGGTGGCTGCTGTAGCTGAAGAAGAGAAAGAATCTGCGCAAGCATGGTACTCTGCTCATCAAGTCTGCTGTCAAGAGCATCGAGGCGGCCATCCCAAAGATCAAGGCGACGAGTAACAGTCTGCTCAAAGTGCTGCAGCTGACCACGGAATGAACGAGGTCGCAACTCGGGTAGATCAGGAGCACCGGCAGTGGCTGCCTCAAACTCCTCCTCCTCTGCAAGGGGATCATCATCACCTGCACCAGAACTCCCAACCCCTGACACACCCCCCCTCACATGAGCCTGACTCTGGGAGACTATCAATTTAGTAATGGGTTTGATAGGGTGAGCAAACTCATCATCATCAGAAAAAGGAATATCAAGAGAAGTGAGAAAACGGGTAAGCAAACACCCATAAGGAAGCCCCAAAGACTTCCTACCCTCAAATACACCAATCATTTTGGAGACAATCATTTCTGAAAGATCAATAGGAAGTCGATGATGAATACAATACAAAACATAACCTTGGTCCTGAGTAATATGCGAGGAATGGGTGGTGACATAAACATTAGCACACATAATGAGATTTAGAAGATGGAACCGAGGAAGCAACTCATTTTGCTGAATAAGGGCCCCGGCGAGCCAAGTTCGGTCAACACCACATAACTCAGAAGCAACATGATCAAAATTGACACTGGACTGGGTAAGAAACGGAAAATGACAATTACTAACTTCAGGAAGACCAAGAAATACCCGAAATAGATCCCCAGTAATAGCAAGTGACTCCTTCCTAACCCAATTCTGAAAGGATGCCGGAAGTTCTTTCCGAATGGAATGAATATTGCAATAGAATTCCCGGATGAGACTCAAATTTTGTGGCCCTGAAAAATGCAACACCTGATCTCCACCAAATGAATCAAATAAAGACTGAATGGTAAGAACCTCAAAGGCATTTGGGAGGACATTTCGCTCTAAATGGACTTTACGAGATGCAAATGACTCCCGAAACAACTTAGATTTTTCTTTAGACGGGAATTTATCAGTGTTGAAAGGGGGACGTGAAACAGTGGTCTTGCGACGTTTAGACGACTCAGCCATGACTAAACAAGACACACATGCAGAACAAAAACAGAGAAAACCAGAAACCCACGACAGACCCACATCCCCAAAGCCAAACCAATGAGCACAGTAAACACATTAATCCATTAGTCCAAAAAAAAAACATATCATCAATAAGCAATATAAGAAAGCCAAAAAAAAATCAATGTATGGAGCAATGTATGAATAGCATGTACAGCATGTGAAGAGAGTTAATCAACAATTTAAGGAAAACAGAGCACATGTGCACAGGACAATATAGATTAAAAAGAAAGAAATCCCCAAATCCAAACAACAGATCACATTCTCACAAGATAATATGGGAGGACAAAAACAATCCCCAATGTGAAATCCTAAATCAAAATCCCGAAATTTAAACCCTAGCAAAGAACAAAGTACAATGCTCCAAAATACAAAACCCTAGAGGTAAAAGAGAAATACAAAATCAGTAGGAAGTAACCAAAAACAACAAGAATGAACCCTAGATGAGAACAGAGCATCTTCACATTCACATAACCCAAACCAAGTACCACACAAACCGAAAAAAAAAACAAACGAAGAGAAAAAAACTTACCAAATACTGAGAGAGCAGATGAAGACAAAGAAAATGCTCCGAAATCAAGAGAGAAATAGCAGAAGATTGCAGCAAAGACAACCATGAAAGAACCTAGGGGAGAGAGAGAGAGAGGAAATACGAAGAGGGGGAAAAAATGAACTGAATAGACACAGATTCAGAATTTGAACCTCGACAGGTCGCTCGAGCGAAGACTTTCTCGCTCGAGCGAGGAAAATAATGCGCAAGGGTTCGCTCGAGCCAAGAACAGGTAGCTCGAGCCAAAAACACATGCTCTCAGGTCTAATGCAGTAGCAGAAGTACGCTCAAGCGAGGACTCCTTCGCTCGAGCGAAGAAGAAAAAAACAAAACCAAATATTTTTTTTTTTTTAAAAGCAAAAAACAAGATACTCAATATCATGAAGTGAGACCTGGAACACAAGAAGATGATCACATATGGCCAAAATTGACACTAAGATGAAATAATCCGCACATCATGAATCCTGTAAACTTGCAATTTTGAAAAACAATGACACTGGAAATCATGAGCAAAGCAGATAAAATATTATCAGTGATCATAAGCTGCATGAGAATGTACAACTCAAAATCCACCATGAGATCTCACAAAATAAAGTGTGTGTGTGCAATCCATGAGAGTCCACTGAGCTAGAGTTAATCCTCGTAGTGATCGGATGGCTGGACCTCCGGCAAGAGTAACTAAACATCGCAGAGAAAAGTCAAACCACTAGGAATCACGGGGTATTTGTTGAGTAAATGCGGAGGCTCCCCCTCAATCAATGAGTCCATTTTTTTTCTTTCTTTTCTTTCTTGTGGGCACTCACTGGTGGCATTCACGCTCAAGAGTACGGAAACCAAACCAGAGAAGAATGAAATCAAAAAGGATGGCCTGGTTGGTGCCTCTGAGGTAGCCTTTTCCTAATGCCTGGACTTCAAGGAACTGAGGAAGAAACTGTAGAAGTGAAAAATGATGGTAGATGGTAGATGGTTCTGTAACAAAAAAAAAAAGATGGTAGATGGTTAAGAGACTCAACATCACCCATGATATCCTAGTATCGGTCAATTCCACTGAAAAAGTACAAGAAACACTGTTAGTGGTCCATAGAGAACTTTGATCACTTGTGCGGAAACCCCTGCAACAATTTACCTCAAGGATGTGTACAGAATGAGATCATGAGGTTAATGAGCATGGGCATTCAAAATGAGCTATGAACAGAGAACGATGTGATCTTGTGAGCATCATGAGTAGTGTGCATATAAAGATGTATGCAAGTAAAATAGGAATCAATGACAATCAGATTATAGCATCCAAGCACGCATACTGCCAAACACTCACACCTACTCAAGGAACAAGTAACACTCTAGTGATCGAGCATGACACCCAAGATCTTTCTAAGGAACTCAAACCGAAGAAGATCAAGGGGTTTTGTAAAAATATCAACTTTTTGATACTCAGTGGGAACATGCTCAAGAACAACAAGGCCCTCTTCCACTAACTCTCGAATAAAATGATGACGAATGTCAATGTGTTTGGTGCGAGAGTGTTGGACAGGACTTTTTGAAATGTTTATGGCACTTGTGTTATCACAAAAAAGAGTGAGAGTGTTTTGTTCTATCCCATAATCATGAAGCATTTGCTTCATCCACAGCATTTGTGCACAACAACTCCCTGCAGCAATGTGCTCAGCCTCAGCAGTCGAAAGGGAGATGGCATTTTGCTTTTTACTATGCCAGGAAACCAGATTATTCCCAAGGTAAAAACACCCCCCGGATGTACTTTTCCTATCATCAGCACACCCTGTCCAGTCAGCATCAGAAAAACCAGTAATATCAGCTGTAGTATCAGTAGAAAACCAAACCCCATACCCCAATGTCCCATTAACATATTTGATGATGCGTTTGACCGCAAGAAGGTGAGACTCTTTAGGACTGGCTTGGTAACGGACACAAACATCGACAGTAAAGGAGATATCAGGACGACTGGCTGTGAGATACAAAAGACTCTCTATCATACTCCTATAAAGGGTAGGATCAACATCAGTACCAGAAGAATCTTTGGAAAGGTGAAGACTGGTGCTCATGGGAGTGCGTGCATGTTTGGCAGACTCAAGACCAAACTTTGACACAAGATTTTTGGCATACTTAGACTGAGAAACAAACATACCTGAAGGAGACTGTTTAATTTGAAGACCCAAAAAATAGGACAACTCTCCCATTATGCTCATCTCAAACTCATGTGTTATGCAATCCGAAAAATATTTAACAAGATGATCAGCCGTGGATCCAAACACAATATCATCAACATAAATCTGAGCAACAAGAATATGAGACTTAGTATGTTTCACAAATAAGGTCTTATCCACACTACCCCTTTGAAAGTCATTATCAAGAAGAAATGTAGTAAGTCTATCATACCAAGCCCGAGGAGCTTGTTTCAATCCATACAAAGCCTTGTCTAACTTGTAGACATGATTTGGACATTTAGGGTCCTCAAACCCTTTTGGTTGCTCAACATATGCCTCTTCTTTCAAGTACCCATTCAGGAAGGCACTTTTCACATCCATTTGAAACAATTTAAAGCCAAGAAAACATGCAACACCAAGCAAAATACGAATAGATTCGAGACGTGCAACTGGGGCAAACGTCTCATCATAGTCAACACCCTATACTTGTGTGTAGCCTTGAGCAACCAACCTGGCTTTATTCCTAACAACAGTACCATTCTCATCAGATTTATTTTTAAAGATCCACTTGGTACCTATCACATTCATGTCTCTAGGTCTGGGAACTAGAGTCCAAACATTGTTACGTTCAAATTGACCTAATTCTTCATGCATAGCGTTGACCCAACTATCATCAAGCAAGGCCTCTTTAAAATTCTTAGGTTCAATTAATGAAACATAACACATATGTGATACCTCATCCCGAATCTGTCTTTGGGTTTTCATTCGATCCGATACACTTCCAATCACCTGTTGTGCTGGATGATTCAGTTTTACCCTTGCTGATGGTTTGAACTCAGGACTTGTGGTGACAGAAGCAACAGGAGTGATATCCCTTTGAGCACTCTTAGGACTTGAACTAACTTGTGAGGATGGTGTTGTAACAATTTCTTGTGATTGGACCTCAGCTTCTCTTTGACTTTGTGGTTCAGTATCCAAGATTGGAGACTCACCATTGTCATCCTCATTTGTTGCCGGAGTAAGTGAACCTGTGTCATCTATAACCACATTGATAGATTCCATTAAAGAAGAAGTTCGTAGGTTATAGACTCGAAAAGCCCTACTGGTGGTTGAATACCCTAGAAAAATACCTTCATCACTTTGGGAGTCAAATTTGCCCAAAGGCTCTCTATCTTTGAAGATGTAACACTTACTCCCAAAGGTTTTGAAGTGTTTTACATTAGGTTTCAATCCCTTCCACAATTCATATGGAGTTTGTAAAGTGCCGGGCCTTAAATACACGTGATTTATGACATAAACAACAGTATTTAGGGCTTCAGCCCAAAACTTTGGAGGAAGACTCTTACTAAGGAGCATGACTGTGATACCCTTGTTCCGTAATATATTAATTGGTCCTTAACATGAATGTGATTATGTGTTTTGTTATGATTTTGTGTATCATTACGTAAAAATATGTGGTTTTGAATTTCTATCTGTTCACCGTAGGAATATCTGTTTGATTATTTGCTTTGGAAATTAAATTGAGGGCCTTATCGGTCACAAAACCCGAAATTGATTACACCGTTGTGGTTGGCATAATTTTTAGAGCCTAAGGTGAAATTTAATTGAAAAATTGATTTGGGTTAGATTAAATCGATTAAATTGGTGGATTAGTACCCAATTGCCTTATTATTATTATATTGACTTAGTGGGACTTGATGTATTTGAGCACCACACCTCATTTCTCTCCTTTAGCTCATTTTGACTGATTCTTGGACTCAATTTGAGAGAGAGAGCCGACTATAGAGAGGGAGAAAGAGGGATTGCGCAATTGTGGTCTTGAAACTTGGAGGTTGGAAGTCTAATTCAAGATTTAATCATAGATTGTGAGAATCAAGCTCCTAGGTGAGTAATTCTTGGATTATAGTTTGTAATTTTTGTGTGCTCAAACTAATTTGGTGATCAAGAGTAAGATTGAAATGGAACTGGGTTGTATTTGTTGAATTGAAGCTTAATAGGTGCATGCATGTAGGAAATCACCTTGATATTGCATGTTTGAGGACAAATGTGTATAATCCATGTGAAATGTTAAAGGAAACTCATGTCTTGACCACCCTTTGTGTTATCTAAGTAGAGAATGTGGCTAATTCATCACATGCATGTACAATTTGAGAAGATATGAGCTTGAATGCATGAGTTTGTTATGTTGATGTTGAGTTTGACATATTTTGGGACATGCATGTGGATAAATCAAGAAATTGAGCTCCATAATGTTATAATCTTGCATTGGTGCTATGTTAGTATGTGTATGTTTGAGATTTGAGCCATAACATGCATGTTTTGTTGGTTGAAATTCGAATTGGAGCTCAAGAACTCAATCTAGAAAACCCAGATTTTTGATGTCCGCTCGAGCGGGAAAATCGTGCTCCCAGCACTTTTGCAGAGTTGGATATCCGCTCGAGCGGGATATCTCACGCTCGAGCGGGGAGCTTTTGTGGACAGGCCTTCCGCTCGAGCGCTCTATTCCACGCTCGAGCTCATTTTTCATGCAACCAGTACTTTTGCAGGCTTAAGGGTCCGCTCGAGCGGGGAAGTCCACGCTCGAGCGGGGACCCTGTTTTCTGAAATTCTGTTTTTGCATTTTGTGTTCTGTTTTCCGTTCTCTTTCACTTGTAAGCACTCTTAGGCATATGTTAAGCATTGTAAATGAGTTAATGAGATGGGAATAAAGCCTAATGAGGAACATGTGAATTAAAGAGCGGATTAAACTGTTTGTGACCCTTTTGTGTTCATGAAACGTGTAGGGTCAAGCTCCGAGGCAAATCCACAAGCCGATCACTGTGAGTAATATCGATATTCGAATGCTTGTGAATGTCCAATCGTTTATTCCCTTATAAGCTTTATGAGTTGCTAATTGGGATTGTGAACAAAAGTCTGACATGAATAAATGAGTGGACCGAAGGTCGTTTTGACATATATGAATGGACCAAAGGTCGTCTTGACATATATGAGTGGACCAAAGGTCGTTTTGACTTATATGGATGGGCTGAAGGTCGTTTTGACATGAATGAGTGGGCCGAAGGCCGTTTTGACATGAATGAGTGGACCGAAGGCCGTTTGACAAGAATGAACAGGCTGAATGCCGTTTTGACATAAATGAGTGGGCCAAAGGCCATTTTGACATGAGTGGAAACCTGAATGGGCCAAAGGCCAAAATGTTGAAACTACAAGTCACTTGATTTGAAATGCGTAGAGTTATACATCTGTTAAATAGAAATGTGAATTGGGCCCAAGGCCGTTTGGAACCTGTTGTTCTACATTGTTGTGTAACTTCTGTATTTGATATTATTCACTGGGCTATCGCTCACGCTCATTCATGTGTTTGTAGGTGAGCCAAGAGAAGTCCAAACCCGACCCCAGTGAAGTCTGCCATGAACAACACGAGTTTTGGAGAGTCAGCCTTGTGTCTCACGTACGAGACCCATCCTTGCCATTTTGTTATGCATTCATGTTTTGTCTTGTTGGCAAGGACCTTGTGTATATTTGTATATAGTCTGTTATGGGTTGGCTCAGTTTAGATGATCCTGTCTGTAAAGAAGTTTATGCTACTGTACTTTTGATGTGGGTTATTAATGTATATGAGTATGGTTTGTTTGATGTGCACATAAGCACGGCTCTATGGACAAAGTTTTAAATTTTTGCTTCCGTTTGGCCCCTTTACTCTGACGAGTATGTCTGTTTTGGTCTGAGGCCGTAGGTAATCACCAGATTACTGGCCGGTTATGTCCTTAACCCACAGGGGCGGGTTCGGGTCATGACAATGACCCTAGCCATTTCTTGAACAACTCTATTCTTCCTCTCAACCACTTCATTTTGTTGTGGAGTAATGGGTGCAGAAAATTCATGCTTAATTCCATGCATATCACAAAAATCCAAAAACGAACTATTTTCAAATTAACGACCATGATCAGTTCGGATTCTTATGATACGCCCAATGGAAACACCCTGTTCATTTTGGATTTTAAGGACTAAAGCCTGGAAAGCATCAAACGTATCAGATTTTTCCCTTAAAAAATTTACCCATGAAAATCGAGTAAAATCATCAACAGTTAAAAAAATATATTTTTTACCTCCAATGCTTTCAGTGCGAGTAGGACCCATTAAATCCATGTGAACCAATTCAAGAGGACGTTTGGTTGTAAAGCTATTCACCTTTTTATGAGGGGCACGTGTTTGCTTTCCAAGTTGACATGGTCCACACACATGGCTCAAATTCTTACCCAGTTTAGGTACTCCTCTCACAAGCTCTTTGTTGGCTATCTTAGTTAGGTCTTTGAAATTCATGTGACCTAATCTTTGATGCCACAAATCAATGTTACTTATGATGGCAGAGTGACAAGTGAGATCATTAGTAGTAACAATTCCATAGCAGTTATCAGATGTGCGAACCCCATGTAAGACAGTATTTCCCTTTTTATCCAAAATTTCACATTTATTTTTTGAAAACAATACTTCATGATGGGAGTCACACATTTGACTAATGCTCAAAAGATTTGCTTTAAGACCATCAACAAGTAGAGCATTGTCCAGCTTGGGAAGACCAGCAACACTTATAGAGCCCTTACCAATGACTCTAGAAGTGCCGCTATCTCCAAAGGTAACAATTCCTCCTTCATATTTTTCAAGGGAGGTGAAGTAGGATTTGTTACCAGACATATGACGAGAGCACCCACTATCAAGATACCACATGTGTGAGTCACGTGCTTTTAGAGCAGTGTGAACAACTAAACAAGTCAAATCATCTTTTCTCACCCAAATCTTTTTAGTCTTGGTAAATGTCTTAGCATTGTGAACACCCTCATGAATCTTGGTATTCTGCCTAGACATGTAAGGTTGTCTCCTAACCCAAAAAGTATTCGAATTTCTACTCTTTTGAGACACCTTACCAAACAATTCAAAGCAATAAAGACGAATGTGGCCATACCTACCACAGTGATGACAAATAAAAACAGGTTTTACCTCCCTTTTGTTGATCTTACCCACTTTCGGTAGATGAAGAGAGGAATCATCTTGGTCTACCTTCAACTTTCCCTTTGCTTGAGTCTTCAGGTTATGTGAGGTAGAGGCCTGTCCCTTGTGAGCTGTCGCACCATAGCCTAGCCCACTTTTGTTATAACCCATTTGTTGAGACCCGAGGATGTCTTATAGAGATTTGGAACCTTTGTTCCACATGACAATTGTTGCTCTAGCAATACGGAGTTCTTCATCTTTCTGATAGACTATTTCTTCCAATGTAGCTTGTGACATTTCAAAGCTTTCAAGTTTTTCTTCATATGTGGAATACACTTTCAGAAGTTCATTTCTTTCAGTTTCACAGGATAGAAGTTTTCCACATAAGTCTTGCCTGTCACTTGAGATCTTGATGACATTCTGTTTTGCTGCTACAAGTTCTCCTTTTAGCCTGACATTCTCACTCTCACATGTTTTGAGCTTGAGAGAGAGTTTGTCGTTGATTTTGGACAAATTCAGAGATTCCTTGTACAGCTTTTCGTAAGCTTGTTGTAGTTCATCGCCATTGATCTCATCATTGTCTTAAGATATTTCATCATCCTCTTTTTGCTCTTCATTCTCCTTGACCTCATCCAATCTAGCCACTAAGACAGGGAAGTTGCTGGATGGTGGGGAAGGTGAATCTCCTCTTTCATGGAATTGGCTCAGAATTTCCCATGCATCTTAAGCCTTTGTGCAGTGAACAACTCGTTGTTGTTCTTCATCAGAAATTGCTCCACGAATAGTAATCAGGGCTCTCTGATTGCCCAGATTGTCTGCACTTTCTGTATCTTCTTCAATGGCTTGCCAACCTTCTGGGTCAAAAGCTCTCAGAAAAGCTCTCATTCTGATCTTCCAATACAGGTAGTTACTCCCATCAAAGGTGGGGGCATGATGCAGGTTCTAGCCATGAGCTAATTCCGATGGCTTTGGAAGAGGTTGAGCGAAAGAGGACCAAAATGCCATGAAAGCACTATCCCCGTCTTCACTGGATTCAGGTTCTTCGGGTTCTTGCTCCGACCCGCTTTCATCATCCCAATTCACAGTGTAGACTTTCTTTCGGTTCTTTTTCGAAGGGCATTCAAGGGCAATATGACCAAACCCTTGACATTCATAGCACTTGACCCCTTGCCCCTTTACAATCTTCTTTTCAGTTTTTGGAGCAAGTTTTGGTGGAAAAGTTTTGGGTTTTTCATTACTCTTGTCTTTTGAAATAGAGTCTCTGAAATTAGGCTTCTTTTTCTTCAAATTTTTTTTGAACTGTTTAGTAAACATAGCTGTCATCTCAGACTCTAAATCAAATTCAGTCTCCGGAGTTTTTGCAGTCTCATGAGCACTAGTGAAAGCCACACTATCTTTTTGTTTTTTCTTTGAAATCTGGTGGGCTTCATAAGTCTGCAAGTTTCCAACCAACTGATCAAGCTTGAGGGTATCAACATTCTGAGCCTCCTCAATGGCTGTCACTTTTGATTGGAACCTCTCGGGTAAAGACCTCAAAATTTTTCCAACAACTTTAGCTTCAGGGATTTTTTCACCGAGTGTGAAACAGGAATTCACGATATCACTAAGTTTTGCATAGAAATCATCAAACGTCTCATCTTCGCGCACAAAAAGGGTTTCAAAGGCGGAGGTGAGACGTTGAAGTTTAGACCTTTTGACAGAAGTAGTACCTTCGTGAATCGTTTCAAGAATGTCCCAAGCCTCTTTTGCTACCTCACACGTGTAGATACGATGAAACTCTTCAGGTGTGACGGAGCAAAACAGGGAATTGAGAGCCTTACTGTTCCAACTCGAGTTTTGGTAATCAGTTGTGTCCCATTTATCAAGGGGTTTAGGAATATCAACACCATCAATGGTGACAATAGGTTCACTCCACCCATAGATCACGCAGTGCCAAACTTTCTCATCGATGGATTTTAAAAACGCTCTCATACGAGCTTTCCAATAAGAATAGTTTGTACCATCGAGTAAAGGAGGTCTATGGGTCGAGTTACTTTCACGAATAGAATCCATATCACTAGTCACATAAAATCACACTCCTATAGTTTTGATAAAAACAAAGAGTGACCCGCTCTGATACCAATTGAAAATCCTAAGTGATTCGTGATTAGATCAGGATTTAAATTATTCCAATTCCCAAATATTTAAAACACTCAATCTAAATCATCAAGCACTTATGAAAGTGATTTAGATTATTGTTTTATGAATAAACAATAAATCGACACAAACGATTTTTACGTGGAAAAACCACAATTGAAGAACCTTCAATTGTAATAAAAAACCATGGGCAAAACGCCACTAATCAATCCACTACTGAAAAAAGAAAGATTACAAACATAATACACAAATTACTCAACTCAGTCAATTTGCCTTCGAATCTTCTGTAACTCTTTCACCAAGCCTTTGTCTCAGAACTGATCCACCTAAAGTTGAATTCACAACTTCACTTGTTGAATTAACGACTACATACAGAATCAAACGCCTTTTGAAACTCTATGTTTGAATCTTCGGAATCCACCGAAGAACAACACTCTTGTCTGTATTCGATCAACCTCCTTGATGTATGCTTCTCAATTCATGAGTTGAATACTCATTCAATTTTATCAAGGAAAACTCACAAAAATTCTCCAAAAGAAAACCTTAGAAAACCTCAAAGTAGATCTGAAAGAGTAATCCTAGTTTTTGGAGAAAACCAACTACTTATAGAAATCCAGATTCTGAAACTCGCTCGAGCGAAACTTATCTCGCTCGAGCGAGAAGCTTATCTCGCGTGATTTCCATAAGTGCATTCGCTCGAGTGAGTAATCACTTCTTTCAGGTTTTGATGCAGACGCAGTCTTCGCTCGAGCGAACATTAATCTCTTTCAGGTTTTAAGCCAGGACTCCTTCGCTCGAGCGAGGAAGACAAAATAGTAAGGAAATTTTACAACTCAATTAACAAAGTGGTTCGCGAGATTGACAAGAACAAGGGACCTAACAATAACTACTAAATTCACCCAAAAAATATATGACGTCAAAATATAAAAATGGAGTAGAGGTTGTGACTAAATTTACCTGGTTTAAGCAGATTTAGGTGTTTGGTATGGCCGGCCAGTCACTTCAATTGGGAGGAACATAGCATTTGAGTTAACAATGTATCTTTTATTTTTCATATAGGTTGCATGCATGATACATCACTTATTCACCATGCATTAATGGTTTTGAGTGGTGGAGATATACAGAAAGAAAAATTGTACAAATTTTTTGTATAGAGTGATGTGGCATATTGTGGTCTCTTGATTTAAAAACTATTTTTTCATCATTGTGATCTTGATTTACAAATGAGTAATGTTATACAACTTGGATTACATTGATCTTAAAAACTACTAAACACATATTAGAAGGTATTTTATATTCATTCAACAAGGGATATACAAAGTGTGACGGCCATTCCAGATATCAATGAGGTTAATTGGAGTACAGTACTTTTTATTGCTGAGCTACTACCACTGTTCATTTCTGCCAGCACTTTGGCAACTGCAATGTACATGAACCCGCCTACCGTGAATCCTGGAAACAAAAACAAAAATAAAAACAACAAAAAGATATTGGGATTTTACTAATGCTAATGCATATGATACCCTCAGCGTCAAAAGGAGCTTGCTCGGATCATTTCTTGAAGATTTTTTAATCAAAGATGATTGTCCTTGATCTTGGCCCATGACTAAAGCCTCTGCGACAATAACAGTAAAACGTGATTATTAATTCTTCAATTGTTTTGGGATTAAAAAAGAAATAAAAAAATAGGATTCAACTTGCCATACTGAAACTATACTATCCAATGTTGTTCTTGCTAGTGCCACCAGTGCTGAGAGGAAATTGAAAAAGAGCTTTCGAGACACTGAAATTGGACCTTACCAAGTAAGAAGCACAAATACGGATACGGATGCAGACGCAAACACGGATGCGGACATGGAACAATGTGAGTTCAAAAAAATGGGGACACAGAAGGCGGGGACACGGCAATAAAATATGCTTTCATACATATATATATATATATATTTTTCTATCTAGATTGCTATTACATCCACAAACAATCAATATTAACAAAAACTAACTCTAGTTCTATTTTTATTTTGTTTTTTTAAAGCACTTTTAAATTAACACTTACAGTTTATATCTTTTTTTATCGATGATCTATTAAGTATTTAAATCTAAGAAAAAAATTAATAAACATTCATCAAAAGTACTAAATAAAATGTGAAAAAAGACAAATTGACATGTCCCTAGTGTGTTCCCAAAGTGTCCCCGGGGTGTCCCCTGAAAATAAATTAATTAAATAATGAGACACGCGATGTGGTGTGTCCCATACCCCGACATGACTGTGTCCAATACAGATACGGTACTTATTTTGCAGTGTCGATGCTTCATAGCTTACCAAGATTCCAAAATCACCTATCTGCACAGGAGGGTTTAACAAAAGATATAGCACCAAAGGACAGTTTAATTACATTTATAATTAAAAAATGAAAAGTTTTTAAGGATGAAATACAAGATTTAGTGTTGCCCAAAGTATGATTATTCTAATGTGGTGTTCATAACGACAAAATATAACAACGCCAACATGGCAAATCCTTAATGACGCATAACAAAAATATGTCAACAAAATTTAGATCAAATATTTCCTTTAAGATAAATTATGTTACCATGTGGACTAATAATATAAAGTGTCTAATATCATGCTAATCACACTATGAATGTCCTTATGGGTAAAGATCATGAACTACACACATGTACCAAGTCCAATTCATTCTGCACTTTTGATGTATACATAAAAATAATGGAAAATTGCACCAATAGTCCTTATACTTTACCCCTCGTGTCATTTTGATCATGTAATTTCAATTCGCTTGATTTTGCACCTTACTTTCAAGTTTTATGTCAATTAAGTCCAATTGAAAATGACCGTTACAATTTCACTGAAATTTCACACGTGAACAACACACGTCATGTTTTCAAGGGTAAAATGGTCCGTTCGCCCATACCCCATCCAACTTTGTGAGTTACGCTTCGATGCCTCTAAATGCACCTCCAACTTGTGGTTGGACATCTCATTTCTTTGAGCATCCTAATTCCAGAATTCAAATTTTGTTCTTTTTCTTTGAGCACCCTAGTTAACACCAACTTTACCCCCATGCATCCTAACCCTTCTACACCACCACCACCGCCCATCATCTCCGGCAAAATCTCCCCGTCCCTCCCCACAGTGCGCAGCGGCCTCCCCTTCCCTCCCTGCAGCCTGACGCTAGTGCCCTTCCTTACCTGTCAAACTATACCCCTAAATCCCATCTCCCCTCTCAATTTCCTTCCACACCAGCCATCATGACCGCCGCTGCCTGATGCGATCTCCATAAATTTGGTTCGGTGGTCTATGTCCGAACCACCAATATTTGTTTAGTGGTTATACGTCTGGACCATCACCATTTTTTTGGTGACGGTGCTCTACAATTTCAAATGAAAGGGAAGGGAGGAAGGACATGGGAGAGTTCCAGGGCGGGTGTGGCTGGCAGCAACGGCATCTAGGTGAGGAAAAAGGGATGGGGTGATCGCTGGAGTGGGGTGGAGAGGGGGCATGGAGCATGGGGAGCGACTGGGGAGTGGCAAGTAGAGTTGGAGAGGGTGGGGAGGGGAGTTGGAAAGGGAGGGGGCTCAGGTGGCTATCGGAGTTGCTAGTGGCACCAGCTAGCCAGGGTAGAAGATGGTTGTATGGTTAAGGATTTTTGGTAATTTCATTTAGGGGTATAATGAGGTGCATTTAGAATCACCTGTTACACTTAATTAACTTGCTCAAAACTAATATTATATATATAAAAAGAGAGTGAGAGAGGAGGCAGTTGGTGGGCGTTAGGGAAGGCGAAGGAGAAGGGGGCTTTAGGCAATGGAGAAGGGGTGTTGAGGATGAATGCAACAAAGGGGGAGCACGGCGCAACAATGGCGACAGAGAGGTAGCAATCTATCCTTCCAGCAGAGGCAAAGGCAATCTCAGGCGATCTCCTTCCTCTCCTTTTCCCCCTCTTCCTCTGACCCATTCACTTTATCTTCCCTCTTTTCTTTTTCATTGATTTGTGGTGGAGGGTAAAATTGAGTTGACAAACGGAGTGGTTTGCAGAAAGGCGGGTTTGTTGTGGTTGAAAGGGGGTGATTTGGCAGATGAGGTGTTTCACAGTAATGGAGTAGTAGAGGGGGACTTTGCTGGTGGTTGGGATGGTTGTTGATGGTGACTAATGGAAATGGCAGGGGAGAGGGTTGAGATTGTTAAATGATTATTTTATTATTATTATTATTATTATTGCTAGGCGATTGTTGGATGATGTTGATAAGGTGGGTTTTAGGCTGGTGGAAGAAGGTTTGGGTGGCAAAAAGGGGGTTTTGGTGATGGTTGACAGAGTGGTTGATGGTAGCTGATGGTAGTTGGTGGCAATGGCAGTGGAGGGGTTTCAGCGGAAGAGGGTTTGGGTGGCTGAAGTGCTGGTTTGGGAGGGTGGAAGATGGTGGTGATTGCCAGCACATCAGTGATGGAATAAGGTGGTGTGCATGGTGTAGATAGCCGGCGTTGATGATGGAAGCCGGGGATGGTTTGTGCTGGGTTATTGGGGAGAAAGAAACAATCATTGTGGAGGGCAGAGAGAGAGATCATAATGGACCATTATGCCCCTGAAAATTGGTTGTGTGCGGCACATGTGAAATTTCCATAAACAATTGTAACGATTGTTTTCAATTGGACTTAATTGACACAAAATTTAAAATTAAAAGACAAAATCGAGTTAATTGAAATTACAGAGACCAAAATGACAAAGGGTAAGCAATTATATTTATCATAAGAAAAGAGCCAAAAACAACATTCATCTAATAAGTCTAATTAATTTTGCACTTCTACCCATAGTATATAATTTTAGAAGATGCTGCAATACATAAGAGTCAGTATCAAGCCTAGTAGAATATATGCAGTAGTTATGGATTAAAATAACCCATCAACTCACATGTTTTTATAGGAAACAAGACATCTAGCATGCTTGCATCCTTAAGCCAGGCCAAGAGTGAAGAGAATTTTAGCAGGGAAGACAATTTAGTGACAACACAAAATTACCGATATATATGCACTTATAATATGCAAATACAACGATGTACTGTATGAAGATCCATTTCGAATCTTTAGAATTAACTAGCTAAAGAACTTATTATCTGAAATTGATATCAATATAATGACATAAAATTAAATAGTCATTATTCTTTATTAAAATTTCCGTAGAAAATGAAGGAACAAGAGGAAGAAGCAAACCTCTTGAGGAAGCTCATGTGCAAGCAGAAACAGAGTTTTTGACCACCCACCAATTGATCCATAAAGGAGGAAGGCACTTTCCCAAGCCATCCCATCAGTAAAATTGTGCTGAAATGTTACACGTTACATTGAAATGCTTCAGTTTTCAGTCAAATACATCAATTAAAAATGAAAAAAAAATTCCCTATAGAATTGTAAAACCCTTACACGTGTGTTTCCATTAAATCTATATTCATGGACAGTAACACCAATCATAAAGAAACAACATTACCATTGAAATTTAAATTAAAAAATAATAATATAGATAACAAAATTAAAAAAACATACTACACCATCGGAGAAGAAGTTAAGGTAACCAAACACAAGATTTGATGGAGAATGAGAAAGTTCTTTTTCGACCACGGATTTTATATGGTGAGTGGAGCTATTTGGAGCATCTGAAATGTTATCTTTTCCAGCGCCACTGCCAGTTTTTCTCTGCAAAATTGAGGATCAAACGTAAGTTTCAATAACAAACAAGTTGCAGTAATGATTTTAACAATAATAAATAAATAAAAGGAGGCATGCGCCAATGGGGCGTGAAGACAGTCCTAGCTTTATTGGAACCTTGAATCCAAGCATTTGATATTATTACCACTTTTCTTACCAAGTAAGCTAGCAGGCATTTTGAAGGCCCTGCCAATTTACATGATAAAGCTTTGTTCAAATATAAGGAATCCTAACCATTCCCGAATACTTGAAAGAGTAAAAAATCCATAAGTCTAATGGAAAATGTTTGCATTTTGATAATATCGATACATTGTTATATCCTGTTCAAAAGAGAACCACCCTCATGATTTGAATTACCCAACACATCATAACCATGTGACATCATGTTCCCATTTAGGTTCCTCAAACCAAAAAGGTAAGATTCGATAATGGATTATGTTTCCATGAAATAAGATACTTCATCAAATGTTATAACATTTCAGTCAACAAAACATATTTGATATGAAATTGTTGTGCACCGGCAGAACAATCCCACTAGATATATACCATATTTTATTTCATGCTATTAGAATATTCTATCACAAGGATATTAGTAACTCTGGAAAAATTATTCTGAATGAAGAAGAAACAATCTCTTTTGCATGTAATAGATACAGATCAGAGATCGATATATGTCGCATGTGTTTGTATACATTTGTGACTAGAGACAACTCTTTCAAAAAAGAACAACAATTCTAGTCTAGCCCAGCTGCTTCTTGACTATAATTCTAGGTCCACATACGAAGAAACGCCCAGAAACCAACCTAGTTCAAAGTTGATCATAACCTGCCAGGAAAAATCACAATCATCTTACCTTCCGAAGAGATTCAGGCTGATTTTGTTATTCAGACCCTTCGTCTAAAACCTTCCCTTGAGATGACATTTCTGATACACTTCCATTCTTTTCATTGAGAAACTGTTGCTGAATCTTGTCATCATCGTCATTGTCATCCTTCACTTTTTACTATTCTTATGATGATGATAGAGAAGGCCTAAGAAGCATGGACATGGACACGCGACACGACATGGACATGGACATGCTGACGCGTTAATTTTCAAAAAATGTTTATTATATGTTATATATACGAATATATCATTCAAAAATAATATGACACTAATTCCCATAAATTTATATGGTTTTTTATTTTATTATTGTATCTTAAGTTGTTTTGTTCAAACTTGAAATTAGTTTCACATGTGTCTAATCGATAAACATGTGTTTAAGTGATTGACACATGTGTCCTCCAAGTGTTTAAAGAGTGTCCGGATTTTTAAAAAAATTTAAGAAATAGGACACGTTTTGAAGAGTGTTTGGGCACGTGTCCTAAGAGTGTCCAAAAGAGTGTCGGTGGCCGACACAGACATGACACAGACATGACACAGATACGTCACCTTCTTAGAAGTGTCTATGCTTCTTAGGAGAAGGCTACGACTGGAAATTAGTTTAAAAGTGGCTTACAGCCAACAACCTCAATGACAAGTACGTGAAAAGTGGCTACACAGAGCCTCTCAATAACAAGCAAGTGAAACTGCCTTACATGCAACCATTTAATGACAAACAAATGCCAAGTACAGCCACTTTAGTGACAAGTAGTTGAGAAGATGCTTACAAGCAATCACCTTAACATCAAGTGGTTCATGCACAACGACTTCAACAAGTGGTTTATGCACAGCGACTTTCTAAGTATATTACTACCTTAAGGTTAAAGAAACATACAAATTGAAAAAAAATATATTAAATCAATTCAACTACATAAATCTTCACCAACTACTTGGGGTTGGCTAGATGAATCCTAGTTTGCATATTTGATTAAGATCCATAATTTTAGTTGAACAACAAGCTATTAACTTGTGTCCCAGGATCGAAACCTAGCTCTGATACCATGAAAACTAGGTTTAAACTAAACCATGGTATTATTGAATTAATTAATGACAGATTACAAGAAAAACATCTATAAGAAAACTACGTAAAACCCTAGAGGCTGACAATGACTAAACTACCCTTAATGATGAAACAAACGCATGCTTAACACTTGCTATCTTAACTCATGTTTAGTTTGGTCTTCCTCATCCGCTAACATTACCCGTAATGTAGACTGTGTCACTTTTCTTGAGTCCCATATATCAACTAGGGCCACTTTTTCTCAATTTCACTTTTGTGTATTTACTCTGTCAACCTTTTCATATTCTTAAGGTGATATTCCTTCCAAAAGAATGACTACCATTACCTCAATCAATGAAATTGTACTCTTTTAACCACCAACAGTGTGTTCAAGGCTTGAACCATTCATGTAGTCCAATGTACTCCAGTGACACATTTGGATTATCAATAAATGTGCATTTATAATTTGTTTATCACTTTGCTAACCATTAATAATTATTTATTATTCAGAATTATTAATTTTCAAATGTGACTGATAGAAAGTAACTTTTTTCTATACATTATTAGAACTTTTTTTTCTATACATTATTAGAGGTAAAATTACAGGAATATATAAAACAGAGATAATTGTTGCATGTGCACAATGCATACATATATATTGTAAAACAAGAAAGCATGTGACTGAGATTAACAAATAACGTATGCACGATGCATGTTTCTCAACTTACCCAAAACGGACAAACCAATAGAAAGATCTTTTAAAGAAGTGCATGTTTAAGAGGATGACCCTCCATTAAACCCACCTCCTAAGACCAATCAACTAACCTCCTCAAAACATCAACTCTCTACAGTAAATAAAAATAAAGATAAAGAAGAATTATGCCTCAGACCCCTAGTAGTCTTAAAAAGTATCACATGCTTTACTATTTAATATTACTACAAAATTACTAGGACAAACAACCCTTGATCCACTTCCTCTATCTCTCACCAAATCATTTCTTTCGCATGACAAAATCCAAAAAAAAAAAAATCCACATGATCATATACTTTTTCAAAATCAATCTCAAAGATAACCCTTCCCTTGTTTGTAATCTGTGATGAAGCACCGATAGTTCAAAATAAGTGCCATACCCATGTCGGACATGGGGACATGACGACACGGCGAGGACACACCATTTAATTAATTTTTTTTAGGGGACACGCCAAATAGTTTTTCCCTCCCTCTTTCTTTAGTGCATTTAATGGATGTTGGATGCTGAATGTTTATTCATTTTTGCTTAGATTTAAATACTTAATAAATCACCCATAAAAAAGATATAAACAATAAGTGTTAATATAAAAGTGATTTTTTTTTATTTTTTATTTTTAATATCAACTTAGTTTTAGTTTTTGTTAGTTTTGATTGTTTGTGTATGTAATATTAACCTACATAAGAAACAAAAACATATGAAGAAATATTTTATTGTCATGTCTCCGCCGTGTTCATGTCCGTGTCTCCATTTTTTTGAAATCACCGTATCATGTGTCCCGTGTTTGTGTACGTGTCCGTGCCTCTTAGGTAATCTATACTCCTCAACCACCTCATTAGCTACCAAAATAACATCTAAAATTTAACACCCCTCAACAAAGGCACCTTGAGAAGAGACATGAAATCCCCCAAAACCAAATCTCAACGACATAGATAACACTTTTGCCAAACTTTTATACAAATAAGTAACTAAACAGATAGGTCAAAAGTCACATATTCTTAAAGAAATCTCTTTATTTGGAATCAAACATATAAATGTAGCATTTGCGCAAGTATCAACAATTACTTTCTCAAAAAATTCATTAAAAACTTTCAACAAATCAAAATTAACAATATCCTAACAAACTTAAAAAGTGGTCATAAGAAAGCCATTAAGCCCTAGGGACCCATACCTTTTTACACTGGAAAATCACCTTTCTATTTCCAATCCATCAAGAAGCCTTTCAACCAACTAGCCTTCTCAAAATCAATGGGGGACCATTCCAACCCTTCTAATCTCGACCTACTCACCCCTCCCTCAAAAGAATACAATCTGGAATAAACGGAAAAACCTCATTAATGATTTGATCTCCATTTGCAACCTTAGGAAATAATTTGAAATTATTATCCCATTCCTCAAGCCACTTATTAAGCTTTAGATTTTTTAGACAAAGAAATTTCTTCACCTAAAGACCACCTTCTCAAATTTACTTTTGAAAACCTCTCTCCTTTCTAAGAGATTCAACAAGACCACCACTCATCTCAAGACTACCCAACTCATTGATCCTAATTAGAATTTTACTTTGTAGTCTCTTTCAAGCCTCCGAAAACCTTTGTTCCAAATTTTCAACAACTATTTAATAAACTTTAGTTTCTTCATGAATTTGAAACTTCCCCTTCTTGTGAGATCTACAACTTTCTCACCATTCCTCGTAATATTTCTTAAACAAGTGATGCTCTAACATATTCTCAGACCTAAAAGGAGTAGGACCACAATTGATAAATGACTTTCTAAGACCCCTGGATAATGATCAAACATTGCTCTAGGAAGCACTTCTTGTCTAACACTCAGGAATCTCTCTTCCCAACCTAAAGAATACAAAAATCTATCCAGACTATTACGCACAAAACTCGCCTACAGGTTTGACCAAGTGAACCTAGCATTTGACAATGGAGGATCAACCAATTCGTACTCTCATAAATGCATCAAAGTCCCTCATACTCCTAGTGACTTCATCATTCTTTAGCGTTCTGGAAATTACTTTGATTACATTAAAGTCGCTACCAACACATCAATTTAGAGACCAAAGCCTGAACAAACCAGGCAACTTCCAAAATGATGCCCTAAGCTTTGGGGTATTGAATCCATAGACTCCCATACGCCACCACTCTCTATTATCATTATTCCTAAATCCTAAACCAACTAGACACTAAAAACTCCCCAACAACTACTTCATATTCACTAATCACTCTCTCATCCCAAATTATCAAGTCCTCTCCCAAAGCAGATCTTCCACAAGCCCAATTCCTATACCCTGTGAAGCACGGACACAGACACATTACATGACACGAACACGCGGACATGCAAATTTTCACAAAAATAGGGGACACGACGCGTTGGGGACACGTTTAATATACATAATTAAATTTATTTATTATATATCATAAAATTTTAATATTAATAAATACATATCATTAAAAAAAATTTAAAAAATTGTTCTTAAAAACTAATCAGCAATATATATATATATATAAAAGACTGACTGATTGAGAGAAAAGCCACAAAAAAAAAAAAAAAAATTGAAGAAGAAAAATAAAAAATAAAATAAGAGAGAGAGAGAGAGAGAGAGAGAGAGAGAGGAGGGGGTTAGAATCAGCATAAAAGAAAAGAAAAGTCAGAGAGGAGAGGACAAAACAAAAGAAAGAGAGAGAGTGACTGAGAGAGAGCAACGAAGAAGAAGACGAAGAAGAAGATCAAAGAAGATCGAATGAAGAAGAAGAAGATCGAAAGAAGAAGAGAATAGAGCAACATACCTTCGATAACAGCGAAAGCAATGACTAGCAAACAGCAAGCAGAGACCAGCGAGCATTGACCAGTGACGACCGACCACCAACAAGCCACCAGCGACCACCGACGAGCCTTTCTCTCAATCTTTTCTCCTCTCAGTTCGAAACTAGGTCAGCAATTGATTTTTAATTTTTGTTTTTTACAAATTGACCCCCACTTGAAGTTTCAGAAATTATATTTCTAACCTCGTGGTGTCCCGAACATGTCCAGACGTGTCTGTTTGCAAAAAAAAAAGAAAAAGAAAAAAAAAGGGACACTCTCTTCAACGTGTCAGACACGTGTCCACCGCGTATCCGACGCGTGTTCATGTTCGACACGTGTCTGACACTGATAAGCAGCCCTCGGAGAGGTGTCTGTGCTTTATAGCCTATACCTAACCCCCCCCCCCCCCCCCCCCCCAAATGCTCTTAATCAACTTCCCATCGAATTTTTCTATTGCTATTTCTTGAAGAATTACAATGTCTATATTATTCCTAGTCAAAACCTCCTTTACCACACTTCTGCTTTTCTTGCATAGTTCTCCACTCACATTCCAACTTATAATCTTCATTTTAGAACCACTTGTACCCATGATCTCATTTGCTGGACCATCATATTAATTCAAGAAGTCAAATTCCTCAATTCCTAATTCCCTTCCTAAAATTACCCTTACCTCTATTATTTCTCCCCCCCCTCTCTAACACATATCCCCTTTTGATCCATCCTTTCACCTTCTTCACTTAACTTTATCAAAGACAAACCCTTTATGTCTAGTACCTGACTTAACCCCCCACCCCCACCCCCACCCCCACCTCATCAAGAGGAGAAGGTGCATTCCTCTTTAACTCAATCAACCATTTCACATTTTCATCAAGTTTCCTATCCCTGGAAGACTTAACCCCCTCCCATGATCAGACAATCAATTTACGACATACTACCATAGTGACAACACTCTGAAAAACAAGGAGTAATGGCCTTTAAGATTCTCACCAGGTATAATAGGTTTATCCCCAACCCCAAGTAAATCAGCTCTCTCAGAAATTGACACTAGGCAAGGGGTTAAAACAAAAGCACCACTCCTAAAAGACGGAAAGCATGGTTCCTTCATCAATGAAATCAATCTTATCCTAATAGAAACTGTTAGAATATATAGTCATCTGTTATCTTTTGTGTTGACTTAAGTGAGGGTACTACGGTCATATGGTCATATTATATTTCATATAAATATTTGTTGTTTGTTTTAGGTTTATTTTAAGAACCTAAGAACATTCGTTAAATAAAAATCCTCCTCTCCTTGTTCCTTATCTCTTTCTTTCTAACCCTAATCTAAGTTTTTCTTACTTTTACACTTCAACTTGGTATCAGAGGATCGATTCAACTTTGTCAAGTGTTCATCAGACTCTGAGATTCCGCTGAGGTGACAACGACGTCTGACATCATCTTCCGTATGATGACGTCAGCATGACATCATAGTCCGCACGGACGAGTCGAGCCACTCTAGGTTGTCTCTCTCTCTCTCTCTCTCTCTCTCTCTCTCTCTCTTGATGTTAATGGTGATTTTTCTGGAATTTTTTAGGATCATCTAGTGTTAGAAATAATATATTTTGATGATTTTTAATTCTTTGTTTGGATTTATTTTGAAGAGTAGATTATCACTGGAAACTTATAATTTGATAAAATATCTTCTCTTTGCGTTAATTATGTTATTTAGAGGTCAAAATGAAGATTAAACAGGAATAACACAAGGCAACAGCAAGCAGCAGCAGCAGCAGAGAACTGCAAAGCAGGAATTCTAGCTGTAGGGACGTCCGGGTGGATGACCAGCAAAATTTGCTTCGACTGTCACACAAAGAGTACGCTCCGCGGTCATCATACCTCTAGATCGGGACTTGATGGAACGTCCGGGAGACATCCAGGTGAACGACCACGTCTGAGGGACATCTGGGTGGATGACCACCAAGAGCAAAGTTTCACTTAGGACCTCCTAGGGACGTCCTCTCTGTGCAATGCTCACTGAATCTGACAAGTGCTGAGAAGAGAAAAGAAATGTTTTTGCATCAAATGGCCTATCATTCAATGGGCAAAACACACATGGATGTCAGGGAATATCTGAGCAATGATTTTTACAATCTCCCAACCCATCACCATCCCATCTCTTCAACGGGAAGAAGAGGATGGGCTTTGTCAGACATAACAGAGCACCATATCTGTTATATACAAAGACACAGACACAACAGAGAGACAGACAACAATAGATACAACGTGCTAAACATTTTTCCATCTTTCATCAATCACATATTCTCCATCTCTTTGAGTTTCTGAAGAATTCCTAAATTGAGTTTTCATTTTCCTTCAGAACATATACACTAAGCTTAAGCTGTATGCTTATCTACTTCTAAGAGTTACTATTTTTTCTGAGCTTCAATATTGCGTATCAATCTTTGAGAGATTATCCTTGTAACTTTCTTTGAAAGCAAAAACACCTTCATTTCAATCTTGTAAGAGTGTAGTACACTCAGTGTTCTTGATTCCTTGAGAGTGATTGTGAATCACCTAAGGTTTGCAAGGTTTTGAAGACTGGTACAGTTTGTGTAAAATTTGTGGAGGATTGCTCCATTTGTGAAAAGGTTGCTAGCACGCCTCTGAAGATAATCGAAAATCTCAAGTGAAGCTTGAGTGGATGTAGGCTTGGTTGAAATTGAACCACTATAAATTTGTTTGCCTCCTCTCCCCTAATCTCTTTACATTTTTGTCTCTGCTATAACTGTTATAGTATTTGCTATTATTGTGTTAAATCTACAAATATCTTTACTTACCTGATTTAGTTAAATCCATTGCTAATTTATCTAAATCATAATCTGTTAAGTCAAAATCATTCATTGCATTAATGTTAGCTACTTCACTGTTAAATTCATCATTGTGCTTGATCATTAACTATTATTCATCCATCTATCATCAGTTAATTATTTGTTGTACTACTTGTTAATTTTATTGGGTAATTGTTAATTTTTATTTATAGAAATCTAATTCACCCCCCTCTTGGATTGCCTTTTGGGTAACATCTAGTGTGTTTTCTATTTTTGAATTTTTTTTCGAGTTCTTTGTGGTAATATTCTGATATGTGCTAAAGCTTCTTACCCATAATTTTTTGATTGTTGAAATATGTTCCTTGGAATCCGAAATAGCCCTAGAAGGCTCTTTTTGACTTTGTTTTGCTTTGGTGCTGCTGCTGGGTTGATTTTCTGGTATTTTTGTGTGTTTCCTTGGTTCGCTGCTGCTGCTGGGTTGATTTGTTGATGGTTTTTGGTGTTTTCCCGATTCGGCAACCCTGTTCTGCCTGCTTTGATCATTCTGGCTAATTTATGCTCATCTTTGGCTGCTTGCTGATGCTAGTGATTGGGTAATTTCTTTCCCAAACTCTGTTCCTGTGGGCTGCTATCCCTTGTGTATTTTTTTTCCCCCTTTGAATCTTTTGTTTGCTGTTGGTCTTTGTTTTCCTTATCATGTTGAGCCTCCTTATTATGGTTGAGCCAAAACCTGATGTGAAATCTTCAGTAGCTAAGGATGATGAGTTACCTAAGTCTACTACCACTAAGAAATTAAATGGTCTGAAGTATATGGCTTGGGCTCACGTTGTTAAGATTTTCTTGCGTGTCAAGAAGTCGTGTTTTCTTACTGAACTTCCACCTGCTAAGGATGCTACAGGTTATGATGATTGGTTGAGTGAGGATTCATGTGTTATGGGGTGGCTTTGGCATAGTTTGAAACCTCATGTTGCTACTACAATGGAATTTTATGACACCTCTAAGGACATTTGGGACTCCCTTGTTAATTCTTTTTCCAATCAGAGTAATGTCTCTCATGTTTATGAGTTATATGAGCAGATCTTTGCTACCCGACAGTCTGACCGTCCTCTTCCTGAATATTACAATGGCCTTAAGACCTTGTGGGATTAATTATTGCAACACCGACCTTTTACTACTGATTTGGCTCAACAGAAGAAATATTGGGAGGAATTTATGATGACATCCTTATTTTTGATTGCTAATGCCTAATCTTAGTTGTTGCACTCTTCTTTGGGACAGAATTCTTCCACATTTGGTTCCTCTCAGTCATTGTCCTCTTCTGCCTTGATCTCGAGCAATGGTGACCGTGAGACTAACCGTGGTAGTTTTCATGGCAATTCTAGTCACCGTGGATCCCATATTGGTTCCCGTGGTTCTCGTGGTGGTGGTGGTGGTGGTGGGCGTGGTACTGGCTCCGCGTCCCGTGGTGATCGAAAGTGTACTCATTGTGATTCCTTGGGTCATCTGAACCCTGGTGCTGGCAGAAGTATGGTAAACCTGATCATGTGAATCAGGTTATGGATGTTCCATCCTCTCAATCGACATCCTTTCCCTCTGGTCCTGGTGCTTCCCCAGCTGATTCTCATGATGCACTCACCACTCAGATTAGTGAGCTTATTGAGCTAGTCAATTCTCTTCGTACTACTCTTCCTTCATCCTCTACCATTACAATGGCTAGTTTAGGTAATATTGCATGTATGGCTCAATCCCAACCTTGGCTTCTAGACTCTGGCGCTAGTTCTCATATCTCTGGTAATTCCTTTCTTTTTCATACTCTTCATCCGTTTACCCATAATATTATACTAGCTGATGGATCCTCCTGACCTATCAGTGGTAGGGTACACTGAAGCCTACTCCATCTCTCTCCTTACCCTCTAGTCTCTATGTTAACTCTTTCTCATTTAATTTGCTCTTTGTTAGTCAATTAACTAAAGTTCTTCACTGTTCTGTAACCTTTTCTCCCTCCTCAAGTGTTTTGCAGAACCTCCAGACCAAGAAGATAATTGGTTCAGGGCATGAAAATGATAGCTTATATTTTCTAGACACTGATGGCTCTCCTCCTCCTACTTCTACTGTTTTGAGTGCTACTGTGTCTCCCTTACAATGGCATTTTTGTTTGGGTCATCCATCCTTGGCCAAGCTTAAGTTAGCTGTTCCTAGTTTAAGTCATATGTCTCAGCTTGAATGTAAAGCATGTTAGCTTGGCCAACATCACCATAGTTCCTTTTCTAGTCGTAGTATTAGTCGTGTGTCTGCTTCCTTTGATGTAGTCAATACAGAAATATAGGGTCCTTCTCACACTCCCACTGTTAACTGTTTTTTTTTTTATTTTGTTATTTTTGTAAATGATTACTCTCGAATGACTTGGTTTTTTTTACTACGGCAACGGTTTAACTTGCCTCAAATAATTTCTGAGTTTTATAATGAAAGTTTTACTCAGCTTAGGAAACATATTAAAATATTTCGGTCTGATAATACCTTAGAATATGTGCAGTCTGTTGTGAATACTTTTTGTGATGATCATGGTATTATACATTAAACTAGTTGTGCTCATACATCCTAGCAAAATGATGTTGCTGAGCGAAAACACCGCCACTACTTAGATATTGCCTAGACCTTGATGTTCAACATACATGTTCCCAAACAATTTTGAGGTGATGCTATGCTTACTGCATGTTCTCTAATTAACCGCATGCCATCAGTGGTTTTACAAAACCGGTCTCCATTCTCTCAGTTATACCCCACTTGTTCCCCATTTCCTCTTCCTCGTGTTTTTAGTTGTGTGGCCTTTGTCCATGTCCTTGATTCAGGACTGGATAAATTATCTCCCCGTGCTCGCAAATGTGTTTTTTTTAAGTTATTCTCATACTCAGAAAGGTTATTGGTGTTATCATCCTGAGTCTCGTCGGCTATGAAGCATGGGTACTTCGAAAAGCATGTCGTACCCGTACTAGGTACTTACTGGCGTATAGTACCCCGTATGGTACTTCTACATATGTATCGGGTACATGAAACATGTACCCAAAATTTTTCTTCTTAATTTTTGAAGTACCCAGACGTACCTAGTATATGCTCAAGTTGTACCGTACCTCAGTTGAAACAATATTTTCTTCTACTATAGAGATAAAACTCCTTTCACTAGATTTTTTTTAAAATTTTTTGTTTTATGCTTAGCATGATTTTACAATTAAATTATGATTTGTACGTTATTTAATATATTGACATTTAATTTTGATTTATACTTTTACTTTTGACATTAAATGTTAATTGTAGGTTGGACCTTAACAAATTAAACCATTTAATTAATTTTTGCATTACTCTAAATTAAAAATAAATATTTGTTTACAAGCGTATCAAGATATACCTGTACCCTATTTTTTTTGAATTTTACCGTATCGACGTACCCGTATCGTACCCGTACTAGTACTCGTACCCGTGCTTCATCGTTGGTCCTTTGTTAGTGCCAATGTTTTCTTTTTTGAGTCATCTTTTTTTCCCCTTTCTGGTCAGCAGTTGTCAGATGATCTTATCTCTTGTCGTGAGGTGGAGTCATCTTTTCCCACACCTACTCTTCCAGTGCCCTCTGTCTCCCCGTCCTCTCCCTCTCCTTCCATCAATTTAGATTCTTCTCCACCATCTCCTCTACAGGTTATCAGCGTTCCCAAGCTCGTCGCATTGTTTCTTATGGCCCGGCTACTTCATCTTCTTTGTCAGAGACTCCTGCCCCTCCTCTACCTATGGCATCTAATGATTTACCTATTGCATTGCGCTGAGGTAAGCATACTTGCACTCAACATCCTATTGCTCATTTTGTTTCTTATGCTCATGTTTCTCCTAGTTTTCACTCCTTTGTGTGTTGCTTGTCTTGCCTTTCTATTCCGTCTTCTTATCAACAGGTTCTGTCCATGTCGGGCTGGAAACATGCTATGGATGAGAAAATGAGTGCTCTTCATCAAAGTTAGACTTGGAAACTTACACCTCTTCCTTCAGGGAAACCTACTGTTGGTTGTTGCTGGATTTATACTTTCAAGTATCATCCTAACGTTGAGCGGCTCAAAGCCCATCTAGTGCCCAAAGGTTGTACTCAAACCTATTGTGTTGATTATCTGGAGGCTTTATTTGTTGTTGCTCGACTTAATTCTATTCGGATTCTACTTTCTGTTGTCGTTAATCAGTCTTGGCCTCTATATCAACTTAATATAAAAAATGCCTTTCTTTATGGCGATTTGCATGAGGTCTATATGGATCAGCCCCCTAGCTATATTGTTCCTGGTAATGAGCATATGGTTTGTCGACTACGGAAGGCTTTGTATAGACTCAAGCAGTCTCTTCGTGCTTGATTTGATCGCTTCAATACCATCGTGCTTACGTATGGGTTTCGTCATTCTACTTCTGATCACTTTGTTTTTGTTCACAACTCATCTACTGGGGTCATTGTTCTCATTGTCTATGTGGACGACATCATCATTTCTAGCAGTGACTCCACCGGTATTGCTGATTTGAAGCTTTATTTGGGTAAGCAATTTAGAATAAGGACTTGGGCCATTGTTGGTATTTTCTTAGGATTGAGATTACTCGCTCATCTTGGGGTCTATTTCTTTCTCAATGCAAGTATGCTCTTGATTTTCTTTCTGAGACTGATCTCTTGGGCACTCGTCCTAGCGATACTCTTATGGACTCCTCGGTTAAACTCGATGGTGAGACTAGGGCATTGTTTCTTGACATTGGTCAATATCTTCATTTGGTTGGGAAGTTAATTTATCTTACTATCACTCGTCCAGATATTACTTATACTGTGAGCGTTGTTAGCCAGTTTATGCATGCTCCTCGCCAATCCCAATTTGATGTTGTTTGTCATATCTTGCGTTACCTAAAACAAGCTCCAAATCGCTGTCTACTCAACCGTTCCTCTCCTTCCTTATCTGTCACTACCTTTAGTGATGCTGATTGGGCCGGTAGTCGAACTGACCGTCATTCTACATTTGGATATTGCACATTTGTTGGGGATAATCTTGTTACTTGGCGTAGCGAGAAACAATTAGTTGTTGCTCATTCGAGTGCTGAGGCTGAGTATCGTGCCATGGCTCATACTGCCTCTAAGATGTTATGGGTTTGTTCTCTTCTGCAGGATTTTAGTATTCGTGTTCCTACTCTTATGACCATGTGTTGTGATAATCAAGCCGCTATTTTCATTGCTAATAACCACGTATTTCATGAGCGCACAAAGCATATTGAGGTTGATTGTCATTTTATTTGGAATTTGTTGTTGCGCAAGCAACTTGTGACACCGTTTGTACACTATGATGATCAATTAGGTGATATACTCACCAAACCCCTTACTCGCTCTTCGTTTCAACGTCTATCTACTAAGCTGGGCATGTTCGATCTATGTTTCAGCTTGAGGAGAAGTGTTAGAATATATAGTCATCTATTATTTTTTGTGTTAAATGAGGTACTATGGTCATATGGTCATATCATATTTCATATAAATATTTGCTGGTTTGTTTTAGGTTTATTTTAAGAACCTAAGAACATACGTTAAATAAAAATCTTCCTTGTTCCTACTCTCTTTCTCTCTAACCCTAATCTAAGTTTTCCATACTTTTACACTTCAACTGAAACCATATTTCAAAATTTTCTTCTCAAATAATAATAGCCAAAGCTGTTTAGTGGCAATGATAGATAGAAGTTCAAGAAGCAGTAGTACATATAAAATGTAAATAAAAAATATAAATAAATTTAATTAAAAAAAAAAAAAACAAACAAACAAACTAAGCATCATTAAAGTACCAAAGAATGACATCTGACCCATTGCATACCAAAAGCATGTGGCAATTGGTGAAGAAAATCATTGCCTAGCATAGCTCCCACCTGCAAATAGCAAAAATTCATAGAAGGTAAGCAGCCTCATAACAAAGAAAATGAAGAAACAAAGTCCCACAGATGTGCCATTCTACCCAAAGAATTAGTCCCCTATTTGCTCAACAACCAACTAGTAACTAAATAAAGATTACATTAGTTCGAAAAGTAAAGGACATCAACAACTCAAAGATATATATAAGAGAGAGAGAGAGAGAGAAGGTAATGGACAAATTTTATTGCAACATATCAACTCAAAGATATCAACTCAAAGTCATCCAACCTTTTGTGGATTAGCTATGGACAAATTTTATTGCAACATTGAATACTAAATATCCAAAGCTTAGCACATGCAGTAATCCAAGTAGTAATCACAAATTAGAAAGTAACCCATAATCATAATTATTGAAGTGACAAAAAAATCAAGCAATTCAAACAGCTTCTTGAATAAAAAATTTTATATAAAAAAAAAACCCATGTACTCAACAGATGTAACAGCCAAAAACATAGAAGAAAGTAGCAATTCAAATCCATAAACTCAAAGAGCATGGAAAAAAAAACTAACAATAATAATAATAATAATAATAATAATAATAATAAAAGGCAGGAAGAATCAGACCCCAAATAAAGCCAATGAGTCGACAACTGCCTTGGATGGTTTTCCTTGTACTGAAACAAACCAGAAAAGTTAAAATTAGTGTATAGAGAGAGACAGGCATCTTCAATACAAGACAATAATGAATTCAGCAAAAACAACTGCTCAAGTCCACAAAAATACGTTAGTGTATACAGCCAAACAACTTACTAAATATTAGCGGCAAGATTATCAAGCAAATGAGGGAAGCCATGCTCACCAAAAATGAAATGTATTAAAAACAATCAAACAAAGAAACGTAACCTTGTTTTGAGATCTACTCAACAATACACAGATTAATTGGAACTTGTCCAGTTAATTTCAGCAAAATGAACAACATTAAATGGTTCAGAAGTTCAAACTCAGCATAGTAACCTTGAGGTTGTCGGTTCAAACTTGAGGAGAGCCACTTTGTGCAAATAATACCAAAAAAAATTTGTGTTCTTAGGTAGGGGTTTTTTTTGTTGTTTCTTTGTTTCTGAATTTGTAGGATAAGAAGGAAACCCTAATTCCAGTGGTAGTAGAAGAAAGCAGAGAGACAAGAAACAGGGGATATATGGATTTGTGCCAAAATGGGTTTGAATGCAACACTGACTTCTGGACGGTTGAGCATCCGATTGAGCCGCCGCATGAAGATCAACCTGTCAAATGGCCAATGCCAGACTCCTCAGTTATGAATTTAATAAAGTTTTATTAAATTGACATTGATTTTTTTATTATTATTATTGTTAGAAAAATGATTGAGAGCTTTAATAAAAGTGCTTTATTGAGTTTTAATGGGAGTGGATATGTAATGTTTTGGTCTTAGTTTTATTTTATTTTATTTTTTTATTCTCCGCCACATCATTAGGTTCAATTAGAATTTTGGAATTAGAAGGATGTATCATTGCACTTATTATTATTATGAAAATATACTAATTTTATATATTTTGTTGAGTCATAATTAAAAAAAATTCATAACTAAATATAATATAAGACATAACTAAAAATCTCATTAATCATGACTAAAATAATATCATAACTAAAACGAAAAAAAAAATGACATAATTAAAAATGCATGTAATACACCTTTTTAGAAGATGTGTATATTAGAATTTTCTTCTTCTTATTATTATTATTGATTAGTGAGTTTTGTGAAATTGATATTGATGATGTTTGTGAAGATTTACTGCACTTATTGGTTCAAGTAATTTACTTTGTGTAATTGGAATATTTTGCTACATAGCTATTTGGCATATCTCCATGTTTTACGAGTTGGATTTTGATTTATTTTTAAGAATTTTTTTTTTTTAAGATCTCTGATATTAAGATTTTATAAGATAAATGACATGTAATATTTTCATAATAATTAGGGTCCATCAACATGTTTCCAGAGAAATTTCGATTTAAAGAAATTTTGAAACCAGTGAAATTTCAAAATTAGAGAAATTTCAAACCAGAGAAATTTCTCTGGGTGTGTTTGTGTGTTCATGTTTAGAATTTCTCTAGACACATCAGAATCCCCTTAGAATTTCTATGTGTGTGTTTGTGAGTTCATATTTAGAATTTCTCTAGGCATTTTCACTGAAATTCCTCTAAACACATCACAATCGCATAGAGTTTGAGAAAATTCACATAGTGACTATAGCCAGAGAAAATTCATACAGTGACCACAGCTAAAGAAAATTCACAAAATTACAAATAGTGACCACAACAAGAGAAAATTCACACAGTGATCACAGCTAGAGAAAATTCATACAGCTAGAGAAAATTCACACAGTTCCCATATCCAGAGAAAATTCATACCACCAAAGAAAATTCACACAGTTCTCACATCTAGAGAAAATTCACACAATCCAGAGAAAATTCATATAGCAACCAAAGAAAATTCATACAGCCAAAGAAAATTCATGCAACCAGAGAAAATTCATATAGCAGCCAGAAAAAATTCATACGGCTAGAGAAAATTCATACAACTAGAGAAAATTCACAAAGTTCCCACATCCAAAGCAAATTCACACAGTCTAGAGAAAATTCAATTTGATTCCTGAGCTGCGCTATCAATGGAACCAGCGCTGTCCACCCAGGCCATATCTCTATATCCCACATCGATGGCGTCAGCGATTCCTCCAACAAATTCACCAGAGAAGTCGCCGTCTTTGGCCTCCTAGAACCACCGCTTCACATAGTCCAACACCACCATTGGCAATGGCGTTATGTGGTGGTTCTCCCTATCACCGTTGCTACTTCTACTACCATTCTTCTTCTTCTTCTTCTTCCAACCTCAATTTGCTGCCAATTCTGGTAACTTTAGTGCTTTTGGGACCTAACTACTGTTGCAAATTTAGCTATTGCTGTTCTGGTTTGTATATATATATATATATTTGTTCTTGGTGGGTTTGGAAGATAATTCAATGAATATTTGATTTCATCATAAACAAAATGATAAAATGAAATTCCAAGAATTCGGAGAAATTCAAAAATGGGGACTGAAATCTGCAATCATGTTGAATACTCTATAGCACTAACATTGGTTAATTTGCCAAAAAACTTAGCACCAGTACGAAGATAGAACGACAATTGTACATTTGAATTAACAATTACAGAATCGAGTATGCACTTCATATGATCCAAATAGCTCCTTCACAAAACTATCGCATAATACGTCTCCACAGCATAACACAACACAATACAATACATAACCAAGAAGTCATGAGGATATTTTAAAAGATCAATTCAAATCGTGACACAGAGGAGAAAGGAGAGAGTGAGTGTGATATATGGATATGGGTAAGAGACCTTAGGCTACAAAAAAAATATCATGGACCTCTCCCATTATTAAAAGTTGGAGAGGGACGTTAGACTAAATTTCCCATTTTTTAATTGTTGTGCTTATTTATGGGGGTTGCTTGGTAGCTCAAATTTTTAGTGGTTCAAATTGGCGTAAATGATGTGGCTTAACGATGTGGTGATGATGTAGAAAATAATTATTAAATTATTATTATTATTATTATTATTATTATTATTATTATTATTATTATTATTATTATTATTATTATTTTATTTTAATTAATTAATTAATTATTTATTTATTTTTTTAGGATGCTAAACCTAGTTGTTCTTTATAATATACAATTTCTCGAGATATTTTATCAATACTTTTTATAGTAAATTCTATATCTTTAGTAGCACCAATATTTAGTAAATTTTGTAAAAAAGTACGACGTTGTTGACAATTTGCTATTAGTACTAGTACTTGATTACGATCTAGTAACAGATCTTGGATATAGAAATAAGGATAAACACTCATAAAAAGGAAAAACTTATTACTTCTTATAATTTTAAGATATTTTGATTTTAGGCCCACTAACAGTAACTAAGGATTTTGACCGTTACCTGAACGTAGTTGGCATAGGGCTCTGGCATTGGTAAGTTTTTAGTTTACAGATGTGGCTAACCTCAACCTTTCCTTTCTTAGATTAGGCTCAGCACAGATCTGTTTTGTTTCCTATCTCAGACAGTAACTTTAGAAACTGCTTCTTTGATTAAGTAGGAAACCTAATATTAATAATTTGACATACAGTAGTAACACAGTCTTTTCTGAAAATAAAACTTTTGTATTTATTGAACAAAAATTTACAAAGAAATGGATTTATGTAGATTGTTAGATTGCTAGAGCATTGTTTGCTCTGAGGCGGCCTAAGAACCAAACTTCTTTCTTGGTCTCAAGTATACTTTATATAATCTATATCCCTTTTTGCTCTCCCTTAAGGCCTTTATATAGGCACCTTGTGGACTTTGAAGTCTGAATTTCAACCTAATCTATAAACATAAAATATTTTACATATTATATTTTATTATTACTAGAATACAAACAAAAGACAAACAAGCAAGTGGTGTCGTCACATGCTGATTTATTTATGAACAAGAGACACTTGGTGGTGTAGTCATATGGAAGTGTAATCTTTAGCCCATGGTTTTTCCAAACTACCCATGGTTTTGTCAATCTATTGCATTGTCTCGATTCCATATCCCCTCATCACCCATAATATCATTAAGATCATAATTTTCATCATATTCTTCGAATATCTCATCATATCCTTCTAGATCTTGTTCCATCAAATATTTTTCAATGCGCACAATACAAGCAGACCACTCGAGCAGTAAACGCAAGGTTTTAGAAGTTTTGTAGAGCTACAGTGAAAATATTAGAAGCTTGATATCTACACTCGAGCGACCACTATACCGCTCGAACACATCAAACTTCTCCCTATACAGATAGTGCCTCCAAAGTTTTAGAGCAAAAATGACTGCTGCTAATTCCAGATCGTAAGTGGGGTAGTTCATCTCATGAGTTTTCAACTGACGCGACCCATATGTCACAACTTTACCCTCTTGCATCAAAACACACCCCAGACCTTCTCTAGAAGCATCACAATAAACCGTGTAATCCAACCCTCTCTCCAGTATAATCAAGATTGGTATTGTAGTCAGCATAGACTTCAACTCTAGAAAAGATTTCTAGCATGCCTCACTCCAACGAACTTCACACATTTTCTAGTTAACCTAGTCAATGGAGAAGCTAGAGTAGAAAAATCTCTCACAAACCGTCTATAATAGCTGGCGAGGCCCAAAAAGCTACAAATTTCAAAGGCGTTCTTTGGTCGTTCCCAATTTTGTATGACCTCTATTTTTTAAGAATCCACTATGACCCCATCCCTAGAAACTACATGGCCAAAGAACTTCACTTCAGAAAGCCAAAATTCACACTTCCCATATTTAGCATATAACCGATGCTTCCTAAGCAACTGTAAAATAATACGGAGGTGTCCCTCATGCTCCTCCTCGGAAGGTGAGCAGATAAGGATATCATATACGAAGACTACTACAAATTTATCGAGGTATTCGCGGAAGACTCAATTCATCAAGTCTATAAAAGCAGTAGGGGAATTAGTCAGCCAAGAGGCATTACAAGAAACTCGTAGTGGCCATATCGTGTACGAAAGTCCATTATTGGAATATCTTCCTTCTTCACCCGCAGCTAATGATAACCCAACCTTAGGTCTATTTTTGAAAAACATCAGGAACCTTTAAGTTGGTCAAAAAGATCATCTATTATAGGCAATGGATATTTGTTCTTAATAGTGACCCTATTCACCTTGCGATAATCAATGCATAACCGCAACGAACCATCTTTCTTCATTGCAAAGAGAGCTGATGCTCCCCATGGTGAAGTGTTAGGGCGTATAAAGCCCTTGTCTAGTAACTCTTGCAACTTCTCCTTCAAAACGAGCAATTCTGCCGGCACAAATCTATAGGGTGACATGGTTATGGGTGCCATGCCCGGCACCAAGTCTAAAGAAAACTCGACCTCATGGTGATATGGCAATTCGGTGAGGTCCTTAAGAAAGACATCAAAATATTCATAAACCATTCTAGGCAATACACTTTGAATCGTATTATTCCCATCATCTAAGAAGGTTACAAGAAGAGAGCTAAGTTTGCCTCGAGTACGTGGGTCATACCACGGTGGTAGCAATCTATTATAGTTCTATCCCTCCAAAAAGGAGAAACAATCACCACCTGATGTGCACATGGTAACTCTTCTACAGTAATAGTTTAAAATAGCACGATAAGAGGACAACCAATCCATACCAAGGATGATATCAAAACCTGACATATTTAATAACACAAAACTAAAAGGGAGTCGGCGATCAGCGACTTCAATCATGTACCCACGACATCCTTGATTCAAGACAATCATACCCCAACAGGTGACTCTACCATGAGTAAAGACTTTAGTTGTTCACTTTCTAATCCTAAAATAGTTGTGAATGTAGATTCTATGAATAAGTGTAATGCTCCGGTGTCTATCAACACATTGGCCTAAGTATTGAAGATAAGATATGTACCCCTCACTACCAACGGCCTAGATGACTGCTCGGATAGGGTAATGGCATAAACTCGCCCCTATGGTCCCTGTTCACTCCGATCTTCCCTCTAAACATAGGCCGGTTGCACTGACTGTATGGAAGTGGCCCCCTATATCGCCTCAGATACCTGTCCAGATTGAACTGGCTAATGAGTTTGTCTCTGACTCTAACTTGAATGAAAACCTCTCATCGGTCGGAACCCTAATGCACTAGCCTTCCTGGCTATGTGTGGACAAGATCTCTTCATATTACCAGATTGGCCACACTAATAGCAGATGGGTGATTGACCTCCACCCGGTGTCTGGCTCTGAGAACGAGCTGAAGTTTGGCATTGTTGACTACTCCTTTGTGGACATGCAACAGACTTATGACCTTGTTCACTGCACCGATAATAAGTAACTCCACTTTGCTCGTACTATCTGTACTTTTTCCTAGCCTAGGAATCGATGACACGGCCGGTAGAGGTAGTGACTTAAAAGAAGATGAACCTTTAGACTTCTTAGAGGACCCTAGATCACCGCAGGATTCCGAGTATCCTAACCTCTTCAACTTTTGCCTTGTCGCTTTTGCCTCTATCATGATTTCCACATGTGCTGCGGCCTCTACTAACTGATCATAATCCCTAATCATATTACCCGCCACCTTCATTAAAATTTTTGGTTTCAATCTCTTCTCGAATTCTAAAGATCAGCACTTCTCCATCGCCACAAGTTCAGGTGCAAAACGAGGAAAGACTAGTGAAAGTGGCTTCAAACTCAACCACTGGTGTGTCAAGTTGCATCAACTCCTCAAACTGCCTCATTAATTGCTCTCTAGCAATGGGAGGAAGAAATTCCTCCTGGAACGCGTGTATAAATGCCTCCTAGGTGTGCTCAACTCGGTGTTTAATAGACTTCCACCACTGACTGGCTACCCCTCTTAATTAATAAGCCGCCAACGCTACTCGAAGTTCTCTTTCACGGATATCCAAGATTTTAAAGGATTTGATAATTTGTTCTAGCCACTCTTCGGCCTTCATGGGATCCGGCCCACCAGTGAACTCAGTGGGATTAGAGCGAAAAAATTCTTTCTTTAAAATGAAGTTCCAGTTTCTCCTTCTATGGTCCTAGCCGCTTGCTCAGCTCTCAATATATCCATGGACTCTCTAAGAGCCCTGGTCATTTCTTGGCTAGTGCCCCCATTGCATCTTGGGCCGGAGGTGCGGCCATGTTGTTTGTCCTACTCTTTCTTCTTGGGTCGAAGGGTCTTGTTGGGTCGGAATACCCTAACCACATTGACGAGGCCTACCATAGCCTTTGCCACGTCTAGACATCCTACATAAAAGTAAAGATAAGGTAGGATTAACTCACAATTTACGTACTTACATGTCATTCTGCAAATCACACCCAAACAGTCTCAACCCTACTCATGCATCTATTTCACATAAGGCAAACCACATAAGCATATAAACACATGGAACACATACGGGTCACCCACCTAAGATATCAACATATTTCACGGCGCTCAAAGACTTCCAAGTGGAAAAAACATTGATCAGGTGCTTTTCCAAGAGGACTTTAATGAATGCAAGTTGTATCCTTGAAGTTTGACCCCATACCCATGTAGTCACATAAACACATAATCATGTTTAGCAATTAACATACTTTCCTAACATGGCAAACCCATTATGGCGCTGGCCACTTCCAATGAGCTCAAGGCATTCAAACCTGGTTCGCTCTGATACTAATTTGTAATGCCCCAAAATCTGAAACTAAAAACTATCCAGCACAGCAAGGATGTACATATAATAATAAACTCACAGTCATAATGAATCCCAACTTTTCCCTTTCACATTGAACTATAATTTCAGAGTTACAAATTACATATTAATAGTTCACGGTTCAATAAGTTAGAGCAAACAAAACAATTGGCTTATGGGCTTAGAAGTTTCAAATATGGTGTGGACACCCTATTTTTGACCGCCCATAAGGCTCGAGCGCTTTACTCGGAACACTCGATGATGAAAGTGGTATTGTGCATGGTTCGAGATCTCAACTAAGGAGCCTTGTTCGGAATCTCAGCCAAGGAGTCTTGTTTTAGCTTTGAAACAACCTCAAACCTTCCATATTCCCATTGATCATACCTAAGAAATTCATTTTTACACCTTGTACCGCCCTGTGTTGAGGCTAAAACAGGAAAATAAGGGAATTCATTGAGGCCCAGCCGTGCATCAGTGAAGCTCAGCCGTGGCTATTGAGGGCCGGCCGGGCTTCAGTAGCGAGAAACACTATTCTAGGTGGGAGGCCGCCAGCTGTCCATTTTTGAAAATATTTATCACCTTTTGTGCTCAAATTCTATAAATACGACCATATGCCTCTGTTTTGGGGGTTGAACAATTGAAAGAAAGCCTATACACATAGAGAGAGAGCTCTTCATTCCTTCTTCTTCCATTGCAAGTTACCTTTGAGTTAACCTACCAACCTTGTATCATCTATATACACCATACACAACCTTGACTTATCTTCTTAGAGCCTTGTTTAACCTTTGAGAAACATAATTCAAGCTTGAGAGTGTGTCAAGAGTGAGTTTGATCATCAACCAAAGCTTACTCCATTTTGAAAGGTATAAGTTTGTAACTTTTGTTCTTGCTTTTGTTTACTTCATTTCTTTCTATTTCTTGCATTCTTGGGCTGTTTTACATCCATTTTAAGTGTTGGAACTTGGGTTTGGACAAGCTACCAAAGGTGGTAAGGTTGACACCCTTACTTGCACCTATTTTGGTAGCTCAACCCTTGGTTCATTTACACTCTTTTTCTTTGATTTTTGAACTGATTTTCAGAGTTGAACTAAGGCCAAAAACATGATTTGAAGTCTTGAAATTGGAGGGGTTGGCCATCCCTCTTTGTTTTTTTTGCTTACATAGCTTTAGTGTCTTTGCTTTTGCTTAGCTTTTAAGCTCTTTTCTTACATTTTCAGCCACTGTTTTGGGCTTATTATAGATTGTTTTAGGGCTGTCTTACTCTATTTAATTAGTTCAAGTTTTCATTAGTTCATTTCCGATAGCATTGTTCTTTGTATATAGCTTGCATCATGTTGTTCTTAGCCTTTCTTTGTTTAATTTCCATGGTAATAACCTCATTTTAAGAATTAACTTGCCACTACTTTCTCCCATTTGAGAGTTGTTTCAAACGGTTGATGGTTATTCAACATATGAACTAGAGATTCACGCTTAATGGCTTAATCTCTACGGAGATTCGTGTTAATGGTGTAATCCCTCTTTCATGTTGAAAATTACTTCCCATTTGATGCTTCTCTCCTTTTAGAGGACTTAATCGTCACTTCGGACAAATGGACTAAAGAATGGAAATGACTAAAAGAATTGGTTTAAAAGCAACCAACAAACATAAAGAAAATGAGTTATCTTGCTTAGGCTTGGCCAGACATTATGCCAAGTTTATCGAGTCAAGAATGATCATGCACTAATTCATGACGTTTTGATGATTCTTGAAGCGTCTCTACTTCCCTTTTTGAGTTCATTCCATGATAAAGAAGGAGGGGTGGTCTTATTCATTGCATTCATTGATTTTTGTCCAAAATTGCATCCAGAATCATCAAGCAATCAATTTGCTCATTGATGGTTTTGGAAACAATTCCAACATTCTCTCGAGGCTTTTCCATGACAAAGAAGGAAGGAAAGAACAAACAGAGCTTGAACAACTCTGTCTGCACTATTTTCACTTCAGAATACAAAATAGAGTCTTGCACAAAATTAAGGCACGACCGGCCTTCTCTATGCCCTGCTGGGCTTCGTTGAGGGCCGGCCGGCTCTCAAAATTTGGTCAGTAGTGTATTTTTGCAGAAAACAAAGCGCAGTGGCTGAGGTGATACAGAGCAAGCTTGGGGCAGACATGGTTGTTCTTGAACATTGTGCATGTGCATGCATGCAATTCTTGCGCGTCCTCACATTATGATCATTGTAATTAATTTAACTTAATGTTGTTTATTGTAATTAGTCTTGTTAATTATTAAGTGTTGTAATTATTATTTTTATTTATTTGTAATTGTTGTAATTAATTAGCTTAGATAGCTGGTTTATTTATCATGGCTATCGTTGTTGTAATAGCATAGTTAGCTAGTTAATTAGCCTTGCTTATTTATTCATTTGGTTTTGTAATAATTAGTTTAATTCAGACTTTTCAAACTTTGATTCGCACCCTCTTACACGAGGGCAATGTCGTAATAATGTGTATGTCTTCCAACCTTACGCCTTTCTCCCTTTTACTTATTTGCTTACGATGGTTAGTATAAGGCATCACGTTTCATTAGCATTCTTATGTTTCTCATCCATTTGTCTTGCATGCATATAAGGTTCGGCTCATTATGCTAACCCGATATCAATGTCCAAATTCATTACTTGAATACGTGCTTTATCGCATGTCTTGAATGGAATCATATGCCATGCTCATAGCCGAGCCTATAAAATACATAATGTATGCGTTGCATTTAGTCATATTTCCTTAATTAGGAACATGCATATTTCTCTAATTATTTTGCTTTGCTTTTTTTTGGCTTGGAGTACTAGGTGAGCAATTTCATGTCTTAGCATATTGCATGAGTGTGGATGTTACCATGCCAAAGCACACTCCCATGAGGCTAATTGCTTAAATGATATAATTGTTGAATGCTTGTGGATGAAGGCTAGATGCTTGAATTGGGATGGTTCGATTAAATGTTCCATTTTAAGCCCACTTTTTTCAAGTGGCAAATTTTCAAAACAATTTCAAAACAAAACATGAGATCAAGTGTTCCAATTCTTGCAAACTAGTCTATATTTGTGTGCGCATCACATAGTAAAGAATAGCTAATAAATCAGAACAAGATCATATGATGTAAATAAGAAACATATCATGATTAGTAGAGGCCAATCTTTGATCAGGCGAGTGGGGTGCTCAATTCATGACCTTCTCCTCTCGTACCTAAGTTTCCGAGCCGAGACAACTTTGGTGATGATGGACTAATGGCTTTTGGCACGAGTCTCGGGTTTCCTAAATTTTTCAAAAATATTTAGGTGGTGACTCTGTAATCTGGCAAAGCAGTTCATTTTTGGCATTTGTTTCAAACATTGATTTTTCAAAAAGAATTGTCGGATTTGTACTCTTTTTGTGTTTTCATTATTTCACATTGCACTTGTGAAATTAGATTCAAAACCACAAGTGGAGTACGAACTGTAGGGCTATTCGCCTTTCGAAAGGAGTGCGGAAAGTTAGGCTACAGTTTCTGGTGACTCTGCTGGGGACTTAAAGAACTTGACTTGAAACTCATGATGTGAATTTTTTATTTACACTTATATGTTCTTTGCATTGCATTTGCATTGGTGCGCTTAAGTCACTGTGTTTGCCAACTACTATTTCTGGACGGTTTGCCGGAGGCTTTCCTAAAAAGCTTGCCAAAAGGCTGACCGGTTATGGGCTCTGTCATGTTAGGAACACAACCCTTGGATCTGGATTACCGCTGTACCGCTTGATCCACCTTTCACTTTTCGGTGTTAGGTGTGAGAGGTATATTAGGTATTCTTGCTGAGGTACCCTTTTGACCATTCGACCTAGTTGCATATAGTGAAGCTATAGTGACTATTCCAAATTAGGACAGGATGCCACCCATTCATAGGATGTCGTGAAACTCGTTGTTTGAAATAGTGCAGCCTAGATCATGCCAAAAATCTAGGACAGGGTAACCCTACCCCCTTAGAGGGGTGTTTTGGTTCTTTTACTTGATATGTGCTTTTACAGTGAAGCTGTGCACATGATGGTTCATATCAGTATGAGTTTGAGAACGGAGTTCAGTGGGGATTACAGTTCAGCTATGTGTCTTGACTATTGTGAATTGGGGCCGAAGTGCTGTCCGATTTTTGATTTTGTTTTTCTTTCTTTCTTTTTGCTAGGTAGTTTACCATCATAGCTTCAGAAAGACCCTATATTCCCCAAGTTGTGTGGACTTGTTTCGACAGGTTATGCAAAGCTCGAGACCTTGTTGGTGGTCAGCCTGTGCTAGTCTTGCTTCCTCCAGTCACTCGATGGAGAAGGAACAGACAATCAGTAGCATCAGTACAAAGTACCCCATAAACACCTACCTGTTCTCAGTTAATCAATTCACTAGCATCAAGTTCACCTAGATTAGCAATGGCACAGAACACAACACCAAATGCAGACGAATTCACTGCCATGATGATTGCTGTCCAAAGGACTATGGATATTATAAACCAGAGGATGGCTGCACAAGATGAAGTCATTGCCGATCTACGACGTACATCTGAGGCATCAGCATCAACTGTGCATCCGGTCCCTACTACTCAGCCAAACTCGGATCTACCCCCGCCAGCAGAAAATCTACCGGTCCCAGATTCTCAAGATATCTTTCCTCCAGCTCTAGCTAATCATCCTCCCGTTTAACCTCCTCCAGGGATTTTTCCTTTCGATATCAATGAAATTGATCCAGCCTTGGTCAAAATTGCTAGATTGGAGAAAGCATTGAAGAAATCTTAGGGCTTCAACTCCATTCCAGATATCGAAGATGGGTACACTAAGGCTTTAGTCAGATTACCGGAGAAATTTAAGATGCCCCACATCGACAGATTTGATGGGAGTGGGGATCCAATTGTGCATGTTCCATTGTTTTCGGATGTATTGAGGCCCATGGGTTTGTCTCGGGTGCAGAAGATTTCATTGTTTGGGAGAACTCTGTCTGATGTGGCGGCCATCTGGTACGCTAAGTTGGAGGATGCTACAAAACGGAATTTAGAGGAGCTATCTGAGGCATTTGTCAATCAATACTCATATAACACCCAGATAGAAGTAACCATTAGTGAGCTGGAGGCTACTACCCAAAACCCCAAAGAATCATTTATTGATTTTGTCACCCGGTGGAGAGCCAAGGCAGCCTGAATGACAAATAGGCCTGCTGAGAGAGAACAAGTCTGACTAGTGGTCCAGAACTTAGAGCCAGACATGCTGCAGAGAATAATAGTGGCACTGTTGTCCACGTTTGCTTCCTTACACGAGCTGGGGGTCCAGATTGAGTGCATTCAAGAAGGGTATCATCCATAGAACAAGTGAACCCGCAAGAAGGCCATTCTCTCGGAATACCAATGCTAGCAGTAGCACTATTCCATGGCCTGTAGATGTCAGCAATGTCGTCACAATGGCCAAGATGGCTGATCCTTTTGTTACTGCCACAACCTCATAACCTTCACAAAATATGGAGGACCCCGAAACTGTAGAGTCTTTACCCCCCTCCATATGAGCCCAATCCACGCCCTCAAGCTGTTAATGCGAAAGGGGCATCTCAAGCCTCTCAATCCCCATCCACTCCCAGACCCATTGCCACCCAAACACGACCCTACCCAGTATTGTATCTTCCACTAACAACATGGCCATTCCACAGATATGTGCTACCGTCTACATCATGAGATTCAAGATCTCATTGACAACAAAGTTATTGCCCCACCTTCCAAGCCCAACGTAACAACCAACCCACTTCCTGCACATAACCAAGTCCCCCTGCCTGAAAATATTAACCACATCCATACACTACCGCCCAGCTTCAATCCTAGCATATACATTACCTCATCCCACCTACCAAAATCGGAGGTGGACATTCCAGAAGGCACAAACATGTGCATGATGGATCTGACACCATGAACCTAACCTAGGCCAGTGGCAGTAGAAATCGAGGAAGAGAAGAATGCACTAAAGGCAGGGTTGTCTGATACCCGTGTCATAGAGAAAAGGATCTCGCTCACAGAGGAGTATGATCCCAGCGTATACATTGTGGCCATCGATCAGCCAAAGTCGGTGGTCATACTGCCAGACTTTCTCAGCATCAATGCTATAGGGGAAGACCAAATGGCGCAGAATCAGAATGAGTGGCTCGAGCAAGGCCTGAATGACTTTGCGAACCTAGAGGAGGATCTAGTAGAATTGGAAGAGGATCTGGAGGATCTTTGCTTCTTCGAGAAAGAAGATACAAGTTGTGTACATATGGGATGGTGGGACCTAAGCCAGCCAGAAACTAGTAATAGGTGGTTGAGTGAGGAAGAGTCCGATGTGGAGGAACAGATAGAAGAGACTGGGGGAGAAGAGGAAGTTACTGTTAAGGGTAAGGCTGAGATTGCACCTCTTATTGAGAAGGAATAGGCATTGGAACAGTTTTGAAGGGAAAGAATAGAGGAGATCCAAGCAAAGACAGCTTTGGAACAAAGTACAGGAAAAGGAAAAGAAGAACCTGAAACATCGGTGATTGATGCCCAGACAACCAGAAAAGTCGAATGGGATCCCAATGACCGAAAGAGGATGTTGAGAAAACTCAAAAAGTACCGGGATGTGGAAACCCAAGCTGTGGTAGAAGAAGAATGGTACGATGTCGGGGCACGTAATGTCAATATGCTTTGGATAGAACCCGATGCCAGTCCGATCATGACTTTGGGAGAGTGGTGGGAAGACAACGACCTAAGTCATGCTTACACTGATGAAGGTTGGAAAGCTGATACCCCAGATGACACTTGGTATACTGATGAGATTAATCACATGGCTCGGAGCAGTCGGTACTTCAAACCCGTAGCGGCAGACTAGCCAGAAACCTTTGGAAAGAAGGCTGAGAGAGCAAGAGAGAAAGATATCGAGGAAAACATTGTCTTAGAATAGCTCAAGAAGATTCAGGCCAACATATCCATCTAGGGACTGATAATGGCATCTCGGGAGCATAGACAAGCCCTGCTCGAATCAATGAACCGGACCAAACTGCCCATTGACACCACCGTTGACCAATTGGTGTCGTTGGTCACCTCTAGGGATGTCATGCCAGTAATATCCTTTACGGATAAAGAATTGCCTCTTGAGGGCGCCAACCACAACAGGCCTTTGTATATAACCCTGGAAAGTTGAAAAAAATGGATTCCGGTGGTGTTAGTAGATACTGAATCTGCAATCAATGTGTGCCCAGTGAGGACTGCCTATGCCATCGGTTTGAGGCCGATTGACTTTACACCCACAACCTAAGCTGTCCGGGCTTATGATAATACAAGCCAGGACATCATGGGAACATTTAAGAGCAATATCCTGATCGGCCCGTCCCAACATGAGGTAGAATTCCATGTCATGGATGTTCCGGCCACATTCAACCTGCCACTGAGGAGGCCCTGGCTACATCAGATGAAGGTGGTATCATCAACGGTACATTAGTTAGTAAAGTACCCCTTCAAAGGCAGGATCACCATTGTGTACGGTAACTCTGCAATCCATCCTCCTCAAGGAACCACTGCACTACTATTGGAAATCATACATAGGGAAGAGGATGTGTTCTTTTCCGGCTTCTCTCTGGCAGAAGCCCGGTTGGTCCAAACCATCATGGCAGAGGGCGATGGAGATTATGTGAGTGCGTAATCCATAGACATGATGAACAAACAGGGGCATATGCCCTAGTCGGGACTAGGCTGAAGTGGCAGGCAGGGAGCTACTGTTGTTAAAAAGCTAAGTCATAACCCCTATGCCTTCGGGCTGGGATACAAACCTACCGCCGCAGATTGGCAATGGAAATGACAGGAGTTGAGAGAGAGACTGAAGGCAAAGAGGACTGGGAAGCAGCATGAGTTAGTCCACAAACCTATCTAGGGAACCCTGAACGGACACGGTGTTCGCCAAGGGGAAGATTTCCCATTCTGTGGATTTCTGGAGCCTTGGTATGACTGGGAGACAAAGACTAGGTATTCGGGGTTCGAGATCTTTTTTGGGCACCAATTACCAGAAGAGGAAGATGAGCAGTCAAACCTAAGCACTGATATGGATCAAGGAAGGATTGTAAACCTGGAAATTGAAGAGGAGGAGCTGTTGGGAAAAGCACTGGCTGACTTATTGATGAGTTCCACTGCTGGAGCTGAGACCACCAACTTGGGAGATAGTTTTACTATTCCAATGACCGGGGATACCCTAGCAGCGGATTTCTCCAATCTTATTGTGGATGCATCTGAGGCTCCATGCCTGGTCTGGAAGTTTGAGTAAGGTGTCATCAACAGTTCTGAATCGGATAGTGAGTCCGGATCTAATTCCACTAAGTCTGTGGAGTCGGAGTCAGATTCGAGTCCCTCTGAGTTTGGTACTTCTAGGAGTGGCAACCCGGATACCAAAGTCCTGTCCAGGTCATCTTTTAGTTTTTCTTTTGAGTCCACTGTAACCGAGGATCCAGACTTTTTGAATGGGATTGTTGTGAATGTTGCCTACTTGTCTGTGCCTTTGGTTTGTTGTATTGATCTTAATTTTCAAAATTTTGACATAAACGAAGAGGAAGAAATTCCTCAGGTTTTGAAAAATTTGGTTGATCATGAGGAGGAGAGGCGTGTTAAGCCCTATACAAATGAAATCGTATCAATTAACGTGGGTACTGAGGAAGATCCTCGCTTGGTCTAGATCGGATCCATGCTGTCTTCGGAGGAGTGCAAGTGTTTAATCGCTTTATTAAAATTTTCAAAGATGTTTTCTCGTGGTCCTACAAAGACATGCCTAGAATTGATCCTGAGATTGTATAGCACCAGATCCCTCTTGACCCCGAGGCCCGGCCAGTTAAGCAAAAGCTGTGTAGAGTTTGCCCAGATTGGGCTTTGAAGATTAAGGAAGAAGTTACCAAACAGATTGAGGCAGGGTTCTTGCTTGTGTCTGGATATCCGACGTGGTTGGCCAACATTGTTCCAGTCCTAAAGAAGGATGACAGAATCAGAGTCTGTGTCGACTTCAGGGATCTGAATAAGGCTAGTCCGAAGGATGATTTTCCACTGCTGCATATTGATGAGTTGGTAGACTTCACCGCGGTCCATGCATTGCTCTCGTTCATGGACAGATTTTCTAGGTATAACCAAATTCTGATGGCACTCGAGGATAGAGAGAAGACCGCTTTCACTACTCCGTGAGGCACCTATTGCTATCGAGTCATGCCATTTAGGTTGAAGAATGCTTGGGCTACTTATCAGAGGGCTGCAACTACCATTCTGCACGACAAGATCCACAAAAAGGTTGAGGTGTACATGGGCGATATGATTGTCAAGTCCAAAGATTGAGAGGGCCTCTACACTGCCTTGGAGAAATTCTTTCAGCGGATCCAAGAGTATAGATTGAGGTTGAACTTGCAAAATGCACTTTCAGTGTAACAACAGGAAAAATGCTGGGATTCTTAATCACACAGAGAGGAATTGAAGTAGATCCTTCCAAAATCAAGGCCATCTTAGAAATGCCACCACCAAGGACTGAAAAGGAGGTGCGCGACTTTCTGGGTAAAGTGCAATTCATAAGATGGTTTATTTCAAAATTAACCTCGACTTGTGAACCATTATTTGGTCTCTTGAATAAAGGAAAGAAGTTCTAGTGGGACGATTATTATCAGTTCGCTTTTGAATAGGTCAAACAATACCTGCAAAATCCGCCAGTGTTATCCCCGCCATAATCGGAAAAACCATTGATCTTGTACCTGTCAGTGACAAATTCAACTATGGGGTGTATGTTAGCTCAAGAGTCGGAGGCCAAAGTGGAGAAAGTCATTTACTACTTGAGCAAGAAAATGCTGGATTACGAAACCCGTTACACTCCCTTTGAGAAATCTTGTCTAGCCTAGGTATGGGCTATTCGAAAGTTGAGGCACTACTTGTTAGCTCATTCTGTAATCCTAGTTTCAAGATTAGATCCCATCAAATTCTCTTTGAGAAACCAGCGCTTACGGGTAGGCTAGCTCATTGGTTGCTTCTTCTCTCCGAATTTGATCTTACATATGTTACACGCAAGTCTGTTAAAGGGAGAGCTATAGCGGAATTCCTGGGAGATCACCCAGTAGAGGGGGATGAAGCGGTGAAGTACCTTTTCCTAGATGAAAATATTCTGCAAATAAAGGAGAAAACGTGGATGATGTACTTTGACAGAGTAGCCAATCAATACGGTTATGGGATCGGTGTGTTGCTAATGGCACCTGATGACTCCTATATATCCTTAGCTTTTAAACTTTGGTTCAAAGTATCTAACAACAAAGCAGAATATGAAGCGTGTATCGCTGGTTTAGAAGCCACTCTAGAACTAGGGGCAAAAAGGTTGGACGTCATCGGGGATTTGAACTTGGTTGTGTCTCAAGCCAACGGAGATTGGCGAGTTAAAGAGGAGAAAATGAAGGTTTATCATCAGGTCTTGGATATGCTGATTCCGAGGTTTGAGAAGTTAACGTTTATCCATTTTCTAAGAGAGAATAACCGATTCGCTGATGCACTAGTAACTCTATCTTCTATGGTAGATATTCCATTGGGAGTCAGGATGAGTCTAATCATTATTGAACAGAAGTACACGTCGGCCTATGAAACCATTGCTGTAATAGATGAGGCTTTAGACAAGAACCCCTGGTACTATGATATTTGGAATTTCCTGGAAAAGAGGGCGTATCTGCTAGGAGAAAATGCCAAGGACAAAAGGGGAATACGGCGTCTGGCCGTTCAATTCATTATCTACGGAGTCAAACTGTATAAAAGAGGCCATCTGGGAATGCACAAGTTATGTGTTGAAGAAGAAGAATCAAAGCGCCTAATGGAGGCTATCCATGGAGGAGAGTGTGGAGCCTACATGAACGGTGTGATGCTCGCCCGGAAAATCCTTAGACAAGGCTACTGCTGGTCAACCATGGAAAAGGATTGTATTGGTTTTGTTCGGCGATGTCCCAAATGCTAGATTCATGCCAATCGTATGAACATACCACCGTCTAAACTCTACAATATGACTTCACCATTGCCACTCTCTGTTTGGAGGATAGACGTTATCGGTGCAGTTACGCCAAAGGGGTCAAACGGGCATGAGTTTATTTTGGTAGCAATCGACTACTTCATGAAATGGGTGGAGGCCCAGTCCTACTCTGTGCTGAAAGCATCGCATGTGGCTAAGTTCATAAAAAACAACATCATCTGTAGGTATGGAGTGCCCAATGAGATTATCTCCGATAATGGGACGCACTTCAAGAAAGAGGTGATAGATTTGCATGAAAAATATAACGTGGCTTTCCATAAGTCATCAACCTATAGGCCGCAGACCAATGGAGCTGTCGAAGCTGCAAATAAAAATATCAAGAGAATTCTACAGAAGATGGTAGAAACCTATAGAGACTGGCCAGATAAATTACCATTTGCGCTTTGGGGCTATAGAACCTCAATCCGAACATCTACAAGGGAAACCCCCTATTCTCTTGTCCACGGGATGGAGGCTGTTTTGCCGATCGAAATTGAAGTGCCCTCGTTACAAATTATGGCTGAGTGTCAGATAGCAGAGGTAGATTGGCAGCAAAGTAGGTTTGAGGAGTTGATATTGTTTGATGAAAGAAGACTAAGAGCATTGCATCACGTCTAGGGCTACCAATGTCGGATTGCTAGGGCTTTCAACAAGAAAGTGAAGTCCAAAAATCTTCAAGAAGGGGACATGGTATTAAAAGACAACTGAGCTCCCATTCATGACCCTAGGGGCAAGTTCAAACCTAATTGGATTGGTCCTTACATCATCAATTCAATCTGGTCAGGAGGGGGCAATCATTCTTATGGACTTGAATGGCTTGGACTTCTCACAACCAATCAACATGGACAAGTTGAAGAAATATTACCCCTGAGAGGCTCACTAGGCCAAAAACCCGAAAGGGTGACCTAGGCAAAAGTTAGACATGAAAAATTAGAAATATAGAAAAACTGAGCTCGCAAGGTTGAAAACCCTAAAGTGCGACTTTGGCAAAAGTTAAAGCGTAAAAGGAGAGAGTTAATACTAGAGTGAACCTGAACCGAACTACGTATGGCCTGATTCCCATTTTTGGGATACATAGGCAACTTCATCCCAAAGTTCGACCGTAACTATCTCCAGTTCAATTGTCCTATTTGTTTTCTTGATTAGGTCATCCTTGTTCATCATCTATTAGTTTGGTTGTGCTCCATACTTCGGGCAGAGAAGTAGAGTATGAAACAACAGTAATGGTATGTAGCCAAGGGCAGTTATGATTTCTATTGATTCAGGATTGTACATCTTGAGGATAGACTCTGTGCGTGTTAGGTGGTGATCGTTTCTGAAAATTGTTTTGGAAAGTTTTAATAAAAGTTGATTTTGTTCAAAATTTTACCCTTTTACAACTCGGACCATTTTTGGGACTGAAAGGAAAATTTTCAGTACTCGTAACTTTAATTTTATTCATTTCGACACAATTGCACTCCCCAAACTCTTTGATTTAGATCAAAGTTGCTTTTACATCTTTTGACTTGAAAAGAAAAGATCAAAGTAGTAAAACTAGGGGCACAGCCGAGTCAGGTGGCTCTATGCCAAAGATGGACCAAACTCTGCCTCCTCTTCAAGCCAAGCCAAACACTCCTCAGACAGGGTATAACTGAAATTGATGGCAGGGGCCAGAGTCTCTCTTGTCCTCTAGGCCATGAGATACCAAGGCGGTGCGAAGCGCAAACTGGAAATGAAGCAGTGTATTCCACCCCCTCATCTGGTCGTATCTGATCATGCCCAAATTAACGTCTGAACCGGAGAGGAAAATAGAATACGCAATATGTGAGGCCAATCAACTCTACACCCGACTGTCGGGACATGCTGTAGCTCATCCCAACCAAATTAAGCAAAGGGCAACGCCAAGATATGTCAGTTGTGGACCGGCTGTACGTCCAATTACACCATAAGCCCTTTGAGGGGAAATCCACTAGCCATTGACGAAAGAAGTAAACTTGAGCCGAATACTCAAGACAAGGAGCAGCTACTTGCAGTTTGTCCATAAGCCATACCTGGGGAGGGATGAAAAATAAGAGAGATTAAAGAATAGAGAGGTGTACGATGAGAAAAAAAGTAAGGAAAGGGGTTTAAGAGAAAAACAAAGAATGCATGTTGAGTGATGTAAGAATCCTAAATAAGAAGGATGGAAAATAATACCTGGAGAAGTAGCGGACTCCCTGCTAGCCGAGTGGTCTCTCCTCGGTAGAAGGCATCTAAACCCATCAAGGTTTCAGCCAGTACCAGACCCATGCAACTCTTACCTTCTTTCAGACGCTGAGCTACATCGATCAACCGGATGCTAACTCCGCCGAAACCAGGGGCAAGGAGGAATTGTGCAAGAAGGCATAAACAGAGGGCATGTTGCTGGCGGTCTCGCCAAAGAAGGTCACTCCTGTCTCCAATAATGGAAAATCGATGAACTAAACCAGGGAAATCTAGCTCCCCATTATGTACCAAAGACTGAGCCTCCTGTAAAGTTAACCCACACATTCGTCCCAAAGCTTGGGTATGGCCAAAATGAGGTTGCGGTATGATTTCTTCGTCGTGCTGGGACTCCATCAATGCTTGAAATTCCTTGAGTGTTGGACATACCTCTTGGGATTTGAATTGAAACACATGCGTGATCGGGTTCCAACATCGAACAGCGGCATGAAGGAATGGAAATCAAAGAGAAGTACAACTCAGAGGAAAAATGGCATTTAGGCCAAAACCGTGAAAATTCACCTTTTTTGAGCCGTCCAGAGTGCCTATCCAGTCTCGGAGCCTATTGTTGCATAATGTCTACATTTTGAGAGCAAAATATCAAAGACTTGTTATTTTGCTAGAAAAACAGCATGGGAGCATTATTTATAGAAGATGGGAAGAAGCAGTGCATGACAGCTGGACAGCACTAACCGACCTCACATTGAGGCCCGGTCATGCATATTAAGGCCCAGCCGGGTCTAAATGATGTTTCAGAATCAGTGCAGTTACAGGAAAGGCCAACTTTTGCCTTGACATACCACAGTTGTATTTTGAGTCTTGTTTTGTTTTGACCAAGTGTTTTTTAGTATTTTCGAGTTGTTTTTATTTTGTTTTCCTGTTATCGAGTTGTATCTCACAATTTTGTCTGATTATGGGTAGTTATCTGATTCAAATGAATGCAAGAGCAAGTCTTATTTAAAGTTATCATGCAAGGATTATGCTATTCATCATATACAAATACCATTCATCATATTGTGCAAGGAAAGCATTCAACAAAAACTTGTCTTTTATAACTAACGGGTCTAACCCCGATCATCGTTTTACAAGGTAACAAAACAAAAGAAAATCTTTCAAACAAAAACAAAAGGGTCTATCTGAAGCTAGTCTTTAACTACAAAGCAAAAAAAAAAAAAAAAAAAAGAAAAAAAAAAAAAAACAAAATTTAAAAAACTAAATCAAAAATCATCATCCTCATCAATAGCTCATCTTCGCCCTCTTCCTCCTCGGCTGTGGAGGAGGTGCATCACTGTCGTGGCTAAGGCTGCTGGATTGCAAGTCAACCTCCTCTTCCTCGTCCTCAGGGGTTGTAGACCCGTCAAAAGACTCCTCGGAAGGTGAGCGTTGCCTCACTTGGCCTCTCCCTCAATCGGCTCCTCCTCGGCCTCTCACTGGGCCCTATCTCTGTCTACTGGCTACGGAAGGTCCTGCAGGCGCTGGCTCAAGCTGAAAATAAGACAAGTATCAGTATGAACTAACAATAGTGTACAGTGTGGCAACAACAGTAGACTATAGATAGTATGTACCTCGATTCCATGGGAGACCAAGGCGGTCTGCCTCCTCCATACCATAAGGAGCAGGCGGTCGATCGTACGAAGGAGGTCATCAGCATACGCTTGGGGTACCTACAAAAGGAACAGAATCTGAGAAAGGCAGATAGAAGTAATAGTGAATAATGTATAGAAATGGTAGAAAACAAGACACAGTGCAGTATGGACAAATATAGAGGAATATGTACTTGCTCGACGCCAGGAACAAACACTAGCCTGCGGTCCTTCTTCTTGATGCACTCCAGTGGGATCTGCTCGATGACTCCATCCGGATGCATGTACATGATCTCGTTGGAGATCACAGGAAATCTGGGAATGGGAGCAACGGCAGGGGCACCTCCAGCAGACGCATCACCGGCCGTAGCAGCAGTAGCAACGACAACCTTCGGTACAACTCAAGCCACGCCTGGGGTAAGAGGCGCCATCACTCGGGTGCGTAAGAAGGTAGTGAATTAGCCAGGCTCATGATGATGATTACCATCCTCGACTAACATCAGGAGGTCAATTTGAGGACCGTCCCACAGCTCATCAACTACCCTTATAATTGGAGGAGAGGGATGTGGGATGTCAGGGTCAGTAATGCCCCGCGTCTGGTGGATGAACTGCTTCCCCAAGTAGTACGCCCGGCCAAAGGGACCCTTAAATAGAATCCGCATAGTGGAGGCATGCCATGCAGCAGCGTAGGTCGTCCTCAACACCTGGGGAATGCCCGCCTAAGGATGCCTGTCAACCTATGAAATCAGTGCAGTGTTAGATCAGTGTAGTGCGAGAAATCAGTGCAGTTTATGAAATCAATACAGTGTGAGAAATCCGTGCAGTATGAGAATAGCAGTGCAATGTTAGAAATCAATACAGTGTGAGAAATCAATGCTGTATTAGAATGGCAGTGTAGTACAAAAGTAACACTATGAGAATAACCATGTAGTATGGGAAACAATGCAATATGCTTACAGTATGTAACAGTCAAAGGTTGGTATTTTGTTACCTGGTCCGCAGTGATCGTGTCAAAGAAGTGGTGAAAATAGGGGCTCAATCTACACGGCGACAGCTCTCAAATCGGGAGTTGTAGTACCGTGAGCGGGGTACTGATAACTCGATCAGCCTCACTGGGATCGGAGCTAAAGAAGTAAAGTAGGTGTAAACCCAGAGCTGTAAATAGGAAAAGATGGATTAAGTAACTGAGCGAAAAATAAGTAGAAATGAAATGTAAATGAGCAGAAAATGCAAAAATGAACAAAATGAACAGAATGAATAGAAAAGATAAGTGTGAGGTATACCTCCCAGATTCTCCAATAGCCGCCGAGTGAATCCATCTTGTGGCGGGAGACGGAGCTCATATAATAGCATAAGGTGGCCAGACCAACGCCACCCCAATCATACTTTGCCACCCGAGGGAGGTGCACTAGTGCCCCCAGAAGATATAACCCTACGGTATTTTCCCTGTTCGCAAACAGGGTAGTACCGAGAAGATACATAATCAAATTATGGGTGTACCGGGCGACCTCATCTGGAGTGGTGGGCTAAAAGTTGGAGAAGTACTCGAAGAACCAGCTGTACCTCACCATCCCATGGCTAGTAGTGTCTGGGGTCGCTCCAAGAAGCTGGTGCTGTGCGGCTCTCCACTGCATCATGTCCGGATCATACGGGATCAGACTGCCAACTCCAACTCACAAGCCGATGAGCATCGCGAAGTCGTACAGGGTCAGAGTCATCTCCCTAATCAATGAGAAGTGGAATGAGTCTGTGGTATCCACCATCTCTCGACCAGGGCCCCGTATAGTAATGACTCGGCTCTCATCTGTATGAGCCCTGAGTAGAAGAATCCAAAGCCAGCTGCGCTAACTAGTGCGCAGACCTCCGCGGGCAGTCTCTCATACCAGCGCCGGGGGTTGGATATGGATCCGCATCCACCAATTCTCCTGGCTATCACCTGCAAGTGGGAAATACATGGCATTTAACTAATGGGTTGTTTGTGAGTTTCAACGATACATCAAAGTAAAGGGAAGTTGCGTACCATGGAGGCATCAGTGGACAAGTGCTTCGTGGGCTCTTGCAGCAATACATCCTTGTCTATCTCGGGAATAAGGCCCTCAAATCTCAAAATCCTGCCTGGAGGTGAAGCATGTGTGTGTAGTCGGTATGTGGCTGCGTCAAATGGTTGATCAGTGAGGGGAGGCAACGCAGAAGCGTCCTCAACCTCCATGTCTGCGCCTAGAGCAGCCCCAATATCAATGGCGGGGTTCGGAATGGGAACTTCGTCACTAGCCATGGAGAAGAATGAGGGAAATGAAGAAAAAGTGAGAAAATGTGAGGGCTTAAACCCTAGGAGAGAGAAAATGAGAGGGGAAAATGAAAACACAAGAGTGAGTCCCCAAAAAGCCAAGAAAACTCCTGAGAAACAAAGCAAAACAATGAGAAACTCGAAAACTTAGCCAAATCGAAATCCAATCGGTTCAAAATGTAGAGGAGAGGAAGGGTTTCGAAGAAAAAGTGGCGAGATTTGTTGGTAAACGCAAGGAAAAGAGGAAATCTAGAGAAAGAGGAAAGCTAGAGAGAGCAAGGAAGTGATTTCGGGCAAGAAGGTGTGAGGAAATAGGGTTTGGAGTTGTTTTAAACACATAAGTCGCGGTGAAAGACTGAAACTGCCCCTGCTGCTATCGAGGCCCGGCCAGCTATTTCAATGCCCGGCCGTGCTTCATTGAGGCCTGGCTGGCCCTCAATGACAGCACAGCACAACACAACATAAAGCATTTTTGTTTTTTTTTGTTTTTTTCACTTTTTCTCTTCCATTCTATTATTTATTTCTTGTTTTATGGAGTTGAAAATAAGAGGGTTCAAAAATAAGAACAGTGAAAAGAAAGAAAAGAAAGAAGAAAGGCAAAAAAGAAAAGAAAAAAAGAAGATAAGAGAGAGAAGGAAGAAAATAATGAATAATAAGAGAGAAAAAGAAATGTAAAAGGAAAGTAAGGATTTCTTTTGGTTAATTATATTAGTGCCTTTGTGTTTGAGTCTTAATTTGATTTATTTAAAGTTTTCTTGTTACTCATTCGTTCAAAGCTTTTAATTTGTGTAAACTATTCCGCGTAGTTTTTGTTCTGTAACTAGATGATATTGTATGTATGGTTCATTCAGAGGAGTTCCAAATAAAATCATTTGTGCCATAGCAACATCATCATCCATTTCACAACCCAATTGGAACACGGTGCGCTGTGTTCGTTGTTTTAACACGAGGGTAAATTGGCTTCCATTTTACTACACCGCTTTGATTATTTTTGATTTTACGCCTTTCTGCGTAGAATTCATGTTTGTTTCTAATTCCTACTTAGGCGATTTGTTTATCCTTTCCTCCTCTCGCATGTGACGCGTTAGGATTGTACCCTCGATTAAAAACATCGAGTGTGCCCGGTGTTTACACCACCTTTTCTCCTCTCGCATGTGGCGCGTTAGGATTGCACCTTCAGTTAAAAACATCAGGTGCGCCCGGTGTTCACACCACTTTTCCTCCTCTCGCATGTGATGCATTCTGATTGTACCTTCGGTTAAAAACATCGGGTGCGCCTGGTGTTCACACCATCTTTCCTCCTCTCACGTGTGACGTGTTAAGATTGCACCTTCGATTAAAAACATCGGGTGTGCCTGGTGTTCACACCATCCTTCCTCCTATCGCGTGTGATACGTTAGGAATCCACCTTCCATTAAAGACATCGGGTGTGCCCGGTGTTCACACCACCCTTCTTCCTCTCGCGTGTGACACGTTAGGATTGTACCCTCGGTTAAAAACATTGGGTGTGCCCGGTGTTCAAACCACCTTTCCTCATCTCACGTGTGACGTGTTAGGATTGCACCTTCGGTTAAAAACAGCAGGTGCGCCCGGTGTTCACACCACCTTTCCTCTTCTCGTGTGTGACGCGTTAGGATTGTACCTTCGGTTAAAAACATCAGGTGCGCCCGGTGTTCACACCATGCTTCCTCCTTTGGCGTGTGACGCGTTAGGATTGTACCCTCGATTAAAAACATCGGGTGCACCCAGTGTTCACACCACCTTTCCTCCTCTCGCGTGTGACGCGTTAGGATTGTACCTTCAATTAAAAACATCGGGTGATCCCGGTGTTCACACCACCTTTCCTCCTCTTGCGTGTGATACATTAGGATTGTACCTTCGGTTAAAAACATCGGGTGTGCCCGGTGTTCACACCACTCTTCCTCCTCTCGCGTGTGACGCGTTAGGATTGTACCTTCGGTTAAAAACATCGGGTGCGCTCGGTGTTCACACCACTTTTCCTCCTCTTGTGTGTGATTCGTTAGGATTGTATCTTCGGTTAAAAACATCGAGTGCGTCGAGTGTTCACACCACCCTTCCTCCTCTCACGTGCAACACGCTAGGATCTCAGTTAAGATCTCGAGTGCGCCCGATGGTTACGTTGCCCTTTCCCCTTTCTACGCGAGGTGTAATTTGGTCTGTAGTTTCTTACATCCTTTCTACATGAGACGTAGGTTGGTTTGTGTTTTCTTTGTGTTTTTCATGTGAAGCGTGTCTGTTTATTCGCTTCGTTTCGTATGAAATATGACGAGGTCTATTTTGTTTTGTTTTGCATTGTTTTTGAGTATTGCATTCTTGTTTAGATTGTAGCGCTGTTTCATTGCTTCATTTATGTTATGTTTCATTGCATTGCTTCATTGCATGATCATAAGTTAATTGCTGCATTTCGTTTTTGCATTTTGCCCCTGAGTTCAATTTTTGCATTTATGTCTTGATTTTTTGCTCGAGCCTTGCAGCCTTGTCAAATGGGTCGTCTCTGGGCCTTGACATTCACTCACGTCACTTTATGACTTCGAGCTCTAGCAAAGTGGGCCAACTATGGACACCCCATTTTTGACCGCCAGCAAGGCTTGAGCGCTTTACTCGGAACACTCGATGATGAAAGTGGTATTGTGCATGGTTCGGGATCTCAACCAAGGAGTCTTGTTCAAGCTTCAAAATAACCTCAAACCTTTCATATTCCCATTGATCATATCTAGGGCTGCAAACGAACTGAGCTGTTCATGAACAAGTTTGGCTCGGCTCGTTAAAGGCTCGCCTCGTTTAGTAAACGAGCCGAGCTCGAGCTCAAATATTAGGCTTGTTTAGTAAACGAGCCGAGCTCGAGCTCGCATGAGCTCGGCTCATTTATCTTTATTTAAATTATATAATAAATAAATTATTTATATATTAAAAATATATATAAATAATAATATAAATAATTTTTTATATATTAAATAATATAAATAATATTTTTTATTTAAATATTTATATTTAAATAATGTAAATAATATTAAAAAAATTTTATTGAGTCGAGCCGAGCTGAGCTCGAGCTTCATTAAAATTAACGAGCCGAGCTGAGCTTGAGCCCAGTTCCTTATCGAGCTGAGCTCGAGCTCAATAAACGAGCTCGATAAGTACATGAGCCGAGCTCGAGCTCAGCAAAGCTCGGCTCGGCTCGGTTCGTTTGCAACCCTAATCATACCTAAGAAATTCATTTTTACACCTTGTACTACCCTGTGTTGAGGTTGAAACAGGAAAACAGGGAAATTCATTGAGGCCCGGTTGTGCATCAGTGAAGCTCGGCCGTGGCTATTGAGGGCCAGCTGGGCTTCAGCAGGGAGAAACACTGTTCTGGGCGGGAGGCCACCAGCTGTTGATTTTTGAAAATATTTATCACCTTTTGTGCTCAAATTCTATAAATACGACCATATGCTTCTGTTTTGGGGGTTGAACAATTGAAAGAAAGCCTATATACATAGAGAGAGCTCTTCATTTCTCCTTCTTCCATTGCAAGTTACCTTTGAGTCAACCTACCAACCTTGTATCATCTATATACACCATACACAACCTTGACTCATTGTAGACTCGACTTTTTCATGCCCCCCTTTTGGAGTGCTCGAATTGGTCCTATAGTTCGGACTCCTGTCATGGTTTTGAATCAAGTCTCAGAAAGTGCAATGTGAAACTGATAAACACCAAAGAATCCAATCCGACAAATCGTTTTGGAAAATCGATTTTGAATCAAATAATGCCAAAACTGGACAGCTTTACCAGATTACAGAGTCACCACCTAAATATTTTGTTTTTTGGGAAATTTAGGAAACCCTGACTCGTGCCGAAGGCCACGTGTCCGTCATCACCAAAGTTGCCTCGGTTCAAGAACTTGGGTACGAGAGGGAAAGGTCTTGAAATGAGCACCCTCGCTCGCCCGATCAAAGGATCGGCCTCTACTAAGCATGATATGTTGTTTTATAAACACATGTGTTTTTATTCTGGTTATTCAGCTAACTTTACTATGTGACGCATACATACAAGTATAGACTACATCGCAAGAATTAGAACGAATTCAACTCGTGTTTGCTTTCAAAAATGGTTTGAATTTGCCACCCTCAAGTGGGCTAACATGTGGATTTGCCACCCTCAAGTGGGCTTAAAAACATGATTTGCCACTTCGCAAAGGGGCTTAAAACTCACACTCATTGAACTGTTCCAATTTAAACAACAAAGCCTTCATCCACAGGCATTCAAGCAGTTTATCATCTAAGCACATAGCCTCATGGCAAGCATGCGAAACATGGCAATAAAACTTACTATACAAGATGCCTGTGGAACATGGCAATAAAACATGGCAATAAATGGCAATAAAACATGCGAAACATGGCAATAAAACATGGCATAAAACTTACAGTGTACTCCAAGCCAAAACAAAAGCTAGTTAGAAACAATGCATGATCCTAACTATACAAGATGCCTAATGCAACACATGCAATAATACAATTAATAGGCTTGGCTGCTAATATGGCATATGATTCAATTTGATAACATGCTTTGTGTAGACACCCCATTTTTGACCGTCCTCAAGACTTGGACGTCATCGTTTGAACACTCGATGATCATCCATGCTCGTGTTCATTTTGAGTTCCCAGAGGTCTCGGCCGCGCGCCTTGCCTTAGGATCTCTCAACTTGTCTGTTTTGTGCTTGGTTGTGGACCAAACACTTGTGTTTTTGCTTCTAAGGGAAGAGGGTGGCTTGTTGGCCATCCCCTTAACCCATTGGCTAAGGCATGATGCCATTGGCCTTGTGTTCTTGCCGTCGGCCAAAAGTGTTGGCCGATCGGTACTCCTTTTGGTCGGTCGGCACTTATGTTGGTTGATCGGCCATATTTTTGAGCCGAGATCTTTCTATCTGCTTTTTGCAGCTATTTTCTGCTAGCTGTGACAGCTGGTGTCCACAATTCACATCCTCTATACACGTGTATGGAGGGATTTGTTTCAAGACTCAAGCTTGCTCAACAAGCTTGAGAATTGGAATTCTATAAGAAGGGAGCCCCTCCTCCCTTCTCAGAGGTTCAGAAAATGGAGTCTTGAGAGATAGATATACATTTGTATCTATATCTCCTTATTGATCCTTGTTTTGTGCTCTAAAGTGTCTTTTTGTCTTACTATTGCACACAAACACCTAGTAGAACACCATCCTTTGGTTGCTGAGGTCCTTAGGAGTTGGTTTCAGAGTTCTTGGAGTGGTTTTGATCAGAGAAAGGTGCTGGAGCTTTGTTCTTGAAGGTGTTCTTCAAGGGTGAGCAACTAACCCCATTCTTGTTTAAGCTTTTAGACCTATTTGCATATTGTTTTAAGCTTAACTCTAAACTCCAAAAAGTTCTAATTTTGCATGCTTGAGACCTTTGTTTAAGGTCACTTTTTGGTTTGGGGTTGTTTACCCCATCTTAGGCCTTGTTTAGCCTTGCTTTTGTGCCTTCTTTGTGAGCTTTGGGATCACCTTGTTTTGGCTTTCTTACCATTGAAATCTAGAGGGATTTCAGTGGTGGGAATGCTGTTTTAAGGTCCCAAAAAGGAGAGGGTCATCCCCTCTCCTTGTGTCTTCAATACTTGCCTTGAATGCCTCATGTGTGAGCATGTTTGTTAGGCTTGTTTTAGCTTGTATATTAGCATGTATTTGTGGTTATTTTGCTGAGGCTTACCACTGTTTTTGCTTGGATTGATCACTTCATGCATGGTTTATACACTTGTAGTGTAAATCACACACGCTAGCTTTGTATGCTTCATGAAGTAGCATATATTTCTAGCTTGCTTGGAGTCCTTTTCAGCATGTTCTTGGGCTTGTTTTACCATTTCATACCTCTATTAGGGTTTGGTTTAATAGCCTCTTACATGTTTCATGTACTTGTCTTGCAATCCTCTCATTTGTCTTAACATGCATCATGCATTTGGATCATCATCCTTACTTGTTTTCGCTTAACTTCAAGAAGCTTTTGTCTATGTTGTAACATGTTTAAGCTCTGATTTTGGTTGTCTTGGTCATGCATGACTTGCTTGTATAGCCTTGGTTCAATCTAGCTTGTTAGCTTTGAGTATTGAGTCCTCTAGCATGCATTACTTGGACCATTTTCATGATTCGGCATCATTTCATATGTGTTTTCAGTCCATGTTTCATGCTCAAATGCTTGCACTTATCACTCCTTTAATGCTTTAAAGAGTTGATGTTTTATGCCTCATGAATGGATCATTATGCATGCCTCCATGCTTAGGCCTTTGGGATGCCATCTAAGTAGGTTTTTGGGCTTATTTTGACGTGCCATAACTCTGTTTTTCATTGGTTAAGTCATGCCATGTTTGGTTTTGATAGGTGTAGTATAACACCTCTTTTGTAGCCTCGCATGCCTCATGCTTTTGGACTTTTGTTCTAGCTTGTGTTGGCTAGGTTTAAGCTTGTTTTTGGCCCTATCTTGACCTCCCTTGGGACTGTTTTGATAGCCCTTGGCCCTTTGGGGCTTGCCTTGTGTGGCCATGGCTTGAGTCCCTTGGCTAGCCTTAAGCTTTAGGCTTTCTTGCATGCTATACTTGCTTTGTTTGGTTGATTTGGCATCATTCCTCACATATTTTTAGAGCTTATTACATTGCCACATTGTCATGTTTGTCACACCTTGCTCATGTTTGAGAGTTGTGTCTTGTTGCCTAGCTTATGGGCCAATTGGCATGCATGTTTGTTTTGCATTTTGGTACCATCATTTTAGTACTTTTGGCCACTGATTTGGGCATGTTTGAGAGCTGTCCATTTTAGTTTAAGTCCATTTTTGCATGTTGTTGCATGCTTGTTGCATACTTGGTACATTGCATGTTGTTACATGCTAATTCCATTACATGTTGTTGCATGCTAGTTCCATTGCATCATGCTTGCATGTTTGCATAGCATTGTGTGTGCATGCCTTGCCTCTTGATCAAACATGATAGAGGTTGAGGTCTCTTATGTGATTTTGTGCATTCATTCCATATTGAATTGCACACTTGGCTCCTTTGGCCATCATGCATTGGAATGCGTGATTGGTGGCCTGAGGGTCGAGAACTACACACCTTTGATTCTCAAACATGATAAGGGGTGTAGTTGCAAACATTATCTTGCAAATGTATTGCCATACCTCTGTTTGTCCTCTGCTGCAGCAAAACAGCATTTTGCAGGAAAAGATGGCTGATCGGCTATCTGGTGTGCCGATCGGCTAAAAGTGTTTGGCCGATGACCTCATAAATGGTCGATGACACCTTTCCTTTGGCCGATGGCTTCACCATTTGGCCGATGGCCTCTCAGCATGTCCATGAAATGGTTCTAGAGCATCACAGGACTTTTCACAATTTTCAGAGGTGCAAAACAGTGCAAACAGAGGCAACATGAGGCATGGCAATGGATTTCCGAGCGAAGCCGATCGAGCATGCATTTGTCCCTCTTATCGAGGCCGCTTTACTGTTTTTGTAGCTTAATTAATTTGTTTAATTAGTTAAGAGTTGTGTAATAATTAATTAGCTTGTTAGTTGATTAATTAGTTGATTTGTATTATTCTTTCGGACCCTCCGTCGAGAGGGCCAATTGTTGTAATAAGTGTGCGTGTGTGTGATGCATGTCTTCCAACCCCACGTCTGTCATGACCCGAACCCGCCCCCAAGGGTTAAGGATATAACCGGCTAGTAATCATGAGATTACCTATGGCCTCAAACCAAACCAGACATAACTCATCCGAGTAAAGGGGCCAAACGGAAGCAAAATTTAAAACTTTGTCCATAGAGCTGTGCTTACATGGCACGTCATAACAAACCATACACATACATATTAATAACTCACTTTAGAAAATATAGTAGCATAAGGTTCTGTACAGACAGGATCATTTAAGTCTAAGTCAACCCATGGAAACTATATACAACAGATTCAAAGTCTTCGCCAACATGACCAAATAAAATAGGATAACAAAAAGGCGGAGACGAGTCTCGTGCGTGAGACGCTAGGGCTGACTCTTCAAAACTTGGTTGTTCCTTCCAAACTTCACTGAGGCTGGGTTTGGACCTCTCTTGGCTCACCTACAAACACATGAATGAGCGTGAGCGAAAGTCCAGTGAATAATATCAAATAAGGAAGTTACACAAATGGTATTTAGAACAACGTGCTTCAAACGGCCTTGGGCCCAATTCGTATTTCTATCTAACATATATAAATATAGGTCAAGTGATTATGGTTCCAATTACATCATACGGCCTCGAGCCTAATTCCTTCGTATCATTCAAGTCAAACTGGCCTTGGGCCCATTCATACTTTCGATCATGTCAAACTGGCCTTTGGCCCATTTAGACTTTCATTCATGTCAAACTGGCCTTTGGCCCATTCAGACTTTCTTGTCAAACTGTCATTTGGCCCATTCATTTATTCATGTCAAACTGGCCTTTGGCCCATTTATCTTTCATTCAGATCATACTGGCCTCTGGCCCATTCATTCTATCATTCAAACTCATACTGGCCTCTGGTCCATTCATTCTATCATTCAAACTCATACTGGCCTCTGGCCCATTCATTTATGTCAGACTGGCCTTCGGCCCATTCATTCATTCATTCGTGTCAAACTGGCCTTTGGCCCATTCATTTGGCATAGCAAACATTGTCCACCATTCAAATTAACAAACTTATAAACTTACATAGAAGTAAGCAATTGGACAACAATATATTTCAGATATCTTTGTCAAGATATTACTCACAGTGATCGGTTGGTTGGTTTGCCCTGGAGCTTGACCCTACACATCACATAACACATACGGGTCACAAATGATTCAATCCGTTCTTTAATTTACATATTCTTCTTTAGGCTTTATTCTTATTCCTTTAATTCAATTACAATGCTTAATGTATGCCTAAGAGTACTTAGAAGTGAAAGAGAACAGAAAACGAAACACAAAATGCATTTTTAAAATTTTCAGAAACAGGGTCCCCGTTCGAGCGTGTACTTCCCTGCTCGAGCGGACCCATGAGGTCTGCAAAAGTACTGGATGCATCAAGTTTACGCTCGAGCGTGAAGTTGGGTGCTTGAGCTGAAGGCCTCACTACATGGCTCCCCGCTCGAGCGTGAACTTCCGTGCTCGAGCGGACGTCATGTCTGCAGAAAAATACTGGGAGCTCGTATTTTACGCTCGAGCGGCTATTTCCCCACTCGAGCGGACATCATGAATTCTGGGTTTTCCAAAATGTGTTCTTGAGCTCGAATTCAACATTCAAACCAACATTTCTTGCATATTATGGCTCAAACTTCACATAAACACGTACTAACATGGTACAAACACCAAATTACAACATTTTGAAGCTCAATTTCTTGAATTACTTACATGCATGCTTCAAATTGACCCAAACTCATCACCAATACATTAAATTCAAACATTCAAAACCCACACTTCCATGATTTGCACATGCATGTGGGAGATACACATTATTCTCAACTTAATTGGTTAAGAGGTGATCAAATACATGGATTTCAACCAAAAATTCAACATGGATTATACACTTATGCTCAAACATGGAAATTCATAGCAATTTTCTACATGCATGTGTCTATTGACCTCACATTCAACAAAACCAACTCAATCCCATCACCTATAGCACAATCCTTGATCTTGATCATCAATCAACTCTAAATTTACAAAATTACAACTAGAATTCATGGATTACTCATCAAGGAGCTTTAATCTTCACAATTTATGGCCAACTCTTGCACCTAGCCTTCCCAATTCACAATTCATATGCAAAAATACACCAAGATGCCTCTTCTCTCTCTCAAGGTCGGCTTTCTCTCTTTTCTTGAGTTCAAAATCAGTCAAATGAAGCTAAAAAGAGAATTTGAGTGAAAGTGGCCCACTAAATAAGCTCCTTTAAATCAAAATTTCTAATATTTAAATAATTGAGCACTACCCCATTAATTTAATCCATTTAATTTGGTCCGAATCAATTTGTAATTAAATTTCACCGTAGGCTCTAAAATTTATACCAACCACAATAGCGCAATCAATTTCAGTTTCTATGGCCGATAGGGCCTTCAATTTAATTTCCAAAGCAGATAATCAAACAGATATTCCTACAGTGAACAGATAGAAATTCAAAACCACATATTTTCACATAATGGCACACAAAATCATGTCAAACACATAATCACATTCATAATAAGGACCAATTAGCATGAAATGGAATTGGGTTATCACAACGTCTTTCTCCCTTTTACTTAACCGCTTACGATGGTTAGTTTTAGGGCATATTTCATTTAGCATCCTTATGCTATGCATGTTTGCATCATTCATCTGTACTGCATGCACCGGGCTCTGCGCATCATACTAACTGCATCGTATTTCAATTCCAAGTTGAATACATGTATCGAATTGTCGCATCTCATATGACATCTTAGAATAGCCGAGCCTATTTCTAGTTACATTTTGCATGTGTTGCATTAGCCATCTTAACATGAACTCGGATCATACATTGATTAGTAACTAGTTCTTTATTTTGGCTCGGAGTACACTGTGAGTGTTTATGCTTTAGCATCCTTGCATGTGTGTGAGTGTTGCCATGATAGCATGCTTGCTATGAGGCTATTTGCTTATGTGATATAACTGCCTGAATGCCTGTGGGTGAAGGTTGGATTGCTTGAATTGGAACAATTCATTGAATCCTCGATTTAGCCTACTTGCGAGTAGCAAACTTCAAACCATTTTTCAAACAACAAATATGCAATGCTTTGTTCCAAATTAGGCGATCTAGTCTATACTTGTGTGTTGTGTGGATCACATAGTAATTCTAGCTAATAACTGGAATAAGAACGCATGTGTTTTCAGAAACAAGATATCATGCTTAGTACAGGCCGATCTTTGATCGGACGAGCGGGGGTGCTCATTGCATGACCTTCCCCTTTCGTACCCAAGTTCCCGAGCCGAGGCAACTTTGGTGATGACGGACACATGGCCTTAGGCATGAGTCAGGGTTTCCTAAATTCCCCCAAAATAAATATTTAGGTGTCGACTTTGTATCTGGCAAAGCAGTCCATGTTTGGCACTTCTTTACAAAAATCAGTTTTCCAAAATGATTTGCCGGATTTGGAGTCTTTGGTGATTTATCGGTCTTGCATCGCACATTGTGAGATTAGATTCAGAACCGTGACATTGAGTCTGAATTGTAGTAGCTAGAGAACAAATGAGATTTCGCGCCTTCGCAAGTGCGGAGCTTCGGGAGTCCTCGGGGCGCGTCTACACTTTGAAACGCATATTCAAAGAAGTGTATTAAAATTGCGATGCAGTTTGAATGATGCGCCGAGCCTCGGTGCATGCAAGACAAATGAATGGATGCAAACATGCGAGCATAAGGTATGCTAATTGAAATATGTCCCTATCGAAAATAGATAAATAAAAGGGAGAAAGACGTGGGGTTGGAAGACATGCACACACACACGTACACTTATTACAACATTGCGCCCTCTCGAAGGAGGGTCCGAATGAATCAGCTAAGCTACACGAAGCTAAGCTAATTATTACAAAACAACTAATTAACTATTCTAAGCTAATTAATTACAACAATAAAATAAAGAAATAGCTAAGTTAAGCTACTTAATTATTACAACACTTAACTAATTAACAACTAGTTAATTAAATTACAAAACCAATGTACACTAATTAAACATTTAGAGCACTGAACTATGCTGCCACAGCTCTGCTTTACGAAATGGAGGATGCATGCATTCGGTTTTCACCCCGAAAAGCCTTCCGATTTACTCTTGAGAGGCTTTGTTTGCAGGGTTGACCACACTCCAGAAACTTCTGCTCCAACTTACCAAACCAATGCTGAGGACTACACCAGTGGCCTGCCGGCCACGAATGCTTGCTGCCGGCCATCTGCTAGCCAAAAGTGTGCCCTATCGACCAAGAATGAAGCACTGCTGGCCACCAATGAGCCACTGCCGGCCACTGGTGCTCTGAGTCAGCACACTGCAACAGAGCACAAACAGAGGAAAAGAGAGGGTTTTCCAAGGGTATGTTTGTACTGTGCCCCTCCTTATCATCTCAAAACATCAAAGGAGTGGCACTCTTGGATCCAAAACCACCAATCAAGCATTTTCAATGCATGATGGCCAAAGATCCAAGTTGCACAATTTCAACAAATGCACAAAAACAAGACTCTAGACCACTACCTTGTCATGGATGATCAAAGGCAATGGAGACTAAGGAGATTGGCTCATTTCATCACTTTGAGTATGAAATACTCCAATCTACCTTGTGTTCAATATAACGTCCAATTGAACACATGCAATGCAACACAACATGCTTAACTTGCTCAAGTTTTTCTTGTCATGTTTTATTTACACATTTTAATTACCGATCCATTCTTTAACGGCTTAGTCCAAGGTGAGTGTCCTCTAATGAGAGAGGGGTCAACCAAAGGATGATTTAAGACATGAGAGAGATCATGCCGTTGGTTAGTAGAAATCCTCAAAAGAGGATTAAAACCATTAAGCAGAAAGCTCTATCTAAAGCTTAAACACAACCTTAAGGTTAACCAACCCTCAAAGAAAATGGAAAAGTGAAGAAATGAGGGAGGTTGCAAATATTTCAGTGCTGAAATGATATGCAAAATGATGTTACAACATGCAAGCAACTCATGCACAACATGTTCAAAAGCCAAAAATACCAAACTAGTGAAGAGTACTACACTATCGGCATGCAATACAAAGCTCAAAAGGGACAAACAGTCCAAAAAAGTCCTTAAAAATCTTAAAAGGAGTCTTAAAACATGCTTGAAGTAAGCTAAAAATAGCTAGAATAAAAGGCCAACACATAGCACAAACTAGACTATTAAGCACAATTGCACTACAAGCATACAAAGCAAGCCTCAAGTGGCCAAACCAGCTCAAAACAGAGCTAAAGCTAGTAAAAAAAGTAGCAAAAACATGCTGAGATCAAGTCACAAAATGGTAGAAAAATATGCTCACATGTTAGGCTATCTACACTTACAAACAAGACACAAGGAGGGGAGGCTACCCCCTCCTATTTTGGACCTCAAAACATAGTTTTTATCACTAAAAATCCCCTGGAATTCAGTGGTTAAAAGAGCCAAAAAAGTTATTTTAGAAAGCTTTGAAAGATGGTACAACAACTTAACAAGCAAGCTACAAGAAGAGTAGACTACCCCTAACTCCAAACAAACCTCAAACCACCATTTTAAACCATAAAAATAGAGATTTTCAGAGGTTAAAACCAGCCTCAAAACAGCATGCAAAGATGGCCAAACAAGTATTTAAATTAGGCTTAAAATACAAGTGTTCTACCTCTTGAAGACAAGATGCTATTTAGGCAACAAAGGCAAGTCAAACCAAGCCAATATCCTCTTCTAGAGCTCAAATAGGACCTCAAGCAACCCCAACACAAAGGTGATCAAGTTTGATCAAGGGCTCACATGCAAGAGTGTAGAGAATTTAGGCTTTAAGGCATAAAATATCAAGAGAGAGAGGATTCTAGAGAGAGAGAGAAATTTTTTTGTCTTCAAAATTTCCAACCCTTCACATGCAAGAGGAAGGCTTCTATATATAGAAGATACAAAATCCCCTCAAAGAGATCCAGCCATACACGTGCAAGAAGATGGCTCAACCTGTGCAAACAGTTGGCACAAAATATCAGAAAAATATTTACTGATACACTGGTGGCCAGCCGGCCATCAGTGATGGTCGGCAGGGGCTCATTGATGGCCAGTAGAGCACATCAATGGCCGGCAGGCCAAAATCCATAACCGGCAGTGCATCAAAAATAACATACTAAAAGGACAAAAACATGGTCCAAAAATAAGATAGAATTGATGTAGGGTTTGGAAAGCTTAAACCTGTGGCGTTCTGCTGCAGATTTCGAGCGCTCGACGAGCAATCAAACTCATCACTGGATGTACATGCAAGAACATCCAAGTCTTGAGTACGGTAAAAAATGGGGTGTCTACACTCATCTTCTTAGAGACTTGTTTGACCTTTGAGAAGAATAATTCAAGCTTGAGAGTGTGTCAAGAGTGAGTTTGATCATCAACCAAAGCTTACTCCATTTTGAGAGGTATAAGCTTGCAACTTTTGTTCTTATTTTTGTTACTTCATTTCTATCTATTTCTTGTATTCTTGGGCTGTTTTACATCCATTTTAAGTGTTGGAACTTTGGTTTGGCCAAGCTACTAAAGGTGGTAAGGTTGACACCCTTACTTGCACCTATTTTTGTAGCTCAACCCTTGGTTCATTTACACTCTTTTTATTTGATTTTTGAACTGATTTTTGGAGTGGAACTAAGGCTAAAAACATGATTTGAAGTCTTGAAATTGGAGGGGTTGGCCATCCCTCCTTGTTTTTTTTTTTTTTTGCTTGCATAGCTTTAGTGTCTTTGCTTTTGCTTAGCTTTTGAGCTCTTTTCTTACATTTTTAGCCACTGTTTTGGGCTTATTATAGACTGTTTTAGGGCTGTCTTACTTTATATAATTAGTTCAAGTTTTGATTAGTTCATTTCTGGTAGCATTGTTCTTTGTATATAGCTTGCATCATGTTGTTCTTAGCCTTTCTTTGTTTAATTTCCATGGTAATAACCTCATTTTAAGAATTAACTTGCCACTACTTTCTCCCATTTGAGAGTTGTTTCAAACGGTTGATGGTTATTCAACATATGAACTAGAAATTCACGCTTAATGGCTTAAGCTCTACAGAGATTCATTGTCAACGGTGTAATCTCTCTTTCATATTGAGAATTACTTCCCATTTGATGCTTCTCTTCTTTTAGAGGACTTAATCATCACTTCGGACAAATGGACTAAAGAATGGAAATGTCTAAAAGAATTGGTTTAAAAGCAACCAACACACATAAGGACAATGAGTTATCTTGCTTAGGCTTGGCCGGACGTTATGCCAAGTTTATTGAGTCAAGAATGATCATGCACTAATTCATGGCGTTTTGATGATTCTTGAAGCGTCTCTACTTCCCTTTTTGAGTTCATTCCATGATAAAGAGGGAGGCGTGGTCATATTCATTGCATTCATTGATTTTTGTCCAAAATTGCATCCACAATCATCAAGCAATCAATTTGCTCATTGATGGTTTTGGAAACAATTCCAACCTTGTCTCGAAGCTTTTCCATTACAGAGAAGGAAGGAAAGGACAAACAGAGCTTGAACAACTCTGTCTGCACTATTTTCACTTCAGAACACAAAATAGAGTTTTGCACAAAATAGAGGCACGACAGGCCTTCTCTATGCCCAGCCGGCTTCAATGAGGGCTGGCCGACCCTCAAAGTTTGGTTAACAGTGTATTTTTACAGAAAACAGAGGGCAGTGGCTGAGGTGAAATAGAGCAAGCTTGGGGCAGACAGGGCTGTTCTTGAACATTGTGCATGTGCATGCATGCAATTCTTACGCGTCCTCGCTTACATTATGATCATTGTAATTAATTTAACTTAATGTTGTTTATTGTAATTAGTCTTGTTAATTATTAAGTGTTGTAATTATTATTTTTATTTATTTGTAATTGTTGTAATTAATTAGCTTAGATAGCTAGTTTATTTATCATGGTTATCCTTGTTGTAATAACATAGTTAGCTAGTTAATTAGCCTTGCTTATTTATTCATTTGGTTTTGTAATAATTAGTTTAATTTGGACTTTTCAAACTTTGATTCGCACCCTCTTGCACAAGGGCAATGTTGTAATAATGTGTATGTCTTCCAACCCCACGTCTTTCTCCTTTTTACTTATTTGCTTACGATCGTTAGTATAGGGCATCACGTTTCATTAGCATTCTTTTGTTTCGCATCCATTTGTCTTGCATGCTTGTATGGTTCAGCTCATCATGCTAACCCAATATCAATGTCCAAATTCATTACTTGAATATGTGTTTTATCGCATGTCTTGAATGGAATCATATGCCATGCTCATAGCTGGGCCTATAAAATACATAATGTGTGCGTTGTATTTAGTCATATGGCCTTAATTAGGAACATGCATATTTCTCTAATTATTTTGCTTTGTTTTGGCTCGGAGTATTAGGTGAGCAATTTCATGTCTTAGCATATTGCATGAGTGTGGATGTTACCATGTGTAGACACCCCATTTTTGACCGTCCTCAAGACTTGGACGTCATCGTTTGAACACTCGATGATCATCCATGTTCGTGTTCGTTTTGAGTTCTCGGAGGTCTCGACTACGCGCCTTGCCTCAAGATCTCTCAACTTGTCTGTTTTGTGCTTGGTCATGGACCAAACACATGTGTTTTTGCTTCTAAGGGAAGAGGGTGGCTTGTTTGCCATCCCCTCAACCCACCGGCCATGGCATGATGCCATCGGCCCCTTTTTCTTGCCATCGGCCAAGAGTGTTGGCCGATCGGCACTATATTTGGTCGACCGGCCATTGTGTTGGTCGATTGGCCATTTTTTTTGGCCGAACCCTGTTCATCTGCTTTATGCAGATATTTTGTGCCAGCTGGCACAGCTGGCACCCATTATTCACCCCCTGGAGGGATTTGCTTCCATTCCTTAGCTTCTCTTAGAAGCTGTAGAATTGGAATCCTATAAGAAGGGAGCCCCTCCTCCCTTCTCAGAGGTTTTGGAATTTAGGGTTAGGAGTTTTATATCTATCTATCTCTATATCTCCCTCTCTTTTGATTTGTGTGTGTAATAGTGTTCTAAAAGGGTGTTTTGTTCATATTTTTGCACTAAAGCACCTAGTGGTACACTATCCCTTAGTTGCTGAGGTGCTAAGGAGTTGTTTTCAGAGTTTTTGAGTTGGTTTTGGTCAAAAGAAGGTGCTGGAGTTGGTGTTCTTGAAGTGTTCTTCAAGGGTGAGAAACTACTCCTTTATTCCCCATTTTTACTTAAGCTTTTAGCCTATCTTGCATGCTGTTTTGAGCTTAACTTATAACTGATAAAAGTTCTATTTTTAAGTGCTTAAAATAGTTGTTTAAGATCACTTTGGTGTTTGGGGTTGTTTACCCCCTCTTAGGCCTTGTTTGGCCTCATTTTGTGCCTTTTTTTGTGAGCTCCGGGACCACCTTGTATTGGCCTTCTCACCACTGAAATCCAAAGGGATTTCAGTAGTGGGGATGGTATTTTGAGGTCCTAAGAAGGAGAGGGCCATCCCCTCTCCTTGTTGTCTTCAATACTTGTCATATTTGCCTCGTATGTGAGCACCTTTGTTAAGTTCATGTTGACCATGTCTTAGCTGGTATTTGTGGTTGTTTTGCCATGATATAGCACTGTTTTGACTTGGTTTAGACATACCATGCATGCTTTGTATACTTGTCTTGTAATCCCATGATTTGCCTTAACGTGCACCGTGTTGTAACATGTCTTTTTAGCATGATTTTGGCTCGACTTCAAGAAGCTTTTATCCATGTTTTGGTATGCTTGAGGTCTGATTTCAGTTGTCTTGGCCATCCATGACTTGCTTTGTATAGCCACCATGTAATCTAGCTTGTAGGCTTTGAGTATTGAATCCTTTGACATGCTTTACTTGGGCCATTTCAGTGGTTTGGCATCACTTGTTATGTTATTTCAGTCCATATGGCATGCTCGTATACTTGCATTTGTCACTTCTTTAATGCTTTAAAGAGTTGTTGTTTTTATGCTCCATGTTTGGATCATTGCGTGTGCTTCCATGCTTAGGCCATTTGGATGCCATCTAAGTGTGTTTTTGGCCTTGTCTTGACCTGCATTAGGACTGTTTTGAGTCCCTTTGACCCTTCGGGACTTGCCTTGCATGGCCTTGGTTTGACCCCTTTGGTTAGCCTTAGGCCTTGGACCTTCTTGCATGCTTTGCTCGCTTTATTTGGTTGATTTGGCATCATTCCTCACATATTTTCAGAGCTTAATGCATTGTCATATTCTCATATTTACCACATCTTGCTCATGCTTGAGGATCGCGCATGGTTGCCTAAGTGTTGGACCACTCACATGTGCATGATTGTTTTGCATTTTCATGCCTCCAATTCTTGACTTTGGCCGCTGATTTGGACCTATTTGAGAGCTGTCCATATTGGCTTAAGACCATCCCCGCATGTTGTTGCATGCTTGCCTTGTATGTTGTCACATACTTGTTGCATATTCGATAAGTTGCATGTTGTAACATGCTAGTTCAATTGTGCCTTGTTGCATACTTAGTCCATGACATGTTGTTGCATGCTTAAGTTGTAATGCATTTGGCATGCATTCTCTTTTTTAAGTTGCTTAACATGTTGTCACATGTTCGCCTCACATGTTATTGTATGCTTGAATGTTGTCACATGCCTTGCATATTCGCATGCTTAAGTCGCATTTTGCATGCTTGTTAGCTTGCATTTTGTCACGTACTTGATATGTTGTCACATACTCTTGCATGTTTGGATGCATGCTAGGTAACATTGCATTGCATTTGGCATGCTTAGCCTTGTATGGCATTGTCACTAACATGCTCATGTTGTATTAGTTTGCTTGCATGCCTAGGTTGCATTGCATTGCTTGCATTGCATGTTCATATCCCTTGCCCCTTGATAAACCATGATAGAGGTTGGGGATCCTTTATGTGTTTTGTGTGCATTTCATTAAAATGCACACTCGGCTCCTTGGGCCATCATGCATTGAAATGCGTGATTGATGGTTCGAGGGTCGAGAACCATACTCCTTTGAGTCTCAAACATGATAAGGAGGGTGGTGGTGCAAACATTTCCTTGAAAATGCATCGCTATGCTCTGTCTGTCCTCTACTGCAACAAAACAGGATTCTGTAGGAAGATATGGCCGGTCGGCCATCTTCAGTGCCGGCCGGCTATGCATTGTTGGCCGATATCCCTACAAGTGGTCGATGACTAATTCCCCTTGGCCGGTGGCCTTTACTTCTGGCCGGTGATATCCCACAGTGCTCAGAAGGTGGTTCAGAAGCATCTTTGGGACTTGCAAAGTTTTCAGAGGTGCAGAGCAGTGTAAACAGAGGCAACATGACATGGTGATGGATTTCCCAGCGAAGCTGAGCATGCATGCATTCGTCCCTCTTCCCGAGGCTGCTTTATTGCTTTTAGTAGCTTAATTAATTTGTTTAATTAGTTAAGTGTTGTGTAATAATTAATTAGCTTGTCAATTAGTTAATTATGTAACTTGTATTATTCTTTCGGTCCCTCCGTCGAGAGGGCGCAATTGTGTAATAAGCATGCGTGTGTGTGATGCATGTCTTCCAACCCCACATCTTTCTCCCTTTTACTTACCTGCTTATGATGGTTAGTTATAGGGCACATTTCAATTAGCATCCTTATGCTATGCATGTTTGCATCATTCATCAGTATTGCATGCACCGGGCTCGGCGCATCATACTAACTACATTGTATTTAAATTCCAAGTTGAATACATGTATCGAATTGTCGCATCTCATATGCCACTTTAGATTAGCCGAGCCTATTCTAGTTGCATTTTGCCTGTGATGCATTAGCCATCTTAACATGAACTTGGATCATACATTTGATTACTAACATGTTCCTTGTTTTGGCTCGGAGTACATTGTGAGTGTTTATGCTTTAGCATCTTGCATGTATGTGAGTGTTAACATGAAAGCACGCTTACCATGAGGCTAATTGCTTATGTAATATAACTGCCTGAATGCCTGTGGGTGAAGGTTGGATTGCTTGAATTGGAATAATTCATTGAAATCTGTGTTTTAGCCTACTTGCAAGTAGCAAAATTCAAAACCATTTCCAAACAAGCGGATATGCGATGCTTTGTTCCAAGTTAGGCGATCTAGTCTATACTTGTTTTGCTGTGCACATCACATAGTAAAGATTAGCTAAGTAACCGGAATAAGAACGCATGTGTTTTCAAAAACTCGATATCATGTTTAGTACAGGCCGATCTTCGGATCGGGCGAAGATCGGCGAGCAGGGGTGCTCATAGATGACTTTCCCCAATCGTACCCAAGTTCTCGAGCCGAGGCAACTTTGGTGGTGACGGACACGTGGCCTTAGGCAACGAGTCAGGGTTTCCTAAATTTCCCCAAAATAAATATTTAGGTGGCGACTCTGTATCAGGCAAAGCAGTCCATGTTTGGCACTTCTTTCTAAAAATCAGTTTTTCAAAACGATTTGCCGGATTTGGACTCTTTGGTGATTTATTGATCTTGCATTGCACTTTGCGAGATTAGATTCAGAACCGTGACATCGAGTTCAAACTGTAGTGAGCCCAATGAACAAAATGGGATTTCTCCCGGGACGTTCGGGGACGTCTACACCATGCCAAAGCATACTCCTATGAGGCTAATTGCTTAAATGATATAATTGTTTGAATGCCTGTGGATGAAGGCTAGATGCTTGAATTGGGATGGTTCGATTAAATGTTCCATTTTAAGCCCCCTTTTTTCAAGTGGCAAATTTACAAAACAATTTCAAAACAAAACATGAGATCAAGTGTTCCAATTCTTGCAAACTAGTCTATATTTGTGTGCGCATCACATAGTAAAGAATAGCTAATAAATCGGAACAAGAGCATATAATGTAAATAAGAAACATATCATGATTAGTAGAGGCCGATCTTTGATCAGGCGAGTGGGGTGCTCAATTCATGACCTTCCCCTCTCGTACCTAAGTTTTCGAGCTGAGACAACTTTGGTGATGACGGACTAATGGCCTTTGGCACGAGTCTTGGGTTTCCTAAATTTCCCAAAAATATTTAGGTGGCGACTCTGTAATTTGGCAAAGTAGTCCATTTTTGGCATTTGTTTCAAACATTGATTTTTCAAAAAAAATTGCCAGATTTGGACTCTTTTTATGTTTTCATTTTTCACATTGCACTTGTGAAATCAGATTCAGAACCACAAGTAGAGTCCAAACTATTGGGCTATTCGCCTTCCGAAAGAAGCGCGGAAAGTCGGGCTACATATGGCCATCAAAGAACAAAAGGGCCCATAATTTCCTAAAAGAAAACAACGTAAAAGTTTGACTATTAGATTATAATTTCAAAATATCTTTAAGTTTAATCCAAAGGGTTGGTTAGCTTCTTCTTCATTGATATGGTTGTAGTTCGCCAAGTCTTGAAATGTTAGATAGGAATGAGCAATCGCCCAGTTGAGAATACATTTAACCAAATATATAAACATTTGATTTAAATATGCATTATCACACCTCTTGCTCAAAAGCATTTAATTATCCAATTTCATAATCCAATACACATTATATTTAACCAACTTCCACATTTCTCTGTCCTCACACGAACGGCCAGTGGGCACCTCAACTTTCCACATTTATCGTCCTCACACGATCGGGCATGTGAAAACCTCAAACATCCCCACATTTATTATCCTTACACGATTGGGCAAGTAGGCACTTCAATTTTCCCCGCGCGGGTAAGACCATAGTATACAATAAACAAGCCATCAAAACTCAAATTTTATTCCAAAACAAGGAATCTGAATACATTTCACATTATGCATGATTTCCTTTCTATGACCAATCAAGACCCATGAACATTAATTAGGGTTTTACAAGACAATTAGGGACTTTCATTTCCTTCTTTCACTTGCCTAAATTCAAGATGTGTTCACTAGTTTTCATTAAAAATTAATCAATTCTTCCATAAATCGTAAGGCCAAATCCGCCATCACCATTTATGTCCATAGATATATATATATATCATCGTCCTCTCCTAAGCACATATCTATACCATGAAATTAACACATATTCAAACCAAAATATAGATATACAAGGGTAAAAATATTCCTACCTCAAGAGTTGTGAGAGGAGAGATGAAAACCCAATAGATGAACCTTCACAATAACGAGCTATATGATGAAAAACATCTGAAGAAGTAAGCCCAAGTCTGTTATGCCAAGTAGCAGTTGGAGAACTAGTAAAATAGAAAAAGCCTTTGAACAGTGATCAAAATGAGAGGGAAAAGAAACTAATAGAGACCATTCTGATGATGACCTCTACATAGAACTTGTGTGTTGTGTTTGTCCTAAATAACAAATGGTTTATCATCAAATGTAATGGTGCAAGCATTATCATATGAGAGTTGATGACCTGAGTGTACACGCAATGCAAATTGTCAGGTCATGACCTACCATCTTCAGAACTAATTAGTAAGTTTCCTCCTATGATGCATATATTGATTTGAGTATATCAAGTGAGCACAGGGCTAGGATAACTGTGCTCGAATGAAGTTGATGTTTAAACAACTTACTGAATCTCTTTTTCTAATGTATCTGCTAAAATATAATATTCGAAAAAATGAGTAGTACCCTATGAAGCACGGGTACTCCAAAAATGTTATCGTACAAGTACCGAATACTTACCGGGTGTGGGTACGCTTACTGGTACGGCTGCACACGTACTGGGTACATCGTATACGTATCGGGTGCACTGTATACAGTCTGGGGAAGTTGGGTACGCGGTGGGTATTCAATGGGTACTTCACAATAGTTGATTATTATTATTATTATTAATAATAATAATATTATTATTATTTTTAGAAGTTGGAATTTGATGCAAGTCTATAGCCTTATTTCTCTTTAATCATCTTCAAAAAAATTTATGTAATTTGGAACCACCAACTCTTTACATTGTTATTGAGTAACTTTGCCCTCTTCCACTTATTGTTGTATAGTATTGTATTTGTATTGTTCAATATTGATTTATTTTGGGTTTTGTAATTTCTCTTTATAGCTATTCTTTTGAACTTTGATTTGTAGGTGGGATGTTTAGCTATAAATTTAATAAATAAATAAATATTTGGCATACCCTAGCCGTACCCATATCTTTTTTTTTTTTTTTTTTATATAGAATTTAGCATATCTACATACCCGTATCGTAATCGTACCCATATCTGTATCCGTACTGGCACCCATGCTTCATAGGTAGTATCCCTTTTATCAATTTTGTATTGGCTATTTGTATTAAGAACAATACCTTTTTTTTTTTCTCGTATAATTTAATAAAATTTCAAAATTATTTCCATTTTTTGGAAACAAAAATGAGATACCAAACAAGTTTTTGTTTCCCGTTTTCAAAATATTTGTAAAGCATAAACAAAAGATTATAAAGATAAACCTAACCAAATAGGAGTTTCAGAGCTTAACCAAAAGCAAAACCAGGAAATAATGGGAGGGGATGTTGATCCTTGGCTTGTTACCCAATCTTTGTTGAGGAGTGTTGATCCTGATAAGTATTGAATATTAGCTACTCAACCATAGATCAAACTATTTCTCTATATCTTGGCTGTATGTTTTTCTAATCATTGCAAAACCATAATAACTGTACACATATGCCTAATTCTGGGATGAACCACCTTCAATCTTGTGTTCTTGTGTGTACATATGATTTACAATTTCTATTTTGTTCCTTTCTACATCTTGTGACTTGGCTTGGGCCAATAGTAATTTCGCAATCTGGATGAGTTCTTCATTGCTTGTTTTTGACTTGGGCTTTGACTTGGATGACTTGGATTTGGGAGATCCAGAGCTGGCTGTTGGGCTTCCAAGTCTGACTGTTGTGAGAGGAAGTGGGCTTCCTTGAGTGACTGAAGCAGTTGGGTTCTACTGAGAAGACTTGACCATTGCTAGAGTAGGAGCATAAATATTGACTGGAAATTCTTTTTGGACTTGATCAATAATGCGATGGGCTTTAAATGCATCCGACCATTTGACAAAATGTTGTCTAATGACTATGGTATCTTCAATATGATATTGCCATTTGAATAGCCAAGGAACTTTATATTTGGACATGAAATGGAGCAATATTGGAAACTGAATCTTGTGTTGACTCAATTTGTAGACTATGGAGAAATGAGTGACTTGATCCATGAGTTTTGAAGGGATGATCTCTGGAATGGCACCATGTTAAGACCACCATCTCAAAAACCAAGAAGGAAATTCTGACTTGAATTGATGATCAAAGGAGAAAAACCAAGAGTGACTGTATGTTTTTCGTTTTGATGCAAGAGGACTTTGAACCATGCACCAATATAATCAAAATAACTATATTGTATCATATGATTAAGAAGATCTTGTACTAAGAAAGGGAGACCCCATTCATCAAGGGATACAATGTTGTGTATATACAAAAAATGGTAAATGATTTTACTAGTATTGACTCTGTCATAAGTGGGTTTAATGACTATGAATTTATGATGGAAAAGGATATCTTTATGGAAGGTAATTGACTTGTCTGGATAAGATGGAATGAAATGCCAATTAGGAGGGAAATAGGTTTTGACTAAGTCAATGACATTATGACTGTTTTTGTGATTGGTTCTTTGTAAAAAAGTTTGGTTGATTGAGGTTTAAGAACATAATTTGTTCTTGATGTTGACCGGTATGGATATCTAGGAGGCATGAGCGTAATTGACTGGGAAGCAAAGGGGTCAGTGGCAAGAGCAGAGCTGTAACTGGGTTTGGGAATAGTACCAAGAATTTGGTATCTATTGACTAGATTAATTGGGGGTGCAACAATGGGTTAACTGGTTGGAATAATAGCAAGTGGTTTAGAGGAAGGCTTCTAACTTGACATCTGTAATTTAAGAAAAAGAAAATAGGTTAGCATCCACTGAGGACATCTAGCCTATCTATATGGAAATTGAGAAGATTTGTGTAATGAGCAATTAAATTGTGTTGGCTAGCAATTTGGTGAAATTGGAGGTAGGGATCGTGGTCAATTGACTTTAAGTAGGCTATTTCAAAGGCATAATGGTAAATAATTTTGCGATAGCGGGTGATATGTAGTCTGTGGGTAGAACAATATAGAGTGGGCATTTTACTATGAAATTCATAATATAAATATATGTATGACTTTCTCTATCCACCTTGTAAAAATTCATGGGTAAGAAAATCAGGGATAGAGTTTTGACTACTAGGAATATATTCAATATCAAAATCAAATATACTTAAAATAGGTTGCCAACAGGTAAAAATGTGCTTATTAGCAATGTTTTGTACATCTTTTTCCAAAACATGTTTTGCACTTTTACAATCAACACATACTAGAAATCTTTGATTTAAAATATCATCTTGAAATTTACTAATACATAATACAATAGATAAAATTTCTTTTTTAATAGTACTATAATCTTTCTGTGCTTTGTTCCAGATACTAGAGTGAAAATGAATAATTTGTTCAGGCGACTTGGGATGGATTTGCTGAAGGAGAATGCCACCATAACCAGTGTTAGAGGCATTAGTTTGAATACTTTTGAATGAATCTTCAGTAGGAATACCAAGACAAGGTAAAGTCTTGACATATTTTTTGACTTGTTGAACAATAGTAGTATGATTAGGAGACCAATGAGGAGGATCATCTTTCAAACGATCAAAAAGAGGTTGACACGTTTATCTAAGGTCTTTATAGAATTTAGCAATGTAATTAAGGGATCCTAAAAATCTTTGTAGCTGGGTTTTGTCTAAGATTTCATCAGGAAACTTAGAAGCAAACTCAACAGATCGACTTATAGGAAGAATAGTAGTTTGGTAAACTTCATAACCTAAAAATCTGACTTTAGTTTGGAACAATTTAATTTTGGGGGCAGAGATAACTAGGCCATTATATTGGATGGTTTGGATGAATGATTGGAGATGTTTCCAATGTTCTTTAATTGATTTAGAAAAAATGAGAATATCATCTATGTAGACTATAGAAAAATGACTAAGGGGATTGAATGTTTCATTCATTATATTTTGGAATTCACTAGGTGCATTTTTTAAACCAAAGAGCATTACATTCCATTCGTAATGGCCAAAAGGTGCAGTGAAAGCAGTTTTGTAGCGATCATTAGGATGAATTTGGATTTGCCAAAATCCACTCTTAAAATCAAATTTACTAAAGATGACTGCTTGACTAAGTCTTTTACTTAAATCTTTCTTATTAGGAATTGGATATCTTATCCATTCTACAACTTTATTTAGTGGTTTATAATTTATGACTAAACATGGAACACCACGTTCAAGTTTAGCATTTTTGTTAACATAAAAAGCTGGACATGACCATAGTGATTTACTTTTACTAATGATTTTATTTTTAAGCAAATCATTGATTTCTTTTTTACATAGTTCCATTAATTCAGTATTCATTTGAATCGGTCTAGATTTAATAGGAATTTATCATTCATTAAAATTTTTAATATAAGGGAGTGTGACTACATGTTTTTTCTTATACTAGAAAGCACTAGGAAGAGTGGAACAGACTGTTTGTTCTAAATGAATTTCAAATTTTTTAATTTTTGAAATAAGAATTGGGTTAGTTAATTGAGATTCAATTCTTTTATATTTTACTTTGTCTTTGAGGAATTTTAATTGTTTATTTAATCTATTAATTGATTAAGATATGGAATAGTCTTTTAGTTGATTTAACTCTTTAATTTCAGGAGTTAGGAACTGGGAAGTTACTATTTGACCAAAAGCTTGAGTTGTTATGCCATGATTATTAGTGGTGAATGGGTATAGTAAAAAGATAAATGGAGTTCTTAAAATGACTTCATCTGTCATGTTTCTAACTAAAACAAATGATGTTTTAAAACAAACATTGTTTTGACAAATATGAACTTGGGGTAATTTGTATTTAATATGCATTTGACTTCCATTAGCAGGATTTAGTTGTTCATTAGTTTTATGATAATATTTAGTAGGGATCAAACCTTCTTGAGTACAATTAAGGCGATGACTTCTATTTCATAATCATTAACAATTAGTTTGACTTTTGAATGCCATTTTTGGATATTAATTCTATTAATAATATTTAATCGGTTACTTTCTTTGTTATCATCTCCACTATTAGATTTATTAGATCTATTATCAAAGATGACACGGTTTGGATTATGACTACTACTAGATTCATCAGAGGATGTATTATTTTGAAAATCATTAAGATTCTTATTAATTTTTAATATTGCAATTTCTTCTTCTAAGGATTTATCTTGTTTTTTTAATTCTTTAATAGTTAGTTTGATCTGGTTAATTTCTTTTTGTAAATCTTGTAAAGTTACTTCTTTATGCTTATCATTTCTAAATCTTTCTAAAGTAGTAGTTAAACTAATAATTGGCTTATCTTGATGGGGTTTATTATCTTTGTTGATTAATAAAATTTTTAATTTGTCATTGTATTTTCTTTTTAATTATGGATCTTCTAATCTACTAATTAATTCAATTAATGAATCTTCTTCTTGTTATGATTTACTAAGGATATTAATTTGTTTACAGCAGGCATCATTGCAAGCTAATTCTATTTGATCATCCTCAATATCATTGATGGGATTGATCCTTAATATTTTCTAATTTAAAGATTTCAAATATTTTACTTTGATTTTCTTTAGAGATTTGTAATTGATTAAGTTTTTCTTTTACTTTACATTTATTAGAATAATGACCTTTTTTTACCACAATTATAACAAGTGATATTTTGAGTGAATGTTGATTTTTTTAAAGTTCTTATTTTTAGATTTCTTATGATATTTCTTTTTGGGATTATCGTAATATTTATCAGGTGATTTATTAAATGAATATTTTTTGTGATATTTATTATATGATTTATTTAAAGTTCTAGTTTTACTACGTTTATTATTTTTTCGACGCGATGGTGTTATCAGAGGTAAACAATATTGTTCGCAAAAATTATGATTTATTTGAAGTTTTAGTTTTACTATGTTTATTATTTTTTCGACGCGATGGTACTATCGGAGGTAAACCATATTGTTCGCAGAAATTACCTAATTTATATTTAGTTTTGTGTTTATCTTTAGCAGCTTTTTGACTAAGTTTCATATCAATACACATTTTCAATCCTTCTTTTTGTATGGTACTAATTATATCACCATATGTTAGATTGTCATATTCGATGATTCCTGTAGGTTGGCTAAGGACATCTCTAATTTTATAGGCAAAAAAATTAGGTAGGCCATTAATAAATTTTTCTTTCCAAAATGATTGGGTACAATCATCTTTGAGCATGACTCTAAATGTAAAGACATCTTTGTACCATCTAAAATCACTTAGTGTTGGGCATGCTAGATTACTAAGTTGATCATGAATTTGTGAATGAACATTAGTAGGTGTTCCTATGAAATATTTAATTATTGTAAATATTAAAGTATTAATTCCATCAGGTTTATTTCTTCATCGAAGATAGGAAATTCATTTTCATCAACTTGTACTGCATGTTGAATGGTTTTGCACATATCATTAGTGAGATATTTGTCCCACCATGACTTAAGCATGCCAGTAAAACTAGAGGTAATAAGAGAGACTATCTTAGGCTGAGTATAATCAGGATAATTATTGAGATAGCTATTAGCTACCATAGACATGTGATTTAACTTCTGGAGGATTTGATTTTCACTAAGACCATCAATATTTCATTCATATAATTTTTTAGCAGAAACAGAAAACTGATTATTAATATTGGTTTCTTCAAATTGAAGATCAGGTGTGTGGGTTTAGTGTACTAATTTTTGGTAAAAGTAGTAGGATTAATTTTGGGATGTACTATTCTATTAAGATTATTTGATTGGAATTGTTGTTCTAGGTGACTAATTTCATTATTAGTGGAGGTATTTGATTTGTGAGTAGTAATTAAAGGAGGTTGTTGAGTTATGCTATACATTTTTCTTTGGAAGGTTTGGTAATTAATTTGTTAAATATTTGTTCAATTGCATCAGCTATATGGGTATCTTGGGTGACTAAACTCAATTTATTCCTATCACTTGGGAGGTTAATAAGTGGTTTTTCAAGAGTCTTACTAGTTGATGTATGGCTATTTGAGTAATCATCAAATGTAGTTTCAATTTTATCTAACTGTTTACCTATAGTTTTTAAACATTGATTAGTATAATTATTATGTTCAATAACTTTTTTAATTTCATATTCATCACTAGGTATTTTAAAAGGAGAAGCATTAATTGTTGATCCTTTATGCTCAATCAGGATTGTTTCTAGAGGAGGATGACTTGAAGAAACTGTAGTATTAGAGAATGTTTCCCATTTAGTTTTTGTAACAGTATTTACTTTTTGGTAATAATTTTCAAGATAATCAAAGAATTTAACTTCAATGCGGATTTTGTTCATAAAGTTATGTCATTTTTTAATTATTGTTGAATGCTGTTTTTTAGTATAATTATTCCTATATTCATGTCTTTTTGACTTATTTACTTTAGATTTAAAATCATTATATAATTTATTAAAATCAAGTTTAAAGTCATTACTAATAGTTAGTAATTGTGGATTAATTGGGGGAACGACTTCAAAATCATTTGGGTTGGTGATCTTTGAGATGTATTATCATTGTGATGAATATGAGTTTGTGTTAAATAAACTGGCTTACTAATTTGAGATGAGGAAGAAGTGTCTATACCTTTTAATTTACTTTGAGTAGTTAGCAGGTTTCTATCTTTTCTAGTAAATAAAGGTGTACTAAAAATTTCATCTTCTTCATTGGGTTAACTACATATACTATGGCGTGAAGATTGACTACAACTTAAACGATCAAAACTTATTTGGACTGATCCATCTTTGTATTGTTGGATACGATGTAAATCATTGCTATCGTATTGATTTTTATGAGAACAATTTTCATTGACAGTAAGCCATTTTTCTAGAATAGTTATATCTTTCTAAAGTATGGTTTTTGGTACTTCAATATTAACATCAATAGTACTACCTTGAATAAGTAATGTTTTATCCTTGGGGCTTTTGACTAAAGCATGTGCATTTAGATTGGTTTTTATGCATTTATAATAGATACGATATATTAAAGCAATAGATTGGGCACCATCTAACATATCAGTAAATTCACCAGAAGTTGAATATTTAAAGTTAGAGCTTTTAAAAGGTGTGGATTACTAAGACTCAAAGTGAAATTAGGAAAGTAAATAAAATGAACTGGACCTTGATGAAGACCAGATTCTATCATTCCTAGCATATACTGGTATGGTATTTTCTGAATCTAGCATCCCTAAGACATAATAATATTGATGAATTTATTCCTTTAATAGATAGTGATTTGACTACAACTTGTACTAATCCTATACTAATAGATGGTCGTTTCTGATGTTGTAATAATCAAATCACAAATATCATAACTTGTTTATGGTATACCATAGCATTACCCCAATGTTATAACTTAACAATATCAGTTGGTTAGTTTTATAACTCTTATATAAAAAGTCATATATTTTAATTTAAAAGAGTAAACCAATTGTGAGTAGTTTCATTCCCCCATTATTTATTGAGGAGCTTTAGAATTTCCTAATTTATGTGTAATTAGAAATTACATATACTTAGAAAGTCCAAAACACTTTTGAGGGCAAATTTTATTATTATTTTTTATTTTTTTTATCGATAATGTTATTATTTCTTTTTTCTTTTTTAGATTAGATTGTGTTAACAAGTACTCTAACATGGGACACGAGTCGCTCCAGTTGGATATTAGAATTGGACAGTCTAGTTCGGCCAATTTTGGACTTATTTTGGGTTCGTCTCAATGATTCAAACCGTTCAATATGTAAGACTTGTCAATTATGCCATTCGTATAAAAAAATCAAGTTGATTATATATCAATAGCCACTTGATTGGTTCACATTTGTGTCAATCATTTATTTTTAAAATCATACTGACCGTTGACATTAATCTAATATGATCAAGTGGCTGTCGATATCCGATTAACATAAATTTTTTTTTTTGTAGAGATGAAGTACTTGACGAACCCTATATATTGAACGGTTCGGATCGTCGATGTGGATTCCGTAGTGGGCCCATAAAGACCTAATAGCATGCTTGCGTTCGAAATCGGACCGGAGAAAAAACAATGCCTGGTAAGAATAGTCGTTAACAAAATTTAAAATGACCGTACATTTTTCAAAAGATACGTTTTTTGTAAAAAATTTATAACAATTTCATATTTATTAACAATAACATTTAAGACACACTAATAAAAAACTTTCTAATTTATTTATTTATTTTATTTTATTGTTATCAATAGTAAGTTGATAGTAATTTGTTTAGGGTCAATTCACTTAGCTCCCATGAGGTTTGGAGAACTACAATGAGCCCCATAATTTTGACATAATTATATTTATTTTTGTTTTAGTAAGACTAAAGTGACCAAAATCAGTGCACGTGGTGGGTAGACATCAAAATAAATAAAGATACATATGTATTTTAAAAGAAAAGATATGAAAATGTCATTTTTTTTTTCATTTGTACGACTAATGAATTATTGATTAAAAAAAAAAAGACTTAATTGTTATGTGAATTAAAACTCTAAAAGAGACCAGCATAATTATGTCAAAAGTATGAAACTAAGTGTATTATTTTTAAACCTTAAGAGAGGTGAGTGTAATTTATCCCTTTTTTTTTTAATAGATATTAATGTCAATTTTTTTTTTTTTTTTTTTTTGTAAGTACATTTAGTATTTCTTCTTTAACATAGGGTATTTGTTTCATAAATCCCTATTCTACTGCTTATGTTTCAATTAGTTCAAATTATTTTCTTATGTTTCAATAAGTTCCATAGATGGCATAGTTATAAAAATACCCTTGTGAGTGTGAGGCACATATTATGGAATTTAAAGACTCTTACAAGTTTCAAATAAGAAATGTTGCCTCCAATATTTCCAAAAATTCGCTAATATTTAAATTCAAGTTTGTCGGTGTGGCAAAAGCGTCGAAAATAGCCGCCCATCATCTACAATTGACTTTGCATTATCCCGTCTTCGAGTTCTGTAGAGACCCTAATTTTTGTAATTATCTTAAAATCCTAATATTATAAGTTATTTCAATAAAACTCTTGAAATTATCGTCTTCTCACAAATTTAACCTTAGAACTAAATTGCATTGCGGGCCAGTTTGATTAAACCCTAATTAATCCCGATAGCTTGATAATCATTTTTAAAACCCTAACAATAATGATTAGAACCTCTAGGTTTGGATTAAACTCTTAGTTTCCGATAACACCGTTTTCGTTCAGTTTCTTGTCTTTCTTTGTGATTTAATTAGACGGGACCCATATTTAATTTTTATTTATTTATTTATAGTTTTCTTACAATTATATATTAATAATAAGTGATAAATTTTCATTTTCAGATTGGTCTTCTATCTTTTAATTTTATTGTATTCTCAATCCTATATTGCATTCAAAAAGTACATTTTTTAAAAATATTTTAATAATTTCTCGTGTTATCTATTATCATATATATATATATATCATTGTACCTTGGAGAAGAGGTTGGCCGGCCATAGGCATGGTGGTGGTAAGGTTAGTTTACTTTTTGAAAGACAATTTTCATTGATTTTATAAAATTCAAGCATGGTTGAGGTATGGTGGTGCGTACTTGAGTTCCCTATTTCATTGGCTCAATGGAACTAAATTGGTAATATTAGTCCCTAATCCATCTTGATTCCATTTCTTTGCAACCAAATGGTAATAAAACTAGTCACATCCAAACCAAGGCTAACTTATACATTTTACACCAAATCCACCCCTAGAAATAGAGAAAAAGAGTTAGAAGGTTTAAAAAAATAAAAATAAATAGAGAGAGAAAAGGAGAGAAGAAGAAGAAAGAGTGAAACAAGAAGAAGAGGTTAGCAAGCTAGCATCAATGTAAGACACACACTCTCTTGTCTTTTCCAATCTTTTTACTTCTTCTTACTATGCCTCCTAGTATGTTCTTGTGTGTAATGTTGATATGCATGGCCATAGGGTGTATGTTCAAGTGTTAGTATGAAAAAGTACGTCCATCTTTCATTTTCTTCTCAATTCATGCACTTCGATAGCTTTCTCAATTTTGAAAAAAATTATCAAACTTACTTATTTCCAAATTTGATTATATGGATGATACAAACAAGTTTAGTTAAATATCAAAATAGGGAGATTCAAATATAAAATATCTATAAAAGTAAAAAAATATCTCCAAGGGTAAAAATCTCTATAAAATTTCGAATATGGGAAATGGGATTCGGTAGATTAAATCTTCAAAATAATAAGACCTATTGGGATAGAACTAATTAGGATACAAGTATGTAAAAGGGGATTTACCACTAAATATATATATTGGGTGTGGGTATAATATAGTTTTTGAATGCACAAAATTTGGAATGTAATTATTTTAAGAATGGTTTTGGAAAAAAATAGTTTTTTCATAAACTTTGGTCTATTTTTTTAGTGGAACCCATGCGCCGAGGTTGGCGGGTATTGGTGGTAACGCATTCTATGCTGTGTTGTGATTCACGTAATATATTTGGTTGTTCAAAACCATTATCCAGTGAATGGGAAATTGAAGCCAAAGTAAGCTCCATAAAAATGGTGTTTTGGTGGGTTTCCCAAAATTGAAGGAAGGAAAGCTTGTCCCATATTGCTTCGCTAGGCTAACATTGTATGGGTTTATAAACCTTGGGTTTACAACTTGGGGAGGGCCCCGAGGGGTACCCAAGTTTTGTGGAATGGTAAGGTTATAGGCAAAGTGGGTTAGACCCATTGGACCCAAAACAAACACGCGCATCGCCGGTGTCCGGGCGAGCTGGGCTTAGGCGTGGTGTGAGGTTGGCTTGGGCTTTGTCCAGCCCAATGCTTATCTTTTTGGGAAAAACATTTGAATTTTATTTTTTCTAAAATTAAATTCTTACCGTTTGCAATTCTAATTTCTGTTTGAAATTCAAACTTAATTCCGAAATGACCCCAATGTATTGAAACGTTGGCAGTTTGGTCCAACACACCTGTCCAGATTTTCTTCCAACCAAATAGGTTCATCTTCTATTCAAATTTGACCCGAACAGGTACTTACCTGTTCAAATTTGTCCGAACATGTTTATTACCTGTTGAAGTCTATTCTGAATAGCCACCAGTTCATTTATAAATAGATAGTCCCTCATTTGGATTTAGCATCCAGATCTTCGTTCTTCATTCTCAAAGTTCCTGTATGTTTCTGCATTTCTTTTCCTTCAGAGAGAATATATACACAGAGTGTGTTCGTTGTGCGAATAGTTTGTAGTCCTACTATTGTTCGTTGTAGATCATTTTATCCTAAGAGATAGACGTCCATAATCTGTTAGCACCCGAGAGAGGACGAATCTGTCTTAAGGAGACAGTGTAAAACACTGGACTTGATCATTCTAAGAAAATATTTTCTATAAGTATTTTCCTATTCTTATTTCGTTTTCTCCCTCCTACTCTATTTCCAATTTCTATTTTGTTTCTATAATTAAACAGATTTTGGAATATCTTTCTTAATTATTATTATTATTATTATTATTATTATTTTTTTTTTTTTTGTGTTTTGTTTTGTTGTTGAGTACACAAACAAATTTTTTTATTACTACAGTGAAGATTGTCTAACAATCTTAAGACAGATTCGTTTCCTTTAATAAGTCTTCATTGTATTAATAATTTCATTTTATAACCTTGTTTTATTTGAATCCAATATTTTTTTTTTTTGGTTTTTCTAACAAGAAAATTATTGTGTTGTGTTTTATTTTTCTGGCTTTTGTAACTAGAAAAGTAAAATTATTTTGTGTTATAACTTATTTTTTTGGTTTTAGTAACTAGAAAATTAATTTGTGTTTTAGTTTTGGATTTTTTTGATTTTTGTAATCAGATATTATGGCTTCTGCAATTGAAAGTAGTACTCCAAATCTGATTGTTACAACAACTCCGGTCCTTACCCAAAACCATGTTCAAGTTCCAATAAGTCATGGAGAAAAATCGGAAAAATTTAATGGCACCGAGTTTAAGAGATGGCAACAGAAAATATTGTTCAATCTTACAACTCTTGATCTTGCCCGACTTCTCCATGAAGATGCTCCAGTACTAAAAGAGGATGGAAGTGATCGGCAAGTTGTTGCTGCGATGGATGCATGGAAGCATTTTGATTTTCTTTGAAGAAATTACATCCTCAATAGCCTAGTCAACATGTTGTATAATGTTTACAGCCCTTTGAAAATAGCAAAAGAATTGTCGGATTCTTTGGAGAAAAAAATACAAGACAGAGGATGCTGGCACAAAGAAATTTGTTGTTTGAAAATTTCTAGATTTTGTTATGGTAGACTCCCAAACGGTTATTTCTCAAGTTCAAAGTTTTCAATTAATTTTGCATGATATTTATGCTATGCGTATGTCTCTTAGTGAGATTTTCTAAGTCGCTGTATTAGTGGAAAAATTACTACTGGCTTGGAAAGATTTCAAAAATTATTTAGAACATAAACACAAAGAGAAGACCATGGATGAACTTATTGTACGACTGAGAATTGAGGAAGATAATCGTAAGGCTGAAAAGAGGAGTGGTAAAAATCTCATTGAGTCCAAGGCTAATGAAGTAGAACAAGTGCCCAAACCAGATAACAAGAAGAGGAAATTTACTGGAGATGGTCCTAAATAAGGCGACAATAATGGCAATAAAAAGTTCAAAGGAAAATGCTATAACTATGGCAAGACTGGACATCGTGCTTCTAATTGCCGACGCCCTAAGAAGGATCGTAGAAGTATAAGCAAAAGGACCACCAATCAAGCCAATATGACAGAAGTCGATTACATCTCTGACGGGGTAAATGACATCAATCTCTCTATGTGGTGTCTGAGGCTAATTTGGTTGGAAATCCCAAGGAGTGGTGCGTCGACACTGGGGCACCTCAACACATTTACGTGGACAAAAAGATATTCACTACTTATAATGAGGTTGCAGACGGTGAACAACTATTCATGGGAAATTCGTCTACTTCTGTTGTGGCTAGACAAGGGAAAGTTGTCTTGAAGATGACATCGGGGAAGGAACTTACCCTCAACAACGTGTTGCATGTACCAGACATCCGGAAGAATTTAGTTTTTGGTTCTTTGTTAAGTAAAAATGGTTTTAAACTTGTATTTGAATCTGATAAGTTTGTATTAACAAAGAGTGGTATGTATATGGGTAAGGGATACATGAGCGATGGTCTCTTCAAGTTGAATGTAATGACTGTTGTACCAAAATCTGTTATGAATAAGAATAACACATCTTTTATTTATATTCTTGAGTCAAATTTATGGCATGATAGATTAGGACATGTGAATTTTGATGCTTTGCGTAGACTAATTGGTTTGGATTATATACCAAGGTTTGAAATTAATCCTAATCACAAATGTGAGATATGTATAGAAGCAAAACTAACCAAGGCTCCATTTAAATTAGTTGAAAGAAAAACCGAACCTCTAGAATTAATTCATATTGACGTGTGTGATCTTAAAGCTGAACCTCTAGAATTAATTCACACTGATGTGTGTGATCTTAAATTTGTTCAAACTAGAGGAGGCAAAAAGTATTTCATAACATTTATCAATGATTGCACAAGATATTGTTATGTGTATTTACTTAGAAGTAAAGATGAAGCCTTGGCAATGTTTGAACTCTACAACACTAAAGTTGAAAATCAACTTGGTAAAACCATTAAAATGGTTAGAAATGAAAGTGGTGGTGAATATGATGCACCTTTAAATGAATTTTGTGCACAACATGACATTATTCACCAAACTACAACACCTTATTCTCCACAGCAAAATGAAATTGCTAAAAGAAAGAATAGAACCCTTAAAGAAATGATGAATGTCATGTTACTAAGTTCTAGCTTACCGTAGAACTTATGTGGGGAAGCAATTTTGTCTGCCAATTATGTCCTCAATAGGATACCTCACAAGAAAACTAACAGCACTCCTTATGAATTATGGAAAAGTCGACCACCTTCTTACAAATACTTAAAAGTGTAAGGGTGTTTGGCAAAGGTAGAAGTTCCTATTCCGAAAAAGACTAAGATAGGACCAAAAACAATGGATTGTGTGTTTATTGGTTACGCGCATAATAGTAGTGCATATCAGTTTCTGACTTATAAATTAGAAATACTTGATATACATGTGAACACTATTATAGAGTCTAGGAATGATGTGTCTTTTGAACATTTTTTTCCTTACAATACAGGACAGGAATTAAGTTCACAAGAAAGAACTTATGATTATATACAAAGTCAAGAGACTAATGACAATTAAACACAAGAGACTAGTAATGGTCTCGACCAACAAGATTTAACTGATGATGAACCAAGACGAAGTAAGAGAGTGAGAATATCAAAATCCTTTGGTCTAGATTTTCTGACATACCTATTAGAAAATGAGCCTTAGAGCTTTAATGAAGCAATGTTAAGTCCTTAAGCACCATTGTGGAAAGAGGCTGTTAATAGTGAAATTGAATACATTATGCAAAATCATACTTGGAAATTATTGAATCTTCCACCCGGTTCTAAACCTCTTGGGTATAAATGGATATTCAAGAGGAAAATGAAAGTAGATAGTTTAATAGACAAGTATAAAGCAAGACTTGTGGTTAAAGATTACAGACAAAAGGAAGGTCTGGATTATTTTGACATCTATTCACCAGTAACAAGGGTTACATCCATTCGCATGCTTGTTACTATAGCAGCGTTATATAATCTTGAGATACAACAAATGGATGTTAAGACAACTTTCTTAAATGGGGATTTACATGAAGAAATCTACATGGAACAACCTGAAGGGTTTGTAGTACCAGGAAAAGAAAAGAAAGTGTGTCAGCTTGTAAAATCTCTTTACGGTTTGAAACAAGCTCCTAAGCAATGGCATGAGAAATTTGATCATGCTATGCTAACTAATGGTTTCAAGATAAACGAATGTGACAAATGTGTTTATGTTAAAAACACTGAGAAAGGATATGTCATAGTTTGTCTTTATGTGGATGGAATGCTTATCATTGGAAGCAGTCAAAACATGATCAAATTAACCAAGCAAATGCTGAACAAAAGATTTGATATGAAAGATATGGGGGTCACGGATGTTATATTAGGAATGAAAATTACTAAAACATCTGATGGATATGCACTATCTCAATCTCATTACATTGAGAAAATTCTTGATAAATATATCAAAGGTGATGTGAATGTAGCAAGAATAACTGTAGACATCAGTTTTTATTTATGAAAAAATAAAGGTGATGTGGTGTCTCAGTTAAAATACTCCCAAATCATTGGAAGCTTAATGTGCGTAATGAATTGTACTCGTCCTAATATAGCTTATGTTGTCAGTAAATTGAGTAGGTACACTAGTAATCTTGGAGAAGATCATTGGAAATCAATCATTTGGGTTCTTAGATATCTAAGATTTACCTGTGATCATGGTTTAAACTTTACTTGATATCTTGCAGCATTGGAAGGTTATTGTGATGCCAATTGAATATCTGATACTAAAGATTTAAAATCCACTAGAGGATATGTCTTTTCTTTGGGGGGCACTGCTGTTTCTTGGAAATCCATGAAACAAACATGCATCACATAGTCTATCGTGGAATCTGAGTTCATTGCTTTAGACAAAGCAGGATAAGAAGCAGAATGGCTTCGCCACTTCCTAGAAGACATTCCAATGTGGCCAAAACCTGTGCCAGCTATTTGCATTCATTGTGATAGTCAATCTACAATAAGTAGGGCACAGAGTCATATGTATAATGGTAAGTCACGACATATTCGTTGTCGACATAATACCGTAAGGCAATTGCTCTTAAGTGGAATAATCTCAATAGATTATATAAAATCTAAAGAGAATATTGCGGATCCGTTAACGAAAGGTTTGGTAAGAGAGCAAGTGTATAGTTCATAGAAGGGGATGGGATTAAGGCAAATTATATAAGAGTCATCATAATGGTAACTCTACTTAAATGACTGGAGATCCCAAGAACAAATTTCAAAGGGACAACTAAGTTATGCGTGCCTCATCAGAAATCACTGAAGGATTAAATTCCTTATCCATTCCTATGATGAGAGTGATATCTGCAACATGTGTTGTATGCAAGGGATTAAGGATAAGCTTTGCTTTTAATGATTACCTATATATTGACTTAGGAATAAAAAGTCAAGATGAGTATAAGTGATACTCTCAATAAGAAACACCTATATGAGTATCAAATTAGGGTCAGTTCTATGAGAATAAAGAGGTTAAATTCTATAGAGCACTCATGAATAACCATGAACGTTCAGGGCCAAAATGAACACAACCGTGAGAACCACGATGTACTAGAAGATATTTTGTGTGAAATCTATTGTCTTGGCTTATACTAACGACTGAACAATTCAAGGCATCACGCCCATTGGTTAGCTAGTAAGTCTGATAGGTTATCACTAGGGAAGGTTCAAGGATGAAAGCTACCTATCCTGATACAAGATATTTTCAATTTATACTCTCTCGACAAATTCTGCATGTTGTTGCATTTTCGTTGTCATCAAATTCCATTCATGTGAGGGATTGTAAGAATGGTTTTGGAAAAAATAGTTTTTTCTTAAACTTTGGTCTATTTTTTTATTAGGACCTATACGCCGAGGTGGATGGGTATTGGTCGTCACGCATTCTATGTCACGTTGTGATTCACGTAGTATATTTGGTTGTTCAAAACCTTTATTAATGGGAAATTGAAGCCAAAGTAAGCTCCATGAAAATGGTGTTTTGGTGGATTTCCCAAAATTGAAGGAAGGCAAGCATGTCCCATATTGCTTGGCTAGGCTAACATTGTATGGGTTTATAAGCCTTGGGTTTACAACTTGAGGAGGGCCCCAAGGAGTATCCAAGTTTTTTGGAAGGGTGACGTTATGGGCAAAGTGGGTTAGATCCATTAGACCCAAAATAAACACACACGCGCGCGCGCGCGTTGCTACCGCCGTCCTATTAGGTGGGCTGGGCTTGGGCGCTGGTGCGTGATATGAGATTGGGTTGGGCTTGTCCGGCCCAATGCTTATCTTTTTGGGCCAAAAATATTTGAATTTTATTTTTTCTAAAATTAAATTCTTACCGTTTGGAATTTGAATTTCGGTTTGAAATTCAAACTTAATTCTAAAATGACCCCAACATATTGAAACGTTGGAAGTTTGGTCCAATACACCTGTCCAGATTTTTCTTCCAACCGAACAGGTTCATTATCTGTTCAAATTTACCAGTTCAAATCTGTCCGAATAGGTTTATTACTTGTTGAAGTCTATTCTGAATAGCCACCAGTTCATCTATAAATAGACAGTCCCTCATTTGAATTTAGCATTCAGATCTCCGTTCTTCATTCTCAAAGTTCCTGCATATTTTTGTATTTCTTTTCCTTCAGAGCGAATATATACACAGAGTGTGTTCGTTATACAAACAGTTTGTAGTGCTGCTACTGTTCATTGTAGATCATTTTATCTTGGGAGATAGACGTCCATAATCTGTTAGCACCGGAGAGAGGACGAATTTGTCTTAAGGAGACAGTGTAAAACACTAGACTTGATCATTCTAGGAAAATATTTTCTGTAAGGATTTTCTTGTTCTTATCTTGTTTTCTTCCTCCTACTCTATTTCTGATTTCTATTTTGTTTCTATAATTAAACAGATTTTGGAATATCTTTCTTAAATTTTGTTTTGTTTTGTTTTGTTTTGTTTTGTTTTTTTTTGTGTTTTGTTTTGTTGTTGAATACACAAACAGAAAATTTTATTAATGCAGTGAAGATTGTCTAACAATTATGAAAAAAAAAAAGTGCGAATTTCTTAAAGGGATTTGTAATTATTGACTTAAAAACTTATGTCTGTAACTAACATTTTTATTTTAGTCATTAATATTTTATTTTGTACTTAATTATTTGTAATATATCGTGTATCCACTAGCTAAGCCCTACTATTTTATTATATTGTGTTATCTTAATGTACGTGAAATTTGGGATGTCACAATTTCACATCGTTCCGTCACCGACAACTGAAACCTTATCCCGTTGTGAACATTCACATCAACCTCTTATTTGTCTTTGCTGAAGTTCACATTGATTACATCAGGCACTCTTGAATATTAGATGAAAATTTCTTTCCGCTTCAATGTAAATATTCACATCAAATTTAATATTGAAATTATTCAAAATTTCAATATGAATATTCACATCACAAATATTATGTTATCCGTTAATTTGATTCTCTCTCTAAATGTTTTTTGACATATGATATTTTAAACAATCTAGAGGTTCACATTAACAAGTTTGAACAATCATCATAGTTCACAAAAAGTCCCTCAATGTAAAAATTATTGTAGGAATGAGAAGATTCACATCATAGTGTTAATGTTTAAAATATTCCAATATTCTAATAATGTAGATATTCACATTAATGAGTTAGAACAATCATCAATGCAATATGCCAATGAAACATGACGGCAAGTTTGCCAACAAAATACTTGCAACGTCGTATTACTTGGTTTAAAGGCCCGTTCAATGGGCCACTGTAGGGTGCCATCTTGTTATCGTCGACAATCTCGGAGTTTGGGTGGTAGTGGTTGTGGTGGTTTGTGGCGACGACATCGGTGGTGGTGATAACAATGATAGTAGGATGGTGGTAGTAGATTGTTGTGACCTTAGTGGTGGTGGTAAAGTGGTGTTGTGGTTGCGATGGTGGTGGTAGTTGCTACGGCCAACGGTAGTGGTGGTGGTAGTAGTAACGACATTTGTATTACGGTGGGGGTAGAATGGTGGTGTGATGGCTGTGCTGGTGGTGGTAGTGGTGGTTGTGGTAGTAATAGGATGGCGGTGGCGATAGGGTGGTGGAATGGGCGGTAGAACAGAATGGTGGTAGTAGTTAAATAATAATATTTTTTTTAAGTGCTAACAAAAAAAATAATAATAAAATTTTATGATAATTCACATTTTGTTGGAATAGTCATTCCAATGGAATGACTATTCCCACTTAAATAAGGAGTACCAAACGAGGGAAATGAATGCAAAGCTAGAATGGGCATTCCGTTCCAGCCCATTCCATCATACCAAATGTACTCTTAGGCCTCGTTTATTTTTTGCTATCACAGTCCACTCCGGACTGTGATAAATGAACAGTAAACATAGCTCCTGTTTGTTTTGGTTTTGGAAGTTCGGATTCGTAGTCAGAACGGATAATGATAGGCCTTGGTGAGCGTATTAGCAGTCTGGACTGGGAGATGGTACTAGCAAAATAGTCCGTTTAGATAGGGTGTTATCGGACGTCCGCTCGGAAGTTTGGCCAGTCAACCGATCAGCTGATTTTTTTTTTTAAACATTAATTTTCAATGTTTTTGTATTTTTTGTTAAGTAAAAATCATAATTTTATTTGTTTTATTAAATTATATAAAAATAATTTAACAATCCCCATACTAAAAACTATCATCAAAATAAACACAATTTTACTAACCCCCTCACTAATAGTCTCCTCACTATCAATCCCCTCCATTCTACCTCCGAGAACAAATGGGGCCTTAACGTTTCTAGTTTATTAGGTGTTTTAAAAGGCGAGTTAGTCACATTTGAGCATAAACATACATGAGTCATAAATATAAGAGGAAGTATAACACGAAATAAAGTATACAAAACATGGCAAAGCAATGAAAAAACAATAAGCATGCTAAATATACATTTGAGAGCCACAAGCATTTAAACTTTTGTTTCCAGAAATTTTCAGAACAGTTGGTACGGAAAAATACTTAAAACATACTTGAAGGACAAATTATGAGCTGAAACTCGACAAAAATATAAAACAAGTCTAATTTCATCTCCAATTTGTAGAATTAGCATACCACAACCAAAAATTAATAATTATGTGTTTTACCAAACTCTGTCCAGAATTGACACTCTTTAGAAAAAATAGATTTTCTCTCAAACAACTCATTAAATTTTGCTCAAATAATTTTTTTTGGAAAGAGGATTTAAAATGCTAAATTTTGACATAAGAACCAACATCAAATGATTTTTCTAGAATTTTATAAAAATGCACGAAATGGACTGTTTTTTCTGGAACATAGGACCAGATTTAAAAAAAAAAAAAAATTTGTCTAGGTGATAAAAGCACATAATTAGGGGCTACTGAAATTTTGACATACTCTCAGCATAGAATTCGTCTTCACTTGGCATAAAACGTCATGAGCTTGGAAGTAAATATACACACACCCAAAACTCTTAACCGATCTAGCACAAACATAAAATAATATAGCAATAAACAAATTAAACAGATAATAATAATGAAATAACAAAATTAACACATTAAAAAGTTAGTAAGACCACTAAAATCCCCCAAAGAGATTCATTCTCCCAACCACAAGAATGGACTCAAATTATTCGGTACTCCCTCTTTTGTTGCTTTGCTGATCTTACCTCAGATGCCTACAACGGTTATCTACCACGTAGCACAAACCAAGGACCTCAAAAGAGCCGATTATAATCACGGTTCAACACCCGAAATGTCATCTACTAGACCCAACCTTATCTCATCAAATAACAAAGTGTCGCATAGAGTTCGAATTTAAGCAAGCCATTCAAGGGTCACGCACCGATCACTTAGGCAAGACTTAACTCATTTCGTAACAAGTTCATCACAACCTTTTTATCAATATACATTAATGAACCACTCCAAAACATTAACGGTGACATACCCATTACCAATCGCTTAAAGTATGTTTGGTACGATGGAATTGTTAGCCCCAAGGTTATTCGAATTTAAATTCTTATTGATTTTGATTATCGACAAATATTTTGAACTTATTTTATTCAAAGTTTTCAAAATAACATTACACAATTATGCTTCAATGTTTCTAAAAGCTATATGCTTCTATAGTGTTATTTTCTAATGGTTTTATGCTCCTCAAAACATGAAATTAGCACTTGCATGCAAAACAATATTTTTACTCAAAATAGGTCCAAGGGTCGACACCAAAATAGCAAGCGTCGACACCAGAGTGAAGCTTAAGATGTCTAAGTGTTCCAGCTGCAAGGGTCGACACCAAAACAGTAAGGGTCGACACTAAATTTCAGAACACAATCAAGTAGCAAGGGTCGACACTAAAGACAACAAAGTTCAACACTGAAATTCAAAATACAATCCAGCCGCAAGGGTCGACACTAAAGACAACAAGGGTCAACACTAAATTTTAGAACACAATCCAGCAGCAAGGGTCGACACCAAGAATGATAAGGGTCGACACCAGGAACACCTGGAACTCAACTCAGAGAAAAGAAGAGAGCAAAGGGTTGACACCCAATCTGTAGGGGTTGACACCCGTAAAATTTGGGTTTCAAAAATCCAGTTGCCAAATCAGATCTGGAGTGACACAGCCCTTTTCTCTGCCACTTTTTCAGATTTATGTGCAGAATATGTCATTATTTCTGACCCCGGAGCAGATCTTCTGGCACCACATCTTCCTCCAAGAAGTTGACTTATGAGGTTGAGCATTAAATAAAAGCTTGTGCATTTAATGAACCTTCTCTTCCCAAGACCTGTCTACAGTCTACATTCACCATACTTTGATCAAACACAGCTGGAAATATCCTCCATGATTCCAACAGTTAGAAGATTCAAATCTCTTATCTCCAACAGCTAGAAGCCATTAATGCTATAAAGATGGAGCTCTCCTGTTTCGATGGATACTCTTCTTCAATACAAGAAACCTAGAGTATTCAAGAGCATTTATTATACTTCATTATACTTCCACTTTCATATCTGAGTGAGTCTTAAATTACCTGTGATCTTACACTTTCATATCCATCTTTTGAGAGAGAAAAATTTGTAAAGGAGGAGAGTTATACCTCTTACTCTTATTCTTAGTTTCTGAGTGAAACACTTATAGAGTGAGGCATTTTAGTTGAGAGGTTCTCAACAGATTGAAGTAAGTCCTTTGTAAAAATTCACAAGTTAGGTAAAGCTTGGTGGTGCATTGATTCATAGTGAAAAAATTCTCAAGGAGGTACCTTGAGGACTGGACGTAGGCCGGTGAGCCGAATCACTATAAATCTTTGTGTTTGAGCTCTTCTTTCCCTCTTCTCTATTTTCTGTATATTAAATACCTATTGCATTTACTCATTTAGTTATTTAAAATTTATTTTCTGTTCAAAATTTTTAATTACCCAATTCACCCCCCTTCTTGGGTTGCTTTCCTATGTAACAATTGGTATCAGAGCCTCGTCTCTAGTTTTGTGACTTAACTGTCTTACAGTGATCTATGGCAACCCCTAGCTCCTCTCTTCTTGAAGGTTAAGCCTCAAACTGACCACCCTTCTTCAATGGCACAAATTTCAACTATTGAAAAACCCGTATGATCATGCATATCCAATCTATTAATTATGAGGTTTGGAAAATCATCTGTGATGGCCGCAAAGTCCCGACCAAAACCATAGATGGTCTGTTAGTTCCCAAACTTGATAGTGAATGGACTAGTGCCAATTATAAAGATATTCAGGCCAGTGCCAAAGCTATTAATATGTTGTATTGTGCACTTGATGCTACTGAGTTCAACAGAATATGCACTTGTACAATGGCGAAAGAAATTTGGGATAAACTTACTATAACTCATGAGGGAACTACTCAAGTCAAAGAGTCTAGAGTTAGCTTGCTTGTTCACAACTATGAGCTCTTCAAGATGAAACCTGATGGGAACATATCCCAAATGTTCACCCGCTTTATAGATCTTATAAACAGTCTTAAATCTCTTAGAAAGACTTATACTAATGCAGAAATTGTCAGAAAAGTCCTCAGATCATTGCCAAAAAGCTGGGAGAACAAAGTCATCATAGTGATAGAAGCGAGGGACTTATCAACATTAGGCCATGATGAGTTAATGGGATTTCTCCTAACCCATGAACTCATTATGCAAGAAGGAAAAGAAGAAGAAGACAAGAATAAGAAGAAAAGGGATAGCCTTCAAGTATACATCGAAAGTTCAAGAGGAAGAAGAAGATGCTTCAGAGGAAGATGAAGAAATGACATTCATTACAAAGAGGTTCAAAAGGTTTGTGAAGAAGAAGCAAGGTGTAAGGAAGTTCTTCAGAAAAGACTTCAACAAAGATTTACAAAAAGGTGAAAATCATAAAAATCTGAAGTTACTTGCTATGAGTGCAACAAACTGGGACACTACAAATTGGAATGTCCGGAGCTCAAGAAACAATTTAAGAAGGACAAGAAGAAAGCCATGATCGCAGCATGGGGAGAAGACGGTGATTACAGCGATTCAGAGGCTGATATTGGCAAAAATGAAGTTGCAAATCTATGCTTGATGGCACTTGAAGATGAAAATGAGGTAAACGATAACTCCTTTACCTTTGATGAATTACAAACTGCTTTTGATGAATTGAATGCTCTTTAAAAAATTAAGTATGAAAAGTAGTTGTCAAAAGAAAATGATCTTAAGTTTATCTCAAGAAAAGGAATCCTTGACTTCTAAGATCGATACTTTAGAAAATAAAGTCTTGAACATGGAAAAGGAAAAAGAACTTTCATCTAAAAAAGAATCTTCATTTGAAAAAGAATCTTCCATTTTTGAAAAGAAAGTAGACGATTTGGAAACATAAAATGAAATTTTGAAAAAAGAAAAAATTATTTTAAATGATAACATAGAAGATTTTAAAAAATGTTCTTTCAAAATTTACTCAAGGTAGAGATACTTTAGATAAAATTCTCAAAAGTCAAAATCAAACCTTTGGAAGAATGAGGATTGGATATAAACTATTTTCAAAAGCAAAAAATTTCAAAAATACTTTTGTTCATGCATCACCTAACCATTCTCATCTCACATGTCATTATTGTGGAAGAAAATGTCACATTTCTTCTTCATGTCTTGCTAAGAGAAACGTATTTGTTAGAATGAAAAAGAAGTGGGTTCCCCAAAACACTTCAAATTCTAACTCTCATGGACCCAAGAAAGAATGGGTACCAAAAGACCAACAAAAATATGATTTTTGCAAGTGTGCTTTACGTCAAAATCCAGCAACAACCGGTGGTACCTCGACAGTGCGTGCTCAAGGCGCATGACTGGCGATAGAGCAATGTTCTCAACCCTTAAATCCAAAGAATGAGGTCACGTAACCTTCAGAGACAATAGTAAGGGAGAGATCATTGGTGAAGGTAGTATTGGTAAAACTTCTTCACCCATTATCGAAAATGTGTTGCTCGTTGAAGGATTGAAACATAACTTGCTTAGTATTAGTCAAATGTGTGATAAAGCCAATCATGTCACTTTTGAAAAATCCCATTGCACCATTAAAATTTCTGTTGATTACAAAGTGCTTTTTGTTGGTCATAGGCATGAAAATGTGTATGTATTTTATTTGCATGGTTTATCTCCTAATCATGATGTTAAGTGCTTATCTACTATAAATGAATCTGGGTGGCTATAGCATAGAAGGCTAGGACATGCTCATATGGACTTTCAAAATTTGACTTGGTTGTTGGTTTACCAAAAATTGATTTTGAAAAAGATAGACTTTGTGATGCTTGTTAACAAGGAAAACAAACAAGAGTTTCTTTCAAATCTAAAAATATTATTTCCACTTCTAGGCCTATTCAATTGTTGCATATTGACTTGTTTGGACCTTCTATAACTTGAAGTCTTGGTGGTAAATCTTATTGTCTTGTTTGTGTGGATGACTATACCAGATTTACTTGGGTGATTTTCTTGGCACACAAAAGTGATACTTTCTCTGCATTCTCAGCTCTTTGTAAACGTATTCAAAATATGATTAGTCTTGCTATTTGCAGCATTAGAAGCGATCATGGTAGAGAATTTGATAATCACTACAACAAAACTAGGTTTTCACGGCACCACATCAATGACATACAATAAATGCACGCCGTGGTTTCTCACTTTTACGACTTATTTTTTTTGCACGTCGTAAATAATTTTCCAATTACGGTGTGTCTATTGCGTAGGCCGTGAATGGTAATAACAATGATTTTTTTACGGCTTGCAATATTTGCCATAAATAATAAAACTTTCTATGACATGCATATGGCATGCTGTTAATACATCAACTATACGCAATACACATATGCCAGTCGTGAAGTGTATTGCACTTTTCACAGCGCACACAACGCTCGCCGTTAAAAGTATTGCACTTTTTACAATGCACACAATGCCTGCCGTTAAAAGTAATACCTTTTTATAATGCACAATACATGTTGTGAATGTTATGACTAAAAAAAAAGTAAGCGCCAAAATGAAAAACTCTAGCGCCAAAACACCAAAAAAATAAATATATTTAAAAAAAATAAATATATCAACTCCTTGACTTCTAATAATCAAAAGGAACATAGAGAAAAGAAGAGAAGAGAAGAGAAGGGTTCAAAGAAGAAAAATCACTGGGGAAGAGAAGGGTCAGAGCACTGAATATTGTTCAAAACATTTACTCCTTGGCTTCTAATGGATGAACATAGAATACTGTTCAAGGAGGAAAACCGAGAAGAGAGGGAGAAGAGAGAGGCTTCGAATGGTAAGGGTTTCAAATCGTGCTCTCTCTCTCTCTTCACCCCACTCTCATACTCTCTCTCATATGCCTCACCATACCATCAATTTCTAGGGTTTATATATCATGTTGTGGCAAATCGACCCAATTGGGAGTTTTGAGAAGCCATGGACGAAGAGACACCACTCGTTGCTGAGCACTCAAATTCTGAAACCCTAACCAAGAGCCTTCTTGTTGATTTTCTTGGCTCATGGTGTTACTCAGAACTTGGAGAATACTATCAAAACTGTGAGTTCTAACTTTGTTGCTTGTCATTTTAGAAGTAATTTTTTATTTGATTAAGTTGGTTAGAATTGATACTAGTTTTACCCCAAAACCCTAATTGATATGTTCAATTTCATGTGCATATATGGTGCTTGGTTGCTGAAGACAATGTATTTGACAAAAGTCCCAAGTGAGGTGAGCTTCCTCTTGCTTTGATTCTCTATTCTGACTAACCAAATAGAGTATTTTTCTCATTTGATTACTCTGGTTGATTGTATGTTACAATTTTTAGTCTAATATGTACTCTTTTTTTTGTTTTTTGTTTTTTTGTTTGTTTGGTTGGTTGCTGCTTTGTTATTTTGCTTCAATTATGTGGATTTTATACCAAGTGTTGTTTCGCGGATGCGATTTTAGACTAGTTAGAATTACGATTTTTTTGTTGTTGTTTTGCTTGAATTATGTGGATTTTGATTCTTCTACAATTTTTTTTATTCATTTTTCTGGATTTATTTTACCAACAATATCAGCAATAGATCGTTGAGCCATAACCTGACTCAATCCCACTAAAAGCAAGTCAGTTAGCACTTGGTACTTCTCAGTCAAATGAACCATTTCTCATAGAATTTTGATCAGAAACAAGAAGACGAAGCAGCAACAAAAAAACAAAAATCCTTCTCTATCATACACTGACCATAAAATTAAAAGAACCACAATATATTGACAAACTACATCCATGATCTGAAACCACCCTTCTTTACGTAACTTTATCAATACATTGATGCCAAAACTCTGTAATTTGCAAACTAGGTTGTTATTTATTTCTAGATTCCAAAAAGTTGTTATCAATAGGTTTCATCTTTTGTCCTATCCTTTGTAATCCTTAATTTACGGTTATAGAGATCTATTTAGGTGGATTGAGCTTGAACAACTGCAGTTCTGGCATTCGTTGCTTTTTATGGATCAAGTTAGCACATTGTGGTTTCTCCTCTATTATCTACTTTGTTTATTTGTACTTTTTCTACTTCATTTATTATGCATCTATGTTAGTCAAAATTCCTCTTTCCAATTTGAATTTAGCCTCAAGGTAATGGAATTAATTTTAATGTATGAGCAACGAGCACCATGACAAGTACATCAAACTTCTAGTTGCCCTTGTACTACCATCCAGATCTTTGTTAAGAGAAATTTTGAAGTCTATTTGATGACTCAGAGTAAGTGAAGGCTAGAGAAATTTGAACTGAAAGGCTAGAAAAATTCTAATCCTTCAGCAGTTTTGAGGTTTAAAATTTGTTTCTCAAACTATATGTTTAAACTACATTTGTTAGGCATTTTAATAACTCAACCATAGATTCTTTCTAGTTTTTTTGGCAAAAGTTTCAAATTTTGTGTCAGATATTATACAAAGAATATATAGTGCATTAAAGCCATGGAGTGTATCAATTGGTTTCAGATTACGGTGCAGTAGTAAAATATATTCTGTTTTGATTCCATGTTCTAATAAATTTTTGTTCCAATTTGTCTATAATAGTACAATTATGGTGGAATCCAAGCTAGAATCAATAGTGAAACATTAGAAGGTATTTATGAACCAGAAAATGGAATTGTAATGACTCGGATTGTCACGTCCCAAATTTTAATTACTTGGAAACATTACCAAGGCCTTTAAATTAAGTCCATTTTCTTTTTTTTTTTAACAAACATCCATTACCCTTGAGTAATAGAAATACAATGATACATGTTCTCTCTCTTTCAATGAACATTACAATGACAACCATACATGCCAATCTCTTACTGTGAAACTACAAATAAATAAAATACAAATACAGGATCCATTACATCTACAATGAAATTACATATAAAAGACACATGGACTTCTTAACTCTTCAATCACATAATCCACACTTTCCTCCTGTAAAAAGATAAAAACAACAGGGGTGAGCACTAATGCCTAGTAGGAATCTCATAGTTCTCAATCAATAACTAACACACAGATAGAAATGTTCATGCATGCAGGGTGATACCATATAGTAGGGTAACATTTTATAATTTCAAAATATCATAAGTAAAGTACCTTTTTCTCAAAAACTATTTAAACACTTTTAAGAAAAACCTTCAGCCATTAAAATCATCCCTTAACTTTAGAAAACCATCGATTCTTGTGAAACAAGCATATTTGAGAAACAACATCATTTAAAAATTATTTACCAATTCCCAAATTATTTCTCATTTAATTTCCATTTTTAATATTCCTCTTTGTCTTTCATTCTTCCTTTCTACTCATTATATTTATTTGGAACTCCATAACTTCAAGTTCAAGTTCCCTCTTTGGTTACTAACAATTCTCCTATACCCAATTCACACCGTTATTTACACTCTCAAATTTCATTTCAAGATAACACAAGATTAATTAAATCCCCTTTCAATTCAGTCCCTCATTTATTTACAGAGCAACACTCATAATTTACCTTTATTGCCACAACTAATTCATTAAGTTCACCATCAACAATCCATAATCCCCTTATCTATTTTTGGATTCCATTCTTTACAAATAATGTCTATGTACATTTCCTCTTTAAACCAAATTACACATTCATTTGCAATCTCACAAATTCATCACAAGTCACAAATAACATCATCAACTCAACACACTTCTCAACACATATCTCAACACAATCCACATTTTGCCGACTTACTACGGCGGGACAACGGGCACCCAATTCATAACACTTTCTACCTTTCGCCGGCTATTATACGGCGGGAAGTGAACTCCCAAAAATCATTTTCTCAAAAGCCATTTTCTTCCAAACACCATATTTTTTCCAAAAACCATTTTTCAACTTTTTTAAAACCATCCCCCACATTTGCTAGCTACTATATGGCAGGAAGTGGGCACCCAAAACATTTTCGAAAACCATCTGTTTTTCCACTTTTGCCGGCTATAATACGGTAGGACTATGTGGACACCCAAAAATCATTTTTCCACTTTCGCAGGCTACTATACGGCGGGACTATGTGGATACCCAAAAACATTTTTCCACATTTGTCCAGCGATAAGCCTAGACAAGACAATTGGGCACCTTTAATCCAAAATCATCCCCACATTTGCCGGCCACTATACGGCGGGACGTGGGCCCCCAAAAACCTTTTTCTTCAATTTTCAAAACCATCCCCCATGTTTACCGGCTATTATACGGACGGTTGTGGGCACCGAAAAAAAACATTTTTCAACTCCCCGCGCGGGTACCAACACAACACCACCCAACACAATTCAACCCAAACTCAACACAACACAACTCAACACAACACAACTCACCATGATTCAACATAACCAACACACTTCAACATAATCACCACAATTCAACATAATCAACACAATTCAACATGATTCAACTCAACACCACTAAATATAATTCGACATAATTCAAGGTGAACTCTTAAATTTTCATTTCATCATTTCATCCCAAGGCTCATGTCATCCATATCATTAACAAATCCTTTTTCCCAAATTTCATTTCATATCATTGCATGATTTACAATATCCATAATAAAGGTTCAATCGCTAATTTTAACATAATTTTCAAATACTTCCAAAATTCAATTAAACTTGTATATATATAATTCAATACCTCAATTTCATGATTCTACTTTCAATTTGAGCAAAAACATGATTCTACTTTCAATTTGGGCAAAATCATAAATTATCATCATGAATCAACTTAGGGTTTTCAAGAAAAATCAAGAATTTCAAGAAAATTGAAACTTCTCACACCACTACTTTTAATTCCAATTTTCCCCTTGATTATACACCTAAGGTTCATAATCCACAAGTTTAACCCTAAACCCCCAAATCTCATGATGTACACTATATGCTCAAAAGTGTAGATTTTGTATTTATATAATCAAAATACCATAAATCTATCCCTTAATGCAAGTATTGAAGGAGAACTAGGACCCTTACCTCAAGAATCGAGCAAAAGAGTAAAGCTCCAAGAAGAATCCTTCGCCAATCCGAAATCCAATAGGTTAAAAAATGAGATCTTCAAGTCCCTTCACTTTCTTGGTAGGAGATCTTGGCCAAAACTTTGAGGAATTAAAGATATTTGGGTCAAGAGATCAAGGATTTTCGGACCTAGGGTGAGAGGAAGGAAGAGGGAAAAAGAAAATGTAAAGAATGATCTAGAATCCCACTTTTTAAGTTGCTGAATTCGCGCAGTCCACTCGAGCGTCTCTTTTCCCGCTCGAGCGTACCTGCTTCCAGCACAGATACTAAAACTTCAAACGGGCGTAACTGTCTCATCCGGACTCCGTTTTAGATCGTTCTTGTGTCCAAATTGAAGCCCCAGAACAAGCTTTTCAATGGATCTACCCTCACATCCAAATTCAAAGTGTGGAAAAAAAAAAGGGCAAAAGAGTGACGGCTGTTCGTAGGAAAAATTACCCGAATTAAATTCTTGGTTCGCTCTTATTTTACCATCATATTACCACTTTGATCAACATCCCAAAAGAAAATAGGGAGGCTCCAAACACAATAATAAAAGGTCAAAAACAATCCCACTAGTCTCGGAATTTCAAGCTCAACCAGGCAGACCGCTCGAGCGCCCAATCTTGCGCTCGAGCGCGCAGACCAACAAAGTTGTCCGCTCGAGCGACCACTCCTACGCTCGAGTGGGAATTCACAACGTTCAGAATTTCAGACAGATTGCAAAAAATGCTGGGAGCCTCTCAAGTTCGCTCGAGCATCAACTCTCTCGCTCGAGTGGAGGGAGAAAATTCTAGATCGTTACACAGATTCTAAGTCATATCGGATTGGTGTAAAGTGGTGCCCATTACCCTAAAACTTGTATGGTTGTCGGACTCTTGGTATTGATGGATTGGCAAGTGAACTTTTAATATTATAATTGAGGACCCTTGGGTGATGTTTGGAACCTTGATTGTAGCCTTAACAAGGTATTTAGGCAAGATTAGATCAAAAGCCCCAAGTTTGAGTTTTTATTTTTGACCAACCTTCACTCTTTTTCCCTTTTCTCCTTCCACACTTTGAATTTGAATGTGAGGCTAGAACCATTGGAAAGCTTGTTTCCGGGGATTTGATTTGGACACAAGAACGACCTAAAACGGAGTCCGAACAAGAGAGTTATACTTGCTTAAATTTTGAGTTTCTGTGTTGAAAGTATGCTCGCTCGAGCGAGCTTTTCTTCGCTGGAGCGAACTGCACGATTTTTAGAGATTCTGGAAGCTTCTTTTCTATGCTCGAGCCAAGCTTTCTTCGCTCAAGTGACCAGGTCGCTAACAGACATTATAAAGTGACTTTTTGGCCCAAAAATTTTATTTTCTCCCCCTCTTCTCCTCCGATCCTCCAAACCCGAAAACCTAACCTTCCAAACTCTTGATTTCTCTACTTTTTACCAAAGATTCACCCCAAATCTTACAAGAAGGTTGAAGAACAAGCATGGATCAAGACTTTTACCGGTTGTTTTGTGATTTCATTAGAGAAAGAGATGGGTCTTCATCCTTAGCTTCCAATCTTGAGGTAGGGATACTTTACCCTAGTATTTCTTTATTTTGAAGAGATTTCATGGTATTGTTGCGACCTATGAGCTAATTTGAGAATATTGTTGGATTAAACCCATGTTTTACATAAATAGACCATTTTACTTGATTTTTGCTTGAAATTCTTAACTCCTTTTTCAAAACATATATATAAATGTTGTTAAAACCTATATCTATGATGAAGGAGAAAAACCCCCAAATTTGGTAAAACCCTAAATTCTCAATTTGAGTAGGAAACAATAAATTGAATGAAATTTCCATTGATTCATGGAATATTGTGAATAATAAAGAGTTGAAAGATGTGAATGTGGATATGGTAAATGAATTGTGACTTGAATGTTATTATTCTTTGAAAATTATGTGGTGTTTCATTTATTATGATGATGGATTAAAATGTGATAGAATGGTTAATTGTGCATGAGTCCGGGTAAGAGTCGGTTTTGGAAAATGTGGTGTTGTGTTGGTACCCGTGCGCAGGGAAGTTAAAAGGTGCCCAAATGCCCTGTCTAGGCTTATCGCTGGACGAATGTAGGAAAAATGTTTTAGGGTGTCCACACAGTCCCGCCGTATAATAGCTAACAAAAGTGGAAAAATGGATGGTTTTCTTTAGGGTGCCCACTTCCTGCCATATAATAGCTGATAAATATGGGGGCGATTTTTAAAACTAAAGCAACTTGTGTTGGACTCTTACATGGGACTCATGGTTTGTTTTCCATTGAGGTGATTGTTTAAATGTTGTGTTGTAAAGGTGTGAAATGTAATCGTCCATGCTTAATTGTTATGTATTTACATAATTGGTGTAGATTACATGTGTTCATAACTCCTTATTATGTTTCGTCTCAAGGATGCCATAAATTTATTCAAATGATTAAATACTTGGTTAAATGTATTCCTACTAGTCATATAGCTCACCCCTATTTTATTTTTCAGGAAATAATGTTGTACAACTACAGTGGTGACTTGAAGTAAGCGGTGTTGGGATAGACAGTTGAGAATATTTTGCTGTAAAGACTAAGAGTTTTGTAATAGGGATGTTAGACTTATTTTGTTGTTGTGTTGTACACCCATGGGGTTTTTCTTTTGTAATTGTCATATTGTTTGTAGAATGTGGGATTGGGTACGAGGTTTTATGGTCATGTAAACATGAAAATTGTAAATTTAAATCTTAGTTCAGTGAACAGGATGGCTTTTGGAGAAAATTGTTATTTTGGTTGCGATGGATTCTTGTATGAAATAGTAGGGCGTTACAGGAATTGTGCATGATGAATCTCAAGTGGATATTGTTTCAAGCTAGAATATTGCTGAAAACTTACCCAAGGCAACTCAGGTAGTCACCCAACTACTCTTTTTCTATGTTACTAGTACTTTTAAGATATAAGTGATATTGAAACATTACTTTATGCAATTTAATATCACATAGTTAAATTGAATCATTTAGTCACAAGCTTCATCAGCTACAATGTATTATTTTATATGATCTTCTTTCTTCATATTCTGACTGATATCACTATCTTTTGGGCTGTTATACAGGATCACTTCATTTTGATTGTCTCTCATTTACATAAATACCTAACCCTATTGGGTTATCATATATATAGAAAATAAGAATTCATTCTTTGTTATGTCTAATTATATCTGGTTGTTGACTTTATAAATCAAACTTTTATCTGCACATGTAATTAAGTACTTAATTAACTTTGTTTATACAGGTGGGTTAACAACTTTGGTTGACATGCCTCTTAATAGTTTTCCATCTACAGTTTCTAAAGAAACTTTTGAACTCAAGGTATGGATGGTTAACAACATTAATTTTTCATTTTTTTCCCCATGGAGGCTCTACTTAAAGTAAAAGCCTGTTTATAACTTTCTATTTAGAAATTCAATTTTCTTCTTTAAAATCATTATAGTAAGCTTGCAATAATAATCCTATCTCAACTCACTTATGTTGTGTTTGGTTGGGGGATTTGGGAAGGATTTAGAAATGGAAAGGGAAAAGGTGTGTATGTGAAATGTAGGTATATTTTATTCACATTTTACCTAACTTTTCTCTTTCTCTTTCCCTTTCCAATCCTTTCCCAAATTCCCCAACCAAACAAAGCATTAAAGAGAATTTTTGAGGAGGAAATTTGGAACAATTAAAAAATCAGACTTGGTTTGATCGTCCATAAAATACTGAACACTCAAAAAGTGAACTTCCCAAGAACTTAGCTTCACTTTTTAATTAGGTAGTTAGAAACTTAGAAGTTTGTTCAGAGTTTTTATTTTTAAATTTGATAAGTATGAATGGAAGTTTATGTTTTGAATTATTTTTAAATTTGATAAGTATGAACGAAAGTTTATGTTCTGAGTTGAATCTTTCACAGACAAGTAAACACTCTAAAAGCAAGCTCCCAAAGTGTTTTTGAGTTCATATTCTTATTGCACAAAAACTTGACCAACTATTGCCTTTTTTTGTTATCTTTTTTTCCATCTACATAACAGATCAAGTCTGCAGCAAAGAGGATCTATGTTGACATTGGTATGCTCTTAGAACTATACATGAGAAATCTCATATTTTAATCACTTGTTTTAATCATAGTAAGGTTGTGCTACAATGCTAGTAATTTTAGGTAGGAAAGAGAGGTGTAGGAATGTATGGAAAAAAGAAAATAAAACTAAGGAATATGTTTTTGTTGAAAAACTATTTAGTTTACTAGAAAAAAGTATGCCAGAAAATAAAAGCATAGACTTTCTTGTGATGCTTTGTTATTTCAAATTAGCATGAAGCACTCACTTGATTTAACTAATTGAAAAGGTGTGATGCAAGGAAAATGATTTTATCTTATATTTATTTAATTTCTATATCAAACATCAAAGAAGTAGTTCCACTTACTAAAACCATCATATTGGACTATGTGTTGTGTAATACTAATGGACATGGACCACATGAATTTTAGGTGTACTTGGATTTGGTGTATGTTTGTTTGTGCACATAGAAAGTGCTTGTATGCAGTTTTACAGGCATATTATATGCTCACTAAAATGCTCAATTTTGATATTTCCCCAATTGATTCTTGTGTATCTTTTAGAGTAAATTTGAAGCTTACTTCATGTGCTATCTCTCTTGCTTTCTTTCATCTATCCAAAGGCATATGATCTCATTTAGGTTAGTATTATCACTTTAACATTAGCTTCACGAGGTTTCTACCCATGCTTATATGTGTGGACTCGCCTTTTCCCGCGCCTCCGCCTTTTGGAAAGGGTTTGAAAAGAAGGCCTCACAGTTGGGACTCCCGCGGTTCTGAATCTAGTCTCATAAGTGCAATGTGAAATTGATAATCACCAAAGAGTCCAAATCTGACAAATCATTTTGGAAAATTGATTTTAAATCTAATAATGCCAAAATTGGACTGCTTTGCCAGAGTACAGAGTTGCCAGCTAAATATTTTGTTTTTGGGGAATTTAGGAAACCCTGACTCGTGCCAAAGGCCACGTGTTCGTCATCACCAAAGTTGCCTCGGCTCGAGAACTTGGGTACGAGAGGGGAAGGTCCTAAAATGAGCACCGCCGCTCGCCCGATCAAAGATCGGCCTCTACTAATCATGATATGCTTTTTTATAAACATTATGTGTTCTTATTCCGGTTATTAATCCAACTTTACTATGTGATGCACACAAGCAAGTATAGACTTAAATCGCAAGAATTGGAACGAATTCAACTTATGTTTGCTTTCGAAAATGGTTTGAATTTGCCACCCTCAAGTGGGCTTAGAAATGCGGATTTGCCACCAAACATAGTGGGCTTAAATTAAGATTTGCCACTTCGCAAAGTGGGCTTAAAACTCACATTCGTTGAATTGTTCCAAACAACAAGCCTTCATCCATAGGCATTCTGTAGACACCCCATTTTTGACCGCCCTTAAGACTTGGGCGCCACTGATGGTTTACTCGGTGGTGAAAGATGTGCAGTGCAAGGGTTCAATTTCTTCGGCAAGGAGAGAGTCAAATCCCAACTTCATACCCTCTTTGGACCAAAACAATCTTAATCAAAAGATTTTAGACCTTGAAACCCTCTCCTTCAAAATGTTTTGGAAATAACGTTCCTACGATGTTTCGATGCTCGCATTTCGTTAAATGTTGCGCTTTTCGGTAAACCGAGCGAGGACAAAGTGGAAATGAATGAAAGAGAGATGAAATCTTTGAAAAATCTTTCAAAACACCTCATTTAGGGGTTTGGAGTTGAAGAAAAGAGGAGAGGGGAGAAGAAAACAAGTTTGGGAGAAGTTCGGCATGAATCCGGGTAGGATCGAAACTGAGCGGCTTCACCAAAACAGGCATAACATTTTGCACAGTTGGAATTTTGATGCAAGGCTGCCACCATTGGAAAGCTTACTTCCGGGGCTTCAATTTGGACACAAGAATGACCTAAAAATAAGTCCATATGAAGGAGATATGCCCATTTGAAGTTGGATCTATAGAGCAGATTTTCTCTGCCGGCCACTGGTGAAGGGTGCCGGCCATGGATGATGCGGTGCCGGCCACCAGTGATGGCTGGCCGGCCAACAATGTCAAAAATCAGATTTTTTTTGCAGATTTTTTACCTCCAGCTGTTATGCACAAGCCCCCAGCTCAGATATTTTGACCAAAAGCTTTGAATTGCTATATATGAAGCCAAATATCTCATATTCAAAAGGTTAGAACTTCTTAAGCAAGTTTTGAGAGCTTCTCTCACTAAAACTCCCTCTCTCTCTACAAATTCCAGAGCTAAAGTTCAGCTTTTCACTCAAGCTTGCTCTCCCTCTTGACCTTATGTGCATGCAAGAGGTATACTTGAAGATATACCTCTCCTTAGCCTAGGCACCCATAACCAAACTTAACAACCACTGGGCTGAGGTTCTTTGAGGATCATTTTGAGCTCCAAAATCTGGTTTTAGCTCAGAGTTTGGACCTGTTTTGCAGCTGTGCTTCAAGGGTAAGCATCTCTCTCTCTTTTAAGCTCATTTTGTACACTATCTTGGCCAACTTTGCATGCTTGTTTTACCACCTTTGCAAACTATTTTTTGGCTTGGTTTTGAACTGAGAAAATCTCTGTTTTTCAGTCCTAAAAATGATGGTTTAGGCCTATTTTGTGTTAGGGGGTTGTCTCTCCCTTTTGTTCCTTAGCTTGTATAGCTTTTGAGCCATCTTCTAAGGCCTTTCAAAACAACTTTTTGTGGCCTTTTCACCACTGAAATCCAGAGGATTTTCAGTGGTAAAAACCCTATTTTGAGGGCTCAAATTAGAGGGGGGTGCCCCCCTCTCTTTTTGTTTTGTTTGCTTGAGTCATTGGCCTATCAAAGGAGCATGTATCTCTATACTTTGGAGGCTTAGTTTAGGCACTTTTTTGTGACTTTGAGGACCTGCCTTAACTCTTTCCATGGTTGGTTTGGTCACCCCGTGCATGCTTCTTGTATGTGTAGTGTAATCCCATTGGTGGCTCATCAAAGTAGCATGTCTTTCTAGCATCTATTGGCTCCATTTCAGTAGGTTTTTTATCGTCATTTGACATGTCATAACTCTGATTTGGGTTGGTTTGGTAGCCTCTTGCATGCTCCATATACTTGTAGTGCAAATCTTGCTTACTAGCCTTGTATGCATGATGTTTTGGCTCATCATTCTAGCATATTTTGGCTATGCTCCAGCATGATTTTATTCATATTTTGGGCTGTTATAGGACTTTTTTGAGCTGCCATGGTCATATGACTCATGTTTTGTATAGTTATAGTGCAAATGCTTTGGCTAGTCTTGAGTTTTGAGGCCCCTATCATGCTATACTTGTGATGTTTGCATGCTTTGGAATCATTTTAAATGTTATATCAGTGCATATTTCATGGTCATACACTTGTGCTTGTCACTCTTTTAATGCCTTGGAGGTTTGGCTCTTTATGCCTTAAGAATGAATTATTGTGCATGCCATCAAGCCTAGGCCTTTGGGCCATCATATCAGTGCATTTTTGGTCTTGTTGTATCATGATGTAACTCTGTTTTATGTTGTCCAAGTCATGCCATGTTTGGTTTTAATAGGTGTAGTGTAATACCCCTTTGTAGCCTTGCATGCTTCATGCTTTTGGTCTTTTGTTCTAGCTTGTGTTGGCTAGGTTCAAGCATGTTTTTAGTCTCATCTTGACCTGCCTTGGGACTGTTTTGGTTGCCCTTGGCCCTTTGGGGCTTGCTTTGTATAGCCATGGCTTAAGACCCTTTGCTAGTTTCGAGCTTTGAGCTTTCTTGCATGCTATGTTTGTCTTGCTAGGGTGGTTTGGCACCATTCCATGCATGTTTTCAAAACTTATGGTGCTGTCACATATCCATGCTTGTCACTCTTTAAGTGTGCTTAAGAGTTGCATCTTTGTGCTTTGATTCTTGAGCCAATTGGCATGCATGTTTGTCTTGCCTTTTCATGCTTTTCATACCATCATTTCAGCACTATTGGCCACTGATTTGGGCATGATTGAGGTCTGTCCATTTTGGTTTAAGTCCATCTTTGCATGTTGTTGTATGTTTGTTCCATTTGGTCATCGTTGCATGCTTGTCGCATTGCATGTTGTCGCATGCTTGTCGCATTGCACGATTTTTTGCACGCTGTTGCATGCTCGGTACTTTGCATGTTTGCATGTTTAGGTTGCTTGGCATTTTGCATGCTTGTTACATTGCATTTGGCATGCTTATGTTGCATTACATGGCATCTCCTTGTTGCATGCATTGGATTGTGTTTGGCTTGGATGTTAAGCCAAACACGAGAAACGAGGGACGTTTCATACTTGAAGTGATGAAACGTGCCTCGACTCTCGGTCGCCGACGCTCTTGACAATGCATGATAGAGTTCTAGGCATTTATGTGTTTTTGTGCATTCATTTTACATTGAATTGCACAAGTTGGATCTTTGGCCATCATGCATCGAGATGCGTGATTGATGGTCTTGGATTCGATTATGCCTCTCCCTTGATGTTTTAAGGTGATATGGAGTGGCATAGTGCGTACATACCCTTGGGAGACCCTCCATTTCCTCTGTTTTGTGCTCTGCTGCAGCTTGGTGTCACAGCACACCAGTGGCCGGCACCCTCCCATTGTTGGTCGGCAGATCTTCATTTGTGGCCGGCAATGTGCACTCTTGGCCGGCTGGGCGGTCAGCAACAACTCCTCATGGCCGGCAGGCCACTGGTGCACTCCCCAGCATGTTTTTGGTAAGATCCAGTAGCTAGTTCTCGAGGACACCCTGCAGACAGAGCCTCTAAAAAGCATTTGGAGAGCTTTTGGGACGGGAATCGAGCATGCATCTTCAACTTCTTCAAAGCAGAGCTGAGGCGGCCTAGTCTACATATTTTAATGCTTTACTTGTTAATTAGCATTCGGTGTTGTAACTTAATTAATTTGTTTGATTAGTTAAAGTTTTGTAATAATTAGTTGTAGCTAGTTATTCAATTTGGTTGTGTAATAATTAGTCTAATTAGATTATTAGATTAGTTGATTAGCTTAGCGTAGCTAACTTAGCGTATTCATTCGGACCCTCCGTCGAGAGGGCGAACTTTGTAATAAGTGTGTGTGCGTGTGTGCATGTCTTCCAACCCCCATTTCTTTCTCCTTTTTACTCACCTGCTTTATATGGTTAGTCTTAGGTCATGTTTCAATTAGCATACTTATGCTTCGCATGCGTGCATCCATTAATCTGTCTTGCATGCATCGGGCTCGGCGCATCATACTAACTGCATTATATTTCAATTCCAATTTGGATACATGTTATCAAATGTTGCATCTTATATGCCATTTTAGAATAGCCGAGCCTATCTTAGCTACATTTTTGCATATGTTGCATTAGGCATTGTTGACATAGCTAGGATCATGCATTGATTACTAACTAGCTCTTGTTTTGGCTTGGAGTACTAGGTAAGCTTTTACGCTTTAGCATACTGCATGTGTGTTATTGTTCGCCATAAAAGCATGCTTGCCATGAGGCTAACTGCTTATGTGATATAACTGCCTGAATGCTTATGGGTGAAGGTTGGATTGTTTGAATTGGAACAATTAATTGAAATCCTTGATTTAGCCTACTTGCGAGTAGCAAACTTCAAACCATTTTCAAACAAACGGATATGCAATGTTTTGTTCCAACTTAGGCGATCTAGTCTATACTTGTATGCTGTGCGCATCACATAGTAATTCTAGGTTAATAACCGGAATAAGAACACATGTGTTTTCAAAAACAAGATATCATGTTAGTAAAGGCCGATCTTTGATCGGGCGAGCGGGGGTGCTCATTGCATGACCTTCCCCTCTCGTACCCAAGTTCCCGAGCCAAGGCAACTTTGGTAATGACGGACACGTGGCCTTAGGCACGAGTCAGGGTTTCCTAAATTTTCCAAAAACAAAATATTTAGGTGGCGACTCTGTATCTAGCAAAGCAGTCCATGTTTGGCACTTCTTTACAAAAATCAGTTTTCCAAAACGATTTGCCGGATTTGGACTCTTTGGTGATTTATCTATCTTGCATTGCACTTTGCAAGATTAGATTCAGAACCGTGACATTGAGTCCGAACTATAGTAAGTCTAATGAACAAAACGGGATTTCGCGCCCATACCTGCACGCGGAGCTTGGGACGTTTAGGCACGTCTACACATTCATGCAGTTTATCATTTAAGTACGTAGCCTCATGGCAAGCATGCAAAACATGGCAACATTCACATCTCATGCGATATGCTAAAGCGTAAAAGCTTACCTAGTACTCCAAGCTAGGAAAGGAAATAAAGTTAGAAAAATGCATGATTCCTAACTATGTAAAATGCCTAATGCAACACATGCAATGATGCAATTAATAGGCTCGGCTACTAATATGGCATATGATACAATTTGATAACATGCGGTTAAACACGTATTCAAAGAAGATATTGAAATTGCAATGCAGTTTGAATGATGCGCCGAGCCTCGGTGTATGCAAGACAAATGAATGGATGCAAACACGCAAGCATAAGGTATGCTAATTGAAATATGATCCCTAATCTAACCATCAAAAGCAATTAAATAAAAAGGAGAAAGACGTGGGGTTGGAAGACATGCACACACACGCACACTTATTATAACATTATGCCCTCACGAAAGAGGGTCCGAATGAATAATAGCTAAGCTAAGCTAACTAATCTAATTACGCTAATTAGACTAATTATTACAAACCAAACGAATAACTAGTAAACTAATTACTAATTATTACAACACTTTAACTAATTAGCAAACTAATTAATTTAAAATGAATGTACACTAACTAAACATACAAAGGATGAAACTACACTGCCACATCTCTACTTTGGGAAGTGGAGGATGCATGCACTCGGTTTTTGCCCTGAAAAGTCTTTCGTTTTGCTCATGAGAGGCTCTGTTTGCAGGGCTGAACATACTCCAGCATCTTTCCGCTTTAGCTTACCAAAAACTTGCTGAGGATTGCACTAGTGGCCTGTCGACCATGGGAGGTTGTTGCCGGCCCCCTGTCGACCAAAAATGTACCTTGCCGGCCATTAATGAGCCACTCCCGGCCACTGGTGCTCTGGATCACCACACTACAACAGAGCACAAACAGAGGAAAATTAAGGGTTTTCCAGGGATATATTTGTACTGTACCCCTCCTTATCATCTCAAAACCTCAAAGGAAGGGCACACTTGGATCCAAAACAACCAATCAAGCATTTTCAATGCATGATGGCCAAGGAACCAAGGAGTACAATCTCATTTTATGCAAAAACAAGACTCAAGACCATCACCTTATCATGTGTGATCAAAGGAAATGGAAACCAAGCAGATTAGCTCATTTCATCACTTTGAGTATGAAATGCTCCAATCTTCCTTGTGTTTAATATAACGTCCGATTGAACATATGCAATGCAACACAAAATGCTTATCTTGCTCAAGTTTTACTTGTCCATTTTGTTTACTCATTTTAGATTACCAATCCATTCTTTAATTGATTAGTCCAAAAGGTAAGTGTCCTCTAATGGAAAGAGGGCTTAAACCACAAGTATCTTGAGCATGAAAAAGGCCTCATGCTGTTGGTTATGAACTCCCGAAGGAATTAAACGATTAGGCATGAGGGTTTCAATTCCATACTCAAGCCAACAAGGGGTTCAAAGCCACTTTCAAAACAAATGAAAGAGTGAAGAATAGAGGGAGATTGTAGAAATTTCAGTGCTGAAATGGAGTGCAAAAAGACACTAAAACATGTAAACAACTCATGCAAATCATGTTTAAGAGCTTAAAACACCAAACTAGTGAAGATCACTACACTATAGGCATGCAATACAAAGCTCAAAAGGTACAAACACTTCAAAACTATCCTAAAACAGCCTAAAAGGAGCCTTAAAACATGTTTGAAGTAAGCTTAAAATAGCTAGAATAAGAGGCCAAAACATAGCATGAGCTAAACTATTAAGCACAATTGCACTACAAGCATACAAAACAAACCTCAAGTGCTCCAAGCAACCCAAAACAGAGCCAAAACAGGTCAAAATAAAGCCTAAAACATGCTTGAATTAAGCTAGATTAAGCTATAAAATCATGCTAACATGTGAAGCCACCTAGGTATGGAAGCAAGACACAAGGAGGGGAGGCTACCCCCTCCCATTTTGGACCTCAAAACAAGGTTTTTACCACTGAAAATTCCCTAGAAATCAGTGGTTAAAAGGGCCAAAAAAAGTTGTTTTAAAAGCTTTGAAAGATGGCACCACAACTTAATAAGCAAGCAACAAGAAGGGTAGACTACCCCTAACTCCAAACAAACCTCAAACCACCATTTTAGACCATGAAAGCAGAGATTTTCAGAGGTCAAAACCAGCCTCAAAACAGTATGTAAAGATGGCAAAACAAGTATTTAAAACAAGCTTAAAACACAAGTGTTCTACCTCTTGAAGACAAGATGCAATTTAGGCACCAAAATCAAGCCAAAACCCTCTACTAGAGCTCAAAGAGGACCTCAAGTAACCTCAAGTCAATGGTGATCAAGTTTGATCAAGGGTTCATATGCAAAAGTGTAGAGAATTTAGGCTATAAGGCACAAAATATCTAGAGAGAGAGAATTCTAGAGACAGAGAGAAATTTTTTGTCTTCAAAAATTTCTAACCCTTGCACATGCAAGAGAGGGCCTCTATATATGGAATATGCAAAATCCCCTCATAAAGATCCAACCATACACGTGGTGGAAGATGGCTCAATCTGTGCAAACAGCTAACACAAAATATCTAAAAATATCTACTGATACACTGGTGGCCGGCCGGCCATTAGTGATGGCTGGCAGGCCAAGAGCCATGGCTGACAGTGCCCTAAGATGGCCGACAGGCCATCAACAACAACATGTTGAAAGGACCTAAACATGGTTCAAAGATGAGACATAATTGATACAGGGTTTGGAAAACTCAAACCTGTGGTGTTTCGTCGTGGACTTTGAGCGCTCGACGAGCAATCAAACTCATCATCAGATGTACCTGCAAGAACATCCAAGTCTTGAGGACAGTCAAAAATGGGGTGTCTACAATATGTTATTGTGGTATTGAGTAAAGTACTTACACAAAAAACAAAAAAGGTTATTAAAATATTCTCTTAAATTATATTTTTCTTTTTAATGTTGCTGTAAATTTGCCACATGGTTGGTGATTTTATTTTTATCTTATTTTTTTAATTTTTTGGTGTTTTACTCTTGGCTCATTATGAACTCCCCTCTAAATTGTCAAAATTAATGAATGAAATCAACTTTACTGTTTAAAATTGTCATAAATCTATTTTGTCATTCTAAAATCTCTTTTGCTAGGTCATAAGTGGACTTGAGGCCGGGACCTAATTCATTAATCTCTTTTGTTTTGATAAATGCAGGTTTGAAGCAATGTGGTAAGAGTTGCAAGCTTAGATGGGCACCCTCGTTCCTGTGATAGGAGCAAGTGGGTTTGCTGCAGCTGCAATTGCTACAGGAGTTGTTGCCGGTAGTTTTAAATAATCTCTTAATAGTATTGGATATGTTTAGAAACTTAGATATGCATAGTTTTGGATGGTTTAAACTTTTTGGACAGTTTAGAATTTAAGGATATAGTTTTCGAATGTTTGGAATGTATAGACAATTGTTGAATGTTTATAATTTATGGATATAGTTTCTTTTTGATGTTTCAAACAATATTTTGGTGGTTGATTGATGTTTTGTGATGTTTGTTTGTAATATTTGTTAGATTTTACAAAATTGGTCAAACAGAACCTGCTGAATTTAAAAAAAAAAAAACTAAATATTCTACGGCATGCATAATAAGTCATTGTATTACATATTTTACGGCGCGCAATCAGCGTCGTTATTTGTCTCACCAATTAATGGCGTGCAAAAGTAGTCCTAGAAAAAGTAACAACGACGCACAAAATCTGCCGTTAAATAGTTTTTAACGGCGTACGAAGCATTTCGTTAAAAGTGAATGACTTTCCATGACTGGTTATAATATGACGCTCGCTGCATGTCGTAGAAGGGTTTTTATGGCGTGCATTGCGCGCCGTAAAAACCTTTTTTTGTGGTAGTGAATGATGAGTTTATTCTATTTTGTAATGAGCATGGCATTGATCATAATTTTTCTGCAGCTCGAACTCCTCAACAAAATGGTGTGGTAGAAAGGAAAAATAGTGCTCTTGAGGAAATGGCTCGCACTATGTTTTGTGAAAATGATTTGCCAAGATATTTTTGGGCAGAAGCCGTCAATACTGTTTGTTATATTATTAACCGTGCCATGATTAGATCCATACTTAAGAAAACACCATATGAGCTGTGGAAAGGAAGAAAACCCAACATTGGTCATTTGCGTGCATTTTGGTTGTAAATGTTTTGTACTCAATAAAAGAAAATCTTGGGAAGTTTGATGCTAAATCTGATGAAGCCGTGTTTCTTGGCTATGCAAATTCTAGTAAAGCTTATCATGTCTTTAATAAAAGAACTTTACTCGTTAAAGAATCTATACACGTTGCTTTTGATGAATCTGACTCCTTTGCTTCCAAGAATATTGTTAGTGATGATGTTGCAGATTTTAATCCAAGAATAGAAGGCATTTACTTATTGAAAAATGATGAACTTCATTCTTTAGGAACCCAATGTTGAAGTCTCTATGGATGATCTCCAAAAAGAGTATGTTCATCCAACAAAAGAAAATGATTTACCCAAAGATTGGAAGTATGCTCATGGACATCCCAAAGATCTCATTATAGGAGATGCCACACAAGGTGTAAGAACTTGCTCTTCTATTCATAATGTTTGTGGCAATTTAGCTTTTGTTTCTCAAATTGAGCCAAAAGCATTTTCTGAAGTTGAACACGATGAAAACTGGATTTTTGCTATGCAAGAAGAGTTAAACCAGTTTGAAAGAAATGAAGTTTGATTTTTGACTCCTCGTTCTAAGGATCATTATGTTATTGGAACAAAATGGGTTTTTTGAAACAAAATGGATGAATTCGGTGTTGTTATTCGAAACAAAGCTAGACTTGTAGCCCAAGGTTATAACCAAGAAGAGGGCATTGATTTTGATAAAACATTTGCACCTGTAGACGTGCCCGAACGTCCCGGCTCCACGCGCGAAGGCGCAAAATCGTTTTGTTCATTAGCTACTACAGTTCGGACTCAATGTCATGATTCTGAATCTAATCTCGCAAAGTGCAATGCAAGACCGATAAATCACCAAAGAGTCCAAATCTGGCAAATCATTTTGAAAAACTGATTTTTATAAAGAAGTGCCAAACATGGACTGCTTTGCCAGATACAGAGTCACCACCTAAATGTTTTTGTTTTGAGAAATTTAGGAAACCCTGACTCGCGCCTAAGCCCACGTGTCCGTCATCACCAAAGTTGCCTCGGTTCGGGAACTTAGGTACGAGAGGGGAAGGTCATGCAATGAGCACCCCCGCTCGCCCGATCAAAAAGATCGGCCTTTGGTAAGCATGATATTTTGTTTTTGAAAATACATGTGTTCTTATTTCGGTTTATTAGCTAGCTTACTACGTGATGCGCACAGCATACAAGTATAGACTAGATCGCCTAAGTTGGAACAAAACATTTCATGTTTGTTTGTTTGAAAATGGTTTGAAGGTGCCACTCGCAAGTAGGCTAAGACGTGGATTTGCCACCCTTAAGTGGGCTTAGAAACCATGATTTTGCCACCTTAAGTGGGCTTAAAACTCGCATTTCAATGAATTGTTCCAATTCAAGCAATCCAACCTTCATCCACAGGCATTCATGCAATTTAACACTTAAGCAAATAGCCTCATGGCAAGCATGCTGTCATGGCAACACTCACATTCATGCAAGGATGCTATAGCATAAACATTTACAGTGTACTCCGAGCCAAAACAACAACTAGTTAGTAATCAATGCATAATCCTAGCTATGTTAGGATGCCTAATGCAACACATGCAAAAATGCAACTAAAATAGGCTCGGCTATTCTAAGATGGCATATGAAATGCAACTTGATAACATGTATTCAAATTGGTATTGAAATACAATGCAGTTAGTATGATGCGCTGAGCCCGGTGCATGCAAGACAGATGAATGAATGCAAACATGCAAGCATAAGGATGCTAATCAAAACATGACCTAGAACTAACCATCGTAAGCGGTTAAGTAAAAGGGAGAAAGACGTGGGGTTGGAAGACATTCACACACTCACGCACACTTATTACAAAATTCGCCCTCTCGACGGAGGGTCCGAATAAATAATACAAGCTAGCTATGCTAAGCTAATTAATTACAAACCGAAACTAATTAACTAACAAGCTAATTAATTATTACAAAACAAATTGAAATAAATAACTATTCTAAGTTATCAAAAGCACTGAAATGGCCTCGTGACGAGGGATGCATGCATGCTCAGTCGGCTCCGCTCGGAAATCCACTACCGTGCCTCATGTTGCCTCTGTTTGCACACTTCTGTATCTTTGAAAACTGTTCCAACTTCCATAGTGCTTCTGACCCACCTTAGGACCATGCTGAGAGGTGGTCAGCCAAGAGGAAAGGCCATCGGCCAAGTGTAATGGTCATCGGCCAAATTTCAAGGCTATCGGCCAACTTTGATAGCCGATCGGCACACTAGATAGCCGATCGGCCAATTCTTCCTGCAAACTCTCCTTTTGCTGCAACAGAGCACAAACAGAGGCATGGCAATGTATTTGCAAGAGAATGTGTGTGCAACTACACCCCTTATCATGTCTAAGGCTCAAAGATGTGTAGTGCTCGGCTCTCGAGCCATCAATCACACATTTCGATGCATGATGGCCAAAGAGACTGAGTTGCACAAATCAATATGGATGAAATGCACAAAAACACATAAATGCCTTAACCTCTATCATGCATGATCAAGAGGGTTGGCAACCGCGAATTGAGGCACGTTTCATCACTTCAAGTATGAAACGTCCCTCGTTTCTCGTGTTTGGCTTAACCCCCAAACCAAAACACAATGCAATGCATGCACAAGTTAACAAAGCTAATGGTATGTAAACAATATAATGCAACGTGAGCATGCAAGCACCATGCAATGCAACTCAAGCATGCAACAACATGCTACAACATGCGAATTATAATGTCATGCAACAATATACAAACAACAATGCAATGGCAATGGACCATGTAATGCAACGCTTAGTGGACTTAAACCGCATATGGACAGACCTAAGAGGGTCCAAAATAGTGGCCAAAATGCTGAAATGATGGCATGAAAAGTAAGGAAATGCATGCTCATGCATTGGCCCATGACTTAAGCATAATAGCACAACTCTCAAACATGATCAAAAAGTGACAAATGTGGAGGTGTCACAACACCATATGCACTGAAATATCATGTGAAATGATGCCAAATCATCCAAACAATACAAGCATGGCATGCTAGGAGGCTCAAAGCTTGAAACTAGCATAGGCACTTGCACTATAGTATGCAATATAAGAACCATATGGCAAGTACAACCCAAAACATTCCTAGAACATGCCAAAGTGAGGCTAAAACATGCATGGACCAAAGCTAAAACAAGCTAGCATGAAGGGCATAAGGCATGATGTATGCTAGGCCAAAAGGGAGGATTGCACTACACCTACCAAGACCAAGCATGAGATGGCTTCGCCAACAAAAATTAGAGTTATATCATGGCAAAATAACCCCAAGTACACACTGAAATGATAGCTCGCAAGCTTAGGCATGATGGCATACACAATGGCTTATGTTTAAGGCATAAAGAACCAACCTTCCAAAGCATGGAAAGAGTGAAAGATGTAAGTACATGACCATGAAATATGCTTTGAAATCACATATGAAATGATTCCAAATCATGAAAATAGTCCAAGCAATGCATGCTAGTGGACTCAATACACAAAGCTAATGAGCTAGATTGAACCATGGCTATACAAAGCAATGCATGCATGACCAAAATAACATAAATCAGACCTAGAGCATGATAAAACATGACCAACAGCTTCTCAGAGTTAAGCCAAAATCATGCTAGAATGATAGTCAAAAGCATGATGCATGTTAGGCTAGTGTGCAAATTTACACTACAAGTGTATAAAGCATGCAAGAAGTGACCAAACCAACCTAAAACAGAGTTATGGAAGGTCTAAGAAGTCACAAAAATGAGCCTAAACAAAGCCATAAAGAAGTAAAAACACATGTTCATTTGGTTGGCCATCAACACTAGCAAGCAAGACAAGAGGAGAGGGGACCACCCTCTCCTATTTGGGTCCTCAAAATAGGGTTTTTATCACTGAAAATCCTCTGGATTTCAGTGGTTAAAAGGCTACAAAAAGTTGTTTTGAAAGGTCTTAGAAGATGGCTCAAAAGCTATAAAAGTTAGGGAATAAAGGGGAGAGACAACCCCCTAACACAAAATAGGCCTAAACCAACATTCTTAGGACTGAAAATCAGACCTTTCTTTAGTTCAAAACCAAGCCAAAAACAGTTTACAAAGGTGGTAAAACAAGCATGCAAAGCAAAGGTGTAAAGGAACAAGTGCTTACCCTTGAAACACCTTGGAGGACAGCAGTAAAACCAGCCAAAATCATCCTTTTGGAGCTCAAACCAAGTTCCAACGGACCTCAGCCCAATGGTCATCAAGTCTTCCTAAGGGTTGATGGGTTGAAGATGGTTGTATGCAAGCCTTCTAGCACAAATGCTCAAGAGAGGATTGTAGAGAGAGAGATTCTAGTATGAGAAGCTCCCAAACCTTTTGCCAAAAATGTTCTCTAAATGTTCTAACCCTTGAATATGAGATATAAGGCTTCATTATATAGCAAAATATCAAGCTTGGTCGAAAATATCTGAGCTAGGACAGGTGGCACAAGCTGGAAACAGCTGGAGGAGAAATATCTGCCAATTCTGGGCTTTCTGGACATTTTTGGCCGATCGGCCAACATTTGTGGCCGATAAGGTTCACTTTTGGCCGACCTATAGCTGTTGAGGTCAAATTGTGGCCGATGCACTTCCATAGAGGCCGATGGCAAAAATCAATCTTGGTCCCTGACTTGAAGAAAGCCTAACTCCTTCATCTGGACTCCTTTTCAGGTCATTCTTGAGCCTAAACTGAAGCCCCGGAAGTCTTATTTCCAAATATGGAAGCCTCACATCAAAATTCTATGTGTACTAAGAGATATCCCTCTTTTAGTGAAGACTGCTCAGTTTCGGTCCAACTGGAATGATGCTCAACTTCAACCAATCATATCTCCCCCATCCGGACTCGGCTTTAGGAGAATCTTAAGTGAAAAATGAAGCCCCGGAAGTAAGATTTCCAATAGTGGCAGCCTCATAGCCTAAATCCAAATATACAAAAGGATAGGCCCAATTTAGCGAGGACCGCTCGACTCTCTCTTAACGGCTCATGCCCATCTTCTTCCTCAACTAGGTTTCTTCCCTCTTCTCCTCTTTTCTTCAAATCCAAACCCCCCGAACAAGGTGTTTTGAAAGATTTTTCAAAGATTTCGTTTCTCTTTCATTCATTTCCACTTTGTCCTTGCTCGGTTTACCGAAAAGCGCAACATTTAACAAAATGCGAGCGTCGAAACATCGTAGGAACTTTATTTCAAAAATATTTTGAAAAAGAGGGTTTTAAGGTCTAAAATCTTTTGATCAAGATTGTTTTGGTCCAAAAGGGGTATGAAGTTGGGATTTGACTCTCCTCTTGCCAAAGAAATTGACCCTTTGCCCTGCACATCTTTCATCACCAAGTAAACCATCAGTAACGCCCAAGTCTTAAGGGCGGTCAAAAATGGGGTGTCTATAGCACCCGTTGTTCATCTTGAAGCCATTTGGATGTTGCTTGCATTTGCTTTTTTTAAAGATTTTAAATTTTACCAAATGGATTTGAAAAGTGCTTTTCTAAATGGGTACGTTTCGGAGGAAGTATATGTTGAACAACCTCCTGATTTTGAAAATCACAAACACCCAAACCACGTTTTTAAACTTTCAAAAGCTTTGTATGGTTTAAAACAAGCCCTTAGAGCTTGTTATGAATGCTTAAGTAATTTTCTTATTGAAAAAGGTTTTTTTCGTAGGAAAATAGATACCACTCTTTTTATAAAAACCAAAAATGATGATATGCTTATCATTCAAATTTATGTTGATGATATCATATTCGGTGCTACTAATGAATCTTTGTGAGAGGAATTTGCTAAGGATATGCATGGCGAATTCGAAATGAGTATGATGGGAGAGTTGACATACTTTCTCGAATTACAAATAAAACAAACCCAAGATGAAATTCATCTATCTCAAGCCAAATATATCAATGATCTCCTCAAAAGTTTCGAAATGGACTTATCCAAACCTGCAGCAACTCCCACGAGCACATCGATTAAAATCGACAAAGATGAGCAAGATAAACCGGCAGACGAAAAGAAACATCGAGGTATGATTGGTTCCTTACTCTATCTAACTGCTAGTAGACCCGATATCATGTTTAGTGTTTGTATGTGTGCATGTTTTCAATTAGCTCCAAAAGAATTTCACGTCACCGCAGTAAAACGCATTTTTAGATATCTTGTTGGTACTCATCTTTTGGGTCTTTGGTACCCTAAAACAAATGTTTTGACCTTTATGGTTACTCGGATGCCGATTTTGCGGGATGTAGACATAACTGAAAAAGCACTAGTGGCACTTGTCATTTTCCTAGAAATTCACTCACATCATGGTTTTGCAAAAAACAAAATTATGTGGCTTTATTGACAACTGAAGCGGAATATATTGTCGCCGCTAGTTGTTGTGCTCAAATGCTTTGGATGAAACAACAACTTATTGACTTTGGACTTCACTTTGAGCACATTCCTATTAAATGTGATAACACTAGTGCCTTTAATCTTTCAAAAAATCCGACACAACACTCACGCACTAAACACATTGAAATAAGGCATCACTTTCTACGAGATCATGTACTTGAAGGTGACATCGAACTCGAATTTGTGCCTTCAAGCCAATAATTGGCTGATATTTTTACCAAGCCTCTCAATGAGGAATAATTCTACTTTATACGAGCTGAGCTTGGCATGTTAAATATTCCTATGTGATGTTAAACTATGTGTTATTATGCTTCATTGAGAAATTTGCTGTGAAAAACAAAAGTTTTTGCTCTTCAGGACCCTTAAGGGTCGACCCCCTGCTCTATAGGGTCGACACCTTGTGAACTAGCCTTGTGCTTTTTGTTGCTAAGGGTCAACACCCTTCTTTGCTGGTGTCGACACCAATTGGTTTTTGGTTCACTGATTTTTAGGGTCGACACCTCTCTTCGAAGGTGTCAACACTTGTTGTGTTTGAGAACACTGCTTGTTACTGTCGACCCCCCTTCCTCTAAGGGTCGACACCTACCTATGGGTAAGGTTTTTTGTCGCGCTGTCCTTTCAACTTCGAAGGGTTGACCCCTCTCTTCCCAAGGGTCGACACCTTCTCAAGGGTATATATATACCCAGCGACCCTTCCATTTTCTCTTACGACACCCATCAAATTCCTAGCCCTAGCCCCTTCCTATTCCGGCGACTCCCACCGTCGATTTACACTCCGATCTTTATCCATCTCTCTCGCACCCTCTATTCTTCCTCTCCATGGATCCTCAAGCCCCTCCTCCTGTTCCAACACGAAAGCGACTATGCACCTCCTCCTCTTCCACCGCCATTGTTGCCTCTCCTTCTATGCTTCGGTTCAAGAACCATGAATGTCGATCTACTTTCAACAAGGACTTCAATCCCTAAAAGGTACTCTCTGGTCGCACAATAGACATCGCATTCTTTGAAAAAACATTCCATTCCTATCAAAGGTTGGTTTGAAAATAAAAAATGGTCATCGCTTTTAAAACTTAACTGTGATGTTTACCCCACTCTCATTAAAGATTTTTTTGCAAATCTCTCATATGATGAGGAAATTTCTCCTCATACCCTAGACTGTTTTGTGTTCCCTTTAGTTTGACACCCTCTATCATTAACTCCATTTTGAAAACCTCGAATGATGGTCACAGGGTCACTCTATCTGTTGTTATCAAACCACCAACCTAATCTCATCTCACTGGTCTCAGGCTCCTCACAAACATCTTGACCTAAATCACCATGTCACTGTCGCTGGGAAAGATCTTTCCCTTGAACTGAGACTATTACATCATATCATCAACCACAACATTATTCCTCGGTCAAGTCGTTTTGATGCTGTGAACTATGGTCACACTTATCTCATTTGGGCCCTATCCACTAGTGTTCTCACTGATTTTGATTTTTTGGTAGTTCACTGTATCATTAATGCTTATAAACAAAATAATCAAGCCCACCCTTATTGGATGAATTTCACAAAGATTTTCAAACATTTCAAAATTGATCTTAAAGGGGAAGAAAAAGTCCCTCGAGACCCCTCTTCTTATGGGTCCGAAACACTGAGAAACATGGGGTATTCTTTGAGTAACAATGGCTGGACCAAGTCCAGGAAATCCCTCTCTTCCACTGTTCTTACAACCCCTGGTTCTTCCATTCTCAGTCCTTCCTCTTGTCCCTTCTCCACTCCCGGTCCTTCTACTCCACCACCTCTATCTGATCTCTCCCCCCTCTCTCTCAAAATTGACCATCTTGACTTCATGCTTCAGGGTCCCTTGTTGGATGGGATCGCAACAATTAATTAAAGGCTTAACAATCTAAACCTCAATTCTCAATCTATTCCTGCATCTGATATTCCCTCATCCTCCCACTTTGCCCCTTCTTCCTCCTCACCTGCCTTGGAACATAAGATAGATCAGCTGGCCTCCCTGGTCTAACAACTCCTCTCTCAGCAAGTAGAGATGCAACATGATATAGATCGCATGAAGATCTAGCAGGAACATGCTATTAAAGCTGCCAAAACTTGTGTGGAAAGCTTGGTGATTGCAATGTATGCCATCAAAGACTCCAATGAAGAATTTCGTCAAATATTTCAGCAACGCTGGGATGACAAAATTTGAAAATTCATGCTTTGGTTTGTCCAAGGATGGCGCGAAGCCGCACCTCATTGGCCCTATAATCCTCCACCGTTCCGCTAACGCTCTTCCCCCCTCTTTTTGCTAATGACAAAGGGGGAGAAGATTTTCAAATGTTTCAAATGTTAGATGTTATTTGTTTGTTTTGACTTTTATAACTACTAGTTTAGGGAGAGAACACTTTAGAGCTTTTAGATGTTGTTTTGACTCAAAGGGGGAAAAGAATAGTATTGACATATTGTTTTGCTGTAAATGACCTATTATTGGATACTGGATGTAATTGTTTTGTTACAAGTTATGAATGATCTAAATGTATTTTGATGTAATGCTAGTTTGATTCAGTTAATTGTTGAATGATTCACTTCACACTAATAGCAACACAACACATTGTTTGAATTATATCTTGCTTTACTATTGATTTTATTTTCGATTGGCATAATAGCTTGTGATTTCATTCAATGAAATTAAAGCGATAACAATTCATAGTTGCTAATGATCCAATGCACATTGACAAAGGGAGTATTGCTATACTTAAGCTTGCTCTATTTATGCATTTATGTTGAGTTTTGACTTGAAAACGATTTGGCCATGAAGCCCTTTTTATAGGGGGAGTTTTTGATCTCATTTTTCAAATCCTTTATTTTACAAAACTCCTTGAACAAGACTTCTTAATGCCTTTACATTGAAACTCATACTTTGAAAACTTTTCATATATTTGTCATCATCAAAAGGGGGAGATTGTTAGCCCCAATGTTATTCCAATTTAAATTCTTATTGATTTTGATTATCGACAAATATTTTGAACTTATTTTATTCAAAGTTTTCAAAATAACATTATACAATTATGCTTCAATGTTTCTAAAAGTTATATGCTTCTATAGTGTTATTTATGCCCCTCAAAACATGAAATTAGCACTTGCATGCAAAACAATATTTTTACTTAAAACAGGTCCAAGGGTCGACACTAAAACAGCAAGGGTTGCCATTAGAGTGAAGCTCAAGATGTCCAACTGCAAAGGTCGACACCAAAACAGCAAGGGTCGATACTAAATTTCAGAACACAATCAAGCAACAAGGGTCGACACTAAAATTCAGAATACAACCCAGCCGCAAGGGTTGACACCAAAGACAACAAGGGTCGACACTAAATTTCATAACACAATCCAGCAGCAAGGGTCGACACCAAGAATGATAAGGGTCGACACCAGGAACACCTAGAACTCAACTCAGAGAAAAGAAGAAAGCAAAGGATAGACAACCAATCTGCAGAGGTCGACACCCGTAAAATCCGGGTTTCAAAAATCCAGCTGCCAAATCAGATCTGGACTGACATAGCCCTTTTGTCAGCCACTTTTTCAGATTTATGTGTAGAATATGTCATCATTTCTGACCCCTGAGTAGATCTTCTGGCACCACATCTTCTTCCAAGAAGTTGACTTACGAGGTTAAGCATTAAATAAAAGTTTGTGCATTTAATGAACCTTCTCTTCCCAAGACCTATCTATGGTCTACATTCACCATACTCTGATCAAATATAGCTGGAAGATATCCTCCATGATTTGCTCCAATGGCTAGAAGATTCAAATCTCTCATCTCCAACAGCTAGGAGCCATTAATGCTATAAAGACGGAGCTCTCGTTCAATGGATACTCTTCTTCAATACAAGAAACCCAGGGCATTTAAGAGCATTTAATATACTCCATTATATTTCCACTTTCATATCTGAGTGAATGAGCTTACACTTTCATATCCATCTTTTGAGAGAGAAAAAAATTGTAAAAGAGGACAATTGTACCTCTTACTATTATTCTTATTTTCTGAGTGAAACACTTGTAAAGTGAGGCATTTTAGTTGAGAGGTTCTTAACAGATTGATGTAAGTCCTTTTTAAAAATCCACAAGCCAGGTAAAACTTGGTGATGCATTGATTCATAGTGAAAAAAAATTCTCACGGAGGTGTACCTTGAGGAATGGACGTAGGCCGGTAGGCCGAACCACTATAAATCTTTGTATTTGAGCTTTTCTTTCCCTTTTCTCTATTTTCTATATATTAAATGCCTGTTGCATTTACTCACTTAGTTATTTAAAAATTATTTTATGTTCAAGATTTTTAATTACCCAATTCACCCCACACTCTTGGGTTACTTTCCTGTGTAACATAAATAAAATGAAGTGGGAATGAAATTTAAGGTTAAATGGAATGAAATGTCTATTCCCATTCCATTGTTTGGTTGCCAACATGGAATGACATAGGAATAAGATGATAATTCTCATTTTCATATTTGGTTATACCTATTAAACTCTTGGAATGGAATAAGTTTTTATTATTTATTTATTTTTTTAACAAGTTAGTAACAATCAAACTTACCGTTGACACAAATTTAATTTGATCAAGTGGCTATTGAGATCTGATCAATATGATTTTTTATAGGGATGAAATACTCGATTAATCTTACACGTTAACGGTTCAAATCATAAATATGAGCTCCATAATAAGCCCATGGAGGCCCAATAACACATTCTAGTCCGACTATAGAGAAGCCGTTGTCTTTCTTAAAAGGAGAAATGTCAAATTAGTGATATTTACAAAAAAAAAAAATAGAATAAATAATTACAAATTAATAGTAAATTTTATAAATATTAATAATTAAATTTTTTTTTTTTTTATATATTTGTAATTATTTTTTAAAAAGTACACTGAATTGTAATTTTCCCTTCTTAAAATTTGTTGACTCAATTATTATGGATTTTTTTTTTTTGTGAACACCAATAAATCTCAAAATGTGATCTTGTAAACTGTTTGGTCCTCTCTCTTTTTTTCTTATGAACCCACGGATCCCATTAAAGTGGAAATTACACAAAATGGTAGTCACTTACACGTTTGAGTTTAATTTTTGAGGAATAAAAATAGGTTTCTCCAAATGTGAAATTACACATTTGGATAATCCACACTATAGAGGTTTTGAATATTTCCTCCTTCCAAAATAAATTCCACATTACGAATAAGAACGTAACACTCTAATATAACACTTCAATAATATAACACTCAAATGTAACACACTAAAAAATTTCTTATTATATTTTTCCCAAACGTAATAACGTAACACTTCAAAAAAAAACTCCTTAGTATATTTTTCTCAAGCGTAACACTCTGTGGGGAAATGGTTTGGAAATACTCCTCAGATCCTGGAAGACGCCAATGATCCTCAGCTAGTCACCTGCAAAGATACAAATACTCCGGACGGGGGTGCCGGAATTAGCACTCCGACGGACAAGTTAGTTCCTGTACTCAAGAAAGCTTGTTCACTAAGTTTTTAGAAGTGATTCTTACCTCCTTCTCCTAGTTCATTGCCATTATATTTATACTCGTTTCCTCTGATCCTCGGGGCCAGGGCCTACTTTTTCAATCATTATCTTTTCCTATATTCGGCTCCAGGGATCCTCCCCTATTCGGCCTATTTATCCTATTCGACCCCTTATCCTCGCGGGATATCTGCCGGCTAGCGTCAATCTTCTGATATATACCTCCTCTATCTTCGCCAATTATTCGGCTACCACAATTGCCCTCCGAACTCCCTATTGACGGCAGTTGATCGGCGTGTTTGGTTCAAAATTTGAGAAGTTTAGCGTCAGGCGGCTTCGCGTGCCCCAATATGTCAGGAGGCACACGCCTTTTTGCTTATCATTACGCTTTCCCGCTCTATTCATGTGTATCTCAGCATTTATTGCGATTTGAAACTTTGGTCCTTTCGAATTCGCATTTCGTCGATTTTCTGAGACTTTTGGATCGCCAGTGCATATCCCTCCGTGACTCGCGTTTTCTGCAACTTCTTCCCGTCTTCCCTTGTCTCATCTGCTCTTCGTAAGTCTCCTTCTCCCTTTTTCGTAATCCTATTTTCTGTTTGCTATTTTAGCTTCAGCGAATATTTAGTTCTTTGCTAAGATGGCCAAACATTTGAAAGACCTCATTTCTGAGGATCGTATCTCCGGTTTCCGGCAACATTTTTCTATTCCTGACGACGTCCATTTATCCCTTGTAACGGACAACGCTCTCGACATGGAGAGGGAAGATCAAAACACGATCGTATTCCCCCTTTTATCCATTGCGGAGGGCGGGGTTCGTTTCCCCCTACACCCACTTCTTAGGGCCGTTCTCCGCTATTGGGGTTTGATTCCTTCTCAACCCAATGTGAATTTCTTTCGAATCATCATGGGGATTGTAGAGTTGAATCGACGCCTTAGAATTAACCTTGGGATTCCGGCCATTCGGCATTGTTACGCCTTAGCCAAATCCTCTGGTCGGCTGGGGCGATATTTTCTCAGGGCCAAAGATACTGACCATCACTTGGTGACTATGCTTGCCAGTTCCGGTAAGCGAGTTGATGACGTGATGGTCAACGTCCGAGGTAATTGGGAGTTCGCTGAAGGGGAGGATTGCCTGGACCCTATTCCCAGACATAAGGGTGACCCAGGTTGCCACACAATGTTTTATGTTTGTTGGTCTATTTCTTATTCGGCTCTTTTCCCTAAATTGCTTTTTATCTTCTGCAGGTAATAGGTTGAAGAAAATTCTGACTTCGGTTGACGACGTAGTTCTTGGGGAAATCAAGACTGCACTCACATATTTCGGCCGCCCAAACGTACAAAAGCAAGGGAGAGCCGCCCATATTCTCCTTCGGTACGAACCCACTTACACTACTTTCTCGGCTGCAGACAATATTCCGATTCCATCCGGCAATCAACAGCTCTCGGCCCTTATCTTCCCCAGCTTCAAAAACCTTAGGCAGATCGGTCTCGTAGCTTCTGATTCGGGGGAAGACGCCGAGCCGGTTGTAGAGGTGATTGCCGATCCGGTTGGGGAGTCCACTGAGGGGCTTGTAGAGGGCGAGGCCGTACGCTCGGCATTTGAGGCCGTCGAGCCATCCGCCTCAGGACGAGCAGATTTCTCTTCTGGGGATATTTTTGCGAATTTGGGGGATCTACCCGGCGATTTTTTTGAGGGTATGGCGAAGGAAAGCCTAACGCAGATGGCGCGTAGAAGAAATGCCGAGCGGATAGCCGCCCGAAAGAAGGCTGAATGTGCCGAATCAGATCCCGGCTTGATCAAGCCCTTCGTACCCGTTTCTGAGGGGACGGTTGAGGTTGCTGTGTCCGACACGGGAAAAGAGGGCGGAGAACAGGCCGATGGGGAACGGCTGATTCCGGAGCAAGGCCAAAAGCGTGGTGCCGGGGGAGAAGCGAGTTCAGAAGTTGGCCCTGGTAGCAAATGGCCTCGGCTTGAAGAATTGGACGTGGTCGCTCCGTTCATTATTCAGCCAAAGATCAGGGATGTGCCGATTTTATCCGATGCTTCGGCCATTGAGGATCCAGCCGTGGCTCTGAGCCTGGCGGCTTCAGTTTCTCTGCCGGCTGACAACAAAGCTTACGGTGCCGTGCCTGATATTATGGCCGTTGCCCTAACTGCTCAATCGGCACTCCTGGTAGGTCACCTTTATTTCGCTCTTGTTTGTTAAAGGCGTCTGATCATACTGAATTGTTTTGCAGACGATTGGAAGGATCGCCGACTTGGGTCGCCGCCTGCGTGATGCTCTCGGGAGAATTGACCATTTGCAAACAGAGGTGCAGGGTCAGAAAAGTAGGGCCGAGTTCGAAATTATGAGAGCTGAAATGGAGAGTGCGCAAGCCGAAGCGGAGAAAGAGAGGGTTCGCGTCGCCAAACAGCTTCGTGTTGATGCTGAGGGTAGGGCAAATGCGAGCGAGGAGTCGCTCAAACTTTCCAAGAAAGCACTTGCTGAAGCGGAAGCTCAGTTAGAGGAGCTTAAGGCGACCCACGAGAAAGCCGAATCGGAGGCCTTTGAGGCAGGAAGAGGCGCCGCTCTGACGGAATATGTTGAAGAGGTGTCCAAATTTGAGAATCGCGGGTTCAAACATGGATGGCTGAAAGCCCTTGCTGCCGTTGAGGTTACATTGAATTTGCCAATTCCTTATGAGCAGGTGGATGTTGAGCCACTTGAATTCGATACCGACGAGTGATCTGGGAGCCGTTTACTGAGTAGGCGTCTTTTTATTTTTGTTTTTCTTCTTTTGGATAGTGCTTTGTTGGTTCAGGGTAGTTTTCATGTATAAATTGGTTAGCATCTGCGCGCAATTTATTAATGAAAATTTCCTTGTAATTTTTGCTACCACCACACACTTTTCCTTGTAATTTTTGCTACCACCACACACTTTGTTTGAAAGAGTTCTGTGGTTTAATTTTAATGAAAGAGTTCTGTGTTTGTCAATGCATTTGGTAAAATGGGATTGCATATACTGTGGGGAAACCCTGATTTGTGAGTTTGCCCTTTCCTCAGGGGGTTCATGAAAAGAATTCTAGTTGAATCAATTTGTGAGCCGGTTGGGGTACTTGGTCCGAATAGATTGATAAATCTGCTCTTGCCAGCCAGCTCGTGAGCCGGATGATTTTACTATGGCACAAATGATTTTATCTAGAACTCTTCTAAACAAACCGTACATACAATATCGTGTGTCCAAACTTTAGTTTGTTCCTTACTTGAATCTGAAGTTTTCATCAACAGTTCTTTTGTTTTTTTGTTTTTGTTTTTTTTGTTTTTTTTGTTTTTTTTTTGTTTTTTTGTTTTTTTTTTTTTTTTGTCGCTCATCACTGGAGGTAGAGAGGAAAAGATTGGTCAATATTTGGGTTCCTGCAGACTCAATACATATCCCATCAAAATCACCATTTGCAATTTCACTGCCTACTGATCTTGGACCCTTAGATTGATGAATCTGCCCTTGCCCCAGGGGGTTCATGATAAGAACTCTGGCTCCGAATCGATTCGTGAGCCGGCTGGGGTACTTGAGCCGAATAGATTGATGAATCTGCTCTTGCCCTAATCAACTCGTGAGCCGGCTGGGGTACTACGCACTTAGGCTGAACATATCCCATCAAAATCACCATTTGCAATTTCACTGCCTACTGATTTTGGACCCTTTGGTTGATGAATCTGCCCTTGCCCCAAGGGGTTCATGATAAGAACTCTGGCTCCGAATCAATTTGTGAGCCGGCTAGGGTACTTGAGCCGAATAGATTGTCCTGCCGTCAACTTAGTCGGCGTCAGGCGATTGGGTTTCGCGATTAATGAACTTGCCTCGATCGTGCTGCCTCTGGGAGTGTTAAGTGATCAGAGGTACAGCTCTTAAGAGTCTGGTAGGTATCTGTTTCAAACTCCTGAGAGAAAATCTATTGTGCGAATGTCGAACAAGCTCTTCTTTCACAGCAAAGGGGAAGCCAAGACATTAGCTGAGCTTGGCGGTGATATGAATCGAAGTGAACACCAGAGTGAACACCGTGCTGGGAGTAAGAGTTCTATGGGTCGAGAGAGGCGTCAATGTCCTCGACGTCGTAGTAGGTCGCCCAGACGGGATAGGCAGTCCCAGGGGAGATCGCCACACGCCCAAGTCGACAGGAGATCAGATGCGAATCCGTGCCCGTTAAGTTTTGCAGTATTTGTGAAGAATAGGCCCATGACGGAAGCGGACTCGATCGTGAGAGATCCAGACATGGCGATCGAGTTTGCTCGACAAATATTTCCTCCGGAAGTTCAGCAGTCAATGGTTGGTCGTCAGGACTACGAAGTGTTTCGCGAGGGTATTCATGGGGCGGTGAAAGGGCTCTATACGGCTTATGAAGTCGGCATGCGTTTGCGCGCCGCCCGCCGAGAGATGGAGAAAAAGGAAGAGCATATCCGCAGTTTGGAGGCTCGCCTGGAGGCGGCCGAACGTGAGTTAAGAAAGATCAAAGCGGATCGGGTACAACCAGCAAGGCCGGTGAATCCGATCGTGGAAGAGAGGGTTACCAGTCGGCTTATAAGCGCTGCCCTTGTCGATCGTGAAATGGCGAGCATGTTCGCATTGGAATCCGCAAAGGGGAGGTCTTATGAAAGAGGTTTTCACGAAGGGCGCTTGGTTGGAATCAAAAAGACCAAGGAGAAGCTTGCCGAAGAAGTTTGCCAATGTGAAAATCGTGGGTTTAGGCATGGTTGGATCAAGGCATCTCAAGTCGTCGAATCTCTTCGCTTGTCGGGAATCGATTCGGCGTCACCTCTCTACCACAGTAAGGACTTTCCGTTTTCTGCTTTCGAGGTTGAGAAGAGTGAGGATGAGGGTGACGCCGTATGACTTTAATTATTGTAAGATTCGAACGCTGGTCGCGTTCGCAGTTATGTAATTTCTTGGTTTTTTTTTTTTTTGAATAAAAGACACTTTATTGAAAATATCAAATTGTCTCCCGCATTCGGCGTGTCCGTGTTTAATTTTATTGCATAGATGTTTGGATAGACGTATCAGCATGTTAAATTGATGTGCCGATTCGTTGGCGTGATCAGCCTACATGTAATGGCCGTTTACTTTTGAATAAGCCATTGCGGCGTGTGTTGTTGAAATTTGAAGAAGCCGTGAGCCAGGGACCGGAGGGGTTGCGGCATTTTTGCATTTTTAGACTTAGCTCGAATGCCGGATGTCTAGCCGATTGGGCTAGATAATTTTTGCCCTTGCGCAACCTGTGCGCGTTTTAGCCAACCGTTGGGTTAACTAGGTCATGGAGAATGTTGACCGACGCCTGTCTCGTGGGGTTTAGTGTTGATAAAATCGCTTTGGGATTTGGGCCTCGAGATCGCGGCCATTGCTGAGAATAAAAGCAGCAGGCGCCTTATGCAATCAAACATGTTTGGCTCACGAGCATCTATTGCGTGGGAAGCTCAAGAGTTCTCACCATCAAATGGTGATGATAGTTGTAGGAGCTCAAATTCCGGCCGAACATGGCGCTCAGATGGTTTGCGGCGGAGGATTCTCCGGTGTGGGAGGTGGACCGCTGAAAAGAGAAACTGGAAACGCGTCAGCCTCCAAGTCGTTGAAGCGGATCGCCCCGAAAGGAGACACAAGGACCGCTGCTCCTAACCTCCCTTGTCTTGGATCTTGGCCTTGACATTGTCGATGGTGTCAGAGGCCCGGCGATATGCCGATTCGGGCGCGGTTAGATCGATGCGTTTTGAGTCGCGATGGTTGTTCAACGGACAAGAGTTGGATCGATCGGTTGATTTGTCTTAGAAGAGATAGATATTGTAATGTTCGAACGCGGATTGCGTCTATGTAACAACTTTTTAATCAAATAAAAAGTGTTATTTCATATAGTTGAGTCTTACTCTGAAAATCTTTTGTTTAGCCGTGCCGGATGAATGTTCCTGATCCCAACTTTTAATGGTTAAGCACGTCATTTCGTATGGTTTAATGGTTTGCTATTAGTTCGCTATCGGAAAGTTTGCTATCAGAGCTTTTGTGTAGCTTAAATATTTTTCCTGTATTCAGGGATCGGCCCTTGCCTTAGGCGGGATGCGAGTTTAACCGGAACGGGTCGTACTCGTGGGCCGGCTAAGGCACACCTTGTCCGGCGAACCATATTAGTAATTTCGGCTTAATTATTTGATTAAAGCAGGCTCCGGATCCGAAGGCTTATTCGGCCCTAAGGTGTCCAAAGGGCGCTCCGAATCCGGAGACGTATTCTGGCCAATCGTGACATCCATGAAGGGCGCTCCGAATCCGGAGGCTTATTCGGCCCTAAGGTGTCGTGCACCAGAGGGCGCTCCGAATCCGGAGGCTTATTCGGCCCTAAGGTGTCGTGCACCAGAGGGCGCTCCGAATCCGGAGGCTTATTCGGCCCTAAGGTGTCGTGCACCAAAGGGCGCTCCGAATCCGAAGACTTATTCTGGCCAATCGTGACATCTACGAAGGGCGCTCCGAATCCGGAGGCTTATTCGGCCCTAAGGTGTCGTGCACCAAAGGGCGCTCCGAATCCGGAGGCTTATTCGGCCCTAAGGTGTCGTGCACCAAAGGGCGCTCTGAATCCGGAGACTTATTCTGGCCAATCGTGACATCCACGAAGGGCGCTCCGAATCCAGAGGCTTATTCGGCCCTAAGGTGTCGTGCACCAAAGGGCGCTCCGAATCCGGAGACTTATTCTGGCCAATCGTGACATCCACGAAGGGCGCTCCGAATCCGGAGGCTTATTCAGCCCAAGAGGCTTGAGGGAGAGTTTGCCAAAGAAAATCGATTTTGATTAAAACGTGGTACCAGTACAAGCATCAGATCCCACAAGTCGGGTCCATAAATGGATCTTCATAAAGTTTACGTTCACGCGGATTGCGGTGAGCCACGGATCTCTTCAATGCCACGGTCTGTCGGGAAGCGCATAAGCTGATGGTAGGTGCTTGGGACGGCCTTCATGACATGCAACCAGGGGCGCCCCATGATGACATTATACGGCGATGGAAGCTTCACAACCAAGAATTCCACGTCAACCGTTTTTGAGCCCGCTCGAACAGGTAACACGACCCTCCCCAACGGGTATTCTGGATTTGTGTTGAAGTCGAACAGTGGCTGAGACGACGGTGATAGGTCTGACTTGTTGAGGCCGAGTTCAGCAAAAGTTTTGTAATACAAGATTTCCGAAGTGCTTCCTGGGTCTATGAGAATGCGTTCAACGCTGAACCGACGTATGCGTAATTTGACGACCAAAGGATCGACGTGGATGGCCACTGCTCCGACGAGGTCGGCGTCATTGAACTTAATTGTCGGGGCTTCTCTGGGCCTGCCGGTCGACATGTTACGTGTTTGGGGAGCTGGGTGCGATTGAATCGGATGCACGGTCGGGGGTGCCGGCAGACCGTAGATTATGTGGATCACACCAAGCGGCGGTGAATCCTGTCTCAAGGCTAATGCTTTGGTTGGCCTTCCCTTGCTCACGTATTGCTGTAGTCGACCATCTTGCACCAGTTCCTCCAGATGATCCTTTAGCGCATAACAGCTCTCGGTTTCGTGGCCGTGATCTTTGTGGTATTCGTATCGTCTGTCCCTCCTCCGTGTGTCGGGAGGTCCCACCATCTTCGACGGCCACTTGAAAAATGGAAGGTGCTGGACTTTGGTCATTATGGCCGCGATCGACTCTGTCAACTCCGTATAGTTCTTGTCGGTTCGCCTTGGGCGTCTGCTGTCGACTTGTAGTTGTTCGTTCGTTCGGTGGGAGCACTGATCGCTTGATCGGCGGGATTCCCGCCTTTTGTCTCGCTTGGTTCGTTGCCGGGGCTCAGGGCTTGGTGGCGGCACGGAGCTTATTGGTCGAGCAATTTCGGGGAGGGCCGTTTTGCTGGAGATTTGTCCGGCTTTTATCCTCAGGGCGTCATCTTCGACTTTACAATATTCTTCAACTTTCTTCATCAGCGCCCAGACTGTTTTGGGGGGCCTTCTGGTTAGGGAACTGCGCAGAGCACTGTCAGGATGTAAGCCCATTTTGAAGGTAGTGATGGCCATGGAGTCGTTGCAAGCGTCGTCAACAAGGTTGAAGCACTCCCAATATCGTGCCGAGTACACTCTGAGCGTCTCTCCCGACTGGATCTGCATAGCCCAGAGGGAGTCGGCCTGTTTCGGTTGTACCTCGTTGGTGATGAACCTAGCCCTGAAGGATTTCTGCAGTTGGCGGAAGCTTTTAATCGAAGCTGGCTTTAACTTGTAATACCACCTGACGGCTAGTGGACCTAGGCTGCTAGGGAATATTCGGCACATGAGGGCTTCATTGTTTGCGTGAAGCGTCATGGCCTGTTTGTAATGACGGATATGATCAGTGGGGTCTGATTTTCCGTCGTAAAGAGTGAATGACGGAGCTTTGAATTTCTTAGGCAGGGACGCCGTTGCGATCCGTCGCACGAAAGGATCGTGCTGGTCTTCCTCGTTTGAGCTGCTTCTCATGCGCTTGATCCTTGTTCGCAGGTCCTTGTCGGAGGAGCTGGAGGTTTCGGATCGTCCCCTTGCGTCGAGCTCCGTGGATAATGAGTTGGAGTTGCTATCGGTATCCTTTGGTCGAGCCCGAGGTCTTTGCCCGTCTGCCCTCGGAGGTCGCTCTGGTTCCTGGCCCATGGCCTCTCTAGATTTTGCTACCTCCAGGGCCAACTATTGACGGAGTCGTTCGTTCTCAGCGATCATGTTCTCGAGCCTTTGTTCGTTCTGCTTTGCTTGTTCCATGATAGCCTGCATTGTTTCTTGTGCTGAAGTTGTTGGCGAATCAAAGTTCAAGACGCGTCGTGCCGCGATAGTTTCTTTTCCGAGCATATTAGCTGGGGTGAGGTCGTCTTGCTGTGTGATCTCATCGGTGGCTATCGGAGGATCTTCGGTCACGCCTTCCATGGATGTATTTGAGTATTCCCACAGACGGCGCCAATTGTGGGGAAATGGTTTGGAAATACTCCTCAGATCTTGGAAGACGCCAATGATCCTCAGCTAGTCACCTGCAAAGATACAAATACTCCGGACGGGGGTGCCGGAATTAGCACTTCGACGGACAAGTTAGTTCCTGTACTCAAGAAAGCTTGTTCACTAAGTTTTTAGAAGTGATTCTTACCTCCTTCTCCTAGTTCATTGCCATTATATTTATACTCGTTTCCTCTGATCCTCGGGGCCAGGGCCTACTTTTTCAATCATTATCTTTTCCTATATTCGGCTCCAGGGATCCTCCCCTATTCGGCCTATTTATCCTATTCGGCCCCTTATCCTCGCGGGATATCTGCCGGCTAGCGTCAATCTTCTGATATATACCTCCTCTATCTTCGCCAATTATTCGGCTACCACACACTCCAATCAATATAATTCTAAACGTAAAATTCTAATGTAACATACTGTAACATGCACAAAAATACTAAAAAACTCCTTAATTTATTTTTCCCAAACATAACACTTACAGTTTGAAATTATATATTTGCTCAAAACTTACTAAGAAATTTTTGTACTTCTTTTGGAATTGTTTGAAGAATCCCACATATTTTTTTGGAATATTAAATTGGAGTGTTATGTTTGGAAAAATTACATTAAAGAATTTTTGTGTGTTACGTTGGAGTGTTACACTAAGGAGTTTTTTTAGAGTGTTACATTTGGAAAAAAAAGTACGCAGAGAAATTTTTTTATGTGTTACATTGGAGTGTTACACTAAGGAGTATTTTTAGAATATTATATTTGAGTGCTACGTTTAGAAAAGTACATTGAGGAGTTTTTTTGTGTGTTACATTGGAGTGTTACACTATGAAATTTCTTTCAAGTGTTATATTGAAGTGTTAAAGTTTGAAATTATACATTTATCCAAAATTTACTAAGGAGTTTTTGTACTCTTTTTAAAATTTTAATAAATCTCGAATCCTTTTAGAATGTTTGAAGAATTTCAAATTTCATATAATTTTTATATTCCTTTTGAAATGTTTGAATAATCTCACATTTCAAGTCATTACAAATAAAAAATATGATTTTAAGTCATTACAAATAAAAAATACTCTCATATAAAAATTCATCCAAAATACGATTCCTATAGGTTGCGTATTTTATCTTTTTAGCACCAAAAAAAAAAAAAAAAAGAAGAAGAAGAAAATATAATAGAAATAAAGGTATAACTATCAATTCAATTTCTAAAAAATATATTAAATTTACCTTTTCAAAACTAATGAGATTGATTGATCTATAATTTTTTTTTTAAGACTAATGAATTATTATTTCTAAGATTAAACGGTTTATCATTCCTCGGAATTTATAGGTAAATTTTTTTTAACCCAAAAAAAAATAAAAAAGTTTCCTAGTCCATAATCTTCCACGTGGCACTCATTCAGTGCTTCATGTGATCCACATGATGCAAAGCAAAATTCAGCGTATATATATGTGGTCCGACAAGACAATCTAATCTCACCCTTTCAGACCTTATCTCTCTCCAATGGCCATCCCAAGTTCTCCAGACTGGTCTGTGGCTTCCTCCATCAACTATTCCAAAACAACAACCCACAAGAAGTCTATCTTTCCCTTGGATTCAAAATGTAAATCCTTACATTTTCTGTGTCTTCCATTCAGAAATTTGAGAGTTTTCATACCCAACTCCACTGGTTGCCCATCACCCATCTTGGAAGACCCATCATCATCAACAACCCAAACACCACCAATCCTTCAATTGAACCCCAAAATTCAACATTTTACAGCAGAAGATGAAGATGCCCATTTTCTTTCTGGGGGGGACGTAAATGGTTTCATATGTAGTTTGTTTGAAGACCCCCAAACCCAAGAACTTGCATATAATTACTATGAAAAAGCAAAGCAAAACCCAGATTATGAGTTCCTACCCAAGAAATCGACTTTAAACTATCTGATCAGGTACTTGATACGTTCAAAGAAGTGGAGTTTAGTTACTTCAATCTGCCAAGATTTCAAAACTTTCCATGTGTTCCCTGATAGCTTTTCTTGCTGTAGATTAGTCAGTTACTGTGTTAGAGCTAGAAAATTCAAACTTGCACATACTCTGCTACAAGTTTTCAAAACTGACAATGAAATTGCCACTTTGGCCTTTGATTCAGCCATGAAAGGCTATAACAAGCTTCACATGTATAGCAGTACTATTGACCTCTATGGCCTTATGAAATCTTCTGGAATTGTTCTAGACCTCGGATGCTATTCCCAGGTGATGGAAGCTTATATGAAAACTGGTGATTTTGACAGAGTTGTTTCATTGTTTGAACAACTTGAAACTAGATCATCTACAACAATAATTGATTCAACATCATCACCAAAACCAATTTTTAGGGAAATTTATGGGATTTTATGTGAGTCATTGGGGAAATCGGGGCGTGCTTTTGAAGCTCTCGAGTTCTTCAGAGACATGAAAAAGAAGGGTATTCCAGAGGATCATTCAATTTACTCTTCCCTGATTTGTTCATTTGCTAGAATTCGAGAAGTAAAGATAGCAGAAGAGCTTCTCATGGAAGCAGAAAGCAACAAGATGTTGAGAGATCCAGCGGTTTTTCTGAAACTGGTTTTGATGTATGTTGAAGAAGGATTGTTAGAGAAAACCAAGGAAATTGTTGCTGCGATGAAGCGTGTGAAAATCAGAGTCTCTGATTGCATTTTTTGTGCAATTGTTAATGGCTTCTCCAAGAGAAGAGGGCTTAGAGCTGCTATTGAAGTTTATGAAGATATGATATTGGAGGGTTGTGAACCGGGCCAAGTGACCTATGCTTCGATTATTAACGTGTATTATCGTCTTGGGCTGTATCTAAAAGCAGAGAAGGCATTCTCAGAGATGGAAAACAAAGGGTTTGATAGATGTATTGTGGCCTACTCTAACATGGTTGCAATGTATGGTAAAGCAGGTAAGCTCAGAGATGCAATGAGACTCGTAGCCAAAATGAAGGAAAGAGGGTGCGAGCCAAATGTTTGGATTTACAATTCTCTCCTCGACATGCATGGAAAGCTCTTGAAATTGAGGCAGGTGGAGAAGATATGGAAAGAGATGAAGAGAAGGAAGATTGTGGCTGATAAGGTGAGTTACACGAGTGTCATAGGTGCTTATAGTAAGGCAAGGGAGTTCGAAACGTGTATGAAATATTACCATGAGTTTAGGATTAACGGAGGTGTGATTGATAGGGCAATGGCTGGAATCATGGTTGGTGTGTTCTCTAAGATGAGTCGGATTGATGAGTTGGTAAAGCTTTTGCAGGATATGAAAACAGAAGGAACTCAGTTAGATGGGAGGCTCTATCGCTCCACTTTGAATGCTTTGAGGGATGCTGGGCTTCAAGTCCAAGCAAAATGGTTGCAACAGAGCTTTGGCACCATGTAATGTAATGTACGTGCTTCAGTACTGCTGATCGAAAAAGAAAAAAAGAAGAAGAAAGTTACATAGATAGAAGGGTTCGAATTGTACTTAATTCTTTAAATTGTATGTCATGATATTTTATTGGCAACGAATACAGAGAAATCAGAAGGTTGATGACATCTTTACCTCTCCAGGCATCACATTAGGGCCATTTGAAAATGTTATGATTCCCATAAAATATAGTTGATTTAATAACTTGCATTCTTATTGTTATTGTTATGCACTGGCACCCTGGTTCTTCTATATTCTCATTGTTATCATATTCGTTGATTCGTTCTTCCTGTTATGAAATGCACAAACGACCTTTATAGCTGTTTATTTGCTCAAAGATATATATCTGTCACCACTCTTGGCTCTTCTTTTTATTTATTATTTTGGATGCATAGTTGGGATATTTTTGTTGAGCCTAAGGTGTTCAACTTTCTGTGGAGGAGGAGGATTAAGGGCAACAATGCACTTCCCAAAGTGGTTTCACAGTAAAAGTTGGTTTTTGTTTTCTGTAGTTCTAGTTCAGTTCTTTCACTTCTTTAAGAATTTCTTGTATAGTTTATTTGATTTCTGATTTTAGGTTGTTAGTTTCTTTTAAGTTCTTTTAGTTCGTATTCTTAAATCCTGGTGCTTGAATTTTGTTCTTGTTATGGGCATACAGGCTTGTATGTAATCAAACCATATATGAATGTTGCCTTCAGATCTGTTAGTTAGGATTTAGTTGTATGTCTATTTTTTTGTTCTTATTTAATTTATTGTAGCTTCTTTGCCCACGGCATATGGGATTTCACATTGCTCCACTTGTATTTTTTTTGTGGTTAATTTTGAGTCTCTAAGCTAACTAAGCAGACCAAATCAAGCCTTAAGTCCTATTAAATGGGGTCAGCCAGTCTCTAAACTAACTACAAATATATATATACAACTTTTTCATTATAGGTTTCTGAAAATAATTTTTTCATATTTGGAATGATTTTTTAGTTTTACGATTTGCTCTTATTTTTTTGTGGGTAGGTCTTTGCTATTCTGAGTTAAAAGCAGCGAAGTTACACCATGATAAACACACACAAACACTTGGGCAATTCTCAAAAATGATTGCTTGCAGTGTGATTGCAATCCATATTAGTCATTTACCTCACCAAAATCATGCATTCACTGAAAGGCTTATACATCACAGATATTTGGCTATTGCAAACAATGTTTGTTTTTAAAATTTTTTGTGAACATATTAGAGTCGTTGCCAAAATCCATGTTGATCTATTTTACAGAGGCTTTGTCCCGGTTGCAAAAAGTACATCCCTCATTTTGTCATTGCTGAAGTCCCTTTTGGCGGATTGGCCAACATATGCAATGAACTAACCAACTCAAAAAGTCTTTTTTTAATAGTGAAACTCCAACTACAGGACACTACATTGAGCTAATTCGAGCTTGGATTTTCTTGAACTACACTGTTGGAAAGTTTAAGAAGTCTAATTTCATTTGCCATTGATTTGTCTATAAGTTTCTTGGTAGGGGTGACCATTTTACAAATGGAAAGAAAAATGAGTGAGCACTACAACAAAATTGAGTTTTTATCGCTTGCACGCAAATGTCATTATATGACATGTCATAGAGAGTTGATTATCATTTACGACGTGGATGTAAAGTCGTAAAAATTAATAGATTACATCACATGAAACATTTTACTACATACTTTTTATGTTGTATATGACTTTTTATGGCATTTTTTTTGTATATCGTAAATAATTATACTTTTTACGGCATACTTTTGCATGCCATAGAAAGTTATTTTTCAATATATATATATATATTCACTATGTTGTTTCTATATCTCCTTCTATATTTTACCCACTCTATACAATTTCAAATATCATTACAAATTCATTTCTTAGAAAATACAGTGCTAAAATTTGCATTACAAAATTCATAAATTCCAATTTCTTTGTTTAGATAAAAAAATACAGATGAATGGCTCAATTAGAGCTATATATATCCCTCTAAATTTTTGTTGTTCTTTGTTTTTTTCTTTTCCTCTTATTCGTCTAATTCTCATGTAAAAATAGTCAGTCCTACATAACAAACTATGCAAAAGAAAAAATAGCGACTGAAATGATTAATCTGATCCACATATGAAGAAAGCAAAATATCATAGGAAGTCTTAGAGAATCATTAACGACATTGGCTAGCTGCTAGCTTGTTAGTTGTATATTAGACTTACCTATTTCTATACTTATCTATTACTATACTATTTAGATTTCTTGTATACTTAGATTTCTTGGCCTATATATGCAGACTTCTCTTATTGTATTGTATACATTCATTAATATAATTCATTGAAATATACAGAGTTATATTCTCTCTCTCTCTCTCTCTTTCTCTCTCTCTCTCTCTCTCTCTCTCTCATAACATGGTATCAAAGCCATAATTTTTTTCTTTTTCTTTGCTCATCAGCATAATACAGAATATCTTTTTTGGTACCAAGGTCACTATTTTTTTTTTTACTATCTTTCTCTGAATCTACCATCAGCTTGCTCGGAATTTCCAGACGATTCCAACGCCACCAAAATCATCTCCAACGGACCAGTGACACGTCCTCACGCGCCGCCTACATCACCGCACGTCATATCCTTCCGTCGCCACTCTCACATGCGCCTGCACGCGCGCCTCTTGTCTCATGTGCACAACGTCCATCTGTTGCTAACGTATGTGGCGCCCTTTCTGCTAACCTGCGTTGTTCCCCTGTGCGCTACTGTGCGCCGTGCCTTGCTGACGTCAACTCCCCTACTGCTGACGTCAGCCCTATCTCCTGTTGTTTCTTGCTTTGGCTATTTTTCATCCATTTTCGGCCTATTTTGATTGTTTTGGCCTGATTCCTAACTATTTTCGACCTTCCAGGTTCACTGGTGCACTCAGTTTTACCTAGTTCTACTCCGACACCACCAGACCCTCTTTGTGAGTCATATTTTGCTCACTCCATGGATCATTCAAACAAGTCTTCTCAGCACAATGGTTCTTCTAAACCACCTACAACTCATAGTCGGTATCACACTTCGGCTTACTTTGCCTCAACTGCTACTCATCACCAGCCACATATTCAACATTCTCCAAGTCACTCTTCTGCACCTTCACCAACCTACACTCTTCATGATATTTAAGCCATTGTGAAAAATGTTCTTTCTACCTCTACCTCTACCTCTACCTCTACCTCTGGTACACCCTCTACTGCTCTCTCAGTCACTTCAAGTAACTCTTGGTATTTTGATTTAGCTTGTTGCAATCATATGACCTTTGACCCTATACTTTTTTCTTCCGTTACATCTTCTTCTAATTTACCAGTTATTCACACTGCTGATGACTCTCAAATGCATGTTAGTTATATAGGTCATATCTCCACTTCTAATATTTCTCTCCCTCACACTTATCTGATTTCTAACCTTACACCTAATCTTATCTCTATTGGTCAACTTTGTGATCTTGGCCTCATTGTTTTATTTTCTTTAACTGGTTGTGTTGTGCAGGATTCGAAGACGGGACAGATTCTTGGGATAGGTCGTAGACATGGTCGTTTGTACGAGCTCATCCATCTTTTTCATTCCATCATCCAGTACTTCTCCTATCCAAACTGCTTCTATGTAACTAATAGTTCCCCTCTTGCTTTATGGCATTCTCAGTTAGGTCATGTGTCTTTTGGTCGTTTACGATCTCTCGTTTCAAGTGGTCAATTAAGTCCCGTTCCAAATGATAAAATCGACTGTCTATCTTGTCAACTTGTCAAACAACATGTTTTACGATTTTATACTAGTACCTCTATGTCTCATGCACCTTTTGATCTTATACACTATGATGTTTGGGGGCCTTCACCTAATACCACTATGGGGGGAATCTAAATACTTTGTCATATTTGTAGATGATTTCACTCATTTTGCGTGGTTATTTCTTATGAAATCTCGTTCTGAGTTACACCAAATATACTATGATTTTTCATAAATGGTCAAAACTCAATTTTCTTCCACCATCGAAATTGTTCGTGCTAATAATGCCCAAGAATATAAAGAAACTCATTTTTTGAGATTCCTTCGTCAAAATGGTACACTTTCTCACTATTTTTGTCCTGGTACTTCCCAACAAAATGGTCGTGTTGAGCGCAAACATCACCATATCTTAGACAATGTCCATGCTCTTTTAATATCTTCTTCGTGTCTTGAACATTTTTTGGGGAAAGCTGCTCTCACAACCGTCTACACTATCAATCGTATCCCTTCTCTTACCATTAACAATCAAACCCCATATGAGCATCTATATAGCACACCTCCTGCCTATATTGGTCTTTGTGTGTTTGGATGTGCTTGTTTTGTTCTTCTTCGACCTCATGAGCGTACCAAATTAGAACCTCGCACTCGTTTGTGTTGTTTCTTGGGGTATGAGATTAAACATAAAGGTTATCATTGTTGGGATTCTCTTTCTCGTCATCCCTGTGTCTCTTGTCAAGTGGTATTTTGGGAACACAAGATGTTCTCTTCTCTGTCTAAGTTTCATTTGTCCACTCCTCCTACTACACCATTCTTTACAGATCATGCTCTTATGTTTGATGAGCTTAATACATACCCTACTTTCGACATAATGACTCTGGCCCATCATGAGGATTCTACTCCACTCTCTAATCCTGAGCCTACTTCTGCCCCACCTCCTAGTTCTGTCTTCATTCCCTCTCACAATAAGCCTTATGCATCCCTTGATTCCACTCCATCATCTTCTACACTAGAGGTGCCTCTTTGTCATTCTGCTCAAATAACATAACCTTCTGTACTTCTCCGTGATTTCATTGTTGGTTCTACTACTTTTTCTTCTCATGAACCTACTTCCTATCGAGATGATTGCTCTAACCTTCTTTGGCAGCAAGTTATGATTGATGAACTGTAAGCTTTTGATAAAAATCATACCTGGGATGTGGTTGACCTTCCACCTGGAAAGAGTGTTGTTAGTTGCAAATGGGTTTACAAGATTAAGACCCATTCTGATGGTTCCATTGAGCATTACAAAGCTTAACTTGTTGCCCGGGGGTTTACTCAATAATATGGGATTGAGTATGAGGAAACATTTGCCCCTGTTGCATGTCTTACTTCAGTTAGCAGCCTCCTTGCCATTGCTGCTGCTCACCATTGGAGTCTTTGTTAGATGGATGTCAAGAATGTTTTCTCAATGGTAATCTTACTGAGAAAGTTTATAAGCAACCTCCTCCTGGTTCCTCAATTCCATCCACCAAAGTTTACAAACTTCGTTGTGCTTTGAAACAAGCTCATCGTGCTTGGTTTGCCAAGTTCAATTCTACCATTCGTGACTTTGGCTTCTCCTCCAATGCCCATGATTCTGCTCTATTTATACGCAAGACAGAGCGTGGTATTATTATTCTTCTTCTCTATGTGGATGCTATGATCATCATTGGGGATGACATAGTGGGTATCTCTAGTCTCAAACAGTTCCTCAGTCGCAATTTGAGATGAAAGATTTAGGTCTACTTAGCTACTTTCTCGGCTTGGAAATTTCTCAAGATCCTTCTAGTTACTTTCTCACATAGGCCAAGTATACATTTGATCTCTTAGCTTGTATTGGTCTTACCGATTGCAAGACTGCGCCTACTCCAGTTGATCCTCAGACTCGTCTCACACCTCTTGATGGTCACTTGTTATCTGATACTACTTTATATCATCAGCTAGTTGGCAGTCTTGTCTATCTCACGATTACTTATCCAAACATTACCTATGTTGTTCACATTGTCAGTCAGTTCATGGCTGCTCCTTGCTCTCCATACTATGATGCTCTGTTCACATTTTGTGCTATCTCAAAGGTACTATGTTTCATGGTTTTCACTACTCAACACACTCTTCTCTATAGCTACATGCCTTTTCTGATGCAGATTGGGTAGGGAATCCTACTGACCGCTGTTCTACTACAGGGTTCTATTTCTTCTTGGGTGACTCTCTCATTGCCTAACGTAGCAAGAAGCAAATTTTGATTGCTTGTCCTAGTACTGAGGCTGAATATCGTGCTCTTGCTGACACTACTCAAGAGCTTATGTGGCTTCGTTGGCTTCTTTCACATATGGGAGTTTCTCATCCTGCTGCCACTAACCTCTATTGTGACAATCAGAGTGCTATTTAGATTGCACATAATGATGTTTTCTATGATCGCACCAAGTATATTGAGATTGATTGTCACTTCATACAACAACATGTTACTAATGGCACTGTTCGTCTTATCTTTGTTACCTCTACCGATCAGACAATCAACATCTTCACCAAAGCTCATCCTCCAAGATGCTTTTCTGACTTACTTTCAAAGCTCAAGTTGATATCTGCATTACCACCTTTTACTTTTCTAATCTCCTCTCCAAGCTTAAGTTGATATCTTCCTTACCACCTTGAGCTTGAGGGGAGGATGTTAGTTGTATATTAGATGTGTATATCTTCTAAACTTATCTATTCCTATACTACTTAGGTATCTTGGCCTATATATATAGGCTTCTCTTATTATATTGTATACGTTCATTAATATAATTCTTTGAAATTTACAGAGTTATATTCTCTCTCTCTCTCTCTCTCTCTCTCTCTCTCTATTCTATAACAAGCTCGTGAAAAAATGCCTCTTCACCTACGCGAATTACCAACCAAACAACTATAAGTGACCATCATAATAAATAAAACCAAAGTTATAAAAAACAACAATGCTACATTACCCTTTATCACTCTTAAATAACCCCTAATGATGTGGCATTGAGGTTAGATCTTGCATGATGGAATGTTTCAAATCAAAATTTGATACTTGTCATTTAAAGGTGATAAATTAGGTGTCTCAATCATTTGTTTATAAAAAAAATGACACCTTAAACATATTTACTCAAATACAAAAATCTAAGATTTTAAAAGGAAAAACAGAAGGAAAGAAACAAGGAAAAAAAGGAAAACCTTGATGGAAAAAGAATATTATTTTTGTATCTATTGAATCTTGTTCACTATAACCGTGGAAAAATAGAAAGTAGCAAAACTTGGTATCACAAAACCATCACTAAAACATGCAGACAGAAACTATATCTCCAATAACAAAGGCCCATGGGTGAGTTTGAAGAATAATTGACATTTTCTACAATAATAGTTGTCTGTTTTTTTCTTCATCTTCTTCTTTCTACTCGATCGTTTGTTGCACTTGAATTATCAGTTTGATTCTTTATGTCTATGTAGTATTGATTTTCATCATATTTATCTATTTATTGATTGGTTAAAAAATTTAATTTTCAATTTCCTTTTTGACATGGTTTGAAACAAATTATTATTAGTCTACGATTGTAAAAGATTGTCCTTCTCAATTGTTTAGAAAAAATAATGAAATTTCTCTTTCTATTTCTTTCTCTTTCCCTTTTTTTCTTTAAAATTTCCCCCATCTTTGTTTAGGTTTGTTTTTTTTTTTTTTTTTAATATTCCAAAATAATAAAAAAAAACAAATTAGAATATTGACCAACTTTTCAAATTATTTGGGAACCGAACCCACTTTTGAATCGCATTTTGAACATGCAATTTCAAATTGCATGTTCTGCGATTTTAGGTCGACATGAATAATGATGCGCTGATGTGGCAAGTTGAAATCGCATGTTGAAAATGCGATTTCAAGTTAACATGGCTCTCTATTTCGATGATGTGGCATGTTGAAATAGAGAGCCATGTTAACTTGAAATCGCATTTTCAAAATGCGATTTCAACATAAACTCGCATTTTGAAAATGCAATTTTAAGTTGCATAATTATAAAACCCATTCTGAAAATGACATTTGAAATTGAAAGTCAGCAGTTCCTTGGCAGATTGAAATTCTTTTCGCTTCAATATTTTTTAACATACATAGCCGAACTATTCATATTATTTTAGTACATATAAATTTTTATTCATGTCAAATCATTACTCCTTATATGTCTTTTTGTCTTATATTTTGAAGTGAATTTTGAGAAAAGATAAGGGCTCCCTTACCGTAATATAGTAAACGCTATAATTTTAACATAATTACATTGAGTTCCCTTATTTTAATTTGTATAATACTTAATTTTCATCAATAACTTTTTTAGTTATGCGAATGAAAAAATAATATTGTCATCCTTTTTAAACAACATTGTATATTTTATGTTATTTATTTTGTACTTTCACAATATCTGCATTAGTTTCAGTCCATTTAATTTTACTAAAAGAGAGATTAGCGTAATTATATGAAAAATATGAGGCTTAATGCATTTTTTTTTTTTTTTTTATAATTTCAAAGGAGGTCAGTGTAATTTACCCTAAAAGATAATAAATGCACAACATAAGATTTTTATTAAAGAACCACATAGTGGAATGGTACAAATTCAAACTCTAATGCATCGTTGGTTACTTCGATAAGTTAATACCTATGTTAATAAGTATAGGGGTGTGCGTAGTGCGGTTCGAGCGGTTTGAGAGTAAAATTATAAATTGAATGACGGATTAACGGATTGGCGGATTGGCAAATTGAGGTTTGTGTGGTTTTGGATGGATTGACGGATTGAAAAATAGTCTAACCAATTATCAATCATTTGCATAATATATTACACTAATTTGCATAATATTTTTCATATATATAACACAAACTAATTTTATATAATATTATATATATAACTACTAATTTGTACTAAATTTCACATCTTAAATCTCTCTCCCACTTATTTTTACTTTGATATTTCATTATAGGTTAATATATATATATATGTATGAACTATAGTGGAGCAGAGCAAAGGCAGATTATAAATTTTAAAGTTAATGGATAAAGCGATGCGGATTGATGCGGATTTGTACGGTTTTAGCAGATCGAGCGATATTTTGCATAACCCTAAATAGGTAGTCAATAATACAACATGCATTATTAGCCTTACAAAAGATAATACCTATGTTAATAGGTAGTCACTAATGCCACATGCATTATTATTAGTCTTACAAAAGATAAAGTCAATTTGAAAATGTGACAACTCTCTAAATCAACTAAACCAAACCAAACCAAACCAAGTCTTAAGTCCTATCAAATAGGATTGGCTACATAAATCATTATTCTCCACTTGACTCTGTCAACAACCATTTGGTTAGTCAAATTACAGAGATTCATATCTCTATTTACTACACTTGCCCACGTCAATCTAGGTCTGCTCTTTCCCTTAACACTTCCATCTACCGTCACTGTATCACATCTCTTTACTAGTGTCTCTGTTGGCCTCCGTTGTATATGATCAAACCATCTCAATTTATTCTCTCTTAACTTATCTTCTATCGGTGCTACTCCTACTCATTCACGAATATACTCATTCCTAATTCTATCTTTTCTAGTCTTATCACACATCCACCTTAGCGTCCTCATCTTAGCAACATTCATCTTATCTACATGTTGTTTCTTAGTTGCCCAACATTCCGTCCCATACAATATCTCTAGTCTAATAGTCATTCTATAGAATTTTCCTCTTAGTCTAGTGGGTACTCGTTTATTACATAGTACCGCAAAAAGCATATACCATGGCATATCATCTTGAATATTTCTCGTCAACTCATCCATAACTAAAGTAAAAAGATAAAGATTTAAGGTTGATCCTTGGTGCAATCCCACAGTAATTGAAAATTCACTTATCTCTCCAACAAGCGATCTAATAGTGGTCACCATACCTTTATACATGTCCCTAATCACATCAATGTACCATTTTGTCACCCTTTTTATTTCTAACACCCACCAGATTATATCTTGAGGTGCTCTATCATATGCTTTTTCAAGATTGATAAAAACCATATGAATGTCTCTTTTTCTCTATACTTTTCTATTACTCTCCTCAAAAGATAGATTGCTTCCATTGTTGACCTACCCGATATAAATCCAAATTGATCCTCTGACACCTCTGTTATATCTCTCAATTGACGTTCCATCACTCTCTCCCACACTTTAATTATATAAAACATCAGCTTGATTCCTGTATAGTTGTTGCAATTCTGAAAATTACCTTTATTCTTATAGATTGGCACTAAATTACTCTTCCTCCACTCTTCTGGTATTTTCCTAGTCAACAAAATCTTGCCAAATAACCTAGTCAACCAAGCAGCCCCCTTTTTAACCAAACATTTCCAAGCTTCAATAGGAATATCATCGGGTCCTAAAGGTTTGTTCAATTTCATCTTCTTAAGTGCAATCTCCACTTCAAAGTTCCTAATCTTGCGATAGAAACTGTAGTTAGGAATGTAATTGGTTTGGTACGGTCGGTATTTAGGTAAAATTTTTCACTGAATTGATAATGTCGGTTTTATTATTTTTAGCATCGATACAGACCGCTTCTCCCATCAAATTGTACCAGTTGAAACGATTCAATTTGATACAGTTTATGCAGTTTAGTATTTTTCGAATTTAATCCATTTTTCGAATTTAATCCATTTTTTAGTATAGTCACTCATTTATGTAAAAATATTGATTAGTCATTTGTTAACCATTTCAAACATATCCTATCCATCCATTTAATAAATATTTTACAGTTTCTAAATTAACAAAAAATACAAACAAAAACTAATAATAAATACTAAGGCTTTAAAAATAGTAAGTTAGAGTTAAGATTATATATAATAAGGGTATACTAACTTAGGTTATATGGATGATAGGGTTAATTAATTGAGATTAATAATTTATTATACTTATTAATATTATTATATTATTAAATTATATATATTATAAATACAATATATGTTGAGGCGGTTGGTTTCGGTTTAGTTCGGTGCATATGATGCTTAAATCGATACAGAACCAAAAATTGAAAAAAGTCAAATTAAAAAACCACACAGACCAATTCTTGTTAAAAAACAGACCAAACACAGACGGTTTGGTTCGGTTCAATGGATTTGGTCAACTTTTTCTATTTTTCTTACTTCCCTACCTGTAGTCTTGGTTTTCCTTATTACTAGCTACTTCCTCCCCTTTTGACTTTCCTCCATGTTTCTGATTTAACAACTTCTCAAAATAGTTCTTTCACATCTCCTTAATCTCTTCATCCTTCACCAACACCTTAAAGTCCTTACTCTTGATGCACTTAACCTGATTAAAATCTCTTGTTTTCCTATCTCTCATCTTAGCAAATTTATGTATTCTCTTCTCTCCTTCCTTATTATCTAGTCTAGTGTATAGGTCATCATAGGCTTTCAACTTAGCCTCTATTACTATTTTTTTGACCTCCTTATTAGCCAATCTATGGCTCGTAAGGTTTTCCTCAGTTCTATCCTTTTGTCACTTTTTAAAGCACTATTTTTTCCATCTTTACTACCACTTGAACCGCTTCCATCCACCACCAAATTTCCTTAGAGTTGGGTTCCTTTTCTTTCGCCTCTCCAAGGACTTCCCTTGAGATTCTCCTCATACAATTGGCCATCGAGTTTCACATAGTGTTAACATCATCTTCCAAGTCCCAAGTCCCAAGTACCTTCTATATCCATTCTATTCTTAAATACTTCCAATTTCTTCCCTTTTAGGTCCGACCATCTCGTCCTACGACACCCACTATCCTTCCTAGCTTGGTAATGTCCTTTAAAGCATAAATCTAGTACCAAGATCCTATGTTGAGGCATTAGGCACTTTCTAGGAATCACCTTACAATTACTGAATTGACCCACTCTTAAAAGTTATCAAATGCTCATTTTCTTCTTATACATAGTATTGGCCACCACCACGTCAGAAGCTAACGCAAAATATAAAATACTCTCTCCAACCTCATTTCTATCACCAAAACCATACCCACCATGCACCCTCTCATAACCTAATTTACCGATTCCTACATGGTCGTTAAAATCTCCACCTATAACTAGGTTATCTCCTATGGGTAGCTCCTATAATACCTCATCCATTTGGTCCTGAAATTCTCTCTTAGTCTGATCATTTAATCCTACTTGGGAGGCGTATGCATTAAAAACATTCACTGTATTCTCTCCAATACTAGTTTAACTAACATAATCCTATCATTCCTAATGACTGCAACTGCATTTTCTACAAGACCCTTGGAAACTACTATTCCTACCCCATTCATGTGTCTATCCTTGCTACTATAATATAATTTAAAACAGGTATCCTCTATTTCCTTAGCTTTCTCACCCGTCCACTTAGTTTCATGTATGCAAGCTATACTAACTCTCCTTCTAACCATGACATCTACCAATTCCATAGTCTTACCAGTTAAAGTTCCTACATTCCATGTGGCTATCCTAAACCTATAGTCTTGGACTAGCTTCTTTATCCATGCTCGTCCAGAAAAATGCGACAACCTTTGCTCATTTTTCACTGTACCCAGGCATCGATGTAGCACCCCTTGCTCTCTTCTTGAAACACTCAAAGACAGGCACAAAGCATCACTTAAGGGGATTGTGTTATAACACATTTTTATATCAAGAAATGATACGACATATCATACAACATAGTCACTTAAGATTGATAACATTACATTCAATATTAAAATACAACACATGGTACAATCAATTTGGATAATCATTAGTTATGTGACCTATTACTTGAGGCTGTTACATTGCTATTTGGACATCTCCTCATATTATGACCCCGTTGCCCACACAATTCACAATTTTGTTTGGTTTGAGACTTGCGCCAATCTATTGTAACGCCCCAAATTTTATCCTCCATTTTATAATTAAGACCATTAAATATTTTTCAATCATTTCAATGAACACTATTAAAGAACATGGTCTTTTAGACAAAATAATTTATTTCTCATTGAACTCTTCCAGGTGAACTATACATCATTATTCCTTTAACATACAATCAGTAGTAATAACAGTTCAAAGAGTAAGAGAAAACGAAAGTATAGTGCTCTAATGGCATACACATTTTCAAGGATAGTCCTTGATTTCACAAGAAGGGTGGACATTCAGTTCCAAAACACATTAACTCTGGAGCTTCAACAAAGAACATCCAATAAGCCCATGTGCTCCATTCAAAAATCTTCACTGCCTTGTCACTTGGGCAGAGTCACACCATCCATTCCTGAAATGTTGTTAGTTAGGGGTGAGCTAATGCCCAATAGGAAATACTATTAATAAGACATAAATAATTGAGATGCATATGATCATGCCATGCACTTGTTAGGATGAAATCCATATTTTCTCCTTTAAAACCAAAATTCAATGCATGATTTCCATTCAAAGTCTCATCTACAACCATGGGGTGGTAAATATGCTATGACGTCCCAAGCAAGAATCGCAAAACTATACACACATATATAGATTTATATATAGAAAATATTCCCACATTTGCTGACTCTAAAACCGACAGGGCGATGGGCACTCAAAACCTTTCCCTTCTATATTTGTTGACTCCTAAAATTGCGTGCTCATGGACACCCAAAACTATGCTTGTCCATATTTGTCGGCTCTGAAAATGGTGGGCTCATGGACACCCAAAAATTATTTCCCACATTCGTGCGTCGATAAGCTCAAGATAGGGAAATTGGGCACCTTGACTCCCCTCGCGAGTACCAAATACAGCACGTAACCTATTACTCAAAACCCGACTTAACAATCCGGACTCATATGATATTTACCCCCTTTTAACCTTTTCCAAACCTCCACAATATTGTAAAATCACATGAGAGAAATTATAATGCACATAATGCATAGGTTTTCCAAATCTAATTTACTTAAGGTTTATTCAATTCATAATTAAAATTTAACAACACAAACAACCAGAGATTTCTCCAACTTCTCAATTTCAACATTTATCTATTTCAATACAAGTATCCAAGAAGGTTCACCAAACCTTATGTCTCAACATCATTACCATAATCGTTCACCCAATTCCAAGATTTACGAATCAATTGAACCAAGCACCATTATTAAATTAAGTTCTAAAACTAGGGATTTTGAGAAAATTGGGGCTTTTTCCTATTTTATACTTAAGGGGTCAATATTCATCATCAACAACAAAAATCAACAAGAACATTCATAATCTTTCTAAAAAACATGAGGTATATGCCCCTTTTGTTTATCAAACCCACTTTATATCACAAAATCATCTCATACATTACTATAACTAAGAAAATACCACACATATATATCAAATCATAGATATAACAAGTTAAAACTACCCCTACCTGAAGAATGAGAGCAAAGAAGCAAGATTCAAGAAGAACTCTTTACGAAATCAAAATCCAATCAACAATATCTCCACATGGCCTTTTCTTTTTGCAAGGGATCTAGGCTTGATTCTTGGTGAGAAGGAAGATTTTTTAGTGAGATAAATTAGGGTTTTTTGGAGCTTAGGAGATGGGAAAGAAGAAGGAAAAGAAAAAGTGAAAGAAATGATCCAAAAAATAACTTTTAAGTTGCTGATATCACGCAAACTGCTTGAGCAGTGAATTCATATTCTCAGTATTTTTTCCTGCAAAACAGGACACTGGCTACCTCTCTTCATCGCTCGAGCAATAAAACCACTGTTCGAGCGGTCACTCTGGAAACACTTACTCACGCAGGCTCAGTTCCTAAGGCACTCCCTACACATCAACACTATTTCTATATGTAACCATTTAAGTAAATGTTAAATGAAAACATTTACTCAAGTTTACAATATAAATAAGGAAATACCCCCCTATTTGAATTCAAATAAAAATACAAAAGCATCAAAATCTAATTAAATCAAAAAGTAGTTCCCCAGTTTTAGTACAAAATAAATTTATGACTGAAATTTCTAAGTTTGATGTTGTAGTAAATGAGTTAATACTTTGTAGAAAAATTCCATAAAATCAAATTAGACTATTTAATATATAAGGAACAATTACCGCCAAAATTATTTAAAATCGTAAGTTTTGAAAAAACTCAATTTTCACACTTAGTAAATTTTCAAGTTGTAAAGGGTCAAAAATTAAGGTAAAAAATAAGTATGGACCTAAGTGCAGAGGTCGCCCCTGTTAGGTGACCAGGAATGATTAAAGGAGTTTGAACAAAAGCTCAAGGAAAGTGGGTCAATAGTGGGTCGGAGCAGGTCCGACCAGCCAAAGGTCAGAACAAGCTCCATGAAGAAAAATGTCTAAGTCAAGTTGTGGGGACACTTGCAACAACCAAGTTGCTGATGTCCATTGTCTCAGTGCTGCCATTTCTAGTATTGTCGGCACCGCCATCTTAAGTATTGGCAGCGCCACCATTTGAAGTTGTTGAGGGAAAGAGAAAATCGAATCAACTAAGTTGAAAAGGAAACACTTGCAATGGTAAACTTGCGGAGTTACTTTGCTGGCACAGCCATCTCTAGTTTTATCGGCGCCACCATTTGAACTTGCCACGGAAAAATAACCGCCGTAACAGCTACAACCGCCGCGATTAACTTGATGAGGGGAGACTCCACCAAGCTGATAGCAATCTTTGGGAGAAGTTTCCCCTTCCCAAGTAGAGGCAAATGCTTGGTGCTGATAGCAGGCCCCCAAAGTCATCATTAGCTCGACAATGATAGCTGGCCCTGAAGCTCACTAGCTTGGCGCTGATAATAGACCCCAAAGCTTACTGGTTGGAGCTAATAGCAGGCCCAAAGATACCAGTATACTACGGTGACCCCACGAAGATGGGAGCAAGGCAGCCCGAAAACAAAAGACTTCCTTCCCATTTACCCAGGTTATGGACCTGCCTTGGTTGCATAGGCAAGACCAAGGAAGCCCTCTTGGGTATGGTACTAATGCACAACATGGCTGATAGTAGTCCTGGCTGTGGCCTTCCCCTTGGGAAGCTAGGGAGTTTATGGTTAGGTGGCTAAAGGTGGAGGCATCGCTGAGGTGACCGCGAATATAGCTGATAGGAGGTTATGAAGTCCTGAGAATGCATGTCTTGGCTAAATCGAACTAAGAAGACAAGTGCAGTGGCAAACACTATCGTTGTAAGTGCACTTGCTGAGGTTCAAGCTAAGGAGGCAAGTTGTAACGGCAAACACTCCTGCTGTAAATGAACTTACTGAGGCATCTGTGCCAAATAGATAGTACATAGTACATGCAGAGGGACACATGGTACCTTCAGCCTGATGGTCCAAGGCAGAATATTCCATGGATTCTTAAGGACACATGTTCTCACTTTATTTGGCTACTTGATATCCTTTGGTGCCAATGAAAAGCCTATAAATAGGACCTATTTCTCAAGGTCCAAGAGAAGGATTTTTGGGGACTTGGGGAGATGCTGCCCATTTGTGCACTACTATTGTTCTCTCCTTCAACCACTTGCCCCACCCTCACCTAACTACTCATTCTCTAACTTTTCTAGATTTTTGTTGATTCATTCTCCAGCCAACTGAGATCCTTTGGATCATTAAGATAGTTTTGCCTCTCTAATCACTTTCTTAACCATTGTTCACCTCAAACCCCCTATATTTTTGGCAATTTCGCTGGGGAGGCTGCTTTGTTGATGGTCCATACTCACAGTGGGTTGCTGTAGACACCCCATTTTTGACCGTCCTAAAGACTTGGACGTCATCAATTGAGCGCTCAATGATTGCGCATGTTTGGGCTCGTTTGGAGTCCCCAAGGTTTTCGGCTGCGCGCCTTGCCCCTGAGTCTCTGAACTCTCTTGGTTTTGTGCTTGTTTTAAGCCAAACCTTGGTGCCCCCTTTTGCCTGGAGGGAGAAGTAGAGGTTTAGACCACTTTTCTCCCCTGCCAGCCAGTTTTCTCCCCTATAGACTACTTGTGGTGGTCGGTCAGCTAGGGTGGGTGGTCGGTCGACCATCGTAAGTGGTCAGCAACCTGCCACCACCTTCTTCTTTTTGTGTCGACCACCTTTCCCCCTCTGTCGACCAGCTTTTGTCACTGTCGACCACATTGGGTGGTAGCTCGACTAGGTGGGGTGGTCGGTCGACCACTTTAACTGGTCGGCGGCCTTTCTGCACTTTCTGCAGATATTTTTGGTGCCAGCTGTGCTAGCTGTCAGGCACAGAATGCATCCTCCCTACACGTATCGGGAGGGATTTGAGCAAGCTTTAGCTTGCATTTCTATATAAGGGGAAGTGCTTCCCCCTTAGAGAGGGTTCAGATTTTTTAGAGCAAAAAAATCTACTCTCTCTCTCTATATATATATATTTGTGTTTAAAGTGCTTGAAAGTGGAAATTCTTGGTGGATTTGCAAAGGAACTCTTGATCAAACACCACCATCATTGAGCCAAGATACTTGGGAGCTTTATTTAAGTGACTTTGATCTGATTTTGCCTCAGAAGTGGCTGGTTTCGAAGATTAGGCTTCAAGGGTCAGTAATAGCCTCTTTAAAGCTTTATTTTCATTGCTTATTTAGCCACCTTTGCATGCTATTTTAGGCTTAGCTTTCAACTGAAAAAAGGTCTGTTTTGAAGTGTTTAAAATGGTTGTTTAAGGCTTTGTTTGAGTTAGGGGTGGTTTACCCCATTTGGTGGCTTGTTTTGCCTTGCTTTGTGCCATCTTTTAAGGCCTTTGAGACCATCTCTTTTTGGCCTTCTCACCACTGAAACTCAGAGGAATTTTAGTGGTGGAAAAGTGGTTTTGAGGTCCCAAATGGGTGGGGGTGGTCCCCCCCTCCTCTTCTCTTGTTTGCATGTGTTGATGGCCCTCCAAAAGAGCATGTGTTTCTACTTCTTGGAGGCTTTGTTTAGGCTCATTTTTGTGACTTTTCAGACCTTCCATAACTCTATTTTTGGCTGTCTTGGTCACCTCTTTCATGCTTCTTATACTTGTAGTGTAATCCTACTTGTAGCCTTGCAAAGTAGCATGTCTTTGTGCCTTGAATTGGCTCCATCTCAACATGTTTTTGGCCATTATTTGCCATGCCATAACTCTATTTTTGGCTGTCTTGGTCACCTCTTGCATGCTTCTTGTACTTGTAGCCTAATCCTACTTGTAGCCTTGCAAAGTAGCATGTCTTTGTGCTTTGAATTGGCTCCATTTCAGCATGTTTTTAGCCATTATTTGCCATGTCATAACTCTGTTTTGGGTTTGTTTGATTGCCTCTTGCATGCTCCTTGCACTTGTAGTGCAATTTTGTTCACTAGCCTAGTGTATTTGATGTTTTAGCCTATTGATCTAGCATGCGTATGCTCTACTCCAACACATTTTTGGCTATGTTTTGACCTTCCTTAGGCAATTTTGAGTGATCTTGGTCCTTTGGGGCTTGCCTTGTATGGCCCTAGTGTAATTGGCCTTGTTAGTCTTGTGTTTTGAGGCCCTTAGCATGCTATATTTGTGATGTTTGTATGATATGGCATCATTTGTCATGGTATTTTAGAGCAGATACTTCCATCATACACTCATATGTCGCTCTTTAATTGTGTTTAAGAGTTGAGCCTTATGGCTCGTTTGTGAGCCAATGCATGAACATCGTTTTCTTGCTTTTCATGCTATCTTCTCGGTTCATTTTAGCCACTGTTTTGGCGTGTTTAACCTCTATCCGGGGTTGGTTTGGTCATTTAGGCTTAGTATTGTATGTCTATAGTGTTATGCTCTTTGCTAGCTTCAATGCTTTCGACTCCGAGCATGTCTTGCATGCATCATTTTCATCCTTTGATGTCATTTAGCATCCTATTTCAGTGCTGAAATATGTGCCATTGCATGCCATCTTTCATTTGTCGTATCACTTTGAAAGAGGTCTTAAGCCCTTGGTTGGATTGAGCACAAAATCGAGGCATGCATGATGCTTCTTTCATGCTCAAGAAGCTTGTGGCTTGGTCCGTCTTTCCAAATTAGAGGACCCTCACTTTTGGACTTAACCGATTAAGGGACTAATTGGTAATCTAAAATGTGTAAATAAAATTGACTCAAGTAAAACATGCCAAGATAACATGTTGTGTTGTATTGCATGTGTTTGGATCGGACGTTAATCCAAACACGAGAAATGAGATTGTATTGCATGTGTTTGGATCGGACGTTAATCTAAACATGAGAAATGAGAGACGTTTCATACTTGAAGTGATGAAACGTGCCTCATTTCTTGGTCGCCGTCCCCCTTGATTGTGCATGATAGGGTGGAGGCCTTTTGAGTCTTATGTGTGCATTCATTGAGTTTTGCGCAAGCTTGATCCTTTGGCCATCATGCATTGAAAATGCTTGGTTGTTGGCGGCTAGAGAGTCAAGTGCCATACTCCTTTGAGCTTGAGATAGGATAAGGAGTGTGGAAATGCATACATTTTCTTGTAAATACACTGTCTTGCCTCTGTCTGTGCTCTATTGCAGCAACAGAAGGTATTTCAGACCTCAAGGTGTTCTTGAGATCAGAAAGAAGCAATATGGAAATCGGTGTAATTTTCAAAGGTTCAAAAGAGTGCAAACAGAGGCGTCTCGAGGCAAGGCGGTGGATTTTCGGGAGGACGCAACCGAGCATGCATATCCCCCTCACCCGCGAGGCCATTTATCGCTTTTGTTAGCTAGTCGTAATTGATTACCTGTGTTGTAATTAATTTAGCTTAATGCTTTGTAATATTGTAATTAGCTTAGATTAGCTAGTTATTCAATTTGGTTTGTAATAATTAATTAGCTAGAATAGTTAGTTAATTAGTTGGTTTGTAATAGTTAGCTTAATTAACATAGCTAGTTAGCTTTCATTTTATTCGGACCCTCCGTCGAGAGGACAAATGTTGTAATAAGTGTGCGTGTGTGTGTGAATGTCTTCCAACCCCACGTCTTCTCCCTTTTACTTAACTGCTTTCGATGGTTAGTTTTAGGGCATATTTCAATTAGTATCCTTATGCTTTGCATGAGTGCATCATTCATTCGTATTGCATGCACCGGGCTCGGCGCATCATTCGAACTGCATTGAATTTCAATACTTACTTGAATACGTGTTTCAAAGCATGTTATCGAGTGTTGCATTCATATGCCATCTTAGAATAGCTAAGCCTATTTAGCTGCATTTTGCATGTGTTGCATTAGGCATCTTAACATAGCTAGGATCATGCATTGATTTCTAACTAGTTTTCTTTCTTTGGCATGGAGTACACTGTAAGTGTTTACACTTTAGCATCCTTGCATGTGTGTAAGTGATTGCCATGTTAGCATGCTTGCCATGAGGCTATCTGCTTAAGTGCTTAACTGTATGAATGCCTGTGGATAAAGGCTTCATTGCTTGAATTTGAACAATTCATCAAAATGTGCGTTTTAAGCCCACTTGTTTGTGGTAAATCATGTTTTAAGCCCACTTGAGGGTGGCAAATCCGTGCTTTAGCCTACTTGCGAGTAGCACCTTCAAACCATTTTCGAAAAACAAACATTGAGATGTTTTGTTCCAAATTGAGTGATTTAGTCTATACTTGTGTGTTGTGCGTATCACATAGCAAGTTAGGTTAATAAACCGGAATAAGAACACATGTGTTTATAAAAACAACATATCATGTTAGTAGAGGCCAATCTTTGATCGGGCGAGCGGGGTGCTCATTTCAGGACTTTTTCCCCTTGTAGCCAAGTTTTTGAGCGGAGGCAACTTTGGTGATGACGGACACGTGGCCTTAGGCACGAGTCAGGGTTTCCAAAATTTTTCCAAAAAAACAAAATATTTAGGTGGCGACTCTGAAATCTGGCAAAGCAATCCATGTTTGGCGCTTTTTGATTAAAATCGATTTTCCAAAACGATTTTCCGGATTCGGACTCTTTGGTGATTTATCAATCTTACATTGCACTTTGTGAGATTAGATTCAGAACCGTGACAGGAGCCTGAACTGTAGTAGCTATGAACCCAAATTCGCGCCCTCTCCGAAAAGGGGGCGCGCGGAGCGAGTTCGGGCGATCTACAGTTGCATACTTTGCCCGAAAAAATAACGGAAGATGAAGTTCAGCAGCAACCACGGCAGCAAGGTTCTTCTAATGCCAGAGCAGCACATGTTGAAGGCCACGACCGCAGTGTTGTAGTTAAAGCATTGCAGTCCCTTCAAGACACACATACAGAGATTTTGACGGCCTTACAAACTCTCACCGACGCTATTATTGCCATGGCATCCAGGCCAGTTCTAGCACAGGCGCCTCCACCTGTAGCAGTTCCAAACCCAGCGCCTAACCCGCTTCCTGAGAATTAGGCTCCAGTCCAGGTATGTCCAGTGATACCTCAAGCAGACGGTACGACTGCTGGTTCAGTTACCCAAGAGCAGACTGGTCCTTACCAGCCTACTCACTTTGTCACTCTAGCCGATGTCCAGGCTATGCTCGAGCAGGAGCGCAGCAAGAAGCAAGTGCCATCTCTCCCAGATCCAAATGTTAATCCTTTATATCCTCAGGAAATACTGGCCATGACATATCTAGTTGGGTATACAGTACCCAAGTTTGTGAAGTTGGATGGGAAGCAAGGCAATGCCAGAGAACATGTGGTGAGGTTCATTGAAACCCTTGGTGTCCGTGGTAGTGACCACCTTCTATGCCTTCGGAACTTTTCCAAATCACTCACTGAAAGGGCCTACAGCTGCTATGTGAAATTGGCGCTCAACTCGATCAAGAGTTGGGAGAAGACGGTGAACAAGTTTCACACGAAATTTTTCCAAGTCCAAGAAAAAGTAACAACCCTCACACTTGGGTGAGATGTTCAGAAAGTGGATGAAGACATACTGGACTAAGTCAAACGATTCCACAACAATGCCATTGATTGCCATGAACCAATAAATGAGCCTCACTTAGTCAGCATATGTGTGGAAGGTGCCCTATGCGACTACAAACTTTCCTTGGTAAACCATAATTTGCCTACCTTTTCGGCCTTGATTGAAGTGGCCAAGAATCTTAGTACCACGAGCCCCTTGCATAGATCTCATGACAGTTACTGCTACTCTATAGTAGTAGAGTTGCTATGGTAACCTCCTTAGGAGGGAGCCACTCGTAAGAAGAGGCGTCATCCTCTTGGAAGAGGAAGAGTTATGAGGACAGAAATTCCTATCCTTTCAATCTTGAAAATGTCAAAGCCTTGGTCAAAGAGTGGGTAGTTGATGGTGAACTTACCTTACCACTGGGCCCCGACCAAGAAGAACAAAGAGAGCCCAAATTATTTTATCTATCATAGAGCCACTAGACACCCTAATAGGGACTGTTGGACTTTGAAAAGCATCTTCAAAAAGAAAGTTGCTGCGAACGAGTTGAAATTCAAAGATGCGGGTAACCACGATGTAAAAAAGAACCCCTATCCTAACCATAAGGAGAAAGGGAAAAATGTACATATGATTTGGTATCTTAGGCCTGTACACGATCAAGTGCACATGGCATCCTACTATGATGAGTTGGAAGAAATTGCAGTGGCCAACTTCTTGAAGCAGTACTTGCGGAGGGAAAACTCGCAGAGGATACCCATACCCATGCCTTACAAAACTCTGTCAAGTTTCGCACCTTCTTTGACTAGCTAGGGCTGAGCCAAGCCACCAGATTAGAGGCGACAAAGGCTATCATCAACATCTCTAAAGTGTATCATGCTGAAGTTGTTGAGGCTAAGGAGTATGTGCCTCAGCGGATCCAGAAAGACTATGGGTCCATTACTTTTTCAGAGGTGGACAGGACGTACCTATTCCCTTATAACCACTCTCCCTTTGTCATAGCTTACATAAATGATGTGGAGTTCAAGGGTGCTTTCCTTGATGGGGGCTATCCATAAACATCATGACTACCGACACCTTTACGAAGGCCAATATTCCATAATCCAAGATGGTTTGCCAACCCATCACTGTGACAGGCTTTGGTAGTGAGAAAAAAGTTACTAAGGGTCATGTTGTAGTGGACTTGGCAGTTGGCGAGATCCGCTTCGTAACTAAGTTCCATGTGATTGAGGCAGATACAAATTACCATATGATACTTGGCAGAGCCTAGATGCATCGATATGGCCTGGGTAAGAGAACAGTGACCATAAATGCGTTCAAAAAGTCGTTTGGATTAGAGGAGGCACACTACTCTAATGCAGTTTTCTTTACTGAGTTGTCAACTGATGGAACCCCGAGAATTGGAAAAGTTGCGGGGGTAAAGTTGCCAAGGTGGGAAGACATTCGAGATGTGGAGGCATCTCCAGCAAGCTGTGTGCACAAGAGGAGTTGCAAGTCTACAAGTCCCTGGCCAAAGATTGTTACAGTGCACGAGGGTAGCAAGACAATTTACTACTTGTGACGATCTTGGAGGGCCAGACTTCATACCCTGGGAGGATGGCCCCGAGATAAATAAGTGTGACAATGAACCGTCTAAAGAAAGGTTAGTTAAGACACCTGAAATAGTTCCAGAGTGCATGCAAAAAAGGCCTAAGTCGCAGCAAGAGGTACTTGCTGAGGTCAACCTTAGCGATTTTCCAAGGAAAAGCAAACCTGTGTTTATTAGCAGTGCCATGGCTACAACAACTAAGGTAGAGTTAGTAGCACTGCTAAAACTATACAGCGATGTCTTTGCTTAGGCGTATAACAAGATGCCTGGCCTTGACCCACCTCTTGTAACCCATGACCTTGACACATTTCCAAACTCCAGACCAATAAAACAACATGCTAGAAAATACCATCCTGATCTGGAAACAAAGATTAAGGAAGAGGTAGAGAAGTTGCTGACGGCTAAGTTCATTGAACCCATATAGTACCCAACTTGGCTAGCGAATATTGTGCCTGTAAAGAAGAAGAATGACCAAATCAGGGTTTGCGTAGATTTTCGCGACTTGAATAAGGCCTATCTAAAAGACTAGTTTTCGTTGCCCCATGTCGACACCTTTGTCGACTCCACTGTAGGCCATCAGATATTCTCTTTTGTGAATGGATTCAGTGGCTATAATCAGTTAAAGATGACGCCAGAATATGCAAAAAAGACGGCATTCATAATAGCCTTGGGAAATTTTTCTATACGGTTATACCTTTCGGTTTGAAAAATACAGGACAACCTACCAATGGGCTATGACTGCGGTATTCCATGACATGCTACACTACAAGGTAGAAGTATACGTGGACGATCTAGTGGTAAAATGCATCGAGGCGGATTGACACCTCTGTGACTTGGAAAAAAAATTTCTAGCGTTGTCAAAAATTTCGCCTAAAGATGAATCCTCTCAAGTGCGCCTTCGAAATTACTGCGGGAAAGTTCCTTGGCTTCTTGGTACACCAACGTGGGATTGAAGCAGATGGAGATAAAGTTAAGTCAATCATGGAGATGCCACAGCCACACTCTCAAATGGCCTTCAAGAAATTCCTAGGCAAAGTGTCGTACCTTAGGAAGTTTATTCCAACCTTTGTTGAAATAACCTTTTCCTTTGGGATGCTGCTGAAAGGGAATCACAAGTTCGAGTGGCTGTAAGACCACCAATAGGCCTTTGATATGGTGAAGAAAGCACTTACCTCACCACTTACCATGATTGCGCCACAACCTGGAAAGCCTCTACTACTTTACCTTCCCTCCACTCCTTGGTCTATTGGAGCTTTACTTGTCCAAGACATAGATGGCATTGAAAAGCCAGTTTGCTACATCAGTTGGAAAGTTAATGGCGTTGAATCACGATATACACTAATTGAGAAGCACTGTTTGGCCTTAATCTTCACAATACAGAAGTTGCACCATTATGTTTTGGCACATCCAATCCAGGTTATGACCATGAGTGATCTAGCCCGATACTTGTTGAGCAAGCCCGCTCTAATTAAGAGAATGGCGAGGTGGTTGTTGGCCTTGGCAGAATATAACATCACGTGCATTATGCTAAGGGCTATGAAGAGCCAAGAACTTGTAGATTTGCTAGCACAGTTCCCGTCTGTCAAACATGAACCTACAGAGGTATCTCTACCTGGTGAGCTTCACATCTCAGCCGCAGAAGTTGAGATTTACAGGGACTTGAAATTTGATGGACCCTCCGGGGCTAGAAAAGGTGGTGCTGGCATAACACTGACAAGTCAAGATGGAGAGAAGTTTCACTTATCATACAAGCTTGACTTTTAATGTTCAAATAATGAGGCTGAGTATGAGGCATTGATACTAGGCCTGATTGCGGCTAAAAAAAAAAGGCCTCCGCAAGTTGAAAATTTGGGGCGATTCCAAACTGGTCGTGAAGCAAACACTTGGTAATTTTTCCTTAAAGGAGCCTCTTTTGGCCCCATACCGCACCATAGTTCAAAAGTTGTTTACTTAGTTTGATGATGTCCAGATCCAGCACACCTCTCAAACACATAATCGTTTTCCCGATGCCCTGGCTACATTGGGAGCAAAGGTGGATCTACTAGATGATAGTGGGGGTGTTTGTTTAAGCTTTTTTTAGCCAACTTATAGCTTCTAGCTTTTGAAAATTTATTTTGGACTGTTTGGTTAAACTTATTTCAAACAGCTTCTGATTCTAACAACTTATTTTAACTTAAAAAAGCTGATTCTGAGAAGTTGCTCACCCCTTGCTTCTGATTATCAGTTTCTACTGTGGACATATTAATTTACGGTTATACTCTTAAATTTTTTTATTTTTTATTTTTTAAAAAAAAGAAAAAGACCCAAATGGACTATAGATTATTATTATTTTTTTTTATGAGAAATGTGGACAAGTAATGAATAATAAAAAATAAAAGTTACTTAAAAAAGCTACTTCACAGCTTATTTAACAAACACTACTCAGCAACTTAAATCTATAATCTAACAGCTACACCAAACAAATTAACAGCTTTTGATTAACGTCATAATTTATAATTTGTTAAGCTACAATCTATAATCTGTTTTAACAATTACACCAAACAAGGCCAGTATAACCATTGTCATAGAGAAAAAAATAACACCAGCAGTGTTAGCTGAGGGACATGCAGAGCAAGATTTTGAGTGGTGAGAAGAAAACATAATCCAATAGCTAAAAATTGGCCAAGAAGCTATCAAACTAGCAGAACTTGCATCATTTCTGCTCCTCAAATGAGAGTTATACTTTTGGGGCCCTAACAAGCTTTTAGCAAGATACGTTGGTGGACAAAAGGCTACTTACAGACTTAAGCAGATCCATGCTAAGTCTTCTGGAGATGGAGATATCTGTCTATACCGATGGATACAAAGGCAAGGTTATTACTGGCCAGAGATGGAAAAGGAAAGCATTGAGTTGCAGAGGCAATATGCAAAGTGTCAATCTTATCCTAAAGAAAAAGAAGCTCCTTTCTTAAGCAATGAGGAATGGAGACAATCATATATTGACTTTCTTGAAAATGACACACTATCTGAGAATAACACCGATGCAATCAGAGTTAATAGGAGGGCCATCAACTTCTTCCTTAACCAAGGGAAGCTGTACAGAAGAAGCTTTAAAGGGGCACCTTTATCATGTTTGTCCAAAGATGAGGCAAATGAAGTATTGAAAGAAGCCCACAAAGTAGAGCATCAAGGAGGACAACGACTGTATGAGCACAGTATTCACCTTGGCTACTACTGGCTGACGATGGAGGAGGATTCTAAGAACTTTGTAAGGAGGTGTCAGTTTTGTCAAAAGTTTAGAAATCTGATATATGTACCGGTAGTTGAGCTGCTCAATGTCAAGACACCCTACCCATTCCGTACTTGGGCGTTTGACTTGATAGGCCCTATAGCACAACAGGCCAAAGGTTATCGATGGATACTTGTTGCGATTGAAGTTAGCACCAAATGGGTAAAGGCTATACCAATGAAAAAGGCGGATGGTGCGGGAGTAGCCAACTTCATCAAGGAAAACATCATTTGTAGGTTTGGCATACCTAAAGTAATGTTGTCCGATAATGGAATTTCTTTTTTAAATTACTATGTGGGAAGACGGCTAGACACTTATCGAATCAAGCACCACAAGTCCACTCCATATTACTCCTAAGGAAATGGACAAACTGAGGCAACTAACAAGACTCATATCCGAATATTGAGCAAGATGATGGATAAAGCTAGGGGCACTTGGCCTAAACAGCTCCTTATATCACTTTGGGCATACAGAACATCGAAGAGGAAGCCAACCCAGGCAACCCCATTTTCCCTAGTGTATGGGTTCAAAGTTGTGCTACCAGTTGAGTTGGCAGTACCCTCAGCAAGAATGCCTATGTCAACACACTTGGTTCTAGATACCAGAAGAAGTGACATAGATGCAGCCAAAGAAAAAGAGATCGGGCCTCGTGGGTAATGGAAAAATACCATCAGTCCATAGCCCGCGCCTACAATCAATCTGTCCAGAACAAAAAGTTCAAAGAAGGGGACCTCTTGTGGAAAACAATGGATGCAATCATGCAGAGGTAGCCAATCCCCAAGTTTTCACCAAAATGGGAAGGCCACTACGAAGTTGCTGAGGCAAGTAACAATGGGTACTACAAGTTGGTGAGGGTGGATGATGGGTTCAGAATTGGTCTTGTAAATGCCAAGTATGTAAAGGAATACTTTCCTTAGTTTTGTTAACAAACAGTTTCAAGTCTTTGTTAATATTTCCCAACACTTAGTGTGAAGAAAGTTTTCCATACTTGGTGAAATTTTATCCATGTAAAGACTTAGTCATGACGAAGTTTTGTTCATAGCAAGAGTTTTGCATATCTTTAGAATCTATGTAAAAGCAATGTAAAGAAAGCAATAAAATAAAACTCAGAAGTACTACCAAGTATCCATACTTTTTTTTCAAGAAAAAGTCAAACTTCCAGAACATGATTACAATGTTTGAAAAGAAGTTGTGACAAAGAAAGAAAAAGCAAAAGAGAACTACATCATATTAGACCCTTCATCAAGGAGTCTGTCAAACCAACATCCTGGGGTAGCTGCGTAATAAGGGCATAATCATTCTCCTTGAATCGAGCCAAGTTCTGACGATGTTGCTCTAAGACGCCCTCACAATCTCTAATGGTCTTTTCTAAAGAAGCAATCACAGCTATGTTATCAGCGTGCAAAAGGAACCCATCAACCACCTGGAGCCTTGCTCTCATCCAAGACAAGTTCAAGTCATTCCTCTCAAACCCGCTAAGGTTTGCCTCAACACCTTCCACAAACTTGCTTGAAGTCGTTAGAACCCTCTTAGTGGCAAGATCGCGAACAAAATTAGTGAAAGACTCTAACAACGCCGTATGCACCATTGAGCCTAGAACATTAAAAGTAGTGAATGTGTTAGGATACAGCGCTTGGATACAGACGAGTATGGGAGTAGCCTTAGCAAAAACCAAGTAGTTCAGAAAAGAGACTTTCCCATGGCACCACCGGCTTGGGTTGTAGTAAGAAGGCTCGCAGAACGACCAAAATTCTGGGGTCGACGCACCTCCCCTGAAGAAGACTGTCTAGCATTTGTAGCGGCATTGAAATAAAGAGATACCAGAAGGTGACTAGGCAAACTAATCTCGCGAGATAAGCCGAAACTAGCATTGCCTCCTTACCGATCTGAAAGAAGATGGTCCATGTTATAGTCCCCAATATTCAAATCTAGAGCAAGAGTACTGTCCATCCCTACAAAGAAGTCTTGTAACCCCCCAAGATTAACTAGCACTTTAGGAAAATGAGTGGGGTAAATGTCAACAAGTTGCTTAAAAGTCGCTGAAGTTACAAGATTAGAAGTACCCGCGACAGTAGTAGCAGCAGTGGTCACCAAGTTAATAGCCACCTTCGCAAGATAGATCAAGCTTAAAGACTCTATTATGGGAATAACCATTGCACCTTCACCCCCCATAGCAACTGGAGTAGCGAAAGTTATAGTATGGTGAGCAAGGGAAGACTCAGCGGAGTGAGATGAATTCCCAAAAATAATTTCTGTCTAGGGCAGCTCAACTTCAAGTGGCTCATTGGCTGCACACTTTTCCCTAGGGGCTTCAGAGACAAAGTCTTCACCACCAATAGAAGAGTGGTCAGAATGAACGAAAAGGTCTGGAATGATAACAAAATCAACAAGGTCTAGGACCTTTGGGTCCTTAGTATCCTCAACAGCTACATCACCCTCTCCAACTTCTATAGCAGATGGTACTTGTTCACTCTCAACGGGCAAATTGGTACAGTCTTTCTCCATATTCTGAGCCTCAGTAACCGGCTCTTCCTCAACATTTGAAAGTATTAGCCTACAGGCTCTTGGCCTAATGACCTGTGAAGTAATGAGAAGATTATCATCATTAGAGTCTGAAGAAAGTCCAATAGCTGTCGATGGACCCCTTAGGCTTGAGAGCAAAATAGCTGAGACATTACCACGTCCTGAGACAAATAATCCTTAGAAAAAGAGAAGTAATATAACTGTCAAAATAATAATGGAAGCCTAAGAGAGTGTAAAATACAAAAAATATTTGAAGTGTTGGTACCTTGTGTAGTCTCTTCCTAATTGGTGAGGCACGAGCCTTCGTGACTGTAGTCGCAGCTTCTTGGGCTGCCCTCAACCGTGAGCGTCATAGGAGGGAGAGACACTTGTAAGGGCTGAACAGCTATCACCCCAGATGGGTGAGGTTCCTCGGAGATAGGCAAAGACAAAAGCTTACAACGACAAAAGAGATTGGTTTGTTTTCTACGACCAAAGGGTAGACTCAGAGATAAGTCTGGCTATGGAATAGGTTCTATGGCAAGGATGACAGGATCACTGTTGCAAAAGTTGAAGAAAGAATTAAGCTTGCGATGCCAAAAGAGCTTGTTGTTAAGGGTAAAAACATTTTCGCTTCCAAGCAAATGAAGCTCCATGAGAGCCAGGCCCTCCACAAGTAGGTTAGTATATTCGTGACCAAATTGCAAGAAACTCTAGTGGAAGTCTGTTTGAGGCAGAGGAGCATGTGGGATACCCCGATCCATGCCAAACTGTCTAAGGACCCTATCAGGTTGATAAACTAGACTTGACATGCCCTCCTCATTCTATACCAGCCAGTATCCAGGGCGGATCATGGCAACTATAAAGAAGGAGTTGGCTTGAATGTTGTCAAGGGAGAAATCCATACAACAAGCCTCCAAAAAATAAAAAGAAACAGTTAAAACACCCGTAAAAGTTTGAGTAAAAGGGCGGAACACACATTCCTCCATACGGTCTATGTAGTCCACAAATGGTCTGTTATGGTCTGTTAGAACCAACGCCAGACCATCAAGCAATTTTGGTAAGGGAGTTACTCACCGGCCTTGTAATTGCCTGTCCTTTTACATCTAAGACAAGGTTACCCTCCACATCTAGGACTTCGTCAGTGAAGAAGAGCTTGAATTCCTTAGGGATTGGACCCATCGAAGAAAACACTTGTCGAAGAAAGTAGTCAAGAACTGAGGATGAACAAAACTCCACACGTCATAGCAGCCTATGGACCTCTCCATGTCCAAATGAATAAGGTCAAGACGGAAATACAGATTCCCTAAGAAGGGAAGAGGAAGGGGGATGTGATTGCCGCTGCAGAGCTTAACGGCCAGGAGTAATACCAAAGGGTTGACACTTTCTACAAAATTGTTAGACAGAACAAAGAAGGAAATGAAGTAGCTCACAAAAGCAGCCAAGTATAAGTTGTCGCGGTAGCCCAGGCCAATTATGGAACTGCGGTTCTCTTTAGTAAAGTCACCAACAACTGGCTGGACATCCTTAAAGAAGTGCTTCAGCCAAGAGATATATGTGGTCTTATCTCTCTTCGACCTCTCTGCGAGCAACTCGCCAGTCTTGGGGTCGTACCAAGAACTGTGCTTTCTTGCCTTGCGAATGGCACTTTGAAGAGTAATGAAAGCGGTCTGCTCTGTGGCTGTTATGAATGTAGGGTCAAAAGCGTGGTCTCTGCGAGTGTTGAGACGCAGCAAAATTGAGACATTCTCAAGAGTAGGGTTGATTTCTCTCCAAGCAAGAGAAAATGTATAGGTGTTGCGGCTCTAGTGGGAAACTGCTACATCCTTATTGGTTTGAACTTTACACATAGAGAGCTCCCTCAAAATCAAGATGGCGTTAAGGATGTGAACATTTCTTAAAGGATGTTCGAAGTCGTTATCATCTATGACATCATCTACTCAAAGGGGCCAGTCAACCAGAGGGCTCGAGTGGGTGAGGTAATAGATGTATCAGTGAGGAAAGTCACCTCGCTCAACTTGAAACAACAGCACAGAAGCGGGATTGCTCATGTTAGTGTCGTCTAAAGAGGCCTCACCAAAAGGCAGTAAAGGTTCGTCTAGAGTGGGAGCATCGGGGACAAAAGCATCAACAGTCAACCAGAACAGGTTAGTAAGCCCCTCTAAAGTATGGGGCCCTTTTCCACTCGACGTGAGGTGGGATAGGCCTGTTAGCCAGAAACCTAGCGGTTGCCATGAGAAAAGTTATAAATAAATAAATAAAAAGACTTTGAAAAATGCAAAGCTTTGAAAAAATGAAGACTTGAGAAACAAAGAGACAAGAGAATGGGGTTTGATGAAAGTGGGAGACCAATAGACCTAAAGGGTCATATTTATAAAGAAACCAAGAAGGAAGGACCGACACATCTCCCTAGAACCATCATGAGCCATCCCTATCAACACACCTTTTCAGAACCATTATGACTATACAGGAACACACGCAACTTCTGACCAAGCAGACGCAACCCTAGGTCCTTCGGCTAACGTCATGCACACGCGGGAAACTTGGCGCATATTCCCCACGCGCGCAGGGTGTAAATGTGGAGGATCAGAAATTAAGGTCAAAATTAAATATGCATCTAAGTGCGAAAGGTCGCCCCTATTAGACAACCAGGAATGATTAAAAGAGTTTGGGCTAAGCCTAAAGGAAGTGGGTCAACAACGGGCCGGAGCAGGTCTAACCTGCCAAAGGTCCGAACAAGCTCCATGAAGAAAAATGTCCAAGTCAAGTTACAGAGGCACCACTTGCAATGGCCAAGTTGCTGAGGCACTTTGTCTCAATGCCACCATTCTTAGTATTGTCAACACCGCCATTTGAAGTTACTGAGGGAAAGAGAAAACCGAAGCAACTAATCATAATTTAATTTTATTAAATTTTGTTGAAATGAAAATTAATTACCCATTCCTTTGCATTTCTATCTTTCCTCTTGACATATAAACCATTAATATAAATAAATAAAAAATTCAAGCATGTGCTATGGACAACATAACTAATATTTAAAATGAAAAGATTATTGAAATACACAAACTCATAGTGGGAACACACAACATTACACACCTATAATAATACTACATAATGACTAACCTATCCCAAAAAAAGAAAAAGAAAAAAACATAATGAATAACTTAACATAATTTATTACAAACATGGAGCTCTAATCTATGCTTAAATCAGGAATTTCAATTTGAAAGCTCAAGGTCAGAGACAAGTGCAGGATCTTTCATGATTATATTGATAACATTTGCAAGGCTTGATCCATTTCTTTTGGATATTTATTTTGCCTCCTTTATGTGTGAATGCTATTGAGACGACGAGTCATCTGATCAATCTCACTTTACAAACAACTAAAACTTCAGAATCGCTGACCGAGGGATGTAGTCATTGCATTTCAATAGAACGTGCTTTTGTCACTTTCAAACAAAAAAAGCGACAATGGTGTTCACATTTGACTCATTCTGCAATCAAGGCAGTTGGAATTCCCATATATTGGCAATTTATTTATTTTTTAAAGAAGTAAAATTGTAGTCTTGCAAAGGTTCCAAACTATATAGCGAGAACCCATCCGTGTAAAAACGTCTGTATCCAAAAGAATCAATGTAGCCACCTGCATAATCTAGATTTGGTGATTGTTGACGAGAACTATTTGCATCTATATGTATGGAACTTGGATATAGTTATATGCAAATTAAGTTATTATGATTTAGTGAATATAATATGTTCTATTATATAGACAACGAGAAATCACAGCATCGTACTTTGAAATCATTGTAGCAAGTCACGAGTAACTAACAATTTTAAACATCTTACTTTGAAATCACTGTAGGACATCATGGGTAGTTAACAATTGAAATTGCCTGGCAGGTGAAATCGCATGTTGAAAATGTAATTTCAAGTGAAGTTGCATTTTGAACAAGTGATTTCAAGTGAATACGATTTCATGACATCCCCTTGACTTACCCCCAACAACATTAAAGTACACTGTTTGCAAATCTAACTTGTTACTTTTCAATTGTTACCCGTGACTTGCTTCAGTGATTTCAAAATACGCTATTTGCAATAGCTTTGTGTGAAATTGAATCTTCATGATAGTGATCTTGACCTAGTTTTGCCTCAAACTCTGAAATCATATTCTCAACATCTAACTTCATTGGTAACATTGAATTCTTATCAATGTCAAATTGTGAAGGTTTTTCTTTTATTATTTGATTTCTCTATAAAAGAAGTATAAAAATGTAACAATTGAAATTGCATGGCAGGTGAAATTGCATGTTGAAAATGCAATTTCAAGTGAAGTTGCATTTGAACAAGTGATTTCAAGGGTGGCACTAAACATTAATCTTTGCTACGTGTCTATAAATAGCACCACCCCAACTATGTATATGAAAACATAACATTAGTTGTATATCTTGAGTCTAATATTTTGTGTCAACAATGTCTTCTAGAGGTGTAGTTAGTTCAAGTTGTCATTCAGTTCCAAAAGTATGGCTACTACCTTCAATCACTTATGAATATAAGAGCGAAAAATACTCAAGTCCTAAGGATTATTATGCTGGCATTTGAGCAAAATGGGAGTTTAATGTAGTAGAGCAAGAGAGATTATTTAATGATTTATGTAATTTAGGGACACAGATACCTCATTCTCATTCATTAACCACGGCTAAACGAAATGTGGGCGACTATACAAAAGCGCTTAATAAAATATATAAAAAAAAGGACAACAACAGAATGTTGATGCGGAGATGTCAACATTTTATGCTTTAACTAGCCACTGAAATGACAGAAGCAAGTAATAGACAATTGACTGAAATTGAGCGCAATAATGTCTTATGCAACGAAAAATATCTTTCCGACTACTACATGTCAGATGAAGAATGAAGAATAAAAAAACTTCTATTTAAGAAAATGTTTGTTTGTTGTGTCATTTCTAAGTTGTTATTGTGTAGGTCGATGTACTTTTTTTTTTAGTACTATATTCTGTGTTCAATCCCTATATTAATTTAGTACTTTAAGTTGTTTATATAATGAAAAGTTTTATTAAATATATGGAGTTAATATCAATTAAATACTATGGTTTTAAGTTGTATGAACATTATGTAGACAATATTGAAACTCATAAAATAATATGAAAATATTTCATAACATAGAGATAGAATAATTACGATTACATTGTAAATATTACAACTTGACTAAAGGGTTATTATAAACCTATTCGTCATCTGACATCTCAACATCGGATAATACTTGTTCCTCCCTGCTTGCATTCAAGTAAAATTTTGCTTCATGCATTAACCTATCATCGACACGCTTAGTTTTGAGTTGATGAAAATGATATCGATTGAAACGCAACGACATTCGGTTAACTTCTTCACGAATGCTATGTAACGCCCTTTGTAGCAATTGTGGGGTATCGATGGGCATGTTCTTCAACCTCCTTCGAGGAATTCAAATATTATTTTCTTCACACAACTCCTGAAGAATATTTGCTTGGGTGGATCGATATTGCCACTATGCTCTCATGGTATTCACAGTGGCCATTGTGTAACGAAGATTAGGGTTCAACGGATATTCAAAATCATCATTTAAAACCCAATGGCGACCTATTGCGGTATATAAGTCACTAATAGTGTATCTTATAGTGAATTATTATATATAATATTATAACAATCTGTGGATACAACTGAGTTAGTTTTCACATACTAGTATATATTTATAGCAACTTGAAGTAGCTATGTTGTAATTGACAATGCAAACACCGTACTTTGAAATCATTGTAGCAAGTCACGGGTAGCTAACAATTGAAATTGCATGGCAGGTGAAATCACATGGCAAGTGAAATTGCATGTTGAAAATGCAATTTCAAGTGAAGTTGCATTTTGAACATGCGATTTCAAGTGAGTCAACATAAAAAATAAAAATAACTACAAACATCGTACTTGAAATCGTTGTAGCACGCTATTGAAAATTGCATTGCAGGTGAAATCACAAGTTGAAAATGCAATTTCAATTGAAGTTGCATTTTGAACATGCTATTTCAAGTGAGTCAACATAAAAATAAAAATTACTACAAATGTCGTACTCGAAATCGTTATGGCAGTCACATGCATTGAAAATTGCCTAGCAGATAAAATCGTATGTTGAAAATATAATTTTATTTGAAATCACTTATTAAAAATACAACTGCAATTTCAAGTAAAGTTGCATTTTGAACATGTGATTTCAAGTGGGTCATAAAAATAAAAATTTGAAACAATTTCAAGTATATATTTATAGCAACTTGAAGTGGCTCTATTGTAAATATGGATGTACAACCTACAGTGAATTGTCAAATTAAAATTATTCAATCAACTCTGTGACTTGTCATTCATGTTGAGGGTGCAGTGGCTTGTTACTCCTGTGGTAATATCATTTACATGGGGTTTCGTGAAACAATGATCTATCATTTAAATAAGATTCAAAGCTCACATGGACATCTATTGACATGTCAATCACATAAGAATTGTAAATGGCATGGGGTTGTCAATGTTCATACATAAACACTTCAAACAAATGATACTTCAATTATACAACTTATAGACACCATAGAATACAAAGTATAAAAAAAAAATACATGTAGCTACCGAACAGGGCTGGCCTTGAGTTTTGTTAGGCCTTAGGTGAACTCTAGAAATGAGGCCTTTATACTTATTAAAATAAATTATTAGTAAAATAATATGTGTTAAGTTTTTGTTATTGGCAAAACCATTTGACAAAACTCTTTCCAATTGTAATTTTATTCACTCTTTTATTACAGTGAAACTATGAATGTTTAGATGCGAATCCAACTCAAATTGTACCTTGCAGAGGAGTTTGTGGTCTGAATTCTTTCATGTTTGCCACTTCGCTGACTATGTCAGGGATCCAGCTACCTAGTCAGCTTGTGGGGGTCTAGGGAGACAGCGCCCCATGGCGGGTCCAGGGCAGCACCCCCGAAGCAAAAAGCAAAAATGCAGTCGAAGTTGCATGACCGTTCGAGCGGTTATTTGTACGCTTAAGTGAAGAAAAGGATCATCCAGTATTTTTGCAGAGCGCCTAAACTTTTGGGAAGAAAATTTTACCACTTGAGCGATGAAAGTTGCGCTCAAGTGGTCAGCCTATATGTTTTGCACCACCTTTAGTCACATCGCTTGAGTGGTGAAATGTGTGCTCGAATAGTCTACGCGATCCTGTTTTCCATAAAGTGCACTGTTTGCTGTTTTTAGGGTTGGTGCCATCCAGATTTTCAGAGAGGAACAAGATACAAAGTGTTTTATATTGGAGGGTGCTTTCTAAGTGTTTCCTTGATGATTTAAGAGTGATCAATGGATCCGTGAACTTCATATCAACATCATCAAGGGTTTTTTGTTTTCGTTTATTCACAAAAGAGAGAGTTGCTCTTCGGTGGATTCCAAAGAACTTGGGCTTGAAACTTTGATGGATTCTAGAGTGGCTCATCATTATGGATTTGACATCATTATTGTGGATTCAATGTTGGGCAAGACAATTCCAAAATGAAGACGGTGGTAGAAGAGACACATTGGGGTCGGTTTAATTTGGGCGTGGATTCGCTAGGCAATTGAGAGTACACTTGTGTAATTCCTTTTTTGTCTTCTTAGTGGATTGTTTTGTGGCTTTGGCTCGTGGGTTTTTTTTATCACAATTGGAGGTGCTCAAATTGTGATTTTTTCACGTTAAATTGTTGTGTCAATTTGTTTTTAATTGTTGATTGAGATTGTTATCTACTAGTTTAAATTGATACATAATCACAAATCAATATCTTAGAGATTTTTATATTTTTGAGTATGTATGCATATTTTTTTTATTTGTTAATATTCACACAAAGTTTGCTTGTGTATATATATATATTAAAATTATGTATTAAAATTTACTTATATAGGTTAAGATAAAAACACATCATTACAAGTCAAAAAGATTTATAAAAAACTTATTTTGTTACTTTAGAACTCAATATATATATATATATGGGGTCTTGTTTTCAATATTTCAAGAAAAGAAAATTTCAAGAAGAATTTAAAACTATAATACGAAATAAAAATTAAATCAAAATACTTGAACATTATTCTTCTCGCATTTTTAAATGTAAAATTATTAATTGAATTTGTATAATCTAACTTATGTACTACATATTTTTCAATAGAAAACATAATTAATTTATTTAATTTTTGTTATGATAGCTAATTTATTCAATGTTTCTTGTGATATGATTGAATGAATATAAGATTTGATTAATTTCAACTTTAAAAATTTTATTTTTTTCATAAGCAATTGTAGTTGATAAAGTCAACAATATTTATATAAACAATCAATGTATTTGACAAGCAATCACATTATTTTTAAATCATTCACCATTTCAATTGTCTTTTAATTCTTTCAATAAAACTTCATTTTTTAAAACTACTGATAAAATAATGTTATGTTTGATTCTCTAAAATAGAAGTGAAACGGAATGAAATGCTCATTTCTACATGAAATAGCCATTCACTTACAATGGTAAATAATAATTCCATTTACAATATGTATTTTCTTTTTAGTGAACCAAACATGATAATGGACATTAAGAATGGAATGATCATTCTATTTCATTTTCATTATAATGAACCAAACACTACCTAGGCCTTAAAATATTTGAAAGCCCTAATTTTTAAACAAAATTTTGGGGCCCAGGGTGACCGCCTTGGTCGCCTACCCCCAAGGCCGGCTCTGCTACCAAATATATATATTTATATATAAGAATAGATTTGTAACAAAAACTTCACACCTAGAATGCCATAACAAATTACAAGTAAACATTTGCCATCTAATATTATTGTAAGTTAAATTGTAAACACCTTTTAAAAATGATGTAATTTTTTTTTTTTTTTGAATCTTGTTTCTCTAATATTAAAACTTTTCATATTTTGCATAGAAATAAAAAAACAGAGAATAAAATTTAAAATCATAACAAATATTAGTTTAAGTTGTTATTACTATTTCTGTATCTTTGCAATCTTATTATATATATATATGGGAGCCGAATATCAGGGGACGCAGATAGGCCGAATGATAATTATTTGGAAAATCAGGATATGTATTATATTCGGCCCCATCTCTTACGTTCTAGGTGTCGAGTATCCTAATATGCCATAAAGCTAGTTGAGCGAGGAGCCGAGTGAAAATTGGGATACGACAAAAGGAGGGCCGAGTGAATAATTACATGATGGATTGACAATGGGCCCTACCCTAAGGACCAAGAGCATATATAAATAGAGGAACAATAACCCAAGAGAGGTACGTAAGAACAAGTAAAATTTAACTTAAGAGATATACAACCAAGAGAGTATACATTGACTTATCCGTCGGAGTGCTAATTCCGGCACCCCCGACCAGAGTGTTCATTCCTTTTCAGGTGACTAACTGAGGCTCACGAGCGTCCCATTGGATCATAAGAGTATTTCCGAACCACTTCTCCACAATTGGCACCGTCTGTGGGAATACTGCAGCACATCCATGGCGGGCGTGACAGAAGATCCTCCAGCAGTCGCTGACGACCTTACACCACGAGTTGATACCACTCCAAGCAATCTGCTTGGACCAGAAAACATTAACGCACGAAGAGCCTTGAACTTTGACTCAGCTGCCCAGACCTCACCCTCGACATTAGCACATGAGACAATGCAAGCAATTATGGATCAGGCGAAGCAAAATAAATAGAGGTTGGAAAACATAATGGCGGAAAACGAACGTCTTTGACAGGATTTGGCCTTGGAGGTGGCAAAATCCCAACAGGCCGCGCGCCAAGATCCGGGACGACCTCTGAGAAAGGATGGTCGACGACCTCGAACTCGGAGACAAGACAGTAGCAGCGATTCTGACTCGTCATCTCCAGAATCCAAAAAGAAGGGACGGATCGTAGTCTCCAGTTCTTCCGAAGGGAGTCCGCGTGCAAGGACTAAACGAAGAAGAAATGATTCAGACGAAGAGGATTAACATGACCCCTTTGTGCGACAGATCGCAAGGGCAATACTATCTAAAAAATTTAAAGCTCCATCGTTCACCCTATATGATGGAAAATCAGACCCCACCGATCACATCCGTCATTACAAGCAAGCCATGACACTATATGCAGACGACGAGGCCCTCATGTGTCGAATATTTCCCAGTAGTTTAGGACCATTGGCCGTCATATGGTATTATAAATTGGAACCAGCATCAATTAAGAGCTTCCATCAACTCCAAAAATCCTTCAGGGCGAGGTTTATCACCAATGAGGTCCAGCCGAAGCAGGCCGATTCTCTCTGGGCAATGCAAATTCAACCAGGGGAAACCCTACGTGCTTATTCAACGCGCTATTGGGAATGCTTTAATCTCGTAGATGATGCCTGCAATGACTCCATGGCCATCACCGCCTTTAAAATGGGGTTGCACCCTGATAGTGCCCTTCGTAGCTCCTTGACTAGAAGGCCCCCCAAAATAGTCTGGTCACTAATGAGGAAAGTCGAGGAATACTGCAAAGTGGAGGATGACGCCCTGCAGGTTAAAGCCGGGCACAAGGCCAACAAGACGGCCCCACCTGAGGTCATTCAGCCGATAAATTATGTACCCTCGCGGAGCCCTGAACCACGGAGTCGAGCTAAGTGAGACAGAAGACGAGATTCACATCGATCAAATGACCAATGTCCATAACGGGCTAGTGAACAACTTCAAGTGGATAGCAGGCACATCAGGTGCACAGACAAGAAATATACAGAGTTGACCAAGTTGATCAGCACGGTTATGTCTAAAATTAAACATCTTTTATTCTTCAAATGGCAACCTAAGATGGTGGGACCTCCCGACACGAGGAGACGGGATAGGCGGTGTGAATATCACAAAGACCACGGACATAATACTGACAGTTGGTATGCCCTGAAAGATCATCTCGAGGAGTTGGTATAAGACGGTCGGCTTAAGCAACACGTCCGAAATAACAATTCAACCAAAATAGTTTTACGACAAGATTCACCCCCACTCGGCGTAATCCATATGATTTATAGCTTGCTGACGGCATCCGCGGTACATACAATTCAGTCGCATCCTGACCCCCAGAAGCAAATCACACCAGCGAAACGGCCCCATGAAGTTTCGAGTATTACTTTTGATGATTCTGATTTGGTCGGCGTAATGCTCCCGCATATTGATCCCTTGGTCATCGAATTACGCGTAAATCGATTCACCGTTGAACGTGTTCTCATTGACCAGGGGAGTACTTCAGAAATTATGTACTACATGACCTTCATCAAACTCGGCTTCACTAAGTTGGACCTGTCTTCGGCCCATTATCCGTTGTTCGGCTTCAATACTAATCCAGAATACCCGTTGGGCAAAATCACATTTCCAGTTCGAGCGGGCTCCTGATCAGTGGATGTGGAATTTTGGTTGTCAAGCTTCCTTCGCTGTATAACCTCATCATGGGGTGAACTTGGCTGCATACCATGCAGGCCGTGCCAAGCACCTATCATCAACTACTCCGCTTCTCGACTGAACGCGGCATTGAACAAATCCGCAGTTCCCAGAAATTGGCACAAGCATGTTATCTTCTTGCCGCAAAGACACCAAGAGAGCTGGAAGTGAATTCTATTGAGGTGTCGAATCGAGAGAGCCTCGATGATGTAGGGTGGCTCCCAAGTGAAAAGGCCACGGAAGCCCTGGATCGAGTTGAAATTGACGGGAATCCTGACAGGTTCCATGTGACACAAGGGTATTATTAGCCGACAATGAGAGCTGATGCTGAGTGTTACATCAAGAAATGCGTACAGTGCCAGAAGGTTTCCCCTTTAACCTATTTGCCTGCTGAAGAGTTGAGCTCCGTCACCAGTCCTTGGCTGTTCGCCCAATGGGGGCTTGACATCGTCAGACCACTACCTCGTGCCCCGGGCAACAAGCGATTTTTGATTATCGCGACAGATTACTTCACAAAATGGGTTGAAGCGGAGGCACTAACACATATTCGAGATACTGATGTTAAGCGTTTTGTGTAGAGAAATATCATCACACGATTTGGCATTCCAAGAGCTCTTATTTCAGACAATGGCACCCAGTTTGATTGTCGCATCTACCAGGAACTGTGCAACACGTATAATATTCGGCCTTATTTCTCGATGCCGGCTTATCCACAGAGCAATGGCCAAGCCGAAGCCTCCAACAATGCCATCGTGGACGGCATCAAGAAAAGGCTGGAGAAAGCCAAAGGCAGATGGGTCGAAGAATTGCCAAGTATGTTGTGGGCTCATCGCACTACGCCGAGGCGATCCACTGGGGAAATGCCGTTTGCTTTGTGCTTTGGAACCCAGGCAATCATCCCTCTGGAGATCGGCCTCCCAACCTTGAAATCGAAAGTTTATGACATGGGCCGAAATGACATGATGTTGGCCTTGGATTTGACTCTGATTGAGGAACGACGAGATCATGCCCTTGCATCCATGGCACGGTACCAGCAACAACTTGCTAAGTCGTATAATCAACGTGTTCATCTATGCCGTTATACACTAGGAGAATTGGTCCTCAAAAAAGTACTCCCAGTTGCTAGGAATCTGGCTGACGGAAAATTATGTCCTAACTGGGACGGCCCCTATCAAATCGATTCAATCGCGGGAATAGGGGCATACCGGCTCAAAGACATGTCCGGAAGAAGCCTGTCGCATCCTTGGAATTCTACGCATTTGCGTAAATTCTACCATTAACCCGACTTATGGGGCATCATGATTTGTTTTGAATATTCTCCGTGTACAAACTTTCATTTTTACAATGCAAGATTACTTATCTCACTATGTGAAGTTTTAGTTTGATGTTATAAGCCTCCGAATTCGAAGCGCCCTTCGTGGAATTCACGATTGGCCAAGTTAAAAGTCTCCGAATTCGAAGCCCCATCAGTGAATGACACTTTTGGGCCGAGTAAGCCTCCGAATTCGGAGCGCCCTTTGTGGAATTCACAATTGGCCAAGTTAAAAGTCTCTGAATTCGAAGCCCCTTCAGTGAATGACACTTTTGGGCCGAGTAAGCCTTCGAATTCGGAGCCCCATCAGTGAATGACACTTTTAGGCCGAGTAAACCTCCGAATTCGGAGCGCCCTTCGTGGAATTCACGATTGGCCAAGTTAAAAGCCTTCGAATTCGGAGCTCCATCAGTGAATGACACTTTTGGGCCGAGTAAGCCTCCGAATTTAGAGCCCCATCAGTGAATTACACTTTTGGGCTGAGTAAGCCTCCGAATTCGGAGCTCCCTTTGTCAAATTCGGAGCCCTATCAGTGGAAGACACTTTTAGGCCGAGTAAGCCTTCGGATTCGGAGCGCCCTTCGTGGAATTCATGATTGGCCAAGTTAAAAGCCTCCAAATTCGGAGCCCCATCAGTGAATGACACTTTTGGGTCGAGTAAGCCTCCGAATTCGGAGCCCCATCAGTGAATTACACTTTCGGGCCGAGTAAGCCTCCGAATTCGGAGCGCCCTTCGTGGAATTCGGAGCCCCATCAGCTAATAACACTTTTAAGCCGAGCAAGCCTTTGGATTCGGAGTGCCTTCGGGGCATCCTTCACCAAAAACCACGTTTGATCGAGGCAAAACGCCTCCCAAGTCGGCACGCTTTTCATGAATATTATAAACAAGCATAAACGCAATTGACAAAACGTGGAGGCAGATCGATATGTTTTATCTTTAGTTTTATTCAGCGTTATCACCCACGTTATACTAGAAACTAAACAAGCATACAAATTACACATGAGCTTGAAATTAGGGGATCACATACGCAACAGTAACTAGAAGCATGTAATTCAAGAATATGTTTGGTACACCAAATATATGAATTGAGAGAAACTAAAACAACATGCAAACATTTAAAGTAATATGTTTTATTGAATTAATCGATAATACACAATTGCCCCGAAGAGTGGTACAATATGTTTTATCTTCAGTTTTATTTGGCGTCCCCCTCGTCGTCACTTTTCTTGATTTTGAAAGCCGCAAAGGGAAAATGACGAGTCTAGTATAACGGTGACGCTGACTCCACGCCTGCTGTCCGGAGAGCCTCTGCGGCCTGGAGAGCCTTGACCCATCCGTGCTTAAATTCACAATTCTCACATCTGCAGACCTCTTCGGCAAGCTTTTCCTTAGTCCTCTGTATACCGACTTTTCGGCCATCATGGAAGCCTTGTTCATAAGACCTGGTCTTTGTGGCCTCTATTGCAAACATGCTTTCCGTATCACGATCGGCAATCGCATGACTCATAAGCCATTGAGTCACCCTTTTTTCTATGATCGGGTTAGCTAGACTGGCCAATTGTATCTTGGTGGTTTTGACCGACCTTAGTTCACGCTCAACCTTCTCCGCGCGAGCTTCTAAGCATCAAATGCGTTCATCCTTCTGTTCTATGTCCCGCTGCGCAGCGCGAAGACGCATGCCGATTTCGTAGGCAGTATACAGCCCTTTCACAGCTCCATGGATGCCCTCCCGAAACACTTCGAAGTCCGGTCGACTGACCACCGACTACTGGACTTCTGGTGGAAAAATTTGTTGAGCAAACTCGACTACCACATTTGGGTCATGCACGATTGAATCCACTTCCGTCATTGGTTTGTTCCCCACAAAGACCACAAAACTCAACGGGCGTGGAGTCGCACTGGTTTTTCCCCTCGAACACGGTTGAGGGGAGCTCCCTCGTTGCTGTTTCTCTCTTCTGGGAGACCTATTTCGACGACGCGAGGACTGGCATTTTTCACGTTCCCTTGACGTTCTGCTCCCCGTGCGCGTTGGCTCGCTCCCTCAATTCATCTCTACGTCCAAGTCCGCGAGTGTCCTCCATTCTCCTCTGCTGTTGAAGAATACTCTTCTTGCCATCCACAACAGTCGTCCAGCTTAGTTCGACACAATGCTTTTTCCCTCTCACAATTTATTGAATTTAAACGCAGAAATGACACCTACGCATACGCAGCATCCACCCCATTTATTAACTACGGGTGCAGCATCCCTGAGGCGACCTCATCAATGCTAAATTTTGACACCCAGTGCCGATCATATCATGTGCCCTAGCCGCTCTATGAGCTAATATCATTTACCTTCCAGCTCATGCACCAGTTGGGGCAAGGGTAGATTTGTTAATCTAATTGGCAAATGCCCGACCTGGTGCCGATCATCTCATGTGCCCCAGCTGCTCATGAGTTAATATCATTCGACCTTCCAGCTCATGCACCAGCTGGGGCAAGGGCAGATTTGTTAATCTAATCGACAAATGCTTGACATAGTGCCGATCATCTCATGTGCCCCAGCCGCTCCATAAGCTTATATCATTCGAGATTCATTAATCTAATCGAGTCTAATAGGCTAATGCCCAGACCTGGTGCCGAACATCTCATATGCCCTAACCGATGAACAAGCTAATATCATCTGGCCTTCCAGTTCATGCAGCTGGGGCAAAGGCAGATTCATTAAGTTAATCGGCCACACGTCGGGGCCTTGAGCCGTTTTACTTGTTTGTCTGTCGAATATTCATGCCTTTCCAAGTTATTAACTGCTGATTATGTCAGACATTTGGCTAAATAGCAAAGAGGCAAAGGATGCTTAACTGATTCGGTTAATTTATTGGATGTTTAATTTACTCATGTAGCAAACAGAAAAGCATAAGGAATTGTCATTAATAAGTTAAAGACAAATGACAAACAGTATATGCAGTAAACTGCTAAGCACAGAAAGAAAATTTTCATTAATAAATTAAGCTCAAACATCAGTCATTTTACACATGAAAATTAGCTTACATTCAAAGAAATGAAAATCTACTAACAAAAACCTACAAAAAATATGCATCTAAGATGCCTACCAAAAACAAAAATATCCCCTAGTTAATCTTCAAGGTCAAACGCTAGCGGCTGAACGTTCACCTGCTCGTATGGAATCAGCTGTTCCAATGTCACATTCGCAGCAGCGAGGGCTTTGAGTCAGCCGTGTTTGAAGCCCCGATTTTCAAACTTGGGGACTTCTTCCACATAGTTGTCTAAGGCGGCATCCTTTCTAGCTTGGAACGCTTTGGAAATCTCAGAGTCGGCTACTTCCTTTGCCTTCCTTGATTCGTCCAAGTCGGCTTCCAGCTTGGCGATCACCTCCTTGGCTAACTTTAGGGCATCCTCGCTCGCTTTTTCCCTCTCTTCGACGGCAAGCCTTAGCTGGTCGGAATTCCTCGCTCACTTGGCCTCGGAGTTAGCTCTCGCACGTTTCTTCGCCGCTCGCGATGCCTCGGAATCGGCCCTTTAAGAGGCTACCACAAACTTGTTCTTTTCATTGTCAATTTTAGCTTTCAAGAAGATGATCTGTTCTGTGGCATCATGTTGACGGCAGCCGATTTCGGCTATCCTGCCCACCATCTGCAAAACAAGGAAATAGAGTTGTAGCAAACAAATGAGAAAAATATACATATGTATTCAGTTGGAAGGCTACAAATAAGACAAGTGATGTACCAATAAGGCCGACTGAGTGGCTAAAGCAATCAGCATTAGATCTGGCTCCACCCGAAACGTGGCTCTGTCAACCGGCAGGGACATAGAGGAGGGCATGCTCAAGGCCACAGCCAGGTCCTTCAAAGCCGACGCATCAGAGGCAATCGGCATATTCTTATCCTTGGTTGAATAGTGAACGGAACAACCAAGTCCGATTCCTCAATGCGCGGCCGTTTGTCGCTTTGCTCTTCACCCTGAACGGCTTCTTGCTCGGCAAGGTGCTTTTCCACTCTATGCTCAGCCTCATCCCCTCGTTTTGCCTGCTCCGTCGCGGCCGTTTCGGTGTGAGCTGTTTCTTCTGCAATAACAGGCAGAGAGGGTTCAGCGATCGCGGCGGGTGGAGCTTCCGATTGGGCGGCCTCGATTCTCCTCCAGGCGGCCATCCTTTCGGCGTTTTTTCTCCTAGCAAGTTGAGTGAGCGACTCCCCAGCCATATTCTCAGGATAGGCGCCGAGAAGGTCTCCTAAGTCTGTAAAAATGTCTTCGAATGAGACGTCCCCTCGGCTCGATGTGGATGGAGGGTCAGACGAATTGAGTCTGGCTTCCTCAAAGGCCGAGTTAAGAGCCTCGGCTTCCAACTGGTTCGGGTCCTCAGCGACCTCCTCGGCTGCTTGTTCTTCCACGTGCTCCGAATCGGAGTCTTCCAAACCAATTTGCCTTAGGTTTTTGAAATTGGGAAAGATAAGGGCCATAAGATGCTCTTCGCCTCTGGGAATTGAAATGTGGTCTGCTGCCGAAAACATTGCATGAGTCGGTTCGTACCGTAGAAGGATGTTGTAGACCACCCGAACTTTCTCCGTGCGCCCCCCTTTTGGGGAGGGAGCAGATTTGGGTTCATGCTACTACAGTTCGGACTCCTGTCACGGTTCTGAATCTAATCTCACAAAGTGCAATGTAAGACTGATACATCACCAAAGAGTCCAAATCCGGCAAATCATTTTTGAAAAATCGATTTTAATCAAAAAACGCCAAACATGGACTGCTTTGCCAGATTTCAGAGTCGCCACCTAAATATTTTGTTTTAGGAAATTTAGGAAACCCTGACTCGTGCCAAAGGCCACATATCCGTCATCACCAAAGTTGCCTCGGCTCGGGAACTTGGGTACGAGAAGGGAAGGTCCTGAAATGAGCACCCCCGTTCGCCCGATCAAAGGATCAGCCTCTACTAATCATGATATGTTATTTTGAAAATGCATGTGCTCTTATTCCGGTTATTTAACTAGCTTACTATGTGATGTGCACAGCATACAAGTATAGACTCAATCAAGAGAATTGGAACAAAACAACTCATGTTTGTTTTTGAAAATGGTTTGAAAGTGCCACTCGCAAGCGGGCTAAAGCACAGGTTTGCCACCCTCAAGTGGGCTTTAAAACATGATGATTTGCCACTCCAAGTGGGCTTAAAACTTGCATTTTGATGAATTGTTCCAATTCAAGTAATAAAGCCTTCATCCACAAGCATTCATGCAATTTATAGCAATTAAGCAAATAGCCTCATGGCAACATGCACACTCATGCAAGTATGCTAAAGCATAAACACTTACAATGTACTTCGAGCCAAAACAGGAAACTAGTTAGAAACATGCATGATCCTAACTATGTCAACAATGCCTAATGCAACATATGCGAAATGCAACTAAATAGGCTCAGCTATCTAAGATGACATATGAATGCAACACTTGATAACATGCTTTGAAACACGTATTCAAGTAAGTGTATTGAAATATAATGCAGTTTGAATGATGCGCCAAGCCTGGTGCATACAAGACAAATGTATGATGCACGCATGCAAGCATAAGATATACTAAACAAAACGTGCTCTAATCTAACCACTGAAAGTGGATAAATAAAAGGGAGATATACGTAGGGTTGGAAGACATTCACACACACACGCACACTTATTACAACATTTTCCCTCTCGACGGAGGGTCCGAATGAATAAGAGCTAAGCTAAGCTACTTATTACAAACCAACTAATTAACTATGCTAAGCTAATTAATTATTACAATACAAGACTTGAAATTAACTAACTATTCTAAGCTAATTAGACTATTACAAAGTTGAATTAAATTAGCTAAGCACATTAACTAATTAATTACCAAAAAAAAGAACCGGCAAATTAACTAACTAAGTAAAGCAGTTAAAATGGCCTCAAGGGGAGGGAGACATGCATGCTCGGTTTGCTTTGCCCGGAAATGCATTGCCTTGCCATAAGTTGTCTTTGTTTGCACTCGCGGTGACCTCAGAGCATCAAACACACTTTCAAGTTGCATCTGCCCCAAAACAGGAGCATTTTGGAAAATTTTGCCATAGGTGGCCGGCTGGCCACCTCAACTGGTCGGTAGGCTACCTCAACTGGCCGGCCGGCTAGTACAAGTGGTCGGCAGGCTAGTGCAAGTGGCTGGCCAGCCACTTTCCTTTCCAGAATCCCAATTTTGCTGCAATAGAGATCAACAAAGGCACAGTAATGCATTTGCATGAAAATGTGTGTGCAACTACTCCGCTTATCATTTCTCAAGCTCAAAGGAGCGTAGTGCTTGGCTCTCAAGCCACCAATCACGTATCTCAATGCATGATGGCCAAAGAGTCAAGCTTGCACAATGTTAGTGAATACACAAACAAGACTTGAAGAGCCTCCACCCTATCATGCATGATCAAGGGTGTCGGCGATCGAGAAACGCAACACGTGTCATCACTTTGAGTATGAAACGTGCCACATTCCTTGTGTTTGGATTGACGTCCGATCCAAACACAATGCAATGCAAACAACATGCTCATCTTTCAACGCTAAAGTGGCATGCACAAGACTCTATCATGTAAGCAATGCATGCAAGACATGTTAAGGGGCCAAGAGCACTAAAGCAAGTGAAGAACATTACACATAAGGCATGCACTATCAATCTCAAATGGTCAAACCAACCATGGACAGACCTAAGATACTCCAAAACGGTGGCCAAAACACACTAAAACTTAGGCACAAAAAGCAAGAAATGCATGCTCATTTATTTGCTCGCAAGCAAGGCACAAAGCTTAACTTTCAAACACATTGAAAGAGTGATATGTATGAGAGCATGACAGAGGCACAAGCACTGAAATCATGTGCCAAATGATGACATATCATGCAAACAACATAAGTATAGCATGTTAGACGACTTAAGCATTAAAACTAGTGAAGTACACAACACTAGGACTATGCAATACAATGCTCAATGGACTAAATCAGCCCTAAATAGACCTTATGCATGCCAAGACAGTGGCCAAAATGCTCTGAAATGATAGCAGGAAAGGCAAGAAAATGATGTTCATGCATTGGCTCATCAACAAGGCATGAGACACAACTCTTAAACAGAATTAAAGAATGATATACATGAGAGTATGACAAGGCTATATGCTCTGAAATTATGTGTTAAATGATGACATATCATGTAAACAACACAAATAAGGCATGCTAGAAGGCCTAAAGCACAAGACTAGTAAAGAGCACTACACAAGGAGCATGCAATGCATAGCCTAAACAACCAAACCAGCTTTGGACAGAGCTCAATTATGCCAAAACAAAGGTTAAAACATGCTGAAATGGTAGCCCAAAAGCTTAGACAAGCATGCATACATATTGGCTCATGATCAAGGCATAAAGCACAACCCACAAAAGCTATGAAAGAGTGGAATGTGTGAGAGTGTGACTATGCTATATACACTGAAATCATGTGAGAAATGAGGCTCAGGCATGCAAACACCACAAGTAAAGCATGCAAGAGGCTTTGAAACTCAAAGCTAGTCAAGGCATTCACACTACAACCATGCACTACAAGTCTCACATGGCCAAGACCACTCAAAAAAGAGCTAAGGCATGCTAAAATAATGGCAAAAACATGTTGAGATAGAGTTAACACAAGCTAGGATGATAGGCATGAAGCATGAAGCATGTTAGGCCAACAAATAGGATTACACCACAAGTATAAGATGCAAGCAACCAATGACCAAACCAACCAAAAACAGAGTTATGGCAGGTCCAAAAAGTTACAAAAACATGCTTGAGCTCAGCTTAAAGAAAGGAGAAATACATGCTCACTTAGTAGGCCAACAAGACATGCATGCAAGACAAAAGGAGAGGGGACCACCCTCTCCCATTTTGGGCCACAAAATCAACTTTTTACCACTGAAATTCCTCTGAGTTTCAGTGGTTAAAAGACCAAACAAGGGGTGATTCAAAAGCTTAGAGAGTTGGCTCAAGAGACTTAACAAGCCAAAGAGTAAAAGAGGGGAACCACCCCTTAACCACACAAGGCTCAAACCAACATTTTCAAGCCTTAAAATCAGAGTTTTTGAGAGGCTGAAAACAGCCCCAAAGTAGCATGCAAAGGTGGTCAAGCTATTAATCAAAACAAAGCTTTAAAAGGGACAAGTGCCTTACCCTTGAAGCACAACAGCAATGAGGCAACTTCAGCAACAATTTTGGACCAAAAGCAATCCAAAGACCTCAAATGAAGCTCCAATGGACCTCAGCTCCAAAGTGAAGGTGTTTAACTAGGTGTCTTAGTGCAATGTGTGAAGAAAACACACTTCAAGACTCAAAATAGCACAATATATAGAAAGAGTGAGAATTCTAGAGAGAGAGAGGGAGATTTTTGCTCTGGAAAATCTGAACCCTCAAATAGGGGGAGGAAGCTCCCCTTATATAGAGGAGACAAGCAAAAGGCTTGCTCCATCCCTCCATACACGTGTATGGAGGATGAGTTTCAGTGAGCCACAGTTGGCTCAAAAGATCTGAAAATATCTAAAAAGGAGAAAAAGTGGCTGTCGGTCAGATAAGGTGGCCAGCCAGCCACTTCTCTTAGCCGACCGGCCACTCCAAATGGCCTACAAGGGAGAAAAGTGGCCGGCAAGGTCCTCTCCCCCCCCCCTAGGCAAGAGGCATCAAGGTTTGGCCCAAAAACCAAGGCCAAAACACAAAGGGTTAAGAGGTTCAAAGACAAGGTACTCAGCCGAGACCTTCGGGCGCTCGAAACAAGCACAAACATGCGCAATCATCGCATGCACAAACGATGACGTCTGAGTCTTAAGGTCGGTCGAAAATGGGGTGTCTACAGATGTGGGCTGCCCTCCCCTGTTTCTGAAGGCTTGGACGGCCAACGAACTGTAGTGCGATTCTAATTTCCGCAAGCACAGCGTCGTCAGCTGAAGCCAACACTTTCTTCAAATCGTTGCCTGTATGAACAAAATGGTTAGTACATAGAAGAAAAGCCGAATACATATAAGATAATAATAGAAACGAAAATGAGCTATACAGCCACCTGGTTCACCTTTTCGCCTTGGCACGGGATCTAGACGATTTTCACCATCGCCGAATTCCCAGTTGCCTCGGACAATGACCATCACGTCGTCAACACGCTTGCCAGAGCTGGCAAGCATAGTCACTAAGTGATGATTGGTATCCTTGGCCCTAAGAAAATAGCGTCCCAGCCGGCCAGTAGACTTGGCTAAAGCATAACAATGCCGAATTGTAGGTATACCTAGGTTAATCCTAAGACGTCAGTTTAACTCTATAATCCCCATTATGATGCGGAAAAAATTCACGTTAGGCTGGGAGAGAATTAGACCCCAGTGTCGAAGGACGGCCCTTAAAAACGGGTGAAGGGCAAAACGGACTTCGCCCTCAGCAATCGATAGGAGAGGAAAGATGACTGTACTCTCATCAGTCCTCTCCATATTAGTGGTGCTGTCTGTCATAAGTGACAGATGGACGTCGTCGGGGATGGAATAATGGCGTCAGAAGCCGGAAATCCAGTCCGCGGAAAGGAGCTCTTTCAAATGCTTTGCTATCCTAGCCAGCCTAAGGATTATGCAAAACTGAAAGTAAACAAGGAAATGGAATTGGAAGTGAAGGAGAAGAAAACTTACAAGGAGCAGAAGAGATAATGAGGAACAGGAAGAAGTTGCAAAGGTCTCGAAGTAAAAGAGTCGTACTAGAAGGCGAACCAGAAACTGAGTATTCAAAACATACATTCGAAGAGACAGTTTTAAAATCACATTAAATGTTGGAAGCGTACGAAGAGGCCGGAAATTGTAATGATGGCCAAAAAGCGTGTGCATTCTGACACATGTTGGAATGGGGTTAACCGCCGAATTTTTTGACTTTTCAAGTTCGAAACCAAACATGCCGACTAACTGGTGTTAGTGGGGTGTTTGGGGGGCAATTGTGGGAGCCGAATATCATGGGACGCAAATAGACCGAATGATATTTATTTGGAAAATCAAGATATGTATTATATTCGGCCCCATCTCGTACGTTCTAGGTGCCGAGTATCCTAATCGGCCATAAAGCTAGTTGAGCAAGGAGCCAAGTGAAAATTGGGATACGACAAAATGAAGGTCGAGTGAATAATTACACGACAGATTGAGAATGGGCCCTACCCTAAGGACCAAGAGCCTATATAAATAGAGGAACAACAACCCAAGAGAGGTACGTGAGAACAAGTAAAATTTAACTTAAGAGATATACAACCAAGAGAGTATACACTGACTTATCCATCGGAGTGCTAATTCCGGCACCCCCAACCGGAGTGTTCATTCCTTTTCAGGTGACTAGCTGAGGCTCACAAGCATCCCATTGGATCAGAAGAGTATTTCCGAACCACTTCTCCACAATATATATATATATATATATATGGATAATGTTATAGTACACACCAAATATTCATTCTTCTTTAATCTCTACCATTGAATCAAAATAAAATTATTCTTCTTTAAAAAAATGGGTGGCTCACCCATGCCTTGCAAGGGTATATCTACCTAGTATATATACATAACTGTAGCAACCAAAAGGTTGAAACAAAGTATAAACTACTAAATTATACAAATTCAATGTCCAATATCAATAGGCCAACTGCTTCCATGATATGTATACGTTTGAGCAAGTATAATGCACACCCGAAAAATTTTGTCTTTAAAATAATTTTAAAGTGTCAATATTCAACTTAACATTTTTTTCCTATATAATATTAAGGCCTTGTTTGTCATAACTTAAAAAAGTCAAAAAGTCACTATCCTATTTAAGTCACATCATCTTATTTAAGTCACATCACCTCTCTATTACATCACTCCAAACCCAATCCATACACAACCCATATTTCATAAAAAGTCAAAAAGTGCACTTATTTAGATCATTTTAAACCACCCCTAACTATAGCTATCACAAAAATAATATATGTTATACATCACTAGTGTCTGTGGCGAGGAGGGGGAGGTGTATGGGTGCCATATTCAAACTGTCTAATTTTGCAAGTTCCTTTGCGACGTGAGTATTATGCAGCCTATGTGACAACCTCCTCAGTAGCTTGATGTCTACATCACTTCCTCCTATAAGGAAAAGGGTCCACAAGCACAATAGGTAGTACTCACTCATCAACATATGATCCCTCTTCCCCACAATGTGTTACTTTCTCGGTAGATAATGGAATCCCATCCGCGACTTGAGTACCTCCCTCCTCAAACTGTGTAATGCCAGAGAATGGGACCTTCTCGTGCGATGCATTTATAGTCCCATGGGATCCCTCCTCTCCACTATGTGTGACTGTCTCTATAAAGGCTAGAACAGTCCGTAGTCAGAATGTAGAACCCTTGCTGCTGTATGACAAACATCCTCCTCAGAATGTATGACCCATTCCTCATGTTGTTCTGTCATTGCATTCCCAAAATCTTCCATGCGGATAGGGATTTGATACCAATCATTAAACATAGATCTGAGGTCCCATGCAAGGGTAAAGTCCCTTTCAATGTGTGGCTCAATATCTACCCCATTAGAGGTTCTTCCTCTGCATGTGCGTCAATGTCAGGCTGTAGTAGAGGTACCCCTATAAAGCAATCTTGCTCCTGAAGAGCTGCAAGTGACTCCCTAGCCAGTGTGCCAATATGTGATCCCTCTAGAGATGCAATACATATCTATACCAAATGACCACTCTAACAAACATAACTAGAATGTTAAAATTGAAAAACCATATTGATTATGAGTAATGTGTAATGTGTAGAGCTGCTGACAAATACATATATATATATATATAAGTACCACGAAATCAAATGTACATACGGGACTAATGTATTGATGAATGATACGTCGATACCATACCATGTAAGGATCATCATCATGCATATCACCAACCCATGGTTCATCTATAGCAATGCGGGTTTGGTGTTGATCCCATAATTGAATCCACTCTTTGTGATGCTTCATCCAATCTTTAGTTTTGGTTCCACTTTTTGATCGAGCTCATGAAGACCAATGCGAGTGTCACAATTGTGGGGTATAGTTTGGCGAAATCCAAATTGTCGTTGTACTCTATCAAGCTAGTGCATCTCAAAAATGTAAAAACAAATCAATACAACTACTGTCTGCCATGTATTTGCACCATTCGAACAATATGCTGGAAGCCCTTTAATCAACTTAGTAGAGTAAGGTAGCCACACCGCCGGCAACATAAGTAACAAGTGTAGGTTAAAAATTTGAGCAATTTAAGTAACTAATGTTTACTATAGTAAAACATAAACAAAACACTTACCTAAGCAAGGGTTTGCCCGTCCAAGGAATAACGATACTGACAGAGGAGATGAGCAGAAATCGCCCGAACATTAAATGCATTCCACCAACTGAAGATTTTAAACAAATAATTATATTATTAATCAATACTATAATAATGTCTAAATAATCATAGTAAATTAAAATATAATAACATATAAATGATTAATACCATGTGATGAGCAGATTTGTCTACTATTGGTTGTCTAAGAAGACGACGCAGAGCAATGTAGGAAAATCTATAACACGCCTAGATCTGAACGAGGATGCGAAAACCAGAAATGGCATGCATATTTTTGCGAGATGCATGGCATAACTCTCGATACAACCAAGCTAGTGCTGTACTCCCCCAACTGTATTCCCCAGCAGCATCAAAGTCCTCTAGTAAAGGCAGAAACATCAAATGCACCATATTACTAGATTTGTCTACAAAAATGCTACCACCTAAAAGCTGGAGAATGAATGCTCTAGCATATCGCTGAATTGTGACATCATTAGCATTAACAGGTAAGTTAGCTTTCTTTAGGAAAGCCACATTATGTTCAACCTAGAGCCTTTGGGTTGGCTGGTAGGTGGAACTGTCCAGCAGGCCAATCATAAGCAGTATTCCTTGTAGCAACGTTACCATCAACCCATAGTCTGGATAAGACACTGACATCTTGTAGTGTTATGGTTGCCTCCCCAGATGTAAAGTAAAATGCGTGTCTCTGACCACCACCTCTCTACTAGTGTTATAATAAGATGTCAATCTAACTATATGAATGGCACATGGATGAGTTCGGAAAATCCTACTCTCTGCAAGTATGGGACTATGCGTGCATTAGGGCATCCCAGATGTGCTACCATAGTCTCGTGATGTTGACACGTGAGTATAACGGAATCAACATCATTCTACGTAAAAATCACATAAAAATTAATACAGTTTCACTTGAGATATAATGTAACAATTTAAAGCAAACGAAAAGTCATATATACGTACCAAGAAAGTCTATGCTAAGGTGGATCGGTCAGACTGCTGTAGCGTCAACACACTAGGATCAGATGGGCCCAGGTCCATCGCTACAATAATCTGCAAATAATATACCGAACATATAAAATCAACTGTGTTCAAATTTATGATACAATAGATGTCAACAATATAAATCAATAAACTTGCTATTAATTAAAATAAATGATCTATTTTCAGCAATGGGTCACAGCAAGAGAGTGTAGTCAAATAGGTTAACACAAGTCATTGTAGCCATGGGTTTGGGATTGTGATTGTAAAAAATTGTCACTCAATTGTGATTAGATGAACTGTTCCATCATCAATTGATTTCATGATGAAATGGTAAAATTAGATATATATTCTTTCATGTTGGAACGAAGATAAGATAATTTTTTTTGTTGGTTATGCAATAAAAGACAACAAGGTTTCTTGTATGTTGGAATCACACCACTGTTGTGGTTGATATTTCTAGAAAAATTGTCTTTGTTGGCTACTAAATTTAGATATATATTCTGGGACATTTTAGTTCTTAGTTGTTGACTATTTAATAGATTAGAGAATCATTGTTTGAATCCATTTTGTTTATTTCTTGTGCACTAGGAGAGTGTAGACTAATTAATATATTTTGGTTGCACTATTTGATGAAAACTTTGTATCCTTGAATAGAAATTTTGTTTGCATAAGAAGTGTTTTTGTTATTCTTTTTTTTGTCTCTAAAGAACCTATGTCTCTTTTGGGTTGAGGGTCTTTCTAACCTTAACCCCCAAAGCGTAGACAGATTTGTCCAATTCTGATTTCAAGTTTGACTTTTGTATGGATTTTTTGCCTAAGCCTGAGTTCGGGTTTAACTCAAAGAATTTGGGCTTGTCCCAGTTTTTCCAAATTGAAGTACATAATTTATTTTCAGTCGCCCCAAACTAATGTATTGTACTTTTAAAAAAATCAACAAATATAAACATGAACCATAATAAGAAATTAGTTTGGCTTATGCGTATGAAATATTAAAATATATTACATTATAATATGATTTAACCCAAACAGTGATAAATGGCCTATAACTTATAATATTTTATATTTATTATATACAATTTATATATATTAATAATAGAACTTGGGTTATTTGGGTTGCTTAAGTTGTGAAGACTCCGGTTCGAATCTGGCCAAATCTAATTTGGGCTGACAAATTTTACACTAACCCTGACCAAATTTACAATTATATAGTTCAAGTCACAAACTATTTTGGCCAAATTTGATCTTTGTCTAAAGTTGGGAAATGGCTCTTCAATTAAATTCTGAAGTGATACTTAGTTGGGGAATGAGGCGTTTAATCATCGGTATCCTCGGTAGTTCTCATTGCCGAGGCAAAATGAAGCATCAATAAGGGAAGTGGCTTTGCTACCAAGTTTGGGTGGAGTTTGATTGAATGTAGAGGAAAAGGATTGCGTCCAGTGGAAAGGAGAGTCACATGGATGTTTTTTAGTCAAATCTTTGTGTTCTTTGCTAGAAGAAAGCGGGGCTGATCCTCATAACAATGTTTGGTGACTTTGGAATAATTTTGTTCCTCCTAAAATGCAAATTTTTTGTTGGCAAGTAAGGCAAGATTGGATTCCAACAAGGAGTTTTTACAGAACTGGAAAATCCTACCTATAAATGCCGAAGTGCGCTATCCTTTTTGTGATGTGTAGGAGAACAATTTTGTTCATCTCCTTCTACATTGCAAGTGTTTTTGGGTAGTATGGTCTCACATACTTCAATGGTGGGGAGTAGAATTGGTGGTTTAACGCAGAGTACAAGAAGCTTTTAAGGCAGCTTTGGGAAACTTTATTTTTCTTGATCATGTGGAATCTGTGGCTGGAACGGAATGCAATGGTGTTTCACTCAAAAAGTTTCAATGGATATGCTCTTTGCAAAAGAATCAAAATGAATACTGCATCACTGCAGGAAATTTGATATTTAGCGGCGTTTAAAAAACACTGCTATAGGACTATGAAACACCACTAAAGGCTTTAGTGGCATTTACTAGCAAACGCCAAAGACGTGACCGTCAACATATCTCTACAACGTCAAGGAAATGTCGTTATTGACCTTTACATGGTGTTTTCATAAACACCGTTAATTCTCCTAATTCAAATTCCCACAACGGTATTATCCATTTTTAATAATGTTTATTAAAATGCCGTTAATTCCCTATTGTCTCACTAATTCAAATACCTTCAACGGTGTTATGACGTCATGCTGACATTTTTAATGGTGTTTAAAAAATACAATAGTAGTTTTTTTTTTTTTTTTTTTTTTTTAAATTTTGAAATTGTGGCAGTTTGTTTCTTTGTTTATTTAAATTTAAACTATGACAATTACAACAACAGTATACGAAACTATCCAATATAAAAAATTAAAAAAAAAAAAAAAAAACAACAACAACAACAACAACAAAAACAAGAACACTACTAATTCTCATTCAACTTGAATAACAGTAAAGATCAAATGATAAGGAAGATCAAGACCTGTCCAACATAAAAAACAAGAACTAGTTTCACAGCCATATCATAACCTGTCCCATATCAACTCAAACAGTAATAAGATTAAAAACTAGTTATGAATTGGTGGTTTGTTGCATCAACCAAACATTCATCAACTAGTTGTGATTGTAAAAATTCATGAATACACAATCATTAAGAAGAAAACAAAAGGAATATTGCTGCTTGAACCCCAAACCCCACCAACCCTTGTACCTTTGTCAAGCTTCAAAGAACCCTGTAGCATAAAATATAAAAATAAAAATTATTATCTCGAAATATAAAAAAACAACGAGATAATACAGATAAAGCAAAGAATGACAACAAAACCTTGATTTGCCAAAATATATCACGTAACAGAACTAACAAGTCAAAACAGATCTGTCATCTTGTAAGATCATATGGACAAGGAAATAGGAAATAAGATTTTAGATTGAGTCAATATTATGTTTATCTCAATGAGAACCAATGCTGAAAATTAGCCATTATAAAATGGGTGCATTGTTGTCTTGCTTCTTGCTGAAACAAGATATTTGATCAGAACAGGCAGGAATGAATGATTTGGACTAATACTATCGAAATTATGCTTTGTTTACTTATAGGTACCAGATTATGTCCTCACTTTTGAACAAGGGAAATCTAAAAGGTGAGATTTGTCTTTGTAAAGGCATTTCTGATACTTATTCTTGTGCATTAATTGATCAAAGTTTTGGGTGTATGGATAGACCATTTGCAAGATTATGGTGGGATGAGATGTGCCAACTATAGTTACTTTTCCTAATCTTCGCAATCAGGTACCTTTCTAGCTAGTGTTTTTTATTTGATTAAATTAAATGGAAAAAAATCAAGGTTATCAGTATTGTTTTAGGCAAGCATTACATCCAGAGCAGGATCGGGTCCTCACCATCAGAGAACATGCAAGGAGGCTTTCCTGATTTTTATGGGTTCTATGGAACAGTTAAAAAAGGTATGAATATTTATCTTCAAGAGACCTACAACAAGAGACCTATAAATAAATAAATAAATAAAAATCCCTTGTTTTTGTTGTTTCTAGACATACAACAAGAGACCTATACTTACCCATATTGATCTCGTTATCCCTTTTTACCGATTTTTCCTAAATCATCATCTCTTCTGATTACTGAATATTGATGATGTCCATCCAAAAATGGGATAAAAGAACATAAATGAGAGAGACAAAGAGAGAGATTGATTTGGTTAAGAGTATCAAAGATGTTTGTTACAAGATTCTGCCATATTTGGACAATTCTGGTGCATGCATGACAAGTTTAGATCTAAAACCAAAACTCACTTACACAGCTGTTAATGCATAGGGATAAGCTCAGAGACAGATAAGCTCTTCTTCTTCTTCTTCTTCTTCTTCTTCTTTTTCTTTATGTATAGAAGTTATTCCCATCAAGGGCAGGTGGTCAATTATAGCTTCTTATAATTGACAATGATATAAAGAACTACTGGAAGCCTTGCAATATAAACTTAGAGATGATAACTACACAATAACTCAAGTAAATTCATGAGGAAGCAATCACTCAAGTTCAACATCATAGCATCAAAGATTGAATTTCAGGATTTGACAACTATAAATTCAAATTCATATTCAAATTCAAATCAAATGAACACATGGATTCAAATTCAAATCTCTCACAACAAATTTATAATTAAATATGAACTTCAAGATCAGAGAGAGAATTTACCACTTGAAATCGCAACGGGCAAGTCAGGCAAGAGCAGAGTTGATCCAAACCTTAGGAGGAGATTCAAGATTGCAAACCCTAGGAGAAGAATCGACGGAATGAAGATCTTGAGAGAAAGATAGAGAACTTTGACATCAAAATCGAGATTGTAGATGGTGGTGCTCACCTTAGTAGACGATGCAGATGGTGGTAGTGGTGGAGCTTCGAAATCGAGAGAGAGAGAGAGAGAGAGAGAGAGAGAGAGAGAACTTCGAAATCGAAATCACTGAGCTGAATAAGGTTGAATTGTATCTTCCAAATCGAAATTGAAATCGATTCTACTCTATGAAATCGAAATCACTCTGAGATTGGATCACCGAACTTCAAAATCGAAATTACTCTAAGATGAACCGCCGAGCTGAAGAAGGTTGAATCGTAATCTCTGAAGGGTTTAGAGAGAGTGAGTGAGCAAGCGAGCGAGATTCATACATTTGTGTTTCTCAGATTTGAGTGAGTAAGAGTGAGCTGAAGGGTTTCTCAAGGGTTTCTCTGAGACTGAAGGGTTTCTCAGATTCAAAATGAGGGTTTGAAGAGGGAGAGAGAGCGCGTGAGAGTGGGATAACATTTGAAGGCATTTTTAAATGACTTGTATTAGTCAAACAGTATCGTTTTAAATAAATCAAATTGCGACGTTTATAAAACGTCGTTAAATATTAGAAAACATGGCGTTCAAAAAAATGCCATTAAAAAAGCACTGTTGTGGGTTAAATCCAAGGTTGACGTTGGATGCTTTTTTGTGCATGATTTTATGGACAACATTGAGAGTGTTAGAAATCTCACATTGAAAAAAATGGAATGGGGTAATGGGTTAGACTGCTTTAGTTGGGAGGTTTTTGATTTAATTTGTTGGGTTAATAGGATGGAATGGTGTGTTGAATCCTTGCCAACACCCCTTTTTTTTCTTTGGCTAGTTTGGTAAATTGAATTGTGTTTTTTTGCCATCCTTTTTGCTATGTGTTGGTCATGTTATCTTTATCAATGAATCTTTGTTTTGCCAATCAAAAAAATAAACTGTTTTGGGTTGGTCTCCGATTGTTCAAATTAATATTGCCAAGCTGCACTCCAGCAGTTGACATCCTTCTTCAAACAATTTATATGCAAGATTGTACCCAGAAAGAAAAGAAAAAGAAACAAATAACAATTGAATCCACTAGGTTAATGGGTTGTTTTGAAAATTGGCTTTAATTGAGTTTAGATAAGCATAAGCTCAGACCCAAAGAAAAACAGATTCATGAACATTATTTCTTGTATTAGTTCTCCTATCAAATTTAACTAGAGAATTCATTAATATCCAATTTTGATTGATTGTTCCATGAAAACAGGGCTTAGGATATTTCAATATAACAACACTCAATACCAATCATGTGCCATAGGAAATTTCAATCTATTTTGTACCAAATCAATTAGAGTTTAGCAGATTGAATAAGATATTTAAGTAATAGACAGCTAATAAGGGGATTGGAAGTAAATTAAAATATATATCAGGACAAGTCAATGGGCATTTGAATTGGCTTTTATCTCTATCTTTGCTCCAAGACAAACCTCAGCCCCTAACAACCTACATTTTTAATTTACTTTTGGCGATAAGTTTTCTAAGCTAGGCAAAACAACCATATTTGAAGAGTGATGAAAGCTTAACCTTAGCAAAAACAGGAATATGCTATTGCCACCTTAATATAGAACTTTATCACATCTTCACCTTCAACTATTTCACATGATTAAACCGACCAATCTACTCTTAAACATTATCTATATCCAATATCAACTGAGGTTTCTCAGTATCTTCAAGGGTTCTGTTGGCCCCCTAACTCTTACCAAATACGTCTTCATTTCGTATTTGTTTTTTTTGTGTTTGAAATTAGATTTTTCTACTGCAATTTTGTTGTATAGTAGCTTAGATTGATTGTAAAGAAGATGTATAACTTGTGTTGAAAATATATAAATGAGAATTACCATTTGTTGTTCTTTATATATGGTCCTATTAACAATTGTGCTAAATTAAGTATATAAATTTCATACCTATGTAAAGATGACTAAAAGAAGTATGGAGATTGATGACAAAAAAATCAAGTATGTTAAACACTTTTGGTTTGTAGAAGACTTCTTTTAATTCAATTAGCTGAAAAAACCTTATAATTTGTTGTTGTAGTTTTTTTTTGTTTTTTTGGGGGTGTGTTTCCCCACTTGCTATTGAGAGTATAAACCTTACTTATATACAAAAGATATATATTTACATCCCTCTTTAGAATAGATGTAGCAATATCTACAATCGTATCCGCCCAAGTTGCCTTCACCACTAGCAAACAATCGCACCTAACATCCTCAATTATTATTGTCCAATATCAACTGATGTTTCTTAATGAAGGTAGAAAAATGCTTTTATAACTTCTTAAATAGTTTCAAAGGCTGAAATTTGAACAAGCATAAAATTAAAATTTCACCTGGGGTCCTGTGACCAACCTTGATACTTGGAGTTTTTTGGAATTAATGGTAATGAACGAATTCTTGACAGAATTTTGTTAAGGCAAATACCAATCACTTGGACATAAAACAGAGCAGGTTCATACAAAATAAAAATAAAAAACTAAAAAAAACTGAGCATGTACCATAGGAAATTTCAATCCATTTGGTACCAAATTAATTCAACCAAAATCATCAAAGAAAAAACTATAACAACACAACACTCAATTCAACCAAAATTATCAAAGAAAAAAATATAACAACACTCAGAGAGAGAGAGAGAGCAGGTACCTGTGTTCACAATGGAGGCAGTGAGAGTTTGAACTGCAGTGGAAGAGGCGGCATTGGTTGATAGAGGCAGCGATGGTGGAGGTGGTGCAGATGGAACTACGGTGACGGAAGGAAGAACAGTAGAAGGAAAAGAGCAAACAGTAGGGTTTCCTTCTACTTGATTTTTGAAATTTCAAATTTGACCCATGTCTTTTTGGAAATTGGATTTTTGACTCACGTTTTTAATGAAATCACATTTACTATGCACAATTTCAATTTGCTACGATAGCAGTCCATGTCACAATAAAATTGCATTTTGCAAATGTAATTTTGTGCTAAAATTGCATCTTGAAGATGTGATTTCAATTTGAAATTGCATTTTGAATATGTAGTTTCAAAAGTAGATTAATTCCCTAAATAGTTTCAAAAGTTGGCCAATTGTCTAATTTTTTATTTTTTTTAGAATATTCAAACAAAAAAAAAATAAATAAATAAAATCCTTCTTTGTCTCTATAAATGTCCCATTTAATCGGTGATAAAATGTTAAAAGGATAAAAAGGAGGAAAAGATAAGAAAATAAATTGGTTTTTAGAATTTTCATTAAATAAAAACCTAAAATATTGAAATTAAAGTTTGTCCCCACCTTTGCTTCGTCTATATATTTTTTTTTCCACTTTCCTTTTTTACATTTTTCTTTTTTGTACAAAAACCTCACTTTTTCCAAGGAAATATTAAAAGAAATAACTAGAAGAAAATAAACTGATTTTTAGAACCCTACCTTCATTTGACTTTAGTTAATAAATAAGGAGGCTTAGAGTTTAATTTGTTTCTACCATGGTATAAGGAGATGAGATTAAAATAGAGGAATTGAAGGCTCTAAATTGGGGTAGAAAGGCTCTGAATTCAATTTAACAAATCAGGTCATGCTTGAAATTTTAGAAACTCCCAACAATACTAAGAATCTCTGCAATTGAGTTTTATCTTTAATTTCATCAGGAAATTTGGAAGCAAACTCAATACTGCGGTTGATGGGAATAATACTTCCATTTGAAATATTATGACCAAGATATCTGATAGTTGTCTGGAACAGTTGCATTTTTGGTGCTGATAGCACTAAACCATTTCTGTGGATAACATGCTTAAAAATATTAAGATGTTTAATATGCTGTTCTATTGATGAAGAATAAATTAATACATCATCAATATATGACAAAGTAAATTCAGAAAACGGATTAAAAATGTCATTCATAATATGTTGAAATTCTGATGGAGCATTTTTAAGACCAAAGGGCATTACATTCCATTCATAATGTCCAAATGGAACTGTGAATGCTGTTTTATAACGATCCTGTTCAGCAATTTCAATTTGCCAATATCCTGATTTCAAATCAAATTTGGAGAAAATGATTGCATCCTGTAATCGATCTAAAAGATACTTTTTATTCGGAAGAGGATATCTGATCCATTTTAGTTTATCATTTAACGGTTTATAATTGATTACAAGGCGAGGAATACCTCGTTCAATTTCAGCATTTTTATTGACATAAAAAGCGGTACAACTCCAAGGAGAGTGACTAGATCGGATTAATTTTTTCTCTAAAAGACTTTAAATTTCTGTTTTACATAATTCCATATATTCCTTTTTCATCTGACTAGGGCGAGCTCTAGTTGGGATATATTTTTCATCAAAATCAGGTTCATATGGTAAAGTAACTATATATTTCTTCCTGTTCCAGAAAGCATTAGGAATAGTACCACAAACTTCTGTTTGAAATTCATTTTCAATGATTTTAATTTTCTGTTGCAAAGAGGATTGTTGTAGCCTTTGTTCTGTTGTTAAAAAAGAAACTTCCTTAGTTAAAAAATTAATTTGATTCTGTTTAAAAGTAACTATATCCCTAATTTGATCTAATTCTTTAGTATACGGTTGGGTGATAAATTCAAAAATAACAGATCGTCCCTGCAATTGAGAATAAATTCCTGTCGAGTCAATTTTTTGAATAGGCATTAAGAGACATAAAAATGGTGTGCCTAAAATAATATTTGTAGCTAGATTTCTGACTAAAACAAAGGATGTTGGAAGACAGAGATCATTGTTACAAATATATGCTTTTGGTATCTTATACCTGATTTGCATGGAGTTTCCACTTGCACTAGTTAAACTTTGAGTAGTTTTCTCAAAATATCTGGTAGGAACTATACCTTCTTGGATACAGTTCATATCTGCTCCGCTGTTTACCAAAGCAATGGCATCTTTGATAATAAAATCAGGTTTAATCATAAAAGTGATTTTTATATACCATTTTTGAAAGGTTACTTGATTTACTAGTAACAAATACTGGTCAGGTTCATCCTTGGTTTCAAGTTTTTGTTCAGTTTCATTGATTACTTCTTTCTGTTTTTGTGATATTTGAGTATGAAGATATTTTATATCTTTGATGGCTGCTGCACTAGCTGTTTGTAAATGTTTTACCTCTGTTTTCAAAACATTTATTTCCATTTTTAAATCTTGAATTGTAGTTGGCTGATTATTAACTGGTTTTGCCTGAATTCGGTCAACGACATGTTTCAAATTGTAGGAATAATCGGGTATGTTTGGTGTTTCTTGTACTGTTTGTTGGTGTTCATAACACATTTTTAGATATTTTAATTTTATTTCTGGATCTTGTATCTGATCTGCTACAGCAAGCATATCTCTTTGGGTATCTGTTAAGACATTAATACTACTAGGTTCTCCTAGATGTAATCCATTCATTTCTACTATGGATTTCCAATAATTAATTTCTGATATTTGGTCCTGACTAGTATTACAGGGACAGGATTCTGTGGGTTCATCATCACTTGGTGAGGATGTGGAATATAACTGGTTAATTTCATCTTCAGATGGTGATTCATTACTAGATGAATTCTCCTCTGCTTCTAAAGCATTAATTAGCTGTTCTTTAAGTTTCTCATCGAAAATTAATTCATTAATCTTAGATTTAGCTTTTGATTTACATCGGTTAGCATAGTGTCCTGTTTGTCCACACTTATAACATTTTACTTCAGATTTATTTTTTCTTTTTCCTGAGGGTTTACTGGTTGAAGATTTCTTAGAATAAAACTTCTTACTGTTTTTAGGATGACTAGATTTCCTTGATTTCCGATAGGGCTTAGAAGGTTTTTTATGAGATACCAAAAATTAAAGCTAAAGTTAAACAGTTACCATGTTTACAGTTACCTAATCCAACTTGGAAGAAAATTGTTGAAACTGATGCTTCCAATGAAGGATTTGGTGGTATTTTAAAACAGCTTAATCCCAAAACCCAGAAGGAAGAATTATTACGATTCCATTCTGGCCATTGGAATAAAGCCGCTTTAAACTATCCCACTATAAAACAGGAATGTTTAGCCATTGTTAAATGTGTTTTAAAATTCCAGGATGACCTTTTAAATCAGCAGTTTCTTATCAGAGTTGATTGCTCTGCTGCTAAACAGATTTTTAAAAAAGATGTTAAAAATTTAGCATCTAAACAAATATTTCTTACATGGCAAAGTTATTTATCCAATTTTGATTTTGATATTGAATATATTAAAGGAGAAAATAATTCTTTGCCTGATTTCTTAACCAGGGAATATCTCCAGAAGTCTACTCCTGAAGAGGAGGATGACCAGCAGGGGCCATAGAGGCAGCGGACGTGGTCGTGGTGGTCATACCCCACGCTATGAAACAGAATATCCAGTTCTCTCACGAGGACAAACCAGTACTGAATCCACAAAGGATATACTTCTGAAAACAGAAGACCCGTATACACCCAACAGTATTACCGAGGAAACTGTCCTCTGGATTGACTCTGCTGATGAGCAATGGATGCAAGATCCATGAGAGATTAAGAAACGATATCTCACCACTCAACAGTCACCTCCACATTTTGACCAGTACCGTTATATTTATGAACAAATACTAACTGAAACTGGAGCTTGTGAATTCAAGCATCATCTCCATGATCCGCATAAATCTACGAGTCCCATCTCGTTTAGCAAAATTACTATCCGTAATCTTATGCCCATTGCTACATGGGGCATCCATCCGCATACATTACGAGATCTTGATCTCCGTAATAAACAGACTAAATATACATACTGGGATTACATTGATGCTTTTACCCAGGTGTTTTATTACCAGAACCCTATCCGTTCTCATTCTTGGTTTATCCGCATTTGCCCGGATGTTCTCAAACACGATATTCCTAACTGGTTCCTCGTGTGGTGGGATAAGTTTGGGTTATCTCTTGATATCCTACCAGAAGAAATCCGACTTGCTTTTAATGATTGGCATTATGCCTATTCTCGGGCTTATGCTTATCTTAACAAAAACAGGGATTTATCCATCAGTAAATCATTAGTTCATTTTTCCATCCGATTCAGTATCCCATGGATTTGGAAGTGGGATTTTGCATGTGATTATCAGAACAAGGTACCCCGCCTGAAACGAATTTTCTTTGTAAAATGGTGGGATAAAGGCATGAATCCGATCATTTCTGAAACAGTAACAAAAATTCAGGAACATGCACAAGCATGTAGAGAAACAGTTAAGCAACCAACTCTCTCTGCTCCACCAGCATTATCACAGAATCCATTTATCCAAATTCAAAAAGAATTAAGAAACCAGCATCCTGAATTATCTGAAAATGAGATTATCATCAAAAGTATGAATTATCTCAAAGAACAGTTCCTACAAACTGTACCTCCTGAAGATGATGCATCTATGAGGTCAGGAACCAGTCAGCCCTCATCAGAACCAGATGTGGATCCAGCCGAACACGTGTTAGCTGGAGAAAGCCAATTACCCGAAGATGATGATGATTCCAACTTTGGTGACTTTTGGGATTCCTTGACAGATGTCCTCACCGAAAAGCTCACCAAAAGCAGAAAAGGAAAGAGGCACAATTGAATGTCGGTGTCGGCACAAACAGACAAATAACTTTGGGAAAAGTAGATTCCTCCACCAGCAAAAGAGACGATACTGTCTCCATTATCTGTATTCGTCATCACTTACGTCAACAGTCAGGATAAGGGTAATCTGTCGGTGCAATGAATAGCTTACACCTGTCCCTTCTTTTATCCGAACTTGTATTATAAAAGGGCATGCTCTCACCCTTGTTGAGGCAAAAGAGTCAGAGTCAGTATTAAGTTTTCAATTTTCTCTTTTGTAATATTATTTCCAATCCCCACTCTTGTAAAATAGTTTTACTTCTTCAATAAAACTTTGTTTTCATGTATGCCCTCTGTCGATACACTTGAACAACTTTTATGGTTTAAACAATTTTGGGAAAATCAAAAACACCATTACGTTAATACACCAGTAGATTGGTATACTCAACCATATATCACTGCTCGCATAGCAGAGTGTGATCAGCAGCTAGCCAGGATCCAGGAGCTGATCCAAGAACAGGTAGTGGCCTGGGCGGCCAGGAGGAATCCTCCTCCCACTTAACAGTAAGTCTATGAGATCATATATGTCATAATTTATTTTCTTTATACCCGTATTATGTATGTATTTATTCCTGGATGTGTGCTAATGTAAGGTTAATTAATTGTTGAAGTTTGAGATTAGTGGGACGTCATCTAAGTCGCGTTAGGTTAGGTCAAGGGCAGATTGCATGAAGACCATTGATGCCTGTAAATCGTTGACAGACGTGCTAATCATATCAAGCTAAACCTTTAGTGAGCACCTTTATTGGTATCAGAGCCATGTTTAAGTATTTGCATAATACTAGTATAAATTAAATAAATTAGACATATATGATCACTAAACACCATGACTGAACAACAAGAAAATATAGTAGCCATACCAGAAAATGAATCCGTAACCTCTGTAGGAAATACAGTATCTTCTTTAGCTGAAGCAGCTGAGATGGTAGCTTACCAGGATGTAAAGGACGCTTTAGATAAGTGGACTATTCCGTTAGTAGATCCGAAAGTCATTTATAAAAAAGGACGTTTTCAATTTTTCAGTAAAACAATCATTAAAACTTTTGAGCATGCATCTTGCATTCAAAATAATGATGAAATAATCCGATTAATTCATATTAGTGACTTTATTCCGTTTGTTAAAGACTATAAGTACATCCATATTGGATTAGTACAAATAGCCTTCAAACCTTTGACCCTTTTAGGTCAGAATACCAGTATTCAGTGTACCCTCAGAGATGGTAGATGTCTTAACTGGAGAGCATCACTTATGGGAGCTATAGAAACCAGTCTAGCTCATGGACCAGTATATTTTGATGTATATCCCAATCTAAGCATCTCAATGACAGATGCCAATATATCCGATGTTCTTGAACTTCGAGTTCTTACTCATGGGTATGAGTATAAACCAGGATCCCCTCCATTTTCGGTTCATTCAAGAATATACATCAAGGCTTTAACAACGTTAAATCCTTATGTTAGAAAAAAGTCTGAAAATGGTCAAACAGTATTACTTGAAACTAATCTGTATAGTAGCCAGGTAGCTGTACCTAGGCAAATTCCATGGTCTCAAATCACCTTTCCAGACAGATGGCACATTCCTAATGCTGTGCCTCCACAACCGATTATTCAACATAACATCGATGATGTCCTCCAGACGCAAGGGGGTAATGTTTATCTCCAATTTCAGAAACCTCATCTTACCAGAAGTACATCTTCTAATGCTAGTTTTAGAACAGCTCCACAGAGCTTATCTAATAACAGCTTCAGAACTGCTAACAGAAGTTTTTCTAATAATAGTTTTAGATCAATTCCTCCATATAGGGTGGACTTACCAGAATCTAGCCGACAGTCTGTGGACTCTTTACAAATACCAGAAAGACCACCCAGCAGACCTTCTAGTGATCCTCAAGAGGATCATTTAGATCCTATGACATCAGAAATACAAGGTATTCGATTATCCAGAAATAGAATACCTCATGGTGTTTATACCGCACCAATTCAACCACCAGATAGTCCAACGGCCAGTGATATGAATTTACTTGGAGTTTTTTGGAATTAATGGTAATGAACGAATTCTTGACAGAATTTTGTTAAGGTAAATACTAATCACTTGGACATAAAACAGAGCAGGTTCATACAAAATAAAAATAAAAAACTAAAAAAAACTGAGCATGTACCATAGGAAATTTCAATCCATTTGGTACCAAATTAATTCACCAAAATCATCAAAGAAAAAACTATAACAACACAACACTCAATTCAACCAAAATTATTAAAGAAAAAAATATAACAACACTCAGAGAGAGAGAGAGAGAGAGCAGGTACCTGTGTTCACAATGGAGGCAGTGAGAGTTTGAACTGCAGTGGAAGAGGCGTCATTGGTTGATAGAGGCAGCGATGGTGGAGGTGGTGCAGATGGAACTACGGTGACGGAAGGAAGAACAGTAGAAGGAAAAGAGCAAACAGTAGGGTTTCCTTCTACTTGATTTTGAAATTTCAAATTTGACCCATGTCTTTTTGGAAATTGCATTTTTGACTCACGTTTTTAATGAAATCACATTTACTATGCACAATTTCAATTTGCTACGATAGCGGTCCATGTCACAATAAAATTGCATTTTGCAAATGTAATTTTGTACTAAAATTGCATCTTGAAGATGTGATTTCAATTTGAAATTGCATTTTGAATATGTAGTTTCAAAAGTAGATTAATTCCCTAAATAGTTTCAAAAGTTGGCCAATTGTCTAATTTTTTATTTTTTTTAGAATATTCAAACAAAAAAAAAAAAAATAAATAAAATCCTTCTTTGTCTCTATAAATGTCCCATTTAATCGGTGATAAAATGTTAAAAGGATAAAAAGGAGGAAAAGATAAGAAAATAAATTGGTTTTTAGAATTTTCATTAAATAAAAACCTAAAATATTGAAATTAAAGTTTGTCCCCACCTTTGCTTCGTCTATATATTTTTTTTTCCACTTTCCTTTTTTACATTTTTCTTTTTTGTACAAAAACCTCACTTTTTCCAAGGAAATATTAAAAGAAATAACTAGAAGAAAATAAACTGATTTTTAGAACCCTACCTTCATTTGACTTTAGTTAATAAATAAGGAGGCTTAGAGTTTAATTTGTTTCTACCATGGTATAAGGAGATGAGATTAAAATAGAGGAATTGAAGGCTCTAAATTGGGGTAGAAAGGCTCTGAATTCAATTTAACAAATCAGGTCATGCTTGAAATTTTAGAAACTCCCAACAATACTCTGGGGCATTTTGGGAAGAAGTTAAAAAAGTAAATTTTTTTACTTTTTAATTTTTTTAGCAAAAGAAGTCAACTTTTTTAGTTAAAAAAGTCATTAAAAAAAATTAAAAAGTCAAAAAATTAATTTTTTACCAATTTCATATGTAATTCGTTGCGAATCCCTAATCAAGTTTATAATTGTGTTGGTTTTTATACTAATTTTGTGGATGAATAAGCATAATGAAAGTGAGTTAATCTATTTTAACTATATCAAGCACGAATTTTTAAATCAATTTAGTGGCCCTACTGTATCAAATGTGTTCAGCTTTTTGACTTTTGGTCTGAATAATTTGGTTGTACAACTACCATTATTTTTAGCTTCGTCTAAATGAAGGCGAAACCGAGTTAAAAGCTTAAACATGCTACAAATATAGCCTAACTTAAACATCCTACACCGCTCTCATAATCTCGCGTGCAACTTCTTTGTCGACAGTCGATGTTGCAACGGCAAGTGCTAAAGGAACCATTGTGCCCCTACCGGCACTTCTACTACCCATCTATTCTCTATTCCCTCGTGTAGACATCTTTTAAAACCTAAAACAAAACCAAACTTAGTGCGCAACACAACAGCCTTCTCCGAGGCATACACTTACCACCCTTAAGTTACAAGACACACTTAGTCCCAAAATACACATTTCTATTACATATAAACAATTAAACACCTAAACACAAAATTAAATCAAGTTCACAAAGATAGCCACTTATCCCAAAACTCTCAAGGAATTCCTATTAGAAACCATGTTGATTAGGCGTGTTTCTAATAAGACTTCAAAGCAAGTTCACCGGCGATAAGTACTATCCAAGAACTTAATCCCATGCCCACATAAATGCAACATATAAGTCCTAACACTTATCCTAACTATATGCAACATCCTCACCACACGTAGCAAACACATTGTGGTAAAAATCACTTTCCACGAGCCCAAAATATTCAAACCCAGCTCGCTCTGATACTAAGTTGTCACGCCCCACTTTTTATTACTCAGGTAACATTACGAAATCATTATTATAAACAATTTCAGATATAGCAAACAGAAGTTTCAATATCTTAATAACGATAACACAATGAAGATTATCTCATTCGTATATAAAATAGATGCAACATGTGACATAATTACAATAAATTGCCCGCAGGCTTATATCATTACATGAAAAAGAAAAGGTTCAACCCTTTCTACAACAATGGCATTCGGCCAACAATTAAAAGGCCCCGTGGCCAACAAAAAAAATGAAGATCCTCGATCTTGAACCACTTCTCAAAATTCACTTGAAAGGATTAGCAATGTGGTATGAATATAAAGTTCAATAGGGATTCTAACATGATCCTAAACAATAACAACTTATAGATAGCTATGATTATGAATACTTAGTCTCATACTATATAAATAACGTGACGGTTTATAACCAAAGAATATTTACAAAAGTACTTTTCTCAAAATTATTCAATTCTTTCAACAATACAGACAGTTCACATTTCCTTTTCATTTCCCATTACAAAAATATCTAATAATAACCCCTTTTTTTTTTCCTTTTTTTTTTGAAACATGTTCATAAATCTCTTATTTCCTTCACATTATTTACGAACTCAATACATGATCTACATCCTTTTCTAACACGTTCAAATATACATATATACATCTAACACGAAAAACGAAAACAACAAGCATCCAACAACTATCTACTCAACATATGAGACAAGTCGACCTTCCTAAACCATAACCATCATAACGCATGATAGACACAGATACACTGAGATAATAATGATAAATAAGCTCTGCTCTACCTACCTTAAGCACGGTAAGCCAAGGATATACCTTTCCATAATGAAATGCCAATTTACCAAACACTGGCTGGAAGGTAATGGTATCTCTACCAAGTTCTCCAAGCACTAACTAGAAGGTACTGATACCTCTCATTCTAAGCACAACTAATTCTCCAAGCGCTAGCTGGAAGGTAATGGTACCTCTCATTCTCAGCACAGTACACGTTACCAATCATCACAACATGTTAGAAAACATAAATAACACAAGTGTAATACATACACATAATGTAACGCCTCCAAAACACACAATAGATGCAACACAAAACATACATTAATAATACCATATATCAGAGTAAATAGTCCTTTCATTACATGAAATTAAAGATACAAAAGAGTTTAATATAAATAAATGTCCTATTGACTTACACCTTTCCAAGCCTTAATTTGGTTACGACAAAATGAGCTTCGCTCAATACATATTTAGCCCTAGGCTATACAAAATAAAACAAAACAAGAAGCTCTTGCTTCCCAAAGTCCTTCCCATGCTATTGCCTTGGTGGTGGCATGCCATCATTAGCTAAAAAAGTTATTCCCAAATAGGGTGAGCCACAGCCCAGTAGAAATCATCTAACACAGTATATGAAACTTAGCAAAGGTATAAGTACAAGTGCATAAACAATGCATGTGGTAAAACTTTTCACAACATTATATACTCGTAAGGTATCAATTTCAATTCTTAATCCATTTACTTTCAATTCACATTTTGATTACTTATCTTTCTCAATTCACGAGTCAATTTCATTGTTTCACAATAACCAAACTGAGACTTCAACTCAATTACTTCCAATACACACAACACATATGCATAAACACTTGAAACTTCCATTTCACGGATATTTCGTCCGCATGCAGCCGTCAAACGGGACCCATGTAAACGTAGGCTGTACACGTATTACAATTTCCATTTTACGAATATTTCGTCAGCGGGCTAGGCATCCATGTATAATTTCAGGACTTTCACCCAGGATACTTCGACCAACTTAATTATAATGGAGTCCATCCACTTTCTCCTCCCAAACAATCATACATACATATGCAATATATTTAAACATATAATCAAACATGGAGCACATCCTCTTTCCATTCCCAACAAACATACATATACAATGTATATAAACACAGCCATATTCAATGACAACCTTGAAAAGATTAGTTTCAATTCACCTAATTCACAAGCAATTTCTACAACAATCAAAACTATCCTCCACCGATAGCCCAATACAACTATCTCTAAACAGATATTCATCCTCAAACAGATGGTTTATTCAAAACTTCCAAAGGTGCGAAATAATACATGTTCCATTCCACCATTTATATCAAAGATTATCCAATTCTACATTTTCAATAACAATTTACAATATTTGTACAAAATAATAGTTTGATCCAATTAGGGCAATTCCCCCATTTCCTCAAATATTAGCCAAATGCCAAAATCATCAAAGTAGATATAACACAACATCATTTTCAAACCCTACAAGCATTTATTTCATCTTCACCCAAAACCCCTCTTTCCATTTTTGTGCCGAAACCCTAGGTTTGTTTAAAACATCCCCAAATCACACCATTGTTACATAAGAGGCAATAACTAAGCTAAATATGATATGAAGGTGTAGAAAGAATCCCTACCTCAAAGGAAGAAGATGAGTCAAACAAGAGAGAAATTCCAAGAATGTCGAAACCCACTTCTATTCGGATCAAAATTTAGATCTTGAGATGCTTTATCTTTTTCTCAAAGGTACTAGAGTGAAATGATCGATGGATCTAGATGAAATCTAAGAGAGAATGTGAATTTTAGAGAGAGAGGCTCAAGAACAAGTTTTTTGAAAAGTTTAAGAGAGAGAGAGAGAAGAAAAAATGATTCAAAATGTCATCTTCTCGGACTGTTATACACGCAGTCCGCTCGAGCGTAGAAAACCCCGCTCGAGCGTCAGACACGAAGTTTTGCTCGAGCGTGAGACTGGACGCTTGAGTGTCCAATGCACATTTTCACTATTTTCAGACCTGCAAAAAGGAATATTGAGAGTTGACGAATCCCGCTCGAGCCCAAGAATGGCCGCTCGAGCAGAGGAGCAAAAATTTTTGAAGCCCACTCGAGCGGAGGAGCCAAAATCTAGGCGACAAAGGTTTGGAAAAACAAGTAACCAACCTGTTCCAAACGCATAACTACAACCCGATAACCAAAATAAATGGGTGACAGGGGGAACGAGACATGAATAACCATTCTAAACCATACCAACCCGAGTCTGGAATACAATAGATAATGGGTCAAAGCCGGAATCGCTATAACCTCTCCCCCTTAAGAAATTTCGTCCCCGAAATTACAAATTAAGCTCAAAACAAAATTAAACCATTTACAACTATGTTATTCTCACAAATTCATCACCATGACCCATCCTCCGGTCATCCATTCTCACCGACGCGATGCACGGGTCCCATATAAAAATGAAATTTACAATTTCCAAAACATTTACAATGCTTGACCAAACTCCAAATTTATATAGCATATACGATGCTTCCAAAAGTGACACAACACATATGGTATTCCATATTCTCAAACATATGAAATATTTGTAACAACTCATGTTTCCAAAATGTCCATAACATATACAATGTTCTCAGTATTTAAGACATATATAATGCTCATACTTTTCATCATCATAATCGAAATCTCAATACAAAATTAAACATCAACGAATAAGTCCGGATATATATCTCAGACTTCCAATTCACGCTCTCAAGTTGCTTCCTCAACCCCGTGATGTTTCCACAAAACTTTAACTAAAGGAATTGTCTTGCCTCGCAAGACTTGGTTCCTCATATCCAAGACTCTCACCGGTCTCTCCTCATATGAGGCATCCTTATCTATCTTCAAGTCGGTCCAATCCAATACATATGATGGATCCGGCTCATACTTCCATAGCATACTAATATGGAATACGTCATGTACTCCGAAAAGTTATGGCGGCAACGCTAACCGATAAGCAACCTGTCATATCCGCTCAAGGATCTCAAAAGGGCCAATAAACCGAAAGGACAACTTCCCACTCTTCCCAAATCTCATCAAACCTTGCCTAGGTGATATTTTCAGGAACACATGATCTCCCACCTCAAAAGACAAGGGTCTCCTCCTATGGTCTGTCTAGCTCTTTTGGAGACTTTGGGCTGTAACTAACCTCTTACGAATAAGTGCCATCTTTTCCATCGTTTCTCGCACCAAGTCTGGGCCCAACACACCGGGGATCTACACAATCGGCCATACAAGGCCTCAAATGGTGCCATGCCAATACTCGATTGGAAACTATTATTATAGGAAAACTCCACTAAGGGTAGGTGCCTCTCCCACGACCCCTTAAAATCAAATACACAACCTCAAAGTATATCCTCAAGGATTTGAATAGTACGCTCGGACTGCCGGTCAGTCTGAGGATAATACGCAGTACTAAAGGTCAATCTAGTGCCCAAAGCACTCTGCAAACTCTGCCACAATCGAGATATGAAACGCAGATCTTTATCTGAAACGATTGTCACAGGGACTCCGTGTAACCTCACTATGTCCCTAATATACAAGTTGGCAAGATGGTCTACCGAATCACTCACGTGTATAGGTATAAAGTGTGTGGACTTGGTCAATCAGTCAATTACCACCCAAATGGCATCGCTACCCCATTGAGTTCTCGGAAGACCCACAACAAAATCCATTGTGACATGCTCTCACTTCCATTCGGCTATAGGCAAGGATTGCAACAAACCCTCTGGCCTTTAATGCTCGGCCTTCACTTGCTGACAAGTAAGGTACTTCGATACAAACACGACTACGTCTTTCTTTATACCCCTTCACCAAAACTGCGACTCAGATCATGATACATCTTTGTGCCTCCCAGATGCACCGCAAGGCGAGAATGGTGAAACTCTCGTAGTACTTCCTCTCAGCAAGACTCCGATATAAACAAACAGTCTCGGTATCTAACACTCGAGTCAGGATACATACTCAAGCCTCGTTTTACTTTCCCACTAGAGATCTTCTCCCGAAGGGTTTCTACTTCAAGGTCACTCTTTTGCACTTTTAGCACTCGATTCACAAGTGTAGGTTGTGCAACTACCGTAAACAAGGCTGCAGATTCAACGGACTTGCTGAGATGCTAGTCAAACTTCTCAAGAGTACCCAACATTTCCTATTCCCAGATGGCGATACAAACTACACTACTAATTGCTTTCCTACTCAGAGCATCAGCCACAACGTTGGCCTTCCCCGGATGATAATGTAACTCAAAATCATAATCCTCTATGAACTCCATCCACATCCTTTGTCTCAAATTCAAGTCTTTTTGTGTAAATAGATACTTCAGACTTTTATGATCAGAAAACACCTCAAATTTCTCACCATACAGATAATGCCACCAAATTTTTAAGGCAAATATCACCGCTGCTAGTTCTAGATCATGAGTAGGGTAGTTCCTCTCGTGTGTTTTCAACTGACGTAAGCCATAGGCCACTACCTTCCCCTCTTGCATCAATACACAACCCAAACCTTCTCGTGAGGCATCACAACATACAAAATAGCCTAGACCTCTCTCCGGGATAATCAATACTGGAGCTATGGTAAGTCTAACTTTGAGCTCTTGGAACGATTTCTCACAAGTCTCATCCCACACAAATCTAACCCCCCTCCTCGTCAACCTGGTTAAAGATGAAGCTAGTTTAGAGAAATCTTTCACGAACCAATGGTAATACCCGGCCAACCCCAAGAAACTACGGATCTAGAAAGCGTTCTTAGGTTGTGCCCAATCTTGCTTTGCCTCTATCTTGGATGAATCTACCGTCACCCCTTTCTCGGATACCACATGGCCTAAGAACTTAGCTTTTCTCAACCAAAATTCACACTTCCCGAACTTAGCATACAGCTTATGCGCTCTAAGTAATTCAAGCACTACTCGCAAGTATTCCTCGTGTTCTTCCTCGGAGGGTGAATAAATCAGAATGTCGTCCATGAAAATGACCACGAAATGATCTAGGAACTCACGAAAGATCCTGTTCATTAAATCCATAAATACAACTGGAGCATTAGTTAGCTCAAAAGGCATTACGAGAAACTCACAATGGCCATACCGCGTACGAAATGCCGTCATTGGGATATCCTCATCCATTACCCTCAACTGATGGTAACCCGACCTCAGGTCTATCTTAGAGAAGCAGCAAGACCTTTTTAACTGATTGAACAGATCATCTATACGAGACATTGGGTACTTATTCATAACAGTAACCCGGTTCAACTTTCAGTAATCGATACAAAGTCTCAAGGTTCCATCTTTCCCTTTAGCAAAGAGGGCCAGCGCTCTCCAAGGCGAAGTACTAGGGCGGATGAAACCCTTATCTAACAATTCCTAGAGTTGAACCTTCAACTCACTCAACTTAGCAGGTGCAAACCGATATGGTGCCATCGAAATCGATGCCATGCCATTGGCCGGTCAGCATCTTGTGTAGTCGGCCGGCCATCTGTTTGGCCGATGGCCTCCTTTTATGGCCAACACCACCTTTTTGCCTTTTGCAGGCATAATGCATGCCAGTTGTGCCAGCTGGGATGCATGGACCCTCCCCCCCATGCATGGGTGTGGCTGTTTTGATCCTTTGACCCTTTTTGGTCCCAACCACTTGCACCCTTTGCTCAAGCTTCTTGAGGAAGCTTGACCCTTTGTCTTAGCTTCCTTAAGAAGCCTTGACCCTTTTGGAAGCCTTGACCCTTTTGGATAGCTTCTCTTGGAAGCTTAGACCTTTACCTTGTTTATATAAGAGCCTCTTCCTCCTCCTTTGTTGGGTTCAGCAAAAACTAGAGCAAAATACGTATATATATCTGATATACACTTTCTCTCTCTAGATCCCCCTCTCTCTCTTCATTGTGTGTGTGTTTAAGGGCCAAAAGGGTGATTTCTTCTTAGTTTTGCACTAAGACACACACCATTACACCATACTTCGACTTTGGGAGGCATTAAGGGTTTGTTCTTGAGGTTTTGGACTAGTTTTGATCAGAAGAAGGGGGCTGCACTTGCTGTTCTTCAAGGGTTCTTCTAGGGTAACACTTTTACTTTAGATTCCCCAATCTTGCACTAGTCTTTAACCTATCTTGCTTGCTGTTTTAGACTTTGTGTATAACTGAAAAAAGTCTTATATTTGCATGCTTAAGATACTTCATTAAGGTTGTTTTGGTGTTGGGGGTCGACCTCCCCCTCTTAGGCCTTGTTTGGCCCTTTTGGTGCTCTCTTTGTTAAGCTTTGGTATCCATTGTGTATTGGCCTTCTCACCACTGAAATCCAGTGGATTTTCAGTGGTAAAGAAGAGGTTTTGAGGTCTTGTATAGGGGAGGGACGCCCCTCTCCCTTTGTCTCTCTTTTGTCCTTGTTTTTGGATCATAAGGGTAGCATACATGATTAGTTGTTCTTGGCTTCATTTCAGAGGTTTTTGAGTGTTGTTGGGTCATATTATGCCTCTGTTTTTGGTCAGATTAATGGTCCCTTTCATGCTTAATATACTTGCCTTTCATTCCCCCATTTTGCCTAGAAATGTGCCATGCATTTAGGCCTTGATCCTTGCATGTTCTAGCCTAACTTCATGAAGGTTTTAGCATTATTTTTCCATGCTCAAAGACTGTTGGGTACTGATTTGGTCGAGTTTTCCATGTTTAGTTTAGCCTCTTTGCATTTTGGCTTGTGAGCCTTGAGGGTGTGGGTCACTAGCATGCTTAGCCTAGCTCATTCTCTTGATTTGGCATCATTGGAGACCATATTTCAGTCCATAACCCATGCTCGTATGATTGCATTTATCATCCCTTTCATGTCTTGAAGAGTTGTTTTGTTGTGCCTTGAAATGAGCATTGTGCATGCTTAAGTGTTTAAGTCTTTGGGGCTGCCATATCAGTGGGTTTTGGGGGCTCATTTTGCATGTTGAAACTCTATTTTTGGTTGTTTAATTCGTGCCATGTGTGGTCATGATAGTGGTGGTAGAATGCTTTTTTTTTGTGCCTTAGTCTTAGGCTCATTGATGTACATGTTTGCATGAACATTTGTCCACCATTTACACCATCCTTGGCCACTGTTTTGGAGAGGGCTGAGGCCTTCTTATTTCAGTATAAGTCCATCTTCGCACACTTTGCATGCTTGGCATGTTACATTGTATTGGTTGCATGTTTACATTGCATTACACTTGCATGTTTGCATGTTGTTTAGCTAGTTGCATTGCATGTTTGGACATTGCATGCTTGCATGATAGGTTGCATTGCATTTGGCATGTTTTGCATCTTAGCCTCATGTTGCATTCTTGAGCCGTGTTTGTATACATGCATTGCATTTCTTGGTTTGGGGTGTCAAACCAAGCATGGGGATGAGGGGCGTTCGTACTCAAAGTGACGTAACGCGCCTCAATCCTCGGTCGCCAATGCCCTTGACCTCAAACATGATAGGGCAAAAGGCACTCATCTCTTTTGTTGCATGCATTTTTACATTGAATGGCAAACTTGGCCTCTTAGGCCATCATGCATCAAAATGCATAATTGATGGCCTGAGGGTCGAGGGTCATGCTCCCTTGAGTCCATTGCATGATAGGGAGTGTGTCCATGCTCACATTTGCTTGAAAATTCCCTGCCATACACTGCTTGCCCTCTACTGCTGTCAACTGCAGGTTTCTGCAGGAAGTAATGGCCGGCCGGCCACTTACAGTGCCGACCGACCATCAGTGGCTGGCCAGTGGTCCAACATTTAGCCGATAAGCCCACTCCCATGGCCGGTGGTGCTTTGAATTGGCCGGTGGTATTCCAGAGTGATCAGGAGGTAGTTCAGAGGTGTCCCAAGAATTTTCACAGTCCTCAGAGGAGCAGGGCAGCGTTAACAGAGGCAACAGTGCTATGGCAGCGAGTTTCCGGGCGAGACGAGTCAAGCATGCATCATCCACGCATTCCGAGGCAGGGCTGCGGCCACCTTCCTTCTACATTTAATTAGTTTAAATTAGAAGTTCTGTAATAATTAATTTAGTATTATTTATTCAGACTGTAATATTTATTTGGACCCTCCGAGCGAGGGCAATTGTGTAATAAGTGTGCGTGAGTGTGTGTATGTCTTCCAACCCCACGTCTTTCTTCCCTTTTATTTACTAGCTTTCAATGGTTAGTTCAGGGCATGTTTCAATTAGCATACTTATAATAACATGTTTGCATACATACATTTGTCTTGCATGCACCGGGCTTGGCACATCATGCTAACTGCATTGTATTTCAATTCCAAATTGAATACATGTTATCTGTTGCATTTCACATGCCATGTTTAGAATAGTCGAGCCTGTCTAGATAGCATCTTTGCATGTGTTGCATTAGCCATTTTAAACATGAACTAGGATCATGCATATGATTACTAACTAGTTTCTGTTTTGGCTTGGAGTACTAGGTAAGCTTTTATGCTTTAGCACACCACATGTGTGTGAATGTTGCCATGATAGTATGCTTACCATGAGGCTATGTGCTTATGTGATACAACTGATTGAATGCCTGTGGGTGGAGGTTGAATTACCTGAATTGGAATAAGGCATTAAACTATGAGTTTTAACCTCACTAGATAGTGGCAAAACCATCTTTTTCTAAAGCCCACCTGAGGGTGGCAAATCCACATTTTAGCCTACTTGAGAGTAGCGAACCCTTTTCAAAACAAACATGAGATGTTTCGTTCCAATTCAGGCGATCCAATCTATACTTGTATGCTGTGCGCATCACATAGTAAATCTAGGCTAATAACCGGAATAAGAACGCATAATGTTTTCAAAACTAGATATCATGGTTAGTAGAGGCCGATCTTTGATCGGGCGAGCGGGGGTGCTCACGAAGTGACCTTCCCCAATCGTACCCAAGTTCCCGAACCGAGGTAACTTTGGTGATGACGGACACGTGGCCTTAGGCAAACGAGTCAGGGTTTCCTAAATTCCCCCAAAATAAATATTTAGGTGGCGACTCTGTATCTGCAAAGCAGTCCATGTTTGGCACTTCTTTACAAAAAATCTGTTTTCAAAAACGATTTGCCGGATTTGGACTCTTTTGGTTCAGATTAAGAACCGTGACAATTTGAGTCATGAACTGTAGTAGACCCATAGACGAATAAAACGGGATTCCCTCCCGGAACGTTCGGGGACGTCTACAGTTTCTGGCGACTCTGTTGGGGAGTTTAGAGAACTTGACTCGAACGCGTGATATCTTGTTTTGATTTCACTTATGTGTTTCTTTGCATTACATGTGCATTGGTGTGCCTAGGACACCGTGTTGGCCATCTGCTATTCTTGAGCGGTTTGCCGGAGGCTTGACTTTATCAAAGCATGCCATAAGGCTGACCGGTTGCTGGCTCTGCCAGTATGGGAACACAAACCCTGGTTTTACCGGGACACCCTTTTGACCATTCGACCTAGTGCATATTCGGAATCCATAGTGACCATTCCAAACTAGGACAGGTTGCTTACCCGATATAGGTTGTTTGAAACCGCTGCGTGCGTAGTGAAGCCCTAGCTCCTGACAAAATAGGATAGGGAAACCCTACCCCAACATAGGGGTGTTTTGGCTACTACTTATCTACTATGTGCTTTAGAGTGCGTCTCTACGGGGAAGGCGTGTATCAGTTTGCAAGTTTGGGCATCAGGCCCGCAGGCATCAGTGTTTTTCGGGGATCAGTTATCTGCGGGTATCAGATTCAGACTTGGGGGCAATGATTTGGAAACAGTGATCAGTGATTGAGGAACAGTGTACTCAGCTTATCAACAGTGTGTTGTGATACCCAACTGTGTGTTGTGTGTTTATTTTACACTGTTATGCTGTCCGTTTATCTGGCTGTTTTATTTCCTTATTATCGTTTTATTTATCTTTTTGCTAGGTAGTTTAGCGCGATTGCTTCTAACCCAGTAGATATTCCCCAAGCACTCTGGACTAGAGGTCGTCGACTTTATCGATCTGCGGATCTGATAGACGGACAACCAGTGTACTACTCACTACCCCCGGTTACTAGACGAAGGGCAGTTAGGCAAAAGATATCAGTCCAGCGATCAGTACAGAGGGCTTTGTCTACCCCACCTGAGCACAGTAGGGATCAGGGTTTTGTTTCTCCCGCAGAGAGGGAATATATACCGGAAATTCAATCAGATCAGAACAGTATGGCAAGCTTAGAAGAGATGGTGCGCCAGCTCCAAGAAAGCATGAAAATAATGCAGCAAGACGTTGTTCGACAAGCGAAATTCGCCAAACAACAGGCCACGGTTATGACTGAACAAGTAGAGTTAATCGTGAGGCTACAACAGCAAGCCGGAGCATCTGCTTCGCATCAAGCTCCTCCCCCGCCAGGAGTTCCAACACCCGGGGAGATAGCTAATGTTCAGAATGATACAGACGTTCCCATAGGGCCACCTCCGCCCCCGATCCTACCCCAGATCCTACCCCAGTTATCCAAAATGCCCACCAACCTACCAGACTCCTCCTTTGAGTTCGAGACAGATCCCACAGCATTGAAGTTGAGCAAGCTTGAAAAGCTGTTCAAGAGATCCCAGGGAGTTAAGACCATCCCTGACATTGAAGATGGATATACCGATGCAGCTGTGATGCTGTCGGACAGATCCAAGATGCCACATATCGACCGATTTGATGGATCCGGGGATCCCATGGTGCAGCGGAGATTGTTTTCAGATATCTTAAGGCCAATGGGTCTCACTAGACTGCAGAAATTGTCTCTATTCGGCCAGACCCTGTCGGGTGTGGTGGCCATCTAGTACGCCAAATTAGAAGACGATGTTAAGAGAAACTGGGATGAGATAGCTGAGGCCTTCATTGCACAATACTCATATAACACACAGATCGAGATTACAACCCGTGATCTTGAGACGACGAGACAGGAAGCTAAGGAGAGCTTCTCGGAATTTGTGACCCGCTGGAGGGCTAAGGCTTCCATGATGACCTTAAGGCCCACTGACAAGGATCAGATTCGGATGATTGTGCGCAATCTCCAACCCAAACTGATGCAGAAAATGATCGTACTCCCCTTTCCTACCTTTTCAGATCTGCATGAGATGGGAGTACAAATCGAGGATGCCTTGAAGCAAGGCTTGATCGATAATGATAGAGAACAACCCCGAAGAACTTTCAACCGTAACACTAATGCAGGCCCGAGCGGCGCTACAACTACAAGGGCCTCCGAAGTGAGCATGGTCACCACTAACCCCTCTCCAAGAACCATGGCAGCTACGCCATTCTCCGGTGCGTCCAGGAGCAATACACAAACAGACAAATACCCACCCAAAAACCAAAGAGCCTTCGCTCTACTATATATGCCCCTGTCCAAAGCTCTGGGGGTTTTAATCAGAAAAGGGCACTTGAAGCCCCTAGAGCCGCGGCCATTGCCGGAGAAACTTCCTCATACCCACAACCCAGCCGAATATTGCGCATTCCACCAACAGCACGGTCATGACACCGACCTATGCTACCGATTACGTCATGAGATCCAAGATCTCATTGATAACGGGGTGATCATGTCTCCCAAAAAACCCAATGTCACAACAAACCCTCTCCCACCACACAACCAAGCTCCACCTCCCAAAAGAATCAGCTTTATCCAGATTGGGGTCGTGGCTTACGATCCCAGCATATATATCACTCCTTCCCACCTACCTAAGCTGGAGGTGTTCCTTCCCGACTGCATTGACTTGTGCATGTTGGACATCTCCAGAACCCAACCTAAGCCAATGGTGGTGACTGTCGAGGACAGAAGATGAGAGATTTTAGAGAAAAATGGGATTGTTGGGCTAGAATCTGAGGAATCTGGGAATTTTATTGAAAAGGTATACCATCCGAATGATTACATTTTCTCAGCAGGCCAGGATGGGCCAAATGCGGAATTGCCGACAGAGATAGAGCTGTGTGTGATCCAAGGGGATGGATTTGGACAGAGGGCAGACGATTTGACGGCTGTGGAAGAGGACCTTGCCAACCTCCAGTTTTTCAGGGACCAAGATTCAGAGGACGCAGCAGTCAGCTGGTTTGAGTATGAGGAATCGGCTAAGACTACCGGGTGGTTGGATGATCAACCGGATGTTGCGGAAGAGTTCCAACCAAGACAAGGTTCGGCAGGGGTAAGAATGTCAGTGACGATCGGGCAGAGTACATCGCCGAAGAGCGCCGGTATCAAGAATTTCGCTAAGGATTGGAGCATTTTGAATACAGGAATTACTGAATAGTCAGCTGTACTGACACAGTTGGAACAGGAAAGGTTTGGGGATTCTGAGAGAGTCAGGAAAGCTAAAGCCCACGTGGGGACTGAAACTGCTGTGTGCGCAGGGACAGAGGATGCTGCAAGCATACAAATGGAAGGTACTACGGATACGAGAGCAGTTATATCGGAGCCGGACAGGCATTTGTCGGCTGCCGACGGAATGTGGTGGGAGGATGATGACTTATGTCTTGCCCACACAGATGAAGATTGGGGGAGCAACCAACCAGATGATACCTGGTACATTGGTGAAGTCGACCATATGACTAGGAGCGGATGGTATTTCAAGCCTCCGCATCTAGATCAGCTAGAGGCGTCTGGGAAGGATAAGGAGGCGGAGAAACAGAAAGAGAAGCAACTCGAAGAAGAAGCTATACTGAAGCAGCTGAAAAAGATACAAGCAGATATCTCCATCTGGGGACTGCTTATGGCTTCGCGGGTGCATAGGCAAGCTGTCTTATCGGCCATGGACAAGGCCAAGCTCTCGATAGAAACCACGCCGGAGCAGCTGGTGGGATTAGTTTTTTCAGGAGGAGCTACCCCGATGTTGACTTTCTCTGATAAGGAATTGCCACATGAGGGTGCGAATCACAACAAGCCACTCTACATTTCGGTGGAATGTAGAGACAAATGGATTCCAGTGGTTCTTGTTGATACCGGATCCGTCATCAATGTCTGCCCGGCAAGGACAGTGTATGCAATCGGTTTAAAAAACGCAGACTTTGTGCCAACAGCCCAGGTGATTCGGGCATATGACAACACGAGCAGAGAAGTGATGGGAACAGTGAAAATTCAGACTAAGGTTGGGCCGGGACAGCATGAGATAGATTTCCATGTCTTAGAGGTTTCTGCAACTTTCAACCTACTTTTGGGATGCCGCGGCTGCATCAGGTGAAGGCAGTGTCATCCACCTTGCATCAGATGGTGAAATACCCCTATGGGAAGGGAGTAGCCATTGTTTTTGGGAACTCGTCGATCCACCCACCGCCAGAAGTATCCACGCCGGTTTTGGAAATTAAGCATGGTATGGAGGATGTGTTCTTATCCGGCTTTACCTTGGCCGAGGCTCGGGTAGTTCAGAACATCATGGCGGCTAATGAGGGGGTGTATGTCAGTGCTCAAGCAGTATACCTCATGAATAAGCTCCAACACATCCCTGGGATGGGATTGGGAAAGAGTGGCCGGAAGGGCGTCGCAGCATTGGCCGAAGTGCCACACAACCCTCATACCTTTGGCTTGGGTTATCTGCCCACAAAGAGGATTGGGTAAGGAAAGGTAAGGAGATGACTGGGAGAGCCAGAGCGAAGCAGGCGGGGAAGCCTTTTTGAACTAATGCATAGACCCATTTAGGGTACCCTGAACGGACGCTTCGTCCGGGAGGGGGAGGACTTTCCATTTTGTGGCTTCCTAGAGCCGTGGCTGAATGCGGAGAGGAAGCGCGTACCCGGTTTTGAGATCTTCTTTGATCTGCAATTACTCGAGGATGATGTTGCCGAAGAGCAGACAGACCCAATAGTTGAGGTTAAGCAGAGCAAGAAGGTGGAGACTAAGGATGTCGAGATTGAAATGGGGGTAGCACTGGCATGTCTACTTTCAGATCCTTCGATCGAACAGAAGTGCTTGGGGGATAACTTCTCGGTGTCCATGATCAGGAATGAAACGGCTGCGGGCCTACCAGCAAATATTTTGGATGCATCCATCGCACCCTCCCTCATTTGGCAATACGAGGAGGGATTTTTGTCAAGCAGCGCCGGGTTAGGTAGTGAGTCGGAATCTGATTCCACCGAGTCTTGTGAGTCGGAATCAGGTTCCAGCTCAACTGAGTTTGAGTCCGGTATTCCTGGGGGTGATAACCCGGATACCACAGTCCTGTCCAGGTCGTCTTTTTCTTTCTCTTTTGAGTCTGTTGTAACAGAAGAATCGGACGGTTTGGAAGTACTTAATGAGAATGATGTGGATGTGGTTTCTGAGTACTTTTTTGTGCCTTTGATTTATTGCTTGAATCAGGACTTTCAAAATTTTGACAAAAACGACGAGGAAGAAATTCCTCCGATTTTGCAACGATTAATTGATCAAGAGCAGGAAAGATTTGTTAAACCTTTAGTTGATGAAATCATTACTGTGAATATTGGTATTGAGAAAGACTTGCGGCTGGTCCAGATCGGGTCCACGTTGTCTTCGGAGGAACGCGAGCGCTTAGTCTCTTTATTAAAAGATTTCAAAGATATTTTCGCGTGGTCCTACGAAGACATGCTTGGGATCGATCCTGAGATTGTACAGCACCGGATCCCTCTTGACCCCGAGGCCCGACCTGTCAAACAAAAACTCAGAAGGATTCGCCCTGATTGGGCCATCAAGATTAAGGAAGAGGTCACCAAGCAACTTGACGTAGGGTTCTTGCTGGTTTCTGAATACCCGACTTGGTTGGCTAACATCGTTCCGGTACCAAAGAAAGATGGCAGGATCCGGGTGTGCGTAGATTTCAGGGATTTGAACAGAGCTAGTCCGAAGGACGACTTTCCCTTGCCGCATATTGATGAGTTGGTGGATTTCACAGTGGGGCATGCTTTGCTTTCATTTATGGATGGCTTCTCAGGCTACAATCAGATAGTGATGGCACCTGAAGACCAGGAAAAGACTGCCTTTACCACCCCGTGGGGGACCTACTGCTACAGAGTGATGCCATTTGGGCTGAAGAACGCTGGAGCTACATATCAACGGGCCGCGACCACGATATTGCATGACATGATCCACAAAGAGGTTGAAGTGTACGTAGACGACATGATTGTCAAGTCCAAAGAAAGAGAGGGCCACTACACTGCCTTGCAAAAGTTCTTTCAAAGGATCAGAGAATTCCGGTTGCGGCTGAATCCTCAGAAGTGTACGTTCGGTGTTATAGCAGGAAAAATGCTGGGATTTCTGATTACACAGAGAGGTATCGAAGTCGACCCTTCCAAAATCAAGGCCATCTTAGAAATGCCACCACCAAGGACTGAAAAAGAGGTGAGAGGCTTTCTGGGTAAAGTGTAATTCATAAGACGGTTTATCTCAAAATTAACCTTGACTTATGAACCACTTTTTGGCCTCTTGAAGAAAGGAAAGAAATTCCGATGGGACGGCCGATGCCAAGCTGCTTTTGAACAGATCAAGAAATATCTACAGAACCCACCCGTGTTGTCACCACCAGAGCCGGGAAAACTGTTGATATTGTATCTTTCAGTGACTGAGACTACAATGGGCTGTATGCTCGCGTAAGAATCAGAGGACAAGGTGGAGAAGGCCATCTACTATCTGAGCAAGAAGATGTTGGAGTATGAGACTCGCTACACACCACTGGAGAAGGCTTGCTTAGCCTTGGTATGGGCTACTAGGAAACTGCGGCACTACCTGTTAGCTCACTTCGTAATGTTGGTTTCACGACTAGATCCCATTAAATATCTTTTCGAGAAATCGGCACTTACGGGTAGGCTAGCTCGTTGGTTGCTGTTGCTTTCCGAATTCGATCTGAAATATGTGACACGCAAGTCAGTCAAGGGAAGAGCAGTAGCAGAATTCTTAGCCGATCATCCAGTGGAAGGGGGTGAAGCAGTTGAGTACTTATTCCCAGATGAGGCCATTTTGCACATCGAAGATGAAACTTGGACGATGTACTTTGACGGAGCGTCAAACCAGTACGGATATGGGATAGGAGTGTTGTTGATAACACCTGACAATTCCCGTATCCCTCTAGCATTCAAACTCCGATTCAAAGTCTCGAACAATGAAGTAGAATATGAGGCATGCATTGCCGGTCTAGAAGCAGCCCTAGAACTACGGGTAAAACGGTTGGACGTCATCGGGGACTCGAACCTTGTTGTGTCTCAAGCAAAAGGAGACTGGAAAGTCAAAGAAGAAAAGATGATAATGTATCACCAAACCTTGGACTTGTTAATTCCTCGGTTTGAGAAGCTAAACTTTGGTCATCTACTAAGAGAGAACAACAGGTTCGTAGATTCACTAGCAACTCTATCTTCCATGATAGACATCCCGTTTGGAGTCCGGATGCGTCCAGTCATCATTGACCAGAAGTTTGCGCCAGCATATGAATCAATTGCTGCTATAGATGAGGTTCAAGATGAGAACCCCTGGTATTACGACATTTGGAACTTCTTGGAGAAAGAGGCGTATCCACCAGGGGCAAACGCCAAGGATAAAAGGGCAATAAGAAGAATGGCTGTTCAGTTCATCATCTGCGGGGGTAAACTGTATAAGAGAGGTCATCTGGGAATGCATAAGCTGTGTGTAGAAGCCGAAGAATCGAAGCGCCTAATGGAGGCCATCCATGGAGGAGAATGTGGTGCATATATGAACGGGGTAATGTTGGCTCGGAAGATCCTCAGACAGGGTTACTATTGGTCCACCATGGAAGAGGATTGTATTGGCTTTGTTCGGCGATGCCACAAATGTCAGATCCATGCAAACCGCATGAACATCCCGCCGTCGAAACTATACAACATGACTTCGCCATGGCCATTTTCAGTCTGGGGAATCGATGTGATCGGGGCTGTCACTCCAAAGGGGTCGAATGGGCATGAGTTCATCTTGGTTGCGATAGATTATTTTACAAAGTGGGTCGAGGCCTAATCTTATGCAGTGTTGAAGGCTTCACATGTCACAAAGTTCATCAGAAACAACATCATCTGTCGTTATGGAGTCCCAAATGAGATCATTTCAGATAACGGTTCCCACTTCAAGAAGGAAGTGATTGACTTGTTAGAGAAATACAATGTGGCTTTTCATAAGTCATCCACATACCGGCCGCAAACCAATGGAGCGGTTGAGGCCGCCAACAAGAACATCAAACACATACTGCAGAAGATGGTGGAAACCTACCGGGACTGGCCAAATAAGCTACCGTTCGCTTTGTGGGGCTACCGGACTTCAATCAGAACTTCTACTGGGGCGACTCTGTATTCATTGGTTTGTGGGATGGAGGCCGTTCTACCTATTGAAATTGAGGTTCCGTCTTTGCGAGTATTGGCCGAGTGTCAGATAGCCGAAGCAGATTGGTAGCAGAGCAGATTTGAAGAACTCATGCTCTTTGACGAGCGCAGACTGAAAGCACTGTACCATGTTCAAGGTTATCAGCGCAGAATTGCCAGGGCTTTTAACAAGAAAGTTAAGTCCAGGAATCTGAAGGAAGGAGATTTGGTGCTCAAGGACAACCGAGCTCCCATCCACGACCTAAGGGGCAAGTTCAGACCCAATTGGACTGGTCCCTACATCACCAAAGCTATATGGTTAGGTGGAGCTGTGGTTCTGATGGACCTAGATGGCCTAGAGTTCTCCCAACCGATCAACATGGACAAGTTGAAGAAATATTATCCCTGAGAGGCTCGCTAGGCCGAAAACCCAAAAGGGCGACCTAGGCAAAAGTTAGAGCACGAAAAATTTGAAATTATAAAAACTGAGCTCGCAAGGTTGAAAACCCGCAAAGGGCGGCCTTGGCAAAAGTTAGAGCGCAAAAGGAGAGTGAAAATACCCGAGTGAACCCGGGCTTGAAGTACGTAAGACTTGATTCCCATCCTTGGGATACGTAGGTAACTTCTTCCTGAAATTCAGCCATAAACTTTTCCCCGATCAACTTCGTCCATTTGATCATCTCGGTCATCTTTGTCTATTCAACATTCAAGAGTTCGGTTATGATCTCCGGTGCAGTGCTTTTCAGACTAGGGGCAACTTTCCGTTGCTGTGCAGTGCTGCGGTACTATTCAGACTAGGGGCAACTTTCCAGTTGCCGAGATCTGGGGTTGTGCATCTCAGTGACAGATTTCAGGCGTGTCCAGTTCAGATCCATGTCGAAAATAGTTTTGAAAAGTTTTAATAAAAGTTGACTTTGTTCAAATTAATCTTTTTACAACTAAGACCATTTTTGGACCAAAGCGGAAAATTTTCAGTACCCACAACCTTCAATTTCATTGATTTCAATACAAAGTTCTCCTGCTCTTGCATACAAATTGAAGCTGTTTTGTTTTGTTTTTTTTTTTTTTTTACATTCATAAAGAAAACTTGAAAGTATTAATAAAGCAATAAATCCAGGGCATAGTTAAATCAGGTGTTCCTGCGCCCCCTCCCAGAGTTGGTCAAAGCCTCTGATGCCAAGCTAGGCCCAATCTGTGCCTCCTCATTAAGCCAATCTATGCACTCATCAGACAAAGTGTAACTGAAAATGGGAGCGGGGGTCAGGAGCTCTCTAGTCCTCCATGCTGTGGCATACCGAGCAAGTTGCGTGCCTTGGACCGAGAATGCAGCAAGGTACTCTATCCCCTCTGGCGGGCAAGTCTGATCATGGCCGAACTGGCGTTGGAATCGGAATGGGAAGTAGAACACACAGTGAGTCAAGCCAATCAGTTGAATCCCAGGTTGGCGGGTCATGCTATAGCCCATTGCCGGTAGATTGAGCCAAGGGCACCGCCAAGCAATGCAGTCTGCGGACAAGCTGCACATCCAGTCAAACCACCAACCCTCATCAAGGGCATCGACTAGGCATTGCCTGAAGAAGTAACCGCGAGCTGAGTAAGCTAGGCAAGAGTCCACAACCTACAATTTGTCCATCAACCACACCTGGGAAGGGATGAAAAATGAGAGAATAAAGAATAGAGAGATGTACGATGAGAGAAAAAGTAAGAAGAGGGTTCTGTGAGAAAAACCGAGCCTGAGGGTCGAGTGATGTGAGCAATACATATGTGAGATTGGGTGGGAAACATTACCTGCAGCAGTAGTGGACTTCCCGCAAATTTGGTCATTTCGTGGCGATGGAAAGCGTCCAAGCCCATCAACGTCTCAGCCAGAGTCATGGCAATGCAACTCTTACCCTCCTTCAAGCCTTGAGCAACCTCGATCAACCAGACACTAGATCCTCCGGAGCCTGAGGCAAGTAAGAAATGAGATAGCATGCACAAACAAAGTGCGTGTTGCCGAAAACCTCACCATTGACGGTCACCGCGGTCGCCAGCACTAGAAAAACGGTAAATCAAACTCGGAATATCTAGCATTCCGTCATAAATCAAAGATCCAGCATCGGGTATTGAGAGCCCACACATTTGTCCTAAGGCTCGGGCATAGCCAAAACGAAGTTGGGGCAAAATCTCTTCGTTGCGCTCAGACTCCATTAAAGCTTGGAAATCTTCGAAGGTAGGACATACCTCTTGCCCGCCAAAGCTAAAAACATGCGTCACCGGATTCCAAAACCTTGCCGCGACATGGAGAAACGGAAGGTGCAGCAGAGTACGACTCAGAGGGAATAGTGCATTTATGCCGAACCCCCGGAAACTCAGCTTTTCCGAGCCGTCCAAGTTGGCAATCCAAGCTGTGAGATTTTGGGCAAGAAACTCTTCCATTTGGAGCAAATCAGTGTTGAATTGAGAAAAACCACGAAGCTGAGGCCTTTTGTAGAAGATAAGGTGTGAGTGGGGGACAACTGTCAGTATTCTGGTGGTTCTTTCCATCCATGGCCGGCCGGCCGGCCAAAGATAATGCCGACCGACCATCACTTTTGGCCGATGGCCATTCCTTGAGGCCGATGGATTTCCCTTGTGGCCGGTGGTCTTCCTTCTTGTCCCCTGAGCTATTTCTGTGTTGAACACGCTGAGGGATTGTGGTTGGAACCTCTACCGATGCCCTCCGGTGATCGATTCTTGCGGGGTCACACCTTTTTGCTTATCGTGTTGCACATTTGCTTATCAAGTTGTATTTCACTCTCTTTAAGCCTTTGATTTGCTTATCGAGTTGTACTCGCACTTGGTTGACTTATCGAGTTTCTTTGTTTTGCTTATCAAGTTGTAAGTCGGTTCACTACCTGATTATTACGATGCGAGTGCTCAATTTTTAAACAAAGTTCAATTTCATTCACGTTGTTATGTGATACCATGTGATGCGTTGAATAGGAAGTACAAATGTAGCACCTTTTTGAACAAAATAGCTGTTTCATTTCCATCATGTGTTTTGCAAAAATACACAGTTTTGAGGAAATAATAACCTGCCTGAGGCAGTGCAATGTGCTTAAACTACCAGTAAAAAGGAAAGTAAAGCAAAAGAGGGCAGGGCAGTAGGGCATAGGGATTGAGTGCCGGTAACCTCCCCTCGCGGTCAATGCATCCCGCACTCTTGTTCAAATCAACGGTATGGTTTGGCACCTTCCTTACTCAAGACAGTGCAAGGAAGTGCACTTTTTCGGAACATTACTAAGCCTTCGAGTTGACCTCAGGCCGTGTCTTTTTGAGCGATGCTCCGTATGTACGAAGAACACCTCTTCCCGTATCCTTTTTGTATCTTGTGAACTCCACAAATCGCTTCAATTATACTGTGGTGCAGTGCTTTGCATTTCAACATCATGAATAACTTGTCTTTTCCACGCTTCAAGTTCCTATACACATTGCGTGCATACGTGCATTGCTTTACTTATATGTGTTCAAGTTCCTATACACATTGCATGCGTTGTCGCGTTATGCTTTACTTATATGTGTTCAAGTTTCTATACACATTGTGTGCATACGTGCATTGCTTTACTTATATGTGTTCAAGTTCCTATACACATTGCGTGCATACATGCATTGCTTTACTTATATGTGTTCAAGTTCCTATACACATTGCATGCGTTGTCGCGTTATGCTTTACTTATATGTGTTCAAGTTCCTGTACACATTGCATGCATTGTCGCGTTATGCTTTACTTATATGTGTTCAAGTCTCTATACACATTGCATGCGTCGTCGCGTTATGCTTTGCTTACATGTGTTCAAGTTCATCTTATACACATTGTATACGTTGTCACGTATACTTTACTTACATATGTTTACATCTTCACACATTGCGCACGTTGTCCCGTGTTCCTTACTTACATGTGTTTGCGCCTTCATAGCATTGTCTTGTTTGTTTCAAATCACATTGTTATACGTTCTAATCGGTTTGTGTCATCACGAACTTTCACTTGCATTGTCATGCATGTTGCTAACAATATTGTACCTGTTAAGTTTTTTTCTCTTTCAGGTACGATATTGTATGTACAGTTCATTTGAAGCTGGTGCAACCAGACGAACCGGACAGGTATTGTATTCTCCGAGTGAGACGTATCGAGAATTACATAATTCTCTTACATCCTTTCTGCATTGTAATGTAGTTGGATTTGTGTTTGATTGCTTAAAACTGTTGCATTGTTGTGCTTCGTTACAGCTTTCTTTGCATGATCATAAGTTATGTTCGGCTTCTTGCATTGTTAGTTGCATTTTGCCCCTGCCTTCAGGCGTATATCTTTATCTGCAGCTTGTATGTTTTGTCTAAGTCTTCGGCCTTGTCAAAAATGGGTCGTCTCTGGGCTTTGACATTCACTCCCGTCATTGTTATGACTTTCGAGTTCTGTCAAAGAGGGGCAACTGTAGACACCCCATTTTTGACCGTCCTCAAGACTTGGACGTCACCGCTTGAACACTCGGTGATCACCCATGTTCGTGTTCGTTTTGAGTTCCCGGAGGTCTCGGCTACGCGCCTTGCCTCAGGATCTCTCAACTCGATTGTTTTATGTTTGTTTTTGCACCAAACACTTGTGTTTTTGCTTCTGAGGGTAGAGAGTAGCTTGTTAGCTACCCCTGACACCCACCGGCCTTGGCTTGAGGCCACCGGCCGTGTCTGCTTTCTACCGGCCATTGGTGTGATATACCATTGGCCGGTTGGCATCTTGTGTAGTCGGCCGGCCATCTGTTTGGCCGATGGCCTCCTTTTATGGCCGACACCACCTTTTTGCCTTTTGCAGGCATAATGCATGCCAACTGTGCCAGCTGGGATGCACGGACCCTCCCCCCCATGCACGGGTGTGGCTGTTTTGAGCCTTTGACCCTTTTTGGTCCCAACCACTTGCACCCTTTGCTCAAGCTTCTTGAGGAAGCTTGACCGTTTGTCTTAGCTTCCTCAAGAAGCCTTGAACCCCTGGCTTAGCTTCCCTTAGAAGCCTTGACCCTTTTGGATAGCTTCTCTTGGAAGCTTAGACCTTTACCTTGTCTATATAAGAGCCTCTTCCTCCTTTGTTGGGTTCAGCAAAAACCAGAGCAAAATACATATATATATATATGATATACACATTCTCTCTCTAGATCCCCCTCTCTCTCTTCATTGTGTGTGTGTTTAAGGGCCAAAAGGGTGATGTCTTCTTAGTTTTGCACTAAGACACACACCATTACACCATACTTCGACTTTGGGAGGCATTAAGGGTTTGTTCTTGAGGTTTTGGACTAGTTTTGATCAGAAGAAGGGGGCTGCACTTGTTGTTCTTCAAGGGTTCTTCAAGGGTAACTCTTTTACTTTAGATTCCCCAATCTTGCACTAGTCTTTAACCTGTCTTGCTTGCTGTTTTAGACTTTGTGTATAACTGAAAAAAGTTTTGTATTTGCATGCTTAAGATACTTCATTAAGGTTGTTTTGGTGTTGGGGGTCGACCTCCCCCTCTTAGGCCTTGTTTGGCCCTTTTGGTGCTCTCTTTGTTAAGCTTTGGTATCCATTGTGTATTGGCCTTCTCACCACTGAAATCCAGTGGATTTTCAGTGGTGAAGAAGAGGTTTTCAGGTCTTGTATAGGGGAGGGATGCCCCTCTCCCTTTGTCTCTCTTTTTGTTCTTGTTTTTGGATCATAAGGGTAGCATACATGATTAGTTGTTCTTGGCTTCATTTCAGAGGTTTTTGAGTGTTGTTGGGTCATATTAGGCCTCTGTTTTTGGTCGGATTAATGGCCCCTTTCATGCTTAATATACTTGCCTTTCATTCCCCCATTTTGCCTAGAAATGTGCCATGCATTTAGGCCTTGATCCTTGCATGTTCTAGCCTAACTTCATGAAGGTTTTAGCATTATTTTTCCATGCTCAAGGATTGTTGGGTACTGATTTGGTCGAGTTTGCCATGTTTAGTTTAGCCTCTTTGCATTTTGGCTTGTGAGCCTTGAGGGTGTGGGTCACTAGCATGCTTAGCCTAGCTCATTCTCTTGATTTGGCATCATTGGAGACCATATTTCAGTCCATAACCCATGCTCGTATGATTGCATTTATCATCCCTTTCATGTCTTGAAGAGTTGTTTTGTTGTGCCTTGAAATGAGCATTGTGCATGCTTAAGTGTTTAAGTCTTTGGGGCTGCCATATCAGTGGGTTTTGGGGGCTCATTTTGCATGTTGAAACTCTGTTTTTGGTTGTTTAATTCGTGCCATGTGTGGTCATGATAGTGGTGGTAGAATGCTTTTTTTTGTGCCTTAGTCTTAGGCTCATTGATGTACATGTTTGCATGAACATTTGTCCACCATTTACACCATCCTTGGCCACTGTTTTGGAGAGGGCTGAGGCCTTCTCATTTCAGTATAAGTCCATCTTCGCACACTTTGCATGCTTGGCATGTTACATTGTATTGGTTGCATGTTTACATTGCATTACACTTGCATGTTTGCATGTTGTTTAGCTAGTTGCATTGCATGTTTGGACATTGCATGCTTGCATGATAGATTGCATTGCATTTGGCATGTTTTGCATCTTAGCCTCATGTTGCATTCTTGAGCTGTGTTTGTATACATGCATTGCATTGCTTGGTTTGGGGTGTCAAACCAAGCATGGGGATGAGGGGCGTTCGTACTCAAAGTGACGTAACGCGCCTCAATCCTCGGTCGCCAATGCCCTTGACCTCAAACATGATAGGGCAAAAGGCACTCATCTCTTTTGTTGCATGCATTTTTACATTGAATGGCAAACTTGGCCTCTTAGGCCATCATGCATCAAAATGCATAATTGATGGCCCGAGGGTCGAGGGTCATGCTCCCTTGAGTCTATTGCATGATAGGGAGTGTGTCCATGCTCACATTTGCTTGAAAATTCCCTGCCATACACTGCTTGCCCTCTACTGCTGTCAACTGCAGGTTTCTGCAGGAAGTAATGGCCGGCCGGCCACTTACAGTGCCGACCGACCATCAGTGGCTGGCCGGTGGTCCAACATTTAGCCGATAAGCCCACTCCCATGGCCGGTGGTGCTTTGAATTGGCCGGTGGTATTCCAGAGTGATCAGGAGGTAGTTCAGAGGTGTCCCAAGAATTTTCACAGTCCTCAGAGGAGCAGGGCAGTGTTAACAGAGGCAACAGTGCTATGGCAGCGAGTTTCCAGGCGAGACGAGTCAAGCATGCATCATCCACGCATTCCGAGGCAAGGCTGCGGCCACCTTCCTTCTACATTTAATTAGTTTAAATTAGAAGTTTTGTAATAATTAATTTAGTATTATTTATTCAGACTGTAATATTTATTCGGACCCTCCGAGCGAGGGCAATTGTGTAATAAGTGTGCGTGAGTGTGTGTATGTCTTCCAACCCCACGTCTTTCTTCCCTTTTATTTACTAGCTTTCAATGGTTAGTTCAGGGCATGTTTCAATTAGCATACTTATAATAGCATGTTTGCATACGTACATTTGTCTTGTATGCACCGGGCTCGGCACATCATGCTAACTGCATTGTATTTCAATTCCAAATTGAATACATGTTATCTGTTGTATTTCACGTGCCATGTTTAGAATAGTTGAGCCTGTCTAGATAGCATCTTTGCGTGTGTTGCATTAGCCATTTTAAACATGAACTAGGATCATGCATATGATTACTAACTAGTTTCTGTTTTGGCTTGGAGTACTAGGTAAGCTTTTATGCTTTAGCACGCCACATGTGTGTGAATGTTGCCATGATAGTATGCTTACCATGAGGCTATGTGCTTATGTGATATAACTGCTTGAATGCCTGTGGGTGGAGGTTGAATTACCCGAATTGGAATAAGGCATTAAACTGTGAGTTTTAAGCTCACTAGATAGTGGCAAAACCATCTTTTTCTAAAGCCCACCTAAGGGTGGCAAATCCACATTTTAGCCTACTTGAGAGTAGCAAACCCTTTTCAAAACAAACATGAGATGTTTCGTTCCAATTAAGGCGATCCAATCTATACTTGTATGTTGTGCGCATCACATAATAAATCTAGGCTAATAACCGGAATAAGAACGCATAATGTTTTCAAAACTAGATATCATGGTTAGTAGAGGCCGATCTTTGATCGGGCAAGCGGGGGTGCTCACGAAGTGACCTTCCCCAATCGTACCCAAGTTCCCGAACCGAGGTAACTTTGGTGATGACGGACACGTGGCCTTAGGCAAAGGAGTCAGGGTTTCCTAAATTTCCCAAAAATAAATATTTAGGTGGCAACTCTGTATCTGGCAAAGCAGTCCATGTTTGGCACTTCTTCACAAAAAATCTGTTTTCAAAAACAATTTGCCGGATTTGGACTCTTTTGGTTCAGATTAAGAACCGTGACAATTTGAGTCTTAAACTGTAGTAGACCCACAGACGAACAAAACGAGATTCCCTCCCGGGACGTTCGGGGACGTCTACACATGCGGATCATATACCGGTGATAAGACTCTATCCACCCAGTCCCCCAAGAAATAAAAGCAATCCCCGCTCAAGGTACATACAGTAACCCTCTAATGGTAGCAATCTATAAGAGCCCGGTATGACGATAACCAGTCCATACCTAAAATAACATCGTAACTAGTCACGTCAAGCAAAACGAATGCAAATGGAAGTCGACAACCAGCGATCTCTATGTCACAACCCCGACACCCTAGTTTCAAGATAATCTCACCACCAATAAGTGACTCTACACAAATAGGAGATGCCAACTGTGCCAACTCCAACCCCAAAACTGATGCAAATGCAGAAGAGACAAAAGAATGGGATGCACCTATATCAATCAATACACTAGCGACTAAATTACAAATCAAAAAGGTACCTCTCACTACTGAAGAAGTAAGTACAAGGTCTAGCGCTGTGACAGCATACACACGCCCTATTGGTCTCTGGTATACCTGCTTACCCCTCGGAGCATAAGCCTACTACACTGACTGAGCTGAAGAAGCTCCCTAATTGGCCCTCGAGGCCTGTGCTGGCTAGTGACTCTGTGTCTGTCTTGAACCAGATGCACCAGACGTGCCACCCAACTGTGGGCAAGATCTCTTTATTAGGTGCCCCACCTGACCACACTGATAATAAGTGGGTGGCTGTCCTCTACCCTGACTCTGGCCCTAAAGATGAGCCAAAGATGAAGCTGCTCGTCGCCCTCCCCCTCTCTATGGGCAAGCTAGAGACTTGTGACCCAACTAGCCACATTTGAAACAAGTCACATCTCCCTGACCACCCCTCCCAGAACTCGAGCTAGGTACTAGAAAGGTAGACCTCAACTAAACTCCCTGGACTGCTAAGGGTTAGAACCCCTCTGCCTCTTACCGTCTCCCTGACTATCCTGACTCCTCCTAGAGCCCCTCATTCTCTCCTCCTCTGCTTGCATGATGGTCTCAAGATGGGTCGCTGTATCCACAAGGCGCCCATAATCTCTAATTATGGACCCGGCCACTCGAAACATGAGTCTGGTCCTCAACCTTTTCTCAAACTCCAAACAACGGCGCTCCTTAATCGCTACCAACTCAGGTGTAAACCTAAAGAGACTAGTGAAGGTGGCCTCAAACTCGGCCACAGCTGTGTTCAACTGCTTAAGGCGAGAAAACTGATCCCTCAACTTCTCCCTAACAGTGGGAGGCAAAAACTTATCCTAGAAGGCGTTTACAAAGGCCTCCCAAGTCCCTCTAATGTGTCCCCGTGCATACTTCTACCACTGACCCGCATCCCCTTTCAGTTGGAATGACCCTAAGGTCACCCTCAACTGGTCATCCTCGATGCCAAGCATCTCGAACGTCTTCACTATCTGCTCAAGCCACTCATCTGCCTTCAGTGGCTCCTTTGGGTCACCCAAAAACTCATCCAGATTTGACCTAAAAAACTCCCTCTTCAGAAAAGAAGGCCCTGCCTTAGCTACCTGGGCTTAGACTTGATTCTCAACTCTGAGAATGTCTATTGATTCCCTCAACGCTCCGGCCATTTCACGGGCTAAGGCGACCATGGCCTGCTGACCTATTGGTTCACCCACATTGGCCTGACCAACCCCTTCCTCCTGTGCCGGAATCTCATCCGGTATAGGCACCTCGTGCCTTGTAAGCCTACCACACCTACCTCCACAACCATGTCCTAACATCCTAATAAAGGTAACACAAGAAATTAGCACATTCACTAATGTACCGAAGCTAACTCACTCGCGTCCTAATACATTGGACAACTGTAATTCACTCCACATAAGCACATAATCATGAAAACACATATGAATTTCATTTCGAGATAATGACCGTCCAGCGACATTGCTAGAGTTCCAATTAGAAATAGCAGTGATCAAGTGCCTCTCTAACAGGACTCCTAGAAACCCATAGACCCAATCAATCATCCAAGAAATTTAATCCCATACCCAAATAATCACATAAGCATATTGCCATATAAGCATGTATCGTTCACACTTAAGTCTCTAGTAAGCGAGACAAACCCATTGTGGTACTAACCACTTCTCACGTACCCAAAGTATTCAAACCCGGTACGCTCTGATACCAAGTTGTAACGGCCCCAAAATACACAATAGATACAACCCAAAACATACATTAATAATCACATACATTAGAGTAAATAGTCCTTTCATTACATGAAGTTAAAGATACAAAAGAGTTTAATATAAATAAATGCCCTATTGACTTACACCTTTCCAAGCCTTGACTTGGCTACAACAAAATGAACTTCGCTCAATACATATTTAGCCCTAGGCTATACAAAATAAAACAAAACAAGAAGCTCTTGCTTCCCAAAGTCCCTCCCATGCTATTGCCTTGGTGGAGGGATGTCATCATTACCTGAAAATGTTATTCCCAAATAGGGTGAGCCACAGCCCAGTAGAAATCATCTAACACAGTATACGAAACTTAGCAAAGGAATAAGTACAAGTACATAAACAATGCATGTGGTAAAACTTTTCACAACATTATATACTCATAAGGTATCAATTTCAAGTCTTAATCCATTTACTTTCAATTCACATTCCGACTACTTATCTTTCTCAATTCACGAGTCAATTTCATTATTTTACAACAACCGAACTGAGACTTCAACTCAATTACTTCCAATTCACACAACAGATATGCATAAACACTTCAAACTTCCATTTCACGGATATTTCATCCACGGGTAGCCGTCAAATAGGACCCATATAAACGTAGACTGTACACGCACTAGAATTGCCATTTTACGGATATTTCGTCCGCGGGCTAGGCACCCATGTATAATTTCGAGACTTTCACCCAGGACGAACGACCAACTTAATTATAATGGAGTCCATCCACTTTCTCCTGCCAAACAATCATCCATACATATGCAATGTATTTAAACATATAATCAAACATGGAGCACATCCCCTTTCCACTCCCAACAAACATACATATACAATGTATATAAACACAGCCATATTCAATGACAACCTTGAAAAGATTAGTTTCAATTCACCTAATCCACATGCAATTTTACAACAATCAAAGCTATCCTCCACCGATAGCCCAATATAATTATCTCTAAACAAATATTCATCCTCAAACAGATAGTTTATTCAAAACTTCCAAAGGTGTGAAATAATACATGTTCTATTCCACCATTTATATCAAAGATTATCCAATTCCACATTTTCAATAACAATTTACATTATTTGTACAAAATAATAGTTTGATCCAATTAGGGCAATTTCCCCCCTTTTCCCAAATATTAGTCAAGTGCCAAAATCATCAAATTAGATATAACACAACATCATTTTCAAGCCCTACAAGCATTTATTTCATTTTCACCAAAAACCCCTCTTTCCATTTTTGTGCCCAAACCTTAGGTTTATTTAAAACATCCCCAAATCACACCATTGTTACACAAGAGATAATAACTAAGCTAAATATCATATGAAGGTGTAAAAAGAATCCTTACCTTAAAGGAAGAAGATGAGTCAAACAAGAGAGAAATTCCAAGAATGCCGAAACCCACTTCTATTCGGATCAAAATGTAGATCTTGAGATGCTCTATCTTTTTCTCAAAGGTACTAGGGTGAAATGATCGATGGATCTAGATGAAATCTAAGAGAGAAGGTGAATTTTAGAGAGAGAGGCTCAAGAACAAGTTTTTTGGAAAGTTTGAGAGAGAGAGAGAGAAGAAAAAAGTGATTCAAAATGTCAACTTCTCGGACTGTTATACACACAGTCCACTCGAGCGTGGAACCGCTCGAGTGTCAGACACAAAGTTCTGCTCGAGCGTAAGACTGGACGCTCGAGCGTCCAATGCACATTTCCAGTATTTTCAGACCTGCAAAAAGGAATACTGAGAGTTGACGAATCCCGCTCAAGCACAAGAATGGCCACTCGAGCGGAGGAACAAAATTTGTGAAGCCCGCTCAAGCGCAAGAAAGCCCACTCGAGCGGAGGAGCCAAAATCTAGGCGAGAAAGGTTTGGAAAAACAAGCAACCAACTTATTCCAAACGCACAACTACAACCCGATAACCAAAATAAAGAGGAGACAAGGGGAACGAGATATGAATAACCATTCTAAACCATACCAACCCGAGTCTAGAATATAATACATAACGGGTCAAAGTGGTATGAACATAAAGTTTAATAAGGATCCTAACGTGATCCTAAACAATAACAACTTACAGATAGCTATGATCATGAATGCTTAGTCTCATACTATATAAATAATGTGATGGCTCTTACAAAAGTACTTTTCCAAAAACATTCAATTCTTTCAACAATACAGACAGTTCACATTTCCTTTTCATTTCCCATTACAAAAATATCTCATAACAACTGTGTGTTTTTTTTTTTAAACATGTTCATAAATCTCTTACTTCCTTCACATTATTTACGAACTCAATACATGATCTACATCTTTTTCCAACACGTTCAAATACACATATATACATCTAACACGAAAAACGAAAACAACAAGCACCCAACAACTATCTACTCAACATATGAGACAAGTCGGCCTTCCTAAACCATAACCATCATAATGTATGATATACACAGATACACTGAGACAATAATGATAAATAAGCTCTGCTTTACCTACCTTAAGCATGGTAAGCCAAGGATACACCTTTTCATAATGAAATGCCAGTTTACTAGACACTAGCTGGAAGGTAATGGTACCTCTGCCAAGTTCTCCAGGCGCTAACTGAAAGGTACTGATACCTTTCATTCTAAGCGCAACCAATTCTCCAAGCGCTAGTTGGAAGGTAATGGTACCTCTCATTCTCAACGCAGTATATGTTACCAATCATCACAACATGTTAAAAATATAAATAACACAAGTGTAATACATACACATAATCTATTCAACACGATAGTGTCATCCTCCACCAATGACCAAGGACAAAACCTCCAAACACTTGTATTTAATACATGTAATATCATACTCCAATTCTCATGAGACTTTAAGTCCAACAACAACAGATAATAAATAAAGTGTTCATAATCCAACCTCATATTCATTTCTAAAATTCACAAAGTGTTATGATTTCCTTCATTTTTCAAAAATCAATTCTCTTATTTTCCAAGTTAACATACTTCAATCTTTATCCAAAATCCATTCTTTTCATTTCACAAAACTAAATCCATTGATATCAAAGCCATAACCCAATTCAACTTAATATGATCAATCCAAAATAATTCCAATGCCATATGTAATTCTCCCTTTTAATTATTAACACATTTACACAATCTATATTAACAAAATACAAACATTATTCAACTTTACCCCTTTTTTTAAATCACCATGTCAAAATATTAAATTAGGGCTTTTTCTCCCCCCCTCCTTTTTTTTTTAACATAAACATGTTAGACTACTCCCCAACTAACCCAAACAACAATCAATTTAACAATCTCATTCACAAATATCAAATCCTAGATCCCCTTTAATGACTTTCAAAGAAATCCATAATGGATATGATTTTTATGTAATAAAATCTACCACATATCTATCTATAGATGAGGTTTTGAAAAGGAATAAAGAAATCCCTACCTCAAGCAATGAAAAGAAAAAGCTCGAAAATCCAACTTCAATGAAAACACGATCCGCTCAAATTAAATGGAAGCCCTCGTCAAGCTCTATGTTTTGGTCTATGGAACTAGGGGTCAAAGATGTGTAGAAATAGATGAAATCAAGGCTAAAAAGCTTGAAAACTCAAGCATGGCGGTAGGAGAGAGAAAAGGGAGTGAAAAGTGAAGAAATTTGACCCAAAAAGTGACTTTTAATGATATGATTCTGAACAGTTCGCTCGAGCGATGAATCGAGGCTTCCAGTATCTCAGAAAATTTTGAAAAACAAAGCTGGAAGGGTTTATGGTCTGCTCGAGTGGTGAAAGTTGTGCTCGAGCATACTATGCACACAGCACAGATTTGCAAACTTCAAACAGGTATAACTCTCTTGTCCGGACTCCATTTAGGGTTGTTCTTGTGTCCAAATTGAAGTGCCAAAAGTAAGATTTCCAACAATTCTAGCCTTACATCAAGATTCAAACTATGGAGAGAGAAAATGATAAAAGAGTGATGACTACTCAATAACAACTATTCAAATTTAGAGTTTTTGATCCAATCTCGCCTAACCACTATGGTAACACCTCAACCAAGGCGCAAATATCAACTAAGAAGGTTCTCCATCAAGATAATCAAAGAGTCAAATATAATTCCATTATAACAAGAAGTGCAGAGTGCTACAACCTCCCCACCTTAGGAGATTTTGTTCCCGAAATTAAGAATACACCAAAACACAAGGCAAACTGACCACTGGGCACTCAACACCTAAGCACTTAGGAAAAGAAAACTACCCTTACAACAAAACCCTCGGTTAACTCTCACAAAAGAAGAGAGAAAATGGAGTGAAAAGTTAAGAGATTTGACCCAAAAAGTGACTTTGAACAATATGGTTCTGAACAGTTTGCTCGAGTGGTGAATCAAGGCTCTAGTATCTTAGACAATTTTGAAAAACTGAGCTGGAAGGGTCTACGGTCTGCTCGAGTGGTGAAAGTTGTGCTCAAGCGTACTATACACACAGCACAGTTAGGGTCATTCTCATGTCCAAATTGAAGCCTCAGAAGTAAGGTTTCAATGGTTCTAGCCTTACATCAAGATTCAAACTGTGGAGAGAGAAAATGATAAAGAGTGATGACTACTCAATAACAACTATTTGAATTTGGAGTTTTTGATCCAATCTCGCCCAACCACTATGTTAACACCTCTACCAAGGCTCAACTATTGACTAAGACGGTTCTCCATCAAGATAATCAAAGAGCCAAATATAATTCCATTATAACAGGAAGTACAGAGTGCTACAGCGGTTATATAGCCGCACAAGGAACGTGCAGCCGTATAACCAAAAAATGCTAAAAATTAGAGGTGCGGCCGTAGATGCATTTTGTGTGGCCGCACAACTCCATCAGACTTTCATATTTTAGGCATAACTTTCTCTTCCGACATTACATTGAAGCGAATCAAGTGGCATTGGAAAACTAATTCAAAGGAATACAATTTTGTGTAAATTCCAATTTTTTCTATGTGAAAATAGGCCCTCAAACTGAACCATGAAAGGTAATTTTGACAAAAATTAGTTTTTGGCACGAAAATGGTAATACAATAGCTCTAACAATTTCAAGCACTTGAAAGGTTGAAATTATGATACTTTCATCATCGAGAAGCATTTCAAGCATCTAAGTCTTAATGGTCAGTCAAAATAGGGGGTATACAATAGGTATTCCATGTTATTTTATCCTAGCTTCATGAACGAATTATTTGAAATTCTACTACAATAGATAGACTGACTCGAAGCTAAAAGTAAAAGATGATGGGTAACTACTACTGTGTCGAGGACACCTTGTTCCACAATCTCTTTCTATTATACAAATTGTGTATTTAAATAAAAATAAATAGATTCATAGTTAACTAAATTGAAATTACATAATAACAAATCATGGGACTACATCATACAACTTGATGAACAAAACCATTCAACAACATAAAATACTAAAATAGTGAAATGAAGTAAATCGAAGCCTCGTGATACCACAATCTCCTTAAAATAGATTCGCTGCCTCATCGTGAGTGCTAGAGATATGTCGGCGTCTGTCTCCCAGGATACAACGGTTTAGAACCCTCTAATGTAGAATCACCATTTGTTTAGCTCTGGCAAACTAACAGTGGCAACACTCTCTCACACATGAAGAATATATTATGGCAAACTGACTATCACTTGAGAGCAAAGAATTTTTGTACCTAAAACCAAAAAGGTAAGTCTGCTTTTATACACAATGGGGGAGAAAGGAGAAGCCTCCCAACCATGAAGGCTAGCAACAAATGCAGCCAAAACTGCCTAATTACTCTTGCAAAATTGATAGAGTGATGCACCAAAACTATTGTGTAAGTTACACACTTTATATATACATGTGTATATATATCTACAACCACCAAAAGGCCTAGTTCAAAAAGATTAGGTTAATGGGCCACCAATTCGGCCCAACCTAAACCTAACCTATACCAACAAGTCTCAAGGCTCAAGCCTCACGATGCAAGATCCACGATCCATGATCCACGAACCTAAACCCAGACTCGGAGGGTATGCAATGCGCGTGTGTGGCAATTTTCGCATAACAAACTTGGACAATAGTTTTGGCCCAAGCCCATCCTTGAAGCATCCTTGAAGCGTCCATAACTTCCGTCCTTCGAAAAATTTGAATGCCCTAAAGGGCTCATGCCTTTATCAAAAACTTGAGATTTAAATACCCATCAATGCGTTCTTCTACAATCAATTACGATAAGTAGTTATACACTATTCCCAATACCTCATTCATGAGGCTAACTTTATGAAACAATTTCTCATTCAATTCCCAATGGTTTTTGGTCATTCTTTTTGCAGTGTAAAGATCTTGTTACAAATAATCTAAACCCATTTGATCCTACCTCAACCGGTGGTTGGGGCCTACTTGAATTTCACATTAAAGTCACCATATTCCAACACTCTCTTTGTGTCCTAATTTACTCAAATCTTTTTTTTTAATCATATTTTAATTTGTTTATTAATTTCAAAACTTTCACATATTTCAATAACAATGAGTGAATTGAAACATAACCAGGGTATTTGGTCTAGTGGCTGTGTAACACTAATTCTGATGTGAGGTCTCGGGTTCAACTCTTATAAAGAGGAGTTTGATACATTTTGTGGTGGTGCTTATTTCTTCCCCTTTGCGGGGGTCTTGTGTGTAAGTAGTAGTGGAGTAGTTGTTGGGTTTGAGCCTAGTAGGCATTGTTGACTTTCTTATTTGATCATTGATGATGTAATATTTCTCATATTTAAGAGTGAATTGAAACATAAGAGTAGATTTTTGAGAAATTAGCCTTATCTCTGTTGTTGTTGGAAAAAAGACAACAAATATAGTAAATAGAGTGCATGCATGTATATGCATTTGATGCGCACCATAAACATGAAGCCGTAAATATTTAATTTTATTGTAGTTTTGCAAAAAACATTCAGAACTCATTATCTCTAATTGAATTGAGCCTTGTTATCCCTTAATTAAAATAACTTTCGAATTGTTAATGAATGGTTAAAACCAAATTTGTAAAATGTTGTATTGATGTCTCAAAACTCCATTTGGATTGAGGGATTTGGTGAAAAAAGAAAAGAAATTCTGAGAATAAGAAACCCCTTTACTTGTTTGGAAGGTGAAATAGGTGAAAAATGATGAGAGATTGTGAGAAAAGGATTCTCACCAAACTTATGTTTTGTTTCTCACTAAAAGTTATGAGATTTGGTGAGAAATGAGTTGGGTTTAATGAAAGTTTTCTGAAATATCAAAATTACCCTTGTGGAAAAAAATAGTTTATTAATATGGAAGGCTATTTTGATAAAATAAAATAAAATAAACATTTTACTTTCTTTTCTCTTATTTACTCTATCCAACCAAGGTAGGTGAGAAACCACATTCTCTTCTCTTTTATTCATCCAAACATAATCTTGAGAAACCATAATAATTTCTTTTCTTTTCTCACCCAGATGAGAAACCACAATCATTTCTTTTCTTACCTCACCTCACGATCCAAACTGATCATTTACATTGGTTATCACTTGTACAATTTTGGAAAAAAAAGAAGAAAAAAAAAAGGGACCGCTCAAGTGATGAATCAGAATACCCAGTATTTCCTTTGCAAGCTTGAGATTCTAGGAGAAGGAAATTTCCGCTCAAGCGAGGAAGTTACTGCTCGGGCGATCTTTGCTTTCACACCGCTCGATGCAAGTTTGACCACTCGAGCGATCTGTTCAGGTTCATCAATTAAAAATCACTTTCTGGCTCCACTTTTCCCACTTTTTCTTTTCCTCTTTCTCTCTTTTCCCTCTCCAAAAAACCGTAGCCACAAACCTTTGATTTCATCTCTTTTTGCTAAAAATCTATCCAAATTCTTGCATTAGAAGTGAAAAAGAAGTGAAGATCAACATATTTACCAATTAAATCGCATTATCTTTGAAGTTCTCTTGGGTATTCATCTTCTTGTCTCCATCTTCGAGGTAAAGGTACTTTAACTTAGTATATCCACGATTTGAGACGTATATATGATAATTTCTAGTTATACTTGTGTATGAGATAAATGTGGTAGATTTAGTGGATGCTGATGCATAGAAAATGAGGTTTTACCGAAATTTTTGGAAAGGTTTTAAACAACTATTGATGATAAAGGATGTTGATGATGAGTATTTATTTTAAATATGCTAGTGAAGGCAAAGCCCTACATTTTGCACAAACCCTACTTTTGATTTTGCTTTGAAGAAGGAATTTTGTTCAATTGGATTATAAAATACGAAATTGAGTTGATGTTAGTGTATATATATACATGGTTATCGGCTTGGAGTAGTTTTGGCTTTCATCCTTATGATGAAGGGGTTTGACTATGCCTAATGGTATGGGAATTGGAGATTTATTTAGTCATGAACTATGATAAATTTCTACTTTTGTCAATGAATGAATCTTAGGCGAATCGAAATGTTCAAAAACTCATGCATTGCAACGCATTCCATAAATTCATCCCATGATTATTATAGTCTCTTGGATATTTGGAAGTGTTGAAAGGGGGTGTAGACACCCTATTTTTGACGGCCCTTACGACTTGGACACCATTGCATGCACACCCAATGATGAGATTACATACTTGCCAAGTGCTCGCAGCTCTCAATGGAATGCCACAACTTTGAGCCTCTCAAACTTTGTACACGTGTTGCCTCATTCTTGGACCAACCTTTGGTTTTTGAACCCTCAGCCTCTGATGGCCTGCCGGCCACCATTTTTGGGCTGCCGGCCATCACTTCTTGGTTGCCGGCCACAAATGTGGCTTGCCAACCACCAATGTGGCTTGTCAGCCACCAGTGTATTTTGCAGATATTTTATGCCAACTGTGCCAGCTGTTTGCACAGATGCATGCATCTTCACCCACATATAGGGCTGGATCTCCTTGAGGGAATTTCATGTTTTCTATATATAAGCACCCCCTCCCTCTTGTAGCAAGGTTAGAAAATTTTGAACTCAAAAATTTTCCTCTCTCTCTCTCTCCAAATTCTCTTCACTTTTGCCTATAATTCCTTAACCTTGCCTATACAACCTTAACCAAATCTCAGCATTATTTGAGCTTGGTTTGAGCTCTAGAAGGTGTTGTTTGCTTGGTTTTGTTGCTTGGAGCTGCTCTTCTCTTCAAAGGTATAAGACTTTGCTTGTTGGTTTGTTTTATTTGCTTCCTACTATTTTTCCATTGATTTGGGTTGTCAAAACTTTGCGTTTCTTGGATTGAAGCTTGGGTTTAAGGCCATTAAAGGTTGAGGGGTTGATAACCCTTCATTGTACCTTCTTTTGGAGGCCTTTACCCTTGTGTTTCCCACCCTTTTACTATCTTTTTCCAAGCTTTTAAACAATGATTTTCAAAGCTATTTCAGTGGCCAAAATTAGGGTTTGAAGTCCAAATTTGGAGGGGTTAGCCTCCCCCCCTTGTGTCTTGCTTATTAGACTAGGTTGTGCCATGTTTTAGCATTTTAATCTAGCTTGTTTTAGCTCAATTACAGCATGTTTTAGGACATATTTTAGTCTACTTTAGCACTATTTTGGGCTATAGTTTCCATTTGAGTTTTGTTTTGTATGCTTCTAGTGTAATGGTTCTCAAAAGCTTGATGTTTTAAGACTTAGGCCTCGTTTGGGAACAGACTTTTTTAGTAAATTTTTGGCTTTTTGGCTAAAATATGATGTAAAAGAACTAGTATGTTTGGGATGACTTTTTGACTTTACAAAAAGATGTGCAAAAAGTAGAGAGAAAATGAAATCTTTGACTTTTTGGTATAGGTTGTTGGCTTTTTGGCTAAACCGGTCGCTTCCCAAACGAGGCCTTAGACATCACTTATTTGAGTTGATAGCACTTATTTTTGGCTTTTCATACTTCATTTCAGCATTAATAATCTCTGCAACCTCCCTCCTTTCTTGGCTTATAATTTTGCTTTGAAAGTGGTTTCAAGTCACTTGCTTGCCCAAGTATGAAATTGAGGTTTCATACTTAATGGTTTAATCCCTTAGCAGTTCATTACCTATTGTATGATGCTTCTTTCATACCCAAAGCAACTTGTGTTTTGAGCCCTCTTTCCATTAGAGGACTTTAATTTACCTTTTGGACTTAATTGGATTAAAGAATAGTTGGTAAATTAAAATGAATAACTAAAACTTGGGACTAAAAGTGAGCAAGAAAATATTTGGTTGTGTTCAATCGGACGTTAATTGAACACATGGAAGCTTGAACCATTTCATACTCACTAGTGATGAAATGATTCAAGTCTCCAAGGTCAATTTCTTCCCTTGATCATTCATGAAATGGAGGAGGTTTGTGTCTTGTTTTGCATTTATTGACCTTGCACACTTGGTTTCACAAGCCATCATGCTATGAAATTGCATCTATTGATGGTTTGTGAACCAAAGCTTGCTACTCTTTTGATTTTCCCATGAAAATGATGGATAGGTTGGGCAAACAAACCCTTGAAATATCCCATATATGCTTTGTTTGTCCTTTGTTGCAGCAAGATGAACCTGTGCATCAGTGGCTAGCAGGCCACTTTCCATGGCCGGCAACCTTTACCAGTGGCCAGCCAGCCACTGATGCAAAATTCAGCAGAGTGTTGGTAAGGCAGATCAGAGTGAGCAGCAGTGTTGGTGTTCAACTGTGCAAACAGAGGCATTCGGAAGCAAAATGGTGGTCTTTTCGGGTGGAAACTGAGCATGCGGATGCACATCCCTCGTTTCTCGAGGTGTAGTAGTTAGTTATTTAGTTTAATCATTAATTGCACTTTCGTTGTAACTATTTAATTATTTAATTAGTTAGTTAACTAGTTAATTAATTCAAGTGTTGTAATAATTAGTTAAGCAATTTAGCTATTTATTCGGTTTGTAATAATTAGCTTAATTAGCTTAGCTTAGTTAGCTAGTTAGCTTAATTCATTCGGACTCTCCTTCATGAGAGCGCAATGTTGTAATAATGTGTATGTCTTCCAACCCCACGTCTTTCTTCCTTTTATTTACCAACTTATGATGGTTACATTAGGGACATCACGTTTCAATTAGCATATCACATGTTTACATCCATTTGTATTGCATGCACCGAGGCTTGTTTCATCATTCTAACTGCATTATTAGTTTTAATGCTTCTTTGAATACGTGCTTAGACCACCTGCTATTATTTGTTTCATATGCCATATTAATAGCCTCGCATGTGTTACATTAGTCATATTGCATAAGTTCGAATCATGCATTTTTTCTAACTTTGTTTCTTTGGCTTAGAGTACTAGGTAAGCTTTTATTAGCTTTAGCATATTGCATAAGTGTGATTGTTTCCTTGTTCAGCATACTTGCCATGAGGCTAACTGCTTAAGTGCTATAACTACTTGCATGCCTATGGATGAAGGCTTATTGCTTGAATTGGAATGATTCAATGAATGTACGTTTAAGCCCACTTTGTCAAGCGGCAAATTCACAAACTTTAAGCCCACTTTGTTAAGTGGCAAAACTAAACAAATTTTGCAAAACAAACATGAAATTGAAATGTTCCAATTCTTGCAATTTTAGTCTATACTTATGTGTGCGCGCATCACATAGTAATGCTAGCTTAATAAATTGGAACAAGAGCATATAACGTAGATAAAAATCATATCATAATTAGTAGAGGCCGATCTTTGATCGGGCAAGTAGGCATGCTCAAATGTATTCATGACCTTCCCCCCTCGTACCTAAGTTCCTGAGCTGAGACAATCTTGGTGACAACGGACACGTTGCCTTTGGCACGAATCATGGGTTTCCTAAATTTTCCCAAAGTAAAATATTTAGGTGGCAACTCTGTATCTGGCAAAACAGTCCAATTTTGACATTTTTTATTCAAAATCAATTTTCCAAATGATTTGTTGGATTTGGACTCTTTGGTGTTTATCTATTTCACATTGCATTTATGAGATTAGATTCAGAACCGCGGGAGTCCGAACTGTAGGGCTTATTTCGAGTTTTTGAAAGGGGGTGCGAAAAAGGCGAGTTACAGTTTCTGGCGATTCTGCTGGAGAAATTAGAGAACTTGACTCGAACTCATGATATGAAATTTTATGTACACTTATATGCTTTTTTGCATTGCATTTGCATTAGTGCGCCTAAGTCACTGTGTTTGCCTTCTGCTATTCCTGGATGGTTTGGCAAAGGCTTGCCTAAAAGCTTGCCAAAAGGCTGACCGGTCGCGAGTTCTGCCACAATTGGAACACAACCCTAGGATCTAGACTACCGCTGTACCGTTTGATCCTTCTTTCACTTTTTGGTGTTAGGTGTGAGAGGTATATTAGGTAGTCTTACTGAGGTACCCTTTTTGACCATTTGGCCTAGTTGCATATTGAACTCATAGAGACTGTTCCAAACTAGGACAGGATGCTCACCCGAATACAGGATTGTGTGAAACCACTTTGCTTGAAAAGCCAACCCTAGTTTCTGACAAAACTAGGACAGGGTAACTCTCCCCCCCTCATAGGGGTGTTTTGGCTCTCACTTAACTGGTATGTGCTTTTAGAGTGAAACTCTACAAGAATGTGCGTATCAGTTGCAAGTTTGGGTATCAGATTTGGGGGCAGAAATCAATGTTGAGTGCAGTTCTGCAGCTTTTGATTACAACTGTGTGTTGTTAACATCTGAGTTGAGGTGCTATGCGATTTCTGATTATTGCTTTCCTTTTTGCTTTATTTCTTTTTGCAAGGTAGTTTATCACAATAGCTTCAGACAGTTCGGATATCCCCCAAGCACTCTGGACCCGTGTAAGGAGACTTTACAAATCCGGAGATCTTGTTAGGGGACAACCTGTGTTTGCTTCACTCCCACCGATTACTAGACGGAGGAGAGTTAGGCATAATTCACTAGTTCAGTAATCATCTACATCTAGTCAAGCTCATTCTTCTACATCTAGGCTAGCAAGAGATCACTCACGTATTCAGATGACTCAGTACCCTATAGTTAGTATGGAGGACTTCATTCATCATCTCCAGCAAATATTGGAAACCACGCAGCAAAATGCTGCTCGCCAAGCTAAAGTTACAACCCACCAAGCTGAAGTGATAAATAGGCTGCAGCAACAGTAACCATAATCAGCAGCGACTTCTGCGTCCCATGCACCTCCTGTGAGTATCCCAGCACCCAAAATCACTGCTAATGTCCAAGAGAATCTGGGCAATCCGGTAGACCCGATCCCACCGCAAGCCTCCAAGGCACCAGTGTACCAAATCGAGCCTCCGTTTGAATTAGAAGTTGACCCAACTGTACTTAAGGTCAACAAGCTGGAGAAGCTTTTCAAGCAGGCACAGGGTGTGAACTCTATCCTCGACATCGAAGATGGATATACTGACTTTGCAATAACCTTGCCAGACCAATTTAAAATGCCACACATAGATCGGTTCGATAGCTCTAGAGATCCCATGGTTCGTCTGCAGTTGTTCTTCGATATCCTGTGGCTGATGGGCCTCACCAGACTTCAAAAGCTGTCACTTTTCGGCCAGACGTTGTCAGGAATAGCGGCTATCTAGTATACAAAGCTGGAGGATTCAGTAGCTAGGAGGAAATAGCTGAGGCCTTCATTGTACAATACTCATACAATATGTAGATCGAGGTCACAACCCGTGATCTTGAGGCAACCCATCAGGAGCCAAAGAAGGACTTCTCAGAATTTGTAACGAGGTGGAGGGCCAAGGCTTCAATGATGACCACTAGGCCGTTAGAGAAGGGTCAAATCAGGATAGTGGTCCGCAATTTGCAAGGGAAATTATTGCAGAAGATGATCGTCTTACTGTTGTTCACATTCACTGAGCTCCATGAGATAGGGGTTCAGATCGAAGATGCAATAATACAGGGGTTGATAACCGATGAGAATGAGCAGGCCAAGAGGCCTTTTGCGTGCAGTTCCAATGTAACCACTAGTGGAAGCACAATTGCGCGGCCATCTAATGTGAATGCCGTTACTACCACAGCCAAGACCGCCAATCCTTTTGCCAGCATGATTCCACAAACCTCAAACAACCAGGCCCGATCCCAAAGGGTCTTTACCTCACTTTACATGCCTTTATGCCAAGCCATGAAGGTGCTGATAAAAAAAGAGCATCTTAAGCCATTAGAGCCTCGCCCACTACCCGATCATTTTCCACCTAAACACAACCCAACCAAATACTGCGTTTTTCACCAGCAGCACGGTCACGACACCAACCAATGCTTCAGGCTGTGTCATGAGATTCAAGATCTCATCAACAACAAGGTGATAGCACCACCCCAAAAGCCAAATGCAACCACCAACCCTCTCCTAGCCCACAATCAAGTCTCTCCACCCCGGCACTTAAATCTAATACATACACTGGCCATCCCCTATGACCCCAGCATATATCTTACCCCTTCTTATCTACCCAGACCGACGTTGTTCATCCCTGAAAGCACGGACTTGTGCATGATGGACATGTCCACACTTCAACCTGAACCCGTGGTGGTGACAATAGCAGAAGGAGAGAAGTTGGCCTTGGAGGAAAATGTCAGTCTATTGCCTGAGAGCTCTGCGAACTTTTCTGAGGGGGTGTGTGACCCGTGTTATTACATTGTGCCGATCGATCAAGCCAAACCAGAAGTGGTATTTCCGATAGCAGTGGAGGTCAATGTGGTTAAAGAGGATGGCCCAAGTCAAGGACTGGATGATCTAGCGGAGCTAGAGAAGGACTTAGATAATTTGAAGTTCTTTGACAAGCAAGATCAAGGAGACGTGCAGATTGACTGGTTTGATCTGAATGGGTCGACAGACAACTCCAGGTGGCTTAGTGATGAGCTTGACAAAGAGGAAGAAATTGAAACACAGCTAGAGGAACAGGGAGCAAGAATTGCTGCAATGGTAGGAGCCAAAGGGAAACTACCAGAGAATACCGGTGTGGAACAATCAGCTCAGGAACTGGGCATTGCCAGTATTGTGGATACAGAGCAAGAAGCTACACTGAAGCAGTTTGAACAAGAATGGAGTGAAAACAACCGGAAAGTTGGAACAGCTCAATTCCCTGCAAGGGATACTTGTGATAAGGGAATGATCAGAACGGGGCTGGACAACTGTTTGTCGGCTGCCGGAGGTGCATGGTGGGAGGATGGCGATCTACTTTTGGCTCACACCAATGGAGATTGGGGTAAAGACCTGCTAGACAATACCTGGTACACTGAAGAGATTGACCACATGACAAGAAGTGGGCGGTATTTCAAGCCGCTGCACTTGGACCATGCTGAAGCCTCCAGGAAAGAAAAAGAGGTTGAGAAGCAGAAGGAAAAACAGTTAAAAGAAGAGGTGGTGCTGAAACAGCTAAAGAAATTTCAAGCCGATATTTCAATCTGGGGTCTACTTATGGCTTCTCAAGTGCATCGACAGGCTATATTATCAGCGATGGACAGGCCAAATTCTCCATTGACACAACTCCTAAACATCTTGTGGGATTGGTCTTCCTAGGAGGCGCTGCGCCAACTTTAACCTTCTCGGACAAGGAACTGCTGCCGAAAAGCTCAGCACACAACAAACCTCTGTACATATCAATTGAGTGTAGAGAAAAGTGGGTGCCAGTGGTATTGGTTGACACCGGGCCAGCTATCAACGTTTGTCCTTCTCATACAACTTATGCCATCGGCCTGAAACCAGCAGATTTCGTACCTACAACCCAGGTGATTCGGGCGTACGATAATACCGGTAGAGAGGTTATGGGCACGGCACATATCAGAGTTCAAGTGGGCCCAGCTCAACAAGATATTGAGTTTCATGTCCTGGATGTGCCGGCCACTTTCAATCTACTGTTAGGGAGACCTTGGTTGCACCAGGCGAAAGTTGTCTCTTCTACCCTCCACTAAATGTTGAAATACCCTCATGGGAAGGGAGTGGCGATCGTCTTCTGGAATTCATCCATCCATCCTCCGCCAGAGGTAACTACACTTGTGCTAGAAATTGTTCATGGCAAGGAGGATGTTTTCATTTCAGGTTTTACGTTGGCTGAGGCCCGAGCAGTGCAAACCATCTTGGCAGTAGATGAGGGCATGTATGTCAGTGCCCAATCAATCTATTTCATGAACAAGCTACAACATGTGCTAGGAATGAGGCTTGGAAGAAGTGGCCGAAAGGTCGTCACAGCATTGGCCGATGTGCCACATAATCTGCATGCCTTTGGTCTTGGCTATGTGCCCACCAAAGAGGATTAGGTCAGGAAAGGAAAAGAGATGGCAAGTAGAGCTAGAGCCAAGTAGGTCGGGAAATGCTATGAGCTTGATCACAAGCTGATCCGGGGAACATTGAACGACCATTTTGTTCAAGAGGGAGAAAACTTCCCATTTTGCGGCTTTCTCGAGCCCTAGATGAATTTTGAGAAGCAACGTGTTCCTGGCTTTGAAATTTTCTTTGACTTGGAGCTGCATGACAGTGATATAGGGGAAAGGGCTGAGCCAATTATTGCCAAAGCTGAAAAGAGCATAGAAAGTGACTAGGACAACAGTGAGCCTAGAGTAGAGGCAGCATTGGCATGTCTTCTTTCAGATCCTCCGGCCGACTCAGAGAGCTTGGAGGATAACCTTACCATCTCCATGATCGGGAAGGAATCGGATGTGAACCCATCTAGCAGCATTTTGGATGCATCTAAAGTACCATCTCTTGTTTGGCAACTAGAGAAGGGCTACTTGTCTAGTCGTTCTGAGTCGGGTAGTGAACTAGAATCTGATTCCACAGAGTCTGTGGAGTTAGAATCAGATTCTGATTCTTCTAAGTCTGAGTCCGGTATTCCTGGGGGTGAGTCCAGTATTCTTCTAAGTTTGCATGCTAAGGTCTTGTCCAGGTCCTCTTTTTCTTTTACTTTTGAGTCGGTTGTAACCGAAGAGCTGGATGAGCTGGACTTTATGAATGAGAATGATGCTGTTCATTCTGAGTATTTCTCTGTGCTGCTTGTTTATTGCATTGACCAAGATTTTCAGAATTTTAATAAAAACAAAGAAGAAGGAATTCCTCTGCTTTTGAAAAACTTGATTAATCGAGAGGAGGAGAGGTTTACGAAACCCCTTGCTGATGAAATCCTTGCAATTAATGTGGGTACTGAGAAGGATCCGCATCTGGTCCAGATCGGGTCCACGTTGTCTTCAGAGGAACGCAAGCGGTTAGTCGCTTTATTAAAAGATTTCAAAGATGTTTTCGCGTGGTCCTATAGAGACATGCCTGGAATCGATCATGAGACTGTACAGCATCTGATCCCTCTTGACCTTGTGGCCCAACCCGTCAAGCAGAAGTTGCGAAGAATCTGCCTGATTGGGCTTTGAAGATTAAGGAAGAAGTTACCAAACAGATTGAGGCAGGGTTCTTGCTTGTGTCTGAGTATCCAACGTGGTTGGCCAACATTGTTCCAGTCCTAAAGAAGGATGGCAGAATCAAAGTCTGTGTCAACTTCAGAGATCTGAATAAGGCTAGTCCGAAGGATGATTTTCCCCTACCACAAATTGGTGAGTCGGTAGACTTCACTGCGAGTCATGCATTGCTCTCCTTCATGGATGGATTTTTCAGGTATAATCAGATTCTGATGGTGCCCAAGGACAAAGAGAAAAGTGCATTTACTATGCCATGGGGTACCTACTACTATCGGGTGATGCCCTTTGGGCTGAAGAATGCTGGGGCTACCTATCAAAGAGCTACGACCACTATTCTGCATGATATGATCCACAAAGAGGTCGAGGTGTACGTGGACGACATGATTGTCAAGTACAAAGAAAAAAAGGGCCACTACACCGCCTTGAAGAAATTCTTTCAAAGGATAAGAGAATACAAACTGAGGTTGAATCCACAGAAATGTACTATCAGCGTAACAATAGGGAAAATGCTGGGCTTCTTGATCACACAGAGGGGCATCGAGGTAGATCCTTCCAAAATCAAGGCCATCCTAGAAATGCCACCACCAAGGACTAAAAAGGAGGTGTGAGGCTTTCTGGGTAAAGTGCAATTCATAAGACGGTTTATCTCCAAATTAACTTTAGCTTGTGAACCACTATTTGGTCTCCTGAAGAAAGGAAAGAAATTCCAACAGGATGATCAATGTCAATTCGCTTTTGAGCAGGTTAAGCAGTATCTTCAGAATCTACCTGTGTTGTCGTTGCCAGAGCTGAGAAGGCCTTTGATTTTTTATCTGTCAGTAACTGACACAACCATGAGATGCATGCTTGCTTAGGAATCTAAGCATATGGTGGAGAAAGTCATCTACTACTTGAGCAAGAAAATACTAGATTATGAGACTCGCTACACTCCGCTAGAGAAAGCTTGCTTAGCCTTAGTATGGGCCACCAGGACGTTGAGGCCTTACTTGTTAGCTTACTCTGTAATTCTAGTTTCGAGATTAGATCCCATCAAATATCATTTTGAGAAAGCCAATGCTTATGGGTAGGCTAGCTCGTTGGTTGCTTCTTCTCTTTGAATTTGATCTGAAGTATGTTACTCGCAAATCGGTCAAGGGAAGAGCTGTAGCGGAATTCTTGGAAGATCACCTAGTGGAAGTGGATGAAGCAGTAGAATACCTGTTCCCAGATGAAGCCATTCTGCAAATCGAGAAAGAGATTTGGACAATGTACTTTGACGGAGCGTCTAATCAATATGGTTATGGGATAGGTGTGTTGCTGATAGCACCTGACAACTCCCATATACCCTGAGCCTTTAAACTCCAGTTCAAGGTATCCAAATGTGAACCAGAGTATGAGGCGTGTATCGCTAGTTTAGAAGCCACCCTGGAACTAGGGGCAAAAAGGTTGGATGTCATCAGGGACTTGAACCTAGTTGTTTCTCAAGCAAATGGAGACTGGAAGGTCAAAGAAGAAAAGATGAAGATTTATCACCAAACCCTAGACGTTCTAATTCCTAGGTTTGAGAAACTGACTTTCACGCATCTACTGAGAGAGAACAACAGGTTTGCTGATGCTTTATCAACTCTATCTTCTATGATAAACATCCCACTAGGAATCCGGATGTGTCCAGTTATCATTGAGCAGAGATACACGCCAGCTTATGAAACCATCACCACAATAGATGAACTTCAAGACAAGAACCCTTGGTACCATGATATCTGGAACTTCTTAGAAAATGAGGTTTATCCACCAGGGGCAAATGCCAAGTGCAAAACGGGCATACAACGAATCGCCGTTCAATTTATTATCTGCGGAAGTAAACTGTACAAGAGAGGTCATATAGGAATGCAAAAGTTATGTGTCGAAGAAGAGGAGTCAAAGCACCTGATGAAGGCCATCTATGGGGGAGAGTGCGGAGTGCACATGAACGGAGTAATGTTAGCCCGGAAGATTCTCAGGCAGGGTCACTACTAGTCTACCATGGAGAAAGATTGTATAGGTTTTGTTCGATGATGCCACAAATGCCAAATTCAAGCCAATCACATGAACATCCCGCCGTCGAAGCTGTATAACATGACTTCACCATGGCCTTTCTCAGTCTGGGGAATTGACGTCATTGGGGCGGTCACACGAAAAGGATCGAATGGGCATGAGTACATTCTGGTGGCAATTAACTACTTTACAAAGTAGGTGGAAGCTCAGTCCTATGCAGTGTTGAAAGCAATGCATGTGGTTAAGTTCATCCGAAACAATATCATTTGCCGCTACGGAGTCCCAAATGAGATCATTTCAGATAATGGCTCCCACTTCAAGAAAGAGGTGATCAACTTGTTGGAGAAGTACAATGTGGCTTTTCACAAGTCATTTACATACCGGCCACAAACCAATGGAGCTGTTGAAGCTGCCAACAAGAACATCAAGAATATTTTGCAGAAGATGGTTGAGACCTATAGGGACTGGCCAGACAAATTGCCATTCGCACTCTGGGGTTATAGAACTTCAATCCGGAGGTTTACAGGGGCAACTCCTTATTCTCTTGTCTATAGTATAGAGGCTGTTTCTGCCAATTGAAATAGAAGTTCTGTCACTGCGAGTTATGGCTGAGTGTCAGATAGCAGAGGCGGACTGCCAATAGAGCAGGTTCGAAGAATTGATGCTGTTTGATGAGAGAAGGTTGAAAGCTTTGTACTGTGTTCTGGGTTATCAATGCAGGATTGCTAGATCTTTCAATAAGAAGGTTAAGTCTCAGAATCTCAAAGAAGGGGATATGGTGCTGAAAGACAATTGAACTCCCATCCATGACCCTAGAGGCAAGTTCAGACCCAATTGGACTGGCCCTTATATCATCAAAACTATCTGGTCGGGTGAAGCTGTTATTCTCATGGACCTAGATGGCCTAGAATTTTCCCAACTGATCAACATAGACAAGTTGAAAATACTATCCCTGAGAGGCTCGCTAGGCTGAAAACCCGAAAGGGCGACCTAGGCAAAAGTTAGAGCATGAAAAATTAGAAATAAAGAAAAACTGAGCTCGAAAGGTTGAAAACCCTAAAGGGCGGCCTTAGCAAAGGTTAGAGCACAAAAGGAGAGAGTTAATACTCAAGTGAACCTGAACCGAACTACGTAAGGCTTGATTCCCATCTTCGGGATACGTAGGCAACTTCATCCTAAAGTTCGGCCGTAAAGACCTCCAACTCAACTGTCTTGTCCATGTATTTGATTAGGTCATCTTTGTCTATTCTTTATTTGAGAGTTCAGTTGTGATCTTTATTCTAAGAACTGGTTACAGTGCTGAACAGTGTTATTCAGTCAAGGAGCAATTTGTGGTCTTTGGATTCGGGGTTGTATATCTCAAGGATTGATTCCATGTATGTCAGGTGGTGATCCTTTTCAAAAATGGTTTTGGAAAGCTTTAATAAAAGTTGATTTTGTTCAAATTTTACCTTTTACAACTTAGACCATTTTTTAAACCAAAAAGGAAAATTTTCAGCGCTCACAACTTTAATTTCATTGATTTCAACATGAAGTTCTCCAACTCTCTAACACAAATCAAAGTTGCTTTTATTACATCATAAAACTTGAAAAGTAAGGTCAAAGCAGTAAACTATGGGCATAGATGAGTCAGGTGCTTCTGCGTCCCCTGCTTGTGCTTATGGAAGCTTCTGATGCCAAAGTCGACCCGGATTGTGCCTCATCCTCCAGCCAAGCTAGGCATTCGCCAGAAAGGGCGTAACTGAAACTAGAGGCAGGGGCCAAAAGCTCTTTCGTCCTCCAAACAGTGAGGTATCTAGCCAAGTATGAACCTCGGATGGGGAATGAAATCAGGTACTCTACCCCTTTCTCTGGGCGGGTCTGGTCATGCACGAACTGATGTCTGAACCAGAAAGGAAAGTAGAATACATAGTGTGTAAGGTCGATCTGCTGTATACCAGGTTGTCGAGTCATGCTGTAGCTTATTTCGGTCAGGTTAAGCTAGGGGCAACACCAAGCAATGTCAACAGTAGACTTGTTGTACATCTAGTGGCACCACCACCCCTCGTTAGGAAAATTCACTAGTTGTTAGCGGAAGAAGTACGTTGGAGCTGAGTATGCAAGGTAAGAGCCCACTACCTTCAGCTTGTCCATTAGCCACACCTGGGGAGGGATGAAAGAAAAGAAAGACGTATGTTGAGAGAAAAGTGAGAAAAGGGCTTTGAGAGAAAAATAGAGCATGAGTGCCGAGTGATGTTTCTAATTCATATGAGAAAGGATGGGAAACAATACCTGCAAAAGTAGTGAACTCCCTGGGAATTTGGTAGTCTCTCACAGATGGAAGGCGTTTAAGCCCATCAAAGTCTCGGCCAGCACCAAGCCAATACAACTCTTGCCCTCTTTCAAACCTTGGGCCACTTCAATCAGCCGAATGCTAGACCTGCCGAAATTTAGGGCAAGAAGGAAATGAGCTAGCATACACAAGCAAGGGCATGTTACCTGAAACCTTGCTAAAAAAGGTTGCCTCGGTCATCGACATCAAAAAATCGATGAATTAGGTCGGGAATATCCAGCTCTCTGTTGTAAACCAAAGATCGAGCCTCGTGTAGAGCGAGCCCACACATCCGCCCCAAAGCTTGGATATGGCTGAAACAGGACTGAGGTATGATTCCCTCATCATGCTGGGATTCCATTAGCGCATGAAATTCTTCGATTGTCGGGCACATCTCTTGTCCCCCGAAGCTAAAGACATGTGTAATTGGGTTCCAACATCTAGCCGCGACATGAAGGAACGGAAAACAAATGGGAGAACGGCTCAGCGGGAAAAGTGCATTTATGCTGAAACCTCGAAAATTCACCTTTTCTGAGCCGTCTAAAATCGCAATCCAATCTGAGAGTTTTTGGGCAAAAAATGGCTTCATTTGTGAAGAATTTGCAGTTGAAATGAAGAAATCACGAAGCTCAACCTTTTGTAAAAGATAAGGTAGTGAGTGGAAGCCAGGTGTCAAAAATTTGGATGTCCTTTACATTGATGGCCGGCAGGTAACCGGCAAGCCGCATTGGTGGCCGACAGGCCACCTCTCATGGTCGGCATGTGGCAGTCAACCTCTATTTGTGGTTGGCAATCTCTCACTCTAACTTGATGTCCACCTGGGTGTTGGGCAGTGCTGGAAACATATGTTTTGTTTTGATCTTCGAGTGTTTTAAGGTCTTGCTTTGAGTCTTTTCAGCTTTTGCAAGTTTGTTATTTTGTATTTAAGTTGTTGTTGCACTGTTTTTGCTTTATCAAGTTGTATGTTGTTTTGTTTATCGAGTTGTATATTGCTTTTTGTATTTCAATTGTTGGTCGGTTCATTACCCGATTAAGATTTTGTTTCAATCAAGAGTGTTATCTTGGCCAATTCATTTCTATGTCCTTTTCATGCTATATGGTGCTCATGATGTAAAATACAACACTGTTTTTTTCAACAAAAAAAAAAAAAAAACTGCAAGGTTTTATTCCGATCATGTTTTTACAAAAGAGGAGTACAAATTTTAAAGCAAATAAAACCTATATGAAGCTATACAATGTGCTAATGCTACCAACAAAAGAAACTAAGCAAAAGTACAAAAAAATCAGCACCAGTAGCCTCATGCTCTAGAGGCCCTCTTCGTCCTCTTCCTCGGAGGAAAGGACTCTGGGGCACTGTCTCCATTAGCACCGTTGTCTGAATCTGTCTTGAAACCTGAGCCGGCATCATCTCTGCTCTCTACCCCAGAACCCTCCTCAACATCGTTGCCTCTCCTCTCAGAACCTGAGCCGGCGTCATCGTCTCCACTCTCGGACAACTCAGAATGCTGACTCGCTGCCTCCTTAAAGTCGCTCATCTCAACATCATCGTCGCGTAAGATGGGCTCTGGAGGACTGCTCTAGCCTTGAGCACCTCTACCTCTGCCTCTCCTCCCTATTACTAGAGGAGGTACTGCTGGTCCTAGTGCTGGTGCCGCCATTGGTGCTGCTAGTACAGCTGGAATCTTGAAAAGACAATTGTCAACATATCAGTTATAGCATGTATATCAGATGCCAGCATGATATGTAGAATGAGTGTATGTAAAAATCAGATACAGTATGAATGCAATGCTTGAATGCAGTGTATCAGATCAGTACAGTTTGGAATAGACCACAGTTGAAATGCCAGTGTATTGGAAAATTCATAACATGAAGCGTAGACTGAAGAAAATTACCTAGATACCGTAGAGACTGAGTAGCGCCTCTTTCCTCTATACCATGCCCATCAAGGAGGCTATCAGCTCGAGAGCGCTCCTTGTGTACTCTATGGAGGCCTGTAAATGCATTTGGATGATCAGTGTCTGCAATGAACATATCTGAAATGAAATGTGGGGTGCAAACGTAAAGAATTGTCCACACCTGAGTCGGGCCTCGAACCCCAATAAGCTCGTGACCAGCCGATGTAGGCTCAATTGGAACCTAGTAAGCATCTCCGGTATACCGCCAACATGTCAAGGTGGTTGGAAGCTCTGACCAAATGGTCCTCTGCCTCACCCGGGAAGCCCCTCTAGTATGGGCCCTGGTAGCCCTGGTCGCCCTGGTCACTCTAGGTGTCTCTCTCACAGCAGGAGCTCTCGCCTCCTTACCTCCACGAGCACCGGTCAGAGGTGGCATCAGATGTGTCTAGATGAAGGTTGCGTAGTCACCCTCTGCTCGGAAGTAGTCAATATCCAAGCCCGCCATAAACTGAGTGACCTCATCAATGAATAGGTTGTCTGCTGATCGCATAGACTTTGGCAGTACCATCGGGATGATCGGGTCAAGCAGGCCCACAGTTTGGCGCACGAACCACTCGCTCAAGAACCAGGACCAGCAAACTGGGCCCTCAAGTAGAATGTGAAAGCAAGAAATGGCCCAGGCCCCAGCATATTGACCCCGAATCCCCGCTAGCATCCTGGCCCATGGCTGCCACATGATCTGTAAATAAAAGTTGTACGAATAATTAATTACTGTCAGTTGTAATGTGAATTAGAACAGTGTTAAAGTAAAAATGACTGTATTTTGGGTTACCTCATGGGCAGCTACCGTGTCGAGGTAATGCCGAAAAAATGTGAAAGTCTCACAAGTCCTACATTGGAGCCGGTTGTCATACCTCCGTGAGTAGGGGACTGCCAGTGGGAGCTCCTCTATGGGCTCTGGGGCTAGAGTCGGAAAATATGCATAATAGACCCACAGCTGCGGAGAAAATGCAGAGATATGTGATCAATACAGTATGAGCAGATACAGAAAGTGCAAAGTAGAAAGCACAATGTATGGACAAATATAGAAAATGTAAAGCAGAAAGCACAAGTGTTGAATAAATATAAAGCAGAAACTGTAAAGTAGAAAATGTAAAGTGCTAAGAGGGAACTGTGATGAGTACCTCCCAGGCTCGCCAGCAGCCTCCGATCAAGTCTCCTCTCAGACGGGAGGTCAAGCTCATATAGCCATATAAGGTGGCAAGGCCAGCTCCGCTCCAGTCATAGAAGCGAACCCGAGGAAAGGTCACTAAGGCGCTCAGTAGATACAAGCCTACGGTGTTCCACCTGTTCAAAAACAAGGTGGTACCAAAGACAAACATTAGAAAACCCTTGGCGTACTGCTCTATCTCCTCTATCGTCTTGAGCTCAGTCCCTCTGAGCTGCTCGGTGAACCAGGTATATCTGACCATGCCTGTCCGGTATAAAGGTGGATGTGCTCCTAGTAGCTCAACCCAGGCCGCCTCCCACTCTCCTATGTCTGTATGGAGAGGGATCGAATTGCCCTCTACTCCTAAGCCAGTGATTATGGCGAAGTCGTAGGGAGTCATCGTCATCTCCTCAGCAGTGGACAAGTGGAAGGAGTTGGTGGTGTCCCACCACCTCTCCACAAGTGCTCCTAGAAAGGGACAGCTAGCGATGACCCATGTCAGACCGGAGCAAAAGAGGCCGAAGCTAGTCTCATCTACAATGTCCCGGACTCCAATGGGGAGCTCGTCGTACCAGTCTCGTGCGGTCGTAGCACCGTACCCTCTGAAGGCACGAGACTCGTCCTGTGGCAGAGAATAGATGCAACAAATAAAGAACAGATGGATCAGATAAAGCAATGATGATAGTATAGTCAAATAAAAGGCAGTGCAAGAAATACAAGTAAAGAAAGGCAGAAATGCATGAAAACAGAGTTCATACCTCAACGGCAATAGTTGACAGGTGAGAAGCCGACTCCCTCAGCAGGAGGTCCTCTGCTGCACCGTGAGTAAACTCAGTGAAGCGTCTGACGCCTCTGGTAGGCAAGATATGTGTCTGGGAATGGTACTCTCTAGATCAAAAGGTTGTACCCTCAGCGATAGCAGCTCTGGCTCGGCCTCAGGCTCGAACTCTACCTCAAGGTCAGCCTCAAGGTCAGCTGCTGGCTCTACTACCTCAAGAACAGATGAAAATACGGAGGGAATCTCTAGAAGAGCCCTGTCGTGTGGTGAATCATCCGCCATCTGAAAATGAGTGCGAAGTCGGTGAAAAAGTGAAGAGAAATGCCGAAAAGAGGGTAAACTTGGAAAAAGTTAACCCTAGGAGAGAGAAAATTGGAGGAAAAGTCAAAGCCTGGGAAAAAGCACAAAACCCGAGAGAAACTCGAGGAGAGCAAGCCTCAAGTGGTGAAACTCCAAGAAAAAGCACCGAAATCAAATTTCAATCAGTTCAAAATGGAGGAAACAAAGAGAGTTTAGCGAATCAACTTCACACGGGGGCGTTGGAAAACGCGTAGAAAGTGCTGATCTAGAGAGAATGAGCTCATTGAGAGAGAGGGGGAGCAATTTCGACTTAAGGGTTGTGAGGAAATGAAGTGTTAAGTTGTATATTTAAAGACCCGTGGTGAAAAGACAAAAAAGGCCCCGAACTGCCATCGGTGGTCGGCATGGGGCCGGCAAGGCCTATCGATGGCCGACAAGGCTCATCCGTGGCCGACACCCTACTCCTGTGGCCGGCCAGTGGCCGGTGGCCTCCCTTGGAGTCCTGATGTTGTTTTGTGTCCTTAGTTTCCAAGAAGTGTAGGGATGGTTCACTGTTGGGTTCAGATTATCTCTACAGAAGCTCAAAACCGTGTTTTCGGTGCACGATGTTTGTCACTTGTCAACATGAATGAGGTGTATCCTTTAAACATATTGTAACTCTTCTGAGAGGTAAATAGGAAGTTGCTACTGAATTTGTTTTTGTCAAAGTATGCTTTTGTACCTTGCGTAGAATATGCATTTCACTTTGTTATGCATGTCACTTTGTTGCATAGAATATGCATTTCACATACGTTGTTGCATAAGATATGCATTTCACGCATATAGCATGCACGTCTTGCATCCGTTATGAATCACGTATAGAATATGCTTTAGCTCTTGTTTTACGCATAGAATATGTTTTTGTTTCTCGCACGGAACATGCCTTCAATTAACATTGTATCTTGGTTGTTTGTCTTGCATAGAACATGCATTTTCACTGTATCGCACTTGTTAAGTTCTTTACCTTCTTTCTTTGTCAACACAGACAAACAATATTGTATGTACGGTTCATTCACTTTGTGCATCTATCGCACTTGTTCATTTTATGCATCTATCGCACTTGTTCACTTTGTGCATCTATCACACTTATTCACTTTGTGCATCTATCACACTTGTTCACCTTCGTACATCTATCGCACACTGCTCTCCTTTACCCCGGGACGTGCCCGAGTGGTTGTTTCTCAGGATGCGTGAAATGCGTGCTTGGGCGGGTTTTACCTCAGGACGTGTGAAACACACACCCGAGTGGTTGTTTCTCAGGACACGTGAAACACAACCCTGGGCGCGTTTTACCTCGGGATGTGCGAAGCACGCTCCCAAGTGGTTGTTTCTTAGGAGGCGTGAAATGCAACCCTAGGCGGGTTTTACCTCGGGACGTGTGAAGCATGCGTCCGAGTGGTTATTTCTCAAGACGCGTGAAACACGGCCCTGGGCAGGTTTTACCTCGAGACGTGCAAAGCACGCGCCTGAGTGGTTTTTTCTCAGGACGCATGAAACGTGGCCCTGGGCAGGTTTTACCTCGGGACATACGAAGTACGCACTCGAGTGGTTGTTTCTCAGGACGCGTGAAACGCAACCCTGAGCGGGTTTTACCTCGAGACATACGAAGTACGCGCCCGAGTGGTTGTGTCTCGAGACGTGTGAAACACGAGCCCGAGTGATTCTTATTCTCATTTTCTCAGGATACGTGAAACGCAACCCTGAGTGGTATTTTCTTTCCTCATCCTGTATCTTGGCATGGTTAGATTGTGTTTTAGATCTTTTTGCTTTTAAAGCTTGAAGTTGCTCATTCATATGTCATTATCACATTCTTGCTTATTATACTTGTTATTTGCTTATTGCATCATCTCGCATGATCATAAGATTTCAAGGTCACTGGCTTCGCGTAGCATGTGAGTCCAGCTTTCAAGTTGCATTGTGCATTTCTTTTGCATCTTGCCCCAGAAATACGATGGTTTGTTCCTTGCAAAGGGATACGTAGGCAGCCTGAGGGCATAACAATTTATTTCTGTCTTGATTGATTGTCCAAGTCTTACGGCTTTGTCAAAATGGGTCGTCTTTGAGCTTTGACATTCACTCACGTCATTTCATGACTCCAAGTTCTGTTAAAGAGGGAAAACTGTAGACATCTCATTTTTTATGGCCCTTACGACTTGGACACCATTGCATGCACACCTGATGATGAGATTACATGCTCGCTAAGTACTTGAAGCCCTCAGCAAAATGCCAAAACTTCGAGCCTTTCAAACTTGTACACCTGTTGCCTCATTCTTGGACCAACCTTTGGTTTTCAAGCCCGCAACCTCTAATGGCCTGCCGGCCACCCCTTTTGAGCTATCGGCCATCACTTCTTGGTTGCCAGTCTACTGCCGGCCACTAGTGATAAACGGCTGGCCACCAATGATGGCCAGTCAGCCACCAGTGTATTTTGCAGATATTTTATGCCAACTGTGCCAGCTGTTTGCATAGATGCATGCATCTTCACCCACATGTAGGGCTGGATCTCCTTGAGGGAATTTCATATTTTCTATATATAGGGATCCCCTCTCTCTTGTAGCAAGGTTAGAAAATTTTAAACTCAAAAATTTTCCTCTCTCTACAAATTCTCTTCACTTTTGCCTACAATTCCTTAACCTTTGCCTATACACCCTTAACTAAATCTCACCATCTTTGAGTTTGAGCTCTAGAAGGTGTTGTTTACTTGGTTTTGTTGCTTGGAGTTGCTCTTCTCTTCAAAGGTATAAGACTTTGCTTGTAGCTTTGTTTTGTTTGCTTCCTACTATTTTTCCATTGTTTTGGGCTGTCAAAACTTTGTCTTTTTTAGGCCGAAGCTTGGGTTTAAGGCCATTAAAGGTTGAGGGATTGATAGCCCTTCTTTGTACCTTATTTTGGAGGTCTTTGCCCTTGTGTTTCCCACCCTTTTACTATCTTTTTCCAAGTTTTTAAACAATGATTTTCAGAGCTATTTCAGTGGCCAAAATCATGTTTTGAAGTCCAAATTTGGAGAGGTTAGCCTCCCCTCCTTGTGTCTTGCTTATTAGCCTAGGTTGTGCCATGTTTTAGCATTTTAATCTGGCTTGTTTTAGCTCAATTCCATCATGTTTTAGGACATATTTTAGAGTGCTTTAGCACTGTTTTGGGCTATAGTTTGCATTTGAGCTTTGTTTTGCATGCTTCTAGTGTAATGGTTCTCATAAGCTTGATGTTTTAGGTCTTAGACATCACTTATTTGAGTTGATAGCACTTATTTTTGGCTTTTCATACTTCATTTCAGCATTAATAATCTCTGCAATCTCCCTCCTTTCTTGGCTTGTAATTTTTCTTTGAAAGTGGTTTCAAGTCACTTGCTTGCCCAAGTATGAAATTGAGGTTTCATACTTAATAGTTTAATCCCTTAGCGGTTCATTACCAACTGTATGATGCTTCTTTCATACCCAAAGCAACTTGTGTTTTGAGTCCTCTTTCCATTACAAGACTTTAATTCACCTTTTGGACTTAATTGGATTAAAGAATGGTTGGTAAATTAAAATGAATAACTAAAACTTGGGACTAAAAGTGAGCAAGATAATATTTGGTTGTGTTCAATCGGACGTTAATTGAACACATGGAAGCTTGAACCATTTCATACTTATTAGTAATGAAATGATTCAAGTCTCCAAGATCAACTTCTTTCCTTGATCATTCATGAAAGGGAGGAGGTTTGTGTCTTGTTTTACATATATTGACCTTGCACACTTGTTTTCACAAGCCATCATGCAATGAAATTGCATCCATTGATGGTTTGTGAACCAAAGCTTGTTACTCCTTTGATTTTCCCATGAAAATGAGGGATAGGTTGTGCAAACAAACCCTTGAAATACCCTGTATATGCTCTGTTTGTCCTTTGTTGCAGCAAGATGAACCTATGCATCAGTGGCCAGCAGGCCACTTTCCATGGCTGGCAGACTACCATCCATGGCCGGCAACTTTCAACCATGGCTGGCTAGTGGCCGACAACCTTTACCAGTGGTTGGCTAGCCACTGATGCAAAATTCAATAGAGTGTTGGTAAGGCAAAGTAGAGTGAGTAGCAGTGTTGGTGTTCAACTGTGCAAACAGAGGCATTCAGAAGCAAAATGGTGGTCTTTTCGAGTGAAAACTGAGCATGCCCATGCACATCCCTCGTTTCCCAAAACGTAGTAGTTAGTTGTTTAGTTTAATCATTCATTGCACCTGCGTTGTAACTATTTAATTATTTAATTAGTTAGTTAAATAGTTAATTAATTCAAGTGTTGTAATAATTAGTTAAGTAATTCAGCTATTTATTCAGTTTGTAATAATTAGCTTAATTAGCTTAGCTTAGTTAGCTAGTTAGCTTAATTCATTCGGACTTTCCTTCATGAGAGCACAATGTTGTAATAATGTGTATATCTTCCAACCCCATGTCTTTCTCCATTTTATTTACCAACTTATGATGGTTAGATTAGAGACATCACGTTTCAATTAGCATATCACATGTTTGCATCCATTTGTATTGCATGCACTGAGGCTCGGTTCATCATTCTAACTGCATTGTTAGTTTCAATACTTCTTTGAATACGTGCTTAGACCGCATGCTATTTACTTGTTTCATATGCCATATTAATAGCTGAGCGTAGTAATTGCATATCACATGTGTTGCATTAGTCATATTGCATAAGTTCGAATCATGCATTTTTTCTAACTTTGTTTCTTTGGCTTGGAGTACTAGGTAATCTTTTACTAGTTTTAGCATATCGCATGAGTGTGATTGTTGCCATGTTCAGCATGCTTGCTATGGGGCTAACTGCTTAAGTGCTATAACTGCTTGTATGCCTGTGGATGAAGGCTTATTGCTTGAATTGGAATGATTCAATGAATGTACATTTAAGCCCACTTTGTTAAGTGGCAAAACCAAACAAATTTTGCAAAACAAACATGAAATTGAAATGTTCAAATTCTTGCAATTTTAGTCTATACTTATGTGTGTACGCATCACATAGTAATGCTAGCTTAATAAACCGGAACAAGAGCATATTACGTAGATAAGAATCATATAATGATTAGTAAAGGCCGATCTTTGATCGGGCGAGTGGGGGTGCTCAAATGTATTCATGACCTTCCTCCCTCGTACCTAAGTTCCCGAGCCGAGACAATCTTGGTGACGACGGACACGTGGCTTTTGGCATGAATCATGGGTTTCCTAAATTTTCCCAAAATAAAATATTTAAGTGGTGACTCTGTATCTGACAAAGCAATCCAATTTTGGCATTTTCGATTCAAAATCAATTTTCCAAATGATTTTCCAAATTTGGACTCTTTGGTGTTTATCTATTTCACATTGCACTTGTGAGATTAGATTCAGAACCACGGGAGTCCGAACTGTAGGGCTTATTTCGAGTTTCCGAAAGGGGGCGCGAAAAAGGCGAGCTATAGGGGGTAAATAACGTATGAGTCCGTGTAGTTAAGTCGGGTTTTGGAACCGAAATAAGTATTATATTGGTACCCACATGGCGAGTCAAAGTGCCCAATTGCCTTGTCTTGGGCTTATCATCGAACGAATGTGGAAAAATATTTTTTGGTGTCCACTGGCTCCACCATTTTTAGAGTCGGCAAATGTGGAGGGAAAAATGTTTTTGGGTGCCCATCGCCCTGTCGTATTGAGAGCCAACAAATGTAGAGATATTTTCAGTATATAAATCTATATAAATGTATGGTTTTCGACTCTTGCTTGGGACTTCATTGTGTATTTACGACTCATTGTGTATTTACGGCCCAACTGTTGATGACGATGTTTTGAAATGGCATATTTTACATTGAGCATCATTTATTTTTAAAAGAGAAAAATATGGAATTTATCAAGGCATGTGCATAGTATAATCATATTTATTTCAATCATTTATATAATCTGTTAATGGTATTCTTACTCGGTACTAACTTACCCCAAATCTAACCAAATTTTTGGACTTCATGGTGTGGCTCTCTGCCCAAGTGACAAGACGATGGAGATTTTGATTAGAGCGCGAGAGCTCTTTAATGCTATTTGTTAAAGCACCGAAACTAATGTGTTTTGGGACTGAATGTCCACCTTTTGTGTATTCAAGGGATTAAGCATATGAGTCCGAGTAGTTAAGTTGAGTTTCCGGAATCGAGTTGTGTGTTGTATTTGGTACCCGCGCGGGGAGTCAAGGTGTCACAACCCAAACCTGCCCCTGTAGGTTTAGCGTCATAACTGGCCAGTAATCTTGGAATTACCAAAGACCTCTAACCTGAATATCATATGATAAGGGGCTGTGAAAGCAAATATAGAAATATACATAGTCCATAGAGCTGTGCAGACATACATGGGATAAAAACTTAAAACTTCGATACATAAGAGTGACGTTATATAAATGCAGTAGTCATACATCGCCAAAGCCACATATACATAATTTCCAAAACATGTTCAGACAAAACATAAACATCAAAAAGTACAAAAGTCCCAAAGACTTGTTTCTCAAAAACTTGATCGGATCTCAAAAGGGAACATCCACGGAAGGCACGGTGGCTAGTTGACCTAAACTCTCTATGTAACAGCTTAGGCCTGGTCACACGCCTGTTCACCTACATACATAATATCAATAGTGAGCAGAAGCCCAGTGAATAATAACAAAGTAAAGGGTTTTACTGAATGATGTCCATACAGAACAGAGTCTTGTATATGATCAGATGTCAAAGCAGAAACAGATTCATATACGTAGTCATATTCGTATTCAAAGTTTGTACATCTTACATTACAGTACGTGGTACATCCATTAGCATTAACAAATTCGATAACCCATAAAGGGACGGCCGTGAAAGCATTCCAATGACCCATAAAGGGACGGCCATAAAGGCATTCCGATGACTCTTGTGCACAGAGACGTTTTCGATAACCCATAAAGGGACGACCATAAAGGCATTTCGATGACCCATAAAGGGACAGCCATAAAGGCGCATATCATATGATGCTAAGGATGCCACAAATATATTTCAGAAACTTAGACAATCATTTATTCATATAAAACATATCATTTCAGAAAACTGATCATTTTATATCATCGGAAAATAATTAAAGTCAAATATAACTTTATAGAGTTATTACTCAAAGATTATTGCACAGATAACTTTGATAGCAGCCAATGGATCAACAGTTCACGGCGCGTGACCTACACAAACGTAACAGATACACGTATTGAAACATACGCTCAGGTCATACTTAACTTATTTCGTTTCATTTTTAGTGTGTTTCTAGTCCTTATTCTTCATATTATGTCTTAATCTTGGCCTAGGAATGCCTAGGATACAATGAGGATGCCAAAATGTATTTGCAAACACGTGACGAAAAATGCTGGGAATAGGGGTCCCACTCAAGTGCAACTTTCTTCGCTCGAGCGGACGTGCAAAATGTGAGTGGTCGCTCGAGCTTAACTTTTGTCGCTCAAGCGCAACTTCTGTCACTAAAGCGCAACTTCTGTCGCTCGAGCGGTCTGTAAACTTCTGCAAAGTACTGATTGCTTAATTTTCCAGCTCGATAGTCGCTCGAGCGTGAAGGTCCTCGCTCAAGCGCAATTCTTGTCACTCGAGTGGTTTGCAAAACATGTGAACTTCTGGGAGCTTGCCTTTCACGCTCAAGCCAACTTTTGGTCGCTCGAGCGGAAGCGCAAGATCACAGAGTGGTCGATCGAGCGTAGGATCTGTTGCTCAAGCAGAGAGTGCAAATTCTGGAATTTCTAGATTGCACTTCCAAGTTCAAAACTTAGATTTAATGCCTTCAAACTCAACCTTTGGGCTCCAAAACTTGAGAAAACATGTCTAAACTTGGAAAACATGGAGAATTAAAAATCATTTCATGAAATCAAGGCCCAAAAGCTTGCCCATTGCTCATAAGTCAACTCAAAACTTTAAAAACATATCATATATGCAATGAGGCGAGTTCAAAACTTCTAAATCATGATCAAAGTAGGCAAATTGATGGAAAAATACTAAATTCTCAAAACCATGGTAGGCTTGGTGCAGTGCATGCGGGAAATCTTAGCAATTAAGCTCAAAATGGAAGAAAATGTGCATGCATGCATAGTTTGAGTTACAATTCCATAATTCTAGCTTAATCCTCATGTCATTCCACCTCTTTCACTTGAATTCTTACATAAACTAACTCAATTACACAATTCCACCTCTTTCACTTAAATCTTAATGGTGTTCTAGAGGTTCAATTACTTGAGTTTCCAAATCCAAACCTTCAACTCTCCACAAGTCCTCTTCCAATTCTTGAGTTCAAACACTCTCTCTTGGCTCCCCTCTCACTCTCCCACGTTTTTTCTCTCAAGGAGATGAAATGACAGTGTAAAAATGCACTCTAGAGTCCACTCATGCCTTGTATAGGCTCAATTAGGAAGACTTAATTAATGGTTAATCAATTGACTTTTTTTACTCTAATTTAATCGTTCCGAATCGAATTTTAATTAAACCTACCATAAAATTCTATAAATTCCGTATAACACATATACCAAGTCAATTTCATGATCAGATGCAGATAAGGCCTTCAATTCGCAAAATATAACAAAATCTCAAACAGATATTCCTGCAATAGACAGATAGATACACAAATAATGTAACACATATGCAATTAATTTAGAATTTTATCCTACTTACTCATTAGGCATAATTAATCATGGTTAATCGGCTAATCATAGGTTGGGGTTGTTATAATCTTTCCCCCTTAAAGCGTTTAGTCCTCCAAACTCAAATTACTTTGGTTTTGGAAGAATGTCGGGTCTAGAGGGAGCAAATCTGGGTATCTTTTCATCATATCTTCCTCGGTCTACCAAGTTGCATAAGTCCCTCCATGGTTTTGCCAATCAACCTTCACCAATAGGATTTCTTTGTTCCTTAGTCTTTTGATTCAGTGATTAATAATCTATATTGGTCGTTCCTCGTAAGTAAAATCATCCTTCAGAAGCATATGAGTTAGTTCAATCACATGGAATGGATCTCTCAAATACTCTCAAAGCATAGATACGTGAAAAACATTATGCATATGCTCCATGACCGGCGGTAAGGCTTCCCGATACGTCACCAGATTGATTTTCTCGAGGATTTCATATGGCCCAACATATCTCGGTGCTAACTAGCCCTTAACACCAAACCGAGTTTGCCCTTTCATTGGAGCCTCTTTTATGAACACATGATCTCCGACTTCGTATTCTCTATCTCGACTTCGGACATCTGCATAACTCTCTTGGTGGCTTTGTGCAGTTTTCAATCTATGTTGAATTAATTTCACATTTTCATTTGTTTCTTGCACAAGTTCTAGTCCCAACAATGGTCTGTCACCTACCTCGGCCCAACAAATCAGAGAACGACACTTCCTACCATACAAAGCTTCATAAAGAGCCATGCCGATACTCGAATGGTAGCTGTTGTTATACACAAACTTGGCCAATTGTAAGTAGGTCTCCCAACTGCCTTGGAAATCTAGGGTACACATCCGTAACAAGTCTTCTAGTGTTTGAATGGTCCGTTCAGATTGGCCACCTGTTTGTAGGTGATAAGCACTACTTAGTCTCAATTCAATCCCCAAAGCTTCCTGTAGACTTTGCTAGAATCTTGAAGTGAACTTAGGATCTCTGTCAGATAAAATAGACACTGGCACACTATGTAATCTCACAATCTCATTTATATATAGGTTAGCTAGCTTATCCGCATTATAAAAAGCTTTCACATATAGAAAATGAGTAGATTTAGTCAAATGATCAACTATGACCCAAATAGAATCCACACCTTGAGAAGAACAAGGCAATCCTACAATGAAGTCCATAGTAATGGGCCCCCATTTCCATTCCAATATTGGAAGCGACTATAGCAATCCAACAGGTCGTTGATGTTCGGCTTTAACTTGTTGGCAATGTAAGTATCGAGCCACAAAATCAGCAATGCTTCATTCTCGGCCACCAGAAATTTTGTTTCAAGTCATGGTACATCTTTGTATTCCCTAGATGCATAGAAAATTTTGAATTGTAAGCTTCAGCCATAACTCGCTTCCTCAAGTCCAGACAGTCCAATACACATAATCGATTCTGAAATTTCAACACATTATTCTCCAACACAAATCTTGGTTTTGGTTTTGAATCAATCTCTTCAAAAAATTTCCTTCAGACCACAACCCAAACCTGCCCCTATAGGTTTAGCGTCGTAACTAGCCAGTAATCCTGGGATTATCAAAGGCCTCTAACCTGAATATCATACGATAAGGGGTTGCAGAAGCAAATATAGAAATATACATAGTCCATAGAGCTGTGTAGACATACATCGGACAAAAACTTAAAACTTTGATACATAAGAGTGACGTTATATAAATGCAGTAGTCATATGTCACCAAAGCCACATATACAGAATTTCCAAAACACGTTCAGACAAAACATAAACATCAAAAAGTACAAAAGTCCTAAAGACTTGTTTCTCAAAAACTTGATTGGATCTCAAAAGAGAACCTCCACGGAAGGCACGGTGGCTAGTTGACCTAAACTCTCTAGGCAACAGCTTAGGCCTGGTCACACGCCTGCTCACCTACATACATAATATAAATAGTGAGCGAAAACTCAGTGAATAATAACAAAGTAAAGGGTTTTATTGAATGATGTCCATACAGAACATAGTCTTGTACATGATCAGATGTCAAAGCAGAAACAGATTCATATACGTAGTCATATTTGTATTCAAAGTTCGTACATTTCACATTATAGTACGTGGCACATCCATTAGTTTTAACAAATCTGATGACCTATAAAGAGACGGCCTTAAAGGCATTCTGATGACTCATGTGCACAGAGACGTTTCCAATGACCCATAAAGGGACAACCATAAAGGCATTTTGATGACCCATAAAGGGACGGCCATAAAGGCGCATATTATATGATGCTAAGGATGCCACGAATATATTTCATAAACTTGGACAATCATTCATTCATATAAAACATAGCATTTTAGAAAACTGATCATTTTATATCATTAGAAAATAATTAAAGTCAAATATAACTTCACAGAGTTATTACTCACAGATTATTGCACAAATAACTTTGATAGCAGCCTATGGATCTACAGTTCATAGTGCGTGACCTACACAAACGTAACAGATACACGTATTGAAACACACGCTTGGGGTTGTACTTAACTTATTTTATTTCATTCTTAGTGTGTTTCTAGTCCTTATTCTTCATTTTATGTCTTAATCTTAGCCTAGGAATGCCTAGGATGCAATGAGGATGCCAAAATACATTTGCAAACACGTGGCCAAAAATGCTAGAAACAGGGGTCTCGCTCAAGCGCAACTTCCTTTGCTCGAGTGGACATGCAAAATGTGAGTGGTCGCCCAAGCGCAACTTCTGTTGCTCAAGCGGTCTGTAAACTTTTGCAAAAGTACTGGTTGCTTGATTTTCTCGCTCGACGATTGCTCGAGCGTAAAGGTCCTTTCTCGAGCGCAATTCTTGTCGCTCAAGCGGTTTGTAAAACATGTGAACTTCTGGGAGCTTTACTTTCATGCTTGAGCGAACTTTTGGTCGCTTGAGCGCAGGATCTGTTGCTCGAGCGGAGGGTGCAAATTCTGGAGTTTCCAAATTGCACTCCCAAGTTCAAAACTCGGATTCAATGCCTTTAAACTCAACCTTTGGGCTCCAAAACTTGAGAAAACGTATCTAAACTTGGAAAACATGGAGAATTAAAGATCATTTCATGAAATCAAGGTCCAAAAGCTTGCCTATTGCTCATAAGTCTACTCAATACTTTGAAAACATATCATATATGTAATGGAGCTAGTTCAAAACCTCCAAATCATTATCAAAGTAGGCAAATTGATGGAAAACATACTAAATTCTGAAAACTATGGTAGGCTTGGTGCGTACATGTGAGAAATCTTAGCAATTAAGCTCAAAATGGAAGAAAATGTGCATGCATGAAAGGTTTGAGTTACAATTCCATAATTCTAGCTTAATCTTCATGTCATTCCACCTCTTTCACTTGAATTCTTACATAAACTAACTTAATTACACAATTAAGGGTTGGAATTCTTACCTTTGATGCTTAATGGTGTTCTAGAGGTTCAATTGCTTGAGTTTCCAAATCCAAACCTTCAACTCTCCCCAAGTCCTCTTCCAATTCTTGAGTTCAAACACTCTCTCTAGGCTCCCCTCTCACTCTCCCACGTTTTTTCTCTCAAGGAGACGAAATGAGAGTGTAAAAATGCACTCTAGAGCCCACTCATGCCTTATATAGACTCAATTACGAAGACTTAATTGACATTATTTACTCTAATTTAATCATTCTGAATCGAATTTTAATTAAACCTACCATAAAATTTTATAAATTCCACATGACACATATACCAAGTCAATTTCGTGATCGGATGTCGATAAGGCCTCCAATTCGCAAAACATAAAAGAATCTCAAACAGATATTCCTACAATAGATAGATAGATACACAAATAATGTAACACACATGCAATTAATTCATAATTTTATCCTACTTACTCATTAGGCATAATTAATCGTGGTTAATCGGCTAATCATAGGTCGGGGTTGTTACACAAGGTGCCCAATTGCCCTGTCTTGTGCATATCGCCGAACGAATTTGGAAAAGGTTTCTGGGTGTCTACAAGCCTGTCGTTTATAGAGTCAGTGAATGTGGAAAACTTGATTTTGGGTGTCTACAAGCCCGCCGTTTTAGGAGTCGGCAAAAGTGGAGAGGGAAAGGCTTTGGGTGCCTATCACCCCACCGGTTTTAGAGTCGGCAAATGTGGGAATATTTTCTATATATAAATCTATATATATGTAAGATTCTGCGGTTCTTGCTTGGGACATCATAGCATATTTACCACCCCGTGGTTATTGATGAGACTTGAATAAAAATCATGCATGGAACATTTTGGTTTTAAATGAGAAAATATGGATTTTATCTTAACAAGTGCATGGCATGATCATATGCATCTCAAATATTCATATAAGTCTTGTTAAATATATTTGCTACTACGCACTAGCTCACCTCAAAACTAATCACATTTCAGAAAACGATGTTGATGCACCACCTAAATGATTCGCTTTGGAAAAGATTTTGGACGGGGGCACAGAAGCTCTCTTTTGATGTTTCGTGTTTAAGCCTCGGGCTATTTTTGAATGAGAACTTGGACTTCCATTTTTGTGTATTCAAGGACACTCCTTGAGAAGATGTTTACATTTTTGGCTCTCTCTTTACATTATCTCTTGTTTTTTGAACTATTTTTATTTTGTTGATAGATGTAAACAAGCAATGATGTAATCACTGGAATAGTTCAATGGGAAATAGGTAGTCATGGAGTTTATATTATTATTATTAGGAATTTACTCTCTCTCTCTCTCTCTCTCTCTCTCTCTCTCTCTCTCTCACACACACACACACACACACACACACACACACACATTCTTTACTGGATAAAGCCAAATGAACATGTTTGATCAAAGTTTTTTTTTTTTTTTTTTTTTTTTTTGGGGGGGGGGGGGGGGGGGGGGGGTGTTGGAGGGGCCTTACATAGGCTTTTCCTAGATAGGTAAGACTAGTATTACTCCTAAAAGATGAATTCAATGTTGTGATTAGTTTGAAGAGCCAAATGTTATAATTTCTTGAAAATTAACAGCATCCACGAGTTGTCCAGTTCTTGGATCCAATGCAGGATAGGGTGTCCACAACAATGAATGAGAAAGATTGAAAGATTGAAAGAGCTATAGACTTAACGACAAAATAACATAGACATGCAAAATTAGTAGAATCCTTCAATATACTTATGATGTCCATTAAGCATATATATATATATTCATACTAAAAGAAAGTCTTGCGTACACATGCTATTTTACTATAGAGGCACACAAGCATGCACTAAAGAAGTTGCATTCAAACTTCTGTCTTTTTTGTTTTGAAACTCTTCATTAATTATTTTTTGACAAGCGCTGATGCAAAAGCATTTTGAAGGGAATCCTTCACATTGTCCATCAACAAAGCCCTCTGTTTGGCAGACATTACCCCAGTTTCTATCACGGAAGCAATATCCCTTAAAGTGGTGGCTTTGTGAGTCGCAATTCCTAGCATCCACCCCAACCACCATTAGACTCATCCCTACAGCCAACACATAGAATATGGTATGTGAAGAGAATAAAAGAGCGAGGAGGGGAAAAAAATCGCATAATTTGAGAAACATCTTAAGTTTGAATATTGAATATCTCAAATTAGAGATCAAGGATTCTTTATCACCAAATCCCTTTATTCTATCATATTCATTGATTTTGATGACATCATAATGACTTACCATGATTTAAAATAAATTTTGAACAAATTCTTGTAGTGGATCCTTTTATCGATTTTTTGCTACTATGGTTAACTTGAAGAAGAAGAAAAAAAAACCATACATTTTGAAGAAAAATAAAATGTATAAAAGTTACGCTAAAAACACATAATAGGTAGCTTTCATTTTCGAAAACTATTCTAATTTTGACAAGATGGTTAGAATTTCAAATTATGGCAATGGCCTTTATAATTTTTGGGTCTTACTAACAAGTATTCTTGGGATATTAGAAAATAAAAAAAAATAAATAAAATACGAAACCCTTTTCACTAATTTTAAAACACTTTTCATTAATTTGATTTCCCTTTTAACCTTTTATTTTCATGGTACTATTCACCTCAATCCCAATACTATATAATATCCCAAATGCAATCTTTAGCACGTCTAATTTTTTCATGCAACCAATGGTTATTAATGTAAGTTGACGCAAAAACTGTAACAAAAGTTTTAAAGAATACTAAATGTATAAATGCTAGGCAAGATTCACATTTATCAAGTTGCTTACATTTTCAAAATTATACTAAGGACTAGTTTGGCATGTACTAAATAAGTCAAAAAGTCAAAAAATCACTTTCTTATTTAAGTCACATCATCTTATTTAAATCACATCACCTCTCTAACACATCACATCAAACCCAACCCAAACCTAACCCAAACCCACCAATAAGTCAAAAAGTACACTTTTTTAAGACATCCCAAACCAACCCTAAATGAGTTTTGTGGCATAAAAAATGGCTTTGTAAATTAGTAAGAAAAAGAGTCAACAGTGACCATGAGAAGCATCATGAAGACAACAGTTGAAAGGAAATTGCATAAAATGCTCCATCTAGAGAGAGAGAGAGAGAGAGAGAGAGAGAATGGCCCTACAATAAGGGAGGGGGGGGGGGGGGGGGGGGACCCTACTATAGGAAATTGGGATGTAGATGTTTATATATTTATGGGATCTTGGTCTAACGTTTTGTGTCAAGAGGTAATTAATTCATGATGCAATCGGCATTAAATGCTTTAACAAATTTTATTAATTATTCTGGGTAAATTATACTTTATCCTTTTAAAGTTTCATTTATTTTTCACTTTAACTCTTTAAGTTTAATTTTTTTCAATTTGACCTTTCATGTTTGCAATCCTTCCCCATTTTGGCTATTCAAGTTTAATTTTTCTCATTTTGGCCGTTTATGTTTGCAATCCATCCTACTTTGGCCCTTCATATTTGCAATATTTCCCACTTTATTCCTAAACTAACTTTCATCCAAAAAACTAACAGAATCTGTCACATCATTAACACATCAGCTCCATGTATAGTGTAAAAAATTCACTAAAGATGCAAAAAGTAAAAAATAGAAAACAAAAAAATTGAAATTTTTTTTAGTCTTTAGTGAACTTTTCTTTCAAAATTATTCATAAACATTATTACATTATAAATGCATCTCGATTAGATGCAGCTAAAAAAATAGAAACAAATTTAACTAAAAAAAGAAAAAGGTTTACTAAAGACCAAAAAAATGAAAATATGCTGACTCAAACAGCTGTATTGTCAATTCTGAAATATAAAATTTACTATCATTTTTTTTCGTCTTTAATGAACTTTTTTCTTCTTTTAATTAAATTTGTTTTTATTTTTTTAGCCGCATCTAATCTAGATGCATTTATAATGTAATAATGTTTATGAATACATTTGAGGAAAAAAAAAATACTAAAGGCTAAGAAACATCTAATTTTTTTGTTTTTTATTTTTTATTTTTTGTACCTTTAGTGAATTTTTGACATCATATATGGAGCTGATATGTTAGTAATATGACAAATTCTATTACTTTTTTGGATGGAAGTTAGTCTAGGAGTAAAGTGGGATGGATTGCAAACATGAAGGGCCAAAGTGAAATGGATTGCAAACATGAAGGGCCAAAGTGGGAAAAATCAAACTTAGAAAGCCAAAGTGGGAAGGATTGCAAACATAAAGGACCAAAGTGTGAAGGATTGTAAACATAAGGGCCAAAAAATCAAACTTAAAGAGCCAAAATAAAAAACAGATGAAACTTAGGGGGTAAAGTGTAATTTACCCAATTGGGTAAATTACACTTTACCTTGCACAGTTGAACAATCTGAAATTATAAACCCTATAATTTAGTTGCCTTTTTTATTTTTTTGAAAAAAAATATACAGAGAAATAGAGAAAATAATTAATTTTTTTAATGATTTTTAAAAATTTTAATTATTTTAGTCTATTGCCAAAACAATAAGCATTATCCTAGTTTCTTTTCATTTATTATTTTTTCAATATCTCCTTTTATTTACTATTGCAAATCCAAGAGATAATCCATAACCTAAAATTTGTATTGTTGTTAGTAGGGAGTCCTAGATAGTTATTGGGAATCAAAAGTAATACGGGCAGCTCAACCATTTTTTTGGGGCGCAAGATATTAAGTTAAGGTCATTTGATATTCAAATTACTAATTTAAATAGTTATTCTTAAAATTTCATATTATAAATATTTTTATTAAAGTTTCACTTTTGTAAAAACCAATTATTACATATATTGTTAAGAACATTATCTAGATAAGGTAATTCTACTTACACTACATATTTAAAATTTCATTTACACATCTTCAATCCTCTTAATACACACCATCTCTTTACAAATTTTTATTACAATTTTATCCTTTTAGTCAATTACATTTTTAACCTCTACATAGATCAATCGTCTCTCAATCAACACCACTCCACAAACCCTAACCCTAGTCGCTGCCGGCACCGCCACCCGTCACCGTCACCTCTTTCTTCTTCTTCTTATTCTTCTTCTTCTAGACTTCGCATTTCTCTCTTTGTGCACAACTTGCATCGCTGCTGCAACTTATGCCACCCTCTTTCACCGTTGACATTGCAACTCATAATGGTGAGGAATGAATCGTAATGGCAGGGTTTGTCGCAACAACAATGGTGGAAAATAGAGATGTTGGCAAAAGGAGAACGAGGTTATTCGTAGTGGTGGTGGAGTTGTCATTATCTACGACAGTGGCTAGTGACGACAATTTAAGGCGGAGGCTGGTGATGGTGAAGGACAATGACGACAATGAGTAGTGGAATGGGGGAAAAGGGCGACGACAAAGAGCGGTGGATATAGTGGTTGATGAAGGCAGCAAAAGAGGAAAGAGGTTATGGAGGGGCGACGATCGATGAGGAGAAGCTGTGGTTGTGGCTACAGTCAATAGTGGTAGTGATTAGGGTTAGGGTTTGGGTTTGTTGAAGAAGAGGGTAGTTTGGTATTATTAAAAAAAAAATAGGGGTGTGTAGTGAGATAAAATAAGAATTTTCAATTTAGGTGTGGTGTGAACTAAGCAAATAGGAGAATATGGTGTGAACTGAGTGGTTTAGTAGTCTATAAATCGAATTTCTCTTTATCTTATTACACCCTATGTTTTTTATTACAATTTTATCCTCATATCAAATTACCAAAATAGACATAAATCTAAAATTTTCAAACCCTAATTTCTCACCAATCTCTTCCACTGCCTTTTTGGTTGGTGTTGTTACCGTTGCTTATCTCACTCACTTCTCTACCACAAAACTATTTTCTATCACCTATCTCTTCCACCTTCGGCACCTCTCCCATTCTGCGATCATCTTTCGCAGCCCTTTCCCATCCCGTGACCTCACCAATCAGTACCCAACTCCGTTGCGTCGCCACCTCCACATCCCACAACCACCACTCCTACCCTACGATTGCTCCATTGTAGCTCGGTGACCCTAACAGTCAACTTTGCAACCCATCTACAACCATCTTCCCACTCGCGGCTACCATGTGTTGCCTCTATCGTCGCGCTTCTCTACTAGATTTAAGAGAGAAACAAAAAGGGAAGAGAGAGGGGTTGTTGTGGCGAAAAGGTTTAGAAAGAAGGATTGCCGTTCTAAAAGGGTTGGGAAGGAAGGGTCGATATGGTAAATGGGACGAAAGGTGGTGTGGTGGTGATGGTAGGGTCCCCAGATGGAAGGAGATTGAGGACAGAGGTTTTAGTAGGAGAAGTGAATCACCGATGGGAAAAAGGCTGATGAGTGGAGGTTGGAGATGGAAACACTAGTCATTGGGGGGGTGGAGGTCGGAGGTGGCAGGAGTGGTTGTCCGAGATGTGACAGTGGTTGTCGAAGTAAGTACAGATAGGGATTAGAAAGTTTGGGGTGTAAGAGATGAGGGCATATTTAGTATTATGATAAGTATAAACAGATAGAGTAAAAATTTGAATTTTTATGTGTGGTGTAATAAGAAATTTGGTGTAATGAGTTAATTTGATTGTGTAAATAAGAAATGAATTTTTTTATTTTTTTAGTTTTTGGTTGAGAAATTTGACCTGAAGCAATCATCAAAAATTTTAAATGCGAAAAGTACACCTTAATAGTTTTTAATAAATAAAAACTTTCAAAATAAAATTTTCATGTAATAAGGACATAAATATTCTGTCCCTTTAATTTTATAGATAATTTCCCTATTAGAAAATTATACAATAGTCATGGATTATCACGTAGTCATACCCCCTCATCAATGACCATTCATTATGCCTCTTATATTTATCAATCATCCAACATAAATAAACAATACTCAACTTTTTTCACCAATTATAATATAATGAAATACCACGTGATCGTATTTGGACAGACTACCCTATGGACCCTAAGGTTCAATTCCTTAAAAAAAAAAAAAAAAAAAAAAAAAAAAAAAAAAAAAAAAAAACCAAATGGCTTCTTTCGGTCTTGACAAAGGGTTTAACTTCCGCATGAAATTTCATGTTAAAAAATTGAATAAACTAATTAGTGTACTAACAAATGATATATCATAATTTTAGAGGTTTTGGATCTTGTAATTTATATAATGGATAGGATCCATAGTTTTGAAATAACAACGTTATAACACGAGTTAGTATACTAATTAGTATATCAATTGGTATATATAGTACCACTCTAAAAAATTTTGAGATGTACAGAAGAGATGAGATCAACTTATTATATAAATAAATTAAATTTAAATATTTTTTCAATTTTGTTATTAGTCTTTATATTTCGACTTTTGTGTTGTTTTGATTATTGTAATTTCAATCTTTTTGATTTTGACCATGAATTTATGATTTTATCTTTAGTTCAGTTGATTACAATTATTAGTATTTTTCGATAAAAAAATGTGCATATAATCTGCATGCATTTTCTTAGGGGTGTATACGGATCAGATTGGTCCGGTTTTAAAGTAAACTAATAATCGAACCATGGGAACTGGTTACAAAAAATTAAAATTGTAACCGAACCATTAAACTGGGGAACCCGACCTGAACCGAACCATAAAAACTAGTTTGGTTCGGTTCGGTTTTATGTTTTAGAAATTTTATATAATAGTAAATATGATATATATTTTATGTTAATAAATTAATTAATGATAATTAATTTTGTTAAGTTGGTTAGAATTTATCAATTTTGCAATGAAAGTTGTGATCAAATCTTATAAGAGATTTTTTATATTTTAATTTTTATATAAAAATATAAAAAAATAATAAATAAATATGTCATGGTCCGATTCGGTACGGTTTGGAACCGTAACTGAAGCTTTGGAATCGGGAACTAGACCGATTTAAATGGTTTCACTATTTTCAGAACCAAAACCAAAATTAGAATCGAAACTAATAAAAACCAAACCAAACCAATGGTTTAGATTGGATTGGATCGGTTTATCAGTTCCATCAGTTTTTTGTACACCCCTAATTATGCTATTGTAAACTTGTTCAACTTAGTGAATTAATTTTGACCAATTCAGTGATTATTTTTCTTTGAAGTTCTAATTGGCATTATCAATTGGATTAAATTGGCACATCAAAATTGACCTAATTAAAATTACAACGATCAAAATGATACAAAAGATAAAATACAGGTACTACCAATACAATTTACCTTAAGGCCATGTTTCATTGGAGGTTTGGGAAGAGAGATTAAATTAGTAATCTCTAGACCTCATTCATACCATGTATGTTTGTAAAGGAATTGTATGAGATTGCTAATCTCATGTGACTATCAATCCTCTCTTATAGTAGGATTAATGGTTAAAATATTATTTTGCCTCTCATTTTTGCAAAATCAACAAAATTATCTTCTATGTCACAAAAACTTTTATGTAATTCACATATTTAGGCCTATTTTGAGAAGAAAAAAATAAGTAACTTTTTTGCTTATTTCCTTACTTTTTGTTTTATTTACAAAGACGTTTGAGAAGATGGAAATAAGTAACTTTTTTGCTTTTCTCAAAATTATTTTAATATGGTGGTATCACATCACTTATAAAATTGTAAATTAAACATAGTATGCTCATGCAATTTTGTTTTCTTTTTTTTTTTTTTTTTTTTTTGGCTTATTCACACACATGAGGGTAGTTTGGTAATTTCACTTGTTGACTTATTTCCAACTTCCCAAATAATTTTTAGTTCAAATGAGCTAGCTTTTGACTTTTGAAAATAAGTCAAAAGTAAGCGTTTTTTTTTTTTCTTTCTTCCCAAAATAGAATTTAATTTTAATTAACTAATATCATCACGTTAGTGTACAAATACATATTTTATCTTATATTTATAACCCACTCAATACCACTCATTAATAACTTGGTCACTCAATTTGATCATATTCATAATACTATCTAATCTAATTCGCAAATCAAAGGATGTCATGACCCAAACCCGCTCATAGAGGTTTAGACCGTGACCAGTCAGTAATTCCAGATTACTTGGCCTCAAAGACAAAATCAAATCATCAAAAATTAATAACGGGACTTAGCGAAAGCAATATTTAAATATAGATAAGTTCATTGAGCGGTGCATACACGGCAAATTTCATAAGTGTTTAAAGTTTTAATCTTCATACATTAACCAAAACATATTTACAAAAAGGTACAAACTTCAACTTCATACCATACAACTTGTTCTATAGTTTACATATTACACAACAATAAAAAACAAATGAAAACTTCATCAAAAAGGGGTTGACAAAAACTTGGCTCCTCAAGAGACCAAGAAACGTCCCATTGCGGAGGCATACAAAACGGCTTCACAAAAGGCATCTCTAAACATGTCATTCCACTTGCTTATCTACATATATATATATATATGGGAGATAGGTGAGCTGGAGCCCAGTGAGTAATATCAATATAAATGGTTGAATGAATAAAGATCAATGCATCTTGAAACACATCCTTTGGCAATCAAAATAATTCAAATCTCATTTATATCAAAGCTTTGCAATAATGATAACCATTCAAATCATAATACGTGGTAACATCCAATAGAGTAACAAATAGATAATGTGTCGAAGCCAATAGGAACCCAAGGGTTGTTCAATAAAATCGCAACGGGTTAATCAATTATCCTCAATTGGTAATTCAATATGGACCACAAAGGTCTAACATCAGAGATCTTTGTGTTTCAATTAAGCCAATGGGTCATGGTATTGTTTTCCCTAAGCGAGGGTCTCACTAAAAGATGCCACGATTACAAGTTCAAAAATGATCGCCATTCATAGATAGCAAAATAAGATTTCAAATAACATTCTTGACTAATTCAAAATACCATATGAACATAGTTTTATAAAAACATTACTCACAGTGGGTTTGTATCGATATAAGTTTTGGGCGACCACCTACACAATACACACAATAAAGGCACATAATGATTGTCTTAAACAATTAATGAATCTTAATCATTTCCCTTATGTGTGTTTCTAGCTTATTCCATCATTAAGGATGCCTAAACAATGCCCAAGGTTGCCTAAAAGAACATGAAGATGTAGACATGCACATGAAAGTGTATTTCAAAACTGGCTGAAAATGGAGTGTCTGCTCGAGCGTACCTTTGGTCGTTCGAGCGGTGTGATCTGACTACAAAAGTATTGAATGGTGATAAAATGGGCTCGAGCCATAACTTGGTCGCTCGAGCCAAGTGAATGCAAAGTTGGGTTCGCTTGAGCGCACACTTGGTCGCTCGAGCTAACTACAAGGTTTTGCAAAAATACTATGAGCATGCAAAGTGTGCTCAAGCAACAAATTCATCGCTCAAATGAAGTGATTGAACTCTAAGTTTTTCATAATTGAATTATGAGTTCCAAAGCATGTATTCAAGTTGGAAAAACCTGCATGGCTGGTCCACAAACATCAAATCTCTTTGGAAATCTTATAAATACAACCCAATTGAATCAACAACTTCAAATCCTTTGCCAATTCTCAAAATTAAATTCAAAATCTTAAAATTCTACCATGCATGTATGAATTTACTTCTTTTCCTTTCAAAACATGATTATATGAGATGATAAGTGTGAAAATTATGGAGAATCCTCTAAGATGTCAAGTACAAACCCCATGCATGTATGAATTATTGGAAATCATGCTAGAAGATAATGAATTGTGCATGCATGTTCTCAATTGACTCATTTCTTCTATTTTTCTACCAATTACATGAAGATTACTCTTATTATTTCATGAATTCAACTCCTATATGAATTCTCTACAAAATTTATGACTGTAATTCATACCTAGTGTTTGTAATTGAAGATTGGTAGCTTAATTCCCTTAAATCCCTTCTTAATCCTTCACCATTCTTGTTCTTTTCTCTAATCTCTCTACCTCTCTCTACAATTTCAGCCAAATGTGTTGAAGAAAAATGAACTCTAAACATGCTTACAACATATTTATAGGCTAGATTAGGTTAGGCTAATTAAGTAGGATTAAGGTTAATTAATCTGGATTAAGGCTAATTAATCCTATTCAATTCTAATTGATTTATTCTAATTATTTTGATCCGAATCAAATTTTAATCAAATTACCATATGATTCTAAATATTCTAATTAGCTTATTGAACTAGTCAATTTTGGTTTTTGAATTTGTTTGGGCTTTCAATTTCAAATTCAAAGTCGGTATTCTAATAGATTCCATAAATAAATAGATAAGTACAAAATTAAACACATAATCATGTAATTCTCTTAATAAAATAATATGCATGTTAGGGTCGTCACAAATGAGGTGTAAATTTTAGGGGTAATTACATGCCAATGGAAGAAAAAAAAAAATTACACCCTCATAATCTTGCATTTACATCTCATCACAAAATCACTTATATATAATTTTTTTATTTGTCCCACTGTTTCAAATTCTCCATAAGGCACCATTTGGCATCTCCTACAAAAGTGTACTTTTTTTTTTTTTTTAATCTTTGGAGATGGCTTTTCTCCAATCCACTACTAGAGCATATTGTTAGGCCCGTGGGATCTACTACAGGTCCCATTTCGATGATCCGAACCGTTTAATGTTTAGAGCTCGTTGAGTACTTTATGCCTGCAAAAAATTATGTTCAATGTATTCCGATCAAGGGACTACTGATGAACGTGATTTTTTGCATATATAAAATACTAGACGAGCTCTACATATTGAATGGTTTGAATCATTGAAACAGACGATCTGAGCTGAAATGATATACTTTGACTCTCCCTATCTTATGCTTTTAGTCTTTGAGCTTATGATATTTGATGCAATAAAGTGTTTTTCATCTTTTTTAGGCTAATATCACTCCGGAGACAAAAGGATCGCAAACAAAGGTAAAAAGAGCAAAAAGTCCGTCACTGACTGACTTTGCTCGAGCGGAATTCCCAATCTACTCGAGAAGATTTCCCTACAAAAAATTCCTCTCTGACTGGATCCACTCGAGCGAAATTCCTAATTCACATGAGCGGATTTGTCTCGATATGTGTGCACATGTTTTTGGCTCTGAATGGAATGAAGGCTATAAAAAGGATTTTTGGAGACCTGTTTTGGGATATGAAACCCTAGAGAAGACAACTAGAAGCTAGAGAAAGAGAGCAAATCATCAATCCATGGCTTTCTCTTCAACATTCGAAGTGTTCAACCTCTCCAAAAGCAGCTAAGCTTTCTTCTTAGGATTGAGATGAAAGTCTAATCAAGTATCATGTAATTTTGTATTTTAGTTGTAGTTTGTCTTTGGAATTGAATAATTGTTACATGATTTTTTTTAGATCTTTTATTCAAATAATCTTTTATTAGATTTATGTATTTGATTTCTGTGATTGAGAATGCACGATCGTACAACTGTTTTACTTTCTTGTATATACAAATCGTGAGACGAGTCATGCTTAGGGGAGATGAAACATACTGCAACCATAGTTTAGTGTAGACAATTCGTGTCGACTGATACCTTACCTGTTATCATTGCATCTGACTTAACTGTCACGTCGGAGAGTCAACTTCTTAGTGTCCTCCAGGTGCACAAGCGTGCCATAGGTAGGTCGATAGCAAATTTTAGGGGCATTTATCTCTCCATTTGCATGCATCGCATTCATCTTGAAGAGAATGCCACGCCTTCTCGTGAGTCGCAATGGAGGTTGAATCCGAACACGAAAGAGGTTGTTAAGAAAGAGGTTGTCAAATTTCTCAATGCGGGTATTATTTACCCTATCTCTAATAGCAAGTGGGTTAGTCCGACGCAAGTGATGCCCAAGAAATCAGGTATCACTGTGGTTAAGAACAAAAAGGGTGAGCTCGTCCCCATACACACCACCACTAGGTGGCGTGTGAGCATTGATAATCGTTGACTCAATTCAATGACTAAGAAGAATCACTTTTCCTTGCCTTTTATTGATCTGATCTTAGAACGATTAGCAGGGCAGAGCTACAATTGTTTCCTTGATGGCTATTCTAGCTACAACCAAGTTCTTGTATACCTTGATGACTAGGAAAAGACCACCTTCACATGTCCTTTTGGCACTTTTGCCTATCGCCAAATGCCCTTTCGGCTTTGCATTGCACCAACGACCTTTCAACGGTGCATGATAGCTATCTTCTCTGACATGGTGGAGAAATTTTTAGAGGTCTTGATGGATGACTTCTCCGTGTTTGGGTCGTCTTTTAAGGAATGTGTCCAAAACTTAACTAAAGTCCTTACTCGTTTTGTGGAGACAAACCTTGTTTTCAGTTAGGAAAAGAGCCACTTTATGGTTTGGGAGGGTATTGTGTTGGGACACATTGTGTCCCCCCGTGGTATACAAGTTGATAAGGCCAGTGTCAACTTGATCTCTGGCCTGCCCCTATCTACTTTTGTGTGCCAAGTGCGCTCATTCTTAGGGCACGCGAGTTTTTATCGCCGTTTTATCAAAGACTTTAGTAAAATCTCACACCCCTTGTGCACTCTATTGGCCAAGGATGCCCTGTTTGTCTTTGACAAAGCATGTTTGGTGGCATTCGAAATACTCCGAGTGGCACTTTTTACTGCCCCCATCATGCAATCCCCTAATTGGTCCATTCCTTTTAAGATTATGTGCGATGCATCTGATTATGCCCTCTGCACCGTCTTAGGCCAAAGGGTGAATAAAGTGCTGTAGACGCGCCCCTAGGGGGCTTCATGCTACTAGTTCGGACTCAAATGTCATGGTTCTTAATCTGATCTCACAATGTGCGATGTGAGACTGATAAATCACCAAAGAGTCCAAATCCGGCAAATCATTTTGGAAAACTGATTTTTAAGAAAGAAGTGCCAAACATGGATTGCTTTGCCAGATACAGAGTCGCTACCTAAATATTTATTTTGGGAGAATTTAGGAAACCCTGACTCGTGCCTAAGGCCACGTGTCCGTCATCACCAAAGTTCCCTCGGCTCGAGAACTTAGGTACGATTGGGGAAGGTCATCTATGAGCACCCCCGCTCACCCGATTCGAAGATCGGCCTGTACTAAGCATGATATCGAGTTTTTGAAAACACATGCGTTCTTATTCCGGTTAATTAGCTAGAATTACTAGGTAATGCGCACAACACATAAGTATAGACTAGATTGCCTAATTTGGAACAAAGCATCGCATATCCGTTTGTTTGGAAACGGTTTGAAGTTTGCTACTCGCAAGTAGGCTAAAACACGGATTTCAATGAATTGTCCCAATTCAAGCAATCCAACCTTCACCCACAGGCATTCAAGCAGTCATATCACATAAGCATTTAGTCTCATGGCAAGCATGCTGTCATGTTAACATTCACATACATGCAAGATACTAAAACATAAACACTCACAGTGTACTCCAAGCCAAAACAAAGAACTAGTTAGTAATCAATGGATGATCCTAATTCATGTTAAGATGGCTAATGCAACACATGCAAAATGTAGCTAAAATAGGCTCGGCTAATCTAAGATGGCATGTGAGATGCAATTTAGTACATGTATTCAAGTTGGAATTGAAATACGATGCAGTTAGCATGATGCGCCGAGCCCGGTGCATGTAATACAGATGAATGGATGCAAATATGCATAGCATAAGGATGCTAAAATGAAATATGTCCTAAAACTAACCATCATAAGTAGGTAAGTAAAAGGGAGAAAGACGTGAGGTTGGAAGACATGCATCACACACACGCACGCTTATTACACAATTATGTCTCTCTCGACGGAGGGACCGAAAGAATAATACAAATTAACTAACTAACAAGCTAATTAATTATTACACAACACTTAACTAATTAAACAAATTAATTAAGCTACTAAAGCAGTAAAATAGCCTCGGGAAGAGAGATGCATGCATGCTCAGTCGACTTCGCTCGGAAATCCATCGCCATGTCATGTTGCCTCTGTTTGCACTGCTCTGCACTTCTGAAAACTGCACAAGTCTCAAGGATACTTCTAAACCACCTTGGGGACATGCTAAGAGTCCATCGACCAAGAGGCAAGGCCATCGGCCAAAAGGAACTGGTCATCGACCATTTGTAAGGCTCTCGACCAACAATTTTTAGCCGATCGGCATTGAAGATGGCTGGTCGGCCATATCTTCCTGCAGAATGCTGTTTTTGCTACAACAGAGGACAGACAGAGCATGGCAATGCATTTTCAAGGAAATGTTTGCACAACCACCCTCCTTATCATGTTTAAAACTCAAAGGCGTATGGTTCTCGACTCTCGGGCCACCAATCACGCATTTCAATGCATGATGGCCAAAGGAGCCAAATGTGCAATTTAATGTCAAATGAAATGCACTAAAACACATAAGGAGCCCCAACCTCTATCATGGTTGATCAAGAGGCAAGAGATGCATACTTAATGCTATGCAACCTAGGCAACCTAGGCATGCAAGCAAGCTAATGCAACATGAGCATGCAAACAAGCAATGTGCAATAGGCATACAACCTAAACAGATAAGCATGTAAGGCATGTAACAACAATGCCAATGACAAATATGCAACAACATGTGAGGCAAACATGTGACAACACATAAAGGGACAAGTATGCAACAAGCATGCAACATACTAGCATGCAACAACATGCAAGGTACTAAATACGCAACAAGCATGCAACAACATGCAAGGCAAGCATGCAACAACATGCAACAACATGCAAAGGATGGACTTAAACCAAAATGGACGGCTCTCGAATAGGCCCAAATTAGTGGCCCAAACACTAAAATGAAGGCACCAACACGCAAAACAAACATGTACACATATTGGTCCATAAACTATGCAACAATGCACAATCCTCAAACATGAGAGAGATGTGATAAACATGAGAATGTGACAATGCAATAAGCTCTGAAATCATGCAAGGAGTGGTGCCAAACCACTCAAACAAGTCGGGCAAAGCATGCAAGAAGGCTCGAAGCTTAAGGTTTACCAAGGGACTCACACTATGGCCATATCAACCAAGCCCCAAAGGGCCAAGGTGACCCAAAATAGTCCCAAGGAAGTCCAAAACAAGGCTAGAACATGCATGGAATGAGGCCAAAACATGTTAGAAAGGTGAGCACAAAACATGACGCATACAAGGCCAATAAGGATAATTGCACTACACCTACCAAAGCCAAGCATGAGATCACTTAACCAACAAAAATCAGAGTTATGGAATGTCAAATTAACACCAAAAATGGGCTAATACCAAGTCAACACATGCTAAAATAACAAGCTCACTCATTAGGCATGCAAGGCTAGCAAAGGGGACTCACACTACAAGTGTAAGAAGCAAATTAGGCATGCTCTAAACAAGTAAAAACAGAGCTATATCATGGCAAAATAAGATCCAAAACACACTGAAATGGTGGTCCAAAAGCCTAGGCAAGATGGCATACGCATGGGCTCTTTTTCAAGGCATAAAGCATGAACCCTTCAAAGCATTGAAGGAGTGAAACATGTGAGTGGATGGCAATGAAACATGCTCTGAAATATCATTCCAAATGATACTAAATCATGCAAATAGCCCAAGCAATGCATGCTAGTGGCTTGGAAACTCAAGGCTAGTGAGCTAAAATGCACTATGGCTATACAAAGCATGGCATGCATGACCAAAATAACATAAATCAGACCTAGATCATGCTAAAACATGACCAAAATCATCTTGGAGTTAAGCCAAAATCACACTAGAATGATAGTCAAAAACATGATGCATGTTAGGCTAGTGTGCAAATTTACACTACAAGTGTATGGAGCATGCAAGCAACAACTAAACCAACTTAAAACCGAGTTAGAGCAGGCCCAAAAAGTCACAAAAACATTCTTGAAAAGAGCTAACATAAGCCACAAAAAGATGCTACTTCATAGGGCTAACAAGGCATGGCATGGAGAGACAAGGAGGGGAGGCTATCCCCTCCCATTTGGGACCTCAAAATCAGCTTTTACCACTGAAAATCCTCTGGATTTCAGTGGTTCTAAGGCCACAAAAAGTTGTTTTAAAAGGCCTTAGAAGATGGCTCAAAAGCTATACAAGTCAAGGAGCAAAAAGGAGGACAACCCCCTAGCCAACCAAGGTACAAACCAAGACTTTTAGGACTGAAAAATAGAGGGAAAAAAAAGGTTTTTGTAGTTCAACACCACCCCCAAAACAGCCCCAAAGTAGTGTGAAAAGATGGCCAAGCAAATGTGTAAAACAAGCTTAAAGGGAGAGAGACGTTACCCTTGATGCTCAGCTGCAAAACCAGCCCAAAATTTGAGTTAAAACCAGCTTTTGGAGCTCAAAATGATCCTCAAAGAACCTCAGCCCAATGGTGGTTGAGTTTGATCAAGGATGCCTAGGCAAAGGTGAGGTATATCTTCAAGTATACCTCTTGCATGCACACAAGGTCAAGAGAGAGAGCAAGCTTGAGTGAAAAGCTAAACTTTTGCTCTGAAATTTTTAGAGAGAGAGGCTCCTAAAACTTGTTCAAGAAGTTCCACCTTTGAAAATGAGAGATATAGCCTCATATATAGCAAAATGAGCTCAAGGTCGAAAATATCTGATTATGGGACAACTGGAGCTTGCTGGAAACAGCTGGAGGAGAAATATCTGTCAAAAATCTGAGCTTGGGTCACTCTTGGCCGGCCAGCCATCTTTAGTGCCGGTCTGCTACTTGTGATGGCCGATCTGCTACTTTTTTGGCCGACTGCACACATTTGTGGCCGACAGGAAATTCTGCTCTGCAGGTCCAACTTCAAATGGGCATAGCTCCTTCATATGAACTCCTTTTCAGGTCATTCTTGTTTCAAATTGAAGCCCCGGAAGTAAGATTTCCAATGGTGGAAGCCTTGCATAAAAATTCTAACTATGAAAAAAGTTATGCCTCTTTTAGTGAAGGTTGCTCAGTTTCGGTCCAACCGGAATGAGGCCCAACTTCAACCAACCATATCTCCCCCCTCCGGGCTTGGCTTTAGGAGATTATTGAGTGTAAAATGAAGCCCCGGAAGTCTTCTTTCCAACGGTGGAAGCCTCATAGCTTAAATCCAAGTGCATAGACAGATAAGCCTAATTTAGGGAGGACCGCTCGACTCTCTTTTAGCGATTCATGCCCAACTTCTTCCTCAGCTAGGTTTCTTCCCTCTTCTCCTCTTTTCTTCAACTCCAAACCCCTAAACAAGGTGTTTTGAAAGATTTTCCAAATATTTCGGGTATGTTTGGTTTGCATTTGGGAGATGAGTTTTAGAAAGAAATTTCTAAAAAATTGTTTGGTTTGAGTTTGTCTCAAAAAATTTCCAAAATCACTTTCTCTCTCTTACACATCAATCAATCACTTTTTCTCTCTCCTCTCTCCTTCTCAATCACTTTTTCTCTCACACACATCTACTCAAATTCTCCCAAAATATCAAATCATCCCAAACTCCCAAAAAAACAACTCTCCCAAAATATACAACCAGACAAACCAAAAAAATTTCTAAAGTCTCTCCCCAAAAATTTTTTCAAAAACAACTCTCCCAAAAACAAACCAAACAAGCCCTTCATCTCTCTTTCATTCATTTCCACTTTGTCCTCGCTCGGTTTACCGAAAAGCGCAACATTTGACAAAATACGAGCCTCGGAACATCGTCGAAACTTTATTTTAAAAATATTTTGAAAGAGAGGGTTTTAAGGTCTAAAAACCATTGAAAAATATCTTTGGTCCAAAAATGGGGTGTGAGGTTAGGATTTGACTCTCCTTGCCAAAGAAATCGAACTTTTGCTCTGCACATCTTTCACCACCAAGTAAACCATCAGTAGCGCCCAAGTCTTAACGGTGGTCAAAAATGGGGTGTCTACAAGTGCCCCATGTTATATACTATGCTAGTTGTACTCTTTCTGATGCTTAATTAAACTACATTACCACTGAGAAAGAGTTACTAGCTGTTTGTCTTTGGACTTGATAAGTTTCGATCCTACCTCCGAGGGTCTAAGGTCATTATGTTCACTGATCACGCCGATTTGTAGTACTTATTGTCCAAAAAAGAGACCAAACCTAGGTTAATTAGGTGGATTCTACTCCTTCAGGAGTTTCACCTAGAAATCCAAGAAAAGAAGGGATCTAAGAATGTCATTGCAGATTATCTATTCTAAATCCTTATTGAGCACACGAATGACCTCTTAGTTTTGCACGACTCGTTTCCAAATGAGCAACTTTTTGCGGTGTCACAAGTGACCCTCCCATGGTTTACTTACATAGTGAATTACTTGACGGGTGGGCAAATTCCTAAAACTTGGTCTAAGCAAGACAAAGGCCGATTTTTCTCATAAATCAAGCACTATTTTTGGGAAGACTTGGAATTGTTCAAGTATTATCCAAATCAAGTGATTCAGCGTTATGTGCCTGAGAGTGAGACCTATATCATTCTCATATTTTGTCACTCTCATGCATGTGGTGACCATTTCGGTGGGTAGAAAATGGCCGCCAAGGTTTTACAATGTGGGTTTTACTGGCCCTCTATCTTCAAAGATGTCCATAACTTCTATAGAGCTTGTGTACGTTGTCAATGAATGGGCTCTATGTCACGATGAGATATGATGCCGATGACCCCTGTAGACACCCCATTTTTGACCGCCCTTAAGACTTGTGCGCCTCATGTTGAACCCTCGATGATGAATTATTACGTCGAACAATCGTTCAATTTCTTTAGCAAAAGGCTTCGGTTTTGCTTTTCATAACCTAAAACCTTGCACCTCTTTTGGACCAAAATCTAATTTTTTCTAGCCTAACCACTCTGAGGCCTGCTGGCCAACAAGTGGTCGGCAGGCCAATTTTTATTGGCCGGTCGTCCCTCTCCATAGCTGGCCGGCCGACCGACCGTGTCCAACGGCCAACAGATATTTTGTTGCCAGTTGTCCCCCCATGTGCATGCCTTGCAGTTGGCTCAATATAGATATTTCCGACTGAGGAACTTGTTTTTCTATAACTAGATGGCTATCCCTCATGGTTTTGGGTTAGAAAATTTTGCCAAGAGCCAAAAACTAGCCAAACGCTCTCCATCTCTATCTTGTAATATACATACACTTCATAAACCAAAATTCTGAGGCTTTTTACTAAGATTATTGAGCCAAAATTTTAGCTTTTGAGGGTGATCACTTTGTGATTTGTGAACCAAAGAATATCCTCTCTTCAAGAGGTATAGCTTTTACCATCTTCTCCCTTATTTACACTTCTATTTTCCTCTCATTTTCTTGTTATTTATACTTTGATTTTGACTGTATTTAAATGCTGAAATTTGTGATTTAAAAACTACCAAAGGTGGAGGGGTTAACCACCCTTTCTTGAACCTTATTCCATAGCTTATAGCCTTATTCTTCCCACTTGTTTCCCTACCTTTTAGCTACTATTTTTCAAAGTTTTCAGAGGCTAAAACATGTGATTTAAAGATCCAAAAGGTGAAGGGGTTGGCCACCCTTTCTTAGGCTTGCTTACTAGCTTTATTTTCTTCCTTTTTTGCTTACTTTTTCCAGCTTTCCAAAATGATTTCAACACTATTTTTCTTAGTTTTGGGCTGTTTTAATTGTTTATGTAGTTTATGCTTTGAATACTATGCTTGTGGTGTTGTAAGTCGTCATAGATTTGGTGGTCTAAGTCATAGACACCAATCTATTTGAGTTGATAGCTTTTTTTACATAATTTTCATACATATATTCACACTTGTAATAATCACCTTGGCATAATCATCTCTGCAACCCCCCTCCTTTCTTTGATTTCTTTGAATAAGAGTCGTCTCAAACACTAAGTTGTTGTTCAAGGCATGAGAAAGAAAGTTTCCATACTTACTGGTTTAATCTCTTTAGAGGTTCATTACCAAGGCATTACATCTCTCTCATGTTAAGCACAACCTCTTGTTTGACAGTACTCTTTATCGCTTTTTGCACTTAGTGGACGTAGTTATCACTTTTGGACAAAAAGAAGAAAATATAAGAAAATGGCAAGGTAATGCAAAAGAGGCTAATAAAATCAGAGTAAAAGAGGTAAAAAGAGTAATAAAATTGAGTTGGGCTAAATCGGACGTTATATTGAACCCATTGAATCTTGAATCATTACATACTTTGTAGTGATGTTTAGTGATTCAAGAATCAATGTCTACCACTTCTCTTAAGATAACTCCATGATAGGGAGGAGGTGTTGTTGGTCGTTTGTTTCCATTTGTTGAGCCTTTGTCCTATCGGTTCATAGATCATCATGCAACAAACGTGCGAATATTGATGATTTGCGAACCGAATCTACCCCTCCCTTGATCAATTTCATGATAGGGAGAGGCAGAGAGGATAAACATCTCCTAGAAACACTCTGTTTCTACTCTGTTTCAATTCTGTAGTAACAGGGCAGAACCCAAACATAGTGGCCGGCCGACTACCTTTCTGTCTAGCCGACCACTTCTTAAGGCCAGCCAGCCGACCACCTTTTGTTGTGTAGGTAGTGGCATTTTCATGGCAGAACAGAGCAGAAGCTGGGGTAAAAATAGATTAATTTTCTGACTGCGAACAGAACAGAATCTAGCATCAAAACAAAGAAGTTTCCAAGTGGATGTTCTCGGTTGTGCGTTTGTGGCTCCTCGCCTCCCATTCCATTAATTTAGATGCTTCAATATTAATATGTTGTAATTAAGTAGTTAGCTTAATTCAGATTTGTAATAATTAGTTAATTTAGTTTATTCATTTATTCGGTGTTGTAATATTTAGCAAAGTAGGATATTCATTCGAACCCTCTTGTATGAGGGCACGCTTGTAATATTGTGTATGCCTTGCAACCCCATTTCTTTCTCCATTTTATTTATTTGCTTACGATGGTTGCATGTAGTATCATATTTTGGTTTCATATCATTACCATCTGTAAATATCCATTTTTGCATGCATCGGGTTCGGTTCATCATTCTAACATTGTTGTTATTTCCTACTTATTTGAATACGTGTGCTACCATACACCTTAAATTGATCCATATGTCATGTTAACAAACCGAACCTAGTAGTTTCATTTTGTATGTGTTGCATTAGTCACTTGCATATTAGAGCACACATTTTTCTAACTACTTTCTTCTATTTTTGCTTGCATCGGTTGTGTACTAGATGAGCATTTTCCCTTTAGCATATTGCATGTATGTTTGTGTTGCCATATCAAGCATATTATCATGAGGCTAAGTGCTTATTGGATATACCTGTTTGAATGCCTGTGGATGAAGGCTAATTTGCTTACGTTGGGACAATTTTGATTAATGTACATATGAGCCTGCTTTTTAAGTAGCACATATTCAAAACACTTTTCAAGCAAACATGAAATCAAAGCATCAAAAGTGAGTAAAATAGTCTATACTTATATGCCTTACATAGTAAGTTAGCATTAATAATCAGAATAAGAGTATATAATGTTGATAAGAATCACATCATGATTAGTAGAGGCTGATCTTTGATTGAGTGAGTGGGGTGCTCAATTCATGACCTTCCCCTCTCATACCTAAGTTTCCGAGCCCAGACACTTTGGTTATGATGGACAAGTGGCCTTTGGCACGAGTCACGGGTTTCCTAAATTTTCCAAAAATATTTAGGTGGCGACTCTAAAATCTAGCAATGTAGTCCATTTTTGGCATCTCTAATGATAAATGGATTTTCTAAGATTTGCTGGATTTAGACTCTCATTTGTTTTTTTTTTTTTGTTTTTGTTTTTGTTTCACATTGCACTTGTGAAACCAGATTCAGAACCGCGGGAGTCCGAACTATAGGGCTATCGTATCCAAGGAGACTAAACCCTTCCGAGGAGCACGAAAAGCAAGCTACAATCCCTATTTTGATTGTTGAGATTTTTTATGTTTGAGGCATTGCCTTTATAGGTCCCTTCCCACCATCTTTTGGATTTGAATATATTTTGGTGGCCGTGGACTATGTCTCCAAGTGGGTTAAGGCAGTGGCAACCAAAACGAATGATCACAAAGTTGTGGTCAAATTCCTCCATAAAACCATTTTCTGTCGTTTTGGGTTCCTACGTGCCATAATTAGTGACGGTGGCTGTAACACCCACCTCTTAATTAGCCATTAATTTTATGGTTTATCTTTATCATGTATTTATATGTGCATTTTATGTTTATTTATATGTTACGTGCGCCATGTTTTGTTTGATAGATACATTAAATTATGAAAAAGACCTGTCTAACTCGTAAAATTGTAAGGTTGCCAATTAACTAATGGACTAGGTGGATAGAGCCTAATTCCCCTTAAAGTAGGGTTCGGCTAACTTAGGTGCCCGTAAGAAATAATTTAATTAATTAGATAATTTTTATATCTATGATGAACTCAAATAAGAGAGAGGGGTATAATCTGAGAGGGAGAGAAAAAGTATTCTAGAGAACAAGAAGAGAAGAAGAGAAAAAAAAAGAGAAGAGGAGAACTTGAAGCAACTTCACTAAATTAACTCATTGAGGTAAGAATTCTTCCTAATTTCTTGCATGAGAATAATTTTTATCTTGAAATCATGGAATTTAAGGAGAGAATGAGGGATTGGGTAGTGTAAGTTGTGTTACAAACCCTAACAAGAGAAATTCTCCAAATCTTGGCATGAATAAAGCTCACCTACTTGGTCTTGCATGATTTTAAGTTAGATTTCCATGGTTTTGTTGAAACATAGAATTCCCAGATGCATAGGTTTTGTTTTCTTCTCAACTTTAAAGTCGTTCATATGATTGCGGGACTTGGGTTAGAATTTAAAGTTCTATTCTTGGTTTGAACTTGGTATTTGTCTATACACCATGTTTGATAACTTTTGGGCTATGATTTGGTCAAATTGGGTTTGAGTTTTGAAGAGGGAGAGCTCACAAAAAATAGAGCAGAATTTTCGATTTTGGACACCTAGAACCGCACGTGCGGCAGGGGTGACCATATGTGCGGCAGGCATTGGCACACGTGCAGCGGGTAGGCCCGCATGTGCGGAGAATAGGGTAAATGTTTGGAGCATTCTGCATAAATTGCACTTATTGGTGCAAGTGCGGCGCACGTGCGGTGAGAGTCCCGCACGTACGGCCAAGGGGCTCCACACGTATGGTTGTTTAGCAGCCTCGGTTTCATTTTTCTACTTCGTTTACCCCACTCCCGGGCCTCAGTTAGCGTAATTCGCATCCATATTTGATGTACATTTGCATTGCACGGGCATTAAAAGAGAATAAAAGACCAATTCCTGAATAATGGAAATAATTAGTTGATTATATAACGAATTAAGTGTGCTACGCTTATATCTGTCTATGTAGATCAAACTCCACGTCCCAGTCATGTGCATCACAGAGTCAACTGTGTGTAACAGTGTTGTAAAGATATGTTTAACTTAACGTATCTCTTTCCTACTTTATATTATACTCCATTCTGGTGTACTTTTTCTTATGTTTATGAATGATGATCCTATTTTTCTTACACTGTATATCGTGGCATCCTTAGCACTTGTTTACATGATTACTGAGATCTCTGTTAGTTCCAATTCCTGGAACTCCTGTTTATTATGTTGATGGCCATCATATCTTCGTACCAGTCTTTATGACCGCCTGTGTTAACTTGCTATGGGATGTACCACGTGTACTTTTATGCTTTTTGTACAAGATAAGAATCTGTTCAGTTTGTGATTTGTCTTACATCATGATCATCATTCAAAACCCTTTACACAGTTATTATTCACTGGGCTTTAGCTCATGTTTTCATATATATATATATAGGTGATCCAGTTTAGGAGGGATGTAATGACGGCAATCTCGCCTCCGTTTTGGTCAAGCTACCTTTTATGCCTCACAGCGAGGTTCTTATCTATTGAAGCACGTATGTGGTCCAGTGAGCACCCTTTTGAAATCACTCGCGTGTTATGGTTAGTTACCACTGGTATTATATCCGTGGTTGATGGGAATGTCTCCCCTCTTTTAGTTGTATTTTGATAAACTTGTGCTACCTTGATGTACATATGTATATATATATAGTAATGCATTTTGTCTCATATGAGTTCACAGCTCGTTGGACGTTTTACTTTCTTATATCTTAGCTTCCGCTAGCCTCGTTTGTTTGATTTATATAGTTAGGCCGTTGGTAATCACGGATTACTAGCTGGTTATAATGCCAAACTTTTAGGGGCAGGTTTGGGTTGTGACAGTGGCAAATATTTTTGTAACCACTTCTTCGACGCATTGGTATGCAAATACATGATCAATCACAAAGTTGGCACTCCTTATCACCTCCAAAATAGTAGTAAAGTAGAGGTTTCTAATAGGGAAGTCAAACACATCCTCGAGAAAACTGTGAGGCCCGATAGGAAGGTTTGGTCTACTAGGTTGATTAATGCACTTTGGGCCTATCGCACTACATAGAAGACACCCATTGGGATGTCTCTATATAGGATTGTGTTTGGGAAAGCGTGCCACCTCCCTGTTGAGTTAGAGCACGGGGCTTTGTGGGCCATTAAAAAGTTCAATTTTGATATGGCAAAAGCTAGTGACCAACGCAAACTCCAACTGAATGAGTTAGAGGAACTCCACAATGATGAATATGATAGCTACAAAATTTACAAGGCTAGGACTAAGGCATTTCATGATAAACACATTTCTAGTAAGTCCTTCGAGCCTCACCAAAAAATGTGGATGTTCAATGCCAAAATTGCGGTTGTTTCTGTAAACTTCAGTCTCGATGAGATGGACCATATGAGGTTATCGAAGTATTTCTGCGTGGGGCAGTTGAGATTAAAAATCCATAAGATGGTACGACCTTCAAGGTCAATGGCCAAAGGTTAAAACATTATGTGGATGGTATTGAGAGAGGGGAAATGGTTGAGGTTGTTCACTTGATGGACCTAATATATCTTCCATTGTAATTGCTTTGAGTCTAGGAGACTCTAAATCCTCTAAAGGTACAAGTCCTTTGGTGTCCACCGTGCCCAAACGGCTTCTGATAGTCTGGTATAGCCACCTACTATGTTTGTGATGAGTTCCTAAGAGACCAACTGAAACGGCGGAAATGAGTTCCTAGGAAACCAACTGAGACAGCGGAAACTAGAGTTCGAATGGCAAACCCTAAAACGCAAAGGCTTGGAAATTCCGAGACTAGAGTCTGGTTCAAATACCCAGAGGTGTGAAGATTGCTTCACAACCACCTAGGCTTGAAATCTATATGGCAGCCCCATAGGTTGAGGTAGCTTAGGCAATTCAATTCTGGATACCGAGTCAACCTAGTCTGTCACCCTGTTGGAGAATAGGAAAAGTTGCACACATAGTTAGAGAGAAAAGTAGTACCTGTGATTTTCGCGTGAAAATTATATCTTGATTGAGCATTTTATAATTTGTTAATGCTTATTTTAATGTCCAATGCCTGCTTAAGGTAAAATTTTGGGGATTTTGGTTTTATGTCTGTTGTGTAAACAAAAAAAAAAAAAAATCTGCTCCTGCAAATTCCAAGGCTACACAAGCGATTTTTTGTAGCCTTAATTCGTTGGTCTCTATCTTGACCCGACCGTGCCCCCTCTCTTTTTCCACCCATGCGGATTTCCACGCAGTTTTCCCCAACACAACCCAAAAAAAATACCAAACAGAAATATCAAACTTGCTGTCACCGGAGCGTCGCCGCTCGACCGCCACCTGCGCCCCGTCTTGCCCCTGTACTACACTGCTGCCACCATCGCAGCTTACCACCCCTTACCACCCTCATTTCTCTCTCTCTTTCACTATTGTTGCCCTGCCATCTACAACTGCACCGTTGTTGCACCTCTATCTCCGGCATCCCCTCTCCCCGGCCATCCTCCGCATTCGTCCTCTCGCCGATCCGTTTACCTCAGGTTCCTGATCTGTTTCTCTCCATATATCTTTTGTCTTTTGATTTCTTTATTTATTTATTTTTTATTTCTTATTCTTCTTAGTTATAATGCTAATAATAATAATCATCATAGAAACAAAAAAACAAAAAACAAAATATATATAACTAAATAAATAAATAAAAACCAGTGCTTGAGCTTATTGTTGTTGTATTCTATTTGTCAAGCCTAATTGGAACATTCTTTATGTGTTATTGTAATGGGAGACAGGATAATCCATGCCTTATTTTTTTTATCTATTGCCCGGTGCCTATTTCTTAATTAATTTATTAGGATTGGTTGCATAGGTTAAGGGTAATTATGCTGACCTGTTGTTATGGTGTGAGATAGTCGGGGAGAGTGTGCCCAATTTTCACATTTGCATGCATTTCCTTATTATCTCTTAAGCTTTGCACGTTATCTATTGTTTTTTTTGTTTTTTTAGTGCCTATGCTTTATGTCTCTTTACTCTCTGTGGTTACCTTGTTTTGCAAACATGTCCACTCATCCCGGCAGCCGAGCCAAAAGAGGGCGCTCCATCGCCGGGTCTACCTCCACTGCCCCTGTGTAGACGTCCCCGAACGTCCCGGGAGGGAATCCCGTTTTGTTCGTTGGGGCTCACTACAGTTCAGGACTCAATGTCACGGTCCTGTATCTAATCTCGCAGAGTGCAATGCAAGACCAATGAATCATCAAAGAGTCCAAATCTGGCAAATCGTTTTTGAAAACAGATTTTTTTGAAAGAAGTGCCAAACATGGACTGCTTTGCCAGATACAGAGTCGCTACCTAAATATTTTATTTTGGGGGAATTTAGGAAACCCTGACTCGTTGCCTAAGGCCACGTGTCCGTCATCACCAAAGTTGCCTTGGCTCGGGAACTTGGGTACGATTGGGGAAGGTCACTTCGTGAGCACCCCCGCTCGCCCGATCAAAGATCGGTCTCTACTAACCATGATATCGAGTTTTGAAAACATTATGTGCTCTTATCCCGGTTATTAGCCTAGAATTACTATGCGATGCGCACAGCATACAAGTATGGACTGGATCGCCTGAGTTGGAACAAAACATTTCATGTTTGTTTTTGAAAGCGGTTTGCTACTCGTAAGTAGGCTAAAATGCAGATTTTGCCACCCTCAAGTGGGCTTAGAAAACATGGTGATTTGCCACTATCTAGTGGGCTTAAAACTCATAATCAATGAATTGTTCCAATTCAGATAATCCAACTTCCACCCACAGGCATTCAGGTAATTATATCACATAAGCACTTAGCCTCATGGTAAGCATGCTATCATGGCAGTCACTCACACATATGCAAGGATGCTAAAGCATAAACACTCACCGAGTACTCCAAGCCAAAACAGAAACTAGTTAGTAATCAATGCATGATCCTAGTTCATGTTAAGATGGCTAATGCAACACATGCAAAATGCAACTAAGATAGGCTCGGCTATTCTAAACATGACATATGAAATGCAACAGATAACATGTATTCAACTTGGAATTGAAATACAATGCAGTTAGTATGATGCGCCAAGCCCGGTGCATGCAAAACAGATGAATGAATGCAAACATGCAAACATAAGTATACTAATTGAAATATGCCCTAATCTAACCATCATAAGCTAGTAAATAAAAGGGAGAAAGACGTGGGGTTGGAAGACATACACACACTCACGCACACTTATTACACAATTGCCCTCGCTCGGAGGGTCCGAATAAATAATACAAACCAAACAAATGATTAACTACTCTAGCTAATTAAATATTACAAAACTTCTAATTAATTAACAGATTAGTTGCAAAAAAAAAGAAGTGGCCGCAGCCCCGCCTCAAGATGATTGGATGATGCATACTCAATTTGCCTTGCCCGGAAACCTGTTGCCATGCCACTGTTGCCTCTATTTGCACTGTTCTACACCTCTGAGGACTGTGAAAATCCTGAGGCACCTCTAAACTACTCCTTGATCATTTTGGGATGCCACCGGCCAAGGTAAAGATCCACCGGCCATTGATAAATGGTTCATCGACCAGTTGTGAAGCCATCGGCCAGATATTTTTGGTCGGTCGGCACTGTATGTAGTCGGTCAGCCAAATCTTCCTGCAGAATCCTGTTTTGACAGCAGCAGACGACAGACAGTGCATGGCAAGGAAATTTCAAAGCAATGTGTGCATGGCCATTCTCCCTATCATTCTATAGACTCAAGGGAGTGTGGCCCTCGGCCCTCGGGCCACCAACCACGCATTTCGATGCATGATGGCCAAAAGCACCAAGCTTGCAAATCAATGTAAATGAATGCAACAAACGAGTGAATGCTTCTCGCCTTATCATGTTGAGATCAAGGGCGTCGGCGACCGAGGATTGAGACGTGTTTCGTCACTTTGAGTACGAACACACCTCATTCCTTATGTTTGGTTTGACACCCCAAACCAAACACGATGCAATGTATGTATGCAATATGGCTCAAGTGTACAAAATGGCATCAAGTATGCAATATGAGGCTAAGTTAACAAAACGTGCCAAATGCAATGCAACCTATACATGCAAATATGCAATATGCCAAGCATGCAAAATGCAATGTAGCAAACATGGAAAAATATGCAATGGAACTAGCATGTGCCAACACACAATGAACCAAATATGCAACAAACGTGCGATGAACATGCAATGGTGGACTTAAACTGCAAAGGGCAGACCTTAGCCTTGCCATAAACAGTGGCCAAAAGTGATGGAAATGATGGACAAATGCTCATGCAAACATGCACACCAATGGGCCTAAAACTAAGGCATAAAGGGGAGCATTCCACTACAACTATCATAACCACACATGGCATGGATTATGCAACCAAAAACAGAGTTTCAATGCATCAAAATACACCCCAAAACCCACTGATATGGCAGCCCAAGGGCTTAAACAAAAAAGCATACACCAAGGACTCAAACATGGAGCATAGGACCACAACTCTTCAAGGCATTGAAAGGGTAACAAATGCAAGCATGTAAGCATAAAATATGGACTGAAATGGCATGATAAGTGATTCCAAATCACTGAAATAGCCTAAGTAATGCATGCTAAAGACTCACACACCCGAAGCCAACAAGCTAAAATGCAAAGAGGCTATACAAAGTATGGAAAGCATGACCAAATCAACACCCAACAGAGCTTAAACATGATAAAACATGACCAAAAACTTCACAAAGCTAAGCCAAAACATGCAAGCATGGTGATCCAAATGCAAGATGCATCTCTAGGCAAAATAGAGGAATGCAAGGCAAGTGTATGGTGCATGCAAGGGGTCGAGGAACCAACATGGAACAGAGGTAAAACATGCTAGATAAACACCAAATAACCTCTGAAATAAAGCCAAACAAAGCTAGGCATGCATGCTTCCCTTATGAGCCAAAACACAAGCAAATGAGACACAAAGGGAGAGGGGTGTCCCTCCCCTATGCAAGACCTCAAAATCCCTTCACCACCACTGAAAATCCTCTGGATTTCAGTGGTGAGAAGGTCAATACACGAAAGTTCCCAAAGCTCAACAAAGAAGGCACAAAATAGGCCAAACAAGGCCTAAGAGGGGGGAGGTCGACCCCAAACACAAAAATGACCTTAATGAAACATCTTAAACATGAAAAATCAGAACTTTTATCAGTTATACACAAAGCTCAAAACAGCATGCAAAGTAGGTTAAAAGCTAGTGCAAGAATGGGGAATATAAAGCAATAGTGCTCACCCTTGAAGAACACTTCAAGAACCAAAACTCCAGCCCCCTTTTCTGATCAAAACCAACTCAAAAGCTCCAAGAACAACCTCTCAACACCTCAATAACCAAGGTATGGTGTAACACTAGGTGTCTTAGTGCAAAACTAAGAACAAAACTCGCTTTTGGACACTCTAACACACACAAATGTAGAGAGAGAGGGAGATATAGGGAGAGTGTGGTGTATATGTCATATATATCTCTGATTTGCTGAACCCCTTCAAAGGAGAAGAAAGGCCTTCTTTTATAGAGCAAGACAAGGGCCTAAACTTCTTAGAGAAGCTAAACAAAATGGGTCAAAAGGGGTCAAGCTTTTTAAGGAAGCTAAGACAAAGGGTTCAAGCTTCTTGAGGATGCTAAGACAAAGGTCCAAGCTTCCTCAAGAAGCTAAAGCAAAGGGGTGCAAGCTTCTTCAAGAAGCTTAGAACAAAAGGGTGCAAAGGGTGCAAATCCTCCATACACGTGTACGGAGGACAGATCTGTGTGCTCCAGCTGGCACAACTGGCATGCACAATGCCTAAAAAAGGCAAAAAAGAAGTCCCGGCTAGAAAGTATGGCCGATTGACCAAATTAAAGGCCGGCCGACCATCAAAGGTGCCAACCGGCCATCACCAATGGCCGGTGGCAAGAGAACATGGCCGGTGACATCATGCCTTGGCCGGTGGGATCCGGGGATGGCTAATAAGCCATTCTCTGCCCTCAGAAGCAAAAACTAACAAGTTCTTGGTTCAAAACCAAGCACAGAACAGTCCAGTTAAGAGATCCTGAGGCAAGGCGCGCGGCCGAGACCTCCAGGAACTCAAAACGAACACGAACATGGATGATCATCAGCTGTTCAAACGATGACGTCCAAGTCTTGAGGACGGTCAAAAATGGGGTGTCTACAGTTGCCCCTCGTTGACAGAACTCGAAAGTCATAACAATGACGGGAGTGAGTGTCAAAGCCCAGAGATGACCTATTTTTGACAAGGCCGAAGACTTAGACAAAGCATACGAGCTATAGATAAAGATATGCGCCCGAGGGCAGGGGCAAAATGAAAGACAATGCACAAAGCTGAGCATAACTCATGATCATGCAAAGAAAGCTGTAACGAAGCATAACATGCAACAGTTTTAAGCTAGCATAAACCAAACTACACTACAATGCAGAGAGGGTGTAGGAGAATCATTCAATTCTCGCTACGTCTCACACGAAGGATACAATACCTGTTTGGTTCATCTAGTCATGCGTAACAATGCAATTGAAAAGTGTGTGACAACGCATGTGAAGAATACATAACAATGCATTTGAAACAAGCATGACAATGCAAGTAAGATATGCACGACAACGTAGGTGAGGAGTGCATACCAATGCATTTGACACAAGCATGACAATGCAAGTAGGGCATGCACGACAACGCAAGCCGAGTGGGATGCATAACAATGCAGTTTGAAATAAGCATAACAATGCGAGAAGGTGCATAAACACATGTAAGTAAAGCATACGTGGTAGCGCATACAATGTGTGAAACAAGAATTGAAATATACACATGTAAGCAAAGCATGCAGTAACGCATGCAATGTGTAAAGCAGGAATGAACACATGTAAGTAAAGCATGCAGTAACGCATGCAATGTGTAACCACCTGAAAGATACATATACACATGTAAGTAAAGCATGCAGTAACGCATGCAATGTGTATAGCAGGAATGAACACATGTAAGTAAAGCATGCAGTAACACATGCAATGTGTAACCTCCTGTAAGATGCATAAACACATATAAGTAAAGCACATGCAGAAACGCATGCAATGTGTAAAGCAAGCAAGGTATGAACACATGTAAGTAAAGTACACGCGAAAACGCATACAATGTGTATAAAAGGAACTTGAACACATGTAAGTAAAGCATGACGCGACAACACATGCAATGTGTATAGGAACTTGAACACATATAAGTAAAGCATAACGCGACAACGCATGCAATGTGTATAGAAACTTGAACACATATAAGTAAAGCATAACGCGACAACGCATGCAATGTGTATAGGAACTTGAACACATATAAGTAAAGCAATACGCGACAACGCATGCAATGTGTATAGGAACTTGAACACATATAAGTAAAGAATAGCGCGACAACACATGCAATGTGTATAGAAACTTGAACACATATAAGTAAAGCATGACGCGACAATGCATGCAATGTGTATAGGAACTTGAACACATATAAGTAAAGCAATACGCGACAACGCATGCAATGTGTATAAAAGGAACTTGAACACATGTAAGTAAAACAATACGTGACAACGCATGCAATGTGTATAAAAGGCAAAAAAAGGGGGCATATTCAACTGAAGCATGGTAAAGGCATGTTATTCATGATGTTGAGATGCAAATTCAGAACAAGACGAGGCATTGTGTAATGTGAAACGCGTAACGAGCGTGACAATTACAGTCAAAACAAAACAATGCAATACCACATGTTTAAAGCAATTTACGGAATCTGCAAGTCATATAAAAGGATACGAGAAAGGATACTCTTTGCGCGCACCGAGCATCACACACAGAAGACATGGCTCGAGGTCAACACGAAGGCCAGTTAATGTTCAAAAGTGCACTTCCTTGCACTGTCTCGAGTAATGAAGGTGCCAAACCATATAATTGACCCGAACAAGGGCGCGGGAGGTGCATCGACCACAAGGGGAGGCCACCGGTATTAACCCAGACACTCTGCTGCCCTTCTCCCCTTTTGCTTTACTTTCCTTTTTACTGGTAGTTTAAGCACATTGTACTGCCGCGGACAGATCTTACTTTTTCAAAACTGTGTATATATTTTTTTGCAAAAAACATGATGGAAATGAAACAGCTATTTTGGTCCAAAAAGGTGTTACACTTGTACTTTTCATGCATCGCATCGCATTACATAACAATGTAAATGAGGTTTGAATCTTTATTTGAAAAGTAAGCGTTTGCCTCGTAATAATCAGGTAGTGAGCTGACTAACAACAAAAAACAACTCAATAAGCAAAACAAAGAACTCGATAAGCCAACCAAGTGTAAATACAACTCGATAAGCAAAGCAAAAACTTAGAGAATGTGAAATACAACTCGATAAGCAAATGTACAACAACTCGATAAACAAATAGACGTGACTTCGCAAAATCACCACCGGAAGACATTGGGGAAGGTTTCGACCACAATTCCTCAACATGCTCAACTTCTAAATAGCTAATGGAACAAGAGGGAAGGCCATCGGCCATAGGGAAAGGACACCGGCCATAATAAATTGCCATCGGCCAATAGTGGTGGTCGGTCAGCACTATTTTTGGCCGGTCGTCCATAAATGGCAAGAACCACCAGAATGCTGACAGCTGTCTTCCACTCACACCTTATCCCCTACAAAAAGCCTCAACTTCGTAGTTTTTCTCAATTCAACACTGATTTGCTCCAAATGGAAGAGTTTCTTGCCCAAAATCTCATAGCTTGGATTGCCAACTTGGATGGCTCGGAAAGGCTGAATTTCCGAGGCTTCGACATAAACGCACTATTCACTCTGAGTCGTACTCCACTGCACTTTCCGTTCCTCCATGCCGCGGCAAGGTTTTGGAATCCGGTAACACATGTCTTTAGCTTTGGCGGGCAAGAGGTATGTCCTACCTTCGAAGATTTCCAAGTTTTGATGGAATCCGAGCGCAACGAAGAAATCTTACCCCAGCTCTGCTTCAGTCACGCCCAAACCTTAGGGCGAATGTGTGGGCTCACGATGCATGACGCTCGATCTTTGATTGGTGACGGAATGCTAGATGTTCCAAGTTTGATTTGCCGGTTTTCTGATGCTAGTGACCGCGGTGACTATCATTGGCAGGGTTTTCGGCGACATGCCCTCTGTTTGTGCATGCTATCTCATTTCTTGCTTGCCTCGGGCTCCGGAGGATCTAGTGTCCGGTTGATCGAGGTTGCCCAAGGCTTGAAGGAGGGCAAGAGCTTCATTGCCATGATATTGGCCGAGACATTGATGGGCTTGGACGCTTTCCATCGCCAGGAGACGACCAGATTTACAAGGAGTCCACTATTGCTGCAGGTAATGTTTCCCACCCAATCTTACATATGTATTGCTCACATCACTCGACCCTCAGGCTCGATTTTTCTCACCAAACCCTTTTCTCACTTTTCTCTCATCGTACATCTCTCTATTCTTTAATCTCTCATTTTTCATCCCTCCCCAGGTGTGGTTGATGGATAAGTTGTAGGTTGTGGACTCTTGCCCAGCATACTCAGCTCGTGGCTACTTCTTCCGATGTCGTCTAGTCGATTCCCTAGATGAGGGATGGTGGTTTGACTGGATGTGCAATTTGTCCGCAGACCACATTGCTTGGCACTGTCTTTGGCTCAGTCTACCAGCAATGAGTTATAGCATGTCCCGGCAGTCTGGGATCCAGTTGATTGGCCTGACGCACTGCGTGTTCTACTTTCCTTTCCAGTTCTAGCGCCAGTTCGGCCATGATCAGACTTGCCCGCCAGAGGGGATAGAGTACCCTGCTGCATTCCCGGTCCGAGGCGCACAGCTTGCTCGGTATGCCACGGCATGGAGGACGAGAGAACTCCTGGCCCCCGCTCCTACTTTCAGTTGCACTTTGTCTGATGAGTGCATAGATTGGCTCAATGAAGAGGCACAGATTGGGCCCACTTTGGCGTCAGAAGTTTCGACCAGCTCTGGGAGGGGGCACAGGGACACCTGACTTAGCTATGCCCCGGATTTCTTGCTTTATTAGTACTTTCAAGTTTTCTTTATTAATGTAACCAAAAGCAACTTCAATTTGTATGCAAGAGCAGGAGGACTTTGTATTGAAATCAATAAAATTGAAGGTTGTGGGTACTGAAAATTTTCCACTTTGGTCCAAAAATGGTCTAAGTTGTAAAAATATTAATTTGAGCAAAATCAACTTTTATTAAAACTTTTCAAAACCATTTTCGATATGGATCAGAACTGGACACGCCTAAGATCTGTCACTGAGATGCACAACCCTGGATTCCAGTAACTGGAAAGTTGCCCCTAGTCTGAGTAGCACTGCACCGGAGATCACAACCGAACTCTTGAATGCTGAATAGACAAAGATGACAGAGATGATCAAATGGACAAAGTTGATCGGGGAAAAGTTTATGGCTGAACTTTAGAATGAAGTTGCCTACGTATCCCAAAGATGGGAATCAAGTCTTACGTAGTTCAAGCTCGGGTTCACTAGAGTATTTTCACTCTCCTTTTACGCTCTAACTTTTGCCAAGGCCGCCCTTTGCGGGTTTTCAACCTTGCGAGCTCAGTTTTTATAATTTCAAATTTTTATGCTCTAATTTTTGCCTAGGTCGCCCTTTCAGGTTTTCGGCCTAGCGAGCCACTCAATGGTAATATTTTTTTAACTTGTCCATGTTGAGCGGCTGTGAGAACTCTAGGCCATCTAAGTCCATCAGAACGACAACTCCACCCGACCAAATAGACTTAATGATGTAAGGACCAGTCCAATTGGGTCTGAACTTGCCCCTAGGGTCGTGGATGGGAGCTCGGTTGTCTTTGAGCACCAAATCTCCTTCTTTCAGATTCCTGGTCTTAACTTTCTTGTTGAAAGCCCTGGCAATTCTGCGCTGATAACCTTGAACATGGTACAGTGCTTTCAGTCTGCGCTCGTCAAAGAGCATGAGTTCCTCAAATCTGCTCTGTTGCCAATCTGCTTCGGCTATCTGACACTCAGCCAGCACTCTCAAAGATGGAACTTCAATCTCGATAGGCAGAACGGCCTCCATCCCATAGACTAATGAATACGGAGTCACCCCAGCAAATGTTCTAATTGAAGTCCGGTAGCCCCACAGAGCAAATGACAACTTATCTGGCCAGTCCCGGTAGGTTTCCACCATCTTCTGCAAAATATGTTTGATGTTCTTGTTGGCGGCCTCAACTGCTCCATTGGTTTGTGGCCAGTATGTGGACGACTTATGAAAAGCCACGTTGTATTTTTCCAACAAGTCAATCACTTCTTTCTTGAAGTGGGAACCATTATCTGAAATGATCTCATTCGGGACCCTGTAGCGACAGATGATGTTGTTCCTGATGAACTTTGCAACGTGCGAAGCTTTCAACACCGCATAAGATTGGGCCTAAACCCATTTCGTGAAATAATCTATCGCGACCAGAATGAACTCATGCCCATTAGCCCCCTTCGGAGTGGTAGCCCCGATCACATCGATTCCCCAAACTAAAAATGGCCATGGCGAAGTCATATTGTATAGCTTCGACGGCGGGATGTTCATGTGGTTTGCATGGATCTGACATTTGTGGCATCACCGAACAAAGCTGATACAATCCTCCTCCATGGTGGACCAGTAGTAACCCTGTCTGAGGATCTTCTGAGCTAACATTACCCCATTCATATGCGCTCCATATTCTCCTCCATGGATGGCCTTCATCAGGCTCTTCGATTCTTCGGCATCAACGCATAACTTATGCATTCCCGGATGACCTCTTTTATACAGTTTACCTCCACAGATGTTGAACTGAGCAGCCATTCTTCTGATTACCCTTTTATCCTTGGCATTTGCCCCTGGTGGATACGCTTTTCTTTCCAAGAAGTTCCAGACATCATAATACCAGGGGTTCTCATCTTGGACTACTTCTATGGCAGCAATCGACTCATAGGCTGGCGCAAATTTCTAGTCAATGATGATCGGACGCATCCGGACTCCAAAAGGGATGTCTATCATAGAAGATAGAGTTGCTAATGCATCTGCGAACTTGTTGTTCTCTCTTAATAGATGAGCAAAGTTTAGTTTCTCAAACCGAGGAATTAGCAAGTCCAAGGTCTGGTGATACATTATCATCTTTTCTTCTTTGACTTTCCAATCTCCTTTCGCTTGAGATACAACAAGGTTCGAGTCCCCAATGATGTCCAACCGTTTTGCCCCTAGTTCTAGGGCTGCTTCTAAACCAGCAATGCATGCTTCATATTCTGCTTCCTTGTTCGACACCTTGAACCGGAGTTTAAATGCTAGAGGGATACGGGACTTGTCGGGTGCTATCAGCAACACCCCTACCCCATACCCGTACTGGTTTGACACTCCGTCAAAGTACATCGTCCAAAATTTGTCGTCGATATGTAAAATGGCCTCATCTGGGAATAAGTACTCAACTGCTTCACCTCCTTCCACTGGATGATCGGCTAAGAACTCTGCTACCGCTCTTCCCTTGACTGACTTGCGCATCACATATTTTAGATCAAATTCGGAAAACAACAGCAACCAACGAGCTAGCCTACCCGTAAGTGCCGGTTTCTCGAAGAGATATTTGATGGGATCTAATCTCGAAACCAACATTACAGAGTGAGCTAACAGGTAGTGCCGCAGTTTCCTGGTAGCCCATACCAAGGCTAAGCAAGCCTTTTCCAACGGTGTGTAGCGGGTTTCATACTCCAGCATCTTCTTGCTCAAATAGTAGATAGCCCTCTCTACCTTATGCTCTAATTCCTGCGCAAGCATGCAGCCCATCGTGGTTTCAGTCACTAAAAGGTACAAAATCAACGATTTTTCCGGCTCAGGCGGCGACAGCACGGGTGGGTTCTGTAAGTATTTCTTGATCTGTTCAAAAGCAGCTTGGCATCAACCGTCCCATTGGAACTTCTTTCATTTCTTCAGGAGACCAAAAAGTGGTTCACAAGTCAAGGTTAATTTTGAGATAAACCGTCTTATGAATTGCACTTTACCCAGAAAGCCTCGCACCTCCTTTTCAGTCCTTGGTGGTGGCATTTCTAAGATGGCCTTGATTTTGGAAGGTTCGACTTCGATACCTCTCTGTGTAATTAGAAACCCCAACATTTTCCCTGCTGTAACACCGAACGTACACTTCTGAGGATTCAGCCGCAACCGAAATTCTCTGATCCTTTGGAAGAACTTTTGCAAGGCGGTGTAGTGGCCCTCTCTATCTTTGGACTTGACAATCATGTCGTCCACGTACACCTCAACCTCTTTGTGGATCATGTCATGCAATATTGTGGTCGCGGCTCGTTGATATGTAGCTCCAGCATTCTTTAACTCAAATGGCATTACCCTGTAACAGTAAGTCCCCCACGGGGTGGTGAAAGCAGTCTTCTCCCGGTCTTCAGGTGCCATCAGTATCTGATTATAGCCCGAGAATCCATCCATGAACGAAAGCAAAGCATGCCCCGCTGTGAAGTCTACTAACTCATCAATATGCGGCAAGGGAAAATCGTCTTTCGGATTGGCTCTGTTCAAATCCCTGAAATCCACGCATACCTGGACCCTGCCATCCTTCTTCGACACCGGAACGATGTTGGCCAACCAAGTTGGGTATTCAGATACCAGCAAGAACCCTGCGTCAATTTGCTTGGTGACCTCTTCCTTAATCTTGAGAGCCCAGTCCGGGTAGATCCTTCTGAGTTTCTGTTTAACGGGTTGGGCCTCGGGGTCAAGAGGGATCCGGTGCTGTACAATATCAGGATCGATCCCAGGCATGTCTTCGTAGGACCACGCGAAAACATCTTTGAAATCTTTTAATAAAGCGACTAAGCGCTCGCGTTCCTCCAAAGACAACGTGGACCCGATCTGGACCAGCCGCGGGTCCTCCTCAGTACCAACATTAACAATAGTGATTTCATCAACTAAAGGTTTAACAAATCTTTCCTGTTCTTGATCAATTAATCGTTGCAAAACCTGAGGAATTTCTTCCTCGTCGTTTTTATCAAAATTTTGAAAGTCCTGATTTAAGCAATAAATCAAAGGCATAGAAAAGTACTCAGAAACCACAGCCACATCATTCTCATTAAGCATTACCAAATTGTCTGATTCTTCTGTTACAACAGACTCAAAAGAGAAAGAAAACGACGACCTAGACAGGACTGTGGTATCCGGGTTATCACCCCCAGGAATACCGGACTCAGACTCAGTCGAGCTGGAACCTGATTCCGATTCAACAGATTCGGAGGAATCAGATTCCGGCTCACTACCTGACCCGGTGCTGCTTGACAAAAATCCCTCCTCGTACTGCCAGATGAGAGAGGGTGCGATGGATGCATCCAAAATGCTTGACGGTAGGCCCACAGCCATTTCATTCCCGATCATGGACACTGAGAAGTTATCCCCCAAGCACTTCTGTACGATCGGAGGATCTGAAAGTAGACAAGCCAGTGCTACCCCCATTTCAATTTCAGCGCTCTCGGAATTCACATTTTTGCACTGCTCAACCTCAGCTGTTCGGTCTGTCTGCTCTTCGGCAACATCATCCCCGGATAACTGCAGGTCAAAGAAGATCTCAAAACCCGGCACGCGCTTCCTCTCCGCATTCAGCCATGGCTCTGGGAAGCCAAAAAATGGAAAGTCCTCCCCCTCCCGGACAAAGCGTCCGTTTAAGGTACCCTGGATGGGTCGGTGCATTAACTCAAAAGGCTTCCCCGCCCGCTTTGCTCTGGCTCTCCTAGCCATCTCCTTGCCTTTTCTCACCCAATCCTCTTTGGTGGGCAGATAATCCAAGCCAAAGGTATGCGGGTTGTGCGGTACTTCGGCCGATACTGCAAGGCCCTTCCGGCCACTCTTCCCCAATCCCATCCCGGAGATGTGTTGAAGCCTGTTCATGAGGTATATCGATTGTGCGCTGACATACACCCCCTCATCAACAGCCAAGATGTTTTGCACGACTCGAGCCTCAGCCAGAGTAAACCCCGATAAGAACACATCCTCCGTGCCACGCTCGATTTCCAAGACTGGTGTAGACACTTCTGGCGGTGGATGGATTGACGAATTCCTGAAAACAATAGCTACCCCCTTCCCGTAAGGGTACTTCAACATCTGATGCAAGGTGGAAGAGACTGCCTTCACTTGGTGTAACCACGGCCGTCCCAAGAGTAGATTGAAGGTTGCAGGAACGTCCAAGACATGGAATTCAATGTTGTGTTGTCCTGGACCAACCTGGGTCTGAATTTTGACAGTCCCCATCACCTCTCTGCTTGTATTATCATAGGCTCTGATCACTTGAGTAGTCGGCACGAAGTCCGCGAGCTTCAACCTGATTGCATATGTCGTCCTTGACGGGCACACATTAATGGCGGATCCCGTGTCGACAAGAACCACTGGCACCCACTTGTCTCTACATTCCACAGAGATGTAGAGGGGTTTGTTATGATTTGCGCCCTCAGGCGGTAGTTCTTTGTCCGAAAAGGTTAACGTTGAGGAACCTCCTCCCGGAAAAACCAATCCAACTAGCTGCTCCGGCGTGGTGTCTATCGAGAGTTTGGCCTTGTCCATAGCAGATAGGACAGCCTGTCTGTGTACTCGTGAAGCCATAAGCAGTCCTCAGATGGAGATGTCTGCTTGTATCTTTTTCAACTGTTTCAACATAGCCTCTTCTTCGAGTTGTTTCTCCTTTTGCTTCTCCACCTCCTTGTCCTTCCCGGACGCCTCTGGCTGATCTAGGTGTGGGGGCTTGAAATACCACCCACTCCTAGCCATATGGTCGACTTCACCAATATACCTGGTATCATCCGGTTGATTGCTCCCCCAATCCTCATCTGTGTGGGCCAGACATAGATCATCATCCTCCCACCACATTCCATCGGCAACCGACAGACACCTGTCTAGCTCCGGTATGACTGTCCTTGTACTCGTAGTACCTTCCGTCCACATACTCGCAGCATTCTCTGTCCTCATGCACACAGCACTTTCAGTCCACTCGAGGGCTTTAGCTTTCCTGATTCTCTCAGAATCCTCAAACCTTTCCTGTTCCAACTGCGTCAATACAGCTGGCTGTTCAATAATTCCTGTATTCAAAATGCCCAGATCCCGAGCGAAATTCTTGGCACCGGCGCTCTCCGGCGATGCATTCTGACTTCCGGCCCTTCCGGCCACAATTGATGTTCTTGCCCCTGACGGGCCCTGTTCCAGTTGAGTTTCTTCAACAATGTCTGGTTGGTCATCAAGCTAGCCGGTAACTTCTGTTGATTCCTCAAAATCAAACCAGTTGACTGTGCTGTCCCCCGGGTCTTGTTCGTCGAAAAACTGGAGGTTAGCAAAGTCCCCTTCCAGAGTTGCTAAGTCATCTTGCCTCTGATCAAGCCCATCCCCCTGCAGTACACAAATTTCTACCTCCACCAGCAATTCCACATTTAGTCTTGTAGACACCCCATTTTTGACCGTCCTCAAGACTTGGACGTCACCGCTTGAACACTCGGTGATTATCCATGTTTGTGTTTGTTTGGAGTTCCCGGAGTTCTCGGCTACGCGCCTTGCCTCAGGATCTCCGAACTCGACTGTTTTGTGTCTGGTTTTGCACCAAACACTTGTGTTTTGCCTTGGAGGGGCAGGGAATGCCTTGTGAGGCATTCCCACACACCACCGGCAGTGGCTAGAGGCCACCGGCTGGTTTTTGTTGCCACCGGCAATATATTTTGCCGGTCGGCACTCTTTGTTGCCGGTCGGCACTCCATTTTGTCAAAATGACAATTTTGAGCGGCCGACCACTGTTCATCTACTTTTTGTAGATATTTCTTGCCAACTGTGATAGCTGGCACCCACCCCATTCCCCTCCATACACGTGTATGGAGGGATTTCCCTCTTGGCTGGCTTGTTTTGTAAGCTTTACAAGAGGGAATTGCCTATATAGGAGAACGTCTTCTCTTGGCATTAGGGTTAGACACTTGTTAGACATTTTAGGCAGCTTTGGAAAAGCTTGAGTTCTAGGGTTAGGGTTAGATATATTTTCTATCTCTATAAGTGTGTGTTTTGTGCCATTTTTGCTCACACACACACACATTAACACACCATCTCTTAGACTTGAGACCCTTGGAGGCTTGTTTGAGTGTTTTGGAGGTGGATTCAAGCCAAGAAGGGCTGTTGGACCATCATTTGTGAAGGTGGTCTTCAAGGGTAAGAAACTTCCCTTTTATTCCCCATTTTTGCATCCTATTTCTACCTATCTTAGAGCTGTTTTTGTGTTTAGTGTATAACATAAAAAAGTTCTGTTTTTAGGCCCTCTTGATTGTTTGTTAAGATTGTTTTGTGGTTTGGGTGTGTTTGACCACCCTTAGGCCTTGAAAGGCCCCATTTTTGTGCTATTTTGTGCAAGTTTCGAGACTTTGGTGTTCGGGCCTCTTCACCACTGAAATCTTGAGGGATTTCAGTGGTGGGAATGGTGCCTTGAAGTCTCCAAAAGGGGAGAGCCACCCCCTCTCCTTGTTGTCCTTGAAAGGACCCTTTTTGGTCTCTTGAGGGAGCATCATGCTAGAGTGTGTGTTGATCATGCCATGGCTGTATTTTATGCTTATATTGCCACGTTGCAACCTTGTTGTGTGTTGGTTTTGGTATACCATGCATGCCTTGCATACCTACCTTGTAATGCCTTGTGATTGCCTTAATATGCCTTAGGTTGTGTGCCTTTGTTTTAGCATGTTTTAGGCTTAGATTTGTGAAGCTTTTGTGCTTATTTTGCCATGCTTTAGGTCTGTCTTAGGTTGTTTGAGTCGACCCTAGCATGCATTATATAGCCTCTTTGCATTTTTGGGCTTGTTGGCCTTAAGTATGTAAGTGTATAGCATGCTTTGTTTGCTTTGATTTAGTGGATTGGAGTCATTTTTCATGTTATTTCAGTCCCTTTAACATGTTTGTATGCTTGCCTTGCATGCCTCTTTAACGCCTTACGAGCTTGTGTTGTATGCTCCTTGAAAGTGCATGTGTGCATGCTTTTGAATTCAAGCCATTTAGATGCCATCTAGGTGTTCCTCGGGTGTTGTTTAGGTCTGCCTTTGACCTGTTTTGAGTCCCCTTAGCCTTGTGAGGCTTGGTAGGTTTGACCTCGGTTTAAGCCTCTTGGCTTGCCTCAAGTACTTGGGCCATTTGCATGCTTTACTTGCTTGAATTAGTTGGTTTGGCACCTCTATTTTGTGCAATTTCAGGGCTTGTGTTGCATGCTAATTGTCTATTGTTTGGTCTCTTTAAGTGTGCTTAAGAGTTGCCTTGTTTATGCTTAAGGTGTTGGACCATGATTGCATGCATGTGTGTGTGCATTTTGGCCTTCATTTCCTTGGTTTTGGCCACTGATTTTAGGCCTAATTAGAGTTGCCTAGATCATGTTTAAGTCCATCTTTTCATTGGTTTGCCTTGCCTCATGACTCGCAAGTTTGCTTGCATAGGTTGCATGCCTAGTGTGCATTGTTTGTTCACATGCTCATGTTGCATCCCTAGGTAACATGATTAGGTTGCAATGCATCTTGCATGCATGCCTTGTTCCTTGACTTGGTGATAGGAATTGGGCCTTGGTTTGTTTGTTTGGGCTTCATTTCATTTGACATGAAAGTTGCACACTTGATTCTTTGGGCCATCATGCATGGAAATGCGTGATTGGTGGTCCGAGAATCGAGACACATGCCCCTTTGAGTCACAAACATGATAGGGGACATGATTGGTGCATACATTGCTTGAATTGTATTGCCATGCAAGTTTTGCCCTCTGCTGCTGTGAGTTGCAGGTTCTGCAGGCATTGTTTGCCGACCGGCAACATTTTCTGCCGGCCGGCAGTAAGTTATCAGCCGATGGGTTCATTTTGTGCCGGTGACCACAATTCACTGCCGCTGGTAATCCTACTCCACCGGTGTTGATTCCCAGTATCCAGAGAGGCATTCCTGAGACTTTGGCAGTCTTCAGAGGAGCAAAGCAGGGAAAACAGAGGCAGACTATGCATGGCAGTGCGATTCCGAGCAAGTCCCGAACATGCGCTGCATCTGACCCGCTTCCCGAGGGGTTTACTGTTTTAATTAGATTGATTAATTCGTTTAGTTAATTTAATTGATCTGTAACATTTAATTAGCTTGCGTAGTTAATTAATTTGTATATTCTTTTGGTCCCTCCGAGCGAGGGCAAATCTGTAATAAGCGTGTGTGAGTGGTGTGCATGTCTTCCAACCCCCACTTCTTTCTTCCCTTTTATTTACCCGCTTATGATGGTAGATTAGGGCACGTTTATTTTAGCATACCTTATGCAATGCATGCGTGCATCCATACATTTGTCTTACATGCACCGGGCTCGATACATCATACAAACCGCATTGTATCTTCAAATCTAACTTGAATACGTGCACCGAATGATTGCATTTCACATGCCATTTTAGGGTTAGCCGAGCCTATCCTAAACTGCATCTTTGTATGTGTTGCCTTAGCCACTTAACATGAACTAGGACATGCATGTTTGCTAACTAGTTTCTTGTTTTGGCACAGAGTACAATGTAAGTATTTATGCTTTAGCATATTGCATGCGTGCGAATGTTAACATGACAGTAGGCTTACCATGTGGCTAAATGCTTATATGAGATAAACTGTTTGAATGCCTGTGGGTGAAGGTTGGATTGTTTGAGTTGGAAAAACTCGTTGAAATCCGTATTTTAGCCTACTTGCGAGTAACAAATTCCAAAGCACTTTCAAAACAAACGGATATGCAATGCTTATTTCCAAATTAGGCAATCTAGTCTATACTTGTTTGCCGTGCGCATAACATAGTAATTCTAGGCTAATAATTGGAACAAGAATACATAACGTTTTTGAAAGCGGATATCATGGTTAGTAGAGGCCGGTCTTCAGACCGGGCGAGAGGGGGTGCTCATAGCTGACCTTCCCCGATCGTACCAAAGCTCCCGAGCCAAGACAACTTTGGTGATGACGGACACGTGGCCTTCGGCACCGAGTCAGGGTTTCCTAAATTTCCCATTTTAAAAATATTTAGGTGGCGACTCTGTATCTGGCAAAGCAGTCCATGTTTGGCACTTCTTTTCAAAATCTGTTTTTTTCTCAAAACGATTTGCCAGAGTTGGACTCTTTGGTTCAGATTAAGAACCGCAACAAACAAACAAAAAGGGGGAGTCCGAACTGTAACCCGTGAGTTCCCTCGCGGACCCGTTACAGTTTCTGGCGACTCTGCTGGGGATTTTAGAGAGCTTGACTCGAACTTGTGATATCCTGTTTTGACTACACTTATGTGTTTCTTTGCATTGCATGTGCATTGGTGCGCCTAGGACACCGTGTTGGCCATCTGCTATTCCTGAGCGGTTTGCTGGAGGCTTGTCTTGTCAAGACATGACCATAAGGCTGACCAGTTGCGGGCTCTGCCAGTATGGGAACACAAACCCCGGTTTTATCGGGGCACCCCTTTTGACCATTCGACCTAGTGCATATCGAAATCCATAGTGACCATTCCAAGCTAGGACAGGTTGCTTACCCGATATAGGTTGTTTGAAACCGCTGTGTGCGTAGTGAAACCCTAGCTCCTGACAAAATAGGACAGGGAAACCCTACCCCAACATAGGGGTGTATTAGCTCTCATTTACCTGCTATGTGCTTTTAGAGTGTATCTCTACAGGGAACACACATATCAGTTTGCGAGATTGGGTATCAGGCCCGAGGGCACCAGTATCAGTGTTGTTGAGAATTGGTTATGTCTACGGGTATCAGTTCAGTTTTGAACAGTGATTCTGGGGAACAGTGATCAGTAGTAGAGTGCAGTTGATCAGCTACACTCGTGTTTGATCTGTTTGGGGCTGAAATACTGCTTGTTTTCCGTTTCAGTTCAGAGATTCAGAAAGTTGATCCAGAACAGCTAGTGTCTCCTCCTTGCTGAGCCAGGACTTAGCATGACGCAGAATTCAGAAGAGATCGTGGTCATGACGGCCGCGTTGGATCAAGGAATCACCCTACACAGTGAGACTACTATTGATATGCCACATCCGCCCAGGTCGCCCGCTGCGCACCCAGTTTGGACCCCCCAACTATATCAGGCTCGTGAGCCCACCACATTCGAGCTAATGGGGATGATAGGTGATCTCCAAAGATCCGTGGCGGATCTCGCCTATGGAATGTCTGCTTCGCCACCAGCCGCACCATATGCCGGAGGCTTTGTATCCCAGGAGCCCCCGCTATTGGGACGGATTGTAATTGAACTCAGCCAACCGGAGATGGCCTCCAGTTATGGTAATGACGTACCAACTCAAACCCTAGATCAGGCTGAGGCCAGAGACAAAGGCAAGATGAAGGCAGATGCCGATCCTATCGAACAACTGCTGTGGGCAGTCGAGGCTATGAAAGCCGGGGGAATGAACAAGCAACAGATATCCGCAGTTGTGACAAAAGCTATGGAGGACGCTTTCCCCACTCCGCCTGAGGGTAGTTCCAGTCAATTAGAAAACCGGGATAGGCCCCGTCATGCCAAAACAGTTCTTCCCGCTCCCAACCTTGCATTCGGAAAGGATCACAAATCCAAGGCCGCACCCGCCGATCCGTTCGCGAGTGCATCTAGCAAGAGTGCTCAGGCTCTAAAGTACCTACCCCGAGGGCGCAGGGTCTTTCATGCTCTCTACATGCCATTGTCCAAGGCACTTTAGATCCTTGCCGAGAGGGGACACCTTAAACCCCTGGAGCCTCGGCCCCTCCCGAAGAATCTCCCTGCTACTCATGACCCTGCTCAGTACTGTGCGTACCACCAGCAGACAGGCCATGCTACCGACAATTGTTTCCGCCTCCGTCATGAGGTGCAAGATTTGATTGACAACGAGGTTATCCTCCCACCCACCTCAGCCAAGTCTATTACCACCCAGCTATTGGATTTCGAGCATACGGATACTGTGAGTATGTGATCAGGGTGGGACCACTTGCGAGCGGCGCCCAGTGTTTTTGATGTGGCGTCTGGCACGCATTTTTGAGCATCTGCGAATGCTAGTTTTGTAAAATCTGGCTTGGGTGTCGAGTCAGTCTTTGTTTTATTTTGAGTCTGTCTTATTGTCTTGAGTCAGTCCTTTTGCTTACGGGTCTATCTTGTTGTAGCAAGTCAGTCCCCTTTGTATAGAATACCAGGTGATTCTGGGGTTGTTGCCTCGAACGCCGTTTTGTAATTATCCTTTTGTTTTTCCTTTTGAGTCTATCTCAGTTGAGGAGCCAGTCACAATCAGGGAATCTGAATGAAACAACCGCGGCTATCACATTTCCGTACTTGTTGTTGTTTCAGCTAGTTGTACCAGAGGATGTGAATGGAACGACAGTACATTTCGCCTACTCTCTTGTGCCTTAAGCATCGTTGTAATGACCTAAGCTTTTCATAAAAACCCTTTTTGAACACTGCGGTGATAAAAAAAACGAAGAGGGAGGAATTCCTCGGGATTTGCAAAATTTTGATCATTTTGAGGGAAAGAGATGTATGCTACGTTTTTAATGAGTGAAATCATGCTTGTCGGCGTGAGTACTGAGAAGGATCCTGGTTTGATCCAGACTGGTTCCACACTATCTTCTGCGCGAGCGATTTGTCGCTTTCTTAAAAACTTTCAAAAACGAAATGTTTCGCGCAGTCTTGCGGAGACCTGTGTGGAATCACTCTTAAGATTGTACAGCCCAGGATCGCTCTCAGCCTCAAGATTCAATTTATCTGTTGCGAACTGGAATCCGTTCAAAACATTCAACAGTGCCATGAAACGCCTGCGTGGCCCATTTTGAGGCAGCCCTCGAGCAAGAGGCATCAAAGTCAGATCAAGGAGATCAGATCCCACCAGGCAAGGCTCGTGAAGCAACCGTGATGGACTTTTCTGCAAATCGACACAACAGTCACCCTCCTGGATACAGAGAGGCTTCAATCTCAAAACCATTTGGCATGGGCTTGCTATACTTTTTACCCTTTGAGAGGCTCGCTGGGCCGAAAACCCGGAAGGGCGACCCAGGCAAAAGTTAGAGCAAAAGAAAAATACAAAATGCAAAAAAAGAAAAAAAACAAGAAAAGAAGCAAAACAAGAAAAGAAAAGAACAAAAAATAGAAAGAAAAAAAAAGAAGAAGAAAAGAAAAGAAAAAGAAAAAGAAAAACATAGCTCGCAAGGTCGAAAACCCGCATTGGGCACCTTGGCAAAAGTTAGAGCCTAAACAGTGAAGGTTAAAATACCCGAGTGTACCTAACCGGAACTACGTAAGGCTTGATTCCCATGTTCGGGATATGTAGGCAACTTCATCCTGAAGTCCAGCCCCCAACGCTTCCATAGCGTCTCAGTCCACGTCATGGTTTTGATCACTTGTGCCTCCTCCGAATCTGATGTCTCGATTGCAGCAACCTAGAACTACGTGGTTAACTTCCTCTTGAAATCCGACCACCAACGCCTTCCAGATGACTGTGTCCATATATTGATTCAAACCGTCTTCATCTCCTCCGCGTCCGAGGGCCCGGTCGTCATCAACAAGGGCTGGCTTACAGAATGCCGCGGCATCATCCAAACAAGGGGCAACTTTCCGTTGCCATGCATTGCCATAAGTTGCCCTGAGTTGCCATCCAAACCAGGGGCAACTTTCCGTTGCCTTATCCCCCCTTTAAGCCAGGGGCAATTTTCCATTGCCTCCGATCCGAGGTTGTATATCTCGAGGGTAAGTTCCGCGCTCGTTGAGCGTTGATTGTTTGCAAAAATAGTTTTTGAAAATTTTTACTAAAGTTGACTATTTTCTCGAAAACTATTTAACTATTTCATTTTTCAAAATTGGACCATGTTTGGACCCAAAAAGGAGAATCTTCAGTGCTCACAGCCTGACTTGCATGATTTTCAAATCAAAAATCGAACAAGCATGTTAATCCGACTTTCATTTTGATCAAAACTGTTTTAGAAAACAAAGAATGGTCAAAGTGACGAACTAGGGGCACAATTGAGTCAGGTCTTCTGTCTTTCCCCCGCCAACATACTTGCCAGAAAGGCACCCTATCTACCAGAAGAAACAGCCGCGAACTAACTGTATTGGGCGTGAGCCCACAACCTCTCGTTTACCCATCAATCACCCTGGGGAGGGATGAAAAATGAGAGAATAAAGAATAGAGAGGTGTAAGTTGAGAGAAAAGTAAGGAAAGGGTTTTGAGAGAAAAACCGAGCTTGAGGGCCGAGTGATGTGAGTATCACAAATCAGAAAGGGTGGAAAATAATACCCGGAGGAATTGGCTCCTCGAGATTTGAGGTCTCTTTGTAAACATGTCCGTGTGTCGTGTCTTTTGATTTGTCGGTCTCGACTTTGGCTTTGAGTCTTTTTTGAGTGTGTCTCGTTGTGTTCAGGTCGTGTGCCTTTTGTTTCTTTGTTTGAGTCCCTCCGCTGTGTTCTGTGGTAGGCTCGATACCCCGGTTGAAAACCCTTCTTTATTTCACAAAATCGATTGTGCTCAGAATGCTGTGCCATTCTCTACATTCGTGCGGAGCAAGAGAAGAAAAGGGAAAATTTGGGACATCCGAGTGTGTTTCGACTGCAACCGTGTCAGCTTTTGTGGTCCGTCTTGTCAGATTGGGGCTGTTTGTTCAGGGTTTGCTGTGTGCGGAATGAACCGAGTGCTGTGTTATGGGCTGTATACAGATCAATCCCCAGTAGAGTATGGGCTGCGTATCCAGGTCGAGCAGTGATTCGTATGAGTTGTTTGCTGTTAGTTGGTTGGTTATCCGATTATTACAGTACAAGTGTTCAATTTTCAGACAACAGATCAATATCATTTACATTTGAGGTGTAATATGATGCAATGCAGTGCAAAGTATGAAATACGCAGGTATATACAAATGTAACACTTTTTCAGATAAAAAGTTTGTTTCCTTTCATAACCTTTTCAAGTACATAAGTTTTGGGAACAAAAATCTGCCTGCGGCAGTACAAGGTAATCTAACTACCAAAAGAGAAAAAGAAAAAAAAAACACAGCAGCAAAAATCTGTATCAAATGTCAAAAAATGGCCCCGGAGCTATCAATCCGTCCTCGCCCTCTTCCTGGGCAGAAGCCCAGGAGCATCACCAGGAGCATCGCCGTCTGAGCCTAAGCCCGAGCTGTCCCCGGTCTCCTCCTCCGACGACCCCGCCTCCGCCTCTGTCTCTGCCTCCGACTCGTCATCAGGAACTGGAGCCCGCGAGCTGCTCCCGACATGAGTGCGCCCCCCTCTGGTGCGGGGATATACTCTGCCATCCTGGGTAGAAATGGGAGGTCCAGCCGGAGCACCGCCCACCGGAGGGATCTGGAAAGGAGGCTGAAAAAGCATGAAAGGTGAATGCATCAGTATACTGTGAACAGTTTATCAATGCAGAATGCAGTGTATGAGTACAGTGTATGTATGTTGTGAGCAATTTATCAGTATAGAATGCAGTGTATGAATACAGTGTGTATGTGAATGCCGTGAGCGGTGAATCAGTGCAAAATGCAATGTGTGAGTACAGTGTATCAGATGCCGCGGGCAGTTTATTAGATGTTGTGTCGTGCATCAGATTATGTAAAGCAGTTTGTGTATGGTTTGAGGCTGTGGTCAGAAAGAACATACCGGAATGCTGTAAAGGGCTAGGAGGTCGAATGTCCGCTGTAGTATCCCCATCACGGAGGCATTCATCTCCAATGACTGCCGGGTATACTCAGAAGACGCCTGCAAAAGTATCAGATGCATCAGTATTCTGTGGAATATCAAATAAACTGAAATGAAATGACTGTACGAAAACGCAGTAATACATACCGGAGGCAAGTCGGGGACACCGACTAACTCGTGATCAGCCGGGGGAGGGGCGAAGGGGATCTGGTAGGTCGCCCCACCCTGCCCTCTGAAAGTCAGTGAAGTGGGCAGAGCAGGCCAACCGGTCCCTCGTCCTCTCTGAACTCCGCCCCTGCCGCGGACTCGAGCTCTTCTCGGCCCTCCAGCTCCTGCTCCAGCCGCTGGTACCGCAGGTCTCTCTCTCTCTACTCGGCGGCCGCCGCCCAGAGGTCGCATGATGAAGGTCCGGACGTACTCCGAGTAATCGCCCTCGCCTCTGAAGTCCTCTGCCTCCCAGCCAAGGGTGTAGTCCGCCATCTGATCAGCGGTGAATCTCTCGGTATCCCTCATATGCTCAGGAGGGTGCACCGGGACTATCTGCTCCGGTAAACCTAGGGTCTAACGCAAGAAATGCTCACCCAGGTACCAAGCCCAACAAACCGGGCCCTCCAGCAGAATCCGGTAACACGAGGTCTCGTCGGCACCGGCAAACCGATCTCGCATCATGGCTGGCAAAGGAGCCCAAGGCTGCCAGGTGATCTGAAATTGAAATACAGTTTGTTATCTACTGTTATTGAAACATGTAATGGGAAAGATGAAGCTTAAATAAACTGCAAGTAGAACATACCTCTGCGGGGGTGATGGTATCGAAGTAGTGGCGGAAGAAGCTAAATGTCTCGCGAGGCCTCCGTACGCACCTCCCGTCGAAGCGGCGCGAGAACCGGACGACGAGAGGGGTCTTTGCGTCGGGTACGGGAGCAAGCCTGGGAAAGTAGGCGTAAACCCACAACTGCAAGATAAATACCAGTGCATTTATCAAATAAAGCAGAATATAGAATAAAAGCAGAAATAGCAGAGCCATGTTTTGTGCAGTGTATTATGCAGAGTGTACAGTGTGAGCAGTGTACAGTCAGTGTAAAGCAGAGTATGTGTGTGCCGTGTGTACAGTAGACAGCAAGTGTAAAGCAGACTACAGTGTGTGCAGTGTATAGAGTACAGAAAATATAGAATTGAAATGTAAAGCAGAGAAGAAATGTACCTCCCAAGCACGCCAGTAACCCCCGAGCAACTGTCCGCTGCCACGGGAGGCTGAGCTCATATATCCATAAAGGGTGGCTAGAGCAGCGCCACCCCAGTCATAACGTAAGATGTCCCTGACGTCCACCAGTGCACTGAGTAGGCAGAGAGGCACTGTGTTCGCCCGGTCGGCGAAGATGGTCGTCCCAAACAGGAACATAAGGAAGCCGCGTGCGTATCTCTCCACGGCCTCTGGGGTCATCGGGGCTGCATCAACAAGGAAGGGCTGGACCCTGAACTGCACCTCGAACCAGGAGTATCGAACGAAGCCGAGACGCGCAAGAGGCGGTGCCGCGCCGAGCAAGTAGACCTGAGCCGCGGTCCACTCGTCCGTATCAATGTCAAAGGGGATCGGATCACCCCCTACCCCGATGCCTGTGAGCATTGAGAAATCGTAAGGGGTCATCGTCATGTCCCCAGTCGCAGACAAGTGAAATGAATCGGTGGTGTCTCACCACCTCTCCACCAGAGCAGCGAGGAGAGGTCTGCACGTAGTAAGCCTGGAGAGTCCTCTGCAGAATGCGCCAAAGCCGGCCTGGTCCACAATATAGTGAACTGCATCAGGAAGCTCGGCGTACCACTCACGAGCGACGGTATTCCCATACCCGCGGATGGTATGGGAATCTCCCTGTTTTCAAACAAATAGTTACGAAGCAATATAAAATGTACAGTCTTGAAGAAATAGTGAATCAGTGCAAATGTAGCATGCGTGCAAGTTTATCAGATTCAAACAGATACCGGGTGCCGGTGTGTATACAGTGAACTACAACGTGTGATGCGTCAGCGTGTTTGAGTGGTTCAGTGCAAATGTAGCATGCGTGCAAGTTTATCAGATTCAAACAGATACCGGGTGCCGGTGTGTATACAGTGAACTACAACGTGTGATGCGTCAGCGTGTTTGAGTGGTTCAGTGCAAATGTAGCATGCGTGCAAGTTTATCAGATTCAAACAGATACCGGGTGCCGGTGTGTATACAGTGAACTACAACGTGTGATGCGTTAGCGTGTTTGAGTGGTTCAATGCAAATGTAGCATGCGTGCATGTTTTCAGATTCAAACAGGTATCGGGCAATGGTGTTTACAGTGAAATACGGTGTGTGCCGTGGTTTGAGTGGTTCAAGGTTAGTGCAGTGTGTGCGCGTGTGAGTCTTAAACAGATAATCAGTTGCAAGTGCGTTTGTAATCGACTACAATGTACAATATATCAGTGCATCGGCACTAAGCAGTTAAAGACTGTAATCAGTTATGGCAATTGACAGTTTAAAGCATCCTACATTGCAGAAAATAAAGCAGAGAAAGAAGGTTACCTCGGAAGCGCCGGAGGATAGGTGGGAGGCAGGCTCACGTAGCAGGAGCTCGGGATCCAACGCCATGTCGAAACTCCTGAACTGGCGCAGTCCGTCGGGTGGTAGAACATGAATCGCCGGGTCGAACGGGCGCTCGCTCAACGCGAGGAGCCCGACCCCGGGATCCATCTCGTGATCCGAGGGAGTCCCACCGCGTGGAATGTCGTCCGCCATGTCGAGAATGACGAGAAAATAGTCAGAGAATGAAAATCGGGTCGGAATACGAAGAGTCAACCGAAAAGTCAACTCCCGGGAGGGTCGGAAAATGGCCGGAAAGGTCGGGATGTGAAAAGGCACGGAAATGAAGAGCGAATCGAGGGGAACAAGTCCCAAAAGGTGGAAATAGCAAAAGAAGCGTCGAAACGAAGTTTTAATCGGTCCAAAATGTTTGAAACGCGATAAACTTCGCGAATCAAACGATGAAAAGGGCGCGAGAACGCAAAGAAACGAGGAAACGAGGAAGAAAAGAGACTCTAGAGAGAGAGAGAGTTGGTTTTCGACGGAGGCTAATGAATAGAATAGGGTTTGGAACCCTATTTTTAAAACACCCATGGTGAAATGCCAAATCTGCCCCGATCCAGGAACTTTTTGCCGGTCGGCAACATTTTGTGCCGGCCGGCAGAATATTGTGCCAATGGAATTGTTTTGTAGCCGGTGGCCTCCTAGCCCGGCCGATGATCTTCCTACAACCTTGTTTAGGCCATATGAGTGGTTTTTGGTCATCATAGCTCGAGAAAGTGCAAGAAAGTGTATCTCCGACGCTCAACCGGCCCCCGTTTTGACCTCGGACCATGTCTTCTGTGCGTGGCACTCAAATTCATGCAATATTGTATCCTTTTGTATCCTTTTTCCATTTACAAGATTCAAAAGTTGCCCCGCGTGCGTTGCATGCATTCATCATGTTGTCTGGTGCGTTGCGTCGCGCCGTCATACACATCCCTCATGCATTGTCATGCATTTTATTACAAGCGTTGTCATGCATTGTCATGCACCTCAAAACATACGTTGCCTCGTGCATCATTCATGTCGTCGTACATCTCCTTGTTTCGCATTATCATGCATTTCAAAAAAACACCGTGCGTTGTCGCGCACTCGAGTACACCTGCATTGTTTTACATTTCGTGTGGCACGCGTGTCACACTTGCATTGTTTTACATTTCGTGTGGCATGCGTGTCACACTTGCATTGTTTTACATTTCGTGTGGCATGCGTGTCACACTTGCATTGTTTTACATTTCGTGTGGCATGTGTGTCACACTTGCACTGTTTTACATTTCGTGTGGCATGCTTGTCACATTTGCATCATTTTACATCTCCTTTGAGGCACGCGTACCTTATTGGCACCATCTTGCATCCTTTGAGGCACGCGTACCTCATTGGCATCATTTTGCATCCTTTGAGGTACGCGTACCTCATTGGCATCATTTTGCATCCCGTGAGGCACGCGTACCTCATTGGCATCATCTTGCATCCTTTGAGGCACGCGTACCTCATTGGCATCATTTTGCATCCCGTGAGGCACACGTACCTCATTGGCATCATCTTGCATCCTTTGAGGCACGCGTACCTCATTGGCATCATCTTGCATCCCGTGAGGCACGCGTACCTCATTGGCATCATTTTGCATCCTTTGAGGCACGCGTACCTCATTGGCATCATTTTGCATCCCGTGAGGCACGCGTACCTCATTGGCATCATCTTGCATCCCGTGAGGCACGCATACCTCATTGGCATCATTTTGCATCCTTTGAGGCACGCGTACCTCATTGGCATCATTTTGCATTCCGTGAGGCACGCGTACCTCATTGGCATCATCTTGCATCCCGTGAGGCACGTGTACCTTATTGGATTCATTTTACATCTTCGTAAGCCTCATTTCCATTGGCACGTGTGCCTCATTCTCATCGGCATACGTGTCTCATTTCCATTGGCATGTGTGCCCCGTCTTCATTGGCACGTGTGCCTCATTTTTTTTCGTTGGCATATGTGCCCCGTCCGCATTGGCACGTGTGCCTCCTCATTTCCATTGGCACGTGTGCCTCATTCTCATCGGCATACGTGTCTCATTTCCATTGGCATGTGTGCCCCGTCTTCATTGGCACGTGTGCCTCATTTTTTTTTCGTTGGCATGTGTGCCCCATCCGCATTGGCACGTGTGCCTCTTCATTTCCATTGGCACGTGTGCCTCATTCTCATCGGCATGCGTGTCTCATTTCCATTGGCATGTGTGCCCCGTCTTCATTGGCACATGTGCCTAATTTTTCATTGGCATGTGTGCCCCGTCTTCATCGGCATGCGTGTCTCATTTTCCATTGGCATGTGTGCCCCATCTTCATTGGTATGCGTGCCTCATTTCCAATTGGCATGCGTGTCACATTTGTCATTGGCATACGTGCCGTCATTTGCATTAGCATGCGTGCCTCATTCACATTATATACACATTGCGTGCATGCGTGCATTGCTTTACTTATATGTGTTCAAGTCCCTTTATATACACATTGCGTGCATGCGTGCATTGCTTTACTTATATGTGTTCAAGTCCCTTTATATACACATTGCGTGCATACGTGCATAGCTTTACTCGCATGTGTTCAATCCCACTATCTTGCTATATACACTGCGTGCGTTGTCACGCACTTTCGATTGCTTTGTCACGCATGTTGCTAACGACATTGTACCTGTTAAGTTTGCTTTCTTTGCAGGCACGATATTGTATGTACGGTTCATTCGAGGCCGGTGCAACCGGACGAGCCGCACAGGTATTGTATCCTTCGCGTGAGACGTACAGAGAATTACATAATTCTCTTACATCCTTTCTGCATTGTAGTGTAGATTGGTGTATGCTAGCTTAAAACCGTCGCATGCGTGCTTCATTACAGCTTTCTTTGCATGATCATAAGTTATGCTCGGCTTCTTGCATTTTCAGTTGCATTTTGCCCTTGCCTTCGGGCGCATACCTTGTTTGTCTTGCATGTTTGTCCAAGTCTTCGGCCTTGTCAAAAATGGGTCGTCTCTGGGCTTTGACATTCACTCCCGTCATTGTGATGACTTCCGAGTTCTGTCAAAGAGGGGCAACTGTAGACACCCCATTTTTGACCGTCCTCAAGACTTGGACGTCACCGCTTGAACACTCGGTGATGATCCATGTTTGTGTTTGTTTGGAGTTCCCGGAGTTCTCGGCTACGCGCCTTGCCTCAAGATCTCCGAACTCGACTGTTTTGTGTCTGGTTTTGCACCAAACACTTGTGTTTTGCCTTGGAGGGGCAGGGAATGCCTTGTGAGGCATTCCCACACACCACCAGCAGTGGCTAGAGGCCACCGGCTGGTTTTTGTTGCCACCGGCAATATATTTTGCCGGTCGGCACTCTTTGTTGCCGGTCGGCACTCCATTTTGTCAAAATGACAATTTTGAGTGGCCGACCACTGTTCATCTACTTTTTGTAGATATTTCTTGCCAACTGTGATAGCTGGCACCCACCCTATTCCTCTCCATACACGTGTATGGAGGGATTTCCCTCTTGGATGGCTTGTTTTGTAAGCTTTACAAGAGGGAATTGCCTATATAGGAGAGGGTCTTCTCTTGGCATTAGGGTTAGACACTTGTTAGACATTTTAGGCAGCTTTGGAAAAGCTTGAGTTCTAGGGTTAGGGTTAGATATATTTTCTATCTCTATAAGTGTGTGTTTTGTGCCATTTTTGCCCACACACACACTAACACACCATCTCTTGGACTTGAGACCCTTGGAGGCTTGTTTGAGTATTTTGAAGGTGGATTCAAGCCAAGAAGGGCTGTTGGACCATCATTTGTGAAGGTGGTCTTCAAGGGTAAGAAACTTCCCTTTTATTCCCCGTTTTTGCATCCTATTTCTACCTATCTTAGAGCTGTTTTTGTGTTTAGTGTATAACATAAAAAAGTTCTGTTTTTAGGCCCTCTTGATTGTTTGTTAAGATTGTTTTGTGGTTTGGGTGTGTTTGACCACCCTTAGGCCTTGAAAGGCCCCATTTTTGTGCTATTTTGTGCAAGTTTTGAGACTTTGGTGTTTGGGCCTCTTCACCACTGAAATCTTGAGGGATTTCAGTGGTGGGGATGGTGCCTTGAAGTCTCCAAAAGGGGAGGGCCACCCCCTCTCCTTGTTGTCCTTGAAAGGACCCTTTTTGGCCTCTTGAGGGAGCATCATGCTAGAGTGTGTGTTGATCATGCCATGGCTGTATTTTATGCTTATATTGCCACGTTGCAACCTTGTTGTGTGTTGGTTTTGGTATACCATGCATGCCTTGCATACCTACCTTGTAATGCCTTGTGATTGCCTTAATATGCCTTAGGTTGTGTGCCTTTGTTTTAGCATGTTTTAGGCTTAGCTTTGTGAAGCTTTTGTGCATATTTTGACATGCTTTAGGTCTATCTTAGGTTGTTTGAGTCGACCCTAGCATGCATTATATAGCCTCTTTGCATTTTTGGGCTTGTTGGCCTTAAGTATGTAAGTGTATAGCATGCTTTGTTTGCTTTGATTTAGTGGATTGGAGTCATTTTTCATGTTATTTCAGTCCCTTTAACATGTTTGTATGCTTGCCTTGCATGCCTCTTTAACGCCTTATGAGCTTGTGTTGTATGCTCCTTGAAAGTGCATGTGTGCATGCTTTTGAATTCAAGCCATTTAGATGCCATCTAGGTGTTCCTCGGGTGTTGTTTAGGTCTGCCTTTGACCTGTTTTGAGTCCCCTTAGCCTTGTGAGGCTAGGTGGGTTTGACCTTGGTTTAAGCCTCTTGGCTTGCCTTAAGTACTTGGGCCATTTGCATGCTGTACTTGCTTGAATTAGTTGGTTTGGCACCTCTATTTTGTGCAATTTCAGGGCTTGTGTTGCATGCTAATTGTCTATTGTTTGGTCTCTTTAAGTGTGCTTAAGAGTTGCCTTGTTTATGCTTAAGGTGTTGGACCATGATTGCATGCATGTGTGTGTGCATTTTGGCCTTCATTTCCTTGGTTTTGGCCACTGATTTTAGGCCTAATTAGAGTTGCCTAGATCATGTTTAAGTCCATCTTTTCATTGGTTTGCCTTGCCTCATGACTCGCAAGTTTGCTTGCATAGGTTGCATGCCTAGTGTGCATTGTTTGTTCACATGCTCATGTTGCATCCCTAGCTAACATGATTAGGTTGCAATGCATCTTGCATGCATGCCTTGTTCCTTGACTTGGTGATAGGAATTGGGCCTTGGTTTGTTTGTTTGGGTTGCATTTCATTTGACATGAAAGTTGCACACTTGATTCTTTGGGCCATCATGCATGGAAATGCGTGATTGGTGGTCCGAGAATCGAGACACATGCCCCTTTGAGTCACAAACATGATAGGGGACATGATTGGTGCATACATTGCTTGAATTGTATTGCCATGCAAGTTTTGCCCTCTGCTGCTGTGAGTTGCAGGTTCTGCAGGCATTGTTTGCCGACCGGCAACATTTTCTGCCGGCCGGCAGTAAGTTATCAGCTGATGGGTTCATTTTGTGCCGGTGACCACAATTCACTGCCGGTGGTAATCCTACTCAGCCGGTGGTGATTCCCAGTATCCAGAGAGGCATTCTTGAGACTTTGGCAGTCTTCAGAGGAGCAAAGCAGGGAAAACAGAGGCAGACTATGCATGGCAGTGCGATTCCGAGCAAGTCCCGAACATGCGCTGCATCTGACCCGCTTCCCGAGGGGTCTACTGTTTTAATTAGATTGATTAATTCGTTTAGTTAATTTAATTGATCTGTAATATTTAATTAGCTTGCGTAGTTAATTAATTTGTATATTCTTTTGGTCCCTCCGAACGAGGGAAAATCTGTAATAAGCGTGTGTGAGTGGTGTGCATGTCTTCCAACCCCCACTTCTTTCTTCCCTTTTATTTACCCGCTTACGATGGTAGATTAGAGCACGTTTATTTTAGCATACCTTATGCAATGCATGTGTGCATCCATACATTTGTCTTACATGCACCGGGCTCGGTACATCATACAAACCACATTGTATCTTCAAATCTAACTTGAATACGTGCACCGAATGATTGCATTTCACATGCCATTTTAGGGTTAGCCGAGCCTATCCTAAACTGCATCTTTGTATGTGTTGCCTTAGCCACTTAACATGAACTAGGACATGCATGTTTGCTAACTAGTTTCTTGTTTTGGCACGGAGTACAATGTAAGTATTTATGCTTTAGCATATTGCATGCGTGCGAATGTTAACATGACAGTAGGCTTACCATGTGGCTAAATGCTTATATGAGATAAACTGTTTGAATGCCTGTGGGTGAAGGTTGGATTGTTTGAGTTGGAAAAACTCGTTGAAATCCGTATTTTAGCCTACTTGCGAGTAGCAAATTCCAAAGCACTTTCAAAACAAACGGATATGCAATGCTTATTTCCAAATTAGGCAATCTAGTCTATACTTGTTTGCCGTGCGCATAACATAGTAATTCTAGGCTAATAATTGGAACAAGAACACATAACGTTTTCGAAAGCGGATATCATGGTTAGTAGAGGCCGGTCTTCAGACCGGGCGAGAGGGGGTGCTCATAGCTGACCTTCCCCGATCGTACCAAAGCTCCCGAGCCAAGACAACTTTGGTGATGACGGACACGTGGCCTTCGGCACCGAGTCAGGGTTTCCTAAATTTCCCATTTTAAAAATATTTAGGTGGCGACTCTGTATCTGGCAAAGCAGTCCATGTTTGGCACTTCTTTTCAAAATCTGTTTTTTTCTCAAAACGATTTGCTAGAGTTGGACTCTTTGGTTCAGATTAAGAACCGCAACAAACAAACAAAAAGGGGGAGTCTGAACTGTAACCCGTGAGTTCCCTCGCGGACCCGTTACAAGTCTAATCTGACCTGCTGGCGCAATGTAGTCACTCGGATTATACACCTCCTCAGCAAAGCTCACAACTTCCTCAGACTCTAACTCAACAATCCCATTCTCCTCCGAAGCCATCCCCGTTCCATCTTCGATGGACACCACCATTAGTTCAGGTTGGGCTCGGGAGATGTTCAACATACACAAGTCAGTGCTGTTGGGAAGGAACACCTCTGGCTTGGGTAGGTGAGAAGGAGTGATATAGATGCTAGGATCGTAAGACATGACCCCAGTCTGAATAAAGTTGATGCGTTTGGGAGGTGGAGCTTGGTTATGTGGTAGGAAAGGGTTGGTTGTGACATTGGGTTTCTCTGGAGGCATAATCACCCTATTATCAATGATCTTGAATCTCATGACGTAATCGGAAGCATTGATCGGTGTCATGACCGTGTTGTTGGTGGAAAATGCAGTACTTGGCTTGATTATGGGAGGGGGGAGTTTTTCTGGTAACGGCCGCGGCTCTAAGGGCTTTAAATGCCCTTTCCTAATCAAAACTTCTAAAGCCTTGGACAAGGACATATATAGTGGAGTGAAAGTTCTTTAGTTTTTGGGAGCATATCTAGTTGTTTGTGAACTACTACCGGACGCACTGGTGAATGGTGTAGCTGCAAGGTTTCTTGGGGGATTGGTGATGACCATGCTTACTTCTGAAGCTCTGGTAGTTGTGGCATTGCTCGTGCCTGTATTGGTGTTGCGGTTGAAGGTTCTCCTGGGTTATTCTCTGTCTTGGTCAATCAGACCCTGTTTCATCGCATCCTCAATTTGCACCCCCATCTCATGTAGATCTGAAAAGGTAGGGAAAGGGAGCACAATCATTTTCTGCATCAGTTTGGGTTGGAGGTTGCGCACAATCATCCGAATCTGATCCTTGTCAGTGGGCCTAGTGGTCATCATTGAGGCCTTGGCCCTCCAGCAGGTTACGAATTCAGAGAAACCCTCCTTAGGCTCTTGCCTTGTTGTCTCGAGATCACGGGTGGTAATCTCGATTTGCGTGTTATAGGAGTACTGTGCAATGAAGGCCTCAGCCATCCCATCCCAATTCCGCTTGACATCGTCTTCTAGTTTTGTGTACCAGATGGCCGCCACACCCGACAGGGTCCGGCCAAATAATGAAAGCTTCTGTAGTCTGGTGAGGCCCATCGGCCTTAGTATGTCTGAAAACAAATGTAGATGCACCATTGGATCCCTGGACCCGTCGAAGCGGTCGATCTGTGGCATCTTGAATCGGTCCGGCAGCATCACAACCGTGTCGGTATACCCGTCCTCAATGTCTGGGATGGACTTTACCCCTTGGGATTTCTTGAACAACTTCTCAAGCTTGCTCAACTTCAACACTGTAGGGTCTACCTCGAACTCAAAGGGAGAGTCCAGTTGATTGATAGGCGTAGGTGCCTTGGATAGTTGGGGTAGAATCGGAGGCAGAGGTGGCCCCGTTGGGATGTCTGTATCCTCTTGGACATTCTGGGCATTTGGTGCCTCCCCGGGTGCTAGAACTCCTGGTGGGGGAGGAGCCTGGTGTGAAGCAGATGCCCCGGTCTGTTATTGCAGCCTGGTAATTAACTCTGTCTACTGGGCCATGATCTCGGCCTGTTGTTTGGCAAATTCATCTCGACAAACAGTGTCTTGTTGCATGGTTCTCATGCTCTCCTGAAGCTGGCGCATCATTTCTTCGATCCCTGCCATACTGCCCTGATCTAGTTGTACTGCTGGTATATGTTCCCTTTCTGCGGGAGAAACAGGTCTTTGATCCCTACTATACTCAGGCGGGGTAGACGAAGCCCTCTAAACTGACTGCCGAACTGATATCCTCTGCCTAACTGCCCTCCGTCTAGTAACCGGGGGTAGAGAATGAAACACTGATTGTTCGTCTACCAGATCCTCAGATCGATGGAGTCGACGACCTCTAGTCCAGAGTGCTTGGGGGATATCTGCTTGGCCTGAAGCAATCGTGCTAAACTACCCCTAGCAAAAAGATAAATAAAGCAATAATAAGGAAATAAACAACCAGAAAAGCGAACAACATAACAGCTTAAATAAACACAACACACAATTGGGTATAACAACACACAGTTGATAAGCTGAATACACTGTTCTCAGACACTGATCATCGTTCCCATATCACTGCCCCCAAAACTAAATCTGATGCCCGCAGATAACTGATTCTCAAAATACTGAACCGGTGCCCGCAAGCCTGATACCCAAACTTGTAAACTGATACATGCATTCCTATAGAGACGCACTCTAAAAGCACATAGCAAATAAGTGAGAGCCAAAACACCTCTATGATGAGGTAGGGTTTCCCTGTCCTAGTTTGTCAGGATCTAGGGTTTCACTACGCACGCAGCGGTTTCAAACAACCTATCATCGGGTAAGCAACCTGTCCTAGCTTGGAATGGTCACTATGGATTCCGAATATGCACTAGGTCGAATGGTCAAAAAGGGTGCCCTGGAAAAAACCAGGGTTTGTGTTCCCATCATGGCAGAGCCCGTAACCGGTCAGCCTTATAGCACGCTTCTCAAAGCGAGCCTTTGGCAAACTGTTCAGGAATAGTAGATGGAAAACACGGTGACTTAGGCGCACCAATGCACATGCAATGCAAAGAAACACATCAGTGTAGTCAAAACAAGATATCATGAGTTCGAGTCAAGTTCTTTAACTCCCCAGCAGAGTCGCCAGAAACTGTAGACGTCCCCGAACGTCCCGGGAGGGAATCCCGTTTTGTTCATTAGGGCTCACTACAGTTCAGGACTCAATGTCACGGTCCTGTATCTAATCTCGCAGAGTGCAATGCAAGACCGATGAATCATCGAAGAGTCCAAATCCGGCAAATCATTTTTGAAAACAGATTTTTTTGAAAGAAGTGCCAAACATGGACTGCTTTGCCAGATACAGAGTTGCCACCTAAATATTTTATTTTGGGGGAATTTAGGAAACCCTGACTAGTTGCCTAAGGCCACGTGTCCGTCATCACCAAAGTTGCCTCGGCTCAGGAACTTGGGTACGATTGGGGAAGGTCACTTCGTGAGCACCTCCGCTCGCCCGATCAAAGATCGGCCTCTACTAACCATGATATCGAGTTTTGAAAACATTATGTGCTCTTATCCCGGTTATTAGCCTAGAATTCCTATGTGATGTACGCAGCATACAAGTATAGACTGGATCGCCTGAGTTGGAACAAAACATTTCATGTTTGTTTTTGAAAGCGGTTTGCTACTCGTAAGTAGGCTAAAATGCAGATTTTGCCACCCTCAAGTGGGCTTAGAAAACATGGTGATTTGCCACTATCTAGTGGGCTTAAAACTCGCAATCAATGAATTGTTCCAATTCAAATAATCCAACCTCTACCCACAGGCATTCAGGCAGTTATATCACATAAGCACTTAGCCTCGTGGTAAGCATGCTATCATGGCAGTCACTCACACACATGCAAGGATGCTAAAGCATAAACACTCACCGAGTACTCCAAGCCAAAACAAAAACTAGTTAGTAATCAATGCATGATCCTAGTTTATGTTAAGATGGCTAATGCAACACATGCAAAATGCAACTAAGATAGGCTCGGCTATTCTAAACATAGCATATGAAATGCAACAGATAACATGTATTCAACTTGGAATTGAAATACAATGCAGTTAGTATGATGCGCCGAACCCGGTGCATGCAAAACAGATGAATGAATGCAAACATGCAAACATAAGTATGCTAATTGAAATATGCCCTAATCTAACCATCATAAGCTAGTAAATAAAAGGGAGAAAGACGTGAGGTTGGAAGACATACACATACTCACGCACACTTATTACACAATTGCCCTCGCTCGGAGGGTCCGAATAAATAATACAAACTAAACAAATGATTAACTACTCTAGCTAATTAAATATTACAAAACTTCTAATTAATTAACAAATTAGTTGCAAAAAAAAGGAAGTGGCTGCTGCCCTGCCTCAGGATGGTTGGATGATGCATGCTCGATTTGCCTCGCCCGGAAACCCGTTGCCATGCCACTGTTGCCTCTATTTGCACTGTTCAACACCTCTGAGGGCTGTGAAAATCCTGAGGCACCTCTGAACTACTCCTTGATCATTTTGGGATGCCACCGGCCAAGGTAAAGATCCACCGGCCATTGATAAATGGTCATCGACCAGTTGTGAAGCCATCAGCCAGATATTTTTGGTCGGTCGGCACTGTATGTAGTCGGTCGGCCAAATCTTCCTGCAGAATCCTGTTTTGACAGCAGCAGAGGACAGACAGTGCATGGCAAGGAAATTTCAAAGCAATGTGTGCATGGCCATTCTCCCTATCATTCTATAGACTCAAGGGAGTGTGGCCCTCAGCCCTCGGCCCTCGGGCCACCAACCACGCATTTCGATGCATGATGGCCAAAAGCACCAAGCTTGCAAATCAATGTAAATGAATGCAACAAACGAGTGAATGCTTCACGCCCTATCATGTTGAGATCAAGGGCGTCGGCGACCGAGGATTGAGACGTGTTTCGTCACTTTGAGTACGAACACACCTCATTCCTCGTGTTTGGTTTGACACCCCAAACCAAACATGATGCAATGTATGTATGCAATATGGCTCAAGTGTACAAAATGGCATCAAGTATGCAATATGAGGCTAAGTTAACAAAACATGCCAAATGCAATGCAACCTATACATGCAAATATGCAATATGCCAAGCATGCAAAATGCAATGTAGCAAACATGGAAAAATATGCAATGGAACTAGCATGTGCCAACACATAATGAACCAAATATGCAACAAACGTGCGATGAACATGCAATGGTGGACTTAAACTGCAAAGGGCAGACCTTAGCCTTGCCATAAACAGTGGCCAAAAGTGATGGAAATGATGGACAAATGCTCATGCAAACATGCACACCAATGGGCCTAAAACTAAGGCATAAAGGGGAGCATTCCACTACAACTATCATGACCACACATGGCATGGATTATGCAACCAAAAATAGAGTTTCAATGCATCAAAATACACCCCAAAACCCACTGATATGGCAGCCCAAGGACTTAAACAAAAAGGCATACACCAAGGACTCAAACATGGAGCATAGGACCACAACTCTTCAAGGCATTGAAAGGGTAACAAATGCAAGCATGTAAGCATAAAATATGGACTGAAATGGCATGATAAGTGATTCCAAATCACTGAAATAGCCTAAGTAATGCATGCTAAAGACTCACACACCCGAAGCCAACAAGCTAAAATGCAAAGAGGCTATACAAAGTATGGAAAGCATGACCAAATCAACACCCAACAGAGCTTAAACATGATAAAACATGACCAAAAACTTCACAAAGCTAAGCCAAAACATGCAAGCATGGTGATCCAAATGCAAGATGCATCTCTAGGCAAAATAGAGGAATGCAAGGCAAGTGTATGGTGCATGCAAGGGGTCGATGAACCAACATGGAACAGAGGTAAAACATGCTAGATAAACACCAAATAACCTCTGAAATAAAGCCAAACAAAGCTAGGCATGCATGCTTCTCTTATGAGCCAAAACACAAGCAAATGAGACACAAAGGGAGAGGGGTGTCCCTCCCCTATGCAAGACCTCAAAACCCCTTCACCACCACTGAAAATCCTCTGGATTTCAGTGGTGAGAAGGTCAATACATGAAAGTTCCCAAAGCTCAACAAAGAAGGCACAAAAGAGGCCAAACAAGGCCTAAGAGGGGGGAGGTCGACCCCAAACACAAAAATGACCTTAATGAAACATCTTAAACATGAAAAATCAGAACTTTTATCATTTATACACAAAGCTCAAAACAGCATGCAAAGTAGGTTAAAAGCTAGTGCAAGAATGGGGAATATAAAGCAATAGTGCTCACCCTTGAAGAACACTTCAAGAACCAAAACTCCAGCCCCCTTTTCTGATCAAAACCAACTCAAAAGCTCCAAGAACAACCTCTCAACACCTCAATAACCAAGGTATGGTGTAACACTAGGTGTCTTAGTGCAAAACTAAGAACAAAACTCACTTTTGGACACTCTAACACACACAAATGTAGAGAGAGAGGGAGATATAGGGAGAGTGTGGTGTATATGTCATATATATCTCTGATTTGCTGAACCCCTTCAAAGGAGAAGAAAGGCCTTCTTTTATAGAGCAAGACAAGGGCCTAAACTTCTTAGAGAAGCTAAACAAAAGGGGTCAAAAGGGGTCAAGCTTTTTAAGGAAGCTAAGACAAAGGGTTCAAGCTTCTTGAGGATGCTAAGACAAAGGTCCAAGCTTCCTCAAGAAGCTAAAGCAAAGGGTGCAAGCTTCTTCAAGAAGCTTAGAACAAAAGGGTGCAAATGGTGTAAATCCTCCATACACGTGTACGGAGGACAGATCTGTGTGCTCCAGCTGGCACAGCTGGCATGCACAATGCCTAAAAAAGGCAAAAAAGAAGTCCCGGCTAGAAAGTATGGCCGATTGACCAAATTAAAGGCCGGCCGACCATCAAAGGTGCCGACCGGCCATCACCAATGGCCGGTGGCAAGAGAACATGGCCGGTGACATCATGCCTTGGCCGGTGGGATCTGGGGATGGCTGACAAGCCATTCTCTGCCCTCAGAAGCAAAAACTAACAAGTTCTTGGTCCAAAACCAAGCACAGAACAGTCTAGTTAAGAGATCCTGAGGCAAGGCGTGCGGCCGAGACCTCCGGGAACTCAAAACGAACACGAACATGGATGATAATCGGGTGTTCAAACGGTGACGTCCAAGTCTTGAGAACGGTAAAAAATGGGGTGTCTACACCCTGTCCTCGAGGTCCCCACTACTACCTAGGCCTAGAAAGCCATTGCTTGGAATACTACCTTTGATCTTGGGTACTTCCAGCCTACCACCTCCACTAGTTAGGCAGTTAACAACTTGGCGGCCCGTCAACTTTTGGGTTTATCTCAGGTGGATGTTCCCGCTTACCCCCGGCTTGTCCAACTGTTCTATTAGAATATGTATACATACCCAAATTTCAAGGATTGTTTGTGGACTACAGTTGATGGCATCACCCTTACCATCCACCCTAAGAATCTCGCCACTATCCTTGGTTGCCACCGCACTCGTCCCCATTGTTTCCGCTTTCAGGACTATGATAACACGCGTCCAGTCACTCATCTTATCCAAACCGATTTTCTAGACCGTGCGGGTGATGCGAGTTACACCTTTGTTCGTCACCACAATTTGCCCTCCTAGCTCTGGTTGATCGATGTCATCTTTCGACGCAATGTCATTCCTTTGGGGTATAAAGAGGAGCTTCGCGGTGCTTTCATTCGGGCTCTACACCGTTTTGAGTTCGATTATTAGATGGATGTCCTGCAACTCATTTGGGATCAGATGCATAAGATCATGACAGATGTGCAAATCAAGTAGACTCGGAGCACACAGACTTAGCCGCTTCCCTTTGCCAACTTGATCACTCATCTTTTTTGCCTCCACTCGAGCTACCGATTTGATCCCGATGAGGCGGTCATGGAGGAGGTCTTGCAGTATACTGAGCAAACTTGGCTCCACAATTTGTCTCGTATGCCTCCCCTTCAAATACAACCTCATGCCGCCCATGTTGATCCCGTGGGTTTGGGTTATGATGCTCCCCCGGCAGATACTACTCCCGGCCTTGCTAATCCACCAGCCCCGTCTTTATGACTCGTGTTGATTATGAGGCCCTCCATCAAGATCACCTTCACCTTCACCTTTACCTTCACCTTCACCTTCAACAGTCTGTGGACACCTTTCAGACTAATTTTTATCTTTCAGTAGCACTATGAGGCCTCTCAGGCCTATATGCAGCAGTCCTTCGCTGAAATGTAGGATCTTATGCGGTCCCTGTTTGTGAAATATCACCCACTACCGCCACCGGCCCCTCAGTGACACCATGCTCTTCTATGTTGTTTTCTTTTCAGGCTATGTTATTATGACTCTCTCCCCATTGTTTTTTTTTTTTATTTCCCCTTTTCTTTTTCTTTTTTTTTTATTGTATGGTATTTTATTTTCTTTTCTTATATATATATATTTTATTTTTGGGTATATATATATCTGTGCGGCTAACTCTCCTTACTCTGGTTCTTATTTTCTTGTATAGTTTTTTTTTTCCCATTATGTCTTGGCATATCAGGTCTTCCATTGCCAGTCCATGTACTCAAAACTTTGGGATGTCTCTCTAGCCTCATCTTCTATTGGCGATGACTGTTTTGGTGCTATTCTTTCCCTATCATATGTTTCCTTGGCTACTTTATTTCTTTATATTCACCAGTGAGGGCACTGCCATGTTTAGTTTGGGGGATGTGACTCATCACCTTATGTCTGCATTCTAGTTTGATTAATGAAAATTATACTTGGTATAGAGTTTATATGTGAATATGGCTATGCTACACTCTTTATCATGTTGACCATCCTAGTTTGCTTATGTCTTGGGTTGAGGGTGCATGAGTTAGATATTTTTGGATTATTCATGACCTATGAAATATGACTTCATTTTGGTATCATTGCATGAGGATTGTTGGCATCACTTGTTACTTTGTGCACTTATATGTTCACATTTGGTTGTGGGAGTTAAACTGCTTAAGATGAATTGGGGTTTGAGATACGAGCATAGGTTCTTATGAAAAAAAAATCGACTAGTTTGAGTTCGTAACCTTTTTAACTCGAGTTATTAAGCCCGTTGGGGTGTCTCTACACCTAGTGCCCTAAGTCTGTCTGGATTAGGCGTCATTGGCCTAACACTTGCTACATAAATTAATTAGAAAGTTTAAGGGACTTAAACATTGCATAGTCACAAAAAATAATTAAATAAAATGGTTGGTCTGTAGCCTTTTTAACTCAAGTTATTAAGCCCCCTGTTGGGGTGTCTCTACACCTAGTGCCCTAAGTCTGTCTGGATTGGGAGCCATTGGCCTAACACTTGTTACATGGGTTAATTAGAAAGCTTAAAAGATCCACTCATCAAAAAATAATAACAATAATAATAATAAATAAATAAATAAATAAATAAATAAAGTAGTTTCGAACCCATGTTTGATTTCAAAGATTCAAGGAACTTAGTTGTTGGAAGTTAGTTCATAAGTAAGAGATGTTGTCTTTCCTTCCACACCGAATCTCACTTTACACGAAAGCAACATGTGATGCTTTCTATCCGACTGTAATTAGATGCTATTTGTTTGTATATTTATGGGCTCATGGATAGTTTGAAGATTTGTCTAACTTGCATACTTGAAATTCGTCATAAGCGAGAGAGGTTGGTTTTGATGAAAATGGGTGGTGCCGAGTAATTGTGTATAAATTTGCCCCAAGTTTCAATTCCTTTGATCAAGTCAATGTTTGTGGGTATCATCTCTGGAAACCCTCACGAGACTTCACTTGTCCACTTGGGTAACCTTGTGGTTTAAAAGGCTTATTACATATTGTGGTGAAGTGGTTTGGAAATACTCCAGAATCCAGTTAGACATCCTCGATCCTCTGATTACTACCTGAAAAAAGGATGAACACTCCGGTCGGGGGTGCCAGAATTAGCACTCCGACGGACAAGTCAATATTCTCTCCAATTTACTTCTATCTCAAGTTATCTTTTATATTCACACATACCTCTCTTTGGCTAATCTTCTCCCTTTTATATTGCTCTTTTGGGGCCCACCCTTTCATTATCATGTCTGGGACCCCGGGTACGTCAGAAACTATTCGGCATATTCGGCCTATGGGCTAGATTTTGCTCGGCCTCGTTCTTGTCCAATAGGTTTTGATCACGCCGAGTTAGCCTTACCAACATTCTCGGCACTCTGTTTGAACCTCTTGAGCACATAATTATTCGGCCTCCACAATTGCCCCCCAAACACCCGAATAAAATATTTATTCGCGCATGTTTGGTTTCTCGGCCAATCAAAGCAAGAGCTCTCAAAAAACAGACACGTAGGTTGTACATCTTTTCATACTGATTCATCAAAGCCATCAGAGCAGACGCGCTACTTGAATCATTATAGCTTCGCTCCCCTTTGTATTTGACATTCATTTAATGCGTTTTGAAATTTGTACCTCCGTATACTTTTGAATCGAAAAGCCATTGACATTTTTTACGCCTGTATACTATTGAATTAAAAAGTTACTGTCATCCTTCGAGCATCCTTCATATCAACCTCCTTCCAGATCTCTGCAACCCCACCTCCTGCTATTTGTCTCCTTCCTTATCTTGTAAGTCCCCTCTCTCTTCTCATTTTATTCCTCATTCCAATTTCCCTGCATATTTTTTCTTTTGTTTTTTGTATACGCTATTTTCGTTTCATCTCAAATGGCGAGACATTTGAAAGCCCTTCTTTCTGAGGATCGAGTTGCAGCCTTCCGTCATCATTTTTCCATTTTAGACGACGTTCACCAATCCCTCGTTCTAGACAACATAGTGGACATGGAGAGGGCTGACACCAGCACCATTAATTTTCCTCTTTTAGCAATCGTAGAGGGTGGAGTTCGATTCCCTCTCCATCCTCTTCTTAGGACAGTCCTGCGTTACTGGGGATTAATTCCCTCACAACCAAACATGAACTTTTACCGTATTATTATGGGCATAATGGAATTGAATCGCCGACTGAGTCTTTACCTAGGAATCCCAGCTATTCGACACTATTATGTTATGGCGAAATCAACTGGTCGACAAGGTTGTTACTTTTTAAGAGCCAAGGACGTTGACCATCATTTGGTAACCATGCTCGCCGGCTCTGGCAAAAGGGTTGATGATGTCATGGTCGCCATCTGAGGTAATTGGGAATTCGACAAGGGAGAAGATCGCCAAGACCCAATTCCCAAGCAAAAAGGCAAACCAGGTTGCCAGCTAGAATTGCTAACATGTCTTAAAATAAACGTTTTATTCAGCTTAAATACTGTTCTGATCATATGTCGCTTACAGGCAACGATTTGAAACGAGCATTGCTGTCCACGGACGAAGTCGTTTTGGATCAAGTGAAGACGGTCCTTAATTAGAAAGGCCGTGCAAACCTCCAAAGATAAGGGCGTGCAGCCCATGTCTTGCTGAGATACGACCCAACTTACTCCACTTTTTTGGCTGCAAATAATATTCCTATGCTGACACACAAACGGCAGCTTACTGCGCTCATCTTCCCTAGCTACAAAAGTCTAAGGGACATTAGCATCGAAGGTTCTGACGCCGGTGGGGAGGTTGGTGAAGACGCACAATCAGAGGACCACACAGGGGACCAGGAGTTGAATAGGGAAATTGAATTGGCGTTTGAGAATATTAGCGTAGACTAATATGTCGACCTTCCTTCTACTTCTGGCCGAGTAGATTTAGTTACTCCAGAGGACGATATCTTCACTGTCTTGGAGAATCTTCCTAGAGGAGAATCTGAAGCTGAAGAGATGAGCTTGGAGTCACTTGCCTAGTTTGCCAGGTAATGAAATGCAGAGAAGATGGCGGCCAGGAGACAGGCCGGCGGGTCAGAGGGGAGCAAAATAACGCTAACTCGTGAGATGCGTCAGGAAGAAACGGCCCACGAAACAACATTGGCCGAGTTAATTCCTGAACAAAATCAAGTTAAAGTCCTGGAAGCCGATGTCACAGGGCAGAAAAGTCCTACTGACATTGTGATCAATTTGCAAAAGATGCCGATCAAAAAATGGCCGAGGGTGGATACGCCGCCCGTCGAAAATGATTTGGCCGAGGCGTTCGTCATCCAACCAAGGATGAAGAATGCACCGGTGCTTGCCAGTGGCTCGGCAATCAAAGATCCTGCTATGGCCCTAAGTATAGCTTCAGCCTTCTTTTTGTCTTCGGACCGAGCAACTTTTCGTTCTAAACCGGATGTAATCTCAATTGCTCTGGCTGCTCAGTCGACCATTTTGGTAAGTTAAAAACCTCAAATTTTCAAATAGCTTAAATTCGTATTCCTATCCAAACTAATTTTATTGCTTTTCCAGACGGCGGGAAGGCTCGCAGAGATCGGCCATCGTCATTACGGCGTTGTGGAGCGATTCAGCGTCCTTGAGCGTCAGCTAGAGGAAAAGAAAGGCAAGGTTACTGCAGCCCTCGCCGATCTGTTTACAGCGACTACAAAAGCCAAAGAAGAGTAGGCGAGGGTAGTGGCTGCTCAATAGAAAGCTGAACACGCCGATTTGCTCCACAGGGCCGCTGAAGAAAGAATAAACTTGATGGACGGCTCTCTAGAGTCGGCTCAAGAAGAAATCTCAGTGCTGAAAGGCGAACTTGAATTTGAGAAGAAGGTAACGGAGCATGCTGAAGCGAATGCTGTCAAAGACTTCGAAGCCGGCCTTCTAAAGGCCAAGGAGCTTTACACTGATGAAGCCTTGAAGTTTGAGAATCGAGGCTTCAAGCATGGATGGCTGAAGGCTTTGGTGGCTGCTAAGGTGACTCTAGATCAGCCGATTCCTTATGAACAACTAGAAGTTGAACCGTTGGAATCGGATCCAGAGGATCGGACCCTTGATCGGCAGTTTTGTAATAGATAGCCGTTATTTGTTTTTTGTTAGCAGTTCATTTCAGATGTAGGACATTTTTATGTATAAAGTGAATGTAAACAGTTTATTAATGAAAATGTCCATTTTGTTATTGAATATTATCATTAACTGTTGAAAAACAAAAGTATGTCATTTCAACTGAGATCAAGACCTGTACATCTTAATTCGGCAAAATGACAAGTGTATAAAGTGGATGTACACAGTTTATTGAATGTTATCATTAAATTTTGAAAAACAAATATCGTTTCAATTGAGATACGCCGAATATAATAAATCTGCCCTTACCCCAGCTAATCACTAAACATAATCGCCGAATATGTATAGTTCATGGGATTGGGTGGGGCATTGTAGTTATTAGGCGAAATGCTTTGAAAATAAGCCGAATATATGAATAATGTCGCCCTTGCCCTAGCTCACTACATAGAACCACTGAATATGTATAGTTCATGGGATTGGGTGGGGCATTGTAGCTATTCGGCGAAATGCTTTGAAAATAGGTCGAATAGAGTAATAATTTTTCCCTTACCCTAGCTGATCGCTGAACATAACCACCGAATATGTATAGTTCATGGGATCAGGTGGGGCATTGCAGTTATTTGGCGAAATGCTTTGAAAATAAGCCAAATAGATTAATAATTCTGCCCTTGCCCCAGCTGATCGCTGAACATAATCGCCAAATATGTATAGTTTATAGGATCGGGTGGGGTATTGTAGTTATTCGGCAAAATGCTTTGAAAATAGGCCGAATAGATTAATAATTCTGCCCTTGCCCCAGCTGGTCGTTGAACATAACCGCCAAATATGTATAGTTCATGGGATCGGGTGGGGCATTGTAGTTATTTGGCGAAATGCTTTGAAAATAAGCATAATATATGAATAATGTTGCCCTTGCCCCAGCTTACTTCATAGAACCGCCAAATATGTATAGTTCATGGGATTGGGTGGGGCATTATAGTTATTTGGCGAAATTCTTTGAATCGGTCGCTTCGGGAACGCTGTATCCGTAATTAATAAGCGACCGGGAGGGGGGGCTAGGCATGCGTGGGTCCTGTGCTGTCGTCAAATATATTTTGCTCAAATTCAACATAGTGCGAGAGGAAAAAGTGCATTGTGTCAAATTGAGGAAATTTGTATGTCAAGAAGAGTATTCTTTAATAGCAGAGCGAAGGACAGGACGCTAGCTGAACTGGATTTAGAAATGAATCGAGGAGGTGGCGAACCTGCACAAACGGGTAACAAGACGTCAGAGGAGCGTGAGAGGCGTCGCTCCCCCCATCGTTGAAGTAGGTTCCCAAGAGGCTGTGGAGTAGAGAAGTTACAAAGAAAGGAGAGGCAGTAATGAGGGAGCTCCCCCCGTTCGCAAAACGAAACCAATAGGCCACCACGCCCGTTGAGTTTTTCGATTTTTGTTCGAAATAAACTGATGACTGAAGCGGATTCGATTATCCGCGATCCAAATGTAGCAGTCGAGTTTACTCGACAAATTTTTCCGTCCGAAGTCCAGCAATCAATGGTCGGTCGGCTTGATTATGAAATTTTTCGAGAGGGCGTCCATGGAGTGGTAAAGGGACTATACACCTCTTATGAAATTGGCATGCACCTTCGTATCACAGGAAGAAAGATAGAACAAAAAGACGGCCACATTCGGAGTTTGGAACATCACGTAGAAAAGGCTAAGAACGAGCTGAAAAAAGCTAAGGCTTCCGAAACGCAGTTGGCAGGTCAAACGAACCCGATTGTGACGAAAAGAGTAAACTAGTTCCTTTTTTTATCATGCCATTGCCTATTGTGATATGGTGAGCATGTTCGCAAGAGAAGTGATAAGAACGAGGGCCTACGAACAAGGCTTTTTTTACGGCTGAAAAATTGGTATTGAAAAGACTAGGGAAAAGTTAGCTGATGATGTTTGCCGATGCGAAAATCGTGGATTTAAGCATGGATGGATTAAGGCTCTACAAGCCGTAGGTATCAATTCAGTGTCACCTCTATATCAGAATTACAAGTTTTCCTTCGAAGCTTACGACGCCGAGAAAACAGACGATGAAGAGGGTACCGAGCCAGAGAAGACTTAGATATCAATAAACATATTATTGCACTTTTGAATTTGTCAAAAGCCATATATTTGTACCTCTTCGGTGAAATAAATAAATATTTGTTATATTTCTTTGTTTAATGTTTGTATCAACTTTTGACAAATGTATGTTGGTCCATGCCGTTCTATTGCCAAATACAAAGGGCTTTCCGAATTCGGAGGATTACTCGGCTGTTTGTGGTCATGCACAAAGGGCACTCCGAATTTGGAGGCTTACTCGGCCCAAACGTGATATCTACAAAGGGCACTCCGAATTCAGAGTCTGTTCAATCGTGATCCAAAGGGCGCTCCGAATTTGGAGGCTTATTTGGCCCAAACGTGATATCCACGAAGGGCGCTCCGAATTCAGAGTCTTTGTATGGGCCAATCGTGATATCCATGAAAGGCGCTCCGAATTCAGAGGCTTATTCAGCCCAAACGTGATATCCATGAAAAGCACTCTGAATTCAGAGGCTTATTCGGCCCAAACATGATATCCACGAAGGACGCTCCGAATTCAAAGTCTTTGTATGGGCTAATCGTGATATCCATGAAGAGCGCTCTAAATTCGGAAGCTTATTCGGCCCAAATGTGATATCCACAAAGGGCGCTCCAAATTCGGAGTCTTTGTATAGGCCAATCGTGATATCCATGAAAGGCACTCCGAATTCGAAGGCTTATTTGGCTCAAACGTGATATCCATAAAGGGCGCTCTGAATTCGAAGGCTTTTTTTATTTTATTTTAAACCATTATTAACGAGACGGTGATAAAAAGGGGTATTGCATTGCGGAATTCGTAGATATGTACACGTTAACATAATAGTAAAAATTAGAAACAAACTAGCACACCGTACAAGTTGGCTTAATGATAAAATTTACGCAAATGTGTGGAATTCCAGGGGTGTGGCAAACTTCTACCGGCCATGTTTGAAAGCCGATACGCCCCTGTTTCGGCAATTGAATCAATCTGATAAGGGTCGTCCCAGTTAGGGCCTAATTTACCGTTTGTCGGATTCTTAGTAGTAGGAAGCACTTTCTTAAGGACCAATTCTCCAGGTGTATAACGACACAACTGTACGCGCTGGCTATATGACTTCGCGAGCTGCTGCTGATACCGCGCCATGCATGCAAGAGCACGATCTCGGCATTCTTCAATTAGAGTCAGATCTAAGGCCAACGTCATGTCATTACGGCTCATGTTAAAAACCTTGGATTTCAACGTGGGTAGGTCGATCTCAAGTGGGATAATTTCCTGTGTTCCAAAATACAAAGCGAACGGTGTTTCCCCAATAGATCGCCTTGGAGTAGTGCGATGAGCTCACAACACACTGGGCAATTCTTCAACCCACCTGCCTTTGGCTTTTTTCAACCGTTTCTTGATGCCGTCCAGGATCACTTTATTGGAAGCCTCCGCCTGAACGTTGCTTTGTGGGTATGCCGACGAAGAAAAGTAGGGCCAGATACCATATGTATTGCATAATTCCCGATAGACGCCACAATCGAATTGGGTGCCGTTGTCAGAGATAAGTGCTCTCGGTATGCCAAATCATGTTATGATGTTTTTCTATACAAAACGTTTAACATCGACATCTCGAATATGTGTTAATGCCTCTGCTTCGACCCACTTCGTAAAATAATCTATTGCGACAATCAGGAATCGCTTGTTCCTTGGAGCCCGTGGTAATGGTCCGACGATATCAAGTCCCCATTGAGCAAATGGCCAAGACTAGTAATAGAGTTTAACTCTTCGACAAGAAAATGAGTTAAAGAGGAAAACTTTTGGCGTTGTTCACACTTCTTTACGTAGTTCTCAGCATCTGTTCGCATGGTCGGCCAATAATACCCCTGTGTTATAACTCGGTGGGCCAATGAGCATCCTCCAGAATGGGCGCCACAGTTACCTTCATGTATTTCGGCTAAGAGTTCCTCAACTTTATCTGGGTGAACACATTCCAAGTACGACCCAAAGAGAGATTTTTTGTAAAGTTTTCCCTCCGGATCTAGGTAGTATCATAGGGCTTTATTTCACAGTTTGTAGGCTTCTTTCTTATCCATTGGGAGCTGTTCTAAGGAAAGGAATGTAGCGATAGGGTCTATCCAACTTGGTCCTGGTTCAATGATGTTAATCTGAACTGGTTTAGAAGAGGTGATGCTCGGCTCTAAGATGAACCCTACTTCGATTGTTCATTTGACTTCTGAGTTAATGGCAGAGGCTAGGCAAACAAGGGCATCCGCATGCATGTTCTGATCCCGGGTTATCTGATTCAAATCGTGGTGGTCAAATTTCGTGAGTAAGGAATTCGCCATTTTCATGTAGGCTGCCATGCGGTCATTTTTAGTTGTATACTCCCCTTTCAACTACTTGATGACTAATTTCGAGTCACAGAAAACAAGCAACCGCCGTGCACCAAGTTGAAGTGCGTTACAAAGGCCGGTTAGCAATGCTTCGTATTCTGCCTCATTATTTGATGCATCAAAGCCCAGTTTGACCGCTTGCTCGATTATTGCCCCTTTGGGGATCATGATTACTACGCCTGCCCCGCTGCTACGTTGGTTGGATGATCTGTCACAGTACATCTGCCAAATGTCTCCAACATATATTCACTAGTCAGGCTTAGGTTGCACTTAATCGGACTTGAAGTCGGCATGGCATCCCGTGAATTCGGCTACAAAGTTGGCGAGCACTTGCCCCTTGATGGCAGTTCTAGGCAAAAACTGGATATCATATTGGCCGAGTTCCAAAGCCCATTTCGAGACTCGCCCTGATGCTTCCGCGCTACAGAGCACTGACCAGAGGGGATAGTCCGTTAATACCCCTATGGTGTGAGCCTGAAAATAGTGCATCAATTTTCTTGCAGCCACCACAAGAGCAAGGATAAGCTTTTCCAGTGGTAGATATCGCGTTTCGGCGTCGACCATGGCCTTGCTTACATAGTAAATTGGTTGATGTTCCCCGAGTTCTTCCTTTAGTAGCATGGCGCTGACTGTCTGGTCAAATATCGCCAGATATAAGATGAGCAGATCGCCTGCCGATGGAGTTACCAAGAGTGGTACAGATCGGAAATAAGTTTTCAAGCCGTCCAGCGTGGCCTAGCACTCAAGAGTCCATTCAAATTCTTTGCCCTGCCGAAGTGTGTGAAAAAATTATTGGCAGCGATCTGAGGAACGACTGATAAACCTATTCAGGGTGGCGGCTATCCCCATCAACTTCTAAACTTCTTTGATCGACCGAGGGGAGCTGAGTTCTAGAATTATTGTGATCTGCCTCAAGTTGGCCTCTATTCTGCGATGGTTGGCAATATAACCGAGAAATTTGTCGGATTCGATGTCGAATGCGCATTTCGAGGTATTCAGTTTCATCTTGTACTTTCGGAGAATGCCGAAGGTCTCTACTAAATCGGCTAGATGGGTGTGCTTTTTCTTGGACTTCACCACCATGTCATGGATGTATACTTCCATGGTACGGCCAAGTTACTCCTTGAACATAGTGGTAACCAGTCTCTAGTAAGTTGCCCCCACATTCTTCAGTCCGAAAAGCATGACCTGGTAGCAATAGATTCCCCCTAGGGTGAGGAATGCGGTCTTTTCTTGATCTTCCGTATACATGGCAATTTGGTGATAACCCCTATAGGCATCCAAAAAGCTCATGCACTGATGATGTGCTGTTGCGTCCACAAGTTGGTCGATTCCGGGAAAAAGAAAACAATCCTTTGGACAGGCCCTGTTCAAATCCATGAAATCGACACAAACGCGCCAAGATCCATTTTTCTTCTTTAGAACCACAGTATTGGATAGCCATGTGGGATAAGTGACTTCACGAATTGCCCTAACACCAAGCAATCTGTCAACTTCATCAACAACGGCCGATGCATACTCCGCGGCTGACCGCCGACTTTTTTGAATGATTGGTTTGACTTTTGGATTGATGCTTAAATGATGCTGGGCCACGACTGGGTCCACTCCTGGCATCTCGTACGGTATCCACGCAAACACGTCAAGGTTACCGAGTAAGAAGGACACCAGCTCGCCTCTATCAACTTTGTTCAAGGAAATGCCATTCATGAAGAATCTGTCAGGACTCCCATTGATTTCGATCCGATCAAGATCTTCAGTTGCCTTTCGTTGGGGATTGTCTTAATGTCCTCGAGGCTCTCTCGATCCGGTATTTCAATCAAGTTCACTTCCAATTCCTTTGGTCTCTTTGCAGCAGCAATAAGATGGCATGCCTATGCCGATTTCTGAGAACCCCAAATTTGCTCAATGTCATGCTTAGTCAGAAAGCAGAGTAGTTGATGGTAGGTGCTCGGCACAACTTGCATAGTGTGCAACCAAGTCCTTTCCATGATTAGATTGTATGGTGACGGAAGTTTAACGACCATAAATTCCACGTTTACTGATCTGGTGCCCGCCCGTGCTGGTAGTGTGATCTTTCCCAAAGGATACTCGAGGTTGGCGTTGAAGCCGAACAATAGATAATCGACCGGTAACAGATCTGAATCAGTGAAGCCGAGTTTAGCAAATGTCTTGTAATACATTATTTCTGAGGTGCTACCTTGATCGATGAGAACACGCTCAATTATGAATCTGTTCACGCATACCTCGATGACGAGGGGATCAGTATGAGGGAAAGTTACCCTATCTAGGTCAGTGTCATCGAAGCTTATCCTGCCAGTTTCGTGCGGCCATTTGGCTGGTGTGATTGGCTTGGGCGGGCTAGGTTGCAGCTGAATTGTATGTATCTCGGCTGACGATGGTAGGCTATAGATCATGTGAATTACACCAAGTGGAGGTGAATCCGGCCGTAAGGCTACCGCATTCGATGGATTGTTCTTTTGGACATGTTGCACTAGCCAGCTGTCTCGTACCAACTTATCCAGGTGATCCTTTAATACATAGCAGCTGTCAGTATCGTGGCCATGGTCCTAGTGATATTCGCACCACTTATCCCTTCTCCTTATATCAGGGGGTCCCATCATCTTGGATGGCCACTTAAAGAAGGGAAGATGTTGGACTTTGGGTAGGATCTTATTGATCGGCTCCGCTAATTTCGCATACTTCTTATCCGAACGTCTTATGTGTTTGCTATCCACTTGATATTGTTCGTTTGAATGGGGAGAACATTGGTCGCTTGAACGGCGCGAATCACGCGGGTTGTCTCATTTAGTCCGAGGTTCGAGGCTCCTTGATGGCACGACGCTTATCGGCTGAACCAGACCAGATGGAGCCGATTTAATGGCTTTATGTCCGGCCTTGAAGCGCAAGGCATCGTCTTCCACCTTACAGTATTCTTCAACTTTTTTCATGAGCGCCCAAACTATTTTGGGACGTCGTCTGGTCAATGAACTGCGAAGAGGACTATTAGGGTGTAATCCCTTCTTAAAGGCAATAATGGCCATGAAATCATTATAGGCATCATCCACCAAGTTGAAACATTCCCAATATCGCGCCGAATTCTCACAGAGGGTCTCTTTTGGTTTAATTTGCATTGCCTAGAGAGAGTCAGCTTGCTTTGGTTGAACTTCGTTGGTGATGAATCTTGCCCTAAAGGATTTTTGGAGTTGATGAAAGCTTTTTATTGACACCGGCTCTAATTTATAATACCATCTAACGGTCAATGGTCCCAGGCTACTTGGAAACATTCGACATATGAGGGCTTCATCATCAGCATGCAACGTCATTGCTTGTTTATAATGACGAATGTGGTTAGTGGGATCTGATTTTTCGTCCTATAGAGTGAATGTTAGTACTTTGAACTTTTTAGGCAACACAGCCCTCGCAATGCGTCGTACGAAAGGGTCATGCCTATTCTCTTCATCCGAATCATCACTCCCATTCCCTCGCCTATGCCATACATATGGACTTCCTTCGGATGAGCTCGATACATTGACTCGCCCCTTCTTTCTGGGTTCCTGAGATGGTGAGTCAGAATCATTGCCATTATCATGTTTCTGAAGTCGACATCGTCGATCATCCTTCTTCTTTTTTGAGGATCAACCCTAGTCATAGAGTACGACCTATTGGGATTTGGCTAACTCCAGGGCCAATTCCTTACGCAAGCGCTCGTTCTCAGCCATCTTATCTTCTAGACGCTGTTTGTTTTGTTTTGCTTGATCCATGATCGTCTGCACAATCTCTTGTATAGAAGTTGAAGGTGAGGTTTGAGCTACAGGGTCGAAGTTCAAGGCCTGTCGCGCGGTGATATTCTCTGGTCCAAGCATGTTTCTTGGAGTAATCTCATCTCTTGGTGTAACATCGTCAGCAACTGTCGGAGGATCATCTATCACGCTTGTTATGGACGCACTTGAGTATTCCCACAGACGGTGCCAATTATGGTGAAGTGGTTTAGAAATACTCAAGAATCCAGTTAGACGTCCTTGATCCTCCTATTGTTACCTAAAAAATGGATGAACACTCCAGTCGAGGGTGCCGGAATTAGCACTCCGACGGACAAGTCAATATTCTCTCTAATTTACTTCTATCTCAAGTTATCTTCTATATTCATACATACCTCTCTTTGGCTGATCTTCTCCTTTTTATATTGCTCTCCTGGAGCCCACCCTTTCACTATCATGTCTGGGACCCCCGGGTACGTCAGAAACTATTTGGCATATTCGGCCCATGGGCTGGATTTTACTCGGCCTTGTTTTTGTCCAATAGGTTTGATCACGCTGAGTTAGCCTTACCAGCATTCTCAGCGCTCTGTTTGAACCTCTTGAGCATGTAATTATTCTACCCCCACACATATGCTAAATGCAATCGTGATCCCTATGAAAGTGGCTTAGATAGATTTTGCTTTATCTTACTTTACTCAAGGACTAGTAAAGTATAAGTTAGGAGGTGTGATTTGAGCCGAAATGTTATACTTTGAGGCTTCCTATCTTATATTTTTAGTCTTTGTAAGATATTTTATGCAATAAAGTGTTTTTTTATTTTTTTTATTTTATATATATATATATATATCTTTTTCAGGCTAATATCACCCCAGAGACAAAATGATCTCAAGCAGAGGCAAAAAGAGTGAAAAGTCCATCCTTGACTGATTCCGCTTAAGCGGAATTCCCAATCCGCCCCGAGCGGATTTCCCTGCGAAAAATTCCTCTTTGACTGGATCCACTTGAGCGAAATTCCCAATCCGCAAGAGCGAATTTGCTTCGATATGTGTGCACGTGTTTTTGACTCTGAATGGAATAGAGGTTATAAAAAAGAATTTTGGGAACCTGTTTTGGGATCTAAAACCCTAGAGAAAACGGCTAGAAGCTAGAGAAGGAGAGCAAATCATCAATCCATGGCCTTCTCTTCAACATTCTAAATGTTCAACCTCTTCATGAGTGGCTAAGCTTTCTTCTTAGGATTGAGATAAAGGTCTAATCAAGTATCGTGTAATTTTGTATTTTAATTGTATTTTGTCTTTGGAATTGGATCATCTTTGTATGATTATTTTTAGATCTTTTATTCAAATAATCTTTTCATTCGATTTATGTATTCGATTTCTGTGATTGAGAATGCATGATCATACAACTGTTTTACTTTCTTATATATACAAATTGTGAGACGAGTCATGCTTAGGGGAGACGAATCGTGTTGCAACCATAGTTTAGTGTAGACGATTTGTGCCGACTGAAGATGATTCGTGCTTATGTTTTGAATATACTTATCTTCTTGACGATAGTATTGGGGCTTGTAGCCACGATACATCATTATTATCTAAGTCATTGATTTATTACAATTAGATATTTTAATTACATAATATGAGATTAGTCGTGGATTTGAAATCCTAAGTTCCACATTCAGATTACTCTATTTATTTGCCCAATTATTTTAGTTTTAATTTAGATTTTCATTAGCAAAAACCAAATCATTATCTCTTCTTCAAAATTAAATTAAAAATTACCATTCAAATTAATATAAGTCAGCCCAAAGTCCTCGTAGTATGATACCTGGACAGTCTACTGAATTAGTGCTTTGTTTAGTTCTTTATTTTTGATTGACAACGACCGATCACGGGACCTGTAATAGACCCCACATGCCCAACAATACGCTTTGGTCCGAACTGAAGAGAAGTATCTTCCTTTTATCTTATTTTAGATTACATCACTTTCTTTATCTCTTTTTTTAACATTTTTTTTTTATAAAAAATCAAAAAATACTATTCAAATGTTGTAGAGGGTCAGAAATTAAGCTCCAAGTTAAGTATGGGCCTAAGTGCTGAGGTTGCCCCTTTGGGGCGACTAGGAATGAAAAAAGAGCAAGGGCTAAAGCCTAAGGGAAGTGAGCCAACAAAAGGCCGAAGCAGGTCCAACCTGCCAAGGGTCCAAACAGACTCCACGAAGGGAAATGCCTAAGTCAAGTTGCAAAGGTAACACTTGCGGCGGTCAAGTTGCTGAGGCACTTTTTCTCAGCGCCGCCATTACCTAATAATGTCAGTTTAGCCGCCATCTAAAGTTGCTAAGGGAAAGAGAAAGTCGAAGCAACTAAGTTGCAGAGACGACACTTGCGATGACCAAGTTACGGAGGTACTTTGTCTCAGCGCCGCCATTCCAACTATTGTCGGCTCTGCTGCCATCTAGAGTTGCTGAGGGAATAAGAGAACCGAAACAACTAAGTTGCAGAGGCATTACTTGCAGCACCCAAGTTGCAGAGGCACTTTGTCGGCGCCGCCATCTCCAATATTGTCGGTTTTCCCATTTGAACTTGCTACGGGAAATGACTGTCACAGCAACTACAGCCGCCATAACCAACTTCTGGAGGGAACATCCCGCCAAGGTGATAACAGCCTTTAGGAAAAGCTTCTCTTTTGCAAGTAGAGACTAATGCTTGGGGCAGATAACAAGCCCCTGTAGACACCCCATTTTTGACCGTCCTCAAGACTTGGATGTCATCGTTTGAACACTCGATGATCATCCATGCTCGTGTTCATTTTGAGTTCTCGGAGGTCTCGGCTACGCGCCTTGCCTCAAGATCTCTCAACTTGTCTGTTTTGTGCTTGGTTGTGGACCAAACACTTGTGTTTTTGCTTCTAAGGGAAGTAGGTGGCTTGTTTGCCATACCCTCAACCCACCGACCAAGGCTTGAAGCCATCGGCCCTATTTTCTTTCTATCGGCCAAAAGTATTGGCCGATCGGCACTATATTTGGTCGGCCGACACTTATGTTGGTCGATCGGCCAATTTTGGTGGCCGAACCATGTTCATCTGCTTTATGCAAATATTTTGTGCCAGCTGGCACAGCTGGCATCCACAATTAACCGCCTCCATACACGTGTATGGAGGGATTTGCCCTTTGCTTAGCTTCTCCAAGAAGCTTTGCAAATTCGATTTCTATAAGAGGAGAGGCCCTCCTCCCTTCTCAGAGGGTTTTGAAATTAGGGTTAGAAGAAGTTGTATGTCTCTATCTCTATATCTCCCTATCTCTATCATTTGTGTGTGTATTTGTGACCTAAAGTGATTTTTGTTCACACTATTGCACACAAACACCTAGCATTACACCATCCTTGGTTGCTGAGGTTCTAAGGAGTTGTTGTTAGGGTTCTTAGAGTGGTTTTGATCAGAGAAAGGTGCTGGTGTTGTGTTCTTGAAGGTGTTCTTCAAGGGTGAGCATTCTTGCTTTAGATACCCCTTTCTTACTTAGGCTTTTAGCCCTTCTTGCTTATTGTTTTAAGCTTAGTTATTAACTGATAAACGTTCTGTTTTTACTTGCTTTTGAAATTTTTTTAAGGTCATTTTGAGGTTTGGGGTTGTTTACCCCCTTCAAGGCCTTGTTAAGCCTTGTTTTAGGCCATCTTTTTTGGCCCTTGCTTTGAGCTTTGCATGGCCTCTCTACCACTGAAATCTAGAGGATTTTCAGTGGTGGAAAGGTGGTTTTGGTGTCCTAAATAGGAGAGGGTCATCCCCTCTCCTTGTTGTCTTGAATACTAGCATAAGTGGCTTATGTTGGTGGCTTGTATGCCCAGCTTGTTTTAGCTTCATTTCAGCAAGTATTTGGTGTTGTTTTTCCATGATTTACCTCTTTTTAAAGTTGGTTTAGTGGTCTCTTGCATGTACCATATGCTTACCTTGCAATCCCCTCATTTGCCTTAACGAGTATCTAGCATTTAGACTATCATGCTTGCATGTTTTGGCTCAACTCCATGAAGCTTCTAGCCTTGTTTTAACATGCTTGAGCTCTATTTTTCATTGTTTTGGTCATGCTTACATTGTTTTGTATATCTACCATGCAATCTAGCTTGTTAGCTTTGGGTGTTTGAGTCACTAGCATGCTTTATTCGGATCATTTCAATGGTTTGGCATCACTTGTAATATTATTTCAGTCCATATAGTATGCCCATGTACTTGCATTTGTCACTCCTTTAAGGTTTTAAAGGGTTTGTGTTTTATGCCTCATGAATGTGTCATTGTGTATCCCACCATGCTTAGGTCTTTGGGATGACATCTAAGTGAGTTTTTGGGCTTACTTTGACATGCCATAACTCTGTTTTTCATTGCTTAAATCATCCCATGTTTGGTTTTGATAGGTGTAGTGTAACACCCTCTTTGGTAGCCTTGCATGCCTCATGTTTTGGCATTGTCTTCTAACTTGTGTTGGCTAGTTTTGAGCTTGCTTTCGGTGTTCTTTGGACTTGCCTTAGGACTATTTTAGGTCCTCTTGGCCCTTTGGGGCTTGCTTTGTATAGCCATGGTTTGAACCCTTTGGCTAGTTTCAAGCTTTAAGCTTTCTTGCAAGCTTTGCTTATGTATTTTGGTCGGTTTGTCACCTCTCCTGACATGATTTCAGAGCTTAACATGTTTGTCACATGTCCATGTTTATCCTCTCCTAAGTGTGCTTAAGAGTTGTTCTACTATGCTTAAGTGTTAGGCCAATTGGCATGCATGTTTGTATGTGTTTTTGTCCTCGTTTCCATTGCATTTTGGCCACTGATTTGGACCTATTTGAGAGCTGTCCATTTTGGTTTAAGACCATTATCGCATGTTGTTGCATGCTTGCCTTGCATGTTGTTGCATGCTTGAGTTATATCGCATTTGGCATGCCCCTTTTGTTAAGTTGCTTTGCATGTTTGCATGTATTGTCCCTTGCATGTTGTTGCATGCTTGCCCCACATGTTGTTACATGCTTGCCTATCCTTGAATGTTGTCACGTGCCTTGCATGTTTGCATGCTTGTTTAGGTTGCATTGCATTGGGCATGCTTATTACCATTAGCCTTGTATGGCATTGTCCTTGACATGTTTCATGTTGCATTAATTTTGCTTGCATGATTGCATCACTTGCCTCTTGATCAACCATGAGAGAGGTTGGGGCCCCCTTATATGTTTATGTGCATTTCATTTGATATAAACTGCACATTCGGCTCCTTTGGCCATCATGCATTGAAATGCGTGATTGGTGGTCCGAGGGTCGAGGACTATACTCCCTTGAGTTCAGAACATGATAGGGAGAGTGGTCGTGCAAACATTGTCTTGCAAATGTATTGCCATGCTCTGTTTGTCCTCTGCTGCAGCAACACAGCATTCTGCAGGAAAATATGGCCAGTCGGCCATCTTCAGTGCCGGTCGGCTAAGCATTGTTGGCCGAGAGCTTTACATTTGGTCGATGACCAATTTCCTATGGCCGATGGACTCTCAGAAAGTCCCCAAGGTGGTTCAGAAGTGTCACGGAAGTTGGCACAGTTTTCAGAGGTACAGAGCAGTGTAAACAGAGGCAACATATGACATGGCGATGGATTTCCGAGCGAAGCCATCCGAGCACGCATGCATCCCTCTTCCCGAGGCTGTTTTTACTATTTTCATAGCTTAATTGATTTGCTTAATTAGTTAAGTGTTGTGTAATAATTAATTAGCTTGTTAGTTAGTTAATTATGTAATTTGTATTATTCTTTCGGTCCCTCCGTCGAGAGGGCGCAATTGTGTAATAAGTGTGCGTGCGTGTGTGAATGTCTTCCAACCCCACGTCTTTCTTCCTTTTACTTACCTGCTTTCAATGGTTAGTTCTAGGGCACATTTCATTTAGCATCCTTATGCTCGCATATTTGCATCCATTCATCTGTATTGCATGTACCGGGCTCGGCGCATCATACTAACTGCATCGTATTTCAATTCCAAGTTGAATACATGTATCGAGTTGTCGCATCTCACATGCCATTCTAGAATAGCCGAGCCTATTTTAGTTGTATCCTCGCATGTGTTGCATTAGTGATTCTAACATGTACTAGGATTATGCATGATTTCTAACTAGTTCTTTGTTTTGGCTCGGAGTACACTGTAAGTGTTTATGCTTTAGCATCATCGCATGAGTATAAGTGTTGCCATAATAGCATGCTTGCCATAAGACTATTTGCTTATGTGTTATAACTGCCTGAATGCCTGTGGGTAAAGGTTAGATTACTTGAATTGGGACAATTCATCAAATCTGCATTTTAGCCTACTTGCGAGTAGCAAACTTCAAACCATTTCCAAACAAACGGATATGCGATGCTTTGTTCCAAATTAGGCGATCTAGTCTATACTTGTGTATTGTGCGCATCACATAGTAATTCTAGCTAATTAATCGGAATAAGAACGCATGTGTTTTCAAAAACAAGATATCATGCTTAGTACAGGCCGATCTTTGATTGGGCGAGTGGGGGTGCTCATAGATAACCTTCCCCAGTCGTACCCAAGTTCCCGAGCCGAGGTAACTTTGGTGATGACGGACACGTGGCCTTAGGCAACGAGTTAGGGTTTCCTAAATTCCCCCAAAATAAATATTTAGGTGGCGACTCTATATCTGACAAAGCAGTCCATGCTTGGCACTTCTTTCTTAAAAATCAGTGTTCCCAAACGATTTGCCGGATTTGGACTCTTTGGTAATTTATCGGTCTCGCATTGCACTTTGCGGGATTAGATTCAGAACCGTGACATTTGAGTCCGAACTGTGGTAAGCCAGGCCTTCAGGGCACGTCCACAGTTTCTGCCGACACTGCTGGGGAGTTAGAGAACTTGACTCGAACTCATGATATCTTGTTTTGATTACACTTATGTGTCTCTTTGCATTACATTTGCATTGATGCGCCTAGCACACCGTGTTTGCCATATGCTATTCCTGAACAGTTTTTCGGAGGCTCGCTTCGAGAAGCGTACCATAAGGCTGACCGGTTGCGGGCTCTGCCACGACGGGAACACAAACCTCGGTTTTAACTGGGGCATCCTTTTTGACCATTCGACCTAGTGCATATTCAAAATCCATAGTGACTATTCCAATCTAGGACAGGTTACTACCCGATTGTAGGTTGTTTGAAACCACTGTGTGCGTAGCAAAACCCTAGCTCCTGACAAAATAGGACAGGGAAACCCTACCCCAACATAGGGGTGCTTTGGCTCTCATTTGCTTGTTATGTGCTTTTAGAGTGTGCCTCTACAAGAATGCACGTATCAGTTTGCAAGTCTGAGTATCAAGCCTACGGGCATCAGTGTTTTGAGAATCAGTTATATCTGTAGGTATCAGATTCAGTTTCGGGGCAGTGATTTTTGAAAATAGTGATCAATGGTTGAGAACAGCTTATTCATCGTGTGTTTGTCAACTGTGCGTTGTCTTTATTTAAGCTGTTATGCTGTCCGTTTTTCTGGTCATTTTATTTCCTTATTATGCTTTATTTATCTTTTTGCAAGGTAGTTTAGCACCATTGCATCCGACCAGTTAGATATCCCCCGAGCACTCTAGGTCAGAGGTCGTAGACTTAATCGATCTAGGGATCTGATAGACGGACAAGCAGTGTTCCTTTCTTTACCCCCGGTTACTAGGCGGAGGTCAAGAGGACGCAGTGTATCGATACAGCAGTCGCCAGATCAGTGGTTTACCCCATCAGTGAACAGTCAGGCTGAGATCTCAGTTTCTATTACAGGGACAGATATACCGGGTATTCAACTAGAACAGCACAATATGGCAGAAATAGAGGAGATGATGCGTCAGCTCCAGGAAAGCATGAGAACCATGCAGCAGGACGCTACTCGTCAAGCAGAATTTGCCAAACAACAGTCCGAGGTCATGGCCCAACAGACAGAGTTAATCGCCAGGTTACAGCAGCAAACCGGAGCATCTGCTTCACACCAAGTTCCTCCCCCACCAAGAGTTCCAATACCCGGGGAGACACCAAATGTCCAGGAAGATATGGATGTTCCGACAGGGCCGATTCCGCCCCCAATCCTACCCTAGCTATCCAAAACACCTACCAACCTACCAGATTCTCCTTTTGAGTTTGAGGTGGACCCCACAGCATTGAAAGTGAGCAAGCTTGAAAAGCTGTTCAAGAAATCTCAGGGTGTGAAGTCCATTCCAGATATTGAGGATGGGTACACCGACTCGGCTGTGACGCTGCCAGATCGGTTTAAAATGCCGCACATCGACCGCTTTGACGGGTCTGGAGATCTTATGGTGCATTTGCGGCTGTTTTTGGATATACTGAGGCCAATGGGCCTTTCCAGATTACAGAAGCTTTCTTTGTTTGGCCGGACCCTGTCGGGTGTAGCGGCCATTTGGTATGCAAAACTGGAGGATTCTGTCAAGAGGAACAGGGAGGAGATGGCCGAGGCCTTCATAGCTCAATACTCTTACAACACACAAATCGAGGTCACAACCCGTGATCTTGAGACAACTAGGCAGGAGCCTAAGGAGAGTTTCTCTGATTTCGTGACCCGGTGGAGGGCCAAGGCCTCGATAATGACCATCAAGCCTGTTGACACAGATCAGATTCGGATAGTTGTGCGCAACCTCCAGCCCAAGCTTATGCAGAAGATGATCATCCTCCTCCTCCCCACCTTTGCGGATCTTCATGAGATTAGAGTGCAAATCGAGGATGCAATGAAACAGGGTCTGATTGACTAGGATAGAGAGCAGCCCAAGAGGGCATTCAACCGCAGTACAAATGCAGGCACAAGCAGTGCTGCAACTGGCAGATCTTCAAATGTGGGAATGGTCACCACCACCACCCCGAGAACCCTTGCAGCTACACCATTCACCGGCGCGTCCGAAAGTAGCTCACAAACAACCAAGTACTCTCCCCGAGGCCAAAGAACCTTCACTCCACTATATATGCCCCTATCCAAAGCTCTGGGGGTTTTGATTAAGAAAGGGCACTTGAAGCCCCTAGAGCCGTGGCCACTACCAGATAAACTTCTGGCTTCCCATAACCCGGCCAAGTACTGTGCCTTTCATCAACAGCATGGTCATGACACTGACCAATGCTTTTGATTGCGTCATGAGATTCAGGATCTCATTGATAACAGGGTGATTGTGCCTCCGGAGAAACCGAATGTCACAACCAACCCTCTCCCACCACATAACCAAGCTCCACCTCCCAAATGCATCAATCTTATCCAAACTGGGGTTGTGTCATACGACCCTACCATATATACCACCCCTTCTCACCTACCCAAGCCGGAGGTGTTCATTCCAGATAGCACTGACTTGTGCATGTTGGACATTTCCCAAACCCAGCCTAAGACGGTGGTGGTACCTATCAAAGATGGAAGTGGGTCGATTGTGGGGGCAGACCAGATTGATAATACAGGCCCTGAGGGAACTGTGAATTTCATGAATGACCCGAGTGGTTACATTGTATTAGCAGGCCAGGCTAGGCCGAGAGTGGAATTTCCAGTGGGGGCAGAGATTTGTGTAGCACAGGAAGATGGACTTAATCAGTGGTCGGATGACCTGGCAGAACTAGCAAAGGACATTGCTAACCTTTAATTTTTCGACGGGCGAGACTCAGGAGACATGGCAGTCAATTGGTTTGATGAGTCAGCGGAATCTACTGGGTGGCTTGACAACTAGCCAGATATTGTTGAACAACTTCAGTTAGAATAGGGTCCGTCAAGGACGAAGATATCAATTGTGGCCGGAAGGGCCGAAGAGCAGTGTGCATCACCGGAGAGCACCGGTGTTAATAATCTTGCTCAAGATATTGGCAGTTTGGAAATGGCAGAAACTGAACAGCAGGCTGTACTGAAGTAGTTTGAGCGGGAAATGATCAAAGATTCTGAGAGGACTAGAAAAGCTAAAGCCCCTGTGGGGACAGAATGTGCCATGGGCACAGGAACGGAAGGTGCTGTGGGCACAGGAACAGTTGTAATGAAGTTAGACCGGCGTCTGTCGGTTGTCGATGGCATGTGGTGGGAAGATGATGATCTATGTCTTGCTCACACAGATGAGGACTGGGGGAATAACCAGCCGAATGATACCTAGTACATTAGCGAAGTTGACCACATGACTAGGAGCGGGCGGTATTTCAAGCCCCCGCACTTAGATCAACCAGAGGCATCTGGAAAGGACAAGGAGGCGGAAAAGCAGAAAGAAAAGTTGCTCGAAGAAGAGGCTATGCTGAAACAGCTCAAGAAGATACAAGCAAACATCTCTATCTGGGGACTGCTTATGGCTTCAAGAGTTCATAGACAAGCTGTCCTTTCAGCAATGGACAAGGCCAAACTTTTAATAGATACCACTCCTAAGCAGCTGGTAGGATTGGTTTTTTCGGAAGGAGCTTCCTCAACGTTGACCTTTTCTGACAAGGAACTGCCGCCTAAGGGCGCAAATCATAACAAACCTCTCTACATCTCTGTGGAATGTAGAGACAAGTGGGTACCAGTAGTTCTTGTCGACACGGGATCCGCCATTAATGTGTGCCTATCAAGGACAGCATATGCAATCGGGTTAAAGCCCGCGGACTTTGAGCCAACTGCCCAAGTGATACGGGTGTATGACAATACTAGCAGAGAAGTGATGGGGACCGTAAGGATTCACACTAAGGTTGGTCCGGGACAACACAAGATTGATTTTCATGTCTTAGACGTTCCTGCGACCTTTAATCTACTCTTGGGGCGGCCGTGGCTGCACCAAGTGAAGGCAGTCTCTTCCACCATGCATCAGATGTTAAAATACCCCCACGGGAAAGGGGTGGCTATAGTTTTCGGGAATTTGTCAATTCATCCACGATGAGAGGTGTCTACACCGGTTTTGGAAATCGAGCATGGCGCAGAGGATGTGTTCCTATCAGGATTTACCCTAGCCGAGGCCCGGGTCGTACAGAGCATTTTGGCTGCTGATGAAGAGTTGTATGTCAGCGCACATCAGTAGACCATATGAACAAGCTTCAGCACATCCCTGGGATGGGACTAGGAAGAAGTGGCCGGAAGGGCATTGCAGTATCGGCCGAAGTATCGCACAACCCGTATACCTTTGGTTTGGATTATTTGCCCATCAAAGAGGACTGGATGAGAAAAGGAAAAGAGATGGCTGGGAGAGCCAGAGCCAAGCAGACCGGGAGGCATTTTGATTTAATGCATCGGCCTATTCAGGGCACCCTGAACGGACGCTTCGTCCGGGAGGGGGAAGACTTTCCATTCTGCGGCTTCCCAGGGCCATGGTTGAATGCAGAGAAAAGGTGCCTGTCGGGATTTGAGATCTTCTTCGACTTGCAGTTATCCGGGGATGATGTCGCCGAGGAGCAGACAAACCCATCAGCTGAGTTTGAACAGTGTAAGGAAATGGATTCCGAGAGCATCGAGTTTGAAATAGGGGTAGCACTGGCTTGTCTACTATCAGATCCTCCGATCGTACATGAGTGCTTAGGGGATGATCTCTCAATGTCTATGATTGGGAATGAAACGGCTGCGCCCCCACCTTCAAACATTTTGGATACATCCATCGCACCCTCCCTCGTCTGGCAATATGAAGAGGGATTCTTATCGAGCAGCACCGGGTCAGGTAGTGAGTCGGAATCTGATTCCAACAAGTCTTGTGAGTCGGAATCAGGTTCCAGCTCGCCTGAGTCTGAGTCCGGTATTCTTGGGGGTTATAACCCGGATGCCACGGTCCTGTCTAGGTCGTCTTTTTCTTTCTCTTTTGAGTCTGTTGTAACAGAAGAATCGGATGGACTGGATGAAGTGCTTAATAAGAATTGTGCGGCTGTGGCCTTTGATTACTTTTCTGTACCCTTGATTTATTGCATTAATTTAGACTTTCAAAACTTCGATGAAAACGATGAGGAAGAAATTCCTCCAATTTTGAAATATTTGCTAGAAAAAGAGCATGAGAGGTTTGTAAAACCGCTGGTTGATGAAATCACCCAAATTAATGTTGGTACTGAGAAGGACCCGCGGCTGGTCCAGATCGGGTCCACATTGTCTTCGGAGGAGCGCGAGCGCTTAGTCGCTTTATTAAAAGATTTCAAAGATGTTTTCACGTGGTCCTACGAAGATATACCTGGAATCGATCCTGAGATCGTACAGCACCGGATCCCTCTTGACCTAGAGGCTCGACTTGTTAAGCAGAAACTCAGAAGGATCCGCCCAGACTGGGCTATCAAGATCAAAGAAAAGGTCACCAAGCAAATTGACGCAGGGTTCCTGCTAGTATCTGAATTCCTAACTTGGTTGGCCAACATCGTTCCAGTGTCGAAGAAGGATGGCAGAATCCGGGTATGTGTGGATTTCAGAGATTTGAACAAAGCCAGTCCGAAGGACGACTTTCCTCTGCTGCATATCAACGAGTTAGTGGATTTTATTGCGAGGCATGCATTGCTCTCATTCATGGATGGCTTTTCAAGCTACAACCAGATTGTAATGGCACCCGAAGATCGGGAGAAGACTGCTTTTACCACCCCATGGGAGACCTATTGTTATAGGGTGATGCCGTTTGGGTTGAAGAATGCTGGAGCTACATATCAACGGGCTACGACCACAATATTGCACGACATGATCCACAAAGAGATTGAGGTGTACGTGGACGACATGATTGTCAAGTCCAAAGAAAGAGAGGGCCACTACACCGCCTTGCAAAAGTTCTTTCAAAGGATCAGAGAGTTTCGGTTGTGGTTGAATCCTCAGAAATGTACGTTTGGTGTTACAGCAGGGAAAATGCTGGGGTTCTTGATTACACAGAGGGGTATCGAAGTCGACCCTTCCAAAATCAAGGCCATCTTAGAAATGCCACCACCAATGACTGAAAAGAAGGTGCGAGGCTTTCTGGGTAAAGTACAATTTATAAGACAGTTTATTTCAAAATTAACCTTGACTTGTGAACCACTCTTTGGTCTCCTGAAGAAAGGGACGAAGTTCCAATGGGACGGCCAATGCCAAGCTACTTTTGAACAGATCAAACAATATTTACAAAACCCACCTGTGTTATCACCGCCTAAGCCGAGGAAACCGTTGATTTTGTACCTTTCAGTGACTGAAACTACAATGAGCTGCATGCTTGCCCAAGAGTCTGAGGACAAGGTGGAGAAAGCTATCCACTACCTGAGCAAGAAGATGCTAGGTTATGAGACCTACTATACTCCACTGGAGAAGGCTTGTTTGGCCTTAGTATGGGCTACCAGGAAGCTGTGGCACTACCTGTTAGCTCACTCCGTAATACTGGTTTCTAGATTGGATCCCATCAAATATCTCTTCGAGAAACCAGCACTTATGGGTAGGCTAGCTCGTTGGTTGCTTTTGCTTTCTGAATTTGATTTGAAGTATGTAACGCGTAAGTTAGTGAAGGAGAGAGCGGTAGCGGAGTTCCTAGCCGATCACCCAGTTGAAGGGGATGAAGCAGTTGAGTACCTGTTTCCAGACGAGGCCATTTTGTATGTCGAAGACGAAACTTGGATGATGCACTTTGACGGAGCGTCAAACCAGTACGGATATGGGATAGGGGTGTTGCTAATAGCACCCGACAATTCTTGTATTCCTCTAGCATTCAAACTCCGGTTCAAAGTATCAAACAACGAAGCAGAATATGAGGCATGTATTGCTGGTTTAGAGGCTACCCTAGAACTAGGGGCAAAACGGTTGGACGTCATTGGGAACTTGAACCTTGTTGTATCTTAAGCTAAAGGAGATTGGAAAGTCAAAGAAGAAAAAATGAGAATATACCACCAGACCTTGGACTTGTTGATTCCTCGGTTTAAGAAGCTGAACTTCGCTCATCTGTTAAGAGAGAACAACAGGTTCGCAGATTCACTAGCAACTCTATCCTCTATGATAGACATCCCTTTTGGAGTCCGGATGCGTCCGATCATCATAGACCAGAAGTTTGTGCCGGCCTATGAGCTGATTGCTGTCATAGAAGAGGTTCAAGATGAAAACCTTTGGTATTACGATGTTTGGAACTTCTTGGAGAAAGAGGCGTATCCACTAAGGGCGAATGCCAAAGATAAGAGGGCAATCAGAAGAATGGCTGCTCAGTTCATCATCTGCGGGGGTAAACTGTACAAGAGAGGTTATCTCGGGATGCATAAGTTGTGTGTTGATGCTGAAGAATCGAAGCGCTTGATGGAGGCCATCCACGGAGGAGAGTGCGGAGCACATATGAACGGGGTGATGTTAGCCCGGAAAATCCTTAGACAGGGTTACTACTGGTCCACCATAGAGGAGGATTGTATTGGTCTATGGGATGGAAGTCGTTCTGCCTATCGAAATTGAGGTTCCGTCTTTGCGAGTACTAGCTAAGTGTCAGATAGCTAAGGTAGATTGGCAGTAGAACAGGTTCGAAGAACTCATGCTGTTTAATGAGCGAAAGCTGAAAGCACTATACCATGTTTAGGGTTATCAACAACGAATTGCCAAGGCTTTCAACAAGAAAGTTAAGTCTAGAAATTTGAAAGAGGGAGATTTGGTGCTCAAAGACAACCGAGTTCCCATCCACGACCCTAGGGGCAAGTTCAGACCCAATTGGACTGGTCCTTATATCATCAAGTCTATCTGGTTAGGTGGAGCCATCGTTCTGATGGACTTAGATGGCCTAGAGTTCTCCCAACCAATCAATATGGACAAGTTGAAGAAATATTTTCCCTGAGAGGCTCGCTAGGCCGAAAACCCGAAAGGGCAACCTAGGCAAAAGTTAGAGCACAGAAAATTTGAAAATATAAAAACTGAGCTCGCAAGGTTGAAAACCCGCAAAGGGTGACCTTGGCAAAAGTTAGAGCATAAAAGGTGAGGGTTAATACACGAGTGAACCTGATCCGAACTACGTAAGGCTTGATTCCCATCTTTGGGATACGTAGGCAACTTCATCTTGAAGTCCAGCCATAAACACTTCCCCGATCAACTTTGTCCATGTGATCGCCTTGGTCATCTTTGTCTATTCAGCATTCAAGAGCTCGGTTATGATCTCCGGTGCAGTGCTATTCAAACTAGGGACAACTTTCCAGTTGCTGGAATCCGGGGTTGTGCATCTCAGTGACAGATCTCAGGCGTGTCCAGTTCTGATCCATATTGAAAATGGTTTTGAAAAGTTTTAATAAAAGTTGATTTTGTTCGAATTAATCTTTTTACAACTTAAACTATTTTGGACCAAACGGAAAATTTTCAATACCCATAACCTTCAATTTTATTGATTTCAATATAGAGTTCTTCTGCTCTTGAATACAAAGTTGAAGTTGCTTTTCATTACATTCATAAAGAAAACTTGAAAGTTCGATTAAAAGCAAATAAATTCGGGACATAGTCAGGTGTTCCTGCGTCCCCTCCCAGAGCCGGTCAAAGCCTCTGATGCCAAGCTGGGCCCGATCTGTGCCTCTTCATTGAGCCAATCTAAGCACTCATCAGAGAGGGTGTAGCTGAAAGTAGGAGTGGGGACCAGAAGTTCTCTCGTCCTTCATGCTGCGACATACCGAGCTAGCTACGCGCCTCGGACCGGGAATGTAGCAGGGTACTCAATCCCCTCCTCTGGGCAAGTCTGATCATGTTCGAACTGGCGCCGGAACCAAAACAGAAAGTAAAACACGCAGTGGGTCAGGCCAATCAACTGGATCCCAGGCTGACGGGTCATGCTATAGCTCATTGCTGGTAAATTGAGCCAAGGGCAGCACCAAACAATGCGATCCGCGGACAAATTGCACATCCAGCTGTACCACCATCCTTCATTCGGAGCATCTACTAGACGTCGTCGGGAGAAATAGTTGCGAGCTGAATATGCCGAACACGAGTCCACAACTCTCAACTTGTCCATCAACCACACCTGGGAAGGGATGAAAAATGAGAGAATAAAGAATAGAGAGATGTACGTTGAGAGGAAAAGTGAGCAGAAGGTTTTGAGAGAAAAATTGAGCCTGAGGGTCGAGTGATGTGAGCAATATATGTGTGAGATGGGGTGGGAAACATTACCTGCAATAGTAATGGACTCCCCGCAAACCTAGCCGTCTCCCGGCGATGAAAAGCATCCAATCCCATCAACGTTTTGGCTAGCGTCATGGCGATGCAGCTTTTGCCCTCTTTCAACCCGCGGTGACCTCAATCAAATGAGTGCTAAACCCATCGAAGCCTGGGGCGAGTAAGAAATGAGATAGCATGCATAAGCAAAGCGCGTGTCGCCGATAACCTTGCCAATGACGGTCGTCGCGATCACCGGTATCAGAAAACCGACAAACCAAGCTCGAAATGTCCAGCTCTTCGTCGCAAATTAATGACCGAGCGTCATGCAAAGTAAGGCCGCACATCCTTCCTAAGGCTTGAACGTGGCCGAACCAGAGTTGAGGCAAGATTTCTTCATCGCGCTCGGATTCCATTAAAGCTTAAAAATCCTCGAAAGTAGGACACACCTCTTGACCACCAAAGCTAAAGACGTATGTTACTGGGTTCCAAAATCTTGCCGTGGCATAGAGGAACGGAAACGCAGCGGGGTGCGACCCAAAGTGAATAGTGCATTTATGCCGAAGTCCTGGAAATTCAGCTTTTCCGAGCCACCCAAGTTGGCTATCCAATTTGTGAGATTTTGGACAAGAAACTCTTCCATTTGGTGCAAATCAGTGTTGAAATGAGAAAAACTACGAAGCTGAGGCTTTTGTAGAAGATAAGGTGTTGAGTGGAAGACAGGTGTCAACATTCTGGAGGTGCTTGCCATTTTTTTGGCCGATCGACCAAATATAATGCCGACCGACCATCCCTTTTGGCCGATCGGCTAAAAATTTTGGCCGATGGCCATTTCTTGTGGCCGGTGGCATTTCCCTTCGGCCGATGGCCTTCCTTCTTGTTCCCTGAGCTGTTTATGTATTGAACATACTGAGAATTTGTGACTGGCACCACTTCCAATGCCTTCTGGTGATGATTTTGCAAAGTCACGCCTGCGTTACTTCGATTTGTTTATCGAGTTGTTGTACATTTGCTTATCGAGTTGTGTTTCACATTCTTTTAAGTCTTTGCTTTGGTTATCGAGTTGTATATATACTTGGTTAGCTTATCGAGTTCTTTGTTTTAATTATCGAGTTGTTTTTGTCGTTAGTCGGTTCATTACCTGATTATTACGTTGCAAGTGCTTAATTTTCAAAACAAAAGTTCAAATATCATTTACATTGTTATGTAATGCGATGCGATGCGATGCATAAAATGTACAAATGTAACACTTTTTGAACAAAATAGATGTTTCGTTTCATCATATGTCTCTTGCAAAGTACATAGTTTTGAGAAAATAAAACCTGCCTGAGGCAGTACAATGTGCTCAAACTACCAATAAAAAGAAAAGTAAAACAAAAAGAAGGAAAAGCAACAGAGTGTCTGAACAGAGCCTAAAAAAAGAAGAAAAAAGCAGCAGAAAGTCTGGATCAATATCAGTCATCTCAAGTGCGGGAGTCGGTCCTGGTCCTCTTCCTGGACGAGGGTCCAGGGTCGCCACTGCCATCTCCATAATCAGAATCTGAGCTGTCTCCGGCCTCGCCCTGGGACGACGCCGCCTCCTTGTCAGAATCATCGGGGGAAGGCTCTCGTGAACTTCTCTCAGCACGGGTGCGCCTATGTCTGCCTCGGCTGTGGATAGTCATCCTCCGCCTAACTCCCCCTCCTCTGCGAATAGGAACGGATGGTCCAACTGGAGCACCTCCCACGGCCGGAATCTGGAATGGAGCCTGAAAAGGAACAAATGGCAAATGCATCAGTTATGCTACGCAAAGTAGAGTATGAATGCCGAATACAATGTGTGAGTACAGTGTATGAATGTTATGGGCAATGTACGAGTACAGTGTATGAATGCTGTGAGCAGTATATCAATACAGAATGTAGTGTAGGAATACAGTGTATGAATGCCGTGAGCAACGCTGTGAGCAGTATGTAGGTTACAGTGTATCAGTGCCGTGAGTGCTGTGTATCGAGTGCCGTGTTGACAATGTGGTATATTAGATCAGTATGGAGTAGATTGTGCAAAGTTTGGGATTGCGGTTGAAAGAACTTACCAGGATCCCGTAGATGGTGAGCAGGTCAATGCTCCTCTGCAGCATCCCTATCGCTGAGGCTGCCAACTCTAGGGACTGGCGAATGTACTCGACAGAAGCCTGCAAAAGCGTTAAAGTGATTAGTATTCTGCGAGGTATCAAATGAATTGAAATGACTGAACAGAATGCAAAGTCTAGTAGTACATACCGCGGTCGAGCCATAGACTCCGAGAAGTTCGTGATCAGCCGGAGAAGGAGCGAATGGGATCTGGTAAGTCTCCCCACCCTGCCCTCGGCATGTGATCATCGTGGGCAGCTCTGGCCATCCAGCTCCCTGTCCTCTCCAGGACCCACTCCTCCCACGGGCCTAAAGTGCCCTTGATGCTCCTACTCCTGCCACTGGCGCCGCAGGTCTCTCTCTCTCAGCTCGGCGAGTACCAGTCAAAGGCCGCATCAAATAGGCCTAGATGTACTCGGCGTAATCGCCCTCGTCTCTAAAGCTCTCATGGCTCTAGCCAATCGTGTGGTCTATCATCTTCTCTAAGGTGTAACTCTCAGTGTGCCTCACGTGGGTAGGAGGAGGTGCTGTAACTGTCTGCTCTGGCACGCCCAAGGTCTGCCACAAGAAGCGCTCCCCAAAGTACCATGCCTGGCAGACTGGGCCCTCCAGTAGAACCCTGAACCGGGCAGTCTCTCGAGCACCGGCATACCGCTCCCGAATTGCGTCAGGCAACGGGGCCCAAGGCTGCCAGGTGATCTGCAAATAAAACACAGTTTGTTATCTACTGTTATTGAGAGTCCAATATAAAGCGAAGCTTAAGTAAACTGTAATGTTTGACATACCTCGGCTGTGGTGATGGTGTCAAAGTAGCGGCGGAAGAACATGAAGGACTCCTGTGGCCTCCGCTCACATCTTACATCGAAGCGGTGAGAAAATAGAACACCGAGAGGGATCTCCTCATCTGGCACTGGGCCAAGCCTGGGGAAGTAGGCATACACCCACAACTGTATAATGTAACAGAGCAGATATGAGTATGCTTATCAAATAAAGCGGTACACAGATAAAGCAGAGTGCAGTATGTGCAGGGTATTGTGTAGCGTGTGCAGTGTACAACCAGTGTAAAGCAGATTACGTGCGCGCAGTGTGTGTGATGTACAGACAATGAAAAACAGAATTGAAAAGATAGAAAAGGGAACATGTACCTCCCAGGCTCGCCAGTAGCCTCCAAGCAACTACCCGTTGCGACGGGAAGATGAGCTCATATATCTGTAAAGGATGGCCAAGCCCGCACCACCCCAGTCGTAGCCGCGGATCCTGGTCACGTCCACAAGTGCGCTCAGTAGGTAAAGGGCTACAGTGTTCGCCTGGTTGGCAAAAAGCGTGGTCCCCAACAGAAACATGATAAAACCATGAGCGTACTGCTCTTCCTCCTCTTGAGTAGTGGGCGCCTGGATCCGGAAGTGATCCTCGAACCATGAGTACCTCACAAATCCTGCCCAGGCAAGAGGTGGCTGAGTGCCGAGTAAGTATAGCTGAGCGGCGTCCCACTCATCCATATCTGTATCAAAGGGGATCGGATCACCCCCTACTTCGATGCCTGTGAGCATGGAGAAGTCAAGGGGAGTCATCGTCATCTCCCCAGTGGCAGAAAGGTGGAAGGAGTCGGTGGTGTCCCACCACCTCTCCACCAAAGCAGCAAGAAGGGGCCTGCTCGCAGTGAGGCGCGAGAGTCCCATGTAGAAAGTCTCAAAGCCGGCCCAGTCGACAATATGACAGATCGCGTCAGGCAGCTCCATATACCAACCTCGGGTGACAGTGTTCCCATACCCCCGGAAGGCATAGGAATCTCCTTGTGTTCAAAACAAACAGTTATGAAGCAGTGTTAGAAATACAGTGTTGAATGCGCTCAGAATTGATGAAAATGCAATGTGTGTGCATGTGTCCGAGTCTACATAGATATTGGGTGCGGGCGTGCTCACAGTGAACTACAACATATGATTTATCAGTATGTTTGAATTGTTCAGTCGACAATGCAGTGTGTGTGCATGTGTTCAGATTTAAACAGATATTGGGTGTGGGTGTGCTCACAGTGAACTACAACATGTGATGTATCAGTGTGTCTGAGTTAAGCAGTCAAATAACAGAATTGACTATCGCAGTTATATGTTCTACATTGCAGAAAATGAAACAGAGAAAGAATATACCTCAGCGGCGCCGTAAGACAGATGTGACTCTGGCTCGCACAACAAAAGCTCCAGTGGCACGCCCCGCTCATAGCTCCTGAAGTGGTGGATGCCATCGGGAGGCAACACGTGTATCGCCGGCCTGTAAGTCATCGGATCGAACGGCCAGATGCGAAGAGGTAGGAGCTTGACCTCGGGGTCCACGTCCATCTCCGGGGGAGTCCTACCACGTGGAATGTCGTCTGCCATCTCAAAAGAAGCATGAAAATGGCCGAGAATGTGAAAAATGGGCAAGAATGCAAAAGGTCAACCCAAAAGTCAACCCCGAGAGGATGAAAAACGGGAGAAAAGGTCGGAGTGTGGAAAAGGCACGAAAACCAAGTAAACTCGGGGGGAAACAAACCCCAAGTAATGGAAATCTAAAAAGAAACACCAAAAATCGAGTTTTGTTCGGTTTAAAGTGTGCGAAACGGGAAGGGTTTCGCGAATCAAACAACAAAAAAGGGTCGAAAACAAGAGAAAAACACGGATCGAAGGTCGAGAAAAAACCTAGAGAGAAAGGGAAATGTTTTTCGAGCTTGGAGAAGTGAGGATATGGGGTTTGGAACCCCATATTTAAAGACCCGTGGCCAAAGGATAAAACTGCCCCTGAAGCTACCATTTTTGGCCGATAGGCCAAATTGTTAGCCGATCGGCTAAATATTTGGCCGATGAGATTATTTTGTGGCCGATGGGTGGCTGGTGGCCTCCCCTTGTGGTCAATGCACCTCTCATACCCTTGTCTAGGTCATTTATGTGGTTTGGGACCTTCATTCCTCAAGACAGTGCAAGGAAGTGGACTTTTGAAGTTTAATCGGCCTCCGTGTTGACCTCGAACCATGTCTTCTGTATGCGATGCTTGGTACGCGCAAGGTGTATCCTTTTTCGTATCTTTTTGTATCTTGTGAGATTCGGAAACTACTTTAAATACGTTGCATTGCAATACTTTTTCATGTTCGTAATAAGCGCACCATCTCTTGCATTGTTATGCACGTCTATATGCGTTGTAGCAGACACCATCTCTTGCATTGTTATGCGCTTTTATATGCGTTGTCACGCACACCATGCTTGCATTGTCATGCACATCCCTTAGGTCGCATTGTCTTGCACCCCCCTCCATCTGCGTTGTTTCACGTGTTTCATTCGCATCATCATGCACCTTATCAAATTACGTGCATTGTCATGCATTTCAGTTCATGCATTGTTATGCGTGTCTCATTTGCATTGTCATGCATTTCAGTTCATGCATTGTCATGCGTGTCTCATTTGCATTGTCATGCATTTCAGTTCATGCATTGTCATGCATTTCAACATCTCACATTGTCATGCATATTTCATTTGCATTGTCATGCATTTCAACAACTTGCATTGTCTTGCATCTTTCATGCATTGTCATGCGTGTCTCATTTGCATTGTCATGCATTTCAACATCTCACATTGTCATGCATCTTTCATTTGCTTTGTCATGCATTTCAACATCATTGTCATGCATCTTTCATTTGCATTGTCATGCATTTCAACAACTCACATTGTCTTGCATCTTTCATGCATTGTCATGCGTGTCTCATTTGCATTGTCATGCATTTCAACATCTCGCATTGTCATGCATCTTTCATTTGCATTGTCATGCATTTCAACAACTCACATTGTCTTGCACATTATTTGCGTAGTCCTACATTCCCTATAACCGGCATTGTCTTGCCCGTTATTTGCGTAGTCCTACATTCCCTATAACCGGCATTGTCTTGCCCGTTATTTGCGTAGTCCTGCATTCCCTATAACCGGCATTGTCCTATAACCAGCATTGTCTTGCCCGTTATTTGCGTAGTCCTGCATTCCCTATAACCGGCATTGTCTTCTCCGTTATTTGCGTAGTCCTGCATTCCCTATAACCGGCATTGTCTTGCTTGTTATTTGCGTAGTCCTGCATTCCTTATAACTGGCATTGTCTTGCTCGTTATTTGCGTTGTCTTGCATTTTCCCTATAACTGGCATTGTCTTGCTCGTTATGTGCATTGTCTTGCACCCCTCTAACCTGCATTGTTTTGCAAACTTATCTAACTTACATTGTTTTGCAAACTCATCTAACTTGCATTGTTTTGCAAACTTCTCTAACTTGGGTTGTTTCGCATACCCTAAACTTGCGTTGTTACGTTCATTATTTACATTGTTATGTACGTCTTTAACTCGCGTTGTTTCGCATGTTCTACCTGCATTGTTATGCACACTTTACTCGCATTGTCACGCAGTTTTAAATTGCATTGTTATGCATGTTTCTAACAATATTGTACCTGTTAAGTTTCTTTCTTTTACAGGCATGATATTGTATGTACAGTTCATTTGAAGCTGGCGCGACCAGACGAACCAGACAGGTATTGCGTACTCCGTGTGAGACGTAGCGAGAATTGTATAATTATCTTACATCCTTTCTGCATATAATGTAGTTAGATTTGTGTTCGCCTGCTTAAAACTGTTGCGTGTTTTGCTTCATTACAGCTTTCTTTGCATGATCATAAGTTATGTTCAGTATCGTGCATGTTCCTTGCATCTTGCCCCTGCCTTCGGGCACATATCTTTGTTATCTTGCATGCTTGTCTAAGTCTTCGGCCTTGTCAAAAATTGGTCGTCTCTGGGCTTTGATATTCACTCCCGTCATCTTTATGACTTTCGAGTTCTGTCAAAGAGAGGCAACTGTAGACACCCCATTTTTGACTGTCCTCAAGACTTGGACGTCATCGTTTGAACACTCGATGATCATCCATGCTCGTGTTTGTTTTGAGTTCTCGGAGGTCTCGGCTACGCGCTTTGCCTCAAGATCTCTCAACTTGTCTGTTTTCTGCTTGGTTGTGGACCAAACACTTATGTTTTTGCTTCTAAGGGAAGAGGGTGGCTTGTTTGCCATACCCTCAACCCACCGGCCAAGGCTTGAAGCCATCGGCCCTTGTTTTCTTTCCATCGGCCAAAAGTATTGGCCGATTGGCACTATATTTGGTTGGCCAGCACTTATGTTGGTCGATCGGCCATTTTTGGTGGCTGAACCCTGCTCATCTACTTTATGCAGATATTTTGTGCCAGCTGGCACAGCTGGCATCCACAATTAACCCCCTCCATACACGTGTATGGAGGGACTTGCCCTTTGCTTAGCTTCTCCAAGAAGCTTTGCAAATTGGATTTCTATAAGAGGGGAGGCCCTCCTCCCTTCTCAGAGGGTTTTGAAATTAGGGTTAGAAGAAGTTGTATTTATCTATCTCTATATCTCCCTATCTCTATCATTTGTGTGTGTATTTGTGACCTAAAGTGATTTTTGTTCACACTATTGCACACAAACACCTAGCATTACACCATCCTTGGTTGCTGAGGTTCTAAGGAGTTGTTGTTAGGGTTCTTGGAGTGGTTTTGATCAGAGAAAGGTGCTGGTGTTGTGTTCTTGAAGGTGTTCTTCAATGATGAGCATTCTTGCTTTAGATACCCCTTTCTTGCTTAGGCTTTTAGCCCTTCTTGCTTATTGTTTTAAGCTTAGCTATTAACTGATAAAAGTTCAGTTTTTACTTGCTTTTGAACTTTTTTTAAGGTCATTTTGAGGTTTGGGGTTGTTTACCCCCTTCAAGGCCTTGTTAAGCCTTGTTTTAGGCCATCTCTTTTGGCCCTTGCTTTGAGCTTTGCATGGCCTCTCTACCACTGAAATCCAGAGGATTTTCAGTGGTGGAGAGGTGGTTTTGGTGTCCTAAATAGGAGAGGGTCATCCCCTCTCCTTGTTGTCTTGAATACTAGCATAAGTGGCTTATGTTGGTGGCTTGTATGCCTAGCTGGTTTTAGCTTCGTTTCAGCAAGTATTTGGTGTTGTTTTTCCATGATTTACCTCTTTTTAAAGTTGGTTTACTGGTCTCTTGCATGTACCATATGCTTACCTTGCAATCTCCTCATTTGCCTTAACGTGTATCTAGCATTTAGACTATCATGCTTGCATGTTTTGGCTCAACTCCATGAAGCTTCTAGCCTTGTTTTAACATGCTTGAGCTTTGTTTTTCATTGTTTTGGTCATGCTTACATTGTTTTGTATATCTACCATGCAATCTAGCTTGTTAGCTTTGGGTGTTTGAGTCACTAGCATGCTTTATTCGGATCATTTCAGTGGTTTGGCATCACTTGTAATATTATTTTAGTCCATATAGTATGCCCATGTACTTGCATTTGTCACTCCTTTAAAGTTTTAAAGGGTTTGTGTTTTATGCCTCATGAATGTGTCGTTGTGTATCCCACCATGCTTAGGTCTTTGGGATGCCATCTAAGTGAGTTTTTGGGCTTACTTTGACATGCCATAATTCTGTTTTTCATTGCTTAAATCATGCCATGTTTGGTTTTGATAAGTGTAGTGTAACACCCTCTTTGGTAGCCTTGCATGCCTCATGTTTTGGCATTGTGTTCTAACTTGTGTTGGCTAGTTTTGAGCTTGCTTTCGGTGTTGTTTGGACTTGCCTTAGGACTGTTTTAGGTCCTCTTGACCCTTTGGGGCTTGCTTTGTATAGCCATGGTTTGAACCCTTTGGCTAGTTTCAAGCTTTAAGTTTTCTTGCATGCTTTGCTTATGTATTTTGGTCGGTTTGGCACCTCTCCTGACATGATTTCAGAGCTTAACATGTTTGTCACATGTCCATGTTTATCCTCTCCTAAGTGTGCTTAAGAGTTGTTCTACTATGCTTAAGTGTTAGGCCAATTGGCATGCATGTTTGTATATGTTTTTGTTCTCGTTTCCATTGCATTTTGGCCACTGATTTGGACCTATTTGAGAGCTGTCCATTTTGGTTTAAGACCATTATCGCATGTTGTTGCATGCTTGCCTTGCATGTTGTTGCATACTTGGCCTATTGCATGTTGTCGCATGCTTGAGTTATATCGCATTTGGCATGCCTCTTTTGTTAAGTTGCTTTGCATGTTTGCATGTATTGTCCCTTACATGTTGTTGCATGCTTGCCCCACATGTTGTTACATGCTTGCCTATCCTTGAATGTTGTCACATGCCTTGCATGTTTGCATGCTTGTTTAGGTTGCATTGCATTGGGCATGCTTATTACCATTAGCCTTGTATGGCATTGTCCTTGACATGTTTCATGTTGCATTAGTTTTGCTTGCATGATTGCATCCCTTGCCTCTTGATCAACCATGATAAAGGTTGGGGCCCCCTTATATGTTTATGTGCATTTCATTTGATATAAATTGCACATTCGGCTCCTTTGGCCATTATGCATTGAAATGCGTGATTGGTGGTCCGAGGGTCAAGGACTATACTCCCTTAAGTTCATAACATGATAGGGAGAGTGGTCGTGCAAACATTGTCTGCAAATGTATTGCCATGCTCTGTTTGTCCTCTGCTGCAGCAACACAGCATTCTGCAGGAAGATATGGCCGGTCGGCCATTTTCAATGCCGGTCGGCTAAGCATTATTGGCCGAGAGCTTTACATTTGGTTGATGACCAATTTCCCATGGCCGATGGACTCTCAGAAAGTCCCCAAGGTGGTTCAGAAGTGTCACGGAAGTTGGCACAGTTTTTAGAGGTACAGAGCAGTGTAAACAGAGGCAACATATGACATGGCGATGGATTTCCGAGCGAAGCCATCCGAGCACGCATGCATCCCTCTTCCCGAGGCTGTTTTTACTGTTTTCATAGCTTAATTGATTTGCTTAATTAGTTAAGTGTTGTGTAATAATTAATTAGCTTGTTAGTTAGTTAATTATGTAATTTGTATTATTCTTTCGGTTCCCCCGTCGAGAGGGCGCAATTGTGTAATAAGTGTGCGTGCGTGTGTGAATGTCTTCCAACCCCACGTCTTTCTTCCTTTTACTTACCTACTTTCAATGGTTAGTTCTAGGACACATTTCATTTAGCATCCTTATGCTCGCATATTTGCATCCATTCATCTGTATTGCATGCACCGGGCTCGGCGTATCATACTAACTGCATCGTATTTCAATTCCAAGTTGAATACATGTATCGAGTTGTCGCATCTCACATGCCATTCTAGAATAGCCGAGCCTATTTTAGTTGTATCCTCGCATCTGTTGCATTAGTGATTCTAACATGAACTAGGATTATGCATGATTTCTAACTAGTTCTTTGTTTTGGCTCGGAGTACACTGTAAGTGTTTATGCTTTAGCATCATTGCATGAGTGTAAGTGTTGCCATGATAGCATGCTTGCCATAAGACTATTTGCTTATGTGTTATAACTGCTTGAATGCCTGTGGGTGAATGTTGGATTACTTGAATTGTGATAATTCATAAAATCTGCATTTTAGCCTACTTGCGAGTAGCAAACTTCAAACCATTTCCAAACAAACGGATATGCGATGCTTTGTTCCAAATTAGGCGATCTAGTCTATACTTGTGTGTTGTGCGCGTCACATAGTAATTCTCGCTAATTAATCGGAATAAGAACGCACGCGTTTTCAAAAACAAGATATCATGCTTAGTACAGGCCGATCTTTGATCGGCGCGAGCGGGGGTGCTCATAGATGACCTTCCTCAATCGTACCCAAGTTCCCGAGCCGATGCAACTTTGGTGATGACGGACACGTGGCCTTAGGCAACGAATCAAGGTTTCCTAAATTCCCCTAAAATAAATATTTAGGTGGCGACTCTGTATCTGGCAAAGCAGTTCATGTTTGGCACTTCTTTCTTAAAAATCAGTGTTCCAAAACGATTTGCCGGATTTGCACTCTTTGGTGATTTATCGGTCTCGCATTGCACTTTGCGGGATTAGATTCAAAACCGTGACATTTGAGTCCGAACTGTGGTAAGCAAGGCCTTCGAGGCGCGTCCATAGCCCCAAGGCATTACTAGCCTAAGGCTGATAGTAGGCCCCAAAATTCATTAACTTGGCGTTGATAATAGGCCCCAAGACTTATTGGTTAGAGCTGATAGAAGGTCCAAAGATACCAGTTTACCGCAGTGACCCCACGAAGAAGGTAGCAGGGCAGCCCGAGCGCAAGGGATTCCCTTTCCATTTACCCAGGTCACGAACCTGCCTTAATCACACAGGCAGGACTAAGGAAGCCCTCTTGGATTTGGTACTAAGGCACAATATGGCTAATAGTAGGCTTGGCTGTGGCCTTCGCCTTGAGAAGCTGGGGAGTTTGTGGTTAGGTGGCTAAGGGTGAAGGCTTCGTTGAGGTGAGCACGAGCATAGTCAATAGCAGACTAATGGAGTTCTGAGAATGCATGTACTGGTCAAGTAGAACTGAGAAGGCAAGTGCAACAGTAAGGTTTACCGTTGCAAGTGCACTTGCTGAGGTTCGAGCTGAGAAGGCAAGTGCAGCGGCAAATACTCCCACTACAACTACACTTGTTGAGGCTCAAAAGGGAGTTGCAGCACCAAATACTCCTGTTGCAACTACACTTGTTGAGACTCAAAAAGGGTAATTGCGGAGGCAAACAAATAGTACACAGTACATGCAGAGAGACACATGGCACCTTCAGCTTGGTGGCTCTAGGCAGAAATATTCCATCTGAGATCCTCTGAGACACATATCTTCTCTCTATTTAGTCAGTTGGTGTCTTCTTGATATCAAAGAAAAGCTTAAAAATATGATCCATTTCCTAAGGTTAAGGAGAGGAATTTCGAAAATTTAGGAGAGATGTTACCCATTTTAGCACTGTCATACATTTTTTCTTGAACTACTTACTTCACTCTCACTCAACTACTCACTCTTCAACTTCTCAAACAATTGCTACTCCTCTTTCTCCAATCATTTTACCATTATTAGACTATTAACATAATTTTACTACTTCAATCACCTTTCTAACCTTCTATTCCCTACAAATGTCAACATGTGGATTCGTACCAGCGGTACTTCTCTTCATTGTCCTCGTAGGGTATCCAACATACTTCGTCACATTTCTGCTCCTCTACTTCTTGTACCCCGCCTTCTCTTGTGTTTTTTTGGGCCTTTTCTTTCTTATTCGCACTCTCTCCCATAAAAATGGCGCTCTCGACTTTCACTCCCAAACTATACTTCCTCTCAGTCAATCCCTACTAGTCTCAAGTGAGAGAGAGAGAGAGAGAGAGAGAGTACCTAGAACCATTTCTAGGGTTTTCACATGCTCTGATCACCCCAACCCACCTATTCAAATGAAGCGCGTGTACGAAATCTCCGACGACGAGTGGGAAAATGAGTCCTTCAAGCTATCCCGGGTCATCAAACCCTCCGAAACCCCTCCTCCAATCGAGTCTTTCGCTTATGGATCGAAAATTCAATCCAGTCCTAATCACAGCAGCGACAGTTCTGTTGAAATCGTGGAAAAATTGCAGGAAAATTTGGATGATGACGATGTGGACGAAGAGAGGGAGGTTCGGCCGCAGACGGGGCGAGGCAGGAGGTTTGTAGTTGATGAGGACAGTGATGATGATGATTCTGCTGAGGCGATTGAATCGAAATCGGAGCAGAGCGAGCTTGGTTTTGATTTCGATGATGATGATGATGAAGAGGAAGAGGTAGAGGAAGCGGATGTGGTGGGAAAGGCTTTGCAGAAGTGTGCGAAGATATCGGCGGAGCTGCGGAAGGAATTGTATGGTTCTTCGGTGGCAGCCTGTGATCGATATGCTGAGGTTGATGCTTCTTCAGTGAAGATTGTTACTCAGGTTAATTGTTTTTGATGCTTAGATGGCAAATTGAAGAGAATAAACTAGTTTCAAATTCCTAAATGTGTGTGTGCGTGTATATATATAACAATTTATACATCTATATATGTGTAGTTTTGAGGGAGTTGATGGTTGGTTAGTCATAACTTTGTTATTGTAGGATGATATATGCGCCGCATGTGGGGCTGATGATTTGGATTTTCAGCCTATTCTCAAACCATACCAGCTTGTTGGTGTCAACTTTCTTCTTCTTTTGCACAGAAAGAGAATAGGAGGAGGTACCCTTTTCTGTGCTTGTAATAATCTATGTGCAACCATCTAGATAGTATTTTTTCTTTTTTTTTAGTGTTAGAGGAATTGGACTCCTAGGTTGCTGATTGATACAAAAAAAAGGTTATGGAAAGAGCGTGATTTCAATGCTATGGGATAAAGTTCTTCAGATAGATCATGTGAGCCAAATAGCAGTAAAAATTTTGTCTTTCTCTTGGTAATTTACCTTTTTGAAATGATGTGCATTAGATATTGTTTATTGCAAACCCTATGATGAGATTCTATGAGTTGAGCAGTGGCCAAATTTTATTGAGGCTTCAAGCCATCTATCTAATGATGATGGGGATTGTCCAAATTGATTCTACTGTAGAAAAGTCACGGTGCGACTTTTGGGCTCAAAGGAGACAACTTTGAGCAGAAATGTTATCATGGACTGTGAGGCTTGACATGACACACCTATGAATGAAATTGGTTGGACGCTTTCAGGCACTTAGCAACTCATATATCTTTATTTGCATATACAACCTGCCTCAAGTTTGGAACTATACATATTCTAGTAAGGGACCTCCTATCAACTACACTAATATGTTGAACATCTATAATTTGCGAAAATAAATCCCAATTTTCATATTCTTATATTTTGATTTAATAACCATCTATGACAGGTCTTCCAGAAACACATATGATGTTGTGCATGCATAAATTTGTGTCCTCTTTCTTACAGTTGAACAAGGTCATGTCTCAGAGATCTTGATTGGTGTTCAAGTATGACACTTATGGGTGTCCTCTGGATATGTATGCAAAATTATAAATGTGAAGGCCCCAGCATTGATGTAGAAGGATTAAGACTTGGGTTGAAGTGGCCAAATCATATGATGAGAGTCCTCCTACATGATAAGCACAGGATTTCAGTAAATTGTTATGCCAGAAATAACCTGTCCTATGTTTAAGTGCCCATAAGTGGATCTTAAACTTGAAAAGACACTGAGCATTAGATACATCAATTTTGGATTTATTTTGCTAAAAATCGGAGATGTATTTTACTTTATCATTATTTGCTTGTACTCCGATGATCTGTGAGACTGTCATTGAGATGGCTTAACTCAGAATGTTCTATGTTTTCTTGAAAATTTAATTTCTCTATCTAAAAAATTTCCTTTTATTTTTGCCTTTTTGTGATAAATGAAAATCTAAACAAGAATGAAAGCTTAAACCAAGAGGCCTCATTGTTGTGGCACGTCTAGCAACCACACAAGTAGTTAACTAGTGTTTATGCATTTGCATCGGATGCTAATTCATATTAGGCATGACTTTTGCATTTTCAAAATACTGTCATAATATGTTAGACTCACATGTATTTAAATTTGCTTTATCATGTTCAAAATTCTCAGTGTGAGATATGTGAGCTATGTAAAATACCACATTGTACCAATTTTTGGGTGAGGGTAATTCATTGTTCATACATTTCATGCACCAAAACAATTTACAGTTAATAACATTGCCTTTTCATTAACTAGAGAATTTATTGCTTTATTTTGTTTTTTAACCACTAATTGTAATGTTTATCCATTAAATGATTGGTTTGGACATGTTAAGAAGGATGAGTCCATTGAGTGGCAATTTTAAAAGTGGGGAAATTTATCTGTGACATGGTTTGGCTATGTGCAACATGTTGAATGCATTGGTATCGTGTAGTGGTTTGATTAAGTTGAAGGGCCCCGAAGGATAAGAAAAGGATTGAAAACAATGGGTCTTGAGGATGTGAAAAAGACTTGATTGCATACGATTTGAGAGATGATGTGGTTACACAAAACGTTGATTGGTGTAGAACTAATGTAGCCGAGCCCAATGTAATAGGGATTATGTCCTTGTTGAGTTGAATTGCATAGTTTGATTATGTCCGTAAGATTCTGTGTTTTCGAGTTTTATGTGTTCATTAGTTTTTTCTTTCCAATTTAGTATGGAATGTACAGAAATTTCCTTATTAGTAGTTAAGTACTTTTCCTTTTGTTATAGGATTTAGGATTTAGTGTGCTGGCAATTGATGTAGACAAAAACATGTGGTGGTTGTCTAGGTTAGGTGTAGAGGTCTAAGTGTTAAAGTGCTGAAGAGTGAAGACGTCTGATGACAATACAATGCGTGTTTCGATCCAATCTAGGGTAAAATTGCATGAGCATATTGCATTAGTTCAAGACATTTTGCATGAGTAAAAAGAAAAGTCAACTTTGAGTGGGCATGCAGATTTGAACATGAATTTGACTTGGTTTTTGAAAGACTAGAAAAGGCTAATGCTTTATAGTCTAAACATATAAAGATATATAGAAATACTCCATGAGGAACCCTAGCATCTTAAAAAGCCTCCAATACCTAGGAAGCTAGACCATACATGCTGATTTAGAGAAGAAGTATTTTTTTTTTTTTGTATACAAATTGATTTGAAGAAAGCGTTTCTCTGATTGTTTTGCAAAAACCACTTGCATTATACACATTCTAATCATTCACTGTGTATTGGATATTCCTGTCAACTGTTCGATTGTGATTGGAACCGAGAGGAGCGTAGATCTAGACAAGAGGCGGCTGACAGAAGTTAAGGGCGGTTGTGAGTGGAGTTTGAGCTTGAAGGGGAAGATATCAAGGCTAACACATCTAGGGTTTGGGTTGTAAGTCGTTTTACTTGAGTCTTTAAATTATGGGTTGGTTTGGGAAAAGGCTTTTTGGCTAAAATATGAGGTGAAAAAATTGAAGTTTATAGGAATGGGTTTTTAACTTTTTACAAAAAAAAGGTGTAAAAAGTAGAGAGAACGAAAGGAATCTTTGACTTTTTGTATAAGGCTGTCTTTTTGACATTTTTAGTGACTTTTGGGTATTTTATTCTCTCCGCTAACATCCACTTCATCCAGTGGATTCTAAAAGGTGGGACTGCTTGTGATTGTTCATCATGTGGGGATTGTTGTTACCAAATGGTTTTCCACATATTGCCATGTTTCTTATTCTTCATTTATGTATACTGTATTTGGAATATGCATGATTATATACACACGCGCACACACACACACACACACACACACACACACACACACACACACACATATATATATTGGGATTGAATAATTGAATTGATTAATCCATGGCTTGGTAATTTGAATTGAGAGTTTGACGTATTCACTCTTCATCCGGGCACAAATGTGTCCCCACTTTTGTCGCCTTTTCAATTGGTATTGGAGCTTCTTGGTTGCTTGTTTAGTGTAAAAGCATAAGTAGATCCTATTAACCATGTTTATGGAGATAGATATGCCTAGAGAGGGTGGTTCTATGGTATGAGCCCCCTTTATTTGATGGTTCTAGTGATGCTATTGGAAACCTTACATAAGAGCCTTTTTGAAGCTAATTAATGAATATATTTGGCTGTTTTGTCAAAATTGGATATAATAAAACTGGCATTGAAAATTATGGTTGGAACTCTAAGGCATTGAATGCGATTTTTTGTGTCGTGACACTCAATGAGTTTAGGAGGATCTCAAATTGTGGAATTGCTAAGGATGCATGGGTAGTGTTTTAAAAGGCTCTAGACCCACCGTGGCAATAAGGTCTCCTATAGCCTAAGTGCGAGGCAAGGCGCGGCGCAAGTAGTAGGAGAAAAGAAAATGATAAAATAGGCAGACTTTTCAATATAACAAATATATATAGAATTCTAAAAAGCATAAAGCAAGCTTCACAAGCATAACAAAGAAGAAAAAACTGAGAGATAATCCAGTGAAGAAGCAAAAGAAGAAAAGAAGAGAAGAATAAAAGAAGAGAAGAAGAGAAGAAACATAAGGAAAGAAAAAATAGAGGCAGACCTATGAAGAGAACCCATTGAAGAAGAGAAGAAGAAAATAAGAAAAGAAGAGAAGAAAATTAAAGGAAGAAAAAACAAAGGCAGGGAGATAAATCCAACCAAGAGAACCCATCGAAGAAGAGAAGAGAAAGAGAAAAGTAGAAGAGAAGAAGAGAAAAACCTGAAGAAGAAGCCAAAATCGTGTCTTCTTCACACTTTTTGATCGCTTTTTATAATCTTCTCCACCTATGGTTTTTTTAATCACTTTCTGCTCTCTTTTGATCATGTTTGGTCATTTTATATTGAAGAGTTTTGATTCCTTGTGGGTATGCCCCCAAAAAAAAAGCACTTAATCAATAGTTAGAGTAGAAAAATTGGTAAAGCCCATGAAGCCCGCTCCTCGTGCCTTGAAAAAAAGCCATCACCTCAGCGACTAAGCTGCGCCTTATGTATTGCGCCTCGCCTTGCCTCGCTTCGACTTGTTTAAAGCATAAGGCTATGCCTCATTGTGCCTCACGCTTAGGTGCGCACCTTTTAAAACACTGTGCATGGGACATTTGAAAGTGTATTTATCCATGAGGGAACCCTCGCAATAAAAAACTCCATACTCCAAGCTCTTATGCAAGTGTCGGAAACGTTTGACTGGAAAGTGTGGGTGTGGGTGTGGGTACGGGTACGCCATTACGGAAAATTCTAAAAAAGTAGGGTACTGGTATGACGTGGTACGCTAATTTTATTTTTATTTTTATTTATTTATGTATTTTTTTAAATTTATAGCTAACATCCAACATACAAATTAAAGTTTAATAACATAATTAAAAGGAGCAATTACCCAAAAAATAAATAAGTCATTCTTCAACAATACTAATACTAGAGTAAGTCAACGAGCTATTTTAATGTCATTACATAGAAGAAATTAGAAAAGAGAGTTTCATGCCAAAAACAAGCTAAACAAAAATAAATGATAACCCTAATGAAACTAGGAACATCAACTTTCAATTCCATCAACTTCATCATCAAACAATATGGCTTCCATCTCCGGCTCATCAAGTGAAAGATTTGCAATTTCTAATAAACCAGAGCCCTCCAATGAATCAAAAGCATCTCCACCAATGTCCCATAACTTGCTCTCTCCTTCTGTGTATTGTTGACGACTCCTTGATAGAAGGCGAATATTAGAGTGCACAAAAACCAAATCCTTACAACACTGTAGAGTCATTTTATTCCTTCGCATGGAGTGAATGAAAGACTATGTGCTCCAATTACTTTCACAACATGAAGAGAAACGAGGTTGGCCAAGCAATTTCACCACTAATGATTGGAGCATATGTGTAGAAGAGCCATGTGCCAACCACCAAACCACAGGTTCCATTTCTCCTCTATCATATATTGAGTCGATGCAGTGTTGTGAAAAGCGCGCCTAGGCGCAAGGCGAAGCGTGGCGCAAGCTGTGCGCCTGAACAGGACCCAGGCGAGGCGCTTTGAGGTAGTTGTGCGCCTTAGACACGACTTGAACCGGGCGAGAGAGGTGCAAGGCTCGTGCCTAGGCGTGCTTGATTGTTTAGGAGCTTATTCTGATCTAATGGCTGTGGTGTGTGTGTTCGAATGGCTCTAACCACAGAGGATTACAACTCATATACAATATGACCCAAATACAATTCAAATGAATCCCTAATCTGTGTCGTCTTTTCCTTTCTCGCCTTGGACTTCAACTTCGACTGGGTTGCTGGACTTCGACTTCCACATTTCAGGGGTGTTTCGACTTCTTCTTCTCCTCTTCTGGTTCGCTGTGCAAATTTTTTTTTCTCTTCTGGTTCGACTTCTTCAGCTCTGTTTTTTTTTTTTTTTTTTTTTTTGTTGGGCTTCTTCGACTTCGACTCTCTCTCTCTCTCTCTCTCTCTCTTTCTTCTTGGTCTTCTTCTTTTGGGTTGCTTGTTTGTCTCTATCAACTGCTCTGTTTTTTTTTCTCTTCTTCGCTGCTTTGGTGGTCTTTTTTTTTTTTTTGGGAGGGGAGGGGGGGCTTCTGTGACTTCGACTCTCTCTCTCTCTCTCTCTCTCTCTCTCCCCTTCTCCTTCTTTTTCTTCTTCTTTTGGGCTGCTTGTTTGTCTCTGTCGACTGTGTTGTTTTGTTTTGTTTTGTTTTGTTTTTTGTTTTTTTTTTGGTTCAATTATGCCTTTTGAGTCTTTGTTAGAAACAAAAAAAAAAAAAAAACAAAAAAAAAAATACAAAATAAGACTTATATTACTGATTCTGATTGATTAACTAAAAAGAATACATTGAATTTTTTTTTACAAATAATTAATTATTCACAAATAATTAATTAATACACTGTGCTGTTGGTCTGTTTTTTTTCCTTTCTATTTTTTTTTTCTCTGTTAGGAAAAAAAAATCACAAATAATTAATTCATCACACATTACATTACACTGAAATTATTTTCCATTTATTAAATTTGTTGTGTAGAAAATGACATCGGAAAGTAATAGAAAAGATCCGGCGTGGTAATATGCCCATTTGGTGGAGGAGAATAATTTAAACAAGTTTGAGTGTAATTTTTATGGTAAAGCATCAAATGGAGGTGTTTATTAGGTGAAACAATACCTCACGGGAGGTTATAGGAATGTCACTGGTTGCCCGAAGTGTCCAGCTCGTGTAAGAGGAGATTAGAGATTTCATGTCAAAAAAGAAGACACAAAAAGAAGAAATGAACATGTTGCCTGATTTCGATGACATGGACATGGAAGATGAAGATGAAGATGAAGATGTTGAGATCAATGTCAATCAACGCCGTAAGTTGACAAGTAGCAGCCAAGGTTCATCCAAATCCAAATCCAAATCCAAATCCAAATCCAAATCCAAATCCAAATCCAAAATGCCAAAGAGAAAAGGGCCTATGGATGTTACTTCACACCCAATCCCGAATTAGTGGAAAAATAGAAGAGACCAAGCAAAAGGGAAGCAAACTAAAATTGATGCGAATGACCCTTACAAAAAGGAAATGAGAGCTCGGGCAGTGCAAAGATTTGCAAGGTGGATGAATGATGTTGGTATCCCCTCTAATGTAGTAAATTATGAGAGTTTTAGACCAATGATTGAAGCCATTGGGCAATATGGTCATGGTATGAAGCCACCAACTTACCATGAAGTGCGGGTTACCCAACTCAAAAAAAAGGTGAAACATATTGAAGATTTGATGAAGAATCGTAAAGAGAATTGTGCAAAATACGGGTATTCCATAATGGTTGATGGCTGGACTGATAAGAGATGAAGGACATTGATTAACTTTTTAGTTAATTGTCAAAGAGGAACCATGCTTGTTGAGTCAGTTGATGCTTCTAGCTATTCAAAGAATGGGCAGAAGCTATTTGAATTACTAGACAAGTTTGCAGAGAAAGTTGGAAAAGAGAATGTGGTGCAAGTTATTACTAATAGTGCTGTAGCTAATGTGTTGGTGGTTAAGAATATTTACGTCAAAATTGTTTATTCATAGTTTGTTTTGTATTTAAAATTTTAAAACTTGAAAATAATAATTCTTCGTAATTATTACATTATAGGGAGGTTTTTGGAAGCCAACTATGAACACTTGTATTGGACACCATGTGCTGCTCATTGCTTGGACTTGATGTTAGAAGACATTTTCAAGATACCTCGATTGAAAAAGACATTTGAAAGGGGTATTGCAGTACGTGGCTACATTTACAATCAGCCTACGTTGCTAAACATGATGAGGCGCTATACAAATCTGAAGAATTTGATCAAGCCTGCGAAAACTAGATTTGCAACTGCGTTTTTGATTTTGTCTAGGATGCATCAACAAAAAAACAGTTTGAGAAAGATGGTCACTTCCGAAGACTGGACTTCAAGCAAATGGGCAAAGGAGCTACAAGGTAAAAGAATAGCACAAATTTTGTTGATGCCTTCATTTTGGAATACTGTTGTGTTTGCCCTTAAGGTCTCGGGTCCTCTCGTCAAAGTGCTTAGATTGGTTCATACCGAGAAGAAACCTCCCATGGGATACATTTATGAGGCAATGGATAGGGCAAAAGAATGCATTGCAAGTTGATTTGATCATAAAGAAGAGAAGTATAATGAAATCTTTGAAAGCATCGACAAAAGATGGGATGTCCAATTGCATCGGCCTTTACATGTAGCTGCGCACTTTCTTAACCCAGAATTCTTCGACCCAAAAGCTTTAGAAGTGCAAAAAGATCATGAAGTGATGAATGAGTTTTATGAATGCATGCAAAGGTTGGTCCCGGATGTCACTGTTTAAGATTTGATCACTAATGAGATGAGTATTTATACGAAGGCTGAGAGCCTTTTTGGCAATCCTGTTGCAATTAGGCAAAGAAATACAAGGGCACCAGGTAATATATTATAGACTCGTAGAGTTTATTTTTAGTAATACTTTTAGTAAAACTCAATACTTGGTAATAATTATTTCTATTTAGTGATTATCGCAGTTGATTGGTGGGCATCATATGGTTCTAAAACCCCAAACTTGCAAACTTTTGCCGTAAAAGTCCTTAGCCTAACATGTAGTTTATTGGGTTATGAACGAAATTGGAGTGTATTTGAACATGTGAGTATTTAACATTCTAACTAATTTTTGTTGAATTCAAATATTTTTTATTCTCATTATATAGAATTTAATATCTTTTTAATACTTGCAGCTTCATAGCAAGAAAAAAAATAGATTGGAACATCTCAATGATTTAAGGTGTGTTTGGTTTGTGTTTGTAGAGTAGTTTTTGAGATAAAAAGTACGAAAACTTATTTGGTTTGTCTTTTTTCAGAAATGATTTTGGAAAATTGTTTTGGGGAGAGAGTTTTAAAAAAAGTGATTGATTTGATGTGTATGAGAGAGAGTGATTTGGGAAATTAGGTAACCAAACAAAATTTTGAGATTTTTTTTAGAAAATTTGTTTGGTTTGATTATTCTTGAAAATTTGTTTGTAGAGAATTTTTTCCAAAAATTTTTCTGAGAAACAAACCAAACAAGGCCTTAGTGTTTGTCAAATATAATAGAACATTGAGATTTAGGTATGACATGCGCAACACTCTTGATCCCATATCTTTGCAAAATATTGATGAAAGCAATGAGTGGTTGCTTGGGCGGATGGATGGAGAATTAGATGAAGATAATGAGCCAGTGTTTGATGATGATGATGGCTTGATGTGTGCTACTGTTGCTAGAGCTTCTGGAGTAGAAGAAAGTAGCCATGCAAGTAGAGCAACAAGTTCATGCTTAAAAGCACAACCAAGGATATCTAAATCATCAAGATTAACTCCACTTCAATTAATAGATGAAGAGGAAGCGGGCTTATATGACACAGAGGAGGAAGATGTTGAGGGATATAAATCAACTGATGGAGAAGAAGATTATAGTTTGTTTGCCATTGATGTTGAGGATGATGATTGACCGACCGACCGACTTAACCTATCCTTTCTTATGATATTGATGTTTTTAAGTGTTAAGACATATATTAGTATTTGTTGGATATTTATGTTTTGGATGGATGTTTGGTGTTCATTTATTTATTTATTTATTTATATTTTTATTTTATTGAATGTGGATTATTTGATATTTAAAAATTGGAATGCTATATAATATGCACTTTCATGGCTTTGAGAATTATTCTATAATTTATCTTGAATCTTGATTACGTTTTATTTAAAAAAAAATTGTCTTAGTACTATGAATGATTAGTCTATGTTAATTTTTTATTTTATTTTTTACTAAGACTATGCGCTTCACTTTAATAAAGCCCACACCTCGCCTTGCTCCTAGGCCCTGAGAGACCTTCAGCGCCTTAGTGCGCCTTGAGCCTTTAAAAACATTGAGTCAATGTCTCCAAAACTTTCCAAAAAACCTGAAAACTTGGCATACTCTGTATTCACAACCCTTCTTTCTTCTGCATTTGGAAAGTATCTCTTAAAGCACTTGGTTCTCATTTCAGAATGGTTCTCATTTCAGAAATTTCTTCATCCTTGTGAGGAGGAACATGAATGGGATTTTCATGTGTAGGGGGGTTCGAGGTGAACAGTAATTAAGACAATGATTAGAAAGTCAAAATTATGTTAATGGTTCAACAGATCTGGGCTTGTAGGAGAAGTGAGCAACCAGGTGAGGGTGGAGCAAGTGGTTCAAAGAGAAAAAAATGGCAGTGCACAAATGGGCAGCATCTTCCCAGTCTCCAAAAATCCTCTTCTTGGACCTTGGTAAATAGGTCCTATTTATGGGCTTTTCCTTGGCACTAAAGGATACCAAGTGGCCAAATAAAGTGAGGACATGTATCTCTAAGAATCACATGGAATATTCTGCCTTGGACCACTAAGCTGAAGGTGCCACGTGTCCTTTTGCCTGTACTATGTACTATCGGTTTGGCACAGATGCCTCAACAAGTGCACTTGCGGCGGGAGTGTTTGCCGTTGCAATTTGCCTCGTCAGCTTGAATCTCAGCAAGTGCACTTGCGGTGGTAATGTTTGCTGCAACATTTGCTTTCTCAGTTCAGTTTTGCCAAGACATGCATTCTCAGGATTTTATAGCCTGCTATCAGCTATGTTCGTGTTCACCTCAGCGACGCCTTCACCCTTAGCCACCTAACCACAAACTCCCCAGTTTCTAAGGGCGAAGGCCATAGCTAGGCCTACTATCAGCCATGCTGTGCCTTAATACCAAGCCCAAGGGGGCTTCCTTGGTCCTGCCCGAGCAACCAAGGTAGGTCCATGACCTGGGTAAATGGAAAGGGAGTCCCTTGTGCTCGGGCTGCCTTGCTCTCATTTTCGCGGGGTTGCTGTGGTACACTGGTATCTCTAGGCTTGCTATCAGCTCCAACCAAAAAGCTTTGGGGCCTGCTATAAATGCCAAGCTAGTGAGCTTCTGGGCTTGCTATTAGCGCCGAGCTAATGATGACTTTGGGGGGCCTGTTATCAGTCCTACGCTAGTAATGCCTTGGGGCCTGCTATCAGCGCCAAGCATTAGCCTCTACTTATGGAGAGGAAGCTTTTCCAAAGGCTGCTATCACCTTGGTGGAGTCTTCCCTCCACAAGTTAGTTGCGACGGTTGTAGGTGCTGCGGCGACTGTAGTTGCTGCGGCGGATGTTTCTCATGGCAAGTTCAAATGGTGGCACCAACAAAGTACCTTAGTAACTTGGTCGCTCCAAGTATTGCCTCTACAACTCAGTTGCTTTGGTTCTCTCTTTACCTCAGCAACTTCAAATGGCGGCGCCGACAATACTTGAGATGACGATGCAGACAATACTTGGCGGCACTAAGACAAAGTGCCTCAACAACTTGACCGCTGCAAGTGTTGCCTCCGCAACTTGACTTAGCCATTTTTCTTTATGGAACTTGTTCGGACCTTTGGCAGGTTGGGCCTGCTCCAGCCCCTTGTTGACTTATTTCCCTTGGGCTTTAGCCCATACTCCTTTAATCATTCCTGGTCGCCTAATAGGGGCGGCCTCTGCACTTAGGTCCATATTTAATTTTGATCTTAATTTCTGACCCTCTATATCATAAAGCCACATTCCCTATAATACCTAGATTACAAAATTAGGAAAAAAAAATAAAAATAAAAAGTAAATTATGTTAAGTTATTAAGAGTTTAAAAATGATATCTAGAATAAGTAAATTCTATCCTTTCACCTCTTAAAAAAAAGAGTTTAGAAATGAGTTAAACCTCGGATTCAAAGAATGTGCGAGAGAATGAAGTGGTGTACTGCTTTTTGTCTATCTCTCCACTAGCATTTGGTGCACCATAGAACAGAAGGCCGACTCTTCATTTTCTAACTTTCCTTCATGCCTATAAATGGATGCCTTCACCCTCTCAATCATTGAATACCACATTTCATAGACCAAATGTAAACATGGCTTATCGGTGTCACAAGATCTAAGCATTTCATATATTGGCAAAGTAAATGTGAGTATGTATTCTATCTTGTCCCACCAAATATCATCCCACACTTTTTTGTTAACAAGAGCCGCTTTTCTGACATCATCATCTTTGTAGGATGACAATTTCTCACTTATCACCATTGCTTGGAGGCCACGATATATAAGCTTAGACCTTTTTAGCATAACAATTGTAGATGCAAAGCGTGTATCTACGCACAAGGTCATTGAAAATTGCCAATCTCATAGAATGATTCATGATGAAATTATTATGAACATCACATCATCAATCACAATTGTAATCCAATGGCATTCATCATAAGCATAGGTAGCACCTCCAATTTCCTTAGCAGCACAAATATTTTGAGGAGCAAGATTAAGTGTGTGCACTACACAAGGTGTCCAAAATATTTTCGGATAATTATCTTGAATGATTGATCCAGCTGCACTACAAACAAGAGCATTGTTGGTAATTACGTGAATCACATTATGAGGGCCTACTTCATCACTAATTAATTTAGCAACATGATACTTGTCTTTGTACTCACCTTCACAATCAACAGCTCTTACAAACATAGCTCCACCATTAGATGCTACCATGAGATTGATAAGAGGTCTCCTTTGTGTATTGGTGCATCCATCGGCTACTACACTCAACTCCTTTTGATTCCATGATTGTTTGTTGGTTCCAACATGTCAATATTTGCTCTTTCTTTTTTGAAGTAGAGTAATCCTCAATAAGTTGTAATCAGGAGGGACAAACCTTATAATTTGATTCTCAGCAGCAAATTTAAAAGCACCCACAAAATATGGATTCCTAGCCAAATGAAAGGGCAACCCAGCTAAATAGAACATGCGAGCAATTAAATAATGTAAATGTTCTCAAGCACCTTGATTGAATGTTTTATCTAAGGCACTACTTCCACTTGTCTTTCTTTTTTTGGTTCATAGCCATCCAATCTAAATGTTCCAACATCCCCTACCACCCCTACGCTAGAACTAATTCGGGAAGGAGGAGGTAAAGGAACATCTTTAAGCTTTGTCATCTTTTTCCTGTTCTCAGCTTCTTTATCTGCCTTTCGCATTTCAGCAAGAAGATCAGGCCTGTTCTTCACAAATGCACACACTATAATTCGATGCCCAGAAAGTAGCAACAAATGTGCTTTGACTCTATAGTATGAACCTTGAAACTCAATATTACAATAATTACACCGAATTTTGGTATTACCACTTATGCTTTCACCCCTTTTAGCTATTTTCATAATGTAACCTCAAAAAGGAGCATTTTCATCCCTAGTTTGATGAATATTAATAGAAGGGGCACTTGCAGTTGAACCTATACTTCCTGATGAACTCATATTTCTATAATATAACCATTAACAAAATAATTTGTGAATTCTCTCACTTCATTCAAGTATATGATTTTTCAAATATTTAACTAACAATTTTCTGATTGTGTCTACTACAATCTATAACAGAAATGGGCAAAGTTAAATAACAGAGTGGGTGATTCTACATTACCTTTTTTTTTTTTTTTTGAAGATGATTAAAGAGAAGGCTCTAGACTTGCAAGTTACATGAAATTCTAGTGGTTGTGGGGAAAAAATATAAAAAATATATATCAAAAAAAAAAAATGAAGGAGAGTTCAAGAAAGAGGAAGAAGAATCAAATCAAAGAAAGAGAAAATCAAAGGAGAGAATCGAATAAAAAAAACGAAGGAAAAAAAGAAAAGAGGGCAGATCAATTCGTTTGCTGCGAAGAAAAAAAATAAAAATCTGAAAAAAAATGGAAGAAGAAGAAGAATTGAAGAAAAACGAAGGAAAAAAAATAAAAGAGGGCAAATCAATTCGTTTGTTGCGAAGAAAGAAAATAAAAATCTGAAAAAAAATGGAAGAAAGAGGAAGAAGAATCGACGAAAAACGAAGGAAAAAAAAGGACAGACCTCTTTATTTGCTGCGAAGAAAGAAAAAAATCTGAAAAAAAAAATGAAAGAAAGAGGAAGAAGAATTGAAGAAGAAGAGGAGGAAGAATTGAAGAGAAACTCACTGGAGTGTGTTATTCGAAGGAGAGAATCAGCACCTTCAAAGGAGTTTTTCAATCACCGGCTGTTTCTCTCTTGGAGTTGACTGTATTTCTTCGAAGGAGATAATTGAATAGAACCAAGTAAACCTAATTTCAATTTGTTTCATGTTTTAATTATTACAAAAGAACCCCAAATTTATTAAATTTTTTAAAATGGACAAAAAAAATTGCTTCGATACCCTTGAAATTGCAGAAAAATTTCGTTTTTTACTCCGGCGTACCCAAAAACGTACCCATCGCGTACTAGCTGATCGCATAAAACGTGCTTGGTGCATTTTTGCCATACTTGGTATGCATAGCCGCATCTGGTAACTACCCGGTACTTGTACGGCAACATTTTTAGAGTACCTGTGCTTCATAGACGTTTGATGAGTTTTATGTTAGACTTGGTGACATTGTCAATTCCAGTTGCAGCCTAAAGGAACCCGCAAGTGAAACCAAGATTGTGAGGAAGGTCCTCTGGTCTCCCCCTGAACTTTTTTAGGCTAAGGTCGTTGCTATAGAAGAGATCAAGGATTTAGAATCCCTTCAAGCCTGAGTTGAACTGGAATATGTGCCCACCTAAGAAGTCGAATGGCTTTCAAAGCTATTGAAGAGGATGTAGTCTTCTCTTATGATGGTGACATAGGTGAAGAGGACTTAATTAGAATTATGAAGAAATTTTAAGGGTTCATCAAACTCAAAAAAGGTAGCAATTCCACATCTCTAAGAAGCACAGATACTTTTGAGAAGGTGACATGTCCGTTTCTGACATGTGTCGGACATCGACACTCGTCGGATGCTTCCTGACACTTGTTGAACATGCGTCCAAATGTGTCTTGTTAGTTTTTAAATTTTTGTAGATTGGGACACACTTTTGACACTCTTTGGACAGGGGACACACGTGTCTATCGCTTGGATATACATACAACTAATTATAAATTTGCAGAAAATTACTTGAGATACAATAATAAAAGAAAAGCAATGTATTTTTATAGGAATTAGTATTATGGTGCTTTTGTTTTATTTTATATATATATATATTTGAATGATATATCTACATATATGACATATTAGATTTATAAACTTGTATATTGTGTGTTCCCCATGTGTTGTTTCATACAATAATTTGAAAATTACCGTGTTATCCTGTTCATTTTGTATAATGTATCCATGACCATACTTCTTAGCTATGTCTTCTAGGAAAGAGCAGATTTTAAAGTCCAATCAGGGTAAGAATGAAAAGAAGTCCCAAAGTAGCAAAGTTAAGAAATCCCATGGTGTCATTATGAGTTTGAAGGATTTGCTTACATAGCTAATGAGTGTCCTAATTAAAAAAAGACTAAGGCTAAGGGCTGAGTAGCTAAATGGAGTGATACTGATGCTAGTGAGGGGAAGTCTTCTTGTTTTGATGTTCTAGTGGACTTGGAAAATGTTATGGCCCTTGTTGCTAACATAAGCTTAGGAAGAAAGACAGTGAGACTAGTGAGGTGAGCTGGCTCCAAAGGGAGTGCTCTAAAGAAGTTGGGTTTTCAGATAATGAGAATGAGGAGTCAATTCAGGAGGCCTATATTGAGATGTATTATGATTGGCTCAAAATGAAGAAGAATAGGATGAACTTGCCTATCAAGTTTAGGACCTTAGAGAAAGGGTAGAAACCCCAAAGTCTGAATTTTTAGAGTACTTAGGACTCATACATACAATCTTTCTACTAAGCGCACCTTGTGGAAAAAGAGGGGAATGAGAGTTTAGAAGCTTGTAGGAAAGTAGAGTCTAAGGTGGCATAAAGCTTATTCTGGGAATTTGAGGATTTGGTTAGCTCTCCTATGTGCATTAGCCATCATGTGAAAAAAGCGTGTGTTTGTTCCTTTTTCCTTTATTAAGAAATAATTCTATAGCCTTATAATTTCGGCAAATCTTCTATAAAATCATAAGCCTTCCAACCTCTGTTTTCATCTATGCCCTTTCCACTTACTCGACTTTTGAATTGTCATCTTTACCCTCATTATGATCAATATATCTGATCTAACCTAAAAGTTTTGCTATCCTCACACCCCCCTTACCAAACACTTCCCAGTTCCATCTCTTTGTCTTTTGAAAATTTCAAAATTCCTGTCAGATTGTTGTTCGATGAGCCCTCTACCTTGTAACCTTCCCACCAGCCTTTAACCAAATCAATGAAGCCTTCCTACCTAAGCCACATATTCACAAACTTGAAGGGGCTTGGGTCCAAACACAATCCCGAACAATCTACATATTCTGAACATGATATGAGACTAAAAAGACTGAGAAACATCTGGAAAGCACTCCTCTCAATCAGTGGACACCAAACTCTATTGATCTTGGACATAGAGGTCCACTGCTCGACATATATCTTCCCCCTGCCAAAGTCAGGTCCACCAGTGCCTCTCTCGCAATAAAATCTGAAAAAACTCACTAGAAATCAACAGACAACCCAATCTCTCTCACTATGATATCTTATCACATTAAACACCCATCCAATACACCAAGGACAATTCCAGCTAGAATGAACATGAGACAACTCCGCCCATAAACTGCCTCTATCAACAGGTCTACCCCTGTGAATGCAATCATTATAATTTTTTATTGTTATATGTTTCTTAATGCCTTTGTTATATTGGTGGTATCTTAGTTGCAGGAACCTCCTATTGGGGGTTGACCAATCCGCTCCATAACCGCAATTCCGTGATTCATAGCAAGAATCAAGTGAGAAATGTGTTCCCATAAAGAAAGAACGTGTTTGCAAGTGGGATAGAATCTCTTGAACAAATAAATCACAAAGAAATAAAAAAAAAAAAAAAAAAAAGCTACCAAGTAAGAGAAAATACGTAGCCCATCAGATTATAGGGGAAAAAAACTCAAATTTAATCAATTACTTCACATATACATAATATCTATTTATATTTACAAAAACAATTCTCCATTGACACCAATCTCCAATATTTATTAATATTTTAAAATATATATATATATATTACAACTAAGCCAAAAAAAAAAAAAAAAAAAAAAATTCTTACAATATGTTAATATACTTATATCAAATATATAATTCTTTCCATTGGCAATCCCAACCTTAGAATGTTCTATGTGCCCCCCCGCTTCCAACCTTGGCCGGCCCCACTTCCACTTTTGCTTCATGCAATTAAGGGTGGTACTCCTTTGACTGCATTCTGAATTGCGAAATGAGTTCTTCCATATAACATGTGCTCCTTAGAAGTTTGTTCTGATTATCTTGCATGTTAGAACTTTTTATTTTTATTTTTAGATGGGACATGTTAGAACTGGATGTGCTGAAACCTATTTTGACTTACTGAAACCGTAATTAAAGTGTTGATTGGGTGTTTGATATATATTTGAGAGTAGTGTACATGATCCTAGGCTAGTTTCTAAGAGTAATTGATGCCTTACATTTATTATTCTATGCAGCAATATTGGCAGATGAGATGGGTCTTGGTAAAACAATTCAGGTTAGTTGAGCTCTAGACTCATTTGCCTTTGCTTTGTTATTGATTGCAATTTTTTTTGATGAGCAATACTGATTGTAAATTTATCATCCTAATAATTAAAAATTGTGATGTTTCTGATTTCAAGCAGGCTATAACATATTTAACCTTGTTGAAACACTTGGAAGATGATCCAGGTCCCCATTTAATAGTATGCCCTGCTTCTGTTTTGGAGAACTGGGAAAGGGAGCTGAAAAAGTGGTGTCCCTCATTTTCTGTTCTCCAGTATCATGGGGCTGCGCGATCGGCATATTCAAGAGAGCTGAGCTCTCTGGCCAAGGCTGGATTGCCACCTCCATTTAATGTTATTCTTGTGTGTTACTCACTTTTCGAACGACACAGGTTTGCTTTACCTTAATTTCCAGGCCAATGTTATGTATGTTCATTTGGTATTAGTTTTATTCTTATCATTATGCTCTTTTGGCAGTATGCAGCAGAAAGATGACCGTAAAATTTTGAAATCTTGGCGGTGGAGTTGTGTGCTAATGGATGAGGCTCATGCATTGAAGGATAAAAACAGCTACAGGTGGAAAAACCTAATGTCTGTTGCGCGGAGTGCCAACCAGCGTCTGATGCTTACAGGGACACCACTGCAAAATGATTTACATGTATGGTACTGGTGATAGCCTTTGTTTAAGTTACTAAAATGGATATTATGTAGTATACAATTCAACAAAGAAATGGTTGCTTTGCACTGCATCATTACAAAGCTGATTTAATTAACTAATGGTTACTCTGCAAAACTGCTTATATATAGTGCACAGATGTCTTATGTTGGAATAAGAGCTACTATAAAGAGGAGTGTGAGATTGTGTTGGAAAATAATGTTTATATTCATTGAAAAAAACCATAATTTTAAACATATGCACTGAGACCAGTCTCAAAGAGAAGATGACTTGCATTGAGAGAGAAAATACTCCCTTGGAAGAATGAGCAACCTCAACTCTAAGAAAATACCGGAGATGACCCAAGTCCTTATCGTGAAATTGTTGACCTAAATAATGTTTCAAATCAGCAATATTAGTGGAGTCATTGCTAGGAGTGATGATGTCATCCACATATACAATTAGAACGATAATCCCATTAGAGTGATGAACACAGACAAATTGATAAGAAGTAGAACGACGAAGTCTATATGCCAGGACAATTGCACTGAAGCGATCAAATTAAACACGAGGAGATTGCTTAAGACTATACAGAAACTTTCGCAACCGACAAACAAAAGATGCTCACTACCAGGAACAACATAGCCAGGTAACTAATCCATATAGCTCCTCTTGTAGGTCTTCATAAAGAAAGACATTCTTTATATCAAGCATCATATAAAGGCTAAGACTGACTGATTGCAATAAAGAAGAATTTGAACAGATTAACACCATAGATTTATGTGTAGCATTTGGCCACTAGGCGTGCCTTAAGCCGTTCAACAGTACCATTACCATTAGGAAGATATTTCACAGTATAAATCCAACTACAACCAACAATAACTTTCCCAAAATGAAGAGGGATAAGCTCAAGTCTGATTCTGATGAGGATCACTCATTCCCTCATCCATAGTATGCTTTCAACACAACATGGACATAGCCTATTGATAAGATGGAATGGAAAGACAAGACAAACTACGAGCAAAGGAATGACTTTGGCGGAAAATTCAAAGTTTGAATTTTCACCTCTCTGCACAAAGTAAGGATGCCATCATAAACTCCTCTCAATTTTTGCAAATTAATAGTAAAGGGTCTATGTTGCAATAATTGAGCCCACAAGGTCGTAAAGCTGTCATAATATTCAAATAAGGAATTACCACCCTGTTGAGTAGAGAAGATTTGCTCATACAACTCATATACTCGAGAAACATTACTTTGATTGGAAAATGACTCTGCAAGGGAGTGCCTAATTTGCTTAGAGGTTTCACAAAACTCCATTGTAGTAGAAATATGAGGTTCCAAACTATGCCAAAGCCACCCATAACACAAATCCTCACTGGGCCACTCATCATAAGCTTTATCATCTGCATCAGGAGGAAGTTCAGTAAGAAAGCGCAACTTCTTGCCATGCGAAAACACTTTTACTGCATGAGCCCATGTTGGATAGTTTAGACCATTTAATTTCTTGGTAGTAATAGATTTAGGCAACTCATCATCCTTGAGCATGGGGGGTTTTGCCTCAGCCATGACAACTAGCACATGACCAGGACACAAATATAGGCAAGCTCTCAAGGAAAGAAGAAATAGGATCCATAAACTAAAAGTAATCTTACCAATAGTTCAAAACACAGTGAGAGTTCAACACCCACCAAAAAGAAACAAGTCAGCAAAAAAACTTAAAATATAATAGTTCCAAGAGAAGAATACCAAAAAAAAAATCGAGATTTGTCAGGACCCAGGCAGTGTCGAACTCAAAATCCAGCAAAACCCTCCAACCAATACCTCAAATCCACAAACTAATTGCAAGGGAAGCCTCCCGTAGGGTTTTTGGCACCTATAGAAGATAACCCAATAGGAAAAAATAAAAAAAAAGGGGATCATAATTGCAAATCGATGATCCGCAACCAACAAACACAAGTGCACAGAACCCAACTTGTTCATCATGACGTCAAGCTGATGTTGTCGTACAGATGATATCAGCACATTATTGTCACCTTGCGTCGATCTCCAGATTATAATGAACACTTGATAAGGTCGATTGGTGATCCGATACAAGTTGAAATGTAAAATATGTGAAACTAAGGTTAGGGTTATAGAAGGAGAGAAGAAAGGAGGGAAGACGTATATGTTTTTGGCTTGTAAAAACTTTACCACAATATGACCATAGTACCCTCAACTTAACACAAAAGTAACATACGACTAATACTAACAATTTGATGTGCGTAATTGTAGCAAATGAATCAGTTGTGGCCTCATGTGACAGACATTGTCAACAAAGTAGTTGTTCAACAACTTCCTTTGCCTTGGGTTATATTTTGCACCCACATTAGAACTAGTAAGATGAATATCTTCACTTCTTGCAAGATATTCTTTCTGTTTTGGGTATAATGATTTACCATCTTAATTAGCAGCCTGATTTAGTTATGTGCCTCAGGTTGCTTGGGTTCTTATGGTTATTCTTTTTCTAACTTTTGCATGTTTCTTTGCTAATTTCCCTTTTGGTACCTGTGTTGTCATTTACACATAGGGTTCTCATCCATCTTCTTAGATGCTCTCTCTCTATGGCTTTTGCATATTCACTTGTGTATGCCTGTTGTTTCTGTAATTATTGCCTATTTTTCTGTAAAGTCTCATTTGCTTACCTGGCAAAAAAAGAAAAGCTAAAAGAATTAAACAACTCACTTATCATTTTGTTACAGGACATATTTTCTTCAAGTTCATAACCATATCTTTGGAAGATTTGATCTGTAAAGTGATATATATGCTATATATTTTTTTATGCCAATGCTAGATATCTGTTAACCATTCCAATATAATGACAAAAACTAGTAGAGGCTTCGAATATTGTTAATGCTTCTTTGTGAAAGACATGTTTCCCTTGAGCTCATAAGTCATAACCATATCTTTGGAAGATTTGATCTGTATTATATATCTTCGATTTCGTTGCTGGATGTTTGTTAACCTTTCCCATATAATGACAGAATTACTAGAGGCTTTGAACATTGTCAATGTTTTTTTCGTATACCAACTTTGCATTTGACCTGCAACATCTACCCATAAGAAATTAGATTTAGATTGTAAATGGGTATGACTGAATTGTGCTCCTTGTAAGAATTCTTTATAATAAAATTGATCAAGTGACCTGTGGTGATAATATGACTGTATAGTCATTACTTCTCACTTGTCAGGGCTAACTTTTATTTTCTGAAGTCAGCACAGATTATTAATGTATTGAAATTTGAGCAATTTCATTAATGTTTTATATGATATCTACTCTTGATACTTATAAAAGAATATGACATCTGATCTTGAAGTTTGAATTGCTATTGTGCAGTTACTTGGAATGCTTTCTTTGACTTGGTGGTTTTCATTGCAGGAACTGTGGTCATTGTTGGCATTTATGATGCCTGATGTCTTTGAAACTGGAGATGTAGACTTGAAAAAGCTTTTCAATTCGGAAGATAGGGATTTGATTTCTCGTATGAAGTCCATATTGGGACCATTTATTTTGAGGCGTTTAAAATATGATGTAATGCAGCAACTAGTGCCAAAGATACAGCAGGTATTCCACATATCCATTTTTCTGTTTAAGTCGCAACTAGTATTGTTGTTTTCTAGAAACACCTATTTCTTTATCTCATTATTTGGCTCTCTGGCACATATCCATTTTTCTGTTGTAGTTGCAACTAGTATTGTGGTTTTCCGGAAACACCTATTTCTGTATCTCATTATTTGGCTTTATGGCACATCTACATTTTTCTGTTTTATTTGCAACTAGTATTGTGGTTTCTGGAAATGCCTATTTCTTTATCTCATTATTTGGAAATGCCTTTTGCTGTTTTTACCTGTTATTCAAGGGATAGAATATATTGCTGCAGGTTGAGTATGTAGAGATGGAAAAACAACAACATGATGCTTATAACGCGGCCATTGAGGAGTATCGTGCAGCTACACGAGCTCGTGTTTTAAAGTTTTCAGAGGATGACTCTAATAATGCTGTTGGCATTCTTCCTCAACGTCAAATTTCAAACTATTTTGTTCAGTTTCGTAAGGTGCTGCAGATTCTTTTTCACTACATTTGCTTTAAACCTAAATGCTTTGGATCTGACTGTATTTACTTTTCTCTCTGATAAGTGTACTTTTCGTATTCTAGATTGCAAATCATCCATTACTGGTGCGGCGTATTTACACAGATGAGGATGTTGTTCGGTTTGCTAAAAAGTTGCATCCTCAAGGAGTGTTTGGCTTTGAATGTACCTTGCACCGAGTAACTGAGGAGCTCAAAAGTTACAATGATTTCTCTATTCACCGGGTAACTTTTTGACAATGCCTCTTTTGGTTTTCTTTCTTCTATCATTTGACCTGGTACTCTGATTCTTTACTTTGGGCATACAGTAGGACACCTGGTGTCCTAATTCAATTGGATAATTAGTTCAAATTTTAATTGCATTAACTACTACCAAGCATCATATGTACTTGAGTTGGATCCTTTCTTATTAATGAGCATTTACTTACTAAAAAAAATGAGAAATGCATTAAACAAAACCAATAACTATATTAGACTCTGTTCTTATTTGAAAGGTCTAAAACTCTGGAGGCTAGTATCAAACATTCTTCTGCATCTTAGTTCGTAGGCCTTTGTAAACAAACTCGAATTCAACAATGCAGAACACTATGGCCTTTCTCAAAAGTCTCACATTATAGCATTAAGATGTTTGAGAGTTTTAAGGGAAGCTTGAATGGGATGCTAATGCTTCAGGCAATCTGGTTGTTTCTCATCACCTTGGCATTCTTGTTTACACATGAAAAGGATAATTACATTCAAACTTCATTTTACTAATGGACAAAAAGTAAAATTAAAGATCTCTTTTTATACTTTCGTCATAAGAAAGCCCCTTGTTTCTTAGAATTTTGTGCTGAAAATATATGGTTATGTTTGGTGGTGTTAGGTAAAATTACAAACAGTAAGAAGAGGGTTTATGAAGAATTTACCCGTTTGAGGGCTAGGGGGTGCTTCAAAGTGGTGGAGTAGGAGAGGTGGTTTGTGCTTATTTATATTTATATATTTTAAAATAATATTTTAGTACACATTTCTCTCTTAAAAGAGTAGTATCCCCTTGGCATTTTCTCTATTACAATTTTACTTATCAATACCAACAAACCAAACCAAGCCTTAAGTTCTATCAAATGGGGTTGGCTACGTGAATTCTTTTTCTTCACTCGATTCTATCGAAGGTCATTTGGTTAGTTAAATTAAGGAGATTCATATCTCTATTTAATAAATTAGCTCACGCCAATTTAGGTTTGTCCCTTCCCCTAACACTTCCATCTACCGTCACTGTATTACTTCTCTTCACTACTGCCTTTGTTGTGTATGACCAAACCATCTCAATTTATTCCCCAAAATGGGCAAAACAAGTTATTCTGTGGAAACTATGGATGGAGGAACAACTTTGGGACTAATATATAATTACTCTTCGCATGATGTGCATGTGGTTCTCTTTTTGATATACACAACTGAATATATATATTTATATAAATATTTTTCACTATTGGATAAGTCCCAACTAATTTTTCTCATATAAATTTTTTTCACTACAAAAATTTTGTGAAGTGATTTTTCTTAAGAAAGTTGTGTGCGTCTGTGCTTGATTTAGGTTCCTCTTGTGTCATTTGGCTACAATATTGATTCAAAAGTTGCTGAGGGCCTGTGCACTCCTGGAGATTAGTCGGGCTTTGATCCGGACACCCTGGTGCCAATCCAAAAAATAAATAAATAAATAAATAAATAAATAAAAATTGATTTAAAAGTTGCTTGAATTTTCATATTTTATGTTCCTCCTCACCACCAGTGAACAATTTAGTTAACAACTGGGGAGCTTCTTGGGACCCAATTTAGTTAGCAAGCCATTTTATATTGACGAAGGAACAATATGAAACAACACGAGGGTGAGTCCATGGTGTAGGTTCTGAATGCTTAATTTGTTGGCAATTTGATGTATGTTCTGTACAAGCCAAACGTCGCTTATACAGGAGTTGTCAGTAGATGCATGTACAATTTAGGAAAGGGGCATTGGGAAGGAAAGGAGTATTGAGAAGCTATCAAATGGATATTTAGGGCATGTATATGCTGTCTCCAATCTAGCAGGTGACATTAGTAGAAAGAAGCGGATGGTGTATGTGTTTACTCTTGGAAGCATTGCAGCTAGATGGGTCTCTTAGGTACAGAGGTTATGACCATCTCCACTATAGACACAAGATATGTTGCAAGGAGAGAAGCTTGGAAATAGATGCATGAAGCTTGAGGATTGCAAGTTTTACAATGATAGCTACATTGTGATGCATCTTGTAAAGAATTCATTGTTTGACATGAGGACTAACATATTGACATCAAATATCTTTTTGTATGATAGCTTTTTGAGGATGGCAATTTAGTTTAGAGAAGATTCACAACAAAGAAATCCTGCAGATATGATGACCAGGGTGGTTATCATTGAGAAACTAAAGTTGTGTTCAACTTCAGTTGGTCTTGGCACTTGAAAATGGAGGATTGAGTTGCTGTGTTACTTTGTGACGATATAAATAGTTGAGGCTTGCAGTTTATTCGTGTCTGGAATCAGTCTCCAAGTGGAAGATTGATGAGGTGATAGAGCCCTTATTACTAAAGGAGTGAAGAAGTTGATCATGTGGCTATACAACCCACTTGAGTAGGCAATTAGATGATTGGTTCACTTTTGTCCGCAATATACAAATGCAATGGAGAATGCTGAAGAAGGGGTAGCTCGAACGGGATTGGGAGTTGCTTGAGTGGGCTGTTTGCCTTGGTACTGTCACACCCCGGTTTATAAGCTGGTGGATTATTACTAATTTATAATGATTACGGTTATTGAACCCAATAAAGTTTAGATTTAGAAGAATGTGACATGAAGGAGTCAAATAACTCCCAAATATTTTATTAGTGATGAAATCCAATTTGGGACAAATTTAAATAAAATATTATTTCTGTAACTTCAAATGTTCATAAGCTCAAATCTCATAACAATTGCTTAGAATAAAATACCAATACACAAGATAATTAAAATTCAGTCATGAAGTTAGAACTCCCAAGTTTAGGCTTTAAAAGCCACGAATGAGCTCACAACCCCAAAATGCAAATCACATAAACATCCAACTAATATAAGCATGCTAACTAACTAATTTTACAAGTTCATAAACAAACTAATTAGGTTTACATGCCGATGCCCAAAATAATAACTCAAAAAGGGCCTAGATATAATTAAGCATGGATATACATGTGTAAGTTTGCAAAATAATTAATTGTTAGGCATGACCGCCCAACTCTGTTGCCGGTGGTGGAGTACCTGAAATGGTAGGGGGTGAGCAAATATGTCTCACCAATAATCATCTAAGACATTTGAAATGAATAAATTACATGCAAGAATCATATTATCTCAATAATAGCCAAAAAGCCACTAAAAAAAGCCAAAAGATCAAAGAACTATACAAAAAAAGAAAGTTTTCCTTTCCTTTCTACTTTTTGCACGTTTTTTTCTTTAAAAACCAAAAAATATCCAAAACATAATAATTTTTTTCACCTCATATTTTAGCTAAAAAGCCAAAAAGTTTTTAAAATAGCCTATTCCCAAACCAACCCTTATTATCTTTGTTATAGTGATAGTAGGATGATATCATACTACGCAAGTATTTCAAAATTCAAGACAAAATTGATACTATCGAAAATCAATGAAATATCTCACCAACCTAGTCAAACCCCGTCGAGTCTAACTAGAACATAGTCATATCCTCAACCTAGGCGACTATTCAAGTCCCTAATCCCATATTCATGGCTTACTAGACCAAAGGACTATGGAGAAATCAACCCTACGTGGGTTTACGGGCTCTCACCGATGGAATGACGTGGCACCCATCCATGCTACAAGGTACACAACTAACCAAATGGCCAAACAAGCCCCAAACAAAGAAAACAAGCCCAAAGCTAAATCAATACTCTAAAATATATCAAAACTCAAACCAATTTCAACTTCCAAGTTTCTCAGCACTTACTAAAATTCACATTCCTTTACAAAGCATTTTATTTCCATCATTTACCTTTAAGTTCCCTAAAAATAGATACTTTCTTAGAACGTTTTATTTTCAAGTTACAAAGTTTTCAATAATTAATTACTAGTTTATCACACTCATCTATTATTATCATCTGTGAAGCATGGGTATTTTGACAAACATGTTGTACCTGTACTAGATACTTATTGGCGTATGGTAATTCTGCAAACGTACCAGATACACGAAACACGTATGCAAATTTTTTCTTCGTAATTTTTGGTATACCCAGACGTATGTAATATATACTCAAATCATACCGTACGGTACGGTGTAGTATGAAATCGCAGTATAGCATGAAATCATTTTGAAATCATGGGTATCCAAATAGTATAGCATGAAATCATGGGTACACCAAATGGCCGTACCGTACGTCTAGGTATAGTCAGGGCCGGCCCTCCCTGAGATTTGTGAGGCCTAAGGCAAACTATGAAAATGGGACCTCTCTAATATATATTTTTTTTAATAAAAAATTTATGCATAAAATGATAAGTATCCACAAATTTTTTATTTAAGTATACTTGAACATATAATCATTAAAATTATAAACTAAAATTTACTTTTATATATTAAAATAAGAAGAAATCAGTACAATGACTCAAATATTAAAAACTGATTTTGTTGCTTTATAGTTTAGCAATATCCAGTTTACAATTAACCCAAAGATCACTTAAATATTACTCTTCTTGCATTTTTAACTGTAAAATCACTAATTAAGTTTGCATAATCTAATTAGTCGAACACTTCAATCCACAAACACTTCAATCCAAACACTTCAATCCACAAATCACAAACACTTCAATCCACAAATCACAAACACTTCAATCCACAAATCACAATCCACTGATCTGATAGCAAATAAATTATAAAAAAATAATTTAATGAAACAAAATTAGGGCAAACAAATTATTCAATTAAAATTGATAAATACCTAGGTAAAAAAATTAGGGCTAAATTATTATTTCACTAAAATCTAATGGATAAAGAAGGTAATAAAAAAATTAAGGCAAATTTATTATTCCACTAATTGATAGAGAAAGAATATAAAAAAAAAAAAAATTAGGGCAACTTTATTTAATAAAATTTGATGGTGAGAGAGAGGACTTACATGAGAGAGAGTGTATGTGAGAGAGAGTGAATCGCCGGAGGAGAAGTGTGTGAAAGAGGGAGAGTGAGTCGCTCACAATGTGCTATGCTATGCTATGCGTCTGCCTTCAAGTTGGTGTACATAAAAGTCTTTCATTTCGTTTCATCACTTCGTTTCGTTAAAGAGAGAGATTGAAAACAGAAGCACTTAGCACCACACTAGCAGTGCACTGAACATGTATTGTATATTGTATTTGTATGTATGGTTTGGATTGGGGCCAAACACATTTACAGTTTTTGTTTTTTTTTATTTATTTATATATTTTCATTTTAATAAATATGGGCCAAACACATTTATAAATAAATATGGGCTAAATTATACATGGGTCCAATAAAACATTTGGGGCCCTTTAAATTAATCTTAAAACCAAAAAAAAAAGAAAAAAAGATTGGGCCTATAACAATTTTTTAAATTTGGGGACCCTATTTTTGGGCCAAAATTTGAGGCCTAAGGCACAAGCCTTACCTGCCTTAGGGCAGGGCCGGCCCTGGGTATAGTCGTACCGTACCCAAGTCATACCGTACCTAGTATTTGGGTATACCTAAGTCTAGTGAAAGGTATATACCTAGTATATACCCAAGCCATACCTAGTATTTCATTTTAGTGCCCATGTCATTATTTCATTTTAGTTTTATGCTTAGCATGATTTTAAATTAATATATGGTTTGTAAGTTATTTAATATAACGACATTTAATTTTGGTTTATACTTTTACTTTTGACATTAAATGTTAATTGTAGGTTGGATATTAACAAATTAGACCATTTTAACCAATTTTTGCATTACTCCAAATTAAAAATAAATATTTTTTCACAAACGTACCAAGCCGTCTAATTTTTTTAGATTTTACCGTATCGATGTACCTGTATCGTACAAGTACTCGTACCCGTACCTATACTTGTGCTTCATAAGTTATCAATTATCCATCATCGCTAAACTAACAATACCACCAAAACTCATTCAAATTCAATAAACATTATCTCTAACCATTGATATTAAACTAACATGCAAATTTTTTATAGAAATTAGTATACTAATCACTATGAAATTCAAATGTATAGCTAGATGCATATCATTTTCTTCATATTGATACCCACTAGCCCACCAATTTCACTTTAGTGACTTCATTTCTTGAAATAAAATGAAATAACACAAAAGCCCTAATTTTCTTGAGACTAGTAACATGGAAATCATGGTGTTATGCTACTACATAGATGAATATATATTCAAGGACACCAAATCAAGTATAATATAGTCATGAATGGCAAACTAACACAATGAATCATAACTCATGGATTTAGTATACTCATCAATCAAATAAAATAATAATAGTAACCCTAACATGCTTTCTATACATTTCAAATAAAAGAGATGAAATCCCTACCCTATTTTACTAAATGAGAGCAAAAGAGATGATGTAGAGAGTAATGTCACCAACTAGAAGCTTTAAATCCAAGCTTCCAATCTTTCAAGAAGGCTTTGAGCACCAAGAACTCAACAAAAATGTCTTCAAAAATACGCAAGGAAACAAGCTGTTCCATGGAAGGGGAAAAAAAAAAAAAAAAAAAAAAAATCGAATAGGGAGGGGGAGAGGAACTCACGACAGTGAAGGGAAAGATGCGAGAAGGGTTTGTGTTGTCTCCCTACAAGTACATAATGTGTTCAAAAGTCTTGACAAACTATCACCTAACATTCAACTCTCTTTCTAATAAATGTGACCATGTAATACATATAGAACAAAAACATAAGGGAAGGGGAGAGGTGTCAACAGCCAAGAGGGAAAATGGGGGAGAATTTCCCTCCAAAAGTTGAAATGGAATTGCTTACTCAAAAATTCAATCTCATTTGTGTGGGTCATGGGTATTGGATCTAATATTTATTTATGAACTTGCAAACGGTCTAAATAAATTTTACAAACACTAACAAATATTTAAGTCACGGGTTTGACACCCCAAGTCCAAATAAATAAAGCATGCTCAAATATAAAGTGGACCCACCAAACTGAATTAATTGATTCATCCAGTTGGGTTCAATTTAATTTAAAATAAACAAACCCAAAGGGTTGGCCTGGTGGCAACGCCTTGGGTCTTAGGGGTGTGCTCCCTCCAAGGTTTAGGGATCAAAACCTCTTAGGTGCTAATCAAGGTTTTGAAGAGCGGTTGCGGTCGCACAGTTGCGGTTGTGGGGTATAAAGGCCATAGTATAATGATTACGGTAACCGGAACTGTGATTTTTTTTTTCCCGCATAATTTGAAGAAAACTTACCGATACGTGTATTTTTCTTTTTTTAGAATCACATTTATTAGGGTTTAAAATAGATTTTGATTAATTTTTAAGCATGATCCAATATATTTCATATTTTCAAATCACTATAAAATGTGCTTTTTACATTTTATTTCAATAGTTAATGATTTTAAGAATAATTGATTTTAAATATCTACAAATTATTTTTGACCAATACCTGAACTAATTGAATAAAAAATATTTACAATTATTAAATAAAATGATTATAAAAATAAAAATAAAAATTGTGCCATAAACAAAAATATTTTTTGAGACAATGCTTTACAGGTAACTAAAAAAATTATTTACAATTAAATATTAAATGAAATGATTATAAAAATAAAAATTGTGCCATAAACAAAAAATATTTTGAGTTTTTTAAAGACATTTTTTAGACAACACATTACAATAACAAAATAAAAAATATTTATAATTAAATATTAAATAAAATGATTATAAAAATAAATACAACTACTGTTTATATATTTTTTGTTGTACATGCTAATGCTAATGTAATGAAAAAAAAAAAAAATTAAAAAAAAAATTTATAAAGACAATAAATTCATATAAGATTTTTCTTTGGGTTTGGATCACTTGAGTATTTGTTCTTTTTTTGTAAGCTTTTATTTTATTTTTTTTGGAAAGGAAATTATTCAAAATATTATAAAAGGGTGTAACGGTGTGCAACGGACCGTTACATATGTGAATTTCCGTCACACCGCTATAGAGGCCGTAACGGGTGGCGGTAACTACCACAACCGTTATGTAATGGCGTTACGTAACGGTTGCGGCTGCTTTTTAAAACCTCGGTGTTAACAATTCCTTACGGCCATCGGACTGGTGGAAAATCTTTGAATTAACTGTGGTGTTGTTGTGAGAAACTCCTTATTGAGGGCCCGTGCATCCTTGGGGATTAGTCGGGCTTTGATCCGGACAACCCTAGTGCCAAAAAACAAAAAAATTCATTTAAAATAAACATGATCGAGTACCATACTAAATTAATTGAGTCAAGTACTATTGCTAATTAAAGTGCAAAGTGCAAGAAACTAAGTTTAGGGTTTGAATAGAAAGAGAGAAGAAAAGGAGTGGAGAGTACGATGAATAGGTTTTTTGGCGTTAATTAAAACACTCACCTTAGCGCATGTGCAGGCTAGAGGAAGAAGCAAGATCAAACCACTATTATGGCAAGACAATAGAGTTGAACCACAGTGAGAGTCAAATACCCATTCAAAACACTACAAAACATCATCTCTAAACTCAAAGAAGGCATCCAAGGGTCTTGTCTGCAACCATGGGTGTCATTTCAATGAAGAAAAACGAGTAAGGCTCCAAAGAGCGGATTAAAAAATGAACCATAAAAAATATGAAAATACTTCAAAAATTGAACACGTACATCAAATGGCTTTAAAAAATTCCACACATACCATAATCACTAGGAGAGCAAGATGAATTAGACCATGCATTTGCCCGATCGTACGAACGATGACATTGACAAGTTAAGGTCACCTTGTGATGATTTTCAGACTTAAATAACACTTTTGGATAAGATTGGAGTGTTCTGATACCAAGTTTAAGTGCAAAGTGTAAGAAATTGGGGTTAGGGTTAGAAAAGAAAGAGAGAAGAGGAGAGAAGAGAATATGATGAATAGATTTTTAACATTAATGAAAACCCTCACCTGATGCAAGAGTATAAGAAGCTGAAGGAATGTTAAATTCAAAGAAGCAATGATATTTGGATATTGGCAAAATTTCAAAGAGAAATTAATAGGAACCATACATAAGTTTGTTTCTATTGTTATTAGGGTCTGATTTTATAATTATTTTATGTTTTCTAGAGTTTTTAGGTTAGGGGTATTTTGTTAATTTTTAGATTTGTTGACATGGGCTGTAGGGGTTGCCCTTGAGTCGTCTTGTGGGTCAAGATTTAATTGATTTTTGTTTATGTTTTTTTTGTTGTGTCTAAGGTGTGTTTTGGAATTTAAAATTTTAGTAGTTACCTATTTTACAATCCTTGGTTTAAGGAAGTATTAAAAAAAAAAAAAAAAAAGTCTCTAAGTTTATATATAGTCATGTAATGCTTCTAATTCAATAGAGTTGATATTTTATAAATATTTTAGAGTTTTGAAGTCTCTTTTGGGTTTATGTGATGCAACCCGAACCCTAGGTAGGTGTGATGCCTAAGGCCTTTTGGAGTGATTCCTAGAAACTAATCTTCTTAAACCCACAAAATTCAGCTTTAAAGTCCTCACTGTGTCGTCCTACATCATCACCTTAGCACATATTGTATCATAACAATAATGTCAATATAACAATAATACCCTGAATATAAAATTACATAAAAAACACTCTTGACAATTTTAGCAGGTATAAGTCATGGTAACAATTGCAGTCAGTATACAATATGGGAAGTATTGGTTGTGGAGAAATGAGATTTGGTAATTACAGCTATACTTTTTTACTTTTTGCTAACAAACCCTTAAACTATTTGCTATGAATGTTTAAGTCCTAGTTCGTTATATCTTAGTTTTTTATAATTTGAATGAGGTCGTGGTGTGTTTTTTAAGTGACCTGCAATAGTTATCATGGCATTGTAGTAGGTTGTAATGCTTGACATTGGAATGGCTATCTGTAATGGTTGTTACAGTTGTGAATTTATTTGTGCCTGCTTTATCAATCCGTTCTATAATGGGCCCTAATGATACTGTTATACCATTGCTATGAAATGGCATCTGTGACTTCATAAACTATGTTGCATCTATCAAATTTTTGTGAAGGAAATTGAATAACTCAAAAAGCATATTCTTCTGTGGCTCTGCAACTATAGCCCCAAAGTAGAAGGAATTCACTCTCTAATAAAATAGTTATTGGCTTTGAAATTTGAATTTGTTTTGGGAAGAGAAATGCTTTGATTTGGGTTTGCAAGGGTCTTTCATTTTAATTTGCTTACTTGGGTTATACATCTATTGAAGATAGCTTGTTTAATTATCTCCATTACTAAACTGCAGAAAGTCTTGCATGCTATAGCTAATGCTTATTTTATTTTTTATTTTATTTTTAGTAATTATATTAATAATGAAAAGTAAAAAGAACTACAAAAAAGTGGGAGACAAGAACCCCACCAAAGAAAACAAAAGAGATGAAAAAAGCAAATTAAGGTACCAAACAAGTCACACTGCCACGAATCCTAGAAATAAAAAAAAAAATAAAGATCTCCTTAGAGGGGGAGGAATCCGAATTCCAAAAAGAGGATATAAAAAATACACTCTATCCCAAAGAGAATTAGTGTCCTCAACTTAGTGCTCAAAGATCCAAGCATTGAACTTCAACCAAACAACACATGGAGTTGAGCGAAACACAACATTCCTATAAAGCCTTGGCTTTCTTGTTGGTACCAAAAGCTCTAAGGTCAATCAAAATCAATTGGGTGCAAGAAATTGGAGCCACCAAACGCATAGTAGCCAATCCCAATGCTACTTTCCCTTAACCTTTTTGCGATGCATCACCTATTTTTATTCACTAGAAAAGTGGTGATGTGGGAATTTCTTATAGGGGATTTAATTATTTAGAAAACTAGTAACCCGTAGCTATGCAAAATAAAGAATATAGTGGACTAAGTGTCGCACCACAGGATTGTATTGACTAAAGTGCTTAAAATTGAAAATTATTTTTACGTTATCAAAGAAAGTTGATGATGTGAACTTAGGACTGCAAACAAATCGAGCTATTTGCGAGCTCGGCTTGTTAAGATCTTGACTCGACTCGATTTGTTAAGTAAATAAATGAGCTTGAGCCTCACCTCTAGGCTCCTTTAGTAAACGAGCTGAGCTTGAGCTCGAATAAGCTAGGCTTGTTTATATTTATTTAAATTATAGAATAAATATATTATTTATATATTAAATAATATAAAAATATATATAAATAATAGCATAAATATATTTTCTATATGTTAAATATAAATAATATTTTTATTTAAATAATATGTAAATATATTATTTATATATTTAAATAATATAAATAATAGTAAAAAAATTCATTATCGAGCTTCGAGCCGAGCTTGACTAATATTAACGAGCCGAGTTGAAGCTCGATTAGTTACCAAGCCGAGCTCAAGCTCAATAAATGAACAAGCCGAGCTCGAGCCTTGCAAAGCTCGGCTCGGCTCGGCTCGGCTCGGTTTGCAGCCCTATATGAACTTAATGAAATGAAAAGTATAAAAGTGTCACCATGAAGACTGAGAGTTTAGTTGAGCAGAATTCCTTATGGTGTTCAAATCCACTGCTACTCGTATAACGCAAGGCGATTGTAACCATTCTTGGGAAATTAATAAGTTGGATAATTATGATTAAACTTGTATATCATAATCAGTTGCTGGCTATTATTTGGGGCATGGAAGCATGCACTTGCAAAAACAATCATTAGAAGCCTAATGGAGGTAGGTTAGACATTAGAAAATGCCATATGTGCTCGTCATTTGTCTTATTGCATTTCCTGGTTGCATTGTATTTTGGCTGGACACTGGATGCATTCCTGACATTGTGTTATATCTGTGTTTAGCTTGAGACCATTCTATCCAACAGTATCATGGCTACTGATACTGAGCCTGCTTGTGTAAATCTGTCATATAGATTGATATTGATTTACGTTTCAACTTCCTATTTGCAGCTGTTGCTTTATCATGGTGTTGCTGATACGAAGGGACTTCTTTCAGATGAACAAGTTATGATTTCAGCAAAATGCCGGGTAGGCTTTTAGTGATGTGTTGGGTTTGAAAATAAGTATGTTGCCTTAATGTTTGTAGAGAGTCATAGCATAGAATATCTTGTGCTCACAAAATGATTTGAGTTCCTATATCTGTGATGTAGGTATTATCCAAACTTCTACCTTCATTAAAGCAAAATGGGCATCGAGTTCTGATTTTCAGCCAATGGACATCCATGCTTGATATCTTGGAGTGGACTTTGGATGTAATCGGTGTTACCTACAGGCGCCTTGATGGAAGGTACTGCTGTACTTCTCTTACTTTGTAGCTATGTCTCCATTTTGACCACAAAATACAGCCTTATTCATCTGGTGTGCCATCCATAGATTCAATTGGACCTGTGTAATCTTATCTTTTTGTATCATTTTCCTTGGTGAGCAAACAGATGACCTAACTATGCAATTGTCTGACCTGATTATGACCATTGAAATGTTAGTATCTGCTCTTTGAGGAAGTTGTTGATTTCATGTGGCCTCTTTATGATGAGGGCATCTGTGAAAAGGTTCATTGATGTATTTGGATTTGTGAATAAATGTAGTAAACAACTTTTGGGACAAAAACTTTGATCAATTTATTTGAGCTTTGATAATCTTTGTTTAAGCTGTAATAGTAGATCATCTTTGCTTAAGTTGTACTAGTAATACCTGTGGAGCTATAAAGCATCACACAAGTATCTGGTACTTACCAGGTATGGCTGGTACTTTTTCTTATTTTCTTGAATGTTAGGTACAGCTTGGGTGCATGGGTATGGCTGGGTATGTTTTGGGTACTTTTGTGAGTATGTAGTGCCATTAAGTGTAATTTTTTTAAAAATATAGAGGCTCTGAAACAAATAAATGGTGTCCATTTTTAAAACTTAAAAAATATAGGTATTTTGTAATTAACACAAATTTTAAATTACTTCATTTTTTTTTTTGGTTGCCCATTATCTAAGTAGCACGGACACGGATACGGGATACGACACGGACACGACACAGACACGCGGACATGCAATTTTTCAAAAAATGGGGGACACGACACGCTGGGGACACGTTTAATACATATAATTTTATTTATATATTATATGTAAAATTAAAAAATATATACTATTTGTATTTATTTTTATTTATTTTATTTTATTTATTATATGCAAAATTAAAAAATATATACTAATTTTATTTATTTATTTTATTTATTATATGTAAAATTAAAAAATAAATATATTATTTGTATTTATTTATATTATTTAAGACCAAAAGAAAGGTTAAGGGTTATATTATTTATTTATTTATATTATTTATTATTAGTATATAAATATATATATTATTTATTATTAGTATATAAATATATAATATTTATTTATTTATATTATTTATTATTAGTATATAAATATATATTATTTATTATTAGTATATAAATATATATGTATATATATTGTTATATAACGTATCGATGTATTTATTATTAGTATATAAATATATATGTATATATATTGTTATATAACGTATCGATGGTTGCATCCAAAATTATAGCGAGAGAGAGAGAGAGAGAGAGAGAGCAGAGGGCGACGATGGTCGATCGATGGCACGCGATCGTTGCTGAGAGTAGACATGAGTGGTTCGACGATGGTCTTCTACTCGCGATGTGGTTCGACGATGGTCTTCTACTCGCGATCGCGATCTGGGTTTCTCCCCTTCGATCAGGTTCGACTCGCAATCTGGGTTTCTCCCCTTGATCAGGTTCGACTCTTCTCCCCTTCGATTCTTTCTTCTCCCCTTTGATCAGTTGCTTTTCTTTTTGTTAATTTTACACTTTGACCCTGTTTAAAGTTTCAAAAATTATGTTTTCGACCCCCGCGTGTGTCCGTCGCGTGTCTGGACGTGTCCGGAGCGTGTCCAGAAAACAAAAAAATAAAAAAAAAATGGGACACTTCCGCGGACGTGTCAGACACGTGTCAACCGCGTGTCCGTCGCGTGTCCGTGTCCGACGCGTGTCTGACACTGATACGTAGCCTCCGGAGAGGTGTCCGTGCTTCTTAGCCCATTACAGAGCATCTGTATTGATCTCTCTCACAGAGCTGCTTTCTTTTCATTGTATGAACTTTGATTTGATTTGTAGGTTGGATCCTTAACCAATTTTGTTATTAAACTCTAGTTTGTACCTTGCTTTAATTTAATTTTACTTTCACATTTTATTTTTTTAAGAGTTAATTACCCAAAAGTTCTATTTACAAATGCTGAGGTAGCTCAGGTCTTGTCTAAGATTTTTTGAACCGATAAGACCTATTTAGTAAAACTGATAATATTATTAGTTTTTTTCCATTTTCAAAATTAAGAACATTATCAATTTTGCATAGTAATGTTTCAGATAATTGTTTCACTAACTGAGAGAGAATAAAAACAGAGCATGAGATTAAACGTTTTTGCCCTTCTACTTATTGGTTTGATTCAACTATCCAATAAAACCGAGAACATTATTAGTTTTTTCATTTTTGATTTTTTTTTAATTAATTTATTTTATAGTTTTGCATATCAATGTTCCATCATCATGCTCCGTTATAGACAATTTTTAATTTTGCACAAAAAAATAATTCAGTTTTTTCAAAAAAAAAAAAAAATTTTTTATTTTTTTTTGCACAAATTTTTTTTTTTTTTTTGAAAGTGGATGTTTTAAAGTTTTAAAAATCAAAATAAATGTCAAATCATCATGTTCCTTTATAGATAATTATAAATGATGAATAATTATTGTTTGAAGGGCAATTCCAACTATTAAAAATTTAATGGGATTTGAAGGTCCAAAAAATCTTAGTTAAAGACTTAATGGAGTATAAGTTCATAAATTAGGATTTGTGTGTAAATGTCTCATTTTTTAATGGTTATATATATCATGCACTACTAGATATTGTAAAAATATATTTTTTAAGGTAATACTCCGATTGTACCCATATCCTTTTTTTTCTTTTAGGTTTTTCCGTGTTGGCTTACTTGTATTGTACCTGTACCTGTATCCATATCAGCACCTGTGCTTCCTACCTGTGGAGTCTTGACATGGTGGTAGTTTGTGGCGAGTGTGGGTTGAACGCTATTATTGTGCATCAAATACATAAAGAGTAAACTAATAAGTTTCTTTTTTTGTTTTATTCTTTTCTAAATATCAGTACTGCGGTGACAGAGAGACAAACGATAGTGGATACATTCAATAATGACACATCAATATTCGCATGCTTGCTGTCTACAAGAGCTGGAGGGCAGGGACTGAACTTGATTGGAGCTGATACTGTTGTCATTCATGACATGGATTTCAATCCACAGATTGACCGACAAGCTGAAGATCGATGTCATCGTATTGGTCAAACAAAACCCGTTACAATATACAGGTGGGGCAGCCCCTCCTGCTCTTTCTCCTTTGCCAATCAGTTTTTTCTTTTAATTTAGCAATGTCTAATTTTACAGGTTGGTGACCAAGGATACGGTTGATGAGAATGTTTACGAGATTGCTAAACGGAAGCTTGTATTGGATGCAGCTGTACTTGAGTCGGGTGTGGAAGTGGACAATGATGGTGACACGTCTGACAAGACTATGGGAGAGATTTTGTCTACGCTGTTGCTGGGATAACACCGGCACCCGTACAAGGGATGGATGGGAGATGGGAGTACAGCAATTACAAAACCATTTTTCTCTTAGAATGGCCGCTCGTTCTCTCTTCCCAAAAGAAAAAAGAGAACAATAAGAGAAAAACAAAAAGAGGTCTCCCCTTGTTGTATTAATTGGATTTAAATTTAAGAAAATGCTCTTTACAGTTGATAATTGCTTATACATCCAATTCCAGTGTACATCACAAGTTTTTGGTTCATGCATTGAAACTAATTTTGAATATTCTGGAGTTGCTATGTAGTTTTCTGTAGTATCTAACAGCCCTTACATTATATATGCTGGTTTTTTAGGGTGCTAGAGTTGCGGTTGCTTTAATTTGTTTTGTGGGAGTTAACAGTAACTTATGGTTTTGGTTTTCCGATTGATATTATTCGTCATTTGTTTGTTTGTTTATTTATTTATTTTTTAAAAAAATTTGGTCCTTTTTTGGTTTGATATCAGACATTGTACTAGCTGTGCATATATAGTCAGTTTGCTCTCTTTTGGAATGCTCTTTGAAAGCTCAAACTAGGTTGTAGCATATAGTCAGGTGCAAATACTGCAAATGGGAGGATCCTTGTATTTTGTTTTAATTGACTGTCCTATCTGGAAAATGGCTTCTGGCAATTTTTGGTTAAATTCCCCCTTTACTTTGTTTATCTGTATTCACACCATTATGTCCATTAATTTCAATCACTTTACCTTACCAAAAGAGGTCGGTGTAATTGCGCTAACATTGTGGGGCCTTTTTTTTTTTTTTTTTTGTCATTTTTTGTTTTAAATTTTTTTTTCAAATCTTAGGAGAATGGATCCATTCTTTTATTAGTTTTACATGAACAGAGGAGCATTAGCTAGTTCAAAAGAAGAAAGGAATAGGAGGAGCAATGTTTTAAAAACCGGACTGGTGAGTGAACCGGAAAAAGTATTGGGTGGACGGATTATCAGTTCAATCGTCGGGTTGAACCGGAATCGAACCGTGATGTCATAAATATATTGAAATTACATTTAAATAAAAATGTAAGTAATAAAATTATAAATTAAAAAATTAAATAATCTTAAATATTTCTCCTAGTACTTTTTTTACTAAAAAATATAAAAATATATTTTAAAATATTATTAATTTTGGAAGAAGAAATCAAATATTCAATATTCCTTTCATATGATTTTGACACAAATAATTTGATTGAAAGAATAAAAATTTTGGAAGGATATCAAAATTTTAAGTTTCCTTCCAATAAATTTAATTGAATCTCACATAGATTTCTTGAGTGTTTTTGGAAGAATTTTTTTCTTATAAATAAGTAGAGGTTTTCACAATAATTTCAAGCTCTCAATGGAATTCCTCACAAGAGGAGACCATTAAAAGAGAGTTTTCAATTAAAAATTTCTTAATCTTTACTTTATCAAAATTATTTTGAAGAAACATTGATGGAGGGTAAGATTGGAAAATATGATAAATATAGTTGTAATCCTATATTAATATGTTTTCTTATCCAATGCAAATCAAACACTGGACAAAGGGATAATTTATCTTACTAATCCAATTGGATATTGAATACCACACTAATTTGATGGATTATTAATACCTTTACTATTAGTCTTGTGAATCAAACATAACCTTGGAGTGTTGCTAATTATCCTCACTTTTCTTCTTAAGACTTTGTAGCTTGCCTTTTGTACTCCTCGGATACAATAGCCTTACAATTCAAACTCCTGTAGATCTGAATTTGGTTTCACAAATGCAATGTCAAATAGAAAAATACAAAAGAGTCCAAATCCGGCAAATCTTTGAAAAATTGATTTACAATCAGAAATAATAAAATGGACTGCATTGCCAGATTTCAGAGTCGTTAGTTAAATATTTTTGAAAAAATTAGGAAACCCGTGACTCGTGCCAAAGGCCATTTGTTCGTCATCACCAAAGTGTCTCAGCTTGGGAATTTAGGTATGAGAAGGGAATGTCATGAATTGAGCACCCTACTCATCTGATCAAAGATCGGCCTTTACTAATTATGATGTGATCTTTATGTACATTATATGCTCTTGTTTCGATTATTAATGCTAACTTACTATGTGAGACACAAGTATAGACTAAGTCACTCGATTTAGAATGTTTTGATTTCATGTTTGTTTTGAAAAGAGTTTTAAATATGTGCCACTTGAAAAAGTGAGCTCATTTGTACATTAATCAAATCATCTAACTTATGCAAAATAGCCTTAATCCATCGGCATTCAAGAGATATATCAAATAAGCACATAGCCTCATGGTAATATGCTTGATATGGAAACCCAAATATACATGCAATATGCTAAAGGAAAAATGCTCACATAGTACTCAATCGAGGCAAGCCAAAATAGAAGAAAATAGTTAGAAAAATGCATACCCTGATATGCGAAATGACTAATGTAACACATACAAAATGCAACTATTAGGTTCTGTTTACTAACATGACATATGTCTTAACTCAAGGCATGCCACAACACATGTATTCAATTAAGTAGGAAATAACAACAAGGTTAGAATGATGAACCGAACCCAATGCATGCACAAATGGATACAAGGCATGGCAATGATATAAAAATGTAAAACATGATGCTACCATTAAAATCATATAAATAAAAAGGGAGAAAGAAATGGAGGTTGGAAGACATACATAAATATTGCAAGTTTACCCTCATGTAAGAGGGTCCGAATGTCTGAATTTAAATTAATTATTACAACACCAAATTAACTAATTTAACTAGCTATTACAAATAACTAAATTTAACTAGCTATTACATTTTTGAACGAATATAATTAATTTAAACACACTACTATCAAAGCATTAATTTTTAAAGGACCACGGGAAATGAGGCGTTGTATGCGCACAAACGAGAATGTCTTCCTGAAGAATTCTCTGTTTTGCTGCCAGAAATTGTTCTACTTTGCAGTCAAAAAATTAATTTGTTTTTTTCCCAGCTTCTACTCTATTTTGTCATGAAAATGACACTACTTGCATAAAATAGGGGTGGCCGGCCGGCCACTATTTTTGGGTACTGCCCTGCTGCCACAGAAATGAAACAGATAAAAAACTAAGAATATTATCAATTTTGTATAGTAAAACTAAGAGTATAATTTAACTAGCTATAGTAAAATTGAGAATATTATCAGTTTTTTTCCAATTTTTAAAACTAAGAGTATTATCAATTTTGTATAGTAATATTCTAGATAATTGTTTCACTAACTAATAAGAAAAAAAAGAGAGCATGAGATTAAACGTTTTTGTCCTTCTACTTATTAGTTTGATTCATCTATCCAATAAAAATCAAGAAGATTATCAGTTTTTTCAAGTTTTAAAAATGAGAACATTATCAGTTTTTTCATTTTTAAAGTTTTTTTTTTTTCAGTTATGCACATCAATATTCCATCATCCTGCTTATTTATAGACACAATTGTCAATTTTGCATAAAAAAAATAATTCAAATTTTTCAACCAAAAAAAAAAAAAAAAAATGCTTGGCTTCATTTTTCCAAAAACACTTTTATGAAAATTCTACTTTCTTGTTTTCCATGTTTTTTTGGTTTTATTAAATTTTTTAATATTTTAAGCAATTTTGTTTTTACTTTTGAGACATACCTAACATAAATATACTTAAAAAGTAAAAAATTTGTGAAAAAAACTTTTAAAAATTCACAAAAAACCAAAAATACAAAAAAAATACGAGAATTCAGTATATTTTTTTTTTAATATTTTTATGTATTTATTAATTTCTTAAAAATATTTTTTCACAAATTTTTTACTTTTTAGATACATCTAAGTAAGGTGCATCTAAAGAAGTAAAAAAAATGTTTAAAATTTTAAAAATATTCTCAAAAAACAAAAAAACACGAAAATCAAAAAACTCAGTTTTCAAAAAAACTTAATCCAAAAACTCAAACCAAACATACTGATTAATTTTTTTTTTTTTTGCTCATAATATTTTTTTTTTGGTTAGTTTTTTCAATTTGAAAGTTGACGTTTTAAAGTTTTAAAAATCAAAATAAATGTCAAATCATTATGTTCCTTTGTAGATAATCATAAATGATGAGCAATCATTATTTGAAGGGCAATTTTGACAATTAAAAATTTCATGGGACTTGAAAGTTTAAAAAGTCTTAGTTAGAACTTATGAAGTATAAGTTCATGTTCATTTTTTAAATATATATATATATATCTATATTTTTATGTTTTCAAGAATTTAATACAATAAAAAACGAAGTAAACATAAATTATTTTTTGTAATCAACTGAAAACAAATTTATGTGAATAGGAAATATATTTTATTTTTAAAAGGTAAAAAATATTTTCCAAATTAAAATATTACTAATATCACCACACTACTACCACCAACATCATCACCTCAATCATATAAATCAATTACCATAGAGTATTAGACACTTATTTGATTGAATTTTAAAATTATTTTATTTATTATTGTTAATTTAAAAAAAGAGAAACTAATTTGAAGAATACAAAAAAAAAAAAAAAAAAAACTTTTACTCCAAAAAAATGAAAATTACATGAAAACGCCGAGTTTCGTTGTTTGTTTTTATTTTTTATTTTTTAATTTTTTTACAAACCAAATTTTAAGAGAAAATTATAACCAAAAAAACCTTTGAAGGTTTGCCCCATGTCACAAATAAGCCCTAATTTTTTAATTTTATTAATTTAAATCATAATCTTTTAATTTATTTTCAATCTAAACTATTCACCTATTTCCGTCAAGTAAAACCGACAAAAAAAAATTAAACTCAATGTAAGTATAAATAGAATGTCTAAACTATCATTTTTCATTAAGTTTAACGATTAAAATATTTTTTTTTTTCGGTTTTATTTAATGAAAATAGGAAGATAGTTTAAATGAAAATAAATCAAAAGATTAGGATTTGAATTAATAAAATTAAAAACTCATGGTTTATTTTATTATAAGGATCAAACCCTAGAATTTTTTTTTCCCGTTATTTTTATGTTTAATTTTTTGGACAAATTACTCCGATAGGTTTATACTATGATTCTTGTATCATTTTGGTCCCTGTAATTTCAATTAAGTCAATTTTTTATCTCGAATGTTTAGGGTAAATTATCACAATAGTCCCTATATTTTTGTCATTGTATCATTTTGATCCCTATAATTTTAATTGGCTCAATTTCGATTTTAAATTTATAATTTTGTTTCAATTTAGTCCAATTAATTATAATTTTTAGCTTTTTTTCTTGAAAAATATTAACATAAAGTGACATATGTCATATTTTTAAGGGCAAAATTATAAATTTACTTAATTCAATGAGTTAACCTTAACCAATTTAATGATAATTTTCTATTAAAAATACTAACGACATTATCAATTAGACCAAATTGAAACAAAATTTAAAACTAAGGGTTAAAATTGAGCCAATTGAAAGTATAGAGACCAAAATGACACAATAGACAAAATATATGGACTACTAGTGTAATTTGCCCAATTTTGTCTTAATTCAGTCCAATTAATTACAATTGTGTTTTTTTTTATGAAAATGTGCACGTGAGCGGCGTGTGTCATACTTTTATAATAGTAAATGTCAACCAACTCAGTGATAATTTTTCTTCAAAAATCCTAACCACCGTTATTGTACCAAATTAATATATGTGGGGGCCGAATAGATTATATACTAAGGAAAGCCAAATTAATTTGATCAGGCCAAAAACAATTTGGCTCTGTCCAAGGGCTCTTGAAGTTAGATATACAAGTTGGCTGCGTAAGGAGCCGAGTAGGTACCAGCACACAACCGGAAGGGTAAATAAGTAATCATGTGCTAGATTAAGAGTGGGCCCGACCCTTGGGCCCCGAAGTTAATATAAATAGAAAAACATCAACCAAAGAAAGGTATGTGAGAACAGATAAAATAACTTGAGATAGAAGTAAACGAGAGAGCATACTAACTTATCCGTCAGAGTGCTAATTCCGGCATCCCCGACCGGAGTGTTCATCCCCTTTTCAAGTAGCAATCAAAGGATCAAGGACGTCTGACTGGATCCTAGAGTATTTCCAAACCACTTCTCCACAATTGGCGCCGTCTGTGGGAATACTCAAGCACATCCATGGCGGGCGTAACAGATGATCCTCCAGTAGTTGCTGACGACATTACGCCAAGAGATGACATCACTCCAAGAAACATGCTTCGACCAGAGAATATTACCGCACGACGGGCTTTAAACTTCGACTCAATAGCCCAAACCTCACCCTCAACATTGGTGCAAGAGATAATGCAGACAATTATGGATCAAAAAAAGCAACATGAACAGTGCCTGGAAAACATGATAGCTGAAAACGAGCGCCTGCGCCAGGAGTTGGCCTTAGAGCTAGCCAAATCCCAGCAGGCCACATGCCGCGATTGGGGTTGACCTTTAGGAAAGAAGGATGATCGACGACGTCGATTTCGGAAATACGATAATGACAGTGATTCTGACTCACCAGCCCTAGAACCTAGAAAGAAGGGATGAGTCGATGTATCCATCTCATCCAAAGGAAGTCCGCATGTACGACAGAAGCGAGGGAGAAGAAGTGATGATTCGGATGAAGAAGACAAGCATAACCCTTTTGTGTGACTAATTGCAAGGGTTGTGCTACCCAAGAAGTTTAAAGCATCGTCGTTCACCCTGTATGACGGAAACTCAGACCCCACTGACCATATTTGTCATAATAAACAAGCGATGACACTGTATGCTGACGATGAAGCCCTCATGTGCTGAATGTTTCCGAGCAGTTTGGGACCACTGGCCGTCAGATGGTACTATAAACTAGAGTCGACATCGATAAAGAGCTTCCATTAACTCCAAAAGTCCTTTAGGGCAAGATTCATCACCAATGAAATCCAGCCAAAGCAAGCCAATTCTTTCTGGGCAATGCAAATTAAACCAAAAGAAACCCTTCGTGAACATTCGGCACGCTATTGAGAATGCTTTAACCTGGTAGACAATGATTGCAATAACTCTATGGCCATCACCGCCTTCAAAATGGGATTACATCCTGATAGTCCCTTCTGCAGTTCGTTGACCAGACGACCCCCTAAAACAGTTTGGGCGTTAATGAAGAAAGTTAAAGAATATTGCAAGATGGAAGACGATGCCCTGCGGGTCAAAGCTGGACAGAAAGCCGTTAAGATGGCTCTGCCTGGAATCGTTCAGTTGATAAGCGTCGTGCTGTCAAGGAGCCCCGAATCGTGGAATCGCGCTAAACGAGACAAAAGGCGTGACTTGCACCGATCAAGTGATCAGTGTTCACACCGATCAAATGAACAATATCAAGTGGATAACAGGCGCACAAGACGCTCGGACAAAAAGTACACGGAGTTAGCAGAGCCGGTCAGCAAGATTTTGTAGAAAGTTCAACACCTTTCATTTTTTAAATGGCCGCCCAAAATGATGGGAGCTCCCGATACAAGGAGAAGGGACAAGCGGTGTGAGTACCACAAGGACCATGGTCATGACACCGACAGTTGTTATGCACTAAAGGACCACCTTAAGGAACTCGCATAAGGCGGACGGTTGGCGCAACACGTTCGAAAGAATAATCCATCAAACACGGTAGCCATACAGCCAGATTCACCTCTACTTAGTGTAATTCACATGATATACAGCCTATCGTCGTCAGCTGAGGTACAGACAATTCAATTGCAACCTAGGCTGCATAGGCCGATCACACCAGCAAAACGGCCCCATAAAACTGGGAGGATTAGTTTCGACGACACCGACTTGATTGGAGTAACTCTCCCCTACACCGACCCCCTCATCATCGAGCTACGCGTGAACAGATTCACCATTGAACGTGTTCTTATTGATCATGGGAGCACTTCGGAAATAATGTATTACAAAACGTTTGTTAAACTCGGCTTCACTGACTCGGATTTGTTACCGGCCGATTATCCATTATTTGGCTTCAACGCCAACCCCGAGTATCCTTCGGGCAAGATCACACGACTAGTTCGGGCGGGCACCAGATCAGTAGATGTAGAATTTTTGGTTGTCAAATTTCCTTCGCCATTGTAGACCGCCCGAACTCTGCTCTACGCGCGAGGGCGCGAATTGTAGTTCTAGCGACTACAGTTCGGACTCTTGTCACGGTTCTGAATCTAATCTCACAAAGTGCAATGTAAGATTGATAAATCACCAAAGAGTCCAAATCCGGCAAATCGTTTTGGAAAATCGATTTTGAATAAAAAAAACCGCCAAACATGGACTGCTTTGCCAGATTTCAGAGTCGCCACCTAAATATTTTGTTTTTGGGAAATTTAGGAAACCCTGACTCATGCCTAAGGCCACGTGTCCGTCATCACCAAAGTTGCCTCGGCTCAGGAACTTGGGTACGAGAGGGGAAGGCCCTGAAATGAGCACCCCCGCTCGCCTGACTCTACTAAACATGATATGTTGTTTTTGAAAACACATGTGTTCTTATTCTGGTTTATTAGCTATCTTTACTATGTGATGAGCACAATACACAAGTATAGACACAATCACAAGAATTGGAACAAAACATCTCATGTTTGTTTTTCAAAAATGGTTTGAAAGTGCTACTTACGTAGGTTAAGACGCAGATTTGCCACCCTCAAGTGGGCTTAGAAAACAACATGATTTTGCCACTCCGTAAAGTGGGCTTAAAACGCACATTTTGATGAATTGTTCCAATTCAAGCAATGAAGCCTTCATCCACAGGCATTCAAGCAGTTATATCAGTTAAGCAAATAGCCTCATGGCAAGCATGCTGTCATGGCAACAGTCACACTCATACAAGGATGCTAAAGCATAAACACTCACAGTGTACTCCCAGCCAAAACAGAAGCTAGTTAGAAATCATTCATGATCCTAACTGTACAAGATGCCTAATGCAACGCATGCAAAAATGCAACTAAAATAGGCTCGGCCATCTAAGATGGCATATGAATGCTACATTTTGATACATGTATTCAAATAGGAATCGAAATACAATGCAGTTTGAATGATGCGCCGAGCCCGGTGCATGCAATACGAATGAATGATCCACGCATGCAAGTCATAAGGATGCTAATTGAAACATGCCCTAAAACTAACCATCAAAAGTTGGTAAATAAAAGGGAGAAAGACGTGGGGTTGGAAGACATTCACACACACACGCACACTTATTACAACATTTGCCCTCTCGACGGAGGGTCCGAATAATAAGCTAACTAGCTACGCTAATTAAACTAATTATTACAAACCAAAACTAATTAACTATTCCTAGTTAACTAATTATTACAAAACAAAGTGAGCAACTAGCTAATCTAAGCTAAGTAATTACAAACCAAATTAATTAATTAGACACTTAACTAATTAATTACAAAATAACAAAGCTAATGAACTAGTTTAGCTAAGCAATTTAAACAAATGGCCTCGAGAAGCGAGAGGAATATGCATGCTCAGTCGGTTTCGCTCGGAAATCCATTGCTATGCCTAGAATTGTCTCTGCTTGCATCTGATTTGGTTTCTGAAAGGTGCACAAACCTCCAAATTGCTTATGCTCCAACATAGGGACTCTCTAGTGGGTTGCCGACCAGAAAAAGGGGGGGTGTAGACCACCTGTAGGCCAGAAAAACTAGTTGTAGACCAGAAAAAGTGCTCGGTTGACCACCTTTACAGGTCTGCCGACCAGAAAATTTGCCAAACTCCAGTTTTGTTGCAGCAGAGAACAACAAGGGGCATAGCAGTGTATTTGCAAAATATGTGTGCACAACCACCCTCCCTATGATTTCTCAAGCTCAAGGGAGTGCGGTACTCAACTCTTGGGCCACCAACCGAGCATCGCAATGCATGATGGCCGAGAAGCCAAGTTTGCACAAGTCAATGTTAATGAATGCACACAAATAACACGCAAGGGCCTCCACCTCTATCATGCTTGATCAAGAGGGTCGGCGATCGAGAAATGAGGTGCGTTTCATCACTTCAAGTATGAAACACCCCTCATTTCTTGTGTTTGGATCAACATCCAATCCAAACATAATGCAATGCAACACACATGCAAACAACATGCTTATCTAACAATGTTAATGTGGCATGCACAAGGTTCTAACATATGAACAATGCATGCATGGCATGTTCGAAGGCCAAGAACATCAAAGCTAGTAAAGAGCATCTCACAAGAGGCATGCAATACCAAGTTTAAATGGCTAAACCAACTATGGACAGACCTAAACCATGCCAAAATAGTGGCCTAAATGCGATGAGATGATAGCATGAAAGACAAGAAAATGATGCTCATGCATTATCCCATGAACAAAGCATAGAAGCACAACTCTTAAACATAATGAAGAAGTGACAAATGTGAGAGTGTAGCTACACTAGATGCACTAAAATCATGTGAAAAATGATGCCAAATCATCCAAACAACACAAGCATAGCATCCTAAGGACCTTGAATCACTAGGTTAGTCAAAGTTATTGCACTACAACCATGCATGACAAATCCCATATGACCCAAACAACTCAAAACAGAGTTGAGGCATGCTAAATCAAGGCTGAAAGCATGCTAAAACATAGGCTCAAAAGGGAAGGAAAACATGTTCATTCATTGGCTCACAAACAGGGCATAATGCATAACCCTCAAGAGCAATGAAAGAGTGATAAACATGGGAGTATAGCAAAGACATAAGCTCTGAAATTACATTCCAAATAATGCCAAATCGTGTATATATCACAAATGGGGCATGCTAGGAGGCTCAAAGCTTAAGGCTAGCAAAGGCAGTTGCTCCATAGCCATATCAAGCAAGCCCCAACGGGCCAAGATGATTCAAAACAGTCCCAAGGCAGGTTAAAACAATGCCAAAACATGCATGGAGTAGGGCTAACACATGCTAGAACGGGAGGCATAAAGCATGACGCATGCAAGGCCAATGAGCATGATTACACTACAAGTGTAAGAAGCAAATGAGGGATGCTCTAACCAACAAAAAACAGAGTTGTATCATGGCAAAATAACACCAAAAATATGTTGAGATGGTAGCCCAAAAAGCTTAGGCAAGCATGCATGCCAATTGGCTCACGATTGAGGCATAAAGCATAACCCTCCAAAGCATTGAAAGAGTGATACACACGAGGGTATGGCAGTGGAACATGCTCTGAAATCATATATCAAATGATGCTAAATCATACAAATAGCCCAAGCAATGCATGCTAGTGGGCTCAAAACACCAAGCTAGTGGAGGGGCTTCACACTATGGCTATACAAAGCAAGGCATGCATGATCAAAACCACCCAAATCAGACCTAGGGCATGTGAAATCATGGCAAAAAGTATGCTGAAGTAGAGCCAAAACAAGCTAGCACCATAGGCCAAAGTAGCAAACATGCTAGGCTAGTGAGTGGAATTGCACTACAAGTGCAAGGAGCATGCAAGAGGTAACCAAACCAACCCCAAACAGAGCTACATCATGGAAAAACAAGGCCTGAAACATGCTAAGATAGGGCCCCGAGAAGGTAGAAAAACATGTTAACTTGATAAGCCAATAACACATGCAAACAAGGTATAAAAGGGGGGGACAACCCCTACCTATTTTGGGTCCCAAAACACACTTTTCACCACTGAAATTCCTTTGGAATTCAATGGTGAAAAGACCAAACAAAGGTGATCTCAAAGGCCTAAAAGGATAGCTCAAAACAAGGCAAAATAAGGCACAAAAGGGGGTAGACCACCCCCAACACCAAAGAGGCCTCAAACAAACACTTCAAACACTTAAAAACAAGAGTTTTTTTAGTTGAAAGTTAAGCCAAAAGAAGAATGCAAAGGTGGCGTAAACTAATACAAAAACAAGCCTAAAAGGGGGTATATGCTTACCCTTGAAGAACCACAGCAAGAACTGCCACTTCTGAGGTAAAACCAAAGCTTTTGAGCTTCAAACAAGCCTCCAAGTACCTCAGCTCAAGAGTGAAGGTGTTTCACTAGGTGTTTAGTGCAAAAATGTGAACAAAACTCACTTTTAGGCACAAAATAACACAAATATAGAGAGAGAGGGATATGTATAGCCTAAGCAAATTTTCTGAACCTTGAACAAGAGGGAGGAGACTCCCTTATATAGAATTTCATGCCTCAAGCTTGGAAGACAAGCCAGAGGCTTGAAGCAATGTATGGAGGATGCCTTCTGTGCCCAATAGCTGGCACAGTTGGCAAGGAAAATATCTGTAGAAAATGCAAGAAGACTGCCGACCAGTTAAAGTGGTCAACCGACCACTCCCCCTAGTCGACCGACCACAAAAAGTGGTCTACAAGGAATAAAACTGGTCGACAAGGGAGGAAGAGGGTCTGCAGGGAGAGTAGAAGGTGGTGGCAGGCTGCTGACCACCTTAGGTGGTCCACAGACCACCCACCCTAGTTGGCCGACCACCAAAAGTGGTCTACAGGGGGAAAAACTAGTCTACACCCCTGTTCCATCCTCCAGGCAAAGGGTAACAAGGTTTGGTTCAAAAACAAACCAAAAAGGAAGCGAGACAAGAGTCCGCAAGGCGAGACACTCAGCCGGAAGCCTCGAAAACTAGTCTACGGGAACACAAAGTGGCCTACAGGCCTCTATCTCCCTCTAGGCAAAGGCAGCAAGGCATGGTTCAAAAACCAGGCCAAGAGGAGAAAGTTAAGAGGTCCTGAGACAAGGCGCTCAGCCAATGGCTCCGGAAACTCACAACGAGCACAAACATGCACAATTACCGAGTGCACAGACGATGACGTCTGAGTCTTAAGGTCGGTCAAAAATGGGGTGTCTACATTTGCCCCTCTTTGACAGAACTCGGAAGTCATGAAATGACGGGAGTGAATGTCAAAGCCCAGAGATGACCCATTTTTGACAAGGCCGAAGACTTAGACAAATAGGCAAGATAACAAAGAGATGAGCCCGCAGGCAGGGGCAAGATGCAAATGACATGCACAATGCAGAACATAACTTATGATCATGCAAAGACTGTAATGAAGCATTTATGCAAAATAAATACAACATTTTAAGCGAATGTTATGCAAAGAAATGCTACAGCAAACTCGTATATAAACAAGTAAACACGAACAAAACTACATCTTATGCAGAAAGGATGTAAGAAAATTATACAATTCTCACTACGTCTCACGCGGAGAAGGCTAAAAACGACTACCGAGAATGCCCGAAGTCTTAAACAAAGCATCTCTAAACGTATCACATGTAAGAGAAGGAAAAGCGACACCTATCAGCGTATCACACGCGAGAGAGGGAAAAACACCACTTCTCAGAGTATCACACGCAAGAGAAGGAAAAGCAACACCTCTCAGCGTATCACATGCAAGAGAGAGAAGGAAGACAACACCACTCAGCGTATCACACACAGGAGAAGGAAAAGGTACACCTCTCAACGTATCACACGCAAGAGAGGGAAAGGTACACCTCTCAGCGTATCACACGCGAGAGAGGGAAAGGCAGATGTCGGTGTAAACATTGGGTGTAACTGGATGTCTCTAACAAACGAGGTATCGGTGTAAGCACCAGATGTATCCGAATGCTTCTAATCGACGAGAGAGTTTTGAGGGGACAGGAATAATCTTACCTGGAGTTCCTCTGACCGAAACAGATACAACATCATCTGGTTGTGCCGGCTTCAAATGGACCGTACATACAATATCGTCTGGTTGCACCAGCCTCAAATGAACCGTACATACAATATCGTGCCTGCATAAGAAAGAAACTCAACAGGTACAAGATAGTAGAAACATATGTTCAATGTTACATCAAGATACAAGTCCAATACAAGATAAACGCATGCATATACAATGCAAGTGAAAAGGTGCATAACAATGCATGAGAGATGTGCAAAACAATGCAAGTGGAATGTGCAAAACAATGCAAGGAAAACGGTGCATAACAATGCAAGTGAAACATGTGCATAACAATGCAAGTGAAACGTGTGCACAACAATGCAAGAGGGAACGGTGCATAACAATGCAAGTGAAAAGGTGCATAACAATGCAACTGGAACGTGCATGACAATACAAGTGAAGAGGTACATAACAATGCAACTGAAGCGTGCATAACAATGCAAGTGAAAAGGTGCATAACAATGCAAGTAGAACGGTGCATAACAATGCAAGTAGAACCGTGCATAACAATGCAACTGGAATGATGCATAACAATGCAACTGGAACATGCATGACAATGTAAGTGAAGAGGTGCATAACAATGCAACTGAAGCGTGCATAACAATGCAAGTGGAACGTGCATAACAATGCAAGTGGAAAGAGTGCATAACAATGCAAGTGTAAGAAGCGCATGGAAAATGCAACGCAACGCAGCATACATATTCTATGCACAGTAATCAATGCATATTCGATGCAATATGCTCAGTGAAGAAATGCGCGTCTTGGCAAGACCGATTTAGTTGTGACCTCCGATTTACCTCTCGGAGGGGTCACAATATATTTCAAAAAGGATACACCTCGTGCATACCAACTGACGATGAGCTACGCGTCGAAGACATGAGTTGAAACCTCCACAGAAACATTTTGAGCTGAAAAGTGAGTTCTTCATGTAGAAGCCACGAATGCCACTTTTCTTCCTGATCATATTCACAACTTTCCCTATTCTCCAATGGGGTGGCAGACTAGGTTGGTTCAATATCCAGAATTGAGGCGCACACATGCTACCTCAACCTATGTGGCTTCCATACAGATTTCAAGCCGGGGATACACCCCTGGGTATTTAAACCAGACTTTAGTCTCGAAAATCCCAAACCTTTGCGTTCTAGGCATCAGCCATTCGAACTCTAGTTTCCACCATCACAGTCGGTCTCCTAGGAACTCATTGCAAACATAACCAAGATGCCCCCGGCATGGAATGGTACTTGGGGAGAGCACTTCTGATCGCCATTCTGTCTTGAAGCAGGTTTGAGCTTGAGCTTGAGGTAGAGGCACACTCATACTTCGGAGCATTGACAAGACCTGAGGAGGTACATCCGGAATACAATCTCAGAATTTGCTAAAGTCGAAACACACTCAGATGCTCCGATTTTCTTCTTTTCTTTTGCTTTGTAGTTTGGAACCTATATAACTTCAGTTAGGTCCTGGTTTTACTGTTCTTACATGACCTGGGTTGAACCCTGCAGTTTTATGAAAGAACAAATCCTGTTTTGCACAAATGTGGAGAATGACACAGCACTCTGAGCACAAAACGATTCATTTTTTGAAATTGAAAAATGAGTTCTTAACCGAGTATTGAGCCTACGACTGACCACAGCAAAAACGACTCAACAATGGAAAACAAAGGTAAAACAACCTAAACACATCTATTGACACTCGAAACGACTGAAAACAAGAATCAAGACAAACAAAACACAACAAAACACAAGACTCAAATGTGCACAAGGAGCCTGTTTCTTCGGGTATTGTTTCCCACTCTTTCTCATTTGTGATTCTCACATCACTCTGGCACTTAATCTCTGTTTTTCTAAAAAACCCTTTTCTCACTTTTTCTCTCAGCGCACATCTCTCTGTTCTTCAATCTTTTTTCTTTTTTATCCCTCCCCTGGGTGGTTGATGGATAAACAGGAAACTGTGGGCTCTTGCCCCTGGTATTCTACCAGATTCTTCTTCTTTCGCTCACAGCTAGTGAGTTTCTCCCACAGAGGGGTTGCGGTGATACCAGATGTGCAGCAGATCTGTAACTGACGTCGGTTGACGATGCCTTTGGCCAGTTCGAATGTGATCAGACTTGTCTAGATGAGGGAGTGGAATATCTTGATCCATTCCAGTTTGTGCTTTGCACTTATCTTTGATACCTTGCTGCTTGGAGGATGAGGAGGCTTTTAGCCCTTTGTCTGTAAACTTCAGTTCTGCCATTTCTGGTGAATATGGTGCCCTTTCCGGCAAGTATGGTGCCCTTTCTAGCAAGTATGTTGACAACGGGGAAAAGACAGGAAGCCTGACTCAACTGTGCCCCTAGTTCATCATTTTGACCATTTTTTTTTTGTTTTTGGCTTCCGCTAAAACAATTTTGATCAATATGAGAGTTAGATTAACATGCTTGTTCGATTTTTTAATTTGAAATCATGCAAGTCAGGTTGCGAGCACTGAAAATTTTCCTTTTTTAGGTCCAAGAAATGGTCTAGTTTTGGAAAAATAGGATAATTTTCGAGAGAATTAGTCAACTTCATTAAAAAAAATCTCAAAAACTATTTTTGCAAATGGCCACTGCTTGACCAACATATAATTTACTCTTGAGATGCACAACCTCAGATCCAAAACAATGGAAAATTGCCCTTTGTCTAAATGGCACTGCACGGCGACGAAAAGTTGCCCCTTGTTTGAATGGCACCACAGCGCACTATAATCAGTCCTCAAAGTGACGATCACAACCGAACTCTCGGATACAGAGAAGACAAAGATGATCAGAACCATTACATGGACACAGTCAATTTGGAAGTGTTTATGGCTGGACTTCAGAATAAAGTTGCCTACGTATCACAAATATAGGAATCAAGCCTGACGTAGTTCCGAGTTAAGGTACACTCGGGTATTAACCTCTCCTTTTGCGCTCTAACTTTTGCCAAGGCCGCCCTTTCGGGTTTTCAACTTTGCGAGTGTAGACACCCCATTTTTGACCGACCTTAAGACTCAGATGTCACCGATTGAGCGCTCGGTGATATTGCATATCGTGCTCGTTCAGAAGCTTCAGAGTCTCGGATGCGAGCCTTGCCTCCGGACTCCCGAACTCTTTTGTGCTTTGCCTCGGTTTGCGAACCAGGTCCCGTTTTCTCCGCCTTCTCTTCCCGAAGGGAGGGAGAGGTCTAGTAGACCATCTCTCAGTGGCCGTAGGCAACGTTTCGTGGTCATAGGCCATTTTTCCCGTTTGGAGTCTGGTTCCCGGTTTTCGGAGCCGTCGGCCGTGTGCCTCGGTTCGGGACCGCTTAACCACCTCCGTTTGCCCCGGTTTTTGGTATACACCCCACCACCATCCATTCCAACAACTTGGAGCTGTTTTTCAGAGCTTAGGAGCACCATTTCTCAGACCAAGAGCTGCTGGTCCATTGGTCTTCAAGGGTAAGCTTCTTTTCCCACTTTTTTGTTCCTATCTTGCTCTATATCTAAGCCTTGCTTGAAAGCATTTTTGGGCTCCGATCCAAACTGTAAATAGTCATATTTTGAGCTCCTTTTCATGTTTGATTAAGGACCTTTTACTGTTTGAGGTCTCCTACTATCACTTGCCTCTTTAACTCCCTTTTAGGCCTATTTTTGCATGGTATTTTAGGCTTATTTGCGAGCTGTTTCGTGGCTTGATGTAAACTGTAAAATGTCTTTTTTGAGCCCCTCTTCAACTTTGTTGAAGGGCTCTCTTCGGTTTGAGGCCAGCAGCTACCACTTGCCTCTTTATCTCTCTTTTAGGCCTATTTTTTGGGGGAAATTAGAATTTGATTTCCCCCCCTTTTTCTCCACTCATCTCCTCTATAAAACCAGCCCCCCAGCTCATTTTCAGGTCGCAAAATTTGTTTAGAGCTTTTTTACATACAATCCCCTCTCCCTCTCTCATCCAAGCTCTAAAACCCTAAGCTTCTTGCACTATTTACCCTACAATCCATAGCACCACACCTCCACACTCCATTCCAGCCCATTGAAGCTGATTTCCAGAGGTCAAGAGCTCCCAAACCTGGTCCAAAAGTTGTTGAAGCTTGGTTCTACAAGGGTAAGCACTCATTTCCCTCAAACTTGCTTTTTTTGCTTCATTTTTAAGCCATACTTGCAAGCATTTTTGGGCTCCGACCCAAACTGAAAATGGCCTTATTTTGAATTTATCTTCAAGTTTTATTAAGGACCTTTCTCCGTTTAAAGTCATCTACTATCCCTTTCCTCTTATCTCTCTTTTAGGGCCTAATTTTGCATGATATATTAGCCTTGTTTTTGAGCATTTATGGGCTCCGAGCCAAACTTTAAATAGTCATATTTTGAGATCCTCTACATGTTTGATCAAGGACCTCTTACTGTTTGAGGTCTCCTACTACCACTTGTCTCTTTATCCCTCTTTTAGGCCTATTTTTGCATGGTATTTTAGTCTTATTTGTGAGCTTTTTTGGACTTTGTCATAAACTTTAAAGTATCATGTTTTGAGCCCCTCTTCAACTTTGTTGAAGGGGTCTTTGCCATTTGGGGCCAGCTGCTGTCCCTTGTCTCTATTCTCTCTTTTAGGGCCATTTTTGCATGATAGATTAGCCCTACTTGTGTTCATTTTTGAGAGTCATAAACTGAAAAATATCTTATTTTGATCTCATCTTCAAGTTTTTTTAAGGTTCTATTTTTGTTTGAGGTCATATGCTTCCTTGTATGCTTGACTATCTCCTATTTTGAGCCTTACACCTAAGCTCCAATTGCATGCTTTGTTTGGTCTTCTAGCCACTGGAATCCAATGGATTTCTAGTGGTTTTGATGCTATTTTGAGCCTCCAAATCAGAGGGGGGTAACCCCCTCTCACCTTGACTTGTTTGGTGGTCATTTTGGCCTTCCAAAGAGACCCTATCTTGCATGTTTTGAAGTCACATTTCAGGGTCAATTTGGTGAGTTTTGGGACTACCATATTTGATTTCCAGAGTTTTTTTGGTCATGCTTCATGTCTATCTTGTATGTGCCTAATAACTCCTTGCATGGCCCTCTAAAGTAACTCATCATTTTTGCATGCCATGGTTGCATATCAGTGGTTATTTGGGCGTATTTTGCCATATTTTGTTCACTGATTTTTGCTGGTTTGGTGAGTGCTCACTTGCTTCATGTACTTTCCATGTAATCCATGTTCACTAGTCAAAGTTGCATGCTATTTTAGTCCATCTTACTAGCATCTTTTGGCCATGCTTTGAACTAGGAATGTTCATGTTTTGGGACTGTCTTGGTTCTGTCTTCATGCTTCATGATCAAATAATGCATGCTTTGTATAGCTATAGGCCAATGCATGTGCCTAGTTTTGTGTTTCGGGACCATTCCATGCATCGGGTGCCATGTTTCCATGTTTCGGGGCTGTTTAGCATCATATTTTAGCATTGAAATTTGCATGCTTGTATGCCATACACCATGCCTTACCATGCTTTGGTAGAGCGGCATTCGTGCCTTAGGTTCGGTCCTTGGTTTGCGTGCATGCGTGCACACATCTCGAGTGTCTCATTTTCATCTAATGGCCTCTTATGTGAGTGTGGCTGAGGTCCACTTGTGTTGGTGTAAGTCCATTATGCATTGTGTATGCCATTTCATTTCATAGCATTGTGTATGCTAGGTTGTATGTTAGCGTATTGTGTATGCCATGTTACTTCGTGCATCGTGTATGCCTTTTCATAGCATTGTACATGTTAGGTTGTATCTTAGTTGCATTCATGCATGTCATGCATATTGCATTGTGTTTGGGATAGGAGTTAGCCCGAGCACGGGAAACGAGGTACGTTTCGTACTCCGAGTGACGGAACGTGTCTCAATTCCCAGTCACCGACACTCCGGATTATCCATGATGGAGTCTTGGTCTTGTTGTGTTTTCATGTGCATTCATTCCATATTGAGTTGTGCAATTCGACTCCTCGGCCATCATGCATCGATATGCGTGATTGATGGCACGAGGATCGAGGCATGCATAGATATGTGAAAATACATTGCCATGCCCCTTTCTTGCTCTCTGTTGCAGCAAATCAAGAATCAGCAGCCTTCCGGAGCTTGGCACGCTTTCCAAAAACAATTGCAAACAGAGGCTAATTGGGGCATCGCGGTGGATTTCCGCGCAAGGCAACCTGAACATGCATCATTCATCATCCGGAGTAGAGTCGAGGCAGTCCCTAGCTTGCATGCTAGTTTATTGCTTTCCTAGAATTAATTTGTTAATTAATTAGGGTTTTGTATTTATTCAGACTGTAATAATTTATTTGGGACTGTATATTATTTATTTGGACCCTCCGAGTGAGGGCAATGTTGTAATAAGTGTGCATGTGTGTGATGTATGTCTTCCAACCCCACGTCTTTCTCCCTTTTATTTACCAGCTTATGATGGTTAGATTAGGGCATGTTTCAATTAGCATACAGTATGATAGCATGTTTGCATTCATTCATCTGTCTTGCACGCACCGGGCTCGGCGCATCATACTAACTGCATTTGTATTTCAATTCCGAGTTGAATACTTGTTAGTTGTAGCATTTCACATGCCATCTTTAGAATAGCCGAGCCTGCTATAGTTGCATTTTTGCATGTGTTGCATTAGGCATTCCTGTATAATTAGGATTATGCATGGATTTCTAATTAGCTTCTGTTTTGGCTTGGAGTACTCGGTAAGTTTTTATGCTTTAGCATCCTTGCATGCGTGTGAGTGACTGCCATGATAGCATGCTTACCATGAGGCTATGTGCTTATGTGATATATCTGCTTGAATGCATGTGGGTGAAGGTTGGGTTATTTGGATTGGAACAATTCATTCACTGTGAGTTTTAAGCCCACTAGATAGTGGCAAAACCATGTTTTCTAAAGCCCACCTGAGGGTGGCAAAATCTGCATTTTAAGCCTACTTGCGAGTAGCAAACCATCTTTCAAAAAACAAACATGAAGTGTTTTGTTTCAATTCAGACGACCCGGTCTATACTTGTATGCTGTGCGCATTACATAGTAAATCTAGGCTAATAACCGGAATAAGGACACATAATGTTGTCAAAACTTGATATCATGGTTAGTAGAGGCCGATCTTTGATCGGGCGAGCGGGGGTGCTCACGAAGTGACCTTCCCCAATCGTACCCAAGTTCCCGAGTCGAGGCAACTTTGGTGATGACGGACACGTGGCCTTAGGCAACGAGTCAGGGTTTCCTAAATTTCCCAAAATAAAATATTTAGGTGGCGACTCTGTATCTGGCAAAGCAGTCCATGTTTGGCATTTCTTTCTAAAATCTGTTTTCTCAAAACGATTTGCCGGATTTGGACTCTTTGGTTCAAGATTTAGAACCGTGACACGAATCGAGTCCGAACTGCAGTGAGGCCCCCCCGCTGGCTTGTTACAGTTTCTGGCGACTCTGCTGGGGATTTAGAGAACTTGACTCGAACTCATGATATCTTGTTTTGACTAAACTTGTGTGTTTCTTTGCATTGCATTTGCATTGGTGCGCCTAGGACACCGTGTTTGCCATCTGCTATTCCTGAACGGTTTGCCAAAGGCTTGTCTTGTCAAGGCATGACCATAAGGCTGACCGGTTGTGGGCTCTGCCAGTATGGGAACAGAAACCCCGGTTTTACCGGGGCACCCTTTTTGACCATTCGACCTATTGCATATTCGGATCCATAGTGACCATTCCAAACTAGGACATGTTGCTTACCCAATATAGGTTGTTTGAAACCGCTGCGTGCATAGTGAAACCCTAGCTCCTGACAAAATAGGACAGGGAAACCCTACCCAAACATAGGGGTGTTTTGGCTCTCACTTATCTGTTATGTGCTTTTAGAGTGCGTCTCTACAGGGAAATGCATGTATCATTTTACAAGTTTGGGCATCAGGCCTGCGGGCACCAGTTCAGTATTTTGGGATTCAGTTTACCTGAGGGTATCAGATTTGAGGCTGAATTTTGGGGGCTGAATTCAGTAGAGGGCACAGTCATCCTGCTACACTCGTATCTGTTTTGGTGAAGTTGAGCTGAGGTGCTGTCTGTTTTCTCTTTTGCTAGGGGTAGTCCTGGAACCATAGCTTCAGAAGGCTCCGATATCCCCCGAGGTTCATCGAACTTGTGCTGATAGACTTTGTCAGGTCAGAGATTCAGTTCAAGGGCAATCAGTGTTCCTTTGCCAGAGACAGGGTAAAAGGGCCAGTCAGGCACAAATCACCAGTTCAGTAGTTACCAGATCAGTGGCCCTTATCCACCCCACCAGTGAACAGTCAGGCTAAGGCCTCAGTTTTTTATCACAGAGATAGATATACCGGTCAGTCAGATGGATCAACAGAATACGTCAGGGGTGGAGGCAATGATGCGTCAGATGCAGGAAACTATGAAACTCATGCAGCAAGACGCTGTTCGCCAAGCGGAATTCTCTAAGCAGCAGGCTGCAATCATGGCTCAGCAGGCCGAGCTCATCACCCGGCTGCAACAGCAAAGCGGCGTGTCCGCTTCACAACAAGTTCCTCCCCCAGCAGGAGCTCCAGCACCTGGGGAGACGCCAAATGTCCAGGAAGGTACGGACATTCCGGTAGGGCCGGCTCCGCCCCTAATTTTACCCCAACTATCCAAAACACCTACCAATCTACTGGACTCTCCCTTCGAGTTCGAGGTCGACCCCACAGCGTTGAAGTTGAGCAAGCTTGAAAAGTTGTTCAAGAAATCCCAGGGGGTAAAGTCTATCCCGGACATTGAGGACGGGTACACCGACGCAGCTGTGACACTGCCGGACAGGTTCAAGATGCCTCACATCGACCGTTTTGACGGGTCAGGAGATCCCATGGTCCACCTGAGTTTGTTTTCAGATGTTCTGCGCCCGATGGGCTTGATAAGATTACAGAAGCTTTCCCTTTTTGGCAGGACCCTGTCTGGTATTGCGGCCATCTGGTACGCCAAATTGGAGGATTCAGTGAAACGAAGCTGGGAGGAGATGGCTGAGGCCTTCGTCGCACAATATTCATACAATACCCAAATCGAGATTACGACCCGTGATCTTGAGACGACGATGCAGGAGCCTAAGGAGAGCTTCTCAGAATTCGTGGCCCGCTGGAGGGCCAAAGCCTCAATGATGACCATTAGGCCAACGGATAAGGATCAAATACGGATGGTTGTGCGCAACCTCCAGCCCAAACTAATGCAGAAAATGATCGTGCTCCCCTTCCCTACCTTTTCAGATTTGCATGAGATGGGAGTACAAATCGAGGATGCTATGAAGCAGGGCCTCATTGACCAGGAGAAGGAGCAGCCCAGGAGGGCGTTTACCCGCAGTTCGAATGCGACCACCAGCGGTGACGCAGCTGCAAGATCTTCCGAAGTGGGCATGGTCGCCACCACCACACCAAGAGCAGCCACCCCCTTTGTTAGTGCATCCACTTCAAACTCCCGAACTTCAGACTATCTACCTCGAGGCAAGAGGGTTTTCACCCCACTCTATATGTCTTTGTCTAAAGCCCTGGGGGTCCTACTTAGGAAAGGACATTTGAAACCGTTAGAGCAACGGCCTCTACCCGATCCTCTCCCTCCAAAGCATGACCCGACTAAGTACTGTGCTTTCCATCAACAAACCGGTCATGACACCGACAGTTGCGTCCGTCTCCGCCACGAGATACAAAATTTGATTGACAACGGGGTCATCCCCGCACTAGGTCCTGCAAAGTCTATCGGCACTTGATCAGTGAGCTTGTGGGGGATAATGTGATGTGATCGAGGGATGAACCACCTGCGGGCAGCGTTTAGTTTATTTCAGATATGGTGTATGGCACGCACTGTTTTGAGCATTTGTGAATGCTGGTTTTTGTACATTCTGACTTAGGTATTGGGTCAGTCTTATTATTTTGTACAGAGTCAGTCTTTTCTTACTGAGTCAGTTGGGTCTGTCTTGTTGTACCGAGTCAGTCCTATTTTGGTTGGAGTCGGGTGATGCCGGGGGTGTTACCTCGGACATCACTTGCTTGTTTTGTGTTTGTCTTTTCGTTTTCTTTTGAGTCTGTTTCTGCCTTGGAGCCAGTAACGCCAACATATTTTGAATGAAACAGCAGTGATTTTCACATTCTTGTGCTCGCTTCTGCCTTGCGTCAGTTGTGCCAGAAATTCTGAATGAAATGGCAGTGCTTTTCGCCTACTTTTCTGTGCCTTGAAGTCATTGTATTGACCTAAGTTTTTCAAAACTTTTTTGAACACTGCGGTGAAAACGAAGATGAAGGAATTCCTCGGGATTTGCAAAAATTTGATCAACTGAGAGGAAGAGAGGCGTGCTAAGCCCTTAATGAAAGAAAACATGCTTGTTAGTGTGAGTACTGAGAAGGACCCTAGCTTTGATCCAGATTGGTTCTACACTGTCTTCAGCGCGAGCGATTTGTCGCTTTCTTAAAAACTTTCAAAAAATGTTTTGCGCGGTCCTGCGAAGACCTGTGTGGAATTGCTCTTGAGATTGTGCAGCTTAGGATCGCTCTCAGCCTCGAGACTTGAGCCCTTGCTTTCAAACCTTGACCTTGGGTTCAGAGTGTTCAACGGTCAACTGCGATATGAGGCCTGTGTGGCTAGATTTGAAACAACCCTCGAACAAGAGGCACCAAAGTCAGATCAAGAAGATCAGACCTCATCAGAAGAAGCTTGCGAAGCTAGAACAGAAACACCCCTCGAACTAGGGGTGAAAATGTCCGATGTGCTCGAAGAGCCGAAGATGGATCCTTCTACAAATCGATACAACAGCCACTCTCTTGGATACGGATGGCTTCGAGATCCTAAAACCATTTGGCATGGACTTGTTACACTTTTACCCTTTGAGAGGCTCGCTGGGCCGAAAATCTGAAAAGGGCAACCCAGGCAAAAGTTAGAGCAAGAAAAGATATATACAAAAAGCAAAAAGAAAAAAAGAAGAAAAGAGAAAAAAGAAGAAAAGCAAAAAAAAAAAAAGAAAAAAGAAAAAAGAAGAAAAGAGAAAAAAAAAAGAAAAAAAAAAGGAGAAGAAAAGAAATGAAAAAGAAAGAAGAACAAAGCTTGCAAGGTCGAAAACCCGCGACGGGCGCCTTGGCAAAAGTTAGAGCCTAAAAAGGAGAGGTTAATACCTGAGTGCACCTTAACCCCGAACTACGTAAGGCTTGATTCCCATCTTTGGGATACGTAGGCAACTTCATCCTGAAGTCTAGCCGTAAAACACTTCAATTTGATCGTGTCCATGCGATGGTTCTGGTCATCTTTGTCTTCTCTATATCTGAGGATTTGGTTGTGTTCGTCACTCTGAGGACTGACTACAATGCGCCGCGGTGCTATCCAAACAAGGGGCAACTTTCCGTTGCCATGCAGCTCTCTTCAAGCAAGGGGCAATTTTCCTCCGGATCTGAGGTTGTGCATCTCGAGAGTGGGTTCTATGCTCGTCGAGCAGTGGCCGTTTGCAAAAAAAGTTTTTGAGAATTTTTACTGAGGTTGACTAATTCTCTCGAAAATTATCCCATTTTTCTAAAACTGGACCATTTCTTAGATCCAAAAGAGGAAAATTTTTAGTGCTCATAGCCTGACTTGCGTGATTTCAAATCAAAAAGTTGAACAAGCATGTTAATCTAACTTTCATTTTGGTCAAATTTTTTTTTAGGAGAAAACTAAAACAAAAAATGGTCAAAATGATGAAACTAGGAGCACAGTTGAGTCAGGCTTTCTGTCTTTCCCCATTGTCAACATACTTGCCAAGAAGGGCATCATACCTACCGGAAAAGGGCACCACTGAAGCTAGCCACAAAAGGGCCGAAAAGCTCTCACACCCTCCGAGCAACGAGGTGTCGAGCCAAGTGCGAAGCACGAACTGGAATGGATCAAGATATTCCACTCCCTCATCTGGACAGATCTGATCACGTCCAAACTCCCCAACAGAGCATCGTCAACTGATGTCAGCTGCAGATTCGCTACACACCCAGTTGTAGCACAACCCCTCTGTGGGAGGAACTCACTAGCTGCGCGTAGAAGGAGAAGGATCTAGCAGCATGCTAGGGGCAAGAGCCTACAATTTCTTGTTCATCCATCAACCACCTAGGGGAGGGATAAAAAATGAGAGATTGAAGAATAGAGAGATGTGCGCTGAGAGAAAAAGTGAGAAAAGGGCTTTTTCAGAAAAACAGAGTCTGAAGGCCGAGTGATGTGAGAATCACAAATGAGAAAGGGTGGGAATAATACCCGGAGAAACTGGCTCCTCATGCACTGAGAGGTCTCTCGTCTTTGTAACATATCTGTGTGTCATGTCTCTTGTTTTGTTTGTCTCGATTCTTGTTTTGAGTCGTTCCGAGCGTGTCTCGATGTGTTTAGGTTGTTTTACCTTGTTTTTCCTTTGTTGAGTGGTGTTTAGGTTGTGTGCCTTTTATTTTCGTGTTGAGTTGTCTTGTTGTGTTCAGTCGTAGGCTCAATATCTGGTCAAAAACTCATCTCTCAATTTCAAAAATAAAATCGTTTTGTGCTCAAAGTGCTGTGCCATTCTTCACGTTTGTGCAAAACAAGATTCGTTCTTTCATAAAACCGCACGGTTCAACCCAGGTCATATGAGAACAGTAAAACCAGGACCTATCTGAAGCTATATGGGTTCCAGACTGCAAAGCAAAAGAAAAGAGGGAAAATCGAAGCATCTGAGTGTGTTTCACCTTCAGCAAATTCTGTGATTGTACTCCGGATGTACCTCCTCAGGCCTTGTCACTACTCTGAAGTATGAGTGTATCTCAGCCCCAAGCTTAAGCCTACTCCAAGTCAGAATGGCAATTAAAGCAGCAGCAGATGTTATCTCTCTCTGGTATGAATAGGGTGTGCCCGTTTCTGAGCTGAGTGTGTTGCAAACCCCTCCGAAAGGTAAATCGGAGGTCGCGATTGAATTTGGTCTCGTTAAGGCTTGTATTCCCTTATTCGGCATTTTGTTTCAAATATGCGTTGTCACGCACGTTCCATTTGCATTGTGATGCACGTTCCAAGTGCATTGTTATGCACCCACTTCATATGCGTTGTCACGCACATTCCAATTGCATTGTTATGCACCCACTTCACTAGCATTGTTATGCTCATTCATTGCATTGATTATGCGAATCTATCTTGCATTGTTATGCACCTTTTCACTTGCAATTATCATTCTTTCTCCTCGCGCGTGCGACAGGTTAGACTTTCTCTGGTTAAAAGCATTTGGAATACGTTCCCATGCTCACACCATTCCAAGACACGGGGATACGTCCTTATGTCTCCTCTTCTTTTTGAAACACCGGGATACGTCCTTATGTTTCTCTCTTCTTTCCGAAACACCGGGATACGTCCCTATGTTTCTCTCTTCCTTTCGAAACACCGGGATACGTCCCTATGTTTCTCTCTTCTTTCCGAAACACCGGGATACGTCCCTACGTTTCTCCCTCCTTTCTGAAACAACGGGATACGTCCCTGTATTTCTCTCTCATTCCGAAACACCGGGATACGTCCCTATGTTTCTCCCTCTTCAGTTAAAAGCGTTCGGAATACGTTCCAATGCTCACTCCATTCTGAAACGCCGGGATACGTCCCTATGTTTCTCCCTCTTCGGTTAAAAGCGTTCGGAATACGTTCCAATGCTCACACCATTCCGAAACGCCGGGATATGTCCCTATGTTTCTCCCTCTTCGGTTAAAAGCGTTCGGAATACGTTCCAATGCTCACACCATTCCGAAACACCGGGATACGTCCCTATGTTTCTCCCTCTTCGGTTAAAAGCGTTCGGAATACGTTCCAATGCTCACACCATTCTGAAACGTCGGGATACGTCCCTATGTTTCTCCCTCTTCGGTTAAAAGCGTTCGGAATACGTTCCAATGCTCACACCATTCCGAAACGCTGGGATACGTCTTTATGTTTCTCCCTCTTCGGTTAAAAGCGTTTGGAATACGTTCCAATGCTCACACCATTCTGAAACGCCGGGATACGTCCCTATGTTTCTCCCTCTTTGGTTAAAAGTGTTCGGAATACGTTCCAATGCTCACACCATTCTGAAACACCGGGATACGTCCCTATGTTTCTCCCCCTTCGGTTAAAAGCGTTTGGAATACGTTCCAATGCTTATACCATTTCGAAACACTGGGATAAGTCCCTATGTTTCTCTCTTTGTCCCCTTCCTCACACGATTTCAGCGTGTCTGGAATTTATCTTAGGTTGCGTGGAACGCGCTCCTGATTGATTTTCTTTGTTCTTCCTCCACTCACGAGTCCAGCGTGGTTGGAGTATGTCACCATTTTGCATCTATTGTACTCTCTGTTGCATCGCATCTATTATCTGTTGCATCACATCTATTACATCCATTGCACCATATCTGTTTTATCGTCTGGTCTAAGGAGACCTTAAAACCTGCATCATCATTCGCGCTGTTTTGCGCATCATACTTGCATTTTACTTGCATTTCATCACACTGTCTCGTGCACTCTCTGGTCTAGGAGACCTTAAATCCTCTAAAGGTGCAATTCCTTTGGTGTTAGTCGTGCCCGAACGACTTCCAGCGGTCTGGTATAGCCACCTGCCTGTGTTTGCGGTGACCAACTGAGACGGTGGAAACTAGAGTTCGAATGGCTCATGCCTAGAACACAAAGGTTCGGGATTTCCGAGACTAAAGTCTGGTTTAAATACCCAGGGGTATATCCTCGGCTTGAAATCTGTATGGCAGCCCCATAGATTGAGATAGCATTTGTATGCACCTCAATTCTAGATACTGATCCAACCTAGTCTGTCACCCTGTTGGAGAATAGGGAAAGCTGCGACCATAGTCAGGAGAAAAGTAGTACCTGTGGTTCAACTGAGAAGAAGAGGAAGATTCCCACATCAGCATGAGGTAGGACATTGCTGAGGTAAGTCATTGCCAATTGCCCTGTAAGGTACCTCCCTTTTCCTAGCTATCACATTGCATTTTAGCCACTACATTGCAGTGCATTACATGAATCCTCAATTTTCAAACCGGCTTCGCGTAGCGTATAAGTCCAATTTTCGAACCGATTTCGCGTAGCGTATAAGTCCAATTTTCAAACCGGCTTCGCGTAGCATATAAGTCCAATCTTCAAACTGGCTTCGCGTGGCGTATAAGTCCAATTATCAAAATATTTCTGCATATCATTTTGCATCCTGCCCTTGAACTACGCTGGTTTGATTCCTTGCAAAAGGATACGTAGGCAGCCTGCAGGCACAACCATTTATTTATCTATATTTTGTTTGTTTGTCCAAGTCTTTGGCCTTGTCAAAAATGGGTCGTCTCTGGGCTTTGACATTCACTCCCGTCACTTATGACTTTCGAGTTCTGTCAAAGAGGGGCAACTGTAGACACCCCATTTTTGACCGACCTTAAGACTCAGACGTCAGCGATTGAGCACTCGATGATATTGCATATCGTGCTCATTCAGAAGCTTCAGAGTCTCAGCTGCGAGCCTTGCCTCCGGACTCCCGAACTCCTTTGTGCTTTGCCTCGGTTTGCGAACCAGGTCCCGTTTTCTCCGCCTTCTCTTCCCGAAGGGAGGGAGAGGTCTAGTAGACCATCTCTCAGTGGCCGTAGGCTACATTTCATGGTCATAGGCCATTTTTCCCGTTTGGAGCCCGGTTCCCGGTTTTCGGAGCCGTCGGCCGTGTGCCTCGGTTCGGGACCGCTTAACCACCTCCGTTTGCCCCGGTTTTTGGTATACACCCCACCACCATCCATTCCAACAACTTGGAGCTATTTTTCAGAGCTTAGGAGCACCATTTCTCAGACCAAGAGCTGCTGGTCCATTGGTCTTCAAGGGTAAGCTTCTTTTCCCTCTTTTTTGTTCCTATCTTGCTCTATATCTAAGCCTTGCTTGCAAGCATTTTTGGGCTCCGACCGAAACTGTAAATAGTCATATTTTGAGCTCCTTTTCATGTTAGATTAATGACCTTTTGCTGTTTGAGGTCTCCTACTATCACTTGCCTCTTTAACTCTCTTTTAGGCCTATTTTTGCATGATATTTTAGGCTTATTTGCGAGCTGTTTTGTGGCTTGATGTAAAATGTATAATGTCTTGTTTTGAGCCCCTCTTCAACTTTGTTGAAGGGCTCTCTTCAGTTTGAGGCCAGCAGCTACCACTTGCCTCTTTATCTCTCTTTTAGGCCTATTTTTTGGGGGAAATTTGAATTTGATTTCCCCCCCTTTTTTCTCCACTCCTCTCCTCTATAAAACCAACCCCCCAGCTCATTTTCAGGTCACAAAATTTGTTTAGAGCTTTTTTACATACAATCCCCTCTCCCTCTCTCATCCAAGCTCTAAAACCCTAAGCTTCTTGCACTATTTACCCTACAACCCATAGCACCACACCTCCACACTCCATTCCAGCCCTTTGAAGCTGATTTCCAGAGGTCAAGAGCTCCCAAACCTGGTCCAAAAGTTGTTGAAGCTTGGTTCTACATGGGTAAGCACTCATTTCCCTCAAACTTGCCTTTTTTGCTTCATTTTTAAGCCATACTTGTAAGCATTTTTGGGCTCCGACCCAAACTGAAAATGGCCTTATTTTGAGCTTATCTTCATGTTTTATTAAGGACCTTTCTCCGTTTAAAGTCATCTACTATCCCTTTCCTCTTATCTCTCTTTTAGGGCCCAATCTTGCATGATATATTAGCCTTATTTTTGAGCATTTCTGGGCTCTGAGCCAAACTGTAAATAGTCATATTTTGAGCTCCTATACATGTTTGATCAAGGACCACTTGCTGTTTGAGGTCTCCTACTACCACTTGTCTCTTTATCCCTCTTTTTGGCCTATTTTTGCATGGTATTTTAGTCTTATTTGTGAGCTGTTTTGGACTTTTTCATAAAATGTAAAGTATCATGTTTTGAGCCCCTCTTCAACTTTGTTGAAGGGCTCTTTTCCATTTGGGGCCATCTGCTGTCCTTTGTCTCTATTCTCTCTTTTAGGGCCATTTTTGCATGATAGATTAGCCCTACTTGTGTTCATTTTTGAGAGTTGTTATAAACTGAAAAATATCTTGTTTTGATATCATCTTCAAGTTTTTTTAAGGTTCTATTTTTGTTTGAGGTCATATGCTTCCTTGTATGCTTGACTATCTCCTATTTTGAGCCTTACACCTAAGCTCCAATTGCATGCTTTGTTTGGTCTTCTAGCCACTGGAATCCAGTGGATTTCCAAAGGTTTTGATGCTATTTTGAGCCTCCAAATCAGAGGGGGGTGACCCCCTCTCACCTTGACTTGTTTGGTGGTCATTTTGGCCTTCCAAAGAGACCCTATCTTGCATGTTTTGAAGTCACATTTCAGGGTCAATTTGGTGAGTTTTGGGACTACCATGTTTGATTTCCAGAGTTGTTTTGGTCATGCTTCATGTCTATCTTGTATGTGCCTAATAACTCCTTGCATGGCCCTCTAAAGTAACTCATCATTTTTGCATGCCATGGTTGCATATCAGTGGTTATTTGGGCGTATTTTGGCATGTTTTGTTCACTGGTTTTTTCTGGTTTGGTGAGTGCTCACTTGCTTCATGTACTTGCCATGTAATCCATGTTCACTAGTCAAAGTTGCATGCTATTTTAGTCCATCTTGCTAGCATCTTTTGGCCATGCTTTGAACTAGGAATGTTCATGTTTTGGGACTGCCTTGGTTCTGTCTTCATGCTTCATGATCAAATAATGCATGCTTTGTATAGCTATAGGCCAATGCATGTGCCTAGTTTTGTGTTTCGGGACCATTCCATGCATCGGGTGCCATGTTTCCATGTTTCGGGGCTGTTTAGCATCATATTTTAGTGCTAAAATTTGCATGCTTGTATGCCATACTCCATGCCTTACCATGCTTTGGTAGAGCGGCATTCGTGCCTTAGGTTCGGTCCTTGGTTTGCGTGCATGCGTGCACACATCTCGAGTGTCTCATTTTCATCTAATGGCCTCTTATGTGAGTGTGGCTGAGGTCCACTTGTGTTGGTGTAAGTCCATTATGCATTGTGTATGCCATTTCATTTCATAGCATTGTGTATGCTAGGTTGTATGTTAGCGTATTGTGTATGCCATGTTACTTCGTGCATCGTGTATGCCTTTTCATAGCATTGTGCATGTTAGGTTGTATCTTAGTTGAATTCATGCATGTCATGCATATTGCATTGTGTTTGGGATAGGAGTTAGCCCGAGCACGGGAAACGAGGTACGTTTCGTACTCCGAGTGACGGAACGTGTCTCAATTCCCAGTCACCGACACTCCGGATTATCTATGATGGAGTCTTGGTCTTGTTGTGTTTTCATGTGCATTCATTCCATATTGAGTTGTGCAATTCGACTCCTCGGCCATCATGCATCGATATGCGTGATTGATGGCACGAGGATCGAGGCATGCATACATATGTGAAAATACATTGCCATGCCCCTTTCTTGCTCTCTGTTGCAGCAAATCAAGAATCAGCAGCCTTCCGAAGCTTGGCACGCTTTCCAAAAACAATTGCAAACAGAGGCTAATTGGGGCATCGCGATGGATTTCCGCGCAAGGCAACCCGAACATGCATCATTCATCATCCGGTGCAGAGTCGAGGCAATCCCTAGCTTGCATGCTAGTTTATCGCTTTCCTAGAATTAATTTGTTAATTATTTAGGGTTTTGTATTTATTCAGACTGTAATAATTTATTTGGGACTGTATATTATTTATTCGGACCCTCCGAGTGAGGGCAATGTTGTAATAAGTGTGCGTGCGTGTGATGTATGTCTTCCAACCCCACGTCTTTCTCCCTTTTATTTACCAGCTTATGATGGTTAGATTAGGGCATGTTTCAATTAGCATACAGTATGATAGCATGTTTGCATTCATTCATCTGTCTTGCACGCACCGGGCTCGGCGCATCATACTAACTGCATTTGTATTTCAATTCCGAGTTGAATACTTGTTAGTTGTAGCATTTCACATGCCATCTTTAGAATAGCCGAGCCTGCTATAGTTGCATTTTTGTATGTGTTGCATTAGGCATTCGTATATAATTAGGATCATGCATGGATTTCTAATTAGCTTCTGTTTTGGCTTGGAGTACTCGGTAAGTTTTTATGCTTTAGCATCCTTGCATGCGTGTGAGTGACTGCCATGATAGCATGCTTACCATGAGGCTATGTGCTTATGTGATATATCTGCTTGAATGCATGTGGGTGAAGGTTGGGTTATTTGGATTGGAACAATTCATTCACTGTGAGTTTTAAGCCCACTAGATAGTGGCAAAACCATGTTTTCTAAAGCCCACCTGAGGGTGGCAAAATCTGCATTTTAAGCCTACTTGCGAGTAGCAAACCATCTTTCAAAAAACAAACATGAAGTGTTTTGTTCCAATTCAGACGACCCGGTCTATACTTGTATGCTGTGCGCATCACATAGTAAATCTAGGCTAATAACCGGAATAAGGACACATAATGTTTTCAAAAATTGATATCATGGTTAGTAGAGGCCGATCTTTGATCGGGCGAGCGGGGGTGCTCACGAAGTGACCTTCCCCAATCGTACCCAAGTTCCCGAGCCGAGGCAACTTTGGTGATGACAGACACGTGGCCTTAGGCAACGAGTCAGGGTTTCCTAAATTTTCCAAAATAAAATATTTAGGTGGCGACTCTGTATCTGGCAAAGCAGTCCATGTTTGGTACTTCTTTCTAAAATCTGTTTTCTCAAAACGATTTGCCGGATTTGGACTCTTTGGTTCAAGATTTAGAACCGTGACACGAATCGAGTCCGAACTGTAGCGAGGCCCCCCCGCGGGCTTGTTACAGCGAGCTATGTTCTTCTTTTCTTTTCATTTTTTCTTCTTTTTCTTTTCATTTCTTTTTCTTTTCATCTTTTTTCATTTGCTCTAACTTTTGCCTGGGTCGCCCTTCCGGGTTTTTGGCCCAGCGAGCCTCTCAAGGGTAAAAGGTGTAACAAGTCCATGTTGAATGGTTGTAGGATCTCGAATCCATCTGAATCCAAGAGAATGGCTGCTGTTTGCTGATGATGTAGGAGTTCATCCAATCGGGGTCTAAAGTTGCCCCTAGTGTTGCGGATAGGAACTTGATTGTCCTTCCGCAAAACTTTCTTCTTTTCTCCCTTTTGGGATTTGGCATTCTTGCCGATCTTCGTTAGCTTGAGAAATGTCCCAATTTTTGACTCTTCGAGCACATCTGGCATTTTTTGCCCCTAGTTCAAGGGCCGCTTCTCATCCAGCTTTGCAAGCTTTCTTTTGATCATATCTGACCTTCTTGCCCCTAGTCCAAGGGTTGCTTCTGATCTGGCCATACAAGCCTTATGTTGTGATTGATCGTTTGAACATTCTGAATCCAAGTTCAAGGTTTGAAAGCAAAAGGGGTCAAGTCTTGAGGCTGAGAGCTATTCTAGGCTGCACAATCTCAAGAGAGATTCCACACAGGTCTTTGCAGGACCACGCAAAACCTTTTTTTGAAATCTTTTAAGAAAGTGACTAATCGCTCGCGTTGAAGACAGTGCGGAACCTATTTGGATCAAGCCAGGATCCTTCTCAGTACTCACATTAACAAACATGATCTCATTCATTAAGGGCTTAGCACGTCTCTCTTTCTTTCAGTTGATCAAATTTTTGCGAATCTCGAGGAATTCCTCCCTCTTTGTTTTCATCACAGTGTTCAAAAAGTTTCAAAAAACTTAGGTCAATGCAATGATTTCAAGGCACAGAAAAGTAGGATAAAAGTACTGCCGTTTCATTCAAATCTTCTGGCACAATTGGCTCAAGGCAGAAACAACACAAAAGCGTGAAAATCACTGCTGTTTCATTCATATCTTCTGGCACAACTGTTGCAAGGCAGAAACAGACTCAAAAGAAAGAGTGTAAAAGACAAATGCAAAACAAGCAAGTGATGCCCGAGGTGACACCCTCGAAATCACCCGACTCTAACAAAACAGGACTGACTCGACACAACAAGACAAGCTCAACTGACTCAGTTCAACAGGACTGACTCAATACCCAAGTTAGAAAGTACAAAAACTAACATTTGTACATTGCTCAAAATAGTGCGTGCCATCCACCACAGCTGGAGTAATCTGAGCGCCATCAGCAGACGGTTCATCCCCCGATCACATCACATTATCCCCCATATTCATCGATCCAGTGCCGATAGACTTTGCAGGTCTTGGTGCGGCGATGACCTTGTTATCAATCAAATCTTGTACTTCATGGCGAAGACGAAAGCAACTGTCAGTATCATGACTGGTTTGTTGATGGAAGGCACAGTAATTGGCCGGGTTGTGGGAAGAAGGAAGTTTGTCTGGTAATGGCCACGACTCCAGGGGCTTGAGATGGCCTTGTCCTATAAGGATTTGGAAAGCTCTGGACAAAGTCATGTAGAGGGGATTGAAGACCCTCTGACCTCAAGGTTAGTACTTCGAGGTTTGTGGAGTTTTGCTGGATGCACCAGCAAAGGGATTGGTAGGCACTGACTGGGTCTGCTGATCTCTTTCGAGTGCAGGATTAGAGCTGAAAGGAACGTTCTTGGTATGACGGCCCTTCTCCCGGCTTGCCCCTTGATTCAAACTGCTCTCATTCTGAGTGGTAAAAGTGCCATCCATAATCTTTGGAACAACTGCAATCACTTGCTGTTTATTCAGCCCTTCGGCTTTCAAAGCCTCAACAGCCCACTGAAGGTGTTCATGGGGACCAATGCTTGCCCCTACCTTGTTCTTACAACTGGCCTCCACTTTGCCAAGGGATTGGCCTTTTTCCAACGCAACCCATCCCAAGATTAGGGAGCCTTTTGGCGTGAAACTTCTATCATGTGATGTGGTCGATGATGGAGGCAAAACTCCAAAGGCCAAATCCGCTACTGTTCTTTGAAGATCTTCAATCATTCTCATCAGCTCAGAAGTAGTGGGTTCATAGGTTTGAGATGATTGGGGTTCCGAGACTGGATGTGTGGTAGGTGCCCCAGATGGGCATTGCATTTCGGCATCGGTCTCATCCTGCTTGGCGATTCCCTGGTTTAATGCTGCTATGATGGCCACAACTTTTTCCGAACTCTATGCCATCACGGTCTGCTAAGTTTGAACAAAGGTGATGTGACTGGTGACTGTCGGATCAAATGAAACAATGAGCCCTGACTGGCCTTTCTTTGCCTTGCCTCAGCGAAGGAACACTGGTTGCCCTTGAATTCAATCCCTGACCTGACAAAGTCTATCAACACAAGTCCAATGTACCCGGGGGATATTGGAGCCTTCTGAAGCTATGGTTCCAAGACTACCTAGCAAAAGAGAAAACAGGCAGCATCTTAGCCTGATTTCACCAAAAACAGATATGAGTGTAGCTGAATGACTGTGCTCTCTACTGAATTCTGCCCAAAATTCTGCCTGTAAACTGATACCCTCAGGCCGATACTCAGACTTGCAAACTGATACAGGCATCCTGTAGAGACACATCCCTAACAGCACATAGCAAGCAAGTGAGAGCCAAAACATTCGTATGGTGGGGTAGGGTTTCCCTGTCCTAGTTTTGTCAGGAACTAGGGTTTCACTACGCACGCAGCGGCTTCAAACAACCTACGTTCGGGTAAGCGACCTGTCCTAGTTTGGAATGGTCTCTATGGCTTCCGATATGCAACTAGGTCGAATGGTCAAAAAGGGTGCCTCGGTAAAAATCGAGGTTTGTGTTCCCATCGTGGCAGAGCTCGTAACCGGTCCGCCTTATGGCACGCTTTTCTAAGCAAGCCTCCGGCAAACCGTTCAGGAATAGCAGATGGCAAACACTGTGACTTAGGCACACCTATGCAAATGCAATGTAAAGAAACACATAAGTGTGAACAAAACAACATATCATGATGTTCGAGTCAAGTTCTCTAAATCCCCAGTAGAGTCGCCAGAAACTGTAGACCGCCTGAACTCCGCTCCGCGCGCGAGGGTGCGAATTGTAGTTCTAGCTACTACAGTTTGGACTCCTGTCACGGTTCTGAATCTAATCTCCCAAAGTGCAATGTAAGACTGACAAAATCACCAAAGAGTCCAAATCCGGCAAATCGTTTTGGAAAATCGATTTTGAATAAAAAAAAAGCGCCAAACATGGACTGCTTTGCCATATTTCAGAGTTGCCACCTAAATATTTTGTTTTTGGGAAATTTAGGAAACCCTGACTCGTGCCTAAGGCCACGTGTCCGTCATCAACAAAGTTGCCTCGGCTCGGGAACTTGGGTACGAGAGGGGAAGGTCCTGAAATGAGCACCCCCGCTTGCCCGATCAAAGATCGGCCTCTACTAAACATGATATGTTATTTTTGAAAACACATGTGTTCTTATTCCGATTTATTAGCTATCTTTACTATGTGATGCGCACAACACACAAGTATAGACGTAATCGCAAGAATTGGAACAAAACATCTGATGTTTGTTTTTTGAAAATGGTTTGAAAGTGCTACTCGCAAGTAGGCTAAGACGTGGATTTGCCACCCTCAAGTGGGCTTAGAAAACAACATGATTTTGCCACTCTGCAAAGTGGGCTTAAAACGCACATTTTGATGAATTGTTCCAATTCAAGCAATGAAGCCTTCATCCACAGGCATTCAAGCAGTTATATCAGTTAAGCAAATAGCCTCATGGCAAGCATGTTGTTATGGCAACAATCACACTCATGCAAGGATGCTAAAGCATAAACACTCACAGTGTACTCCCAGTCAAAACAGAAGCTAGTTAGAAATCATGCATGATCCTAACTGTACGAGATGCCTAATGTAACGCATGCAAAAATGCAACTAAAATAGGCTCGACCATCTAAGATGGCATATGAATGCTACACTTTGATACATGTATTCAAATAGGAATCAAAATACATTGCAGTTTGAATGATGCGCCGAGCCCGGTGCATGCAATACGAATGAATGATGCACGCATGCAAGTCATAAGGATGCTAATTGAAACATGCCCTAAAACTAACCATCAAAAGTTGGTAAATAAAAGGGAGAAAGACGTGGGGTTGGAAGACATTCACACACACACGCACACTTATTACAACATTTGCCCTCTCGACAGAGGGTTCGAATAATAAGCTAACTAGCTATGTGTAGACCGCCCGAACTCCATTCCGCGCGCGAGGGCGCGAATTGTGTTCTAGCTACTACAGTTTAGACTCCTATCACGGCTCTGAATCTAATCTCACAAAGTGCAATGTAAGACTGATAAATCACCAAAGAGTCCAAATCCGGCAAATCGTTTTGGAAAATCAATTTTAATCAAGAAGTGCCAAACATGGACTGCTTTGCCAGATTTCAGAGTCGCCACCTAAATATTTTGTTTTGAGAAATTTAGGAAACCCTGACTCGTGCCTAAGGCCACGTGTCCGTCATCACCAGAGTTGCCTCGGCTTGGGAACTTGGGTACGAGAGGGGAAGGTCCTGAAATGAGCACCCCTGCTCGCCCGATCAAAGGATCGGCCTCTACTAAGCATGATATGTTGTTTTGAAAACACACGTATTCTTATTCCGGTTTATTAATCTAAAATTACTATGTGATGCGCACAATATACAAGTATAGACTCAATCACGCGGATTGGAACAAAACAACTCATGTTTGTTTTTGAAAGTGGTTTGAAAGTGCTACTCGCAAGTATGCTAAAGCGCGGATTTGCCACCCTCAAGTGGGCTTAGAAAAACATGATTTTGCCACTTCAAGTGGGCTTAAAACTCACAATCATCGAGTTGTTCTAATTCAGGCAATCAAGCCTTCATCCATAGGCATTCATGCAGTTAATCAATTAAGAAAATAGCCTCATGGCAAGCATGCTATCATGGCAGTCACTTACACACATGCAAGGATGCTGAAGCATAAACACTCACAGTGTACTCCGAGCCAAAAAAGAAGCTATGTTAGAAATCATGCAAGATCCTAGCTATGTTAAGATGCCTAATGCAACACATGCAAAAATGTAACTAAAATAGGCTCGGCTATCTAGAATGGCATATGAATACAACACTTGATAACATGCTTTGAAACACGTATTCAGGAAAGTGTATTAAAGTACAATGCAGTTTGTATGATGCGCTGTGCCCGGTGCGTGCAAGACGAATGAATGATGCACACATGCAAACATAAGGTATGCTAATCGAAATATGCCCTAAACTAACCATTGTAAGCGGTTAAATAAAAGGAAGAAAGAAATGGGGTTAGAAGACATGCATCACACACACGCACACTTATTACAACATTTGCCCTCTCGACAGAGGGTCCGAATAAATAATACAAGCTAGCTATGCTAAGCTAAGCTACTTAACTAATCTAATAATCTAATTAGACTAATTATTACGCAACACAAATTGAATAACTAGCTACAACTAATTATTACAATATTTTAACTAATTAATCAAATTAACTAATCATGGTAACTAACTAAGCGTGTGAGGTATGTGAACTAGGCTGCCACAGCTCGGCCTTGAACAGTGAAGGATGCATGCTCGGTCGACTTCGCTCGGAAATCCATTACCATGCCCCCAATTGCCTCTATTTGCATTTGGTTTGATCTCTGAAAATTGCACAATCTCCAGGTTGCTTCTACTCCAACACAGGGACCACCTGGTGGGCTACCGACCAGAAAAGGGTGGTGTAGACCACCTGTAGACTAGAAAAACTGGTTGTAGACCAGAAAATCTGCCAGGCTCCAGTTTTGCTGCAACAGAGAACAAGAAGGGGCATGGCAGTGTATTTGCAAGATTTGTGTGCACAACCACCCTCCCTATCATTTTTCAAGCTCAAGGGAGTGTGGTTCTCGACTCTTGGGCCGCCAACCAAGCATCGCAATGCACGATGGACGAGAAGCCGAGATTGCACAAGTCAATGTCAATGAATGCACAACTAACACATAAGGGCCTCCACCTCTATCATGCTTGATCAAGAGGGTCGGCGATCGAGAAATGAGGCGCGTTTCATCACTTCAAGTATGAAATGCCTCTCGTTTCTCGTGTTTGGATCAACATCTGATCCAAACACAATGCAATGCAACAACATGCAAATAACATGCAATGCAATAACATGCGAACAACATGCAATGCAATAACATGCAAACAACATGCAATCCATCAATGCTAATGTGGCATGCGCAAGGTTCCATCATATAAGCAATGCATGCATGGTATGTTTGGAGGCTAAAGCATCAAAGCAAGTAAAGAGCATCATACAGGAGGCATGCAATATAATGCTCAATGGACTTAAACCAACCCCAAACAGACCTCATGCATGCCCAAAAAATGACCAAAACATCAAAACTTAGGCACAAAAAGGCAAAGAACACATGCTCATTCGTTTGCTCTCAAGCAAGGCACAAAGCTCACTTTTCAAACACATTGAAAGAGCAACATATATGGGAGCATAGCATAGGTACAAGCACTGAAATCATGTGAGGAATGATGCCATATCATGCATATATCACAAATGAAGCATGCTAGGAGGCTCAAAGCTTAAGGCTAGCAAAGACAATTGCACCATAGCCATATCAAGCAAGCCCCAAAGGGCCAAGGTGACTCAAAATAGTCCCAAGGCAAGTCAAAACAATGCCAAAACATGCATGGAATAGACCTAACACATGCTAGAATGTGAGGCATAAAGCATGATGCATGCAAGGCCAATGAGGAGGATTACACTACACCTACCAAAACCAAGCATGAGATGACTTTACCAACAAAAATCAGAGTTGTAACATGGTAAAATAACACCAAAAGCACACTGAGATGGTAGCCCAAAGGCTTAGGCAAGCTAGCATACAAATTCTCTCATGATTGAGGCATAAAGCATAACCCTCCAAAAGCATTGAAAGAGTGAAGCATGGGAGAGTATGACTACACCACACACATTGAAATCATGTTAGAGATGAGGCCAAAGCATGCAAACAACTCAAGTAAGCCATGCTAGAGACTATGAAACTCAAAGCTAGTGAGCAAGATTGCACTATGGCTATACAAAGGAAGGCATGCATGACCAAAACAACTTTAAACAGAGCTTAAGCATGGAAAAACATGAGTAAAAGCTTGCTGGAGTGGAGCCAAAAACATACTGGAATGATGGTCCAAAGCATGATGCATGTTAAGGCTATAGGGAGGATTGCACTACGAGGTTATGAAGCATGCAAGAGGCAATCAAACCGACCCAAAACAGAGCCAAGGCATGCTAAAATAACACCAAAAACATGCTGAGATAGGACCAAAATTGGCTAGCATGATGGATCAAAGAATTGAGCATACAAGGCTAAATGGCAAGATTACACTACAAGTGTAGAAAGCATGCATGACGTAACCAAACCAAGCCAAAACAGAGTTATGCCATGCTGAAAAAATAGGTTGAGAACAAGCCAACACTTACTAGAAAAACAAGCTCAAACATGAGGCCAACAAGGCAAGCAACCAAGACACAAGGAGAGGGGATGACCCCCTCCTATTTAGGGCCTCAAAACACACTTTCCACCACTGAAATTCCTCTAGAATTCAGTGGTGAAGAGGCCAAACAAAGGTAATCTCAAAGGCCTAAAGTGATGGCACAAAACAAGGCCAAATAAGGCACAAAAGGGGGTAGACCACCCCCAATACCAAAGAGGCCTCAAACAAACACTTTAAGGACTTCAAAATAAGAGTTTTTTCAGTTGAAAGTTAAGCCAAAAGAAGCATGCAAAGGTGGCCTAAACTAATACAAAAACAAGCCTAAAAAGGGGTATATGCTTACCCTTGAAGAACCACAACAAGAACAACCACCTTTGAGGAAAAAACCAAGCTTTTGAGCTTCAAACAAACCTCCAAGAATCTCAGCTCAAGAGTGAAGGTGTTTCACTAGGTGTTTGTGTGCAAAAGTGTGAAGAAATGGCACTTTTGAGCACAAACTAACACAAATATAGAGAGAGAGGAAGAAAACAAGAGAGATATATGTTTTGCTCTAAGAAAAATTTTCTGAACCTTGGAAATGGAGAGAGAGCCTCCCTCTTATAGAAAACCAAGCTTCAAGCTTGTTGAACAAGCTAGAGACTTGAAGCAATCCCTCCATACACGTGTATGGAGGATGCCTTCTGTGCCCAACAGCTGGCACAGCTGGCAAGAAAAATATCTGCAGAAAATGCAGGATGGCCATCGACCAGTTAAAGTGGTCGGCCGACCACTCCCACTAGTTGACCAACCAGAAAAAATGGTCTACTAGGACAAAAATTAGTCGTCAAGGGGGAGAAAGGGTCTGCACAGAGAGTAGAAGGTGGTGGCAGGCTGCCAACCACCTTAGGTGGTCCATAGACCACCAACTCTAGCTGGCCGACCACCAAAAGTGGTTTACAGGGACAAAAAGTGGCCTACAGGGGGAGAAACTGGTCTACACCCCTGTTTCACCCTCCAGGCAAAGGATAGCAAGGTTTGGTTCAAGAACAAACCAAAAAGGAAGCAAGATAAAAGTCCGCAAGGCGAGGCACTCAGCCGGAAGCCCCGAAAACTAGTCTACGGGTACAAAAAGTGACCTACTAGAGGGAAAGGTAGTCTACGGCTACAAAAAGCGGCCTACAGGCCTCTGTCTCCCTCTAGGCAAAGGCAGCAAGGCATGGACAAAAACCAGGCCAAGAGCAGGAAGTTAAGAGGTCCCGAGACAAGGCGCTTGGCCGAAGGCTCTGGAAACTCAAAACGAGCACAAATAGGCGCAATCATCGAGCACTCAATCGATGACGTCTGAGTCTTAAGGTCGGTCAAAAATGGGGTGTCGACAGTTGCCCCTCTTTGACAGAACTCGGAAGTCATGAAATGACGGGAGTGAATGTCAAAGCCCAGAGATGACCCATTTTTGACAAGGGCGAAGACTTAGACAAATAGGCAAGATAACAAAGAGATGTGCCCGCAAGCAGGGGCAAGATGCAAATGACATGCACAATGCGGAACATAACTATGATTATGCAAAGAGGACTGCGATAGAGTATTTATGCAAAATAAATACAACATTTTAAGTGAATGTTATGTAAATAAATGCTATAGCAAACTCGTACATAAGCAAGTAAACACGAACCAAACTACATCTCATGCAGAAAGGATGTACGAAAATTTATGCAATCTTAACTACGGCTCACGCAGGAAAGACTAAAAGCGACTATCGGGAACATCCAAAGTCTCAAACGAAACACCTTCTAGCGTATCAAACGCAAAAGGAGAAAGGCATCCAAACACGTGTCAAACGCGAGTGGAGAAGGGTACATCCAAACGCATGTCAAACGCGAGTGGAGAAGGGTAACCGAACGCGTGCCAAATGCGAACATGCGTGATAGATAGTAGTCAAACTGAACCGGAACTTCTCTTGAATGAACCGTACATACAATATCGTCTGGTTTCACCAACTTCAAATGAACCGTACATACAATATTGTGCCTGCACAAAAGAGAGATTTTGACAAGTACAATGTAATAGGAACACATGATCAACGCTATATCAAGATACAATTCCAATACAAGATAAACGTGTGCACATATGATGCCAATGGAAAGGTGCATAACAATGCATGGGAGATGTGCATAACAATGCAAGTGAAACGGCGCATAACAATGTAGGTGGAACGGTGCATAACAATGCATGTAGAACCGTGCATAACAATACAACTAGAATGTGCATAACAATGCGAGTAGAACTGTGCATAACAATGCAACTAGAGTGTGGATAACAATGCAAGTGAAGTGTGCATAACAATGCAACTAGAACCGTGCATAACAATGCAAGTGGAATGTGCATAACAATGCAATTGGAACCGTGCATAACAATGCAATTGGGATGTGCATAACAATGTGACTAGAGTGTGCATAACAATGCAACTGGAACGTACGTGACAACGCAAGTGAAGTGTGCATAACAATGCAGGTGTAACGGTGCATAACAATGCAAGTAGAACCGTGCATAACAATGCAACTGGAATGTGCATAACAATGTGAGTAGAATTGTGCATAACAATGCAACTGGAACGTGCATAACAATGCAACTAGAGTGTGCATAACAATGTAAGGAAAACGGTGCATAACAATGCAAGTAGAACGTGCATAACATTGCAAATGAAGTGGTGCATAACAATACAAGTGTAACGGGGTGCATAACAATGCAAGTCAAGTGTGCATAACAATGCAGTTGGAAGGGTGCATAACAATGCGAGTAAAGTGTGCATAACAATGCAACTGGAGGGGTGCATAACAATGCGAGTCAAGTGTGCATAACAACAATGCACTTCTAATGTAACATCAATAGCATGTTTGAAGTAGAATATCGAATAAGGAAATACACGCCTTAACGAGACCAATCCAAACGCAACCTCCGATTTACCTCTCGGAGGGGTCACAATGTACTTAAAAAGGATACACCTTGCTCCTGACGAGTGACGATGAGCCGTGCATCGAAGATGTGAATCAAAGTTCCCGCAGGGACGTTTTGAGCCGAAAATAGTGAACTTTTCTTGCACTTTCTCGAGAGCCAAGGACTCCAAATAGCATAAAAACACACAAGGAGGACAATGGGACGCTGAAGACCACCCTAGAGGGCTGCCGGCCGCCTAAACCAGCTGTAGACCACCTAGGTGGTCGGTCGACTTGAAAAATTGGTCGGTTAACCAGTTTAGTGAAATTGGGGCAGTTTAGTCTTTTGAGGTTCGGCCTTTTAAGTACACAACTCCGAAACACATTTGCTCACACCTTTAAGGCCGAAATTCACTCCTCTTCCTTCCTAGACCCTTTTCCCTCTCAGATTCAGGCTTTGCACGCATTTTCCAATGCCCTATGTGAAGTTGACTCACTAAAATCTTCCGATTTCCTTCACTTTGAACCGATCAGAATTTGTTTTCGGAGCTTCTTTCTCCATTTTCACCACTTGAGGTATGTTTCTCTTGAAGTTTAGCACCTTTTCCCGGGCTTTGACTTTCTTTGACCTTTTCTCTTCCCGAGAGTTGACTTTTGGCAATTTTAGCTCATTTCGCTCATTTTTGCTCATTTTGCACCTTCTTTTTAGATGGCTGACAATGCTCCATATGACGAGGGTCCTCCGGGGATAGAGGAGCCTGCCATCATTCCACTACCGCCTAGGATCCGGCCCTTCGACCGTACGACATACCGTTCTAAGGAGCACATCTTACCACCAAGCACTTTTCATCATTTTACAGACTTTGCGCGACGAGCACCCAAGGACTTGCTACTACGGGAGCCAGAGTCTCACCTGTCTCACTACGCGCCCGAGGTACATACTGCACTCTTACATTTTCTGCGATGTATTTTGTATTTCTTGCACACTTTATGCTTTCGCTTTGTGTTTTATCTGCTTGTTTTGAACACATTTGCATACACAGCACTTATGCTCATTCTGAACATAACTCACACATAGCATTCTGTTCATTCTAAAACTGAATACATCTGTTCATTCTGCACACAGCTCACGCACAGCATTCTGTTCATTCTGCACACAGCTCACACATTGTATTTCTGCTCATTCTAAACACAGCTTACACACTGCATTTCTGCTCATTCTGAACACAACTCATACTGTATTTCTACTCATTCTGAACACAGGTAGCTTCCCGTTTTACCCGGAGATATGGGTCGATTATAGCGAGGGAGTGGTACATAGAGCTCCTAGACGGTGTTCAACAGATTGTTGATGAGGCAGGGTTTGGCCCATTTTGCAAGGGATTATCGCATCTTGCGGCGAGTAGGACCCTCCTGGGTGCATTACTAGAGAGATGCTGGGACACCACCAACTCCTTTCATTTCTCAGCTACCGGGGACATGACGATGACCCCATACGACTTTGCCATGCTGACAGGCCTCGACGTGAGAGGTCGGCCGGTCCCATATGACTTTGATATGGGTGAGTGGGAGGCAGCCTGGACTTATCTACTCGGAGCCCATCTGCTGATCATCAGGCGCAGTCAGATATACCTGGTTCACAGAGCAGTACAGAGGGACTGTGCCTGAGACTGTTGAGGCCACGGAGCAGTACGCCCGGGGATTTCTGATGTTCCTTCTTGGGACCACATTGTTCTCCGACTGGGGGAACACGGTCGGGCTATATCTTCTGGGTGCTCTAGTAGACCTATCCTAGGTTTGGCACTTCGATTGGGGCGGCGCTGGCCTTACTACCCTTTATTGCTATATGAGCGCGACCTCCCGCAGGTGTGGGAACATAGTAGGCGGCTATTGGAGAGCCTAGGAGGTACATTCTGCCCTTTTAATTTACATTTCTGCTTTTCATTACCTGTACACTGCGTACACAGTCTCATTTCTATTCTGCACTTGTACTTTCTGCACACTGCATACTTTGTTTTCTGCATTAACTGTGTATTCTGTATTCTCATTGCCACTATCTTGCCTTCTACAGCTGTGGGTATGCGCCTATTTCCCGACGCTTGCTTCTGATCCAGAGGTTGAGGCACCACTTGAGGTGCCGTACTCACGTAGATTTGAAGGTCGATGCCGGCCTAGACCCCGAGAGACCTTGCCATATCTCAGGCATTATTTTGACACAGTACGAGCGACCGAGGTAATTCAGAACTCTCAGTTCTTCATGCTTTCAGCTTCGGTTCATCTTGCATAGCTAATCAATTCATGTACTTGCTATCCGTAGATCACCTGGCAGCCTTGGGTAGTGATGCCAGGGTTTTCTCGGTTCCAGTTTGCTGGGGCATGGGGCGCCTCCCGATATCAGATTCTGTTTGAGGGACCAGTTGGCAAGCCCTGGTTTCTCGGGGAGCGCTTCATGTACCAGACACTGGGTAAGCCCGTTCAGGAGATCCCTTCACCGCCTCCATCAGGCATGCGGACCACAGAGAGTCTCACTTCCTGGGAGGTTAGCGACCTTATGCAGGGTGCTGACGTAGTCCTTTTCTTGGAGGAGAGGGAGTACACGACATACCTTCACACATACCTGACGCCCCCGTTGATAGGCGTTCATGCCCCCCATGAGGAGAGCTGCTGACATTCCTTCATCGAGCCGCGCTCAAGCTACAGACATCCCTCGACTAGCAGGGCCAGCACATTGAGAGGTAGGACTAGGGGGATGCCTCACACTAGGCAGTGTGTTGGATGGCCAGATCCTCCGACAGAGCTGACATGTTGGCGGTATGGGATGCCTTATCAGATTCCGCTTGAGTCTCCATTGCCAGATCATCGATACGTCAGGGCCCCTGACTTAACATCGGTATGCCTCACAGCTTTCATCTATCATTCAGATATTTAGACATTCATTCATTCACTAATGACTTGAACTTGCATCTGCAGCCTTCCACAGGATATGTCGAGGGGTTGCTGGAGGCGATGGCCTCACTTGAGTTTATGGTTTTGAGGAGAGAGACGATACTGCCTCCTATGGCATACCGGTACTTTCCAGTTTCCCTGCATTTATCATACTTTTGCTGATATATCGAAACTGAACATTTCACTACACTGATTCACTGTATGTATAGATCACATCCGACACATCACATTCATATACTATATCTACATGCACTCACTCTATGCACCATACTTGCATCTGATATACATACCCTGGCTGATGTATTCAAACCCCGACACCCGGCCGAGGGAGACGTTGAGCACCTATCAGAGGTGATGACGAGTCTAGTGAGGAGGAGGAGCCAGCAAATCCTCAGTTAGAGACATCCGAGGGCAGAGGTGGTGACACTAGTTCAGGTTCTGTGGGCGGAGACGACGCCGAGGAGGATTCCGAGGATGGCGGCTCTGGTTCAGACGAGGGTGCCGACGGCGGTGGTGTAGAGGCTGCTCAGCCGAAGAGGGTCAAGAGGGCCTCTCGATCTTGAGCCAGATAGCACCGACTCAGACACTCTTGCTTTTTGTTTTATTTCTCTTTTTGCTTTAGTATTTGCACATTTTATAGCCTTAGGCAGTTTTATTTTCTTTAAAACTTTGTACTTTGTAAAGAGAAACCAAGATGGAATGAAAACAACTTTTTGTTCAAAAAGTGTTGCATTTGTATTCTAAGCATCACATCGCATCATTTTGCACAAAAATGAGATTGATGGAAGTTTGAACACTCTTGTATTGCCAAGTCAAGTAGTGAACCAACACAACAAACTAAACAAAACAACTTAAAGAACAACTCGATAAGCAAAACAACGACTCAATAAACAAATTGCAACAACTCGATAAACAAAGCTCAACAACTCAATAAACAAAGTTAACAACTCGATAAGCAAGGTTAACAACTCGATAAACAAAAGAGCAACAACTCGATAAGCAAATGCATATTGGACAAACAAAACAACTAGACGCATCCGAAACAGAAATAAACTCAGACCTTCAACATTCTCAACACATAGGAAGGCTAGGGACTCTCTGTTGGAGACAAGAAGCAACTGTAGACCACCTAAGCTCACTTGCCGACCACCCAAAATAGAGTGTCGACCACTTTTGTGGTCTGCAGACCAGGAAAAGTGGTCGGTCGACTAGGAAAAGTGGTCGGTCGACCAGTTATCTAGGGGGTCTCCAGATTTTTGCCACTTGTCCTCTAAATAGTGCCTTATCCTCTATAAAGGTTCCAGCCTCGTGCTTCTCTCATTCCAACTCAGTTTTTGCACCAAATGGAGGCATTTGTTGTCCAAAATCTCACAAATTGGATTGCTAACTTGGATGGCTCGGAAAAGATGAATTTTCGAGGCTTCGAAATAAATGCACTATTCACGCTGAGCCGCACCCCGTTGCATTTTCCGTTCCTCCATGCCGCGGCAAGGTGTTGGAATCCGGTAACTCATGTCTTTAGCTTTGGCACACAAGAGATGTGTCCCACTTTCGAAGACTTCCAAGCTTTGATGGAGTCCCAGCGCGATGAAGAGATCTTGCCCCAATTCCGTTTTGGCCACATCCAAGCCTTAGGACGGATGTGTGGGCTCACTTTGCATGACACTCGGTCTTTGATTCACGACGGAGAGTTGGACATCCCCAGCTTGATTCATCAGTTTTCTGATGCCGATGACCGCGACGATCATCACTGGCAGGGTTTTCGGCGACACACCCTCTGCTTGTGCATGTTGTCTCACTTCTTGCTTGCCCCAGGTTCCGGTGGGTCTAGCGTCCGTTTGATTGAGGTTGCCCAAGGCTTAAAAGAGGGCAAGAGTTGCATTGCCATGACACTAGCTGAGACATTGATGGGTTTGGATGCTTTCTATCGCCGAGAGATGACTAGATTCGCGGGGAGTCCACTACTGCTGCAGGTAATGTTTCCCTCCCTACTCACATGTGTATTCCTCACATTACTCGGCACTCAGGCTCAATTTTTCTCTCAAAACCCTTTTCTCACTTTTCTCTCCACGTACACCTCTCTATTCTTTAATCTCTCATTTTTCATCCATCCCCAGATATGGTTGATGGATAAGTTGAGAGTGGTGGACTCATGCCCAGCATATTCAGCACGCGGCTATTTCTTCCAGTGACGTCTAGTCGATGCCCCTAATAAGGGATGGTGGTGCAAGTGGATGTGCAGTCTGTCCGTTGTCGGCATTGCTTGGCGCTGCCCCTAGCTCAATCTGCCGGCGATGAGTTACAGCATGTCTTGCCAGCCCGGGATTCAGTTGATTGGCCTGACACATTGTGTCTTTTACTTCCCGTTCCGATTCTGGCGCCAATTTGGCCATGATCAGACTTGCCTAGCAGATGGGGTAGAGTATCCTGCTGCATTTCCGGTCCTCGGCGCACAGCTAGCTCGATATGCCACAGCATGGAGGATGAGAGAGCTTCTGGCCCCGGCTTCCACTTTCAGTTGCACTCTCTCTGATGAGTGCATAGCTTGGCTCGATGAAGAGGCACAAGTTGGGCTTACTTTGGCATCAGAGGCTTCCACTAGCTCTGGGAGGGGGTATAGGAACACCTGACTTATCCATGCCCCGAATTTATTGCTTTATCAGTACTTTCAAGTTTTCTTTATGAATGTAATAAAAAGCAACTTCAATTTGTATTCAAGAGTAGGAGAACTCTGTATTGAAATCAATGTAATTGAAGGTTGTGGGTACTGAAAATTTTCTGTTTGGTCCAAAAATGGTCTAAGTCGTAAAAAGATTAATTTGAGCAAAATCAACTTTTATTAAAACTTTTCAAAACCATTTTCGATGTGGATCAAAACTGGACACGCCCGAGGTCTATCACTGAGATGTACAACCCCAGATCCAGCAACTGGAAAGTTGCCCCTAGTCTGAATGGCACTGTACTGGAGATCACAATCGAGCTCTTGAATGCAGAATAGACAAAGATGACCAACATGATCACATGGACAAAGTTGATTTGGAAGTGTTTATGGCTGGACTTCAGAATGAAGTTGCCTACGTATCCCGAAGATGGGAATCAAGCCTTACGTAGTTCGGTTCAGGTTCACTCATGTGTTAACACTCTCCTTTTGCGCTCTAACTTTTGCCAAGGCCGCCCTTTCTGGGTTTTCAACCTTGCGAGCTCAGTTTTTATTATTTCAAATTTTTCATGCTCTAACTTTTGCCTAGGTCGCCCTTTCAGGTTTTCGGCCTAGCGAGCCACTCAGGGATAGTGTTTCTTCAACTTGTCCATGTTGATTGGCTGGGAGAACTCAAGGCCATCTAAATCCATCAGAACGATAGCTCCACCTGACCAGATAGACTTAATGATGTAAGGGCCAGTACAATTGGGTCTGAACTTGCCCCTAGGGTCGTGGATGGGAGCTCGGTTGTCTTTGAGCACTAGATCCCCCTCTTTCAAATTTCTGGACTTAACCTTCTTGTTAAAAGCCCTAGCAATTCTTCGTTGATAACCCTGGACGTGATACAGCGCTTTCAGCTTTCTTTCATCAAAGAGCATGAGTTCTTCGAACCTGCTTTGCTGCCAATTTGCCTCAGCTATCTGACACTCAGCCAATACCCGTAATGACGGAACCTCAACTTCGATAGGCAGAACAGCCTCTATCCTATAAACCAAGGAATACGGAGTTGCCCCAGTAGAAGTTCGAATTGAAGTCCGGTAGCCCCAAAGAGCAAATGGCAGCTTATCTGGTCAGTCCCTGTAGGTTTCCACCATCTTCTGCAGAATGTGCTTGATGTTCTTGTTGGCGGCGTCAATTGCTCCGTTGGTTTGTGGCCGATATGTAGATGACTCATGAAAAGCCACGTTGTATTTCTCCAACAAGTCGATCACCTCCTTCTTGAAGTGGGAACCATTATCTGAAATAATCTTATTCGGGACCCCGTAGCGACGGATAATGTTGTTCTTGATGAACTTAGCAACGTGCGAAGCCTTTAACACCGCGTAAGATTGGGCCTTAACCCACTTCGTGAAGTAGTCTATCGCTACCAGAATATACTCATGCCCATTGGACCCCTTCGGAGTGACAGCCCCAATCACATCAATCCCCCAGACTGAAAATGGCCATGGCGAAGTCATGTTGTACAGTTTTGACGGTGGAATGTTCATGCGATTTGCATGGATTTGACACTTGTGGCATCGCTGAACAAAGCCAATACAATCCTCCTTCATGGTTGACCAGTAATAACCCTGCCTAAGGATCTTCCGGGCTAACATCACCCCACTCATGTGTGCTTCGCACTCTCCTCCATGGATGGCCTCCATCAGGCGTTTGGACTCTTCAGCATCAACACATAGCTTATGCATCCCGAGATGACCCCTCTTGTACAGTTTACCCCCGCAGATGATGAACTGAGCAGCCATTCTTTGAATTGCCCTCTTATCTTTGGCATTTGCCCCTGGTGGATACACCTCCTTTTCCAAGAAGTTCCAGATGTTGTAATACTAGGGATTCTCATCTTGTACCTCATCTATGGTAGTAATCAGCTTGTAGGTCGGCACGAATTTCTGTTCGATGATGATCGGACGCATCCAGACTCCGAAAGGGATGCCCATCATAGAAGATAGAGTTGCTAAAGAATCAGCGAATCTGTTGTTCTCTGTTAACAGATGAGCGAAGTTCAGTTTTTCAAACCGAGGAATCAGAACGTCCAAGGTCTGGTGATAGATTCTCATCTTTTCTTCTTTAACTTTCTAATCTCCTTTAGCTTGAGATACAATAAGGTTCGAGTCCCTGATGACATCCAACCGATGTGCCCCTAGTTCTAGGGCGACTTCTAGTCCAGTAATACATGCCTCATATTTTGCTTCATTAGTCAACACTTTGAACCGGAGTTTGAATGCTAAGGGTATACGGGAATTGTCGGGCGTTATCAGCAACACCCCTATCCCATACCCGTATTAGTTTGACGCTCCGTCAAAGTTCATCGTCCAAGTCTCTTATTCAACATGCAGAATGGCCTCGTCTGGGAACAGATATTCTACTACTTCATCCCCTTCAACTGGGTGGTCGGCTAGGAACTCCGCTACCGCTCTCCCTTTCACTGACTTGCGCGTCATGTACTTCAGATCAAATTTGGAAAGCAGAAGCAACCAACGGGCTAGCCTACCCGTAAGTGCCGGTTTCTCGAAGAGATATTTGATGGGATCTAATCTCGAAACCAGTATTACAGAGTAAGCTAACAGGTAGTGCCTCAACTTCCTGGTAGCCCATACCAAGGCGAGACAAGCCTTCTCCAGCGGAGTGTAGCGGGTCTCGTAATCCAGCATTTTCTTGCTCAGGTAGTAGATAGCCTTCTCCACTTTGTCCTCAGACTCCTGTGCAAGCATTCAGCCCATTGTCATTTCAGTCACTGATAGGTATAGAATCAACGGTTTCCCCGGCTTAGGCGGTGACAACATAGGTGGGTTCTGTAGATATTGCTTGATCTGCTCGAAAGCAACTTGGCATCGGTCATCCCATTGGAACTTCTTTCCTTTCTTCAGGTGACCAAACAGTGGTTCACAAGTCAAGGTTAATTTTGCAATAAACCGTCTTATGAATTGCACTTTGCCCAGAAAGCCTTGCACCTCCTTTTCAGTCCACGGTGGTGGCATTTCTAAGATGGCCTTGATTTTGGAAGGATCGACCTCGATACCCCTTTGTGTGATCAAGAACCCCAGCATTTTCCCTGCTGTAACACCAAATGTACATTTTTGAGGATTCAGCTGCAACCGATACTCTCTAATCCGTTGGAAGAATTTCTGCAAGGTGGTGTAGTGGCCCTCTCTTTCCTTGGACTTAACAATCATGTCGTCCACGTACACCTCAACCTCTTTATGGATCATATCGTGCAAAATCGTGGTCGCAGCCCTTTGATATGTAGCCCCAGCGTTCTTTAAGCAGAATGACATCATCCTATAACAATAGGTTCCCCACGGGGTAGTGAAAGCAGTCTTCTCCCTATCTTCGGGTGCCATCAAAATCTGATTGTAGCCTGAAAATCCATCCATGAACAAGAGTAGCGCGTGCCCAGCAGTGAAGTCCACTAATTCGTCGATATGCGGCAGAGGAAAGTCGTCCTTCGGACTGGCTTTGTTCAAATCCCTGAAGCCCACACATACCCGAATTCTGCCATTCTTCTTGGGTACCAGAACTATATTGGCCAACCAAGTTGGATACTCAAATACTAACAGGAACCCTGCGTCGATCTGCTTGGTGACCTCTTTGATTTTCAAGGCCCAGTCCGGGCAGATCCTTCAGAGTTTCTGCTTAACAGGTCGGGCCTCTGGGTCAAGAGGGATCTGGTGCTGTATAATCTTAGGATCGATTCCAGGCATGTTTTCGTAGGACCACGTGAAAACATCTTTGAAATCTTTTAATAAAGCGACTAAGTGCTCGTGCTCCTCAGAAGACAACGTGGACCCGATCTGGACCAGCCACGGGTCTTTCTCAGTACCAACATTAATTGTGGTGATTTCATCAACCAAAGGTTTTACAAACGTCTCCTGCTCTTGATCAATCAAACGTTGTAAAATTGGAGGAATTTCTTCCTCGTCGTTTTCATCAAAATTTTGAAAGTCTTGATTAATGCAATAAATTAAAGGCACAAAAAAGTACTTGAAAGCCACAGCCGTACCATTCTCATTAATAATATCCAGTCTGCTTAATTCCTCTGTTACAACAGACTCAAAGGAAAAAGAAAAAGATGACCTGGACAAGACAGTGGCATCCGGGTTATCACCCCCAAGAATACCAGACTCAGACTCAGAAGAGCTGGAATTTCATTCCAACTCCACAGACTCAGTGGAATCAGATTCCGGCTCACTACCTGACTCGGAATTGCTCGATAAAAAGCCCTCCTCATATTGCTAGATGAGGGAGGGTGCGGTGGATACATCCAGAATGTTTAAAGATGGGCCCACAACCGCTTCATCCCTGATCATGGAAACTGATAAGTTATCCCCCAAGCACTCTGGTACGATCTGAGGATCTGAGAGGAGACAAGCCAATGCTACCCCCATTTCCAATTTTGTGCCCTAAAAATCCTCCTCCTTGCACTGCTCAGCCTCAGCTGGTGGGTCTGTCTGCTCTTCAGCAACTTCATCCCCAGACAACTGAAGATCAAAAAAGATTTCGAAGCCGGGCAAGCGCCGCTTCTCTGAATTCATCCAGGGCTCCAGAAAGCCGCAAAATGGGAAGTTTTCCCCCTCCCGGACAAAGCATCCATTCAGGGTCCCCTGGATAGGTCGGTGCACCAACTCGTAGTGCTTCCCGGCTTGCTTTGCCTTGGCTCTTCAGGCCATCTCTCTTCCTTTCCTTGCCCAATCTTCTTTGGTAGGCAGATAACCTAAGCCAAAGGTATATGGGTTGTGTGGCATTTTGACTGATGCTGCAACGCCCTTCCAGCCACTTTGCCCTAATCCCATCCTGGGCATGTGCTGAAGCTTGTTCATAAGGTAGACAGACTGTGCATTGACGTATAACCCCTCATCAATAGCTAGCATATCTTGTACAACCTGGGTCTCAGCTGGGGTGAATCCTGACAAAAATACATCTTCTGCACCATGCTCAATCTCCAGAACTGGTGTAGAAACCTCTAGCGGTGGATGTATCGAAGAATTCCCAAAAACGATTGCCACCCCTTTCTGTGGGGGTACTTTAGCATTTGATGTAAGGTGGAAGAGACGACTTTCACTTGGTGCAGCCACGGCTGCCCAAGGAGTAGATTGAAGGTTGCGAGAACATCCAAGACATGAAACTCAATGTCCTATTGCCCCGGACCAACCTGAGTCTTAATCCGTACAGTCCCCATCACCTCTCGGCTGGTATTATCATAAGCTCGTATCACCTAGGTTGTAGGCACAAAATTCGTGGGCTTCAACCCCATAGCATATGCCGTTCTCGACGGACATGCATTGATAGCAGATCCTGTGTCAACAAGGACCACCGGTATCCATTTCTCTTTACACTCGACAGAGATATAGAGCGGTTTGTTATGATCTGAGCCCTCAGGTGGCAGTTCCTTGTCAGTGAAGGTCAAGGTCGGGGAAGCTCCTCCGGGAAAACTAGCCCTACCAACTGCTCAGGAGTTGTATCGATTGAAAGTTTCGCCTTGTCCATGGCCGAAAAGACAGCTTGTTTGTGAACTCTTGAGGCCATTAGCAGTCCCCAGATGGAGATGTTTGCTTGGATTTTCTTAAGCTGCTTCAGTACAGCCTCCTCCTCCAACATCTTTTCTTTCTGCCTCTCCGCTTCTTTGTCCTTCCCGGATGCCTCCGGTTGGTCTAAGTGTGGGGGCTTGAAGTACCGCCCACTTCTAGTCATATGGTCAACCTCCTCAACATACCAGGTGTCATCTAGTTGGTTTTGCCCCCAATCTTCATCGGTGTGGGCTAGACGTAAGTCGTCGTCTTCCCACCATATCCCGTCGGCAACCGACAGACAACTGTCCAGTTCCGTTGCAACTGTTTCTGTGCTCACAGCACATTCCGTCCCCGCAGGGGCCTTGACCTTCCTAGCCCTCTCAAGATCCTTGATCTTTTCTTGCTCAAGACGTTTCAATACAGCCTCCTGTTCAGTATCTACCATACTCAAACTGCCCAGATCCTGAGCAAAATTCTTCGCACCGGTGCTCTTCGGTGATTCTTCCTGATTCTTGGCCATTTCGGCCACTGCTAATGTTCTCGCTTTTGATTGCCCCTGTTCTGGCTGAGGTTCCTCAACAACATCTGGCTGGTCGCTGAGCCACCCCGTATTCCCTGTCGATCCATCCAGATCAAACCAGTTGAAAGTCACGTCCTCCAGATCCTGTTCATTGAAGAATTGCAGATTCGCAATATCCTCTTCCAGCTCTGCTAGGTCATCTAACCCCTGACGTGGTTCATCTTCCTGAACCACACTGATCTCTGCCCCAACCGACAACTCTACCCTCGGCTTAACCTGATTTGTTGATGTGATATAACCACTTGGGTTGTACGCAAAGCTCCTAGACCCCTCAGGCTCTGAATCAACATTCCCATCTGCCTCCAAAGTCGACCCAATTCTATCTTCGATAGTCACCACCACCGATTCAGGTTGGGTTTGGAAGGTGCTCAACATACACAAGTCTGTGCTGTCCGGGATGAACACCTCAGGCTTGGGTAGGTGGAAGGGTGTGATGTATATACTTGGGTCATATGGAATGGCCGTGGTTTGGATCAGGTTGATGTGTTTAGGTGGTGGAGCTTGGTTATGTGGTGGGAGTGGTTTGGTGGTGACATTCGGCTTCTCTGGAGGTGCAATCACCTTATTGTCAATGAGATCTTGGATCTCATGACGCAGTCTGTAGCACTGGTCAGTGTCGTGTTGTGACCATGCTGTTGGTGAAAGGCATAGTATTTGGCCGGGTTATGGGAAGCAGGAAGTTTGTCTGGTAATGGCCACGGCTCTAGGGGCTTCAAATGCCCTTTTATAATGAGAACCCCCAAGGCTTTGGAAAGGGGCATGTATAATGAAGTAAAGGTCCTTTGGCCTCGGGGTGGATATTTGGCTGTTTGTGAGCTGGTATCGGACGCACCGGTGAATGGGGTTGTTGTTTTTGGTGTGGTGGTGTTAACTATGCCCACATCAGAAGTTCTGGTAGCTGCAGCACAACTCTTGCCTACATTCGAACTGCAGGTAAATGCCCTCTTGGGCTGCTCTCTCTCGTGGTCAATCAGACCCTGCTTCATGGCGTCCTCAATCTGTACCCCAATCTCGTGTAAATCAGCAAAGGTAGGGAGGGGTAAGACGATCATCTTTTGCATCAGTTTGGGTTGGAGGTTGCGCACAACCATCCGTATCTGATCCTTCTCGACCGGCCTGGTGGTCATCATAGAAGCTTTGGCCCTCAAACGGGTTACAAAGTCAGAGAAGCCCTCTTTCGGCTCTTGTCTGGTTGTCTCGAGATCACGAGTTGTGATCTCGATCTGTGTGTTGTATGAGTACTGGGCAATGAAGTCCTCGGCCATTTCTTCCCAACTTCTCTTGATAGAATCTTCCAACTTCGCATACCAGATGGCTGCGACACCTGACAGGGTCCGGCCAAAGAGGGAAAGCTTTTGCAGTCTGGAGAGGCCCATTGGCCTTAGGATATCTAAGAACAACCGCAGGTGTACCATGGGATCCCCAAAACCGTCAAATCGGTCTATATGCGGCATCTTGAATCGGTCTGGCAAAGTCACCGTCGAATCGATGTATCCATCCTCTATGTTCGGAATGGAATTAACGCCTTGTGCTTTCTTGAACAGCTTTTCTAACTTGCTCACTTCTAGCATTGTTGGATCCATCTCAAATTCAAACGGTGTATCCACTAGATTAGCTGGTGCTGTGGACAGCTGAGGTTGAATTGGGGGTGGAACTGGCCCGTTGGGACGTTCGTATTTTCTTGGACGTTTACAGTATCCTCGAGTATTGGAACTCTAGGTGGGGGTGAGGGTGGGGGTGGATGCGAAGCAGATGTTTCGGCTTGTTGTGGTTGCTGCTGTTGCTAAAGTCTGGCAATCAGCTCTGTCTGTTGAGCCACAACCTCTGCCTGGCGCGCGGCAAATTTTGCTTGGCGGGCAGTATCCCGCTGCATGGCCTGCATGTTTTCTTAGAGCTGACGCATTATGTCCTCCATACTTGCCATAAGGTGCTGATCTAACTGAACAACAGGTATATCTCTCTATGCGGCAAAAACGGAAACCTCAACTAGACTCAACATTGGTGGGGTGGATAATGATTGCTGATCTGGTAACCGCTGTATTGATGAACTACACCTAACTAACCTCCGTCTAGTAACCGGGGGTAATGAAAAGAACACTGCTTGTCCATCAACTAGATCCTCGGATCGATGAAGCCTTTTACCTCTAACCCAGAGTGCTTTGGGGGAAACTGTCTCTTCGAAAGCAATGATGCTATATTACCTTGCAAAAAGATAAATAAAGCAAAATAAGGAAACAAACAACCAGAAAAACGGACAGCATTTCGGCTTAAAATAAACACAACACACAGTTGACATTTGTAAGCTAAACACACTGTTCTCAACACTGATCGCTGTCCCCAAATCACTGCCTCAAATCTGATACCCTCAGGTAAAACTGATTCCCCCAAATACTGACGCCCGTAGACCTGATACCCAGATTTGCAAACTGATACATGCATTCCTATAGAGACACACTCTAAAAGCACATAGCAAGCAAGTGAGAGCCAAAACACCCCTATAGAGGGGTAGGGTTTCCCTGTCCTATCTTGTCAGGAGCTAGGGTTTCACTACGCACGCAGTGGTTTCAAACAACCTACAATCGGGTAAGCAACCTGTCCTAGTTTGGAATGGTCACTACGGCTTCCGATATGCAACTAGGTCGAGTGGTCAAAAAGGGTGCCTCGATGAAAACCGAGGTTTGTGTTCCCATCGTGGCAGAGCCCGTAATCGGTCAGCCTTATGGTACGCAGCCTCCGGCAAACCATTCAAGAATAACAGACGGCAAACACGGTGTTCTAGGTGCACCAATGCAAATGCAATACAAAGAAACACATAAGTGTAGGCAAAACAACATATCATGAGTTTGAGTCAAGTTCTCTAAGTTCCCAGCAGAATCGCCAGAAACTGTAGACCACCCGAACTACGTTCCGCGCACGAATGGGCGCAAATTGTGTTCTAGTTACTACAGTTCGGACTCCTATCACGGCTCTGAATCTAACCTCACAAAGTGCAATGTAAGACTGATAAATCACCAAAGAGTCCAAATCCGAAAAATCGTTTTGGAAAATCGATTTTAATCAAGGGACTGCTTTGCCAGATTTCAGAGTCGACACCTAAATATTTTGTTTTGAGAAATTTAGGAAACCTTGACTCGTGCCTAAGGCCACATGTCCGTCATCACCAAAGTTGCCTCGGCTTAGGAAATTGGGTACGAGAGGGGAAGGTCCTGAAATGAGCACCCCCACTCACCCGATACCCGATCAAAGGATCGGCCTCTACTAAGCATGATATGTTGTTTTGAAAACACATGTATTCTTATTACGATTTATTAATCTAAAATTACTATGTGATGCGCACAGCATACAAGTATAGACTCAATCACGCGGATTGGAACAAAACAACTCATGTTTGTTTTTGAAAGTGGTTTGAAAGTGCTACTCGCAAGTAGGGTAAAGCGCGGATTTGCCACCTTTAAGTGGGCTTAGAAAAACATAATTTTGCCACTTCAAGTGGGCTTAAAACTCACAATCATCGAGTTGTCCTAATTCAGGCAATTTAAAAAATTTAAACAAATGGCCTCGGGAAGCGAGGGAAATATGCATGCTCGGTCGGCTTCACTCGGAAATCCATTGCTATGCCCAGAATTGTCTCTACTTGCATCTGATTTGGTTTCTGAAAGGTGCACAAACCTCGAAATTGCTTCTGCTCCAACACAGGGACTCTCTGGTGGGCTGCCAACCAGAAAAGGGGGATGTAGACCACCTGTAGGCCAGAAAAACTGGTTGTAGACCAGAAATAGTGGTTGGTCGACCACTTTTATTGGTCTGCCGACCAGAAAATTTGCCAAACTCCAATTTTGCTGCAGCAGAGAACAACAAGGGGCATAACAGTGTATTTGCAAGATATGTGTGCACAACCACCCTCCCTATCATTTCTTAAGCTCAAGGGAGTGCGGTACTCAACTCTCGGGCCACCAACCAAGCATCGCAATACACGATGGCCGAGAAGCCAAGTTTGCACAAGTCAATGTCAATGAATGCACACAAATAACATGCAAGGGCCTCCACCTCTATCATGCTTGATCAAGAGGGTCGGCGACCGAGAAATGAGGCGCGTTTCATCACTTCAAGTATGAAATGCCCCTCGTTTCTCATGTTTGGATCAACATCCGATCCAAACACAATGCAATGCAACACACATGCAAACAACATGCTTATCTAACAATGTTAATGTGGCATGCACAAGGTTCTAACATATGAACAATGCATGCATGGCATGTTCGGAGGCCAAGAACATCAGAGCTAGTAAAGAACATCTCACAAGAGGGATGCAATACCAAGTTTAAATGGCTAAACCAACTATGGACAGACCTAAACCATGCCAAAACAGTGGCCTAAATGCGCTGAGATGATAGCATGAAAGACAAGAAAATGATGCTCATGCATTATCCCATGACCAAAGCATAGAAGCACAACTCTCAAACATAATAAAGAAGTGACAAATGTGAGAGTGTAGCTACACTATATGCACTGAAATCATGTGTGAAATGATGCCAAATCATCCAAACAACACAAGCATAGCATCCTGAGGACCTTGAATCATTAGGCTAGTCAAAGCTATTGCACTACAACCATGCATGACAAATCCCATATGACCCAAACAACTCAAAATAGAGTTGAGGCATGCTAAATCAAGGCCGAAAGAATGCTAAAACATAGGCTCAAAAGGGAAGGAAAGCATGTTCATTCATTGTCTCACAAATAGGGCATAATGCATAACCCTCAAGGGCAATGAAAGAGTGATAAACATGGGAGTATAGCAAAGACATAAGCTCTGAAATTACATTCCAAATGATGCCAAATCATGCATATATCACAAATGGGGCATGCTAGGAGGCTCAAAGCTTGAGGCTAACAAAGGCACTTGCACCATAGCCATATCAAGCAAGCCCCAAAGGGCCAAGATGATCCAAAATAGTCCCAAGGCAGGTCAAAACAATCTCAAAACATGCATGGAGTAAGGCTAACACATGCTAGAATGGGAGGCATAAAGCATGACACATGCAAGGCCAATGAGCATGATTACACTACAAGTGTAAGAAGCAAATGAGGCATGCTCTAACCAACCAAAAATAGAGTTGTATCATGAAAAAATAACACCAAAAATATGCTAAGATGGTAGCCCAAAAAGCTTAGGCAAGCATGCATGCCAATTGGCTCATGATTAAGGCATAAAGCATAACCCTCCAAAGCATTGAAAGAGTGATACACACGAGGGTATGGCAGTGGAACATGCTCTAAAATCTTATATCAAATGATGCTAAATCATACAAATAGCCCAAGCAATGCATGCTAGTGGGCTCAAAACACCAAGCTAGTGGAGGGGCTTTACACTATGGCTATACAAAGCAACGCATGCGTGACCAAAACCACCCAAATTAGACCTAGAGCATGTGAAATCATGGCAAAAAGCATGCTGTAGTAGAGCCAAAACAAGCTAGCACCATAGGCCAAAGTAGCAAACATGCTAGGCTAGTGAGTGGAATTGCACTACAAGTGCAAGGAGCATGCAAAAGGTAACCAAACCAACCCCAAACAGAGCTATATCATGGAAAAAAAAGGCCTAAAACATGCTAAGATAGGGCCCCAAGAAAGTAGAAAAACATGCTAACTTGATAAGCCAATAACATATGCAAACAAAGTATAAAAGGGGGGGACCACCCCCACTTACTTTGGCTCCCAAAACACACTTTTCACCACTGAACCAAACAAAGGTGATCTCAAAGGCCTAAAAGGATAGCTCAAAACAAGGCAAAATAAGGCACAAAAGGGGGTAGACCACCCCCAACACTAAAGAGGTCTCAAACAAATACTTCAAACACTTAAAAACAAGAGTTTTTTCAGTTGAAAGTTAAGCCCAAAGAAGCATGCAAAGGTGGCCTAAACTAATACAAAAACAAGCCTAAAAGGGGGTATATGCTTACCCTTGAAGAACCACAGCAAGAACAGCCACTTCTGAGGCAAAACCAAAGCTTTTGAGCTTCAAACAAGCCTCCAAGTACCTTAGCTCAAGAGTGAAGGTGTTTCACTAGGTGTTTAGTGAAAAAGTGTGAACAAAACTAACTTTTAGGCACAAAATAACACAAATATATAGAGAGAGGGAGAAATATAGAGAGAGAGGGATATGTATAGCCCTAAGAAAATTTTCTGAACCTTGAACAAGAGGGAGGAGGCTCCCTTATATAGACTTTCATGCCTCAAGCTTGTTAGATAAGCTAGAGGCTTGAAGCAATCCCTCCATACATGTGTATAGAGGATACTTTCTGTGCCTAACAGCTGGCAAGGAAAATATCTACAGAAAATGCAGGAAGGCCGCCGACCAGTTAAAGTGGTCGACTGACCACTCCCCTTAGTCGATCGACCACAAAAAGTGCTCTACAGGGAATAAAACTGGTCAACAAGGGAGGAAGAGGGTCTGCAGGGAGAGTAGAAGGTGATGGCAGGCTGCTGGCCACCTTAGGTGGTCCACAAACCAGCCACCCTAGCTGGCCGACCACCAAAAGTGGTCTACAGGGGGAAAAACTAGTTTACACCCCTGTTCCACCCTCCAGGCAAAGGGTAACAAGGTTTGGTTCAAAAACAAACCAAAAAGGAAGCAAGACAAGAGTCCGCAAGGCGAGGCACTTAGCCAGAAGCCCCGAAAACTAGTCTATGGGTGCAAAAAGTGGCCTACAGGCCTCTGTCTCCCTGTAGGCAAAGGCAACAAAGCATGGTTCAAAAACCAGGCCAAGAGGAGAAAGTTAAGAGGTCTCGAGACAAGGTGCTCAGCCGAAGGCTCCGGAAACTCAAAACGAGCACAAACATGCACAATCACCGAGTGCACAGACGATGACGTCTGAGTCTTAAGGTTAGTCAAAAATGGGGTGTCTACAGCCATACAATCTCATCATGGGAAGAACTTGGTTGCATACCATGCAAGCTGTGCCAAGAACCTATCATCAGTTACTTCGTTTTCCGACTGAATATGGCATTGAACAGATTCGGGGTTCTTAGAAATTGGCATAGGCATGCTACCTTGTTACTGCTGCAAAGAAACCAAAAGAACTGGAAGTGAATTCGATTGAAGTACCGGATTAGAAGAGCCTTGAGGACATTGGGAAGATCCCTAGCGAAAAGGTAACTGAAGACCTGGATCGGATCAAAATTAATGGGAGTCTTGACAAGTTCTTCATGATCGGCACTTCCTTGAACGAAGTTGACAGGCACGAGCTTGTATCCTTCATACTCGGTAACCTCAACGTGTTTGTGTGGACACCATACGAGATGCTAGGGGTGGACCCATCTGTGGCCCAACACTGCTTAAACGTTGATCCAAAATGTGAGTCGATTATTCAAAAAAGTCAACAGTCAGTTGCGGAGCACGCTTTGGCCGTTGTTGAAGAAGTTAACCGATTGCTTGAGGTCGGGGTAATTCGCAAAGTAACCTATCCTACATGGTTGTCCAATACTGTGGTTGTAAAGAAGAAGAATGGAGCTTGGCGTGTTTGTGTGGATTTCACGAATTTAAACAAAGCTTGTCCCAAGGATTGTTTCCCCCCCCCCAGAATAGACCAACTCGTAGATGTGACGGCACGTCATCAACGCATGAGTTTCTTGGACGCCTATAGAGGCTGTCATCAAATTGCCATGCATCTAGAGGATAAAAAAAAAAGACTGCATTACTCATTCCAAGAGGAACCTATTGTTACAAGGTTATGCCTTTCGGGGCTAAAGAATGCGGGGGCAACGTACCAGAGATTGGTTACTGCCATGTTCAAGGAACAGCTCGGCCACACCGTGGAAGTTCACATCGACGACATGGTGGTCAAATCCAAGGAAAAGCACGCCTATTTAGCTGATTCGGTAGATACATTCGGCATTCTTCGAAAGTACAGAATGAAATTGAATGCCTCAAAGTGTGCATTTGACATCGAATCTGGCAAATTCCTCACTGTAGACACCCCATTTTTGACCACCCTTAAGACCTGGGCGTTACTGATGGTTTGCTTGGTAATGGAAGATGTGCAGAGCAAAAGTTCGATTTCTTCGGCAAGAGGAGAGTCAAATCCCAACCTCACACCCCATTTTGGACCAAAGCTATTTTGAATGGTTTTTAGACCTTAAAACCCTCTCTTTCAAAATATTTTTGAAATAAAGTTTCTACGATGCTCTGAGGCTCGCATTTTGTTACATGGTGCGCTTTTCGGTAAACCGAGCAAGGACAAAGTGGAAATGAAAGAAAGAGAGATGAAATCTTTGAAAAATCTTTCAAGACACCTTTTTTAGGGGTGTGGAGTTGAAGAAAAGAGGAGAAGAGGGAAGAAACCAAGTTGAGGAAGAAGTTGGGCATGAATCGTTAAGAGAGAGACGAGCAGTCCTCGTTAAATCGGGCCTATCCTTTTGTATACCTGGATTTAATCTATGAGGCCACCACCGTTGGAAAGAATACTTTCGGGGCTTCATTTTACACTCAAGAATCTCCTAAAGCGGAGTCTGGATGGGGGAGATATGATTGGTTGAAGTTGGGCATCATCCCGGTTGGACCGAAACTGAGCAACCTTCACTAAAAGAGGGATATCTATTAGCACACATGGAATTTTCAGGTGAGGCATCCAAATTTGGAAAGAAGACTTCTGGGGCTACAGTTTAGGCTCAAGAATGACCTGAAAAAGAGTCCAGATGAAGGAATTAGGCTTGCTTCAAGTCAGGGACCAGGACTGATTTCAACCTTCGGCCACAATTGGACCTCATCGGCCATAGGTCGGCCAAAAGTGAACCTTATTGGCCACAAATGTTGACCGATAGGCCAAAAATGTCTAGAAAGTCTAGAATTGGCAGATATTTCTCCTCCAGCTGTTTCCAGCTTGTGCCACCTGTCCTAAATCAGATATTTTCGACCAAAAGCTTTTGAATTGCTATATATGAAGCCAAATATCTCATATTCAAGGACTTAGAACATTTTCTTGAAGGCTTAGAAGTTTGAGAGCTTCTCACTCTAGAATCCTCTCTCTCTAGAAGTTTTGTGAGCAAAACTCTCTCCCTCCCTAGAATTCTCTCATTTTCCTCTTGTTTTAGGCTTAGAAGTGAGAATTTCCTACACTTTTGCAAAGAGACCCTTAACCAAAGTTGATCATCTTTGGGTTGAGGTAGCTTGGGACTTTGTTTGAGCTCCAAAAGGCTGATTTTGGCTCAGATTTTGGGCTGGTTTTGCAACTGTGCATCAATGGTAAGATCTCTCTTCCTCTAAGCTTGTTTTACACACTTGCTTGGCCATCTTTTCACACTACTTTGGGGCTGTTTTTGGGGTGGTGTTGAACTGCAAAAACCTCTATTTTTCCTCTGTTTTTCAGTCCTAAAAGTCTTGGTTTGTGCCTTGGTTGGCTAGGGGGTTGTCCTCCCTTTTGCTCCTTGGCTTGTAAGGCCTTGTGAGCTAACTTTCAAACATTTCAAACAACTTCTTTTTGGCCTTAGAACCACTGAAATTCAGATGATTTTCAGTGGTAAAAACCCTATTTTGAGGACCCAAATAGGAGAGGGTGGTCCCCTCTCCTCTTGTCTTGCTTGCTAGTGTTGATGGCCAACCAAATGAGCATGTGTTTTTACTTCTTTATGGCTTTGTTTAGGCTCATTTTTGTGACTTAGCAGACTTGCCATAACTCTGTTTTTGGCTGTCTTGGTCACCTCTTGCATGCTTATTGCACTTGTAGTGTAAATCCTCTTTGCTAGCCTTGTTAGCCTTACAAAGTAGCATGCTTTTGTGGTTTGAATTAGCTTAGTTCAAGCATGTTTTTCGTGTTATTTTGACATGTTATAACTCTGATTTTGATTGGTGGACTCACCTCATGCATGCTTTATACACTTGTAGTGTAATCCATGCTTACTAGTCTAACATGCTTGATGTTTTGGCCAATCATGCAAGCTTAGCTTGGCTATACTCCATACATGTTTTAGCATTATTTTGACATGCTTTAGGACTATTTTGGGCTGCCTTGGTCATATGACTCATGTTTTGTATAGCTATAGTGCAAATGTCTTGACTAGTCTTGAGTTTTGAGGCACCTACCATGCTATACTTGTGATGTTTGCATGCCTTGGCATCATTTGACATGATATTTCAGAGCTTATATCTTTGCCATACTCTCATGTTTATCACTCCTTCAATGTGTTTGAGAGTTGCACCTTTATGCATTGTTTGTGAGCCATTGCATGAGCCTCATTTTCTTGCCTTTCAAGCCATCATCTCAGTCCATTTCGGCTACTATTTTGGCCTGCATAAGGTCTGTTTGGGGCTGGTTTGGCCATTTGAGCATTGTCTTGCATGCCTCTAGTGTAATACACTTCACTAGCTTTGATGCTTAAGCCTTGCAACATGCATCACATGAGTTGTTTGCATGATTTTAAGTCATTTAGCATGACATTTCAGTGCTGGAACATATGCCATTACACTCCATGTTTCATCCTTTCAATGCCTTTGGAGAGTTGTGTCTTGTGCCTTAATCTTGCATTAACGTGTATGCATGCTTGGCTAGTCCTTGGAGTCTCCATTTCATCATTATGGCCACTGTTTTGGGCATGGCTGAGGTCTGTCCATTCTCGGTTTAAGTCCATTGAGTATGTGGTTTGCATGTTGTTGCATGCTTATTGCATTGCATGTTGTTGCATGCTTGTTACATTGCCTCATATTTGCATGCTTATGTTGCTTTGTTAAGTTGATCATGCATGCCTTACATTGTGTTCAATATGCTTGCTTTGCATTGTTGTTTGGATTAAGTGTTAATTGGAGCACAAGAAACGAGGGACGTTTCATACTTGAAGTGGTGAAACATGCCTCAATTCTCGGTCGCCGACACTCTTGATCATGCATGATAGAGGTTAAGACATTTATGTGTTTTTGTGCATTTCATCCATATTGATTTGTGCAACTCAGCCTCTTTGGCCATCATGCATCGAAATGCGTGATTGATGGCTCGAGAGTCAAGCACTACACTCCTTTGAGCTTCAAACATGATAAGGGGTGTAGTTGCACACACTTTCTTGCAAATACATTGCCATGCCTCTGTTTGTGCTCTGCTGCAGCAAAAGGAGAAGTTTGCAGGAAAAGATGGCCGATCGGCTATCTAGTGTGCCGATTGGCTAGAAATATTTGGCCGATAGCCTCAAAATTGGTCGATGACCATTATCCACTGGCCGATGGCCACCCCTCTTGGCCGATGACCTCTCAGAATGTCCATGAGGTAGGTCAAATGCATCACAGAAGTTGGCACAATTTTCAGAGGTGAAGAACAGTGCAAACACAGGCAATATGAGGCATGGCAACGAATTTCTGAGCGAAGCCAACCGAGCATGCATATGCCCCTCTTCTCGAGGCCGTTTTAATTGCTTTGTGTAGTTAGCTAATTTGTAATTAATTAGTTAATGTGTTAGCTAATTTAATTCATTGTTATAAATTCTTAATTAGCGTAGTGTTAGCTAATTTCCAATGTGGTTATGTAATAATTAGTCTAATTAGATTAGTTAGAATAGCTTAGTGTAGCTAGCTTGTATTATTCATTCGGACCCTCCGTCGAGAGGGCAAATTTTGTAATAAGTGTGCGTGAGTGTGTGAATGTCTTCCAACCCCACGTCTTTCTCCTTTTTATTTAACCGCTTACGATGGTTAGTTCTAGGTCATATTTTGATTAGCATTCCTATGCTTGCATGTTTGCATCCATTCATTCGTATTGCATGCACCGGGCTCAGCGCATCATACTAACCACATTGTATTTCAATTCCAATTTGAATACATGTTATCAAGTTGCATTTCATGTGCCGTCTTAGAATAGCCGAGCCTATTTCTAGTTGCATTTTGCATGTGTTGCATTAGCCATCTTAACATAGCTAGGATCATGCATTGATTACTAACTAGCTATTGTTTTGGCTTGGAGTACACCGTAAGTGTTTATGTTTTAGCATCTTGCATGAGTGTGAGTGTTGCCATGATAGCATTCTTGCCATGAGGCTATTTGCTTAAATGATATAACTGCCTGAATGCCTGTGGGTGAAGGTTGGATTACTTGAATTGGAACAATTCATCGAAATGCGAGTTTTAAAGCCCACTTGAGAGTGGCAAAATCATGTTTTCTAAGCCCACTTGAGGGTGGCAAATCCACGTCTTAGCCTACTTGCTAGTAGCACCTTCAAACCATTTTCAAACAAACATGAGATGTTTTGTTCCAACTTGCGATCTAGTCTATGCTTGTATGCGGCGTGCATCACATAGTAATTCTAGCTAACAAATCGGATAAGAACACATGTGTTTTCAAAAACAAAATATCATCCTTAGTAAAGGCCGATTCTTTGATCAGGCAAGCGGGGGTGCTCATTGCATGACCTTCCCCTCTCGTACCCAAGTTCTTGAGCCGAGGCAACTTTGGTGATGATGGACATGTGGCCTTAGACACAAGTCAGGGTTTCCTAAATTTCCCAAAACAAAAACATTTAGGTGGCGACTCTGTATCTGGCAAAGCAGTCCATGTTTGGCATTTCTTTATAAAAATCAGTTTTCCAAAATGATTTGCCGAATTTGGACTCTTTGGTGATTTATCGGTCTTACATTGCACTTTGCGAGATTAGATTCAGAGCCGTGACATTGAGTCCGAACTGTAGTAGCTAATGAACAAAACAGATTTCACGCCTTCGCGCGCGGAGCTGGGACGTTCGGGCACGTCTACAATTTTTGGCGAATCTGCTGGGGATTTAGAGAACTTGACTCGAACTCATGATATCTTGTTTTGAGAACACTTATGTGTTTCTTTGCATTACGTTTTGTAGACACCCCATTTTTGACCGTCCTCAAGACTTGGACGTCACCGTTGGGGCACTCGGTGATCATCCTTGTTCGTGCTCGTTTTGAGTTCCCGGAGACCTCGGCTGCGCGCCTTGCCTCAGGATCTCTCAACTCGTTTGTTTTGTGTTTGGTTTTGCACCAAATACTTGAGTTTTGCCTTAGAGGGTAGGGAGTGGCTTGTTGGCCATCCCCAAACCCCACCGGCCTTCCCTTTACCTCACTGGCCATTCATTGTTGCCACCGGCCATGGTTTCTTGATACCAATGGCCGGTCAGCACTTTAAGTGGCCGGCCGGCACTTTATTTGGCCGGTTACTTTTTTTTCTGGCCGATGTGAACCTTTTGCACCGTCCAGGCTTGGTGCATGCCAGCTGTGCCAGCTGGGATGCACAGACCCTACTCCCCATGCACGGGGTGGCCTTTTTAAGCCTTTGACCCCCTTTTCCTTCTAGAAGATTGAACCTTTGGCCAAGCTTCTTGGGGAAGCTTGGCCAGCTGTCCCAGCTTCCTTAGGAAGCCTTGAACCCTTTGCCCCTTTGCCCCTTTTTAGTATAGCTTCTTGGAGAAGCTTAGAACCATTTCCTTTGCCTATATAAGGATCCCTCTTCTTCCATTGTTAAGGGTGGGAGGTTTTGAACAAAAAACCAGAGATTACACATATATACATCTGTCATATGCTCTCTCTCTATATATTTCCCTCTCTCTCATCCTTAGTGTGTGTTTAGAGGCCTAGAAAGTGTGTTTTGACCTTAGTTTTGCACTAAGACACACACCATCACACCTTGCTTCGACCTTGAGGGGCTTGGGGGGGGGGCTGTTCTTGAGTTCTTGGACTGGTTTTGATCTAGAGAAGGTGGCCGGACCTGCTGTTCATCAAAGGTTCTTCAAGGGTAATCTCTTTACTTTAGAATCCCCAATCTTGCACTAGACTTTTGCCTATCTTGCTTATTGTTTTAGACTTTGTGTATAACTAGAAAAAGTCTTATTTTTGCATGCTTGAGATCTTTTATTAAGGTTTTTTTGGCATTTGGGGTCGACCTCCCCTCTTAGGCCTTGTTTGGCCCTTTTGTGCTCTCTTTTGTTAAGCTTTGTTTACCTTGGTGTGTTGGCCTTCTCACCACTGAAATCCAGTAGGTTTTCAGTGGTGAGGAAGGGGTTCTAAGGTCTCGTAAAGGGGAGGGACACCCCTCTCCCTTAGTCCCTCATTTATGCATGTTTTTGGCTCATAAGGATAGCATGCATGAGTGGCTGCATTTGGTACCATTTCAGGGGTTTTTGGTTGTTTTTGGGTTATGATATACCTCTGTCCTTGGTCGGATTCATGGCCCTTTGCATGTATAATACACTTGCTTTGTAATTTTCCATTTTGCCTCGAAGTGTGCCATGTGTTTAGCCTAGCATATCCTCATGTTTTGACCTAACCTTGTGAAGTACTTGGTCATATTTTGTCATGCTTAAGGTCTATTGGCCACTGATTTGGTCTTGTTTAGCATGTTTGATATAGTTGCTATGCATTTTGGCTTGTGAGCCCTAAGGAGGTGAGTCCTAAATATGCATGGGTTAGGCTATTTCAGTGGTTTGGAATCACTTAGCATGTCATTTCAGTCCCTAAACCATGCTTGTATGCTTGCTTTCATCACTTCTGTCATGCTTTGAAGATGTGCCCTCTTACGCCTTAAAATGTGCATTGTGTATGCCTATATGTTGGGGTTATTAAAGTTGCCATAACAGTGGGTTTTGAGGCTCATTTTTGCATGCTAGAATTCTGTTTTAGGTTGCTTAGTTCATGCCATGTGTGGTCATGAGGAATAGTAGTCTTGTGCTCCATGTTTTATGCCTCTTTACTTGAGTCATTTGGGATGCCCTGTGTGCGGGCTTTGGGTCTCATTCTAGCATGCCATAGCACTGATTTTGTTGGTCTAATGTCCATGTTTGTCTTCCTTTAGGCATGCTTGAGTTGGCTTTTGTACCTTAGTCTTGGGCTCATTGATTGGCATGTTTGTCTTATATGATTGGCACCATTATTTTGGCACCTTTGGCCACCGTTTTTCGGGTGGGCTGAGGTCTCCCTCTTTGTGGTCTAAATCCACCTTTGCATGAGCATGTTACATTACATTAGAAGCATGCTTGCATTGTATCCTACTTGCATGTTTGCTTAATGTTGAGCTATCTCATATATTTGCTACATATTTGGCATGATTTGTGCCTTAGCTTCATTTGCATGCTTGAGCCATGTTTGTATACTTGCATTGTTTGGCTTGGGGTGTCAAGCCAAACTTGAGGGGAGAGAAATGTTCATACTTCAAGTGATGCAACATCTCTCAACCCTCGGTCGCCGAGGCCCTTGACTCTAACATGATGGGGTCTTGGTACTCACTTGTGTGTTGCATGCATTTTCATTGAATGGCAAGCTTGACTTCTTAGGCCATCATGCCTAATTGATGGCCCGAGGATCGAGGGTCATGCTCCCTTGAGTCTATGGCGTGATAGGGAGTGTGACCATGCTTACATTTGCTTGAAATTCCCTGCCATACACTGCCTGCCCTCTGCTGCTGTCAACTGCAGGTTCTGCAGGAAGTTCTAGCCGGTCGGCTAAATACAGTGCCGGCCGGCTATTTATTTGTGGCCGATAGACAAAAAGGTGGCCGGTGACCACTCCTTTCGGCCGGTGATGTTCCTACTTGGCCGATGGCATTCCCCAGTCTCCAGAGAGCATATCCTTGGACTTTGACAGTCCTAAGAAGAGCAGTGCAGTGTTAACAGAGGCAACAGTGCTATGGCAGCGAGTTTCCGGGCGAGACGAACCAAACATGCATCATCCACGCATCCCAAGGCAGGGCTGCGGCCATCTTCTTTCTGCATTTATTTTGTTAATTAATTAGAGGTTTTTTGTAATAATTAATTTAGTATTATTTATTCGGACTGTAATATTTATTCGGGCCCTCCGAGCGAGGGCAATTGTGTAATAAGTGTGCGTGAGTGTGTGTATGTCTTCCAACCCCACGTCTTTCTTCCCTTTTATTTACTAGCTTTCGATGGTTAGTTTAGGGCATATCTAAATTAGCATACCTTATGCTATGCATGCGTGCATTCATACATTTGTCTTGCATGCACCGGGCTTGGTGTATCATACTAACTGCATTGTATTTCAATTCCAAGTTGAATACGTGTTAGTTGTAGCATCATCATATGCCATCTTAGAATAGCCGAGCCTATCATAGTTGCATTTTGCATGTGTTGCATTAGCCATCTTAACATGAACTAGGATCATGCATATGATTACTAACTAGTTTCTGTTTTGGCTTGGAGTACTTGGTAAGCATTTATGTTTTAGCATCCTTGCATGAGTGTGAGTGTTGCCATGATAGCATGCTTACCATGAGGCTATGTGCTTATGTGATATAACTGCCTGAATGCCTGTGGGTGAAGGTTGGGTTACCTAAATTGGAATAAATGCATTGAAACTGTAAGTTTTAAGCCCACTTGAAGGTGGCAAAATCTGCATTTTAGCCTACTTGTGAGTAGCAAACCATTTTCAAAACAAACATGTAATGTTTTGTTCCAATCTAGGCGATTTGGTCTATACTTGTTTGCTGTGCGCATAACATAGTAATTCTAGGCTAATAACCGGAATAAGAACACATAATGTTTTCAAAACAAGATATCACGGTTAGTAGAGGCCGATCTCCGGATCGGGCGAGAGGGGGTGCTCATAGCTGACCTTCCCCAATCGTACCCAAGTTCCCGAGCCGAGGCAACTTTGGTGATGACGGACACGTGGCCTTTGGCACCGAGTCAGGGTTTCCTAAATTTCCCAAAATAAAATATTTAGGTGGCGACTCTGTATCTGGTAAAGCAGTCTATGTTTGGCACTTCTTTCAAAAAAACCTGTTTTCTCAAAACGATTTGCCAGATTTGGACTCTTTGGTTCAGATTAAGAACCGTGACAATTTGAGTCCGAACTGTAGTAGACCCACAAACGAACAGAACGGGGGACTCATTCCTCCCAGGGCGTTCGGGACGTCTACACATTTGCATTGGTGTGCCTATGACACCGTGTTTGCCGTATGCTATTCCTGAATGGTTTGCCGGAGGCTTGCTTGGAAAAGTGTGCCATAAGGCTGACCGGTTGCGGGCTTTGCCACGACGGGAACACAAACCCCGGTTTTTGCCGGGGCACCCTTTTTTTGACCATTTGACCTAGTGCATATCGGAAACTGTAGTGACCATTCTAAGCTAGGACAGGTTGCTTACCCGATTATAGGTTGTTTGAAACCGCTGTGTGTGTAATGAAACCCTAGTTCTTGACAAAATAGGACAGAGAAACCCTACCCGTCCATCGGGGTGTTTTGGCTCTTACTTGCTTGATTATATGTTTTTAGAGTGCATCTCTACAGGAATGCATGTATCAGTTTGCAAGTCTGAGTATCAGGCCTGAGGGCATCAGTATTTGGGGGAATCAGTTTTACCTGAGGGTATCAGTTTACAGCCAGAATTTTGGGGCAGAATGCAGTAGAGAGTGTAGTCATTCAACTGTGCTCATATTTGTTCTGGTAAAATCAGGCTGAGATTCTGTCTGTTTTCTCTTTTGCAAGGTCTTGGAACCATAGCTTCAGAAGGCTCCAATATTCCCCGGGTACACTGGACTTGTATTGATAGACTTTGTCAGGTCAGAATTGGTTCAGAAGCAACCTGTGTTTGCCTCAACCCCACCGGTTACAAGATGAAGGAGGTTTAGGTAGAATTCACCAGTACAGTTTCTACAGCAGTCACACCTCAGTTCACCTGGGTCTAGTTTGGTCTGGGAACAGTTGTTTTCCTTTAGCTTAGCACGAGATCAATCATCCATTCCCATGGCTCAGTATCCCTCAGCCAGTATGGAAGAATAGATGCAGTACCTGCAACAAACAATCAAGGCACTGCAGCAGGACGCAGTCTGTCAGGCTGAAGTCACGGCTCATTAGGCTGAAGTCATGGCTCGTCAGGCCGAAGTGATAACCCAGCTACAACAACAGCCACAGCAGGCTGCGGCTTCTACATCTCATGCACCTCCCACGGGTAACCCAACACCTGAAGCCACTGCCTATACTGCTAATTTCCAACAGACTCAGGGCAATCCAGCGGAGCCAATCCTAGAGCAAGTCTCTAAAGCTCCTGTCTATCAAGCCGAAGCTCCATTTGAATTTGAGGTTGACTCAATTGCACTTAAGGTCAATAAACTGGAGAAATTATTCAAACAAGCATAAGGAGTAAACTCCATCCCGGATTTAGAGGACGGGTATACTGAATCTGCAGTTACCTTACCAGAGCGGTTTAAAATGCTGCGTATCAACTGCTTCGATGGCTCTGGAGACCCAATGGTGCACCTCCACCTGTTTTCTAATATCTTGAGGCCAATGGGTTTGACCACAGCCCAGAAGTTGTCTCTCTTCGGCCGAACCATGTTTGAGATAGCCGCAATCTGGTATGCGAAATTGGAGGACTCTATGAAACAGAACTGGGAAGAGCTGGCTGAGGCCTTTATTGTTTAATACTCCTACAACACACAGATCGAGGTCACAACTCGGGATCTCGAAGTCACTCGCCAAGAGCCAAAGAAGGGTTTCTTAGAGTTTGTGACAAGATGGAGAGCAAAGGCCTCGATGGTGACTACAAGGCCTTCCGACAAAGATCAAATCAGGATGATTGGTCGGAATCTGCATGGCAAGTTGCTGCAGAAGATGATCATTCTACCATTGTTTACCTTTCCAGACCTTCATGGAATGGGGGTTCAAATCGAGGATGCCATCTGACAAGGGATCTTTGTAGAAGATAATGAACCTTTGAAAAGGAATGTTGTTCACAGTTCCAAGGCTACTACTGATGGTAGCACAGCTATGAAATGCTCAGAAGTAGACATTATCACCACTTCCCTCAATGGCCAAAAACCAACTACTTTAACTCGGCCCCAAGCCTGAAATTTCCATCCTCTGTACATGAGTCTCTCTCAAGCTTTGAAAATGTTGCGAGATGAAGGGCACCTGGAGCTCCTAGAACCTCAACCCCTTCCAAATCCTTTTCCACCAAGATATGACCCAGCTAAATACTATGCCTATCATCAACAACACGGTCATGATACGAACCATTCCATCCGCCTCCGTCATAAGATTTAGGATCTTATTGACGAAGAGACCATACCTCCACCTAAAGGACCTCAGGCCAGTACTGACCCATCATCTCTGCATCTCAATCAGATCCATATATTGCCATTCGACTACAATCCCAGCATATACATCACCCCAGCCCATCTACACAAGCCTGAGGTGTTCATTCCAGAAAGCATGGACTTATGCATGATGAATGCAGCTGAACCCCAATCATCTCAAAGCCGTGAACCCACTACTTCTGACCTAATGAGAATGATTGAAGATCTTCAGAGAACTGTGGCAGATCTGGCCTTCGGAATATTGGCTCCATCATCGACCACATCACAGGCCAGAAGTTTCAGCCCAAAAGGCTCCTTGATCTTGGGGCAAGCGGCAATTGAAAAGGGCCAACCTGAAGCCATCTCAAATCTGGGTGTTGGCATGTTGACAACAACTGGGCTCCGCTCTGATATAGCGACCTGATCCCTTGGTAAAGTGGAGGCGAGTGGAAAGAACAAGGTAGAGGTAGGTATTGGTCCCCATAAACACCTTCAATAGGCTGTTGAGGCTTTAAAAGCCGAGGGACTGAACAAACAGCAAGTGCTCGCAGTTGTTGCAAAAACTGTGGATGACACTTTTGTCACTCGAGTTGAGGGCAGTTTGAATCAAGGGGCAAGCCGGGAAAAGAGATGTCGTGCCAGAAACGTTCTTTTCAGCTCCAATCCTACACTCAGAAGAGATCATCAAACCCAGTCAGCACCTGCCAACCCCTTTGCTAGTGCATCCAGCAAAACTCCACAAACCTCGAAGTACCAACCCCGAGGCCAGGGGGTCTTCCATGCCCTCTACATGCCTTTGTCCAAAGCTTTCCAAATCCTTATAGGACAAGGCCATCTCAAACCCCTTGAGCCTCGGCCTCTCCCAAATAAACTTCATCCCTCCCATGATCCGGCCAAGTACTGTGCCTTCCATCAACAAACCGGTCATGATACCGACAGTTGCTTTCGTCTTCACCACGAAGTACAAGATCTGATTGATGAAGAGGTCATCGTCGCACCAAGTCCTACAAATTCTATCGGCATCGGGTCAGTGAACTTGGGGGATAATGTGATTATGTGATCGGGGAATGAACCAGCTGCCGATGGCGCTCATTTTACTCTGAATGTGGGGATGGCACGCACTGTTTTGATCAATGTACAAATGCTGTTTACTTTACTTTCTGACTTGGGTATTGGGTCAGTTTTGTTGTGTTGTTTTGAGTCAGTCTTTTTGTATTGAGTCAGTTGCGTCTGTCTTGTTGTATCGAGTCAGTCCTGTTATGTTAGAGTCGGGTGATTTCGGGGGTGTTACCTCGGACATCAGTATCTTATTTTGTGTTTGTCTTTTACACTCTTTCTTTTGAGTCTGTTTCTGCCATGGAGCCAGTTACGCCAGAAGATCTGAATGGAACAGCAGTGATTTTCACGCTTTTGTGTTTGTTTCTGCCTTGAGCCAGTTGTGCCAGAAGATCTGAATGAAACGACAGTGCTTTTCACCTACCTTTTTTGTGCCTTGAACTTATTGCATTGACCTAAGTTTTTCAAAACTTTTTGAACATTGTGATGAAAACAAAGAGGAAGGAATTCCTCGGGATTTGCAAAAATTTGATCAAACTGAGAGAAAGAAAGGCATGCTAAGCCCTTAATGAATGAAATCATGCTTGTTAATGTGAGTACCGAGAAGGATCCTGGCTTGATCTAGATTGGTTCTACATTGTCTTCGACGCGAGCGATTAGTCGCTTTCTTAAAAGATTTCAAAAAATGTTTTGCGCCGTCCTGTGAAGACCTGTATGGAATCGCTCTTGAGATTGTGCAGGATAGGATCGCTCTCAGCCTCGAGACTCGACCCCTTTTGCTCTCAAGCCTTGAACTTGGATTCAGAATGTTCAAAGGTCAACCATAATGTGAGGCTTGTATAGCCAAATTCGAAGCAACCCTTGAACTAGGGGCAAAAAGGTCAGACGTCGTCAAAAGAAGCTTGCAAAGCTCGATCAGAAGCAGCCTTTGAACTAGGGGCAAAAAATGTCAGATGTGCTCGAAGAGTCAAAAATCGGGACATTTCTCAAGCTAACGAAGATCGGCAAGAATGCCAAATCCCAGAAGGGAGGAAAGAAGAAAATATTGCTAAAGGACAACTAAGTTCCTATCCACAACATTAGGGGCAAATTCAGCCCCCATTGGATGGACTTCTACATTATTAGCGAACAGCAGCCATTCTCCTGGATTCAGATGGCTCTGAGATCTTAAAACCATTTGACATGGACAAAGCTAAACTTTTACCCTTGAGAGGCTCACTGGGTCGAAAACTTGGAAGGGCGACCCAGGCAAAAGTTAGAGCAAGAAGAAAAAAAAAGAAAAAAAAAAGAAAAAAAGAGAAGAAAAGAAATAAAAAGAAAATGAAAAAATTGAAAAGAAAAGAAAAACATAGCTCGCAGGGTTGAAAACCCAGAAAGGGCGGCCTTGGCAAAAGTTAGAGCACAAAAGGAGAGGTTAATACCCGAGTGTACCTTAAGCCGGAACTACGTTAGGCTTGATTCCCATCTTTGGGATACGTAGGAAACTTCATTTTGAAGTCCAGCTATAAACACTTCCAAATCGATTGTGTCCATGTAATGGTTCTGATCATCTTTGTCTTCTCTGTACCCGAGAGTTTGGTTATGATCGTCACTTTGAGGACTGATTACAGTGCGTTGTGGTGCCATTCAGACAAGGGGCAACTTTCCGTTGCCATGCAGTGCCCTTCAGGCAAGAGGCAATTTTCCATTGTTTTGGATCTGAGGTTGTGCATCTCAAGAGTAAATTCTGTGTTGGTCGAGTAGTGGCCATTTATAAAAATAGTTTTTGAGAGTTTTTACTGAGGTTGACTAATTCTCTTGAAAATTATTCCATCTTTTCCAAAACTAGACCATTTCTTGGACCCAAAAAAGGAAAATTTTCAGTGCTCATAACCTAACTTGCATAATTTCAAATCAGAAAATCGAACAAGCATGTTAATCTAACTCTTATGTTGGTCAAAATTGTTTTAGTAGAAAGCCAAAACAAAAAAATGGTCAAAATGATGAACTAGCGGCATAATTGAGTTAGGTGTTCTGTCTTTTTCCCATTGTTAACATACTTGCCGGAAAAGGCACTCTATTCGCCAGAAAGGGCACAACCGAAGCTAGCAGCAAAGGGCAGAAAGCTCTCTCACCCCCCAAGCAGCGAGGTATCAAAGCTAAGTGCGAAGCATGAACTGGAGTAGATCAAGATATTCCACTCTCTTATCTGGACAGGTCTGATAACATCCAAACTGGCTAAGGGCATCGTCAACCAATGTCAGTTGCGGATCTACTGCACATCCTGTTGCAATCCCTCTGCTGAAGAAGCTCACTGTTGTGAGCGGAAAAAGGAGAATCTAGTTGAATACTAGGGGCAAGAGCCCACAACTTCCTGTTTATCCATCAACCACCCAGGGGAGGGATAAAAAAATCAGAGAGATTGAAGAATAAAGAGATGTGTGATGAGAGAAAAGTGAGGAAAGGGCTTTTTAGAGAAAAAGAGATTGAGCGTCAAAGTGATGTGAGAATCACAAATGAGAAAGGGTGGGAAACAATACCCGAAGCAACAGGCTCCTCGTGAACTGAGACATCTCTCGCCATTGGAACACATTTGAGTCTTGTGTCGTGTGTGTTGTTTTGTTTGTCTTGATTCTTGTTTTGAGTCGTTTTGTGTGTCAATAGATGTGTTTAGGTTGTTTACCTTGTCTGTCCCTTTGTTGAGTCGTGGTGCGCTGTGTTCAGTCGTAAGCTCAATATCCGGTTAAGAACTCATTTCTCGATTTCAAAAAAAATCGTTTTGTGCTCAGAGTGTTGTGCTATTCTCCATGTTTGTGCAGAACACGATTTGTTCTTTCATAAAACTGCAGGGTTCAACCCAGGTCATGTGAGAATAGTAAAACCAGGACCTATCTGAAGCTATATGGGTTCCAGACTGCAAAGCAAAAGAAAAGAGGGAAAATTGAAGTATCTAAGTTTGTTTCAGCTTCAGAAATTTCCGTGATTGTACTCCGGATGTACCTCCTCAGGCCTTGTCAATGCTCCGAAGTATGAGTGTGCCTCTACCTCAAGCTCAAGTCTGTTTCAAAGCCAGAATGGCAATCAGAAGTGCTCTCCCTGAGTACCATTCCCTGCTAAAGGCATCTTGGTTGTGTTTGCAGTGAGTTCCTAGGAGACCAACTGCGATGGTGGAAACTAGAGTTCGAATGGCTGATGCCTAGAACACAAATGTTTGGAATTTCTGAGACTAAAGTCTGATTTAAATACCCAGGGGTGTATTCTTGGCTTGAAATCTATATGGCAGCCCCATAGATTAAGATAGCATGTGTATGCGCCTCAATTCTGGATACTGAACCAACCTAGTCTGTCACCCCGTTGGAGAATAGGGAAAGTTGTGAATATGATCAGGAAGGAAAACGGCATTTGTGGTTTCTACATACAGAAGTTACCCCTTGTCAGCATTTCAGGGCTTTTGTACGTGAGTTGAAGGTAAGTGTTTGAAGAACACAAGGGAAGATCCCCGTCAGAGTAGAGTGGTTCATCGCCACTCACCCCAAGAAGTGCTTTCTAAAGCACCGCTTTGTTTGTTTTTTGCATTCCCTAAACAACATGCTTTACATTGCTTGTAACATGTATCATATCATCACACTTATTGCATTTATTTGCATCTTGTGCTATCTTGTGTTTGTTATCCTTTTACACTGAGCAGCGTTTAGGATCGTTGTCCCCCGGGACTTAACTTAGGATGCGTGGGACGCGCTCCTGAGTTTTTGCCTTTCCTCTTCTCACGAGTTTAGCGTGGTTAGAGTCTTCCCTTCCTCACATGATTTCAGCGTGTTTGGAATTTGTTTTCCCCTTTTCACAATTTCAGCGTGGTTAGAGTGTTCATTTCCTCACACGATTTCAGCGTGTTTGGAATTTCTCTCAGGATGCGTGATGCGCGGCCCTGGGCGGGTTGTATCTCGGGACGCGTAAAGCGTGGGCCCGAGCGGTTTCTGATCTCTTCTCACGATTTCAGTGTGGTTTGAGTGTTCTTTTCCTCACACGATTTCAGCGTGTTTGGAATTTATCTCAGGTTACGTCGAGTGCGCCCCTGAGCGGTTGTTTTCGGATCGCTTCTCACAATTTCAGCGTGGTTAGAGTGTGCCCTTCCTCACACGATTTCAGTATGTTTGGAATTTGTTTTCCTCTTCTCACGATTTTAGCGTGATTAGAGTATCTAAGGACGCGTGAAACGTAATCTCGTACGGTTTTTGATTCTTAGTTTACCCTGAGCGGCTGTTTTCAGGCCTTTTCTCACCATTTCAATGTGGTTTGAGTGTTCCTTTCCTCACACGATTTCGGCGTGTTTGGGATTTGTTTTTCCTCCTCTCATGATTTCAGCATGGTTGGAGTATGTCACCCTTTACATCTACTGTACTATCTGTTACATCACGTCTATTATCTATTGCATCATATCTGTTACATTGCATATAGAATATATTGCATGCATGTACTGCATTCCACCATATCTGTTTTATCGCATTGCATCCTTTCTATGTTAAGCCTAGTCCAGCATGTGCCCATACTTTTTGTGTTAAAGCATTGTTCTGTGATTATGTGTACGTGCCTATTCCACTAAGAGAATTGTGGTCTGAGGGTGTCGGCACCTTTTCTGTGTTAGACGTGGTCTGTTTGTGTCTATGCCTTTTCTAGGAAAAATGTGGCTTGGCCGTGCGCCTTATTCACTTCATCCATTGCATCCATTGCATTGTAGTTTGTTTTGTTGCATTCAGCATGTAGGATCACGATCTTTCCTCAGTAGATCACCCCTCCCTTATATCATGCCATCCAATTACTTATATTCTTTCTGTGAAACACATAGTTTTGCCTGTGCACACACCTATCCCACTAAGAGAATTGTGGTTTGAGGTTTCTGGCACCTTTTCTATGTTACACGTAGTTTGATTTTGCATCTCCATCCCTTTATGATATTTGTGTGGTTTTGCACCACTTGTGGTTTGATGATTCAAATACATTGTATATTATTACATTGTTTTGTTGCATTGTGTATCATTTTGTATCCTACCCCTGAACTACGCTGGTTTGATTCCTTCCAAAGGGATACGTAGGCAGCTTGAGGGCGCAACCATTTCCTTCTGTATCTGTATTTTGTTTCTTTGTCCAAGTCTTCCGCCTTGTCAAAAATGGGTCGTCTTTGGGCTTTGACATTCACTCCTGTCATTTCATGACTTACGAGTTCTGTCAAAGAGGGGCAACTGTAGACACTCCATTTTTGACCGCTCTTAAGACTTGGGCGTTACTGATGGTTTACTTGGTGATGGAAGATGTGCAGAGCAAAAGTTCGATTTCTTCGGCAAGAGGAGAGTCAAATCCCAACCTCACACCCCATTTTGGACCAAAGCTATTTTGAATGGTTTTTAGACCTTAAAACCCTCTCTTTCAAAATATTTTGAAAATAAAGTTTCTACGATGCTCTGAGGCTCGCATTTTGTTAAATGGTGCACTTTTCGGTAAATCGAGCAAGGACAAAGTGGAAATGAATGAAAGAGAGATGAAATCTTTGAAAAATCTTTCAAAACACCTTGTTTAGGGGTGTGGAGTTGAAGAAAAGAGGAGAAAAGGGAAGAAACCAAGTTGAGGAAGAAGTTGGGCATGAATCGTTAAGAGAGAGACGAGCAGTCCTCGTTAAATCAGGCCTATCCTTTTGTATACTTGGATTTAAGTTATGAGGCCACCACCGTTGGAAAGAATACTTCCGAGGCTTCATTTTATACTCAAGAATCTCCTAAAGCCGAGTCCGGATGGGGGAGATATGATTGGTTGAAGTTGGGCATCATTCCGGTTGGACCGAAACTGAGCAACCTTCACTAAAAGAGGGATATCTATTAACACACATGGAATTTTCAGGTTAGGCTTCCAAATTTGGAAAGAAGACTTCTGGGGCTACAGTTTAGGCTCAAGAATGACCTGAAAAGGAGTCCAGATGAAGGAATTAGGCTTACTTCAAGTCAGGGACCAGGACTGATTTCTGCCATCGGCCTCTATGGAAGTCCATCGGCCACAATTGGACCTCATCGGCCATAGGTCAGCCAAAAGTGAACCTTATAGGCCACAAATGTTGGCCGATCAGCCAAAAATGTCCAGAAAGTCCAGAATTGGTAGATATTTCTCCTCCAGCTGTTTCCAGCTTGTGCCACCTGTCCTAAATCAGATATTTTCGGCCAAAAGCTTTTGAATTGCTATATATGAAGCCAAATATCTCATATTCAAAGACTTAGAACATTTTGTTGAAGGCTTAGAAGTTTGAGAGCTTCTCACTCTAGAATCCTCTCTCTCTAGAAGTTTTGTGAGCAAAACTCTCTCCCTCCCTAGAATTCTCTCATTTTCCTCTTGTTTTAGGCTTAGAAGTGAGAATTTCCTACACTTTTGCAAAGAGACCCTTAACCAAAGTTGATCATGTTTGGGTTGAGGTAGCTTGGGACTTTGTTTGAGCTCCGAAAGGCTGATTTTGGCTCAGATTTTGGGCTGGTTTTGCAGCTGTGCATCAAGGGTAAGATCTCTCTTCCTTTAAGCTTGTTTTACACACTTGCTTGGCCATCTTTTCACACTACTTTGGGGCTGTTTTTGGGGTGGTGTTGAACTGCAAAAACCTCTGTTTTTCCTCTGTTTTTCAGTCCTAAAAGTCTTGGTTTGTGCCTTAGTTGGCTAGGGGGTTGTCCTCCCTTTTGCTCCTTGGCTTGTAAGGCCTTGTGAGCTAACTTTCAAACATTTCAAACAACTTCTTTTTCGCCTTAGAACCACTAAAATCCAGAGGATTTTCAGTGGTAAAAATCCTATTTTGAGGACCCAAATAGGAGAGGGGACCCTCTCCTCTTGTCTTGCTTGCTAGTGTTGATTGCCAACCAAATGAGCATGTGTTTTTACTTCTTTATGGTATTGTTTAGGCTCATTTTTGTGACTTAGCAGACTCGCCATAACTCTGTTTTTGGCTATCTTGGTCACCTCTTGCATGCTTATTGCACTTGTAGTGTAAATTCTCTTTGCTAGCCTTGTTAGCCTTACAAAGTAGCATGCTTTTGTGGTTTGAATTAGCTTATTTCAAGCATTTTTTTGGTGTTATTTTGACATGTTATAACTCTGATTTTGATTGGTGGACTCACCTCATGCATGCTTTATACACTTGTAGTGTAATCCATGCTTACTAGTCTAACATGCTTGATGTTTTGGCCAATCATGCTAGCTTATTTTGGCTATACTCCATACATGTTTTAGCATTATTTTGACATGCTTTAGGACTGTTTTGGGTTGCTTTGGTCATATGACTCATGTTTTGTATAGCTATAGTGCAAATGGCTTGACTAGTCTTGAGTTTTGAGGCACCTACCATGCTATACTTGTGATGTTTGCATGCCTTGGCATCATTTGACATGATATTTCAGAGCTTATATCTTTGCCATACTCTCATGTTTATCACTCCTTCAATGTGTTTGAGAGTTGCACCTTTATGCATTGTTTGTGAGCCATTGCATGAGCCTCATTTTCTTGCCTTTCAAGCCATCATCTCAGTCCATTTCGGCTACTATTTTGGCCTGCATAAGGTCTGTTTGGGGCTGGTTTGGCCATTTGAGCATTGTCTTGCATGCCTCTAGTGTGACTAGTCTTGAGTTTTGAGGCACCTACCATGCTATACTTGTGATGTTTGCATGCCTTGGCATCATTTGACATGATATTTCAGAGCTTATATCTTTGCCATACTCTCATGTTTATCACTCCTTCAATGTGTTTGAGAGTTGCACCTTTATGCATTGTTTGTGAGCCATTGCATGAGCCTCATTTTCTTGCCTTTCAAGCCATCATCTCAGTCCATTTCGGCTACTATTTTGGCCTGCATAAGGTCTGTTTGGGGCTGGTTTGGCCATTTGAGCATTGTCTTGCATGCCTCTAGTGTAATACACTTCACTAGCTTTGATGCTTAAGCCTTGCAACATGCATCACATGAGTTGTTTGCATGATTTTAAGTCATTTAGCATGACATTTCAGTGCTGGAACATATGCCATTACACTCCATGTTTCATCCTTTCAATGCCTTTGGAGAGTTGTGTCTTGTGCCTTAATCTTGCATTAACGTGTATGCATGCTTGGCTAGTCCTTGGAGTCTCCATTTCATCATTATGGCCACTGTTTTGGGCATGGCTGAGGTCTGTCCATTCTCGGTTTAAGTCCATTGAGTATGTGGTTTGCATGTTGTTGCATGCTTATTGCATTGCATGTTGTTGCATGCTTGTTACATTGCCTCATATTTGCATGCTTATGTTGCTTTGTTAAGTTGATCATGCATGCCTTACATTGTGTTCAATATGCTTGCTTTGCATTGTTGTTTGGATTAAGTGTTAATTGGAGCACAAGAAACGAGGGACGTTTCATACTTGAAGTGGTGAAACATGCCTCAATTCTCGGTCGCCGACACTCTTGATCATGCATGATAGAGGTTAAGACATTTATGTGTTTTTGTGCATTTCATCCATATTGATTTGTGCAACTCAGCCTCTTTGGCCATCATGCATCGAAATGCGTGATTGATGGCTCGAGAGTCAAGCACTACACTCCTTTGAGCTTCAAACATGATAAGGGGTGTAGTTGCACACACTTTCTTGCAAATATATTGCCATGTCTCTGTTTGTGCTCTGCTGCAGCAAAAGGAGAAGTTTGCAGGAAGAGATGGCCGATCGGCTATCTAGTGTGCCGATCGGCTAGAAATATTTGGTCGATAGCCTCAAAATTGGTCGATGACCATTATCCACTGGCCGATGGCCACCCCTCTTGGCCGATGACCTCTCAGAATGTCCATGAGGTAGGTCAGATGCATCACAGAAGTTGGCATAATTTTCAGAGGTGCGGAATAGTGCAAACAGAGGCAATATGAGGCATGTCAACGGATTTCTGAGCAAAGCCGACCGAGCATGCATATGCCCCTCTTCCCGAAGCCGTTTTAACTGCTTTGTATAGTTAGTTAATTTGTAATTAATTAGTTAATGTGTTAGCTAATTTAATTCATTGTTGTAAATTCTTAATTAGCTTAGTGTTAGCTAATTTCCAATTTGGTTATGTAATAATTAGTCTAATTAGGTTAGTTAGAATAGCTTAGCGTAGCTAGCTTGTATTATTCATTCGGACCCTCCGTCAAGAGGGCGAATTTTGTAATAAGTGTGCGTGAGTGTGTGAATGTCTTCCAACCGCACGTCTTTCTCCTTTTTATTTAACCGCTTACGATGGTTAGTTCTAGGTCATATTTTGATTAGCATTCCTATGCTTGCATGTTTGCATCCATTCATGCGTATTGCATGCACCGGGCTCGGCGCATCATACTAACTGCATTGTATTTCAATTCCGATTTGAATACATGTTATCAAGTTGCATTTCATATGCCATCTTAGAATAGCCGAGCCTATTTCTAGTTGCATTTTGCATGTGTTGCATTAGCCATCTTAACATAGCTAGGATCATGCATTGATTACTAACTAGCTATTGTTTTGGCTCGGAGTACACCGTAAGTGTTTATGTTTTAGCATCTTGCATGAGTGTGAGTGTTGCCATGATAGCATGCTTGCCATGAGGCTATTTGCTTAAATGATATAACTGCCTGAATGCCTGTGAGTGAAGGTTGGATTACTTGAATTGGAACAATTCATCGAAATGCGAGTTTTAAAGCCCACTTGAGAGTGACAAAATCATGTTTTCTAAGCCCACTTGAGGATGGCAAATCCACGTCTTAGCCTACTTGCGAGTAGCACCTTCAAACCATTTTCAAACAAACATGAGATGTTTTGTTCCAACTTAGGCGATCTAGTCTATACTTGTATGCGGCGCGCATCACATAGTAATTCTAGCTAACAAACCGGATAAGAACACATGTGTTTTCAAAATCAAAATATCATGCTTAGCAAAGGCCGATCCTTTGATCGGGTGAGCGGGAGTGCTCATTGCATGACCTTCCCCTCTCGTACCCAAGTTCCCGAGCCGAGGCAACTTTGGTGATGACTGACACATGGCCTTAGGCACGAGTCAGGGTTTCCTAAATTTTCCAAAATAAAAACATTTAGGTGGCGACTCTGTATCTGACAAAGCAGTCCATGTTTGGCACTTCTTTATAAAAATCAGTTTTCCAAAACGATTTGCCGAATTTGGACTCTTTGGTGATTTATCGGTCTTGCATCGCACTTTGTGAGATTAGATTTAGAACCGTGACATTGAGTCCGAACTGTAGTAGCTAATGAACAAAACGGATTTCGCGCCTTCGCGCGCAGAGCCGGGACGTTTGGGCACGTCTACACTCGCCTATATTGTTAACCACTACGAAATAGAGGCCAACCCGAGGCAGATCACTGCAATTCTAGAACTTGACTCTCCTCGGTCGGTCAAAGAGATTCAGAAGCTGATGGGAATGGCTGCCGCACTCAACAGGTTTATTGGTCGTTCCACAGATCGCTGCCAACAATTCTTTCACACACTTTGTCAAGGCAAAGCTTTCGAATGGGCCCTCGAGTGCCAGGCCACTTTGGATGGCTTGAAAACTTATCTTCGATCAGTACCACTGTTGGTAACCCCCTTGGCAGGCAATCCGCTCATTTTGTACCTGGCGGTATCCGATTGGGTTGTCAGCGCCGTACTTTTAAGGGAAGAAAGTGGGGAGCAGCGACCAGTTTACTATGTAAGCAAAGCAATGGCTGATGCCGAAACACGTTATCTGCCACTGGAAAAGCTCATCCTTGCTCTCGTCATGGCTGCAAGAAAACTGACGCATTACTTTCAGGGGCATACCATAGCTGTACTAACGGACTATCCCCTTCGGTCGGCTCTCTGTTGTGCGGAAGCATGCGGGCGCATTTCGAAATGGGCTTTGGAAGTCGACTAGTATGATATCCAGTTTCTAACTAGAACTTCCATCAAGGGGCAAGTGCTCGCTGACTTTGTAGCCGAATTCACGGGATGTGTTGCCGACTTCAAGGCCGATCAAGTGCAACCTAAACCCAACTGGAGAATATACGTTGGAGACATTTGGCAGATGTACTGTGACGGGTCATCCAACCAACGTGGCAATGGAGTAGGCGTAGTAATCATGACCCCCGAAGGGGCAATAATCGAGCAGACGGTCAAACTGGGCTTTGATGTATCAAATAATGAGGCTGACTACGAAGCATTACTAACCGGCCTTCGGAATGCACTTCACCTTGGTGCGCGGCGGTTGCTTGTTTTCTGTGACTCGAAATTAGTCATTAACCAGTTGAAAGAGGAGTATGCAGCTAAAAATGACCGCATGGCAGCCTACATGAAAACGGTGAATCTCTTGCTCGTGAAATTCGACCACCATGAATTGAATCAAATAACCCAGGATCAAAACACGCATGCGGATGCTCTTGCTTGCCTAGCCTCTGCCATCAATTTAGAAATTAAGTGGACAATCGAAGTAGGATTCGTTCATGAGCCAAGCATTACTTCTTTTGACCCAGTTCAGATTAACATCATTGAACCAGGAACAAGTTGGATGGACCCCATCGTTGCATTCTTTTCTTCAGAATAGCTCCCAATGGACAAGAAAGAAGCCTATAGACTGCAAAATAAAGCCCTGCAATACTACTTAGATCCGCATGGAAAACTCTACAAAAAATCCCTTTCTGGGCTGTACTTAGAATGTGTTCACCCAGATAAAGTTGAGGAGCTCTTAACTGAAATGCATGAAGGCAGCTATGGCACCCATTATGGGGGACGCTCATTGGCCCACCGAGCCATAACACAACGGTATTATTGGCTGACCATGCAAACAGATGCCGAGAATTACGTTAGGAAATCCAAACAATGCCAGAAGTTTTCCCCTTTAACTCATCTGCCTACTGAGGAATTAAACTCTATCACTAGTCCTTGGTCGTTCGCTCAATGGGGCCTCGATATCGTCGGACCACTACCACGAGCTCCAGGCAACAAGCAATTCCTGGTTGTCACAACAGATTATTTTGCAAAATGGGTTGAAGTAGAGGCCTTAACACATATTTGCGATGTCGATGTTAAGCGTTTTGTATGGAAAAATATCATAACACGATTTGGCATATCGCGAGCACTTGTTTCGGACAACGGCACCTAATTTGATTATGGCATTTACCGGAAATTATGCAACATATATGGTATCCGGCCTTACTTTTCGTTGCTGGCATATCCCCAAAGCAATGGTCAGGTAGAGGCCTCCAATAAAGTCATCCTAGACGGCATCAAGAAAAGATTGGAAAAAGCTAAAGGTAGATGGGTCGAAGAATTTCCCAGTGTGTTGTGGGCTCATCGAACTACTCCAAAGCGATCCACTAAGGAAACAATGTTCGCTTTGTGCTTTGGAACCCAGGCAATTATCCCCCTGGAGATCGGCTTACCCATGTTGAAATCTAAGGTTTTCGACATGGCTCGTAATGACATGATGTTGGCTTTGGACTTGACTCTGATTGAAGAACGTCGAGATCGTGCCCTTGCTTGCACGGTGCAATATTAGCAACAACTCACTAAATCATATAATCAGCGTGTACAGTTGTGTCGTTATATGCCAGGAGAATTGGTCCTGAAAAAAGTGGTCCTTGTTACTAAGAATTTGGCTGACGAAAAATTAGGCCCCAACAGGGACGACCCTTATCAGGTTAATTCAAACGCCGGAACTGGGGCATATCGGCTCAAAGACATGGCTGGGAGAAGTTTACCACACCCTTGGAATTCTACACATTTGCGTAAATTTTATCATTAAGCCAACTTGTTCGGCATGCTAGATTGTTTTGAATTTTCGCTAAAATGTTATGTATATATCTTTCAATTCCCTAATGCAATGCCCTTTCTTGCCTCAGTCTCATTAATAATGGTTTAGTAGCGAATAAAAGACTCTGAACTCGGAGCCCCATCCGTGAATGCCACGTTTGGCTCGAATAAGCCTTCGGATTCGGAGCACCATTCGTGGATATTACAATTGGCCAACAAAAAGACTTTGAATTCAAAGCCCCATCTGTGGATGCCACGTTTGAGCCGGATAAGCCTCCAGATCCGGAGCGCCCTTCGTGGATATCACGATTGGCCAACAAAAAGACTCCGAATTCGGAGCCCTATCCATGGATGCCACGTTTGGGCCGAATAAGCCTCCAAATTTGGAGCGCCCTTCGTGGATATCATGATTGGCCAACAAAAAGACGCCGAAATCAGAGCCCTATTCGTGGATGCCACGTTTTGGGCTGAATAAGCCTCTGAATTCGGAGCGCCCTTCGTAGATATCACAATTGGCCAACACCAAAAGACTCCGAACTCGGAGCCCTATCCGTGAATGCCACGTTTGGGCCGAATAAACCTCCGGATTCAGAGCGCCCTTCATGGATATCATGATTGGGCAACAAAAAGACTCCGAATTTGGAGCCCCATCCGTGGATGCCACGTTTGGGCTGGATAAGCCTTCAGATTCGGAGCGCCTTTCGTGGATATCACAATTGGACAACAAAAAGACTCTGAATTCGGAGCCCCATTCGTGGATGCCACGTTTGGGCCGAATAAGCCTCCGAATTCGTAGCGCCCTTCGTGGATATCACGATTGGCCAACACAAAAAGACTCCGAACTCGAAGCCCCATCCATGAATGCCACGTTTGGGCTGAATAAGCCTCCAGATTCCGAGCGCCTGTAGACACCCCATTTTTGATCGCCCTTAAAACTTAGGCACTACTGATGGTTTACTTGGTGATGGAAGTTGTGCAGTGTAAAGGTTCGATTTCTTTGGCAAGAGGAGAGTCAAATCCCAACTTCATACCCCTTTTGGACTAAAATGATCTTGATCAAAAGATTTTAGACCTTGAAACCCTCTCTTTCAAAATAGTTTTTGAAAAATGGTTCTACGATGTTCCAACGCTCGCATTTTGTTGAATGTTGCGCTTTTCGGTAAACCGAGCAAGGACAAAGTGGAAATGAATGAAAGAGAGATGAAATCTTCGAAAAATATTTCAAAACACCTTGTTTAGGGGTTTGGAGTTGAAGAAAAGAGGAAAAGAGAGAAGAAAACTAGTTTGGGAGAAGTTTGGCATGAATCCGGGTAGGACCAAAACTGAGCGGCTTCACCAAAACAAGCATAACTTTTTGCACAGTTGGAATTTTGATGCAAGGATGCCACCATTGGAAATCTTACTTTCGGAGCTTCAATTTGGACACAAGAATGACCTGAAAAGGAGTCCAGACGAAGGAGTTATGCCCATTTGAAAAGTAGAATTTTTCCTGTCGACTAGAAAAATGGGTTGTCGACCAGAAAAGTAGCTAGTTGACCCAAAAAGGTGGTCGGTCGACTAGAAAAAGTGGCTGACAGAGCACTAAGATCCCAAACTCAGATATTTTGAAGATATTTTTCCTCCAATTGTCTTCCACAACCTCCAGCTGTCCTATAATCAGATATTTCAACCCAAGGCTTGTATCTTGCTATATTGAGGCATTTCTCCCATTTTTGCAAGAGAAGGATTTTTTGAGAAATTGTGAGAGCTTCTCACACTAAAATCTCTCTCTCTCTCTACAAATTTCAGAGCTAAATTTCGGCTTTTCTCTCTAGTTTGCTCTCCCTCTTGCCCTTGTGTGCATGCAAGAGATATACTTGGAGATATACCTCTCCTTTGCATACACTTCCTTAACCAAACTTGACCACCATTGGGCTGAATTCTTTGAGGATCATTTGGACCTCCTAAGGTGGTTTTAGCTCAGAATTTGTGCCTGTTTTGCAGTTGTGCATGAAGGGTAAGAACTCTCTCCCTTTTAGCTTATTTTGCATGCTTGCTTGGCCATCTTTTCACACTACTTTGGGGCTGTTTTTGGGGTGGTGTTGAACTACAAAAACCTCTATTTTTCCTCTGTTTTTCAGTCCTAAAAGTGTTGGTTTGTGTCTTGTTTGGCTAGGGGGTTTTCCTCCCTTTTGCTCCTTCGCTTGTAAAGCCTTTTGAGCCATCTTTCACCACCTTTCAAACAAAATTTTTTGGCCTTTAAACCACTGAATTTCAGAGGAATTTTAGTGGTGAAAAGGTGGTTTTGAGGCCCCAAATGGGTGGGGGTTGTCTCCCCTCCTCTTCTCTTGTTTACTTGTGTTGATGGCCCATCAAAAGAGCATGTATTTCTATCTTCTTGAGGCTTTGTTTGAGCACTTTTTTGTGACTTTTTAGACCTTCCATGACTTTATTTTTGGCTGTCTTGGATGCTTCTTACATGCTTCATGTACTTGTTGTGCAATCCTCTTAGTTAGCCTAATATGCTCTATGCTTTGGACCACCATTTTAGCATGTTTTTGGCTCCACTCCAGCAGGCTTTTACTCATATTTTGGCATGCCTTAGTTCTGATTTTGGTCAACAAAGTCACCTCTTGCATGGTTTATGCACTTGTAGTGCAAACTTGTTCACTAGCCTTGCTTGTTTAGTGTTTTGGCCTATTGATCTAGCATGTGTATGCTTTACTCCAGCACATTTTTGGCTATGTTTTAGCATGCTTTAGGTCTGATTTGAGTGGTTTTGGTCATACATGCCTTGCTTTGTATAGCTCTAGTGTAATTGGCCTTGTTAGCCTTAAGCTTTGGGACCTCTAGCATGTCATATTTCAGCTTTGTGCATGGCATAGCATCATTTGGCATGTTATTTCAGGCCATATACCTCTACCATATTCTCACATTTATCATCCCTTTGTTGTGTTTGAGGGTTGAGTCTTTATGCTTCACTTATGAGCGAATATGTATGCATGCTTGCCTAAGCTTTTGGGCTACCATCTCAGCATGTTTTTGGTGTTATTTTACCATGTTACAACTCTAATTTTTGTTGGTGAAGTCACCTCATGCTTGGTTTTGATAGGTGTAGTGTAATCCCACTCATTGGCCTTGCATGCATCGTGCTTTATGCCTCCCATTCTAACATGTATTAGCTCTACTCCATGCATGTTTTGGCATTGTTTTGACCTGCCTTGGGACTATTTTGAATCATCTTGGCCCTTTGGGGGTTGCTTGATATGGCTATGGTGCAAGTGCCTTTGCTAGCCTTAAGCTTTGAGCCTCCTAGCATGCTTCATTTGTGATATGTGCATGATATGGCATCATTTGGAATGTAATTTCAGAGCTTATGTCTATGTTATACTCCCATGTTTATCACTCTTTCATTGCCCTTGAGGGTTATGCATTATACCTTGTTTGTGAGCCAATGAATGAACATGCTTTCCTTCCCTTTTGAGCCTATGTTTTAGCATGCTTTCGGCCTTGATTTAGCATGCCTCAACTCTGTTTTGAGCAGTTTGGGTCATATGGGATTTGTTATGCATGGTTGTAGTGCAATAGCTTTGACTAGCCTAATGATTTAAGGTCCTTAGGATGCCATGCTTGTGTTATGTGCATGATTTGGCATCATTTCTTACATGATTTTAGAGCATATTTCATTGCCACACTCTCACATTTTCCACTCCTTCAATGTGCTTGAGAGTTGTGTTTTCATGCCTTGTTTGTGAGCCAATGTGTATGCATGCTTGTATAAGCTTTTGGACTCCCTTTTCAGCATGTTTAGGCCACTGTTTTGGCATGGTTTAGGTATGTCCATGGTTGGTTTAGCCATTTAAACTTGGTATTGCATGCCTCTTGTGAGATGCTCTTTACTAGCTTTGGTGTTCTTGGCCTCCAAACCTGCCATGCATTCATTGTGTATATGTGGAACCTTGTGCATGCCACATTAACATTGATAGATTTGCATGTTGTTTGCATGTTGTTGCATTGCATCTTGTTTGCATGTTGTTGCATTGCATTGTGTTTGCATGTTGATGTATTGCATTGTGTTTGGAATGTTGTTGCATTGTATTGTGTTTGGATCGGATGTTGATCCAAACACGAGAAACGAGGGGCGTTTCATACTTGAAGTGATGAAACGCGCCTCATTTCTTGGTCGCCGACCCTCTTGATCAAGCATGATAGAGGCAGAGGCTCTTATGTGTTATTTGTGCATTCATTGACATTGAATTATGCAAACTTGGCTTCTCGGCCATCGTGCATTGCGATGCTCGGTTGGTGGCCTAAGAGTCGAGAACCACACTTCCTTGAGCTTGAGAAATGATAGGGAGGGTGGTTGTGCACACATATCTTGCAAATACACTGCTATGTCCCTTCTTGTTCTCTGTTGTAGCAAAACTGGAGTTTGGCAGATTTTCTGCTCGGCCGACCAGTAAAGGTGGTCGGCCGACCACTTTTTCTAGTCTATAACCAGTTTTTCTGGTCTACAGGTGGTCTACACCACCTTTTTCTGGTCGGCAGCCCACCAGGAGGTCCCTATGTTGGAGCAGAAGCAATCTGGAGGTTTGTGCAGTGTTTTGAGATCAAGGCAAATGCAAACAGAGGCAATTCTGGGCATAGCAATGGATTTCTGAGCGAGGCGATCGAGCATGCATCCTTTACTATTCAAGGCAGAGTTGTGGCAGCCTAGTTCACATACCTCGCATGCTTAGTTAGTTACCATGATTAGTTAATTTGATTAATTAGTTAAAGTATTGTAATAATTAGCTGTAGCTAGTTATTCAATTTGTGTTGTGTAATAACTAGTCTAATTAGATTATTAGATTAGTTAAGTAGCATAGCTTAGTGTAGCTAGCTTGTATTATTTATTTGGACCCTCCATCGAGAGGGCAAATGTTGTAAAAGTGTGCGTGTGTGTGATGCATGTCTTCCAACCCCATTTCTTTCTCCATTTTACTTATCAGCTTTCGATGGTTAGTTTAGGGCATGTTTCAATTAGCATACTTATGCTTTGCATGCGTGCATCATTCATTCGTATTGCATGCACCGGGCTCAGCGCATCATTCAAACTGCATCGCATTTCAATACCCTTTCTTGAATACATGTATCAAGTGTTGCATTCATATGCCATCTTAGAATAGCCGAGCCTATTTAGTTGTATTTTTTGCATGTGTTGCATTAGGCATTGTTGACATAGCTAGGATCATACATTGATTACTAACTAGCTTCTGTTTTGGCTCGGAGTACACTGTGAGTGTTTATGCTTTAGCATCCTTGCATGTGTGTAAGTGACTGCCATGATAGCATGCTTGCCATGAGGCTAACTGCTTAACTTCTATAACTGCATGAATGCCTGTGGATGAAGGCTTCATTGCTTGAATTGGAACAATTCATCAAAATGTGCATTTTAAGCCCACTTGTTTGTGGCAAATCATGTTTTAAGCCCACTTGAGGGTGGCAAATCCGCATTTTAGCCTACTTGAGGGTAGCAACTTCAAACCATTTTCGAAAAACAAACATGAGATGTTTTGTTCCAAATTGAGTGATTTAGTCTATACTTGTATACTGTGCGCATTACATAGTAATTCTAGATAATAATCAGAAAAAGAACACATGTGTTTTCAAAAACAACATATCATGTTAGTAGAGACCGATCCTTTGATCAGGCGAGCGGGGGTGCTCATTTTAGGACCTTCCCCTCTCGTACCCAAGTTCCCAAGCCGAGGCAACTTTGGTGATGACGGACACGTGGCCTTAGGCACGAGTTAGCGTTTCCTAAATTTTCCAAAATAAAATATTTAGTTTGCGACTCTGAAATCTGGCAAAACAGTCCATGTTTGGCGCTTTTTGATTAAAATCAATTTTCCGAAACGATTTGCCGGATTTGGACTATTTGGTGATTTATCAGTCTTACATTGCACTTTGTGAGATTAGATTCAGAACCGTGACAGGAGTCCGAACTGTAGTAGCTAGAACTACAATTCGCGCCCTCGTACGTGGAGCGGAGTTCGGGGTGGTCTACAGTGCCCTTTGTGGATATCATAATTGGCCAACAAAAGGACTCCGAATTCGGAGCCCCATTCGTAGATGCCACGTTTGGGCCAAATAAGTATCCGAATTCGGAGCGCCCTTTGTGGATATCACGATTGGCCAACACAAAATGACTCCGAACTCGAAGCCCCATCCGTGAATGCCACGTTTGGGCCGAATAAGCCTCCGAGTTCGGAGCGCCCTTCGTGGATATCATGATTGGCCAACAAACAGACTCCAAATTTGGAGCCCCATCCGTGGATTCCACGTTTGGGCCGAATAAGCCTCGGAATTTAGAGCGCTCTTCGTGGATATCATGATTAGCCAACACAAAAAGACTCTGAACTTGGAGCCCCATCCGTGAATACCACGTTTGGGCCAAATAAGCCTCCGGATTCGGAGCGCCCTTCATGGATACCACGATTGGGCAACAAAAAGACTTTAAATTTAGAGCCCCATCCGTGAATGCCACGTTTGGGCCAAATAAGCCTCTGAATTGGGAGTACCTTTCATGGATATCATGATTGGCCAACACAATGAGCCTTCGAATTCAGAGCGCCTTTCGTGGATATCACAGTTGGCCAACACAATGAGCCTTCGAATTCGGAGCTCTTCGTTTATTACCACGAATGGCCCAATAACCCTTCGAATTTGGAAGGACCACATCTGGTAATAGAATGGCATGGATTAATATACAATTGTCATAAGTAATATATGATTGTCATGGATTAATATACAAACAATAATTGAAACAATATAGCAAATATGTGTTTCATTAAATAAAGCATAAATACATGGCTTTTGACAAACTCAAAGGTGTAATGTGTATTAACATATAAATTTATCCGGCACCCTCTTCATCGTCGGTCTTCTCAGCATCGTAAGCTTCGAAGGGAAATTTGTAATTCTAATATAAAGGTGACGCCGAATTGATATCCACAGCTTGAAGAGCCTTGATCCATCCATGCTTAAATCCATGGTTTTCGCACCAACAGACATCCTCGACTAACTTGTCCTTCGTCTTTTCAATACCAATTTTTCGGCTATCAAAAAAGCCTTGTTCTTAGGCGTTCGTTCTTATTGCTTCTCTTGCAAACATGCTCGCCGTGTCTCGGTCAGCAATTGCATGATCCAAAAGTTGCCGGTTTACTCTTTCCACAACAATCGGGTTCACTTGACTTGTTGACTACATTTCGAAAGCTTTAGCTTTCTTCAGCTCATTGTCGGCTTTCTCTACGCGAGCTTGCAAGCTCCGAATGTGGCCGTTTTTCTGCTCTATCTCTCTTTGCGTGGCACGAAGACGCATGCCGATTTTATAAGAGGTATATAGTCCCTTTACCGCTCCATAGATGCCCTCTCAAAAAACTTCATAGTCAGGCCGGTCGACCATCGATTGCTAGACTTCTGGCGAAAAAATCTGTCGAGCAAACTCGACTGCCACATTTGGATCGCGGATAATCGAATCCACTTTTGTCATCGATTTATTCCCAATGAAGATCGAAAAACTCAATGGGTATGGTGGCTTACTGGTTTCGTTTCGCGAACGGGGGGAGTTCCTCGCTGCTGCCTCTCCTTCCTAGGTGACCTACTTTGACGACGTGGAGAGCAACGCCCCTCACGCTCCTTCGACGTCCTGTTCCCGTTCGTGTAGATTCACCACCCCGATTCATCTCTGAGTCCAGTTCAGCTAGTGTCCTATCCTTCCCTCTACTGTTGAAGAATATTCTTCTTGACATCCAAATTTGTCTAGTCTAGTTGGATACAATTCATTTTTCCCTCTCACAAACTATTGAATTTGAACGCAGCATAGAACCTACGTGCACCCAGCCCCCATCTCACTTATTAATTACGGATGCAGCATTCCCAAAGAGATTACTTCAATGCTTTGCGTCGAAAAGTTATTCTGCTCCGCCCAATCTATGAACTACATATATTCGGCAATTCTGTTCATCAATTAACAGGGGCAAGGGAAGATTCATTAATCTATCCGGCCCAATCGCAATGCATTGCACCGAAAAGTTACTGTGCCCCACCCAATCCATGAACTACCAATATTCAGCAGTTCTGTTTATTCATCAGCTGGGGCAAGGGCAGATTTATTAATTTATTCGGCCCAATCGCAATGCATTGCGTCGAAAAGTTACTGTGCCCCACCCAATCCATGAACTACCAATATTCGACAGTTCTGTTCATTCATCAGCTAGGGCAAGGATAGATTCATTAATCTATTCGGCCCAATCGCAATGCATTGTGCCGACCAGTCACTATGCCCCACCCAATCCATGAACTACAAATATTTGACGGTGCTGTTCAATCAGCTGGGGCAAGGGCAGATTCATTAATCTATTCAGCCTCTATTGATAAATATATTAACAATGCCCCATCTGATCGGCAAATTTTGCAAGCTGTATGTTTTATTCGGCTTTTGACTGACTTATCCATCTGAATACATCTCAATTGGCCAATCGAGTTTGGCATTGAGCCATATATTAATTTAAATCACCCTACTTGGCTATTAGTTAGCACATGCAGATTGTGTTATAGCCAATTATGTTATCACCAAATTAAATTACATCACCCTACTTAGCTATTAACTAGCACATGCAAAAGACAGACAAAAAGGCAATTTTCATTAATAAATTGAGTACAAACAATCGTCATTTTACACATGAAAATTACCCTATATTTAACTTCTAATCAAAGTAAATAAACAAAAATCTATAAAAACTATGTACAGAAGATACCAAACAAAAAGTAAAATTACATTGACCCTACTCAATCTTCAGGGTCAGACTCCAGCGGCTTAACCTCTAGCTGCTCGTATGGAATTGGCTGCTCCAATGTCACATTAGCGGCAGCAAGGGCTTTGAGCCAGCCGTGTTTGAAGCCCTGATTTTCGAACTTGGGTACTTCCTCCACGTATTTTTCTAAGGCGGCATTTTTCCCGGCTTGGAACGCCTTGGAGATCTCGGAGTCGGTGATTTCCTTTGCCTTCTTCGATTCTTCCAAATCGCCTCCAGTTTGGCAATCACCTCCTTGGCTAACTTGAGTGCACCATCACTCACGTTCGCCCTTTCTTCGGCGGCCAACCTGAGTTGATCGGAGCTTTTGGCTTTCTCTGCCTCGGCATCGGCCCTCGCTCGCTCTTCCGCCGCTTTGATCGCCTCAAACTCGACTCTGAAAGAGGCCTCCATAGCCTTGCTCTTTTCAGTTTCAACTTCAGCTTTGAGCAAGTTGATTTGTTTGATAGCGTCATAATGACGGCGGCCAATCTCAACTATTCTGCCCGCCGCCTGTAAAACAAAAGATTAATAAGATAGCTAACATAAAAAGGAACGAAAGGCTACAAACAAAAGATTAAGTTATATACCAATATTGCCGATTGAGCAACTAATGCTATCAACACCACATTCGACTCCGCACGAAAGGCTGCTCTGTCAATTGACAGAGAAATTGAAAAGGCCACGCTTAAGGCCACAGCGGCGTCCTTCATAGCCAATGCATTAGAAGCAACCGGCACGTTCTTTATTCTTGGTTATATGATAAATGGCGCAACCAAGTCCGACTCCTCTATGCTCTGCCGTTTATCAGTTAGGTTCTAAAGAGTCAGTTTCGTGCTTGGCGAGGCGTTTCTCTCCCCTGTGCTCAGCCACCAAATTGTCCAGTTGATCAAGGAAAATTTGCTCCGTTTTGGCCGAAACAATTTGCTTCGTTTCCTCAACAAGAGCAGGCGGAGAAGACTCAGTCGCAACAACAGGTGGTAGGGGTTTAGACCAGGCAGCTTTGGCCCTCCTTTGGGTTGCCATCATTTCCATATTTTTTCTCCTAGCCCTCTATGCGAGCGACTCCCCAGCCATGTTCTCAGAATCAGTGTTGGGAAGGTCCCCTAAGTTGGTGAAAATATCGTCTTCTAACGATACGTCTACTCGGCCTGAAGTGGATCGAGGGTTGAAGCTGGCTTCCTTAAAAGCCAAATTTAGAGCCGCGTCGACCTCCTCCCATAGACTATCAGATCTGTCCAAGTTGGATTGATTCGGCTGCTTAACGACTTGTTCGGCTATTTGCTCAGCGACCGGCTCTAAATCCGAAACTACAAGACCAATCTCCCTAAGATTCTTGGAATTTGGAAAAATGAGTGTCGTAAGCTGCTGTTCGCCCTTTGGAATCAGAATGTGATCCACGGCCGAAAAGGTAGTGTAAGTTGGTTTGTATCTCAGAAGGACGTGGGTGGCCCTCTCTTGCTTTTGAAGGTTTGGATGGCCAAAGAATTGGAGAGCAGTTTTGATTTGCTCAAGCACAGCGTTGTCGACCGAGACAAGTACTTTCTTCAAATCGTTACCTACACAAATGAAACGGTAAGCACATGGAATCTAAGCCAAGTAAACGTATAACAAATACACATAGAAAGGGGACTATACGACCACCTGGTTCGCCTTTTTGTCTAGGCACAGAATCTAGGCGATCTTCGCCTTCGTCGAATTCCCAGTTGCCTCGGAAAACGACCATGACGCCGTTGACACGCTTACCAGAGCTGGTAAGCATAGTCACCAGATGGTGATTAGTGTCCTTGGCCTTGAGAAAGTAGCGTCCATACTGACCAGAGGATTTCGCTATGACATAACAATGCCGAATAGTAGGGATTCCTAGATTAATCCTAAGTCGGCGATTTAGTTCTACTATTCCCATTATGATTCGGTAAAAGTTTACGTTAGGTTGTGAAGGGAGTAGACCCCAGTAACGAAGGACGGCCCTCAAAAACGGGTGAAGGAGGAAACGGACGCCGCCCTCAGCGATTGACATGAGGGAAAAGATGATCGTACTCACATCAGTCCTCTCCATGTGAACCACACTATCTGCCACAAGTGGCAGATGGACGTCGTTTGAAATGGAAAAATGACGTCGAAAAATGAAAACACGATCTGCAGAAAGAAGGGCTTTCAAATATTTTGCCATTCGAGTCAGAATAGAAAGTACTCTAAACAAAAATACAAACAAGGAAATGAGAGTTGGAATGAAGAAGAAAAGAACTTATAAGGTGTAGAGAGGACATTGGAGAACGGATGGAAGTTGCAGAGACCGTGAAATGAAAGAGAGATGCTGAGAGGCAACCAAAGAGCCTTGCATATTCAAAAAATATCCGAAGGGACAACACGGTTTCAAATCGCATTAAATGAACAACGTGTACGAAGGGGCGGGAAATTGTAATGATTTATAAAACGTGGACATTCTGATGCTTCAGTATTGAAAGGAGTGCAAGCGTCATATTTTTGACTTTCCATATATAAAACCAAACATGCCGACTAATTGGTGTTAGTCGGATGTTTGGGGGCCAATTGTGGGAGCCGAATAGATTGTATACCAAGGAAAGACAAATTAATTTGATCAGGCCAAAAACAATTCGGCTCTATCCTAGGGCTCTTGAAGTCAAATATACAACTCAGCCACGTAAGGAGCCGAGTAGGTACCGACACACAACCGGAAGGCTGAATAAGCAATCATGTGCTGGATAAGAGTGGGCTTGACCATTGGGCCCATAAGTTAATATAAATAGTGGAACATCAACCAAAGAAACGTATGTGAGAACAGATAAAATAACTTGAGATAGAAGTAAACGAGAGAGCATACCAACTTATTCGTTGGAGTACTAATTCTGGTACCCTCGACCGGAATGTTCATTCCCTTTTTAGGTAGCAATCAGAGGATCAAGGACGTCTGACTGGATCTTGGAGTATTTCCAAACCACTTTTCCACAATATAAAATCTAAAATTAAGAGTCAAAATAAAACTAATTGAAATGATAAGAGCTAAAATAATATTAGGGACAAAATGTAGGGAATATAATTTGTCCTTAATTTTTTGAACCTATCCAAACAAGGCGAGAAGTAGAGGTGTACATGGGTCGGGTCGGGTCGGGTCGGGTCGGGTCGGGTCCCTATTTACTATCAAACCAAAATAATTCGGGTGAATGAAAAACCCAACTGTTACTAACTAGATTGGTTGCCAAAACAGCTCGTTGATGATTTTCGATTCCACGGTTGGTTTCGGATTGAGTGGGATGAGACCATTATCTATGGATGCATTAGGGTTTTAGAGAAAGAGAGAGTGAGAGAGAAAAGGGGTAGATGGGTGCTCAACATCGTCATCTGTCGTTTGAGTTTTTGAGATACAAGATGGTTTGATATTTGTGTATGTGAGAGAGAGAGACAGAGACACACACACACATACAAAAGGGGTTGGTGACACTCATCATCATCTGTTTGTTGAGTTTTTTGAGACACAGAGATATGATTAAAATCTGTGGCTGTGAAGAAGGGGAAGAGATAATGGTCTTGGAAGTTGTGTGTAATCTGCCAAACTAATTAGGTAAATACAAATGGCAATGGAATCAAGATTTTGCATCATGAGTAATATATTCGGTCGGTTCGGATTTAGTCAATTTTTATGATTAAAACTGAAAACCAATCAAAACCCGAAATTATAAATGAAAAATAGACCCGTCCCTAACTGATTTTAAGGTCAAAACCGCTCATAATGTCTTCGGATCAATCAGGTCAGGTCGGATTGGTTAAGTGATTCGGGTTGCTTGAACACCCCTAGTGAGAAGTACACAAAAATTGGCTCCCAAACTAGACCCAATGAAAGGATGGGACTAGAGGGTAGTGCAAAGGGGAAATTAGAATCCAATGGGAAAGTGAGATAAATGTTTACTATTAAACAGTGAGAATCTTCTCGACATACAATTTTTATTGTATTTTTTTACAGACGCAAAAAAAAAAAAAAAAAACAAAAACAAAAAAAAATAAATAAATAAAATAAAATAAAAATAAAAATAAATAAAAATTGCACTATATATTTGTAACTATTTTTAACAATATAGACCGATTTGTAATTTTTTCTACTGTAAATCCAAACAAATCCAAACTAATTTTAAAGCACTAATACTACAATTTTTGAAATTTTACCCAAAAATGATCTAGAACATATAGATCCAACACTATACAAATTTAATTTTAACCACACAATCTAATTTGGGAAAAATTCTGCAAATTTACATGTGGGTTCATAGAATTATTGAATAGGGATCCTCCTTTAGGCCATAAAAGTGATTCTCCATTTGAGTGGCTTTTTTAGTCACTTATAGATTCTATTTTGGAAAAGTTATTTTGACTATTTTGTTAGACTTATTTTAAATAGTTTCTAATTTTAATAATTTATTTTAACTCACAAAAATTGATTATGAGAAGCTGTCTATCCTGCTTCTGATTATCAACTTTTGATTATAAAAACTTATTTACGATTGCACCCATAGAATTTTTTTTTAAAAAAAAAAGAAAAGAAAAAGACCCAAATGAACTGTGGACTAGTTTTTATTTTTATTTTTTAAAATTTTTATGGGACTAGTAGTTAATAACAAAAAAAATAAATGCTAATTCAATTTACAACTAACAAAAATTAATTCAATTTACAATTGATAGGGATAAAAATGACATTTACACATCAAAAGTTATTTCACAACTTATTTATAAAATATTACTCAACAACTTAAATTTACAATCCAATAATTACACCAAACAAATTAATAATTTCTAATTAAAATCATAATTTATAATGTATTAAATTATAATTTAAATATATTTAACAACTACCCCAAACACTCCAATGTCGGTTAAGAAAAGTGGTTCTCCTTTAGGCCACAAAGCCACTTCGTGAGAACTCCCAAAAAAGAAAAGCTGTGGCGCAATTTGAATTATCACCATCATGATTGATGAACCACTCTTGTTGCAGTGCTGCATAAAGGTGAGTTCTATTGTTTCTTTCTTTTGTCATTCTCATGCATGATCTACAACACATCCTACAACCCCTATCATTCTCTTTGAAACCACCATCAACAGACTGATTGAGGCTGTGTTTAATTTGCCAATCAAACTTTAAAAAAAAAAAAAAAAAAAAAAAAAAAAAAAAAAAAAAAAGTGCATGCTTTGGATATAGGTGTTTCAGCTTTTGGTTGCGTGGGTTTTTTTTTTTTTTTTTTAGATTCAAGTATTTTGTTTTTGGAGTTGAGTCCTTAACTTTTTATTTTTATTTTTATTTTATTTTTTGCTTTTTAAAAAAAAAAAAAAATAGTGAGATTGAGGGGTTGGTTGCAGGGACGGAACTAGGAGAAGATTATGGGGGGGCCATGACCCCCCAGTTTCTGTGAAAAATATGGTTTGTCATAGTATTTTAAAAATATATTGCATTTTATACATAAAATGACCCCCAATATAAAAAATATATATCTCATTTTTCTCTTATCTTGCGTTCTCTTTTAATTTTGTACCAAAATTTTTTTATCATATTAGAAATTACTTCTGTGGTATTTGAATTTTTTTGTGTTTATACATAATTTATATATCATATTGTACATACATGCGTTCATATGTATATAGTACAAAAAATTTATTTGTCTTTTGGCCTCTCCGGTGATGAAATTCTAGTTTCGTCCCTGGTTGGTTGTATAGATGTGAGTTACAGTAGTAGGGGCATCTTGTATTTCTCGAATCTTTCTCAATGCATTTTATCTTTCTATACCTTTAATTTCATGTTTTTAATGAAATTTTTACTTTGCTGATAAAAAAATAGAAAAATTAAAAAAAGAAAAAAAAGTCCCGCTTCATAATAGAAAAACTAGATACATAAATAAATATTCCATTTATATACATTTGTGTCTATTTTTTGTGATAGGTTTGTGTGTTTTTAAACTTGTTGGAATGATAATCATTCAATTCATAATCAATATGGATGAACAAGATATCTATATTTTGGTTAATTATCGTCCTAATTTAATCCTCATACTAAACTCATCAGGTCACCATACAAAAGTTACATATTTAGGCATAGAATAAAATTTAAAAATATAGAAATCAGTCACTGAACCAGACGCAACCTTCTCATCTGAGATTGGTTGAGAGAGTTGTGTTCTGTTACACACAACTTTAATTGATATGTTCATTGAGTTGAATGTCTGGTGACACCTTGGTTTACCAATCCCATTCATGGTATTACAAATCCCATTCACACAGATGTAGACAAGTAATGGCTAACTTCATTTTGAATTTGCCACAATCAAGTATGCAGCAAGAAATGTTATACTAACAGGAAATATATATATACTACAACATATAAAAGTTTTAGAGACCAAATGTTTTGGTTTTTAAAAGTAAAAATTTTATTACAAAAGGAATTTAAGGACTAATTTCCATCGTCATGAGGATAGTTTCTAAAAGGTCGTCTCGAAAAGTAAAAAATAAGGCATTTAGCGACAAAATTTTGAAAATGTCACTAATAAATAGATTTTTAGGAACAAAATAATTTGGTCTTAAAATGGTTTATTTTTTGAGACAAAAAATTTGGTCCCAAAAAGATAATAATTCATCACTAATGTCCAATTTTTGTTGTTAAAAATATAATAACAACATTTTTCGCAACAAAATTATTTGATCCCTAAAAAATAATTTTGTCCCTAAATTTTGACCTCTAAAATCTTAATTTTTTGTAGTGATATTATACAGAAGGATAAATTATACTGGTAATTTATACATTTTGTTTTTTTTTATTATTTTGGTCTTTACATTTTTAATTAGCTTAATTTTTATTCTAAATTTAGATTTTGTATCAATTTGATCAAATAACACCGTTAGTATTTTTAAAGAAAAAATATTATTAAATTGGTTGATATTATCTCACTCAGCTAAGTAAGTTTATAATTTTTCCTAAAAACATGACACTAGCCAATTATGTATACATTTTCTATTAAAAAATGCTAATTATTATAATCAATTAGATTAAACTGAGATAAAATTAAAAATTTAAGATCACTAATAAGCAGATTAGAATTACAGAGACCAAAATAATTCAATGACCAAAATACTGGTAGTACCGGCATGATTTGCCCCATATAGAAAGATGTGGCTAACTTGTAAAAAATAAATAATAGAAGTTTAGCAGACAAAACTTCAACTAATTATTAATCACAAAATGGGGTAATTTTTAAGTGTATAAGTGGATATCATATGTATTTGTATAAATTGTCACAAATATGCGTAAGTTAACTCACAAAATTGCATAAATTTTCGTAAATATATGTAAGTTAACCCATAAAAATTTGAGAAATCATAACTTACATATATTTGTAAAAATTTATGCGATTTTGTAAGATAACTTCTATATATTTGAAAAAACTTACACAAGTGTATATGATAGGCACCTTACACACTCAAACACTTTCCTAAAAAATCACATAATATACTGACAAAGAAGAGATCCATATTTTGATATGAACTTGTTCAATCTCACCAGATCACACCACAAATTTATTTCTGTTTTTTATTGAATTTTTTGTTGCTCACATGATTTGATCAAATTGATCCTCTCTCTCTCTCTCTCTCTCTCTCTCTCTGAGAACTGTCACACAAATATGCTGCGGTCCTACTTTAGATAAACCAACAAAAAACTTATAAAAAAACTCAACCATGAACAAGACCACAAGATAGAGCCATTAGCAGGATCGCAGCTTCCTTCTCGTCTTGCGGGAAAACCCGGTGAAAAGCCAAGTTCTTACTCAAACTGATCAAGAAGTCCTCAAAGCAAAGCTTCTTTCTCCCATGAGATTTGGTGGCAAGTTTGGACCTTTTCTGGTGTTTGTGTTGCACCTTAGTAATCTTCATTGTTGAAGTCTCAGCTGCAAGAGTTGCACCATTTGCTGCTGCCGCTGCCATTGCCCTCCGCGCCTTCCTTTGCCGGATTCCACATGCGTTGCAAAGTGACTGCACCACCATGTTTTTTTGTAAATTAGGTAAAATTTATTCAGATAGATCAAAAATATTATGTACCCAGAAAACAAAATTAGAAAATATTCTAAATTCCAAATATGTGGATCAGATTCATTCCGAATATTACCGGTAGATAGATAGACAATGACGTTCATGGATATGGAGGGTGATATTTACCTTAGGCCCTCTAGGTCCACTTCTCCAAAGAGGGGTCTTAGTAGTGTTGCAATCGGCGCAAACCCTAATTGGGTTGCTTATGTTGCTAGAGAAACTATTGTTGCTGTTATATGTTTCCAAAGGAGAAGAAGGTTGTTTTTGATCTTCAAACTTCAGCTTAAGCATCACCCTTGTCTTTGAAGGCTTCGACTTAGCTGAACAATTCTGATCACTATGGACTTCGTGTTCAATATCTTGTTTCTTCCATGAGGATGATTTTAAGCCATGATCACTCTCACTTTTGGGCGTAGCATGATCATGCAATCCGTCTTGAGAAGCAAAATTATTAGCCTAAGATCAAGAAAGTGATCCAGTGATCATCACATCAAGAGACGAGATTAAAATACAATTATTCTTGGCATCTGGTCGTGGTTTCGTTTTTTATTTTCAGTTTTTGAAAAACACATTAAACTTTTTGGAAAACTGATTCTGAAAACAACACACTTTCAAAGAAACACCAAAAATGTTCTTTATAATTTTCAAAAACTGTTTTCACAAAAAAAAAATAAAATAACACAAGTAGCAAAATAAACAACGAAAACAAAGGGAAAAAAAAAACATAATCAAAGAGGCTCCATCATGATTCAAGTGATCAGCTTGAAAGAAGAGAGAACTAAAAGTTAAGAATATAAAAATATAAAACAGTAATAGTAGGTATCATGAAAAAACTTTCATGAAAATGATCATGAAAGATTTATGATCCTTGAATTACACTTAAAATAAAGTATCACACACTAATCAAAATAATCCAAGGGTCATAAATATTTCATGATCATTTCCATGAAAATTTTTTCATAATCCCTAACTTTTCTCAATATAAAAAAAAGATCAGGTCACATAATCCATCAATAGCTAAGTAGCTAGCTAGTAGTACCTGTTGTTGATATTTTAGTTGATGTACTTCTTCCTTATGATAACATCCTCCTTGATCTTGAATTGAGTTGGTGAAAACATGAGTCAAGAGAGAAGAAGATGAAGATCCGACAGAAGAAGCTTGAGTCTTTGCATTACTGTGGAGTTGATGCTGCTTCTGATCTTCACTAAAGGACACAGGAAAAGGAGAAGAAGATGAATTTAAGTAAGTTGGAGTCATGGAGAGAGAGAGAGAGAGAGAGAGAGAGAGAGAGAGAGAGAGAGCTCCTCCAGCAAAGTTAGAAGAAGATGTCTGAGAGATGATGAAGAGAGACAGAAAGGGATAATGGGGGAGCATCAAAAAGGGGCTAATGAAGCTGGAACACTTTTAAAGAAGAGTCAGGAAGGAGTGGAAGCAGAGATTTGGAAGATATTCACGTGACTTGGTGACACCCAAACAAACAACTTATTATAAAGACAAACCAAAAAGAGAAGAGTCGAATGCTACCACACGACCCCATTTCCCACAAAACCCTATCTGCAAAAAATAAAAAATAAATAAATAAAACAAACAAAAAAAATTTACCTCTCGCTTTTCTGAGCAATTATCGTAATACACAAATATAGATGAAGGTTAAACAATTACGGACTTAAATTTCCAAATTCTCTTATTAGAGAATTATGTTTCACATGATTGAATTCTTCTAACGAATCAAAAGTTAACATATAAATTTTTTTTTTTCTTTTGATAATTGAGTGTTTGGGACAGTTTTCGTGTAGATGTCCCATTTAAAGTAAAAACAAACGTCTTGTATAGACTAGCCACAAGAAATTTATTGCAACTAGTGAGTATTAAACCTAAGACATGAAGAGAGTACACTCCGAAGACCCAAGTTGTACCCACTAGACCAACCCCTTGAGGTTAAAGTTATAGGTAAACTACGAAAGGCTTTTTAGGAGAAGTAATACTATATGTAAAAAATTTTAATTTAGCCAAAAGTATCAATGTGTGATTCGTATTCATTCTATATATTGATGCAAAAATGCACCGATTATTTTATTTTTTTTGGGACAAATTTTCATAATAAATAGTTTTCTTTTAGGGGTCTCATTTTTTTTTTTTTTTTTCTCACAAATATATGATCTCAAATACAATCAGGCTCCAATATCTCAACTATATATACTCAAAAATTAATTTTTCACTAATAATGATTAATACGAGAGAGAAGATAAAACAACAGGCACAACATTGTCATGTACTACTATGCCTATATATGATTAATCTATTATTGAAACAAATATTTAGCACAATGGTGACACATTTACTCCATGAAATGGGTTTGTGGGTTTGTGAAATTAATCAATTTGGGAAAAAAATAATCACATGGGTTGTATACTCTTTTTGTATGTATGTCCTCATGCAATGATAGGTACAAATTTACAACTAGATCAGATTTTTTATTTTGTGATGCAAGAAAATGAAGCAGCATGTTTGAGCAAGTGCATGACCCATCTTTGGAATAAATATTTAGAGTGGCATAAGGTGACAATAATGTTAGGAAGATTAATAAACGTATTAACTAAACGCAGTATTGAGTGAATCTTATATCAATGGATTACATACAAATTCCGTCTCTTAGTTAATATGCTTATTAATATGTTTATTAGTATCTCCAACATTAAAAAAAATTGTTATACCTAATAATATTCTTGTCATTGCCCTGAGATGGAGGGCACCATAGATGCTCCTGTGAGACACTATAACATCTCTCTGCAATGAATGGCATTTGGATTTTATCATGGCTATTTGTGTGTGTGTGTGTATATAAATATATTAGGGAAGAGATGAGTTAGATCTGTGTGGGAAGATTTTCTCATGATCACCTTAGTCTTGCCAAAGGAATTGAATGCTTGTGCAGGCAAGGGGCAGATACAGCCAGCTTCCACCCCACCCCACATCTATGCCATCCAATATATCCTTTTCTATATATATTTTTTTCAACGGTAAATTACGTTGGCCTCCCTGAGATTTGTAGAAAATATACCAAACATTATAATTTTGACATAATTACATTAATTTCTCTTTTAATAAAGACTAAAATGATCGAAACTAATGCAGATGATAAAAAAGCACATGGATAATAAGAAAAAAAAAATATATTTTAGTGTAAAAGATATGATAATATCATTTTTTTTTTATCTATATGACTAACAAATTATTAATAAAAAATAGGCTAACTGTTATATGAATTAAAATATTGAAGGGGCCCAATATAATTATGAAACTTGTATTTTGTTCAAATCTCAAAAGAGATCAATGCAATTTGCCTTTATTTAAATTGTTTTATAGAATACATATGATCAATATGCTTATTTATTTACAAAGAAAGGAAGCTAAAAATCTTAAAAATTCCTCTTACTTTTCTCTCTAGAATTTCTACCAGGAAAGAGAGAAACGATGGTGGTTCCCCACCTCTTTGATCTCCCTCCGTTCGATGCTTCTCCAGATCTGGTTCTTAACTTTGGTTTGATGTTTGCCTCAGTAGTCCGGCTATCACCGCCTTATCTTTCCTACCATTTAGCTTAAAACTTTAAAATCTGGCTTCAAATCTTCTCATAATCCGAATGCCGACATTAGATAACACGTTTGGTTCATGCTAGGCGACCATTTCAACTTCAGTATTCTATATTGACCAGCAGAGGTGGGGTCCTTACATTCCAAGTTGAAGATTGCATAGTAGTAGAGTTTTAGATAAGTTTGGTAGCAATTTGGATATGATTATTTTATTTTATTTTTCTTTTTCTGTTTAGTTTTCTTAATTTTTAGTTTGTTGATGTAATAATTCTTCATGTGTAGAGATTTGTTTCCCTCCCTTGAAGAGGAGGGGGGGAGGGGGCTTTTCTCCACCTCTATGGATGCTTGAATCTTTCATTCTATGGAAGTTATTTGTATCTTTTTGAGATCTTATAATATCGTTGTAACGGATTGATTTGATGCAATGAAGATTTTCTTTCCGATTAAAAAAAAAAAGATGCTTATTTATTTATAGAAAAATTACGTCCGTAATCTCCATTATTTAACTTGTGTCAATTTGATACTTATAATTCTAATTGTATTAATGCACTTTTAAAATTTTCATTTTATTTCAATTTTATTTTCAATTTTGTTCAATTAATGATGCCAATTTAAAAATTGAACCATAATCAATCAAAGGAAAAAATAGTCTAAGACTCTCTCAAAATAATTGATGGGTTGACATCTAATTTGAAATGATCCTACCTTTTTTGAATGAATATTTTTACCATTGATTTATGTCCAATTTCTTATTGGATGTATAAATTGAAGTTTGACACAATGTTAAACATGAAAGGCCAAAATCAATATAATCAAAATTATAGGGATCAAATTATCAAAAAAAAAAATAAATAAATAAAATAATAATAATATTTATAGAGGAGTGTTGCTATTAGCATCCCTCTTATTACTTTGGAGCCCCAATTTTTTAACTTTTTTATTACAATAATAACCTTAAACGAAATTATTAAAGAAGACATCAATTATTTTGGGACACCTTATTTTACAATTAAACACACACATCCACTTAATAATAAGATAAAGTTTATGAGAGTATTCACCTTTATCACTACCCACACACTTCAAAATCTTCAAAATTTACCCACCCTCAAAACCTTGAGAACTCTTAGGTGGCGATATTCCAGCAACAATGGTGGCAACCATTCGATTATACACATTTCTCTGGCAATGACAATGAGTGGAATTTTTTTTGGTAACTACAATTCCATGAGATGAATGGAGTACAACATTACAGGCTCAGAGAAGGTTCATAACTCGAATATTGTTCGAAGTTTAGAGGAGGTTGGCTTTGTAATGATAAGTTTCTTCAAAAACACTAGCAAAAATGGTGAAAACAGTTATTTCAAAAACATGCAGGAGTTTACATTTTCTAAGGTTCGGGAATAGGAGGTTGAATATTAGTTATTTGTTTGGTAGCATAGGCCCGGACAAAGATTATTTGTTCGAGAACACAGATCCAAACAAATGAATTTCTTAAAGTTTGGTAGGCCAAATTTGTGTACATATGCAGAGTTCTTGTTTTCGAAGGCTCGGGAACACATGGCCGAATATCAATCATTTGTTTGGTAACACATGCTCGAATATAGGTTATTTAACATGTCCGAATAAGGAAATTTCTTAAAGTTTGATGGGGATATATATATATATATATATGTTGATGTGAAACTTGTGAATATGGGTTTTAGGTCAACAAAAAATCTCATCTTCATTTCCAAAACTTGTCTTCTTATTATGAGATTCGCAGTGAGAGAGAGCGATAGAGATACCACCGTGAGAGTGAGAAACGTGATCTATAGGACAGTCAAGCTCAAATTTGAATTTTTAGGATTTTGGGAGATGAATAGTTTTAGGGGTGTGCATTTTAGTAGATGTAAAACTTTAAAGAATAATTTTGGCATTATTGGAGGGAGGGAGGGAGGGAGGGAGGGAGGGAGGGGGGGGAGAAAGATTTTAAGAATTTTAAAATTTATAAGTGGGATTCCAAAAAATATTGGAGTTCAAATTAATAAGTGAGTTGCTAATAGCATCACTCTTTATAGGGACCACATGTATAAATTTTGCCCTTGTTTATTTAGTAATTTTCATCTACTGCCCTCAGTTTAATTTTTGGGAATGGTTAGCCATTTTTTGAGTGAATAATAGTGAGCCATTTTCACCATTGTTTTATTATATTATAGTTATAGTAGAAGAGCATAAAAGAGAACAAAAAAAAAAAAAAAATGCTTCAAAAAGAAAGAAAACAAAGAAAAGGTATCCTTAGACTTGCATATATGACCCAAATTAGTACCCACACTAAAAGAAAATAGTGATTTAAAGACTAATATTTAGGGACTAATTGAATATAGTCTCTAAAAACCATCATTTAGGGACAAAAATAAAATTTAAGAGAAAATTATACAAACACACCATATTCCTTTATGATAGGCCAAAAACAATTATTTAAAGGTTTTAGGGACCAAAAACCGTAACTCTTATGTTCATTTGGGCACTTGACCTGCGTGTGTGATGTGGGTAAAAAGTTGGAGACCAAGTAATTTGGTTGTTAAAGGTTGTCAAATACGCACTGATGTCAGAATCGATCTTCACTAGGACTTAATCAATCTTCAACTACAATCAATCTCAGCTATTTCCTCCGTCTAGGACTCAATCAATCTTCAACTTTGATTGATCTTTAGCTTTAATTCGAATCAATCTTTGTGCCACCTCATATCAAAATCGATCTTCACTTCAATCCGAATCGATCTTTGTACTGATCTCAGCTTCAATCTATCATCTTCTTCAAATATTCAGCAAATTTGGTGCATCTCTCTCTCTCTCTCTCTCTCTCTCTCTCTCTCTCTCTCTCTCTTTATGTATATATACATAAATATCTCTAGATCTATGATTTACAATATTGATCTGATCATCTCTCTTCCTTTCTCTTAATGATGTTCAACATCACCTCCATTTACAAGCTTTAATTAATGGAATATTTCATCGTCGATTGAAGAAGAATTTTGATTCCGCTAAGGAACAACTGATGATGATGTCTACGGACTAGTCAAAGATTTTCCATCTTCTAACGATACCGTTTTGAAACAAGGGGTTTCTCTTTTATCAAACCAAGTTAAATTCACTTCTCTTTCGAGTTCTCTCTCACCTGGTATCGAAAACCCTAGGTCAGTGTAGACACCCCGTTTTTGACGGCCCTTACGACTTGGACACCATTGCATGAACACTCGATGATGAGTTTATATGCTCGTCAAGTGCTCGAAGTCCTCAGCAGAATGCCACAGCTTTGAACCTTTCAAATCTTGCACCTTTATTGCCTGATTCTTGGACCATGCTTTGGTCCTTCAAGCCTGCAACCCTTGGTGGCCTATTGGCCACCCTTTTGGGCTACAGGCCACTGATGTGGCTTGCCGGCCACCAGTGTATTTTGCAGATATTTTGGGACAACTGTGCCAGTTGTTTGCACCGATGCATACATCTTCACCCACGTGTAGGGCTAGATATCCTTGTCGAGAATTCATGTTTTCTATATATAAGAGACCTCTCTCTCATGTTTTAAGATTAGAAAATTCTGAGATCAAAATTTTTCCTCTCTCTCTACAATTCTCTCTCTAGCAAATTTGTACACTTTTGCCTACAAATCCTTAGCCTTTGCCTATACACCTTTAACCGAATCTTCTCATCTTTGAGCTGAGGTGTTTTTGAGCTTGGCTTGAGCTCTTGAAGGGTGTGTTGTCTTGGTTTTGTTGCTTGAATTGCTTCTTCTCTTCAAAAGGTATAAGGCTTTGCCTATTTGCTTGCTTTTTTCGCTTTTATTCCTACTGTTTTTCCATTGTTTTTGGGCTATCAAAACTTTGTATTTTTGGGCTGAAGCTTGGGTCTAAGGGCCATTAAAGGTTGAGGGGTTGATAGCCATTCTTTGTACCTTGTTTTGGAGGGTGTTGCCCTTGTGTTTCCCACCCTTTTACTATCTTTTTTCTGAGCTTTTAAACATTGATTTTCAAAGCTTTTTTAGTGGCCAAAATCATGTTTTGAAGTCCAAATTTGGAGGGGTTAGCCTCCCCTCCTTGTGTCTTGCTTACTAGCCTAGTTTGTGCCAGGTTTTACCATGTTAATCTAGCTATTTTTTGTCTTAATTACAGCATGTTTTAGGACTTATTCTAGGCTTTTTCAGCACTTTTTTGGGCTGTTAGTTACATTTGAATTTTGTTTTGCATGCTTGTAGTGTAATAGTCCTCATGAGTTTGGTGTTCTAGGCCTTAGACACCACCTTATTTGAGTTGATAGCATTTATTTATGCTTTTCTCACTCATTTTCAAGACTAATAATCTTTGCAACCTCTCTCCATTCTTGGCTTTTGTTTTGCTTTGAAAGTGGTTCAAACAACTTGTTTGTTTAAAGTATGAGATTGAGATGTTATACTTAATGGTTTAATCCCTTAGGAGGTTCATTACCAATGACATGATGTGTCTTTCATGCTTAAAACAACTCTTGGTTTGAGCCCTCTTTCCATTAGAGGACTTAAATTCACTCTTGGGACTCAATTGATTAAAGAATGGCTGGTAACTAAAATGAAGTAATTAAAATTGAGGCTAAAAATGATGAAAGATAATAATTTGGTCGTGTTCAATCGGACGTTAATTGAACACATGGAAGCTTGAACCATTTCATACCCATTAGTGATGAAATGATTCAAGGTTCTAAGATCATCACTTCCCTTGATCTTTCATGAAAGGAAGGTGGTATGAGTCTTGTTTTGTTGCATTTATTGAATTTGCACATTTCGGTTCACAAGCCATCATGCAATGAAATTGCTTGAGTTGGTGGTTTTTGGCTAAAGTTCACTTCTCCTTTGATTTGTTCATGAAAATGGGAGGCGAGTTGTGCAGACAACCTTGGAAAATACCCTATATATGCTCTATTTGTCCTCTGTTGCAGTAAGGGGAATTGGGTAACAGTGGTCGGCACGCCACTTTCCATGGCCTGCAGGCCGGCAGACCACCTTTGGTGGCTGGCCGGCCGGCCATCACTGGTGGCCGGCAACCCTCATCACTGGCTGGTTGGCTGGCCACTGATGCAAATTTCAGCAGCATGTTTGTAAGGCAGATAAGAGTTATTCTGGAAGTGGGCAACAGTGTATGTGTTCTATTGCGCAACAGAGGCTCTCTGGAAGCAAAATGATGGTCTTTTTGGGTGAAAACCGAGCATGTGCATGAACATCTCACGCATCCCGAGGCGGAGTAGTTACCTTAATATTTAGATTGTTTAGCTTACTTAATTTTTTTAATTGCACTTGTGTTGTAATTATTTAATTAGCTAGTTAACTAGTTATTCAATTCCTTTGTTATTTAGCTAGAATAGTTAATTCGTTCATTTGTTGTAAAAACTAGTTAAGTAGTTTAGCTAATTTCATTTGTTTTTGTAATAGTTAGCTTAATTAGCTTAGCTTTCATTAGTTAGTTAATTAGCTACTTAGTTTATTCGGACTCTCCTTTGTGAGAGCGCAATGATGTAATAATGTGTATGTCTTCCAACCCCACGTCTTTCTCCCTTTTATTTACTAGCTTATGATGGTTAGTTTAGGGACATCATGTTTTGTTTATCATACTTCATGTTTGCATCCATTTGTATTGCATGTACTGAGGCTCGGCTCATCATTCTAACTGCATTGTTAGTTTAAATACTTCTTTGAATATGTGCTTAGACCGCATGTTATCAAAATTGTTTCATATGCCATGTTAAGTAGCCGAGCCTATTGATTGCATATCGTATGTGTTGCATTAGTCATATTGCATAGTTAGGAATCATGCATTGTTCTAACTTGTTTCTCTTTTTTGGCTTGAAGTACTAGGTGAGCCTTTACTGGCTTTAGTATATCGCATGAGTGTGATTGTTTCCATGTCTAGCATGCTTGCCATGAGGCTAATTGCTTAAGTGTTATAACTATTTGAATATCTGTGGATGAAGGCTTGTTGCTTGAATTGGAATAATTTGAGTAGTGTTCATATGCGATTCCTTTTTCAAGTGATACATATTTCGAAACAATTTTCAAAAACAAACATGGCTCGGAATGTTCCAATTCTTGCAATTTAGTCTATACTTGTGTGTGCGCATCACATGGTAATGCTAGCCTAATAAATTGAAACAAGAGCATATAATGTACATAAGGTCCATATCATGATTAGTAGAGGCCGATCTTTGATCAGGCGAGCGGGGGTGGTCAAATGCATTTATGATCTTCCCTTCTCGTACCTAAGTTCCCGAGCCAAGACAATCTTGGTGATGACGGACACGTGACCTTTGGCATGAGTCATGGGTTTCCTAATTTTTCCCAAAATAAAAATATTTAGGTGGCGACTCTGTATCTGGGAAAGTAGTTTATTTTTGCCAATTTGATTCAAAATCGATTTTCTAAAAGATTTGCCGAATTTGGACTCTTTGGTGTTAATCAATTTCACATTCACTTGTGAGATTAGATTCAGAATCTGCGAGAGTCCAAACTGTAGGGCTATTTCGTCTTTCAAAAGGGAGCGCGGAAAAGTCGAGCTACAGTTTCTGGCGACTCTGCTGGGGAAATTAGAGAATTTGACTTGAAATTCATGATATGAAATTTTATTTACACTTATGTGTTTCTTTGAATTGGATTTGCGTTGGTGCGCCTAAGTCACTGTGTTTGTCGTTTGCTATTCCTGGACGGTTTGCCAGAGGCTTACCTAAAAGCTTGCCAAAAGGCTGACCGATCGCGGGCTCTGCCACAATGGGAACACAACCCTTGGATCTGGACTATCGCTATATCGTTTAATCCTCCTTTCACTTCTTGGTGTGAGGTGGAGAGGTATATTAGGTAGTCTTGCTAAGGTACCCTTTTGACCATTTGACCTAGTTGCATATCAAAAGCCGTAGAGACTGTTCCAAACTAGGATAAGATGCTCACCCGAATACAGGATTGCGTGAAATCGCTTTGTTTGCATAGTGAACCTTAGCTCCTGACAAAACTAGGACAAGGTAACCTTACATCCTCATAGAGGTGTTTTGGCTCTTACTTAACTAGTATATGCTTTGGAGTGAAACAGTATAGGAACGTGTGTATTAGTTGCAAGTTGGGTATCAGTTTTGGAGGCAGAATTTAGTATTGAGTGCAGTGCTATAGCTTTGATTACATTTGTGTGTTGTTAACATCTAAGCTGAGGTGCTGCACGATTTCTAATTACTGCTTTCTTTTTGCTAGGTAGTATAACACCATAGCTTTAGACAATTCGGATATCCCCCGAGTGCTCTGGACCCGTGTCAAAAGGCTTTACAGAGCCGAAGATCTTGTTAGGGGATAGCCAGTGTTTACTTCTCTTTCACTGGTTACTAGACGAAGGAGAGTAAGGCAGAGTTTACCTGTTCAATTTCTATAGCAGTCACCCCCCACTTCACTTGCATCTAGTCAGGCACAGTCTTCTGCATCTAGTCCAGTACGAGAACACTCGCCAATTCCAATGGCACAATATCCCCCAGTCAGTATGGAGGACCTAATCCATCATCTTCAGCAAACAATTGAAACCATGCAGCAAAACACTGCTCGTCAAGCCGAGGTCCCAACATGTCAAGCTGAGGTAATAAACAGGTTGCAACAACAACAGCCACAGCCGGCAGCTGCTTCTGCATCTCATGCACCTTTTACGGGTATCCTAGCACCCGGAGCCACTGCCCATGTTGAGAATCAGGGCAATCCGATAGAGCGAATCCCACCATAAGCCTCCAAAGCACTTGTGTATCATACCGAGGCTCCATTTAAGTTTGAGGTTGACCAGACTGTGCTTAAAGTCAACAAGTTGGAGAAGCTCCTCAAGAAAGCGTAGGGTGTTAACTCTATCCCTGACATAGAAAACGGGTATACCAACTTAGCAGTGACATTTCCAGATCGTTTCAAAATACCGCACATCGATCGGTTCGATGGCTCTGGAGACCCCATGGTTCACCTTCACTTGTTTTTAGACATTCTGCGGCCGATGGGCTTGACCAGACTGCGGAAACTATCACTCTTTGGCCAGACCATGTTAGGAATAACGGCTATATGGTATGCAAAGCTAGAGGATTCTATGAAGAAGAGTTGGGAAGAAATGGCTGAGGCCTTTGTTGCATAGTACTCGTACAACACGTAAATCGATGTCACAACCCATGATCTTGAGGCAACGCGCCAGGAGCCAAAGGAGGGCTTTTCAAAAATTGTGACAAGGTGGAGGGCCAAAGCTTCAATGATGACCACCCAGCCTTCTGAGAAAGATCAGATAAGAATGGTAGTCCGCAATTTGCACGGGAAGTTGTTGCAGAAAATGATCGTCCTACCACTGTTCACATTCACCGAGCTCCATGAGATGGGTGTGCAGATTGAAGACACCATAAAACAGGGGTTGATTACTGATGAGAAAGAGCAGGCTAAGAGGCCTTTTGTGCGCAGTTCCAATGCAACCACTAGTGGTAGCACAGCTGCGCGACCGTCTGATGTGAGTGTTGTCACCACCACAACTAAGACCGCCAATCCCTTCGCCAATACAGCACCACAAACTTCAAACAGCCCTGCCCGATCCCAGAGGATCTTTACCCCACTCTACATGCCTTTATCTCAAGCCATGAAGGTGTTGATCAAAAAAGGGCATCTCAAGCCATTAGAGCCTCGTCCACTACTCGATCCTCTCCCACCGAAACACAACCTAGCTAAGTATTGTGCATTTCACCAACAGCACGGTCACGACACCGACCAATGCTTCAGGCTGCGTCATGAGATTCAAGATCTCATCGACAACAAGGTGATTGCACCACCCCAAAAAGCAAATGTAATTACTAACCCTCTCCCGGCCCACAATCAAGTTTCCCCACCTCACAATCTAAACCTAATCCATACACTGGCCATCCCCTACAACCCCAGGGTATATATTACCCCTTCCCACCTACCCAGACTGATGATGTTCATTCCTGAAAGCACAAATTTGTACATGATGGACACTTCCCCACTACAACCTAAGCCTGTGGTGGTGACAATCGCAGAAAAAAGAAGGCTGGCCTTAGAGGAGAATACGAGTCTGTTGCCTGAGTGCTCTGAGGATTTGTCTGAGAGGGAGTATGATCCAAGCTGCTACATTGTGCCGATTGATCAAGTCAAGCCAGAAGTGGTATTGCCAACTGCAGTGGAGGTCAATGTGGTTAGGGAGGACCACCCAAGCTAAGGTTTGGATGATTTGGCGGAGCTAGAGGAGGGCTTAGACAACCTACAGTTCTTTTACGAACAAGACTAAGGAGATGTGCAGATTGACTGGTTCGATTTGAATGGGTCAGTGGACAACTCTGGGTGGTTGAGTGATGAACCCGACAAAGAGGAAGGAACTAAAACAAAACCGGAAGAAAAGGGAGCAAGAATTACTGCAGTGGTCGGAATGGTCGATGAAAAGGGAAAACATGCAGAGAACACCGGCGTGAAAATTTTAGCTTAAGAACTAGGCACTGTGAGTATTGTGGACACAGAACAAGAAGCTGCACTGAAGCAGTTTGCACAAGAGAGAATTAAAGATAACCAGAAAGCTGTAATGGCCCAACACCCTGCGAGGGATGCTTATGATGTAAGAGTGATCCAAACGGAGCCGGATAACTATTTGTCGACAACCGAAGTGGTATGGTGGGAGGATGACGATTTACTTCTAGCTCACATTGATAAGGACTGGGGTGAGTGCCTTCCAGACAACATGTGGTACATTGAAGAGATTGATTATATGACGAGAAGTGGGCGGCATTTCAAGCCACCGCACTTAGACCAAGCTGAGGCTTCTGGGAAAGATAGATAGGTTGAAAAACAAAAAGCGAAGCAGTGGGAAGAAGAGGTAGCTTTGAAGCAACTAAAGAAAATCCAAGCCAACATTTCGATCTGGGGTCTTCTTTTGGCCTCCCGAGAGCATCGACAAGCTGTATTATCAACAATGGACAAAGCCAAACTGTCCATTGACACTACCCCTAAATAGCTTATGGGATTGGTGTTCCTAAGGGGTGCCGGCCCAACCCTAACCTTTTCTGATAAAGAACTGCCGCCAAAAGGCTCAGCTCACAACAAATCCATGTACATATCTGTTGAGTACAGAGAAAAGTGGGTGACAGTGATTTTGGTCGACACCAGTTCGGCTATCAATGTGTGTCCTTCCCGCACAACTTATGCCATTGGTCTTAAACCAGCATACTTTATGCCCACAACCCAAGTGATTCAGGCAAATGATAATACCAGCAGAGAAGTTATGGGCACGGTACAAATCAGAGTTCAAGTGGGCGTGGCTGAATAGGATGTCGAGTTCCATGTCCTGGATGTGTCGGCCACCTTCAATTTACTATTAGGAAGACCCTGGTTGCATCTGGTGAAAGCAGTCTCCTTTACCCTCCACCAAATGCTGAAATACCCTCATGGGAAAGGAGTAGTGATTGTTTTCGGGAATTCGTCTATCCATCCCCCGCTAGAGGTAATTACGCCAGTGTTGGAGATCGTTCATGGCGAGGAGTATGTTTTCCTCTCAGGGTTTACACTAGTTGAGGCTCAAATAGTGAAAACCATCTTGGTCATTGATGAGGGCATGTATGTCAGTGCCCAATCAATCTATGTAATGAACAAACTACAACATGTGCCAGGAATGGGACTTGGAAGAAGTGGCTGAAAAGGTGTTACATCATTGGACGATGTGCTGCATAATCCGCATGGCTTTGGTCTGGGATATGTACCCACCAAAGAGGATTGGGTCAGGAAAAGAGAAGCTATGGCAGGCAGAGGCAGAGCCAAGCAGGCTGGAAAACACTATGAGCTCATTTACAGGCCAATCTAGGGAACGCTGAATGGTTGCTTTGCTCGGAAGGGTGAAGACTTCCCCTTTTGCGGCTTTCCCGAGCCCTGGACGAATTCTACAAAGCAGCGTGTTCCTGGCTTCGAAATCTTCTTTGACCTGCAGTTGCAAGATAGTGATGCCGAGGAAAAGGCTGAACCAAGTACTGAAGTTGAGCAGAGCATGGAAAGTGACTTAGACAATAGCGAGCGTGGAGTAAGGGTAGCACTGGCATGTCTCCTTACAGATCCTCCATCCGACTCAGAGAGCTTAGGGAATAACCTTACCATCTCCACGATTGGGGACCAACCGGGTGTGAATCCATCTAGTAGCAATTTGGATGCATCTGAAGCACCATCCTTGTCTGGTAGCTAGAGGAGGGCTACCTGTCCAGTTCAGAGTCGGGTGATGAGCCAGAATTTGATTCAATAGAGTCTATGGAGTCAAAATCAGATTCCGGTTCTTTTGAGTCTGAGTATGGTATTCCTGGGGTAATAACCCGGATGCCAAGGTCTTGTCCAGGTCCTCTTTTTCTTTTGCTTTTGAGTTGGTTGTAACCAAAGAGCTGGACCTTATGAATAAGAATGTTGCTGATTCTGAGTATTTCTTTGTGTCGTTTGTTTATTGCATTGAGCAAGATTTTCAGAATTTTAATGAAAACGAAGAGGAAGGAATTCCTCTAGTTTTGAAAAACTTTATTAATCGAGAGGAGGAGAGGTTTGCAAAACCCTGTGCAGATGAAATCATTGCTATTAATGTGGTTACTGAGAAACATCCGCGTCTGGTTCAGATCGAGTCCACATTGTCTTCGGAGGAGCGCGAGCACTTAGTCGCTTTATTAAAAGATTTCAAAAATGTTTTCACATGGTCTTACGAAGACATGCCTGGAATCGATCTTGAGATTGTACAGCATCGGATCCCTCTTGACCCCGAGGCCTGACCCAGTGAGCAGAAGTTGCACAGAATCCGTTCGGATTGGGCGTTGAAGATCAAAGAAGAGGTCACCAAGCAGATCAAAGCAGGTTTCTTGTTAGTATCTGAATATCCGACTTGGTTGGCTAACATCGTCCCAGTGCCGAAAAGGAATGGTAGAATCCGGGTGTGTGTGGACTTCCTAGATTTAAATAGAGCCAGATCGAAGGACGACTTTTCCCTGTCAGACATTGATGAATTGGTGGACTTCACTACAGGCCATGCTTTGCTGTCCTTCATGGACAGATTTTCCAGCTATAACCAGATTTTGATGGCGCCTGAGGACAAAGAGAAAATTACATTTACTATGCCGTGGGGTGCCTACTGCTATTGGGTTATGTCGTTTGGGCTGAAGAATGCCGGGGCTACCTATCAATGGGTTGCAACCACCATTCTACATGACATGATCCATAAAGAGGTTGAGGTGTACGTAGACGACATGATTGTCAAGTCCAAGGAAAGAGAGGGCCACTACACCGCCTTGAAGAAATTCTTTCAGTGGATCAGAGAATACAAATTGAGGTTGAATCCACAAAAGCGTACTTTCAGTGTAACAGCAGGGAAAATGCTAGGCTTCTTGATCACACAGAGAGGCATCGAGATAGATCCTTCCTAAATCAAGGCCATCCTAGAAATGCCACCACCAAGGACTGAAAAGGAGGTGCGAGGCTTTCTGGGTAAAGTGCAATTCATAAGACGGTTTATTTCTAAATTAACCTTGAATTGTGAACCACTATTTGGTCTCCTGAAGAAAGGAAAGAAATTTCGATGGGATGATTGTAGACACCCCATTTTTGACCGTCCTCAAGACTTGGACATCATTGTTTGAACACTCGATGATCATCCACGCTCGTGTTCGTTTTGAGTTCCCGGAGGTCTCGGTTGCGTGCCTTGCCTCAAGATCTCTCAACTTGTTTGTTTTGTGCTTGGTTATGGACCAAGGACTTGTGGTTTTGCTTATGAGGGAAGAGGGTGGCTTGTTGACCATCCCCTCAACCCATCGGCCAAGGCATGATGCCATTAGCCATGTTTTCTTGCCATCGGCCATAAGTGTTGGCCGATCGACACTCTGTTTGGTCGATCGGCACTATTTTTGGTTGATCGACCATATTTTTGAGCCCAGACCTTTCCATCTGCTTTTTGCAGATATTTTGTGCCAGCTGTGACAGCTGGTATGCACATTTCTGATCCTCCATACACGTGTATGGAGGGATTTGTTTCAAGACTCAAGCTTGTTGAACAAGCTTGAGAATTGAAGTTCTATAAGAAGGGAGCCTCCCCTCCCTTTCCAGAGGTTCAAAAAAGTGGATATACAAGTTCTATATCTATCTCTCTATATTTTACCTATCTCTCTTCTTTTGCTCTTGTTTGTGCCCAAAAGTGTAGATTCTTCACACTATTGCACACAAACACCTAGTAGAACACCATCCTTGGGTTGCTGAGGCCCTTAGGAGTTGGTTTCAGAGTTCTTGGAGTGGTTTAAGCTCAGAAAAGGTGCTAGAGTTTTGTTCTTGAAGGTGTTCTTCAAGGGTGAGTAAACTATCTTTTAATCCCCCATTTTGGCTTAAGCTTTTAGACCTACTTGCATATTTTTTTAAGCTTAACTCTAAACTACAAAAAGTTCTGATTTTGTATGCTTAAGATGATTGTTTAAGGTCACTTTTGTATTGAGAGTTGGCTACCCCCTCTTAGGCCTTGTTTGGCTTTGTTTTGTGCCTTTCTTTTTGAGCTTTGGAGCCATCTTGTTTTGACCTTCTCACCACTGAAATCCAGAGGATTTTCAGTGGTGGAGAGGTGGTTTTGAAGTCTTGAATAGGAGAGGGACACCCCCATCTCCTTGCGTCTCATTTGCTAGTATAAATGGCTCATATTGGTAGCATGTTTGCTTAGCATGTTTTGGCTCCATTTCAGCAAGTATTTGATGTTATTTTGCCATGCTTTACCTCTATTTTAAGTTGGTTTCATAGCCTCTTACTTGCATCGTGCACTTGTAGTGTAATTCTCTCATTTGCCTTAACATGCATCATGCATTTAGACTATCTGTAGACGTCCCCGAACGCCCCGGGAGGAGTGAGTCCCATTCTGTTCATTTTGGGCTCACTATAGTTCGGACTCAAATTGTCACGGTTCTCAATCTGAACCAAAGAGTCCAAATCCGGCAAATCGTTTTGAGAAAACAGATTTTTGAAAGAAGTACCAAACATGGACTGCTTTGCCAGATACAGAGTCGCTACCTAAATATTTTATTTTGGGAAATTTAGGAAACCCTGACTCGTGCCTAAGGCCACGTGTCCATCATAACCAAAGTTGCCTCGGCTCGGGAACTTGGGTACGATTGGGGAAGGTCACTTCGTGAGCACCCCCGCTCGCCCGATCAAAGATCGGCCTCTACTAACCATGATATCTAGTTTTGAAAACGTTATGCGTTCTTATTCCGGTTATTAGCCTAGATTTACTATGTGATGCGCACAACATACAAGTATAGACTGGGTCGCCTGAATTGGAACAAAACATTTCCTGTTTATTTTTGAAAGTGGTTTGCTACTCGCAAGTAGGCTTAAAATGCAGATGTTGCCACCCTCAGGTGGGCTTAGAAAACATGGTTTTGCCACTATCTAGTGGGCTTAAAACTGACAGTGAATGTATTACTCCAATTCAGATAATCTAACCTTCACCCACAGGCATTCATGCAGGTATATCACATAAGCATATAGCCTCATGGTAAGCATGCTATCATGGCAGTCACTCACACGCATGCAAGGATGTTAAAGCATAAAACTTACCGAGTACTCCAAGCCAAAGCAGAAGCTAATTAGAAATCCATGCATGATCCTAACTATACAGAAATGCCTAATGCAACACATGCAAAATGAAACTAAGATAGGCCCGGCTATTCTAAAGATGGCATATGAGATGCTTCAGATAACATGTATTCAACTTGGAATTGAAATACAATGTAGTTAGTATGATGCGCCGAGCCCGGTGCATGCAAAACAGATGAAGGAATGCAAATATGCTATCATACTGTATGCTAATTAAAACATGCCCTAATCTAACCATCATAAATTGGTAAATAAAAGGGAGAAAGACATGGGGTTGGAAGACATACATCAGTTGCTAAGAGGCCAAATCATGGCCAATGCAAGTGCTCTAATGCATAGCCCTAATCATGAAGGAATGAAGCATGCATAGGGGGAAGATGACCCCAAACAGAGAAGAGACCTTAAACAAACTCAAAGAGGAGGCCAAAACAAGACTTTTTCCAGTTTATATCAAGCCTCGAAAATATTCACAAGTAGGGCTAAAACATGACACAAAAAATAACCCTAAAAGAGAGATAGAGGGCAAGGGGCAGAAGATGGCCTCAAACAGCATAGAGCCCTTCAACAAAGTTGAAGAGGGGCTCAAAATAAGACACTTTACGGTTTGGCTCGAAGCCCAAAAATGCTCACCAATAAAACTATTATATTATGCAAGATAAGCCCTAAAAGAGAGATAAAGCACAAAGGGGGAGTAGAAGACCTCAAACAGAAAAAAGTTCTTCATCAAACATGAAGATAAGCTCAAAATAAGACTATTTTCAGTTCAGGTTGAAGCCCAAAAATGCTTGCAAATAAGGCTAATCAATCATGCAAAATAGGGCAAGAAAATGGGAAATAAGGACTCACCCTTGAAGAGCAGATTTCCAGCAGCTTTTGGTCCAAGATTCTGAGCTTTCAACCTCTGCAAATGGCCTCCAAGTTGTTGGAATGGAGTGTGGAGGTGGTAGGCTATGAGTTGGTGTGTAAATGGTGCAAGGTCAAGGGTGTTTTGAAGCTTGGATGAGAGAGATATGGAGGATTGTATACCAATGCCCCAGCTGATTTTCTAACCCTTAGAAATGAAGCTCAAGTCTTGGCTTTATAGAGGAGAGAAGCCAAGAAAAGGGGAGGGGGGGAAAAACCAATTCAAATGGCCCTCCAAAAGGACAGACCCTCGGACAGAAGGTCTGGTGCAAAACAGCTAGCATAGCTGGAATGCACCAGGAGGGACAAAAATGGCCGGCCAGGTGCAAAAGGGCCAGGTGGCCGGCCGGCCACTTCCCCTGGTCGGACCGACCAGTGGTCAAAGGGGTGAACAGGAATTGCTGGTCGGCCACCCCAAAAAGGTGCCCTCCCAGATGAGTGCAACACAGCTGTATGGTCAAAACCCAGAAAATGTGAACCAGGAGAGAGAAAAACCAGCTTTTTAGAGGGGTTCAAAAGGGTCAAGAACAATTGCTGGTCGGCCTACCCATATTGGTGGCCTCCCAAGTGTGTACAACACAATGATGTGGTGGAAAATCAAAAAAAGTGGCCCGGGAGTGGGAAAAACCAACTTCCTAGTGAAGAAAACGGGCGATGAAGAGCGATGAAGAAATAAAACTGATTTTTCAGAAAAATTGCTGGTCTCCCACCCTCCTACAACCTTTCTAACAATGAAAATAAGGTCCCTGGCAAAAATGGACCAAGACGGATGCAAAATGAAGGTTCGGGGGCTGAAACACGCAGTTCGGGGCCCCGAAAACGGGCTGTTAGGCACCGGAAGTGGTGTTCGACCACGGAGTTGGTCTCTCGGGCCACAGTGTCCCTCAAAAGGGAGGAAACAAGGTGTGTGCCAAAAACCGGAGCAAACGGAGGTAGTTAAGCCGTCCCGAACCGAGGCACACGGCCGACGGCTCCGAAAACCGGAAACCGGGCTCCAAACAGGAAAAATGGCCTACGACCATGAAACGTAGCCTACGGCCACTGAGAGATGATCTACGAGACCTCTCCCTCCCCTCGGGAAGAGAAAACAAAGAAAATAGGGCCTGGTTCGCAAACCGAGGCAAAGCACAAAAGAGTCCAGAAGTCCGGAGGCAAGGCTCGCAGCCGTGACTCCGCAACCTCAGAACGAGCACAATATGCAACATCACCAAGCGCTCAATCGGTGACGTCTGAGTCTTAAGGTCGGTAAAAAATGGGGTATCTACAGTTGCCCCTCTTTGACAGAACTCGGAAGTCAAGGAGTGACGGGAGTGAATGTCAAAGCCCAAAGATTACCCATTTTTGACAAGGCCGAAGACTTAGACAAACAGGCGAGACGAACAGAAAGATGTGCCCGCAGGCAGGGGGCAAAATGCAAAGCGATATGCGCAAAGCCGGATGTAACTCAATGATCATGTGAAGCAATAAGCTGTAATGAAGCAAATATTCACAATAGATGCAACAGTTTTAAGCAAGAATGCAAAGTAAAACTACATTTCATGCAGTTAAAATGCGAAGAATTATTCGATTCTCGCCACGTCTCACACGGAGAAGATACAATACCTGCGCGGTTCATCTGGTCACACCAGCCTCAAATGAACCGTACATACAATATCGTGCCTGCAAAAGAAAGAAGCTCAACAAGTACAACATAGTTAGCAACATATGTTCAGAGTGATATCGAATGCAGACAAACACGGTGTCGATGGGTGAGTGCCTCGCAATGCGAGAGGAAACGCACGTGACAACGCAAGTTTAAGCATGGGGGTATGACAATACCCATGAAACGTGCACAACAGTGCAAGTGGTGTGCATGAGAATGCAGGTGATGTGCACAACAATGTAGAACAAGTGTAAACTCGAATGCATGTTTGTCCCAAAATGACGAGCAAAGAAATGCAGGTTTTTTTGACGAGGGCGGCTTGATCGCGACCTCCAGTTTACCTCCCGGAGGGGTCATGATGTATTTAAAAAGGATACATCTTGATTTTGATGAGTAACTGTAACAACGCCCGCGAGGGGGCCTCGCTACAGTTCGGACTCGATTTTTGTTGCGGTTCCAAATCTCGAACCAAAGAGTCCAAATCCGGCAAATCGTTTTGAGAAAAACAGATTTTTTGAAAGAAGTGCCAAACATGGACTGCTTTGCCAGATAACAGAGTCGCCACCTAAATATTTTAAAATGGGAAATTTAGGAAACCCTGACTCGGTGCCAAAAGGCCACGTGTCCGTCATCACCAAAGTTGGCTCGGGAACTTGGGTACGATTAGGGAAGGTCACATCGTGAGCACCCCCTCTCGCCCGGTCAAAGACCGGCCTCTACTAACCATGATATCTGTTTTTGAAAACATTGTATGTTCTTATTCCGGTTATTAGCCTAGGTTACTATGTGATGCTCGCAGCAAACAAGTATAGACTGGGCCGTCTGAATTGGAACCAAAACACTTCGTGTTTGTTTGTTTGAAAATGGTTTGATGGTGCTACTCGCAAGTAGGCTAAAATGCGGATTTGCCACCCTCAGGTGGGCTTAGAAAACATGATTTTGCCACTATCTAGTGGGCTTAAAACAAACAGTCAATGCATTGTCCCAATTCAAATAACTCAACCTCCACCCACAGGCATTCAAGGCAGTTATATCACATAAGCACATAGCCTCATGGCAAGCATGCTATCATGGCAACACTCACACGCATGCAAGAATGCTAAAGCATAAAACTCACCGAGTACTCCAAGCCAAAACAAAAACTCATTAGAAATCATGCATGATCCTAAAATATACAGACTTGCCTAATGCAACACATGCAAGATGCAACTAAGATGGCAGGCTCGGCTATTCTAAACATGGCATATGAAATGCTACAACTAACATGTATTCATCTTGTAATTGAAATACAATGCGGTTTGTATGATGCGCCGAGCCTGGTGCATGCAAAACAGATGAATGAATGCAAACATGCTATCATACTATATGCTAATTGAAATATGCCCTATATCTAACCATCCAAAGCGGATAAATAAAAGGGAGAAAGAAATGGGGGTTGGAAGACATACATCACACTCACACACCCTTATTACATTATTGCCCTCGCGCAGAGGGTCCGAAAGAATAATATACAGTCCCGAATGAAAGAATAATACAGTCTAAAATATTACAGTCCCAAATAATATACAAAATTCTAATTAATTAACAAATTAATTACAAAAGAAGTAAAACTGGCATGCAAGCCAGGGACTGCCTCGCTTCTGATGGATGATGTATGCCGGGCTGCCTCGGGCGGAAATCCACTGGGATGCCCCAATTAGCCTCTGTTTGCAGTATTTCTCGAAATGCGCGCCGGACTCCGAAAAGTTGCTGTTCCTGGATTTTGCTGCAACAGAGAGCAGGAAAAGGGCATAGCAGTGTATTTGACAAATATATGCATGCCTCGATCCTCGTGCCACCAATCACGCATATCGATGCATGATGGCCGAGGAACCGAATTGCACAACTCAATATGGGATGAATGCATATGGATGCTACAACAAAAACCTAACTCCATCATGGGCAATCCGGAGTGTCGGCGACTTGGGAATTGAGACCCGTTCCGTCACTCGGAGTACGGAACGCGCCTCGTTTCCCGTGCAATATGCATGATATGCGTGAAATGCAACTAACATACAATCCTAGCATACGCAATGCTATGAAAATGAGATGAAAATAAGATGCCTCGAAAAGCGTGCACGCGGGCACGCAAACCGAGGCGATGGCATGACATGCAAATCGGATAAAACAAAGGTGCCTCAGAATGCGCGCCCACAGACACGCAAACCGAGGCGATGCAAATGAGAGAATCGGATAAAACCGAAGTGCCTCGAAATGCGTGCCCGCAGACACGCGAACCGAGGCGACGATGAAATGATAAAATCGGATAAAACCGAAGTGCCTCGAAATGCGCGCCCACAGGCACGCAAACCGAAGCGACGATATGCGATGCATGATCGGATAAAACAGAGGTGCCTCGAAATGCGCGCCCACAGGCACGCAAACCGAGGCAGAGGCATACGCAATGCCAAGCGGATAAAACAGAGTGCCTCGAAATGCGTGCACACGGGCACGCAAACCGAGGCGATGATATGCGATGCATGATCGGATAAAAAACGAAGTGCCTCGAAGTGCGCGCCCATAGGCACGCAAATCGAGGCAATGGTGAAATGAGAAAATCGGATAAAACCAAAGTGCCTCGAAATGCGCGCCCACAGGCACGCAAACCGAGGCAATGATATGCGATGCAAAATCGGATAAAACCGAAGTGCCTCGAAATGCGCGCCCACAGGCACGCAAACCGAGGCAATGATAAAATGAGACGAAATGGCATACGGAATGCAATGATGGGCTTACACCAACATGGGAGAGCCTCAGCTCACTCACATAGGAGGCCGTCGGATAAAAACAAAGTGCCTCGAAATGCGTGCACACGGGCAGACAAACCGAGGCGATGGCATACAAGCATGAAAATGCAAATTGGGCTTACGCCAACATGAGAGGGCCTCAGCTCACTCACATAGGCTGCCGGAATGATAAAAATGAGGTGCCTCGAAGTGCGTGCACATTGGCACGCAAACCGAGGCAATGCAAAAATGATACAAATGGCATGGGAAATGATATGCAAGCATGGCAATGGAATTTCAGCACCCAAATAAAGGGGAAAACAGCCCCGAAACAATTCGAAATGACACTCGAAGCATGCATTCATCCCGAAAATGCGAAATTAAGCCCCGAAATGGCCTATAGCCATGCTATACATGCAAAATATGATTATGGCAGCAAGAACAGTAGCAAGACAGTCCCAAAAATGGCATTTTTTCAGTAGTAAACATGGCCTAAATGCAAGCATAGATAGATCAAACAAAGCATGCAAAGTTAGTGGTCAAAAGAGGGGTATTGAGACAAGTGATATATGAAAACCCCAAATGGACAAACTTCCTTCTACAACATTGAAGATTAGCTAAAAATAAGCATATATGCAGAAGATGACATCCTCAAAATCAGAACACAAACATGCTAAAAGATCCATGAAAAAATAGGCTCCAAATATGCTATAACAAGAGACATGCAATGCACACACCAAATGACAAAACTTTCTTCATGGAATATGTAAAGGGGGTCAAAATAAGACCAAAGTCAGTAGGGGTCGAAGCCCCAAAAACAAATAGAGATAGGTCAAAATTGCGTGCAAAAAAGTGGCACACTTGATGAATATTGAAGGAGGTGGTATATACAAGCACCAAATGAAATTGAGCCTCTCTACAATGTTGTAGAGGGGCTCAAAACAAGCAAGAAAGCAGTAGGGGTTGGACCCCTAAAAACCAACACAAATAGGTCAATTTTAGCATGCAAAAATGTGACAAACTTGGTGAATATTGAAGGAACTAGTATATAGGAATACCAAATGAAGTTGAGCCCTTCTACAATGTTGTAGAGGGGCTCAAAATGAGCACAAAAGCAGTAGGGGTCGGAGCCTCAATTCTCAACCAATTAGAGTATAGAAATGAATCAAGAAAAAGCCCTAAAAGTTGGTTTTGAAGACTTACCTTTGAAGACTTGTCTTTCTTTGATTCTTGGCCTTGATTTGTAGCTTCTCAACCTCTGAAATTCACTTCCTAGCTGCTGGAGTGGTGGTAGGGATGGTGAGGCTAGGTGTTGATGAAGGAATGGCCTTGACACTTGGAGCTTTTTTGAAGTTTTAAGCTAAGGAAATGGAGGAATTTGAAGATGTGTTCTTGAAGACAAATTTTCCAACCTTGAAGAAGGAGAGGGAGGGCCCTTCAAATAGGCAAGAAATGGGGTGTAAAAGGGGAGGGAAAGCACCCAATCTTTCCCTCGCGAAATATCCCCCGGATGCCCCGGGATATGCTGAAAGATATCCGGACAGCTGGGACAGGCTGGAAAGCAGGAAGCTGGCCGGCCAGGTAAATTTGTGGGAGGTGGCCGGCCGGCCACCCCACCTGGTCGGCCAGCCACTCACCATGGCCGGCCGGCCACCCCAAGAAAATGAACAGGAGATTTTCTGGCCGACCAGTATAGAAAGGTGTCCTCCCAAGTGTGTAGAATAAGGCCCCATGGTTGAAATCTGGCAACTCTGAAGCAGGAGCCACAACATAGAGCTTGAAGGAGAGGCCCAAAAATGAAGTCAACAATTGCTGGCCGACCACCATACCAAAGTGTCCTCCAAGATGTGTAGAACAAGGATCCAAGGTTTGAATTTGGCAACATTGAACCAAGAGTCACAACATAGAGCTTGAAGGAGAGGCCCAAAAATGAAACCATGAATTTCTGGCCGACCACCAACCCTTAGGGTCCTCCTGGATGCCCTCATCACAGATATGTAGCTTTGGTTGGAAGAAAATACCCCTAGGGTGTTCAACATTGGCCCGGAAGTGAGCAAAACGGGCTCCGGAGGAGCGAAACTGGTTATCTGGGATAATTGCTGGCTTCTCACCCCCCAGTGATCTTCCTGATGTTGAAACAGAGGTACCTGCCAAGTTTGAACAAAAACAAATGAGAAATGAATGTTCGGGGCCAAAACCGAGCAAATCGGGATCCCGAAAATGAGCTGCGGGTGCCGGAAGTGGTGTTCAGCAGCGAAGTGGGCATCTGCGACCCCAGTGTCCTCTGGAATGACGAAATAGAGGTACCTGCCAAAAACCGGAGAAAATGGATGCGAAATGAATGCTCGGGACCAAAACCGCGCAGTTTAGGGTCCCGAAAACCGGCTACAGGTACCGGAAGTGGCATACGACCACGAAGTGGGCATCAGGGGCCCCAGGGTTCCTCGGAATATTAAAACAGAGGTCTCCGCCAAAAACCGGAGAAGGCTGATGCAAAATGAATGCTCGGGGCCCAAATCACGCAGTTCGGGGTCCCGAAAATGGGTCGCCGGGCACCGGGAGTGGTGTTCGGCTGCAAAGTGGGCATCAGGGGCCCCAGTGTTCCTCGGAACATTAAAACAGAGGTCTCCGCCAAAAACCGGAGAGAGCGGAGATGGTTGGGCGGTCCCGAGCCGAGGCACACGGCCTAACGGCCCCGAAAACCGGAAACCGGGCTCCGAAATGGGCAAAATGGCCTACGGCCACGAAAAGTAGCTCACGGCCACCGGGAGATAATCTGCGGGACCACTCCCTTCCCTTAGGAAAGAAAACAGAGAAAACCGAGCCTGGTTCGCAAACCGAGACAAGGTAGAGAAGATGGTTCGGAGGTCCGGAGGCAGGGCGCGCGGCCGCGACTCTGAGACTTCTGAACGAGCACAGTATGCAACATCACCGAGCGCTCAACCGGTGACGTCTGAGTCTTAAGGTCGGTCAAAAATGGGGTGTCTACAGTAACGATGAAGCACGCATCGAAAGTTGGAGTTGAAGTTCCCGCGGATAGATTTCGTGATGAAAAGTGCACTTTCTTTGTACTTTCTCGGGTACCAGGGGCTCCAATCATCACCAAAATTTGCAGAGACCTTGGAGACCACCTTGGGAATGCTGCCGGCCATGTTTGATCCAAAGGGGAGGCCACCGACCAAGTTTGAGGGAGAGGGGTGGTCGGCCTGCCAGCAAAGGTGGCCGGCCGACCACCTAGCCCAAATCCGGGGCAGTTTGGTCCTTTTGCTCTCATTACTTTAAATCCACTCGGCCAAACACCTTTTCCTCACAACTCTAACTCTGAAATCAGTCCCTCTACCTTCCTAGAGCATTTTCCCTCTCAGATCTGCGATCCATACGCGTTTTCCAACGCCCCACGCAAGGTTGTTTTGCGAAATCTTTCGGTTTTCAACACTTTGAACCGATTAAATTTTGATTTCGGTGCTTCTTTTCTCATTTTCGCCACTTGAGGTGAGTTTGTCTCAACATTTGGAAGATTTTCTCAGGAGTTGACTTTTGTTGACTTTTTCATTTCCCGAGAGTTGACTTTTGTTAACTTTTTCCAATTTTGGCTCATTTTGCTCATTTTTGCTACTTTTTGCAGATTTTTCGAAATGGCCAGTCACTTTCCTCAGGGTGGAGGTCCTCCAGGTGCCGGAGAGGATCCAGATATTATGGCTCTGCCTCCGAGGGTTCGACTATTTATTCCTGAGAGGTACGACCCTCCGACACATGTTCTCCCTCAGGCAGTTTTTTTATCATTTTACTGATTTCGATGATCGAGCACCGGCGGATCTTTTACTGCGGGAGCCGGAGTCCCACCTCTCCCATCAGGCACGAGAGGTATTTACTTCAGTTTTACATTGTCTGCAATGTATTCTGCATTTTCCGTGCATTTCGTGCTTTCGCTATGTTTGTCTGCCCACTCAAGCACACAGCTTGTTTTGAATGTTTAGTCTATAACACCGTATTCCGTTTGCATCTTGAACACACAGTTCAAACACTCTGACTTTCTGAACACGCAGCCCGTATATTGATTGTAAACACATAGCACACACTTGTTGAGAATTGAACACACAGCCCAAACTTTGAGATGAACACACAGCCCACTGATTTTGAAATCTGAACACACAGCTCAAATACTTGACGTTGACGTTGAACACATAGCTCGAACTTTGATGATGAACACACAGCCCATTTTTCTGATTGTGAGCACACAACACACATTCATTGAGAGTTGAACATGCAGCCCAAACTTTGAGATGAACACACGGCCCATACTTTGAAATCTGAACACACAGCTCAAATACTTGATGTTGAACACACAGCTCGAACTTTGAGATGAACACACAGCCCACACTGATTGAGAGTTGAACACGCAGCCCAAACACTTGATGTCGAACACACAGCTCGTTGTTGAGGTGAACACACAACACACGCTGATTGAGGGTTGAACACGCAGCCTAAACACTTGATGTCGAACACACAGCTCGTTGTTGAGGTGAACACACAGCACACACTGATTGAGGGTTGAACACGCAGCCCAAACACTTGATGTCGAACGCACAGCTCGTTGTTGAGGTGAACACACAGCACACATTGATTGAGGGTTGAACACGCAGCCCAAACACTTGATGTCGAACGAACAGCTCGTTGTTGAGGTGAACACACAGCACACACTGATTGAGGGTTGAACACGCAGCCCAAACACTTGATTTCGAACGAACAGCTCGTTGTTGAGGTGAACACACAGCACACACTGATTGAGGGTTGAACACGCAGCCCAAACACTTGATGTCGAATGCACAGCTCGTTGTTGAGGTGAACACACAGCACACACTGATTGAGGGTTGAACACGCAGCCCAAACACTTGATGTCGAACGCACAGCTCGTTGTTAAGGTGAACACATAGCACACATTGATTGAGGGTTGAACACGCAGCCTAAACACTTGAATTCTGAACACACAACTCATACATTTCATTTGCACGCAGCTTATTCATTTCATTTGCACGCAGCTTATTTATTTCATTCTGAAACTGAATACATGTGTTCATCCTGAATGCAGGTGACTTCTCGTGCTGCGCGAGGATATGGCTCCATTATGGCGAGAGAGTGGTATGCAGAGCTCCCGGAGGCTGTCCGGGATTTGGTTGACGTGGCAGGGTTTGGGCCCTTTTGCACTGGGATATCTCGTTGTCCTGCCAGTAGGACGCTGATGGGTGCCTTGGTAGAGAGATGGTGGGACACCACCAACTCCTTCCATTTCTCTGCTACCGGGGACATGACTATGACCCCGTTTGACTTCGCTGTATTGACATGCCTTGATGTGGGAGGCTGGGCAATCCCATATGACGAGGACATGGGCCAGTGGGAGGCTGCCTGGATCTACTTACTGGGAGCTCGCCCACCAGTTGACAGATCTTCGGGCAGAGTCCGATATACCTGGTTCTCTTCACATTTCAGGAGGGTGGAGATGGAGCCTGAGACTCCTAAGGAGGTAGCACAGTACACCCGCGGATTTCTGATGTTCCTCTTCGGGACCACTCTATTCGCCGATAGGGGGAACACTGTCGGGCTCTATCTATTGAGTGCTCTAGTGGACCTATCAAAGGTCAGCCGATATGATTGGGGTGGCGCCAGCCTGGCTACCCTCTATTGCTATATGAGCGCGACCTCCCGCGGACGGGGGAACATAGTCGGCGGCTATTGGAGGACCTGGGAGGTACTTTCTGCCCTCTTGATTTACATTTCTGCTTCTCATTATTTGTACATTGCACACACGTCGCACTTTACACTCTGTATCTTGCCCTTTGCACTCAGCATTTTGTATTTACATTCTGCACTCAGCATTATGTATTCTGATGGCTACTGCTTTGTTTTCCACAGCTATGGATCTACGCGTACTTCCCGACGCTAGCCCCAGAGCTGGAGGTGGAGTTGCCCCTCATGACCCCTTACTCACTTGTATTCGAGGGCCAGTACCAGCCGAGACCTCGGGAGTCTCTCCTCTACCTACGGCAGTACTTTGATACAGTGCGGTGTAGACAACCCATTTTTGACCACCCACAAGACTTGGGCACTACTGATGGTTTACTTAGTGGAGAAAGGTGTGCAGGGCGCAGGTTCAGTTTTTTCGGCAAGGAGAGAGGCGAATCTCAACTTCACACCCCATTTTGAACCAAAATTATTTTTGGATGGTTTTGGGACCTTAAAACCCTCTTTTTCAAAACATTTTTGAAATAAAGTTCCCACGATGTTCCGACGCTCATATTTCGGTAAATGGTGCGCTTTTCGATAAACCGAGCAAGGACAAAGTGGGGATGAATGAAAGAGAGATGAAATCTTTGAAAAAATCTTTCAAAACACCTTACTTCGGGGTTTGAAGTTGAAGAGAAGAGGAGAAGAGGGGAGAAAACAAGTTGGAGAAGAGGTTCGACATGAATCTGGGTAGAAGAGAGTCGAGCAGTCCTCGCTAAATCAAGCTCATCTATCTATACACTTGGAGTTAAGCTATGATGCCATAACCATTGGAAAGAAGACTTCCGGGGCTTCATTTTGCACTCAAGAATCTCTCAAAACCAAGTCCGGGTGGGGGAGGTATGATTGGTTGAAGTTGGGCATCATCCCGGTTGGATCGAGTCTGCGCGGCTTCACCAAAAAGGACATAACTTTTTCCACAGAAGGAATTTTAATGCAAGGTTTGCGCCGTTGGAAAGCTAACTTCTGGGGCTTAAATCTGGACATCCACCGGCACTTTTTGACCTCATCAGCCACCCATCGGCACTCTATTTAGCCGACCGGCCAGTACAAATTGCAGGTCGGCAATTTATTGTGCCGACGGGAAATTTATTTGGCCGATGACCTCTTTTCATGGCCAATTTGACCCTTTTGACTCTTGCAGGCATGGTGCATGCCAGCTGTGCCAGCTGGGATGCACAAACCCAGCCCCCCGTGCATATATGTAGCTATTTTGAGCCTTTGACCCTTTTTGACCCCTCTTTTTGCACCCTTTGCTCAAGGCTTCTTGAGGAAGCTTTGATCCCTTTTCTTGGCTTCCTCAAGAAGCTTGCACCCCCAGCTTGGCTTCCTTAATAAGCCTTGCCCCCTTTGCACCCCCTGACCCTTTCTTTTTAGCTTGTCTTATAAGCTTCAAGCCCTTTTCTATTGCCTATATAAGGGAGCCTCTCCTCTCCTTTGTTTGGTTCAGCAAAAATCAGAGGAAAACCTGGTATATAAGATATATATATCATTCTCTCTCTATATCCCCCTCTCTCTCTACATTTGGGTGGGTTAAAGGGTCCAAAAGGGCCTTGATCTTGGCCATTTTCACTACAACTCATAGCATACCACCTCCACCATCCATTCCAGCCCCTTGGAGGTCATTTTCAGAGGTTGAAGGCTAGCATTCTTGGTCCAAAAGCTGCTGGAGTCATTGGCTACAAGGGTAAATCCTCTTTTCCCTCTTTTGTGCTTCTTTTTGTTCAATATTCTAGCTCCTTGTGCTTGCATATTTGAGCTCTGACCAAAACTGAAAGTGTCATTTTTTTGAGCTCTATTTCATCTTTCATTTAGGGTCTTACCCTGTTTGGGACCCCTATCTTGCACTTCCTTCATTATCCCTTTGTATGCCATTTTCTTGAGTAGTATTTTTGGCCTATGAGTAATCTGTTTTGGAGCATGATGTGAACTGAGAATAGGCTTATTTTGAGCCTTTGTTCAACATTGAAGAAGGGCTCACCATTTTTTGGGACCTCCATGTATCACTTGCCATTGTACCCCTCTTTGGTCCCCATTTTTGCATGATTTATTAGCTTATGAAGCTTCTGTTGTTGGACTCTGTTCCGAACTGAAAATGGCCCTAAAATGACCCCCTCTTCATGTTTCATTAAGGGTCTAGGGCTTTTTGAGACATCCTTGGTATACTTCATGTTATAGCCCTCTTGGTGGCCTCATTTTGCATGATGCTTTGGCCAAACTTGTATCTGTTTTTGGGGCTTGTCATAAACTGTAAAACATCATATTTTTGGCCCCTCTCCAACATTGTAGAAGGGGCCTCCTGTGTTTGAGACCAGTAGCTGTGACTTGCCTCATTACCCCTCTTGCGGAGCCATTTTTGTATGCTGATTTTGCCCTATCTATGCTCACTGTTTGGCCATGCTTTGAACTGTAAAAATGCTTGTTTTAGGGCTTTCTTGCTTCTTTCTTCATACTCCATGTTCAAATTACGCATGCTTTGTATGGATGTAAGTCATTTCATGTGCCTAATCTTGGGTTTCGGGGCCTATAGCATGCATTGGGTGACATATTTCCATGTTTTCGGACCATTTGGCATCGTGTTCTAGCGCTGAAATTCAGATGCTTGTATGCAATCTTGCATCCCTTGCCATGCTTTGGTAGAGTTGAATTTTTGTGCCTTAGGTTTGGTTAATGCATTGTGCATGCATTCCATGTATTGTGTTGCCTTACTTGCCTCATTATGGCCACTAATTTGGCATGCTTGAGAGCTACCCATGTTAGTTTAAGTCCGTCTTTGCATGTTGTTGCATGCTAGTTAGGTTACATGTTGTTACATGCTTGCCTATTCTCACATGTTGATACATGTTTGTACATTGCATGTTCATATGCTCATGTTGCATGCTTAGCTTGCATGTTTAGGTTGTATAACATTAAGCATGCATCTCTTGCCTCTTGAATTGATTATGATGGAGGTTGGGGCCCATTGTTTGTTTTGTGCATTTCATTCCATATTGAAATTGCACACTTTGACTCTTTGGGCCATCACGCATTGAAATGCGCAATTGGTGGTCCGAGAATCGAGTACCATGCCCCTTTGAGTCATAAACATGATAAGGGGTGTGGTGGTGCACACATTTGCTTGAAAATTTCATGCCATGCACTGCCTGTCTTCTGCTACTGTCAAAACTGTCTTCTGTGGGAAGTTTTCTGCCGACCGGCAACATTCAGTGCCGACCGGCCATTTATGAATGGCCGATAGCTTCATCAGCAGCCGATGGACATTCCTCATGGCCGGCGGGCATTTCCTCCAGCCGATGGTATTCTACAGTGTGTAAGGAACATGTCCCAGGACTTTGGCAGTCTTTGGAGAGGCAGGGCAGTGTAAACAGAGGCAGCAGTGGCATGGTGCGGGTTTTCCGGGCGAGTCGGACTCGAGCATGCATCATTCACGCATCCCGAGGCGGGGGCTGTGGCCACCTCTCTTTTGCATTTATTTGTTAAGTAATTAGAATTTTGCAATAATTAATTTAGCCATTTGTTATTTGGACTGTATATTCTTTTGGTCCCTCCGAGTGAGGGCATATTTGTAATAAGTGTGCGTGAGTGTGTGTATGTCTTCCAACCCCACGTCTATCTTCCCTTTTATTTACCTGCTTATGATGGTAGATTAGGGCATATTTAAATTAGCATACCTTATGATGTGCATGTGTGCATCCATACATCTGTCTTACATGCATCGGGCTCGGCACATCATACAAACTGCATCGTACTTCAATTCCAAATTGAATACATGTTACTTGTAGCATTCCACATGCCATGTTTAGGATAGCCGAGCCTGTCTAGATTGCACCTTTGCATGTGTGGCATTAGCCATTTTTAACATGAACTAGGATCATGCATATGATTACTAACTAGTTTCTGTTTTGGCTTGGAGTACTAGGTGAGCTTTTATGCTTTAGCATACCGCATGCGTGTGAGTGTTGCCATAATTGCATGATTACCATGAGACTAGCTGCTTATGTGATATAACTGCTTGAATGCCTGTGGATGGAGGTTGAATTACCTAAATTGGAATAATGCATTAAAACTGTGAGTTTTAAGCCCACTTGATAGTGGCAAAACCATCTTTTCTAAAGCCCACTTGAGGGTGGCAAAACCTACATTTTAGCCTACTTGCGAGTAGCAAACCATTTTCAAAACAAACATGCAATGTTTTGTTCCAATTTAGGCGATTTGGTCTATACTTGTTTGCTGTGCGCATAACATAGTAATTCTAGGCTAATAACCGGAATAAGAACACATAGCGTTTTCAAAAACGGATATCATGGTTAGTAGAGGCCGGTCTTCGGACCGGGCGAGAGGGGGTGCTCATAGCTGACCTTCCCCAATCGTACCCAAGTTCCCGAGCCGAGGCAACTTTGGTGATGACGGACACGTGGCCTTTGGCACCGAGTCAGGGTTTCCTAAATTCCCTGTAAAAAATATTTAGGTGCCGACTCTGTATCTGGCAAAGTAGTCCATGTTTGGCACTTCTTTCAAAATCTGTTTTCTCAAAACGATTTGCCGGATTTGGACTCTTTGGTTCAGATTAAGAACCGTGACAATTTGAGTCCGAACTGTAGGAGACCCGCAAAATGAACAGAACGGGAGTTCATCCCTCCCGGGGCGTTCGGGGACGTCTACATGCGGCCGTCAGAGGTATTTCAGAACTCTCAGTTCTTCATGTTTCCAATCTTTGATTTTGTCTTGCACATTCCCAATTGTTGATCGGCTTATGCATTGGTTATCCGCAGATCACATGGCAGCCCTGGGCGCCTTTGGGTAGAGACCTCCGATTTCAGTTTGCCGGAGCATGGGGTGCCTCTCGGTATAGGATCCTATTCGAGGGGCCAGTTGGTAGGGCCTGGTTTTTAGGGGATCGCTGCTTGCGCCAGATATAGGGCTACCCTACTCAGGACATCCCCTCAGCACCTCCAGACGATATGCGGACCGCTGATAGGCTCCCTCCGCAGGGGGTCGCTAGTGCTATGCTAGGTACCGATGCATTACTACATTTGGAGCAGGGGGAGTACGCGACCTACCGTCACACATACTTGATGCCTCCATTGACGGGAGTCCGTACTCCGACGAGGAGGTCTGCTGGTATGCCCTCATCGAGCCGGGCTCGGACTGCAGATGTCCTTTCCACCAGCAAGGCTGGCACATCTAGAGGTGGGGGTGGATTGGTTCCCCCGATTCCTCCGACTTATCATCAGCCTAGATGGCCAGATATCCCAACTGAGTTGACGGGATGGCGATATGGGACTTCCTACCCGATCCCGATAGAGCCTCCGATGCTTGATCATCGATTTGTTAGAGACCCCGACTCGCCACCGATATGCTTTACAGCTTTGATTTATCACTCCGATACTCCGACATTCATCCATTTACTGATGAACTTGCATTTGCATTTGCAGCCTCCTATTGAGTATATGGATGAGATGCTCGGGTTGGTAGCCTTGCTCGAGGGCATGGTCCTATGGAGAGAGGCGCAGTTATCCATCCTCGGTGTCCAGGTACTCTTTAGCTTTCTCGCCTTATCATACTTTTGATGACATGTTGATCTTGAATATCTTACTGCATTAGTTGACTGTATATGTTAGAGCACATCTGACTCACACCACATTTACATACTGTACCTGCATGCATCTACTCTGTGTAGTTTGCTTGCATCTGCATCTGATATACATGTTTTACCTGATGTACTTAAATTGCACTCTTTATTTTCAGATGCCTCCGGTATATACTCAGCCACAGGCCGGGCCATCTAGGCCTTCTCGAGGAGCCGGGCCATCTGGGCCTTCTCGAGGAGCTGGACCATCTATGCCTTCTCGAGGAGCTGGACCATCTATGCCTTCTCGAGGAGTCAGGGGAGGGGGGTCGTCTCGCAGACGAAGAGCACACATTATGGAGGAGGAGGCCAGCGAGGAGGAGGAAGTTGCAGATCGTCAGTCAGAGACATCTGCTGACAGAGAGGGTGGCTTCAACTCTGGTTCCGGTAGTGGAGATGAGGCTGAGGAGGGTTCCGAGGATGGCAGCCCCGACTCAGACGATGATGATGGTGATGATGGTGCAGAGGCTGTTCCGCAGAAGAGGACGAAGAGGGCCTCTTATTCCTGCTCTTGAGAGCATTGATGCAGCTGTTCCCTGCTTTATTTTCCTTTTGTACTAGTAGTTGTAGCACATTGTACATTATTAGGCAGTTTCATTTTCTGTAAAACTTGTACCCTTGTTGTAAAAAATGTTGTAACAAAGGAAGCATGATGGAATGAAACAGCTTTTGGAAAAAGTGTTGTATTTTATGTTCTTAGCATCGTATCGCATCATTTTGCACAAAAATGAGATTGAATGGAATTGTGCGCTGTGTATTTGCCAAGGCAAGTAGTGAACTAACACAACAAACCAAACAACTTAACTCACTAAGAAATAACAGAATCTTAGCAAGTTTACAACTCGATAAGCAAGACACAACAATGTTGATTTAAACAAAGAGTAACGACTCAAAATACAAAGCCTGGCAACCTTGATAAACAAGATTTGGTAAACAAAAACAGCTCGACAGACGAAGCAACAACTCGATAAGCAAAACAACAACTCGATAAGTAAGACTTAACAACAACTCGATAAGCAAGACTTGACAACAACTCTATGAACAAAGTGTATTTCGGAGGATCTGGGTGACGGAACGCATCTGAAACAGAGGGAAATGGAGGCCTTCGACACTTCCGATGCATGGTGATGCTAGGAACTTTCTTCTAGAGGGTAGAACAGGACCAAAGACACACTTTGCAGCATGGCCGACCACCTTTGCGAGCTGGCCGACCAGCTTTTTGCATTGGAGGGGAGAGGGGTGGTCGGCCTACTAGAAAAGGTGGCCGGCCGACCACCTAGCCCAGCAGCCACCAAACTTTCGACACGTGTCCTTCGAACAGTGTCTTATCCTCTTTAAAAGTCCTAGCCTCGTGGTTGATTCATTTCATCTTAGTTTTGCACATGGAGGCGTTTCTCGTCGGAAATCTCACAGCTTGGATCGCTTCTCTAGATGGCTCGGAAAAGTTGAACTTTCGGGGCTTCGGCTTGAATGCACTATTCACGCTGAGCCGTACTCCACTGCACCTTCCCTTCCTTCATGCCGCGGCGAGGTTTTGGAACCCAGTAACACATGTTTTTAGCTTCGGCGGGCAAGAGGTATGTCCAACTTTCGAAGATTTTCAAGTTTTGATGGAATCTGAACGCCATGAAGAGATTTTGCCTCTGTTTCGCTTTGGTCACGCCCAAGCTTTAGGGCGGATGTGTGGGCTCACCATGCATGACGCTCGGTCTCTGCTCTACAACAGGGAACTGGACATCCTTGGCTTGATTCATCGCTTTTCTGATGCCGGTGACCGCGGCGACCATCATTGGCAAGGTTTTCGGCAACACGCCCTTTGTTTGTGTATGCTATCTCAGTTTTTGCTTGCCCCAGGCTTTAGTGGATCTAGCATTCGTCTGATTGAAGTTGCTCAAGGCTTGAAAGAAGGAAAGAGCTGCATCGCTATGACATTGGCCGAGACACTGATGGGCTTGGATGTTTTCTATCGCCAGGAGACGACCAGATTTGTGGGGAGTCCACTACTGCTGCAGGTAATGTTTCCCACCCAATCTCACATGTTTATTGCTCACATCACTCGGCCCTCAGGCTCGATTTTTTTTTTTTTTCACAAACCCTTTCCTTATTTTTCTCTCATCGTACATATCTCTATTCTTTATTCTCTCATTTTTCATCCCTCCCCCAGGTATGGTTGATGGATAAATTACAGGTTGTGGACTCTTGCCCAGCCTACTCAGCTCGCGGCTACTTCTTTTGACAACGCTTAGTCGATGCCCTTGATGAGGGATGGTGGTTCGACTGGATGTGCAATTTGTCCGCAGATCGCATTGCTTGGCGCTGTCCTTGGCTCAATCTCCCGGCAATGAGCTACAGCATGTCCCGGCAGACCGGGATCCAGTTGATTGGTCTGACCCACTGTGTATTCTACTTTCCGTTCTAGTTCCAACGCTAGTTCGGTCACGATCAGACTTGCCCACCAGAGGGGATAGAGTACCCTACCGCATTCCCGGTTCGAGGCGCACAGCTTGCCCGGTATGCTACAGCATGGAGGACTAGAGAGCTCTTGGCCCCCGCTCCCACTTTCAGTTGCACTTTGTCTGACGAGTGCTTGGATTGGCTCAATGAAGAGGCACAGATTGGGCCCAGCTTGGCATCAGAGGCTTTGACCAGCTCTGGGAGGGGGCGCAGGGACACCTGACTTATCTATGCCCTGGATTTATTGCTTTACTAGTACTTTCAAGTTTTCTTTATGAATGTAATAAAAAGCAACTTCAATTTGTATGCAAAAGCAGGAGAACTCTGTTTTGAAATCAATGAAATTGAAGGTTGTGGATACTGAAAATTTTCCGCTTTGGTCCAAAAATGGTCTTAGTTGAAAAAAGATTAATTTGAACAAAGTCAACTTTTATTAAAACTTTTCAAAACCATTTTTGATATGGATCAGAACTGGACACGCCTGAGATCTGTCACTGAGATGCACAACTCCGGACCCCTGTAACTGGAAAGTTGCCCCTAGTGTGCATAGTACCACGGCACTGTATGGCAACGGAAAGTTGCCCCTAGTCTGAAAGCACTGCACCGGAGATCATAACCGAACTTTTTGAATGCTGAATAGACGAAGATGGCCGAGACGATCAAATGGACAAAGTTGATCGGGGAAAAAGTTTATGGCTGAACTTCAGGATGAAGTTGCCTACGTATCCCAAAGATGGGAATCAAGCCTTACGTAGTTCAGGCCCAGGTTCACTCGAGTATTTTCACTCTCCTTTTACGCTCTAACTTTTGCCAAGGCCGCCTTTGCGGGTTTTCAACCTTGCGAGCTCAGTTTTTATAATTTCAAAATTTTTTGTGCTCTGAGTTTTGCCTAGGTCGCCCTTTCGGGTTTTCGGCCTAGCGAGCCTCTCAAGGGTAATATTTCTTCAACTTGTCCATATTGATCGGCTGTGAGAACTCTAGGCCATCTAGATCCATCAGAACCACAGCTCCACCTGACCAGATAGACTTAATGATGTAGGGACCAGTCCAATTGGGTCTGAACTTGCCCCTTGGGTCGTGGATGGGAGCTCGGTTGTCCTTGAGCACCAAATCTCCTTCCTTTAGATTCCTGGACTTAACTTTCTTGTTGAAAGCCCGGGCAATTCTGCGCTGATAACCTTGGACATGGTACAGTGCTTTCAGTCTCCTCTCATCAAAGAGCATAAGTTCCTCAAATCTGCTCTGCTGCCAATCTGCCTCGGCTATTTGACACTCAGCCAATACTCGAAAAGACGGAACCTCAATTTCGATAGGTAGAATGGCCTCCATCCCATAAACCAATGAATACGGAGTCGGCCCCAGTAGAAGTTCTAATTGAAGTCCGGTAGCCCCACAGAGCAAACGATAGCTTATCTGGCCAGTCCCGGTAGGTTTCCACCATCTTCTACAATATGTGTTTGATATTCTTGTTGGTGGCCTCAACCGCTCCATTGGTTTGCGGCCGATAGGTAGATGACTTATGAAAAGCCACGTTGTATTTTTCCAACAAGTCAATCACTTCCTTCTTGAAGTGGGAACCGTTATCTGAAATTATCTCGTTTGGGACCCCATAGCGACAGATGATGTTGTTTCTGATAAACTTCGCAACATGTGAAGCCTTCAACACCGCATAGGATTGGGCCTCAACCCACTTTGTAAAATAATCTATCGCGACCAGGATGAACTCATGCCCATTCAACCCCTTCAGAGTGACAGCCCCGATCACATCAATTCCCCAGACTGAAAATGGCCATGGCGAAGTCATATTGTACGGCTTCGACGGTGAAATGTTCATACGATTTGCATGAATTTGACACTTGTGGCATCGTCGGACAAAACCGATACAATCCTCCTCCATGGTGGACCAGTAGTAACCCTGTCTGAGAATCTTCCATGCTAGCATTACTCCATTCATGTGCACACCGCATTCCCCTCCATGGATGGCCTCCATTAGACGCTTTGATTCTTCGGCATCGACACACAACTTATGCATTCCCAGATGACCTCTCTTATACAGCTTACCCCCACAGATGATGAACTGAACGACCATTCTTCTGATTGCCCTTTTATCCTTGGCATTTACCCCTGGCGGGTATGCTTCATTCTCCAAGAAATTCCAAATATCGTGGTACCAGGGGTTTTCGTCCTGAACCTCATCTATAGCAGCAATCGACTCGTAGGCTGGCGCAAATTTCTGGTCAATGATGATTGGACGCATCCGGACTCCGAACGGGATGTCTATCATGGAAGATAGAGTTGCTAAAGAATCTGCGAACCTGTTGTTCTCTCTTAGTAGATGAGCAAAGTTTAGCTTCTCAAACTGAGGAATTAACAAATCCAAGGTTTGGTGATACATCATCATCTTTTCTTCTTTGACTTTCCAGTCTCCTTTTGCTTGAGACACAACAAGGTTCGAGTCCCCGATGACGTCCAACTGTCTTGCCCCTAGTTCCAGGGCTGCTTCTAGACCGGCAATGCATGCCTCATATTCTGCTTCGTTGTTTGAGACTTTGAACCAGAGTTTGAAGGCTAGAGGGATACGGGACTTGTCAGGTGCTATCAGCAACACTCCTATCCCATACCCGTACTGGTTTGACGCTCCGTCAAAGTACATCGTCCAAAATTCGTCGTCGATATGCAAAATGGCCTCATCTGGGAATAAGTACTCAACTGCTTCACCCCTTTCCATTGGATGATCGGCTAAGAATTCTGCTACAACTCTTCCCTTGACTGACTTGCGCGTTACATATTTCAGATCGAATTCGGAGAGCAACAGCAACCAACGAGCTAGCCTACTCGTAAGTGCTGGTTTCTCAAAAAGATATTTGATGGGATCGAGTCGTGAAACCAACATTACGGAGTGAGCTAACAGGTAGTGCCACAGCTTCTTGGTAGCCCATACCAAAGCTAAGCAAGCCTTCTCCAACGGTGTGTAGCGAGTCTCATACTCTAGCATCTTCTTGCTCAGATAGTAGATGGCTCTCTCCACTTTGTCCTCTAATTCTTGCGCGAGCATACAGCCCATTGTGGTCTCGGTCACTGAAATGTACAATATCAACAATTTCCCCGGCTCTGGTGGTGACAACACGGGCGGGTTCTGTAAGTATTCCTTGATCTGTTCAAAAGCAACTTGGTATCGGCCCACTGGAATTTCTTTCCTTTCTTCAGGAGGCCAAAAAGTGGTTCACAAGTCAAGGTTAATTTTGAGATAAACCGTCTTATGAATTGCACTTTACCCAGAAAGCCTCGCACCTCCTTTTCAGTCCTTGGTGGTGGCATTTCTAAGATGGCCTTGATTTTGAAAGGGTTGACCTCGATACCTCTCTGTGTAATCAGAAACCCCAGCATTTTTCCCGGTGTAACACCGAACGTACATTTCTGAGGATTCAGCCGCAACCGGAATTCTCTGATCCTTTGAAAGAACTTTTGCAAGGCGGTGTAGTGGCCCTCTCTATCTTTGGACTTGACAATCATGTCGTCCACGTACACCTCAACCTCTTTGTGGATCATGTCATGCAATATTGTGGTCGCGGCCCGTTGATAAGTAGCTCCAGCATTCTTTAGCCCAAACGGCATGACTCTATAGCAGTATGTCCCCCACGGGGTGGTGAATGCAGTCTTTTCCTGGTCTTCAGGTGCCATTACTATCTGATTGTAGCCGGAGAAGCCATCCATGAATGAAAGCAAAGCATGCCCTGCTGTGAAGTCCACTAACTCATCAATATGCGGCAAGGGAAAGTCGTCCTTTGGACTGGCTCTGTTCAAATCCCTGAAATCCACGCATACTCGGATCCTGCCATCCTTCTTTGGCACCGGAACGATGTTGGCCAACCAAGTCGGGTATTCGGATACCAGCAGGAAGCCTGCGTCAATTTGCTTGGTGACCTCTTCCTTAATCTTGAGAGCCCAATCCGGGCGGATCCTCCTGAGTTTCTGTTTAACGGGTCGTGCCTCGGGGTCAAGAGGGATCCGATGCTGTACAATCTCAGGATCGATTCCAGGCATGTCTTCGTAGGACCACGCGAAAACATCTTTGAAATCTTTTAATAAAGCGACTAAGCGCTCGCGTTCCTCCAAAGACAACGTGGACCCGATCTGGACCAGCCACGGGTCCTCCTCGGTACCAACATTCACAGTAGTGATTTCATCAACTAACGGTTTAACAAATCTTTCCTGCTCTTGTTCAATTAAGCGTTGCAAAACTGGAGGAATTTCGTCCTCGTCGTTTTCTTCAAAATTTTGAAAGTCTGAGTTAATGCGATAAATCAAGGGAACAGAAAAGTACTCAGAAACCACAGCTACTTGATTCTCATTAAGCACATCCAAATCGTCTGATTCCTCGATTACAGTAGACTCAAAAGAGAAAGAAAAAGACGATCTGGACAAGACTGTGGCATCCGGGTTATCATCCCCAGGATTACCAGACTCAGACTCAGTCGAGCTGGAACCTGATTCCAACTCACAAGACTTAGTGGAATCAGATTCCGGCTCACTACCTGACTCGGTGCTGCTGGACAAAAATCCCTTTTCATATTGCCAAATGAGAGCGGGTGCGATAGATGCATCCAAAATAGTTGCTGGTAGGCCCGCAGCCGTTTCATTCCTGATCACGCATACCGAGAAGTTATCCCCCAAGCACTTCTGGTCGATCGGAGGATCTGAAAGTAGACATGCCCGCACTACCCCCATCTCAAGTTCGATGTCCTCAGATTGCACTTTCTTGCTCTGCTCAGCCTCAGCCAATTGGTCCGTCTGCTCTTCGGCAACATCCTCCCCGGATAACTGCAAATCAAAGAAGATCTCAAAACCTGGTACGCGCTTTCTCTCCGCGTTCAGCCACGGCTCTGGAAAGCCACAAAACGGAAAGTCCTCTCGATCCCTGACGAAGCGTCCGTTTAGGGTACCCTGAATGGGCCTATGCATCAGCTCAAAAGGCTTTCCAGCCTGCTTTGCTCTGGCTCTCCCAGCCATTTCCTTCTCCTTCCTTATCCAATCTTCTTTGGTGGGCTGATAACCCAAACCAAATGTATGGGGGTTGTGTGGCACTTCGGCCAATGCTGCGACGCCCTTCCGGCCGCTCTTTCCCAATCCCATCCTGGGGATGTGTTGAAGCTTGTTCATGAGGTATACAGATTGAGCACTGACATACACTCCCTCATTAACAGCCATGATGTTCTGCACAACCCGAGCCTCAGCTAAGGTAAAACCTGACATAAACACGCCCTCCATGCCGTGCTCAATTTCTAAGACTGGTGTAGATAGCTCCGGAGGTGGATGGATCGATGAATTCCCGAAAACAATGGCTACTCCCTTTCCATAGGGGTATTTCACCATCTGATGCAGAGTGGACGAGACGACCTTCACCTGGTGCAACCACGGCCGCCCCGAAAGCAGATTGAAGGTTGCCAGAACTTCTAAGACGTGGAAGTCTATCTCATGTTGTCCTGGCCCAACCTTGGTCTGGATTTTTACCGTCCCCATTACTTCCCGGCTCGTGTTGTCATACGCCCGGATCACCTGGGCTGTTGGTACAAAGTTGGCGTTCTTTAAACCGATGGCATAGGTTGTCCTTGCCGGGCAGACGTTGATTGCGGACCCTGTGTCGACGAGTACCACGGGTATCCATTTATTTCTACACTCCACAGAGATGTAGAGTGGCCTATTATGGTTCGCACCCTCAGGTGGTAGTTCCTTATCAAAGAAAGTCATTATCGGGGTAGCTCCTCCTGGAAAGACTAGTCCAACTAGCTGCTCTGGTGTGGTATCTATGGAGAGTTTGGCCTTGTCCATAGCAGATAGAACATCTTGTCTGTGCATTCATGATGCCATAAGCAGTCCCCAGATGGAGATGTCTGCTTGTATCTTCTTCAGCTGCTTCAGTACAATTTCTTCTTCGATCTGCTTCTCTTTCTGCTTTTCAGTTTCCTTATCCTTCCCAGATGCCTCTGGTTGGTCCAGGTGCGTGGGCTTGAAATACCGCCCGCTTCTCGTCATATGATCGACTTCTCCAATATACCAGGTGTCGTCTGGCTGATGGTTTCCCCAATCTTCATCTGTGTGGGCAAGACATAAATCATCATCCTCCCACCACATTCCATCGGTAGCTGACAGACACCTGTCCGGCTCCAGTATGATTATACTCGCAGTACCTTCAGCCAACATGCTCGCAGCATATTCTGTTCCCGTGCACACAGCACTTCCAGTCTCCTCGGGGGCCTTGGCTTTCCTGATTCTCTCGGAATCCCAAAACCTTTCTTGTTCCACCTGTGTTGGTGCAAGTTGTTGTTCAGCTTCCCCTGCATTCACAATACCCAAATCCTGAGCGAAATTCTTAGTACCGGCGCTCTCCGGCAATTCATTCTGACTTCCGGCCCTTCCGGCCACAACTAATATCCTCGCCCCTGCCGGGCCCTATTCTGGTTGGAACTCTTCCACAACGTCCGGTTGGTCATCCAGCCACTCGATAGCCTCTGCCGATTCCTCATAATCAAACCAGTTGACTGTTGCGTCCCCCGATTCTTGGTCCTTGAAAAACTAGAGGTTGGCAAAGTCCTCTTCCACAGCCGTCAAATCATCTGCCCCTTGCTCAAGTCTATCCCCCTGGATCACACAGAGTTCTGCCCTCTCTGGCAATTCTACACTTGGCTCAACCTGGCCCACTGGCAGAATGTACTCACTCGGATCGTAGGCTTCCCCAGCGACACTCCCACACTGCTCAAACCCTGATTGAACAATTCCATCCTCTTCTGAAATCTCCTCTATTCTATCTTTGCCAGTCACCACCATTGGCTCGGGTTGGGTTCTGGAGATGTCCAACATGCACAAAGAATCAGTGCAGTCAGGAAGGAGCACCTCCGGCTTAGGTAAGTGGGATGGGGTGATATAGATACTAGGATCGTAAGACACGACCCCAGTCTGGATAAAGTTGATTCTGTTGGGAGGGGGAGCTTGGTTATGCGGTGGGAGAGGGTTTGTTGTGACATTGGGTTTTTCTAGAGGCGCAATCACCTGTTTGTCAATGAGATCCTGAATCTCATGACGCAATCTAAAACAATGGTCAGTGTCGTGACCATGTTGTTGGTGATATGCGCAGTATTTTGCTGGGTCATGAGAGGGAGGGAGTGGATTTGGTAGTGGCCTCGGCTCCAGGGGCTTCAAATGTCTTTTCCTGATTAATACCCCCAGAGCCTTGGACAGGGGCATATATAAAGGCGTGAAGGTTCTTTGGCCTCTGGGTTGGTATTTGGCGGTCTGCATATTGCTCCCGGATGCACCGGAGAAAGGTGTGGCTGCCATGGGCCTTGGAAGGGGAGGGGGAATGGTGGTGACCATGCTCACCTCCGAAGCTCTTGCAGTCGCAGCGCCACTTGGGCCTGCATTGTTGTTGCGGTTAAAGGTTCTTCTGGGCTGCTCCCTATCTTGGTCGATCAGACCCTGTTTCATTGCATCTTCAATTTGTACCCCCATCTCGTGCAGATCCGAAAAAGTGGGGAAGGGGAGCACAATCATTTTTTGCATCAGTTTTGGCTGGAGATTGCGCACAATCATCCTGATTTGATCTTTGTCGGTAGGCCTCAGGGTCATCATTAAAGCCTTCGCCCTCCACCGAGTTACGAAATCCGAGAAGCTCTCCTTAGGCTCCTGCCTTGTTGTTTTGAGATCTCGAGTCGTAATCTCGATTTGGGTATTGTAAGAGTATTGTGCGACAAAGGCCTTGGCCATTTCATCCCAACTCCGCTTGACATCGTCCTCTAACTTTGCGTACCAGATAGCGGCCACACCCGACAGGGTTCGACCGAATAGTGAAAGCTTCTGCGGTCTTGTGAGGCCCATTGGCCGCAGTATATCTGAGAATAGCCGGAGGTGGACCATGGGATCCCCATATCCGTCGAAGCGATCGATCTGCGGCATTTTGAACCTATCCGGCAGCGTCACAGCCACATCGGTATATCCGTCCTCGATATTCGGAATAGCCTTTACCCCTTGGGATTTCTTGAAAAGTTTCTCGAGCTTGCTCAATTTCAGTGCTATAGGGTCTATTTCGAACTCGAAGGAAGAGTCCGGGTGGTTGATAGGCGTATGTGCCTTGGACAGTTGAGGTGGAAGCGGGGGCGGAACTGGCCCCGTTGGAAGGTCTGTGTCCTCTTGGATGTTCTGGACATTTGGCAAGGTGTTTTGGATGTTTGACAGGACATTCTAGACAGTTGGTGTTTGCTCGGGTAATGGGACCCCTGGTGGAGGAGGAGCTGGGTGTGAGGTTGATGTTCCGGCTTGCTGCTGGAGTCTAGTGATGAGCTCAGCCTGCTGGGCCATGATTGTGGCCTGCTGTTTAGAGAACTCTGCTTGGCGGACAGCATCCTCCTGCATTTGCTTCATACTCTCTTGTAGCTGTCGCATCATTTCTTCCATCCCGGCCATATTCTGCTGATCTTGCTGACTGACTGGTATGTGTATCTCTATGGCAGAAACTGAGACCTCAGCCCGACGGTTCGCTACTAGGATAGACCACTACTCTGGTAACCTCTGTTCAGACACACTACGCCTTCTCGGCCTTTGTCTGACAACCGGGGGTAGAGAGTGAAACACTGGCTGTCCGTCAACCAGATCCTCAGATCGATTGAGTCGATGACCTCTTGTCCAGAGTGCTTGGGGAATATCTGCTTGGTCTGAAGCAATTGGGCTAAAACTGCCCTAGCAAAAAGATAAATAAAGCAATAAGGAAATAAATAACCAGACAAACGGACAGCATAACAACTTAAAATAAACACACAACACACAGTTGGGCGTAACAACACACAGTTGGTAAGCTGAATACACACTATCCTCCAACACTGATCACTATCCCTGAATCACTGTCCCCGAAAACTGAATCTGATACCCGCAGATAACTGATTCCCAAAATAACTGAACTGATGCCCGCAGGCCTGATGCTCAAACTCGCAAACTGATACATGCATTCCTGTAGAGACGCACTCTAAAAGCACATAACAGATAAGTGAGAGTCAAAACACCCCTATGTTGGGGTAGGGTTTCCCTGTCCTATTTTGTCAGGAGCTAGGGTTTCACTACGCACGCAGTGGTTTCAAACAAACTAAAATCGGGTAAGCAACCTATCCTAGCTTGGAAAGGTCACTATGGATTTCAATATGCACTAGGTCGAATGGTCAAAAGGGTGCCCTGGTAAAACCGGGGTTTGTGTTTCCATACTGGCAGAGCCCGTAACCGGTAAGCCTTATGGCACGCAGCCTCTGGCAAACCGCTCAGGAATAGCAGATGGCAAACACGGTGTCCTAGGCGCACCAATGCAAATGCAATGCAAAGAGACACATAAGTGTAGTCAAAACAAGATATCATGAGTTCGAGTCAAGTTCTCTAACTCCCCAGCAGAGTTGCCAGAAACTGTAGACGTCCCCGAACACCCCAGGAGGAATGAGTCCCGTTCTGTTCATTTTGGGCTCACTACAGTTCGGAGTCAAATTGTCACGGTTCTCAATCTGAACCAAAGAGTCCAAATCCGGCAAATCGTTTTGAGAAAATAGATTTTTGAAAGAAGTGCCAAACATGGACTGCTTTGCCAGATACAGAGTCCCCACCTAAATATTTTATTTTGGAAAATTTAGGAAATCCTGACTCGTGCCTAAGGCCACGTGTCCGTCATCACCAAAGTTGCCTCGGCTCGGGAACTTGGGTACGATTGGGGAAGGTCACTTCGTGAGCACCCCCACTCGCCCGATCAAAGATCGGCCTCTACTAACCATGATATCTAGTTTTGAAAACGTTATGCGTTCTTATTCTGGTTATTAGCCTAGATTTACTATGTGATGCGCACAACATACAAGTATAGACTGGGTCGCCTGAATTGGAACAAAACATATCCTGTTTATTTTTGAAAGTGGTTTGTTACTCGCAAGTAGGCTTAAAATGCAGATTTTGCCACCCTTAGGTGGGCTTAGAAAACATGGTTTTGCCACTATCTAGTGGACTTAAAACTGACAGTGAATGCATTACTCCAATTCAGATAATCCAACCTTCACCCACAGGCATTCAGGCAGGTATATCACATAAGCATATAGCCTCATGGTAAGCATGCTATCATGGCAGTCACTCACACGCATGCAAGGATGCTAAAGCATAAAACTTACCGAGTACTCCAAGCCAAAACAGAAGCTAATTAGAAATCCATGCATGATCCTAACTATACAGAAATGCCTAATGCAACACATGCAAAATGCAACTAAGATAGGCCCGGCTATTCTAAAGATGGCATATGAGATGCTTCAGATAACATGTATTCAACTTGGAATTGAAATACAATGTAGTTAGTATGATGCGCCGAGCCCGGTGCATGCAAAACAGATGAACGAATGCAAACATGCTATCATACTGTATGCTAATTAAAACATGCCCTAATCTAACCATCATAAATTGGTAAATAAAAGGGAGAAAGACATGGGGTTGGAAGACATACATCACACACACGCATACTTATTACAATTGTGCCCTCGCCCGGAGGGTCCGAAAGAATAATACAGTCCGAATAAATAGTACAGTTCGAATAAATACAAGATCCTAATTAATTAACAAATTAATCTAGGAAAGCAGGTAAATTAACACGCAAATCCATGGACCGCCTCAGCTCTGTTCCGAATGATGAATGATGCATGCTTAAGTTGCCTTGCGTGGAAATCCATTGCGATGCCCCGGTTTGCCTCTGTTTGCAATTAATCCCGGAATGTTGTGCGAAGCTCTAGAAGGCTGTTGATTTCTGATTTGCTGCAACAGAGAGCAAGAAAGGGGCATGGCAAAGTATTTTCACATATGTATGCATGACTACTCTTCAGGGAGTGTAGTCCTCGATCCTCGTGCCACCAATCACGCATCTCGATGCATGATGGCCGAGGAGTCGATTTGCACGACTCGATGTGAAATGAATGCACATAAAAACACAACAAGACCTAAACTCCATCATGGATAATCCAGAGTGTCGGCGACAGGGAATTAAGACACGTTCCGTCATTCGGAGTACGAAACGTCCCTCGTTTCCCGTGCTTGGGCTAACTCCTATCCCAAACACAATGCAATATGCATGACATGCATGAATGCAATCCTAACATGCAACCTAGCATACGTAATGCTATGAAATGGCATACACAATGCTTAATGCATCATGGCATACACAATGCTCTAACATGCGACCTAGCATACTCAATGCTATGGAATGGCATACTAAATGCAAGATGGGCTTACACCAATATGAGTGGACCTCAGCCGCACTCACATCAGTAGCCATAAGATGAAAATGAGACAACCGAAATGCGTGCACACATGCACGCAAACCGAGGACCGAACCTAAGGCACCAAATACCACTCTAACAAGGCATGGCAAGGCATGAAATATGGCATACAGACATGCAAATTCCAGCACATAAACATGATGCAAAATGATCCCGAATCATGGATATATGTCATACAATGCATGGAATGGTCCCGAAACTCAAAACTAGGCACATGTATTGAACCACAAGTATGCAAAGCAAGCATTTTTTGACCATGAAGCATGAAGACAAAGCCAAGGCAGTCCCAAAACATGCACATTACTAGTTTATAGTATGGTCAAAAGATGTTAACATGATGGGCTAAATCAACATGCAAAATTAGCTAGTAAGCATGGGTTACATGACATGTATGTGAAGCATGTGAGATCTCATCAAACCAACAAAAATCAGTGAACAAAACATGTTAAAATATGCCTAAATAATCACTAAAATGCAGCCAACATGTGCAAAAATGATGAGCTCCTTTAGAGGGCCATGCAAGGAGTTATTAAGCACATACAAGATAGACATGCAACATGACAAGACCACCTCTGGAAATGGAATATGACAGCCCTAAAACTCACAAAATGGGCCCTGAAATCAGTCTCGGAAACATGAAAAGAAAGGCCTCTGTGAAAGGCCTTGAATGGGATTTCTCTACACATGCACCATAGACATAAAATATGGCCAAAAGGGGCTTGGATAGAGCCAAGGCAGACCTTAAAACCCCCAGAATGAGGCCTAGAAAGTGACTTTAATGCATGCAAAATGGGGGTCCTTTGGAAGGCCAAGAAGGCCACCAAACAAGACAAGGAGAGAGGGGGTCACCCCCCCTTTGATTTTGGCCTTCAAGAATACACCTAAGCCACTGAAAATCCACTCGATTTCAGTGGCTAAGAGGCCAAACCATGGCCAATGCAAGTGCTCTAATGCATAGCCCTAATCATGAAGGAATGAAGCATGCATAGGGGGAAGATGACCCCAAATAGAGAAGAGACCTCAAACAAACTCAAAGAGGAGGCCAAAAAAAGACTTTTTCCAGTTTATATCAAGCCTCGAAAATATTCACAAGTAGGGCTAAAACATGACACAAAAAATAACCCTAAAAGAGAGATAGAGGGCAAGGGGTAGAAGATGGCCTCAAACAGCACAGAGCCCTTCAACAAAGTTGAAGAGGGACTCAAAATAAGATACTTTATAGTTTGGCTCAAAGCCCAAAAATGCTCACCAATAAAGCTATTATATTATGCAAGATAAGCCCTAAAAGAGAGATAAAGCACAAAGGGGGAGTAGAAGACCTCAAACAGAAAAAAGTTCTTGATCAAACATGAAGATAAGCTCAAAATAAGACTATTTTCAGTTTAGGTTGAAACCCAAAAATGCTTACAAATAAGGCTAATCAATCATGCAAAATAGGGCAAGAAAATGGGAAATAAGGACTCACCCTTGAAGAGCAGATTTCCAGCAGCTTTTGGTCCAAGATTTTAAGCTTTCAACCTCTACAAATGGCCTCCAAGTTGCTGGAATGGAGTGTGGAGGTGGTAGGCTATGAGTTGGTGTGTAAATGGTGCAAGGTCAAGGGTGTTTTGAAGCTTGGATGAGAGAGATATAGAGGATTGTATACCAATGCCCCAGCTGATTTTCTAACCCTTAGAAATGAAGCTCAAGTCTTGGCTTTATAGAGGAGAGAAGCCAAGAAAAAGGGGGGAGGGGGGGGAAACCAATTCAAATGGCCCTCCAAAAGGACAGACCCTCGGACAGAGGGTCTGGTGCAAAACAGCTGGCACAGCTGGAATGCACCAAGAGGGACAAAAATGGCCGGCCAGGTGCAAAAGGGCCAGGTGGCAAGAAAAGGGGGATGGGGAAACCAATTCAAATGGCCCTCCAAAAGGACAGACCCTCGGACAGAGGGTCTGGTGCAAAACAGCTGGCACAGCTGGAATGCACCAGGAGGGACAAAAATGGCCGGCCAGGTGCAAAAGGGCCAGGTGGCCGGCCGGCCACCTTCCCTGGTCGGCCGACTAGGGGTCAAAGGGGTCAACAAGAATTGCTGGTCGGCCACCCCAAAAAGGTGCCCTCCCAGATGAGTGCAACACAGCTGTATGGTCAAAACCCAGAAAATGTGAACCAGGAGAGAGAAAAACCAGCTTTTTAGAGGGGTTCAAAAGGGTCAAGAACAATTGCTGGTCGGCCTACCCATATTGGTGGCCTCCCAAGTGTGTACAACACAATGATGTGGTGGAAAATCAGAAAAAGTGGCCTGGGAGTGGGAAAAACTAGCTTCCTAGTGAAGAAAATGGGCGATGAAGAAATAAAACTGGTTTTTCAGAAAAATTGCTGGTCTCCCACCCTCCTACAACCTTTCTAACAATGAAAATAAGGTCCCTGCCAAAAATGGACCAAGACGGATGCAAAACGAAGGTTCGGGGGTCGAAACACATAGTTCGGGGCCCCGAAAACAGGCTGTTAGGCACCAGAAGTGGCGTTCAACCACGGAGTTGGTCTCTCGGGCCACCGTGTCCCTCAAAAGGGAGGAAACAAGGTGTGTACCAAAAATCGGAGCAAACAGAGGTAGTTAAGTGGTCCTGAACCGAGGCACATGGCCGACGGCTCCGAAAATCGGAAATCGGGCTCCAAACGGGAAAAATGGCCTACGACCATGAAACGTAGCCTACGGCCACTGAGAGATGATCTACGGGAGCTCTCCCTCCCCTCGGGAAGAGCAAACAAAGAAAACAAGGCCTGGTTCGCAAACCGAGGCAAAGCACAAAAGAATCCAGAAGTCTGGAGGCAAGGCTCGCAGCCGTGACTCCACAACCTCAGAACGAGCACAATATGCAACATCACCAAGCGCTCAATCGGTGACGTCTGAGTCTTAAGGTCGGTCAAAAATGGGGTGTCTACACTATCATTCTTGCATGTTTTGGCTCAACTCCATGAAGCTTTTAGCCTTGTTTTACCATGCTTAAGCTTTGATTTGTGTTGTCTTGGTCATGCATGCATTGTTTTGTGTAGCCTTGGTTCAATCTAGCTTGTTGGCTGTGAGTGTCCAAGTCATTAACATGTATTGCTTAGACCATTTTCATGATTTGGCATCATTTCATATGTGATTTCAGTCCATGTGGTGTAGCCATATACTTGCATTTGTCACCTTTTCCATGCTTTGAAGGTTTGGTGTTTTATGCCTCAAGAGTGCACCATTGTGTATGCCACCATGCTTAGGCATTTGGGATGCCATCTAAGTGGGTTTTTGGGCTAATCTTGACATGCCATAACTCTTATTTTTATTGGTTAAGTCATGCCATGTTTGGTTGTCATAGGTGTAGTGTAATACCTCTTGTTAGCCTTGCAATGCCTCATGCCTTTTGGACCCTTGTTCTAGCTTGTGTGGGCTAGGTTCAAGCTTGTTTTTGGCCTCATCTTGACCTGCCTTGGGACTGTTTTGATTGCCCTCGGCCCTTTGGGGCTTGCCTTGCATGGCCATGGTTTAAGTCCCCTTGCTAGCTTCAAGCTTTGAGCTCTCTTGCATGCCATACTTGCATTGTTTGGTTGATTTGGCATCATTCCTCACATGATTTCAGAGCTTATTTCATTACCACATTCTCATGTTTGTCACACCTTGCTCATGTTTGAGGATTGTGCATTGTTGCCTAGTTCTTGGGCCATTTGGCATGCATGTTTGTATGTGCATTTCATGCCATTGTTTCAGCACTATTGGCCACTGATTTTGGGCATGACTGAGGTCTGTCCATCTTTAGTTTAAGTCCATTTACCATGTTGTTCAAAGTTTCTACTTCACATCATGCTTGCATGCTTGAGTTGCATGACATTTGCATGCTTGTCCATCTTTGCATTTCATGCATGTTTGTATGTTTAGGTTGCATTTTGCATACTTGCTAGTTTGTATTTTGTCACATACTTGTTTAGGTTGCATTGCATTTGGCATTCTGGTTACCTTAGCCTTATGTGCATGCTTGAGTCATATTGTATTTGGCATGCTTATGTTGCATTGCATAGCTTTTCCATGTTGCATGCATTGCATTGTGTTTGGTTTGGGGTGTCAAACCAAGCATGAGGACCGAGGGACATTTCGTACTTGAAGTGACGAAACGTACCTCAATCCTCGGTCACCGACACTCTTGATCCAACATGATAGAGCGTGAGGCATTTGTGTGTTTTTGTGCATTCATTCCATATTGATGTGTGCAATTCGACCTCTTTGGCCATCATGCATCGAAATGCGTGATTGATGGCTCGAGGGTCGAGCACTACACTCCTTTGAGTTCCAAACATGATAAGGGGTGTAATTGCACAACATTACCTTGCAAATGTATTGCCATGCCCTTATTTGTCCTCTGCTGCAGCAAAAGGAGCAATCTGTAGGAAAGATGGCCGATCGGCTATCTGCAGTGCCGATCGGCTAACAATTTTTGGCCGATAGCATCATATTTGGTCGATGACCCATATTTCTTGGCCGATGACCATACCATTTGGCCGATGGCCTCTCAGCATGTCCATAGGGTGGTTCTGCAGCATCACAGAGGTTTTCACAATTTTCAGAGGTGTAAAATAGTGCAAACAGAGGCAACATGAGGCATGGCAACGGATTTCCAAGCGAAGCCAATCGAGCATGCATTTGTCCCTCTTCTCGAGGCCGTTTTAACTGTTTTGTAACTTAATTAATTTTCTTAATTAGTTAAGGGTTTTGTAATAATTAATTAGCTTGTTAGTTAGTTAATTAGTTGGTTTGTATTATTTATTCGGACCCTCCGTCGAGAGGGTGAATTTTGTAATAAGTGTGCGTGAGTGTGTGAATGTCTTCCAACCCCACGTCTTTTTCCCTTTTACTTAACAGCTTATGATGGTTAGTTCTAGGTCATGTTTTGATTAGTATCCTTATGATAGCATGTTTGCATCCATTCATCTGTATTGCATGCACCGGGCTCGACGCATCATACTAACTGTATTGCCTTTCAATTTCGATTTGAATACATGTATCAATTGTTGCATACATATGCCATCTTAGAATAGCCGAGCCTATCTTAGTTGCATTTGCATGTGTTGCATTAGCCATCTTAACATGAGCTAGGATCACACATTGATTACTAACTAGTTTCTATTTTGGCTCGGAGTACTAGGTAAGTGTTTATGCTTTAGCATCTTGCATGTGTGTAAGTGTTAACATGATAGCATGCTTGCCATGAGGCTAACTGCTTAAGTGATATAACTACCTGAATGCCTGTGGGTGAAGGTTAGATTATTTGAATTGGAAAAATTCATCGAAATGCGAATTTTAAGCCCACTTGAGGGTGGCAAAAATCATATTTTTCTAAGCCTACTTAAGGGTGGCAAATCCACGTCTTAGCCTACTTGCGGGTAGCAACTTCAAACCATTTTCAAACAAACATGAGATGTTTTGTTCCAACTTAGGCGATCTAGTCTATACTTGTGTGTTGTGCGCATCACATAGTAATTCTAGCTAATAAACCGGAATAAGAACACATGTGTTTCCAAAAACAAAATATCATGCTTAGTAAAGGCCGATCTTTTGATCGGGCGAGCGGGGGTGCTCATTGCATGACCTTCTCCTCTCGTACCCAAGTTCCCGAGCCGAGGCAACTTTGGTGATGACGGACATGTGGCCTTAGGCACGAGTAATGGTTTTCTAAATTTCCCAAAAACAAAACATTTAGGTGGTGACTCTGTATCTGGCAAAGCAGTCCATGTTTGGTACTTCTTTACAAAAATCAGTTTTCCAAAACGATTTGCCGGATTTGGACTCTTTGGTGGTTTATCGGTCTTGCATTGAACTTTGCGGGATTAGATTCAGAACTGTGACATTTGAGTTCGAACTGTAGTAAACCCAATGAACAAAATGGATTTCGCGCCATCTTCGCGCGCGGAGCCAGGACGTTCGGGCATGTCTACAATGATCGATGTCAACTCTCTTTTGAGCAGATTAAGCAGTACCTTCAGAATCTGCCAGTGTTATTGCCGCCAGAGCCGAGGAAGCCTTTGATTCTGTATCTGTCGATCACAGACACCACTATAGGATGCATGCTTGCTCAGGAATCTGAGGATAGGGTGGAGAAAGCCATCTACTATTTGAGTAAGAAAATGCTAGATTATGAGACTTGCTACACTCCATTGGAGAAAGCTTGCTTAGCCTTGGTATGGGCTACTAGGAAGTGGAGGCACTACTTGTTAACTCACTCCGTAATTCTGGTTTCAAGATTAGATCCCATCAAATATCTCTTTGAGAAACCAGCGCTTACAGGTAGGCTAGCCTGTTGGTTGCTTCTTCTCTTTCTAATTTGATCTTAAGTATGTCACTCGCAAGTCGGTCCACGGGAGAGCAGCAGTGGAGTTCTTGGTAGATCACTCGGTAGAAAGGGATGAAACAGTAGAATTCCTGTTCCAAGATGAAGCCATTCTGCAAGTCGAGGAGGAGACTTGGACAATGTACTTTGAAGGAGCGTCCAACCAATACGGCTATGGGATATGTGTGTTGTTGATAGCACCCGATGACTCCCATATACCTTTAACCTTCAAATTCTGGTTCAAGGTGTCCAATGACGAAGCAGAGTATGCGGCATGTATTGCTGGTTTGGAAGCTGCCCTGGAACTAGGGGCAAAAAGGTTGGATGTTATCGAGGACTCGAACCTAGTTGTTTCTCAAGCAAATGGTGACTAGAAAGTTAAAGAAGAAAAGATGAAGATTTATCACTAGACCCTGGACGCTTTGATTCCTAGGTTTGAAAAGCTGACTTTCACGCATCTACTAAGAGAGAACAACAGGTTTGCTGATGCTTTATCAACTCTATCTTTTATGATAGACATCCCGCTTGTAGTCCGGATGCGTCCGATTATCATTGAGCAGAGATACATGCCGACCTATGAGACTATTGTTGCAATAGATAAAGCGCAAGACAAAAACCCTTGGTACTACAATATTTGGAACTTCTTGGAAAATGAGATTTATCCACCAGAGGCAAATGCCAAGGACAAAAGGGGGATACAACAAATAGCCGTCCAATTTATCATCTGCAGAGATAAACTGTACAAACTCTGTCATCTGGGAATACACAAATTGTGTGTCGAAGAAGAGGAATCAAAGCGCCTGATGGAGGCCAACCATGGAGGAGAGTGCGGAGCGTACATGAACGGAGTGATGTTAGCCTGGAAAACTCTCAAGCAAGGTTACTACTAGTCTACCATGGAAGAGGATTGTATTGGTTTTGTTCAGCGATGACACAAATGCCAAATTCATACAAATCAAATGAATATCCCGCCATCAAAACTGTACAACATGACTTCACCATGGCCTTTCTTGGTCTGTGGAATCGACGTCATCGGAGTAGTTACACCAAAAGGATCGAATGGGCATGAATACATCCTAGTGGCAATTGATTACTTTACAAAATGGGTGGAAGCTTAGTCCTACGCAGTGCTGAAAGCATCGCATGTGGCTAAGTTTATCAGAAACAACATCATTTGCCGATATGGAGTTCCAAATGAGATCATATTAGATAATGGCTCCCACTTTAAGAAGGAGGTGATAGACTTGTTAGAGAAATACAATGTGGCTTTTCATAAGTCATCTACATACCGGCCGCAAACTAACGGAGCTGTTGAGGCCGCCAATAACAACATCAAGAATATCTTGTAGAAGATGGTTGAGACCTACAGGGACTGGTCAGATAAATTGCCCCTTGTACTCTGGGGCTATAGAACTTCAATTCAGATGTCTACAGGGGCAACTCCTTATTCTCTTGTCTATAGGATGGAAGCTATTTTGCCGATTGAAATAGAAGTCCCGTCACTACGAGTTATGGTTGAGTGTCAGATAGTAGAGGCGGACTGGCAACAGAGCAGGTTCGAGGAGCTGATGTTGTTTGACGAGAGAAGGCTGAAACCATTGTACCATGTTCAGGGTTATCAACACAGAATTGCTATGGCTTTTAACAAGAAGTTTAAGTCCCAGAATCTCAAAGAGGGGGATATGGTGCTGAAAGACAACTGAGCTCCCATTCATGACCCTAGGGGCAAGTTCAGACCCAATTGGACTGGTCCTTAAATCATCAAAACTATTTGGTTGGGTGGAGCTGTTATTCTTATGGACCTAGATGGCCTAGAATTTTCCCAACCGATTAACATGGGCAAGTTGAAGAAATATTACCCTTGAGAGGCTCACTAGGCCGAAAACCTGAAAGGGCGACCTAGGCAAAAGTTAGAGCATGAAAAATTAGAAATAAAGCAAAACTGAGCTCGCAAGGTTGAAAACCCTAAAGGGTGGCCTTGGCAAAAGTTAGAGTGCAAAAGGAGAGAGTTAATACTCAAGTGAACCTTAACCGAACTACGGAAGGCTTGATTCCCATCTTCGGGATACGTAGGCAACCTCATCCTGAAGTTCGGCCATAAACACCTCCAACCCAACTGTCTTGTCCATGTGTTTGATCAGGTGATCTTTGTCTGTTCTTTACCTGAAGGTTTGGTTGTGATCTTTACTCTGAGAGAAGAGCTAAGTACAATGCTGAGTAGTGCTATTTAATCAAGGGGCAATTTGTGATCTTTGGATTCGGGGTTGTACATCTCGAGGATTGATTCCGTGCGTGTCAAGTGGTGATCTTTTTCAAAAATGGTTTTGAAAAGTTTTAAGAAAAGTTGATTTTGTTCAAATTTTACCTTTTACAACTTAGACCATTTTTTGACCAAAAGGAAAATTTTCAGTGCTCACAACTTTAATTTCATTGATTTCAGCTTAAAATTCTCTAACTCTCTAATACAAATCGAAGTTGCTTTTATTACATCGAAAACTTGAAAAGAAAGGTCAAAGCAATAAACTAGGGGCACAGATGAGTTAGGTGCTCCTGTATCCCCCGCTCGTGCCTGTGGAAGCTTTTGAAGCCAAAGTGGGCCCGGTTTGTGCCTCATCAACGAGCCGAGCCAAACACTCGCCAGAAAGGTCGTAACTGAAACTAGGGGTAGGGGCTAGAAGCTCTCTCATTCTCCAAGCAGTGATGTACCTAGTCAAGTGTGAAGCACAGATGAGGAATGAAACTGGGTACTCTACCCTCCCTCTGGGCGGGTCTGATCATGCCCAAACTAACATCTGAACCGGAAGAGGAAGTAGAACACACAATATGTAAGGCTAATCTGCTGAATGCCAAGTTTCCAAGTCATGGTGTAACTTATCTCAGTAAGGTTAAGCCAGGGGCAATGCCAAGCTATGTCAGCAGCAGACTTGTTGTACATCCGGTGGCACCACCACCCCTCGGCAGAAAATCCTCTAGACGGTGGCAAAAGAAATAACCTCGAGCTGAATACTCAGAGCAAGAGCCCACTACCTTCAGCTTATCCATAAGCCACACCTGGGGAAGGATGAAAGAAAAGAGATGTATGTTGAGAGAAAAGTGAGAAAAGGCTTTTGAGAGAAAAACAGAGCATGAATGTTGAGGGATGTGAGAAACACATATAAGCAAAGGTGGGAAACAATACCTAAAGAAGTAGTGGGCTCCCCACGAATCTAGTAGTCTCTTGCCGATGAAAGCTGTCTAAGCCCATCAAAGTCTCGGCCAAGCCAAAGCGATTCTTGCCTTCTTTCAAACCTTGGGCCACTTCGACCAATTGAATGCTGGACCCGCCAAAACTTGGGGCAAGAAGGAAATGAGCACGCATACATAAGCAAGGGCGTGTTGCCAAAAACCTTGCCAGAAAAGGTCACCTTAGTCACTGACGTCGGAAAAGCGATGAATCAGGCTGGGAATATCCAACTCTCCATTGTAAACCAAAGATCGAGCCTTATGTAGAGCGAACCCACACATCCGTCCCAAAACTTGGACGTGGCCAAAACGGGGCTGAGGTATGATTTCCTCATCGCACTGAGATTTCGTTAGTGCCTGAAATTCTTCAATTGTCGGGCACATCTCTTGTCCTCCGAAGCTAAAGACATGTGTAATCGGGTCCCAGCATCCTGCCGCGGCATGAAGGAACGGAATACAAAGTGGAGTTCAGCTTAATGGAAAAAGTGCATTTATGCCGAAACTCCAAAAATTAACCTTTTCTGAGCCTTCTAAAGTCGTAATCCAATCCAAGAGCTTTTCGGCGAAAAACTGCTCCATTTGTGAAGAAATTGCAGCTGAAATGAGGTTTTGGAGAAGAATTCATGAAGCTCAACCTTTTGTAGAAGATAAGATAGTGAATGGAAGCCAGCTGTCAGCAATCTGGCCATTCTTGCACTTGATGGCCGGCAGGTAGCCAGCAGATGGCTGGCATCTTTCTTTTATGCTCTGCTATCCACCTGTGTATTGGGTAGTGCTGGAAGCTTGTGTTTTGTCTTGCTCTTTGAGTTTTTCAAGCTCTTGTTTTGAATCTTTTGGTTTTAACAAGTTTGTTTATTTGTATTTGAGTTGTTTTGTTTATCGAGTTATATTTTGCATTTTGTATTTTGTTTGCTGGTTTATTCATTACCCAATTAAGAACATTGTTTCAATCAAGTGCGCTCTTGGCCAATTCAATCCCATGTCCATTTCCATGCAAATGTGGTGCTTGTGATGCAAAAATAACAACACTTTTCATAAAAACTACGAGGTTTTATTCCGATCATGGTTTTTTTTTTTTATAAAAGAGGAATTCAAGTTTTAAAGTAAATAAAACCTATCTGAAGCTATACAATGTGCTAATGCTACCAAATAAAAAGAAACTAAGCAAAAGTACAAAAAATCAGTGCTAGTTGCCTCATGCCTGAGAGGCCCTCTTCGACCTTTTCTTCGGAGAAGAGGACTCAGGGGTACTATCTTCATCGGCTCCTGTGGCTTGCCTTTTTCACGCCCCCTTTCGGAAACTCGAAAAGAAGCCTTATAATTCAGACTCCCGTAGTTCTGAATCTAATCTCACAAGTGTAATGTGAAACTGATAAACACTAAAAAGTCCAAATCTGACAAATCTTTTGGAAAATTAATTTTAGTATCAAAAATGCCAAAAATGGACTGCTTTGCCAGATACAGAGTCGCCATCTAAATATTTTTTGTTTTGGGAAAATTTAGGAAACCCATGACTCGTGTCAAAGGCCACGTGTCCGTCATCACCAAATTTACCTCGGCTCGGGAACTTAGGTACAAGAGGAGAAGGTCGTGAATTGAGCACCCCCGCTCGCCCGATCAAAGATCGACCTCTATTAATCATGATATGATTTTTATCAACATTATGTGCTCTTGTTCCGGTTATTAAGCTAGCTTTACTATGTGATGCGCATAATCAAGTATAGACTAGTTTGCTCAATTTGGAACAATTCAACTCATGTTTGTTTGGGAAAATGGTTTGAATTTGCCACCTCAAGTGGGCTTAAAGATTGCGGATTTGCCACCAAACATAGTGGGCTTAAAACTGATTTGCCACAAAACAAAGTAGGCTTAAAATGCACATTTGTTTAATCATCCCAATTCAAACGACAAGCCTTCATCCACAGGCATTCAAGTAGTTTAGCATTTAAGGACATAGCCTCATGACAAGCATGCTAAACATGGCAACATTCACACTTATGCAAGTATGCTAAAGCGTAAAAACTCACCTAGTACTCCAAGCTTAGAAGATATGGGTTAGAAAAATAATGCATGATTCCTAACTATGCCGAATGTCTAATGCAACCTGCGATATGCAATTTAATAGGCTCGGCTACTAATATGGCATATGAAGCAATTTAAATAATATGCGATTAAACATGTATTCAAAGAAGGTATTTGAAATTGCAATGCAGTTTGAATGATGTGCCGAGCCTCGGTGTATGCAATACAAGATGAATGGATGCAAGCATGCGATACGCTAATTAAAACATGTCCCTAATCTAATCATCAAAAGAGATTAAATAGAAGGGAGAAAGACGTCTGGTTGGAAGACATACACACGCGCACGCACGCACACTTATTACAACGTTACGCCCTCGCGAAGGAGGGTTCGAATGAATAAAAGCTAACTAACTAACTAGGCTAATTAAGCTAACTATTCTAAGCTAATTAAGTAAAACAAATAAACAATTAACTATCTAAGTTAATTAAATATTACAAAGGAAACTAATTAGCTAAATACTTAACTAATTAATTACAAAGCAACTAAGCTAATTAATTACAACATGAACTAATTAACTAATCTACTTGAATAATTACATCACTTGCAAGCATTAGCTACAACTAATCAACTAAACAAAAGGCCACGGGAAACGAGGGATGCATGCATGCTCGATTTTTCTCCTGAAAGGCCACTGTTTTGCTACTACAAGCCTCTATTGCACAGAAGCACTTACGCTTTCTCCTTCTCCAGATCAACTCTATTTGCCTTAGGAGCACACTATTGAATTTGCATTCGTGGCCGATAGTGGGCCGGTCGGCCATTGCTGATGGTCGGTTGGCTAACAATGGTGGTCGGTTGACTACTGGTGGTGGCTGTCGGCCACCACTGGCTTGGACTTCCTTGCTACAAACAGAGCAAAACAGTGTACTTTTTGAAGCTTTGTTTGTACTGTTACCCTCCTTATCATCAAACAAGTTCAAAGGAGTGATACTCTTGGCTCTCAAACCATCAACCAAGCAATTTTATTGCATGATGGCCAAAGAACCAAGTTTGTACAAGTTGAATGAGTGCAAAACAAGACTCAAATGACCATCACCCTATCATGCTTGATTAAGGGCAATGGGGACCTAGGAAAATGGCATATTTCATCACTTTTGCGTATGAAATGTTCGATTTTCCTTGTGTTCAAACTAACAACTGATTTTAACACATGCAATGCAACACAAAGAAGTGCTTATCTTGCCACTTTTACTTACCAATTTTGTTTACACATTTTAATTACCAAATCATTCTTTAATCAATTAGTCCATTGGTGAGTGTCTTCTAAGGTAAAAGAAGTGTCAACCAAGAGATAGTTTAAGGCATCAGAGAAGCTTCATGCCGTTGGTAATGAACCCTTAAAGGAGGATTAAACCATTAAGCATGAGCCTCCATCTCAAGCTTAAACAACCCTCAAAGCAAATGAAAAAGTGAAGAAATGAGGGACATTGCAGAGATTATAAGTGCTGAAATTAGGTGAGAAAAAGCACTAAAACATGCAATCAGCTAAAATGAATGATGGTTAAAGCCTTAAAACACCAAGGTAGTGTGAAAGGACTTACACTACAACTATGTAATACAAGACTCAAAAGGCACCAAATAGCCAAAATAGTGGCAAAATAGTTCAAAAAAGAGTGTAAAACATGCTGGCCTTGAGCCACAAAAAGCTAAAACATTAAGCTAATACATGGGGCTAACTAGGCATGCAAAGAAGACACAAGGAGGGGAGGCTAACCCCTCCAAATTTAGACTTCAAAATGAGTTTTTTGCCACTGAAAAACCTCTGAAATTCAGTGGTTAAAAGGCCCAAAAAAGTTGGTTTGAAAGTGATGAACAAAGGCACAAAAACTTTACAAGCAAATAAGCAAGATGTGTGAACAATCCCTTAATTGAAAATGGCCTCAAATCAACACTTTTAATCCATAAAAACAAAGCTTTTTACAGTTTGAGAATTAGCCTCAAAACAATTGAAAAAGATGGCAAAGCAAGGGTACAAAACAAGTATAAAGAAAGAGTGTTATACCTATTGAAGCCAAGACACAATTTGGCCAACAATCCAAGCCAAAAACCTCCTCCTAGAGCTCAAAACAAGTCCCAAGCTACCTCCGCCCAATGACTAGCAACTTCTATCAAGGGTGTATAGGCAAAAGTGTAGGATTTGTGAGCAAATGTGTATAAAATTACAAGAAAGAGAGAGAAAAGTCTAGAGAGAGAGAGAATTTGGTTCCAAATTTTCTAGCCCTCAAAAATGGGGGAGGAACCCCCATATATATAGAAAAACAAGCCTGGAGCTTAGAAACATCTCACCATACACGTGTAGGGAGATGCAGCTCAATGTGCCAACAGCTGGCACAGCTGTCAGCAAATATCTAGAAAAAGACACTGGTAGCCGTCAGCCACCACTGGTAGCCGACCTGCCACCATTGATGGCTGACCGGCCACACCAATGGTCGACAACCATGAGGCATGGCCAACAGCCTATGGTGGTGGCTAACAGGTCACCACAAGTTCCACGCTTGAAAGAACAAGGTTTTGGTCCAAAACAAAGCACAAAATGGACAAGCTTTAAAGGCTCAAAGACAGGGCGTTCCACCGAGGACTTTGGGTACTCAAAGCGAACAAATAAAATCGTAATCATCGAGTGCACAAGTCTTGAGATCGGTCAAAAATGGGGTGTTTACAGCTCTGTTGTTTGAATTTGTCTCTGAACCCGAGCCGGAATCATCTCTGCTCTCTGCCCCAGAACCTACCTCAACATCATCACCTCTGTTTTTAAAACCAGAGCCGGCACCATTGTCTCTATTCTCTGATGACTGAGAATGCTGACTCCCTACCTCCTTAGAGTCGCTGGTCTCAGCATCGTCATCGCTCAAGATGGGCTCTGGAGGATTGCTTTTGCCCTGGGTACCCCTGTCTCTGTCTCTCCTCCCTACTACTGGAGGACGTACTGCTGGTGTTGGTGTTGGTGCTCCTGCTGCCATTGGTGCACTCGGTATAGCTGGGATCTGAAAAGGACAGTTGTCACATATCAGTTTCAATATGTGTATCAGATGGAAGCAGGGTACGCAAAATGAGTGTATGAAGAAGTCAAATATAGTGTGTAAGTACAATGTGTGAATGCAGTGTATCGGTGCAGTTTGGAGATAACTATAGTTGAAATGCCAGTGTATCAGTGGAAAGATGATAGCATGAAGTGCAAACTGAAGAAATTATCAGGATGTCGTGGAGACTGAGCAGCGTCTCCCTCCTTTGTATCATGCCCATCAATAAGGCTATCAGTTCGAGAGCGCCCCCCGTGTACTCAATGGATGCCTGCAAATGCATTTGGATGATCATTGTTTGAGATAAACATATCTGAAATGAAATGTGCGGTGCAAATTGGAAAGTATGGTCCATACCCGAGTCAGGCCTCGAACCCCGACAAGCTCGTGCTCAGTCGTGGCAGGCTCAATCGGGACCTGGTAAACATCTCCAGTATATCGCCAGCATGTTAGTACGGTGGGAAGCTCTGGCCAACCGGTCCTCTGCCTCACCCGATGAGCCCCCCTAGTACGGGCCCTAGTTGCCCTAGTCTCCCTGGTCACTCTAGGCACCTCTCTTGCAATAGAAGCTCTTGCCTCCTTGCCTTCGCAAGTGCCTATCAAAGGTGGCATGAGGTGTGTCTAAATGAAGATCGCATAGTCACCCTCTGCCCTGAAGTAATCAGCATCCAAGCCCACCATAAACTGAGTGACCTCATCAATGGACAGGCTATCTGCTGATCTCATGGACTCTGGTGGCACCATCGGAATGATTGGGTTAGGCAGACCCAGAATCTGGCGAACGAACCGCTCACTCAGGAACCGGGCCTGGCAGATTGGGCCCTCAAGTAGAATGTGCAAGCGAGAAGTGGCCAAGGCCTCGGCGTAATGGTCCCGTATTCCAGCTGGCATCATGGCCCATGGCTGCCACGTGATTTGCAAATAGAGAGTGTACAGATTATTAGTTGCTGTCAGTTGCTAAAGTGTGAATCAAAATAGTTGTAAGGCAAAAATGACTGTGTTTTGGGTTACCTCGTGGGCAGCCACTGCGTCGAAATAGTACCGGAAGAATATGAACGACTCGCGGCTCCGATGCTGGCACCTGCCATCATACTGCCTCGAATAAGGGACTACCAGTGTGAGCTCCTCCACGGGCTCTGGGGCAAGAGTCAGAAAATAAGCATACACCCATATTTGCAGAGAAAATGCAGTGATATGTGAACATAATGTATGAACCAATGCAGAAAGTGTAAAGCAGAAAGCACAATGTATGAACAGATGTAGAAAGTACAAAACAGAAAGCATAGGTATTGAATAGATATAAGGCAGAAAATGTAAAATGCATAGAGGGAACTGAAATGCATACCTTCCAAGCTCGCCAATGGCCTCCAATCAACTCTCTCCTTAGGCGGGAGGTAGAGCTTATGTATCTATATAGGGTGGCGAGGCCAACTCCACTCCAATCATAGAAGCGCACCCGAAGAAGGGTCACCAGGGCACTCAGTAGGTATAAGCCCACAATGTTCCACCTGTTCGAAAACAAGGTGGTACCTAGGACAAACATCAGAAAACCCCTGGCATACTGCTCCATCTCTGGCTCACTCCCTCTGAATCGTTCTGCAAACTAGCTATACCTAACCATGCCTGTCCAATATAAGGGCGGATGCGCTCCTAGTAGCTCGATCTAAGCCGACTCCCACTCTCCCATGTCTGTGTCGAAAGGGATCGGATCACCCCCTACTCCTAAGCCAGTGAGCATGGCAAAGTCGTAGGGAGTCATCGTCATCTCCCCGGCAGTGGAAAAGTGGAAGGAGTTGGTGGTGTCCCACTACCTCTTCAAAAGTGCTCCCAAAAGAGGCCGAAGCTAGTCTCGTCCACAATGTCAAGAACTCCAATAGGGGGCTTGTCGCACCAATCTCGTGCAGTCGTGGCTCCGTACCCTCTGAAGGCACGAGACTCGCCTTATGGCAAAGAACAGATGAATCAGATAAGGTAGTAATGAAAGTACAGTTAGATAAAAGGCAGTGCAAGGAATAGAAGTAAAGAAAGGCAGGAATGCATGAAAATAGAGTTCATACCTCAACGGCGATGGATGAAAGGTGAGAAGCCGGCTCCCTCAATAGGAGGTCCTCTGGTACCCCGAGAATCAAGTCACTAAAGCGCCTAATGCCATCAGCGGGCCAGATGTGTGTGCGGGGATGGTACCTCATTGGATCAAAAAGGCGTATCCTCAATGGTAGTGGCTAAGGCTCAGGCTCAGGCTCAAGCTCAGGCTCGAACTCTGCCATGAGGTTGACCCCAATACCTCCAGCCTCCTCGATGATAACCGACTCATCTGCTTCGGGAACAGGTGGGAATATGGGGGGAACCTCTGCAAAAGCCCTGTCATGTTGTATATCATCCGTCATTTGGAAAATGGGTGAAAATGGGTGAAAGGTGAAGACAAATAGAGAAAATAGGATAAACTTGGAAAAAGTCAACCCTAGGAGAGAGAAAATGGAAGAAAAAGTCAAAGTCGGGAAAAGTGCATGAAACTCGAGAGAAACTTGAGGGGAACAAGCCTAGAAGGGTGAAAACAAGGAAAAAAGTGTTGAAATTAAATTTTGATCGGTTCAAAAGGAAGAGAATTAAGAGGGTTTAGCGAATAAAGTTTGCGTAGGGCATTGGAAAACACATAAAAGGCTCGAATCTAGAGAGGGAAAGTGTCTAGAGAGAGAGAGGGAGGATTTTCGGACATGAGGTTATGAGGAAATGAAGGGTCAAGGCCTATACTTAAAGACCCAAGGCAAAATGTCTAAAATGCCTCAAGTCTGCCATCGATGGCCGGCAGGTGGCTGGCAAGGCTCACTCGTGGTTGGCAAGGCTGTTCAGTGGTCGACAGGTGGCCGGCAGCCTCCCCCTAAGTCGTGATGCTATTTTGTGTCTTTGTTTTCCAAGAGTTGCAAGAAAGGTTCACTGTTGGGCCTAGATTGTCTCTACAGAAGCTCAAAACTGTGTTTTCGGCGCATGATGTTCATCACTTGTCAACATGAATGAGGTGTATCCCTTTTAAACATATTGAAATTCCTCCGAGAGGTAAATTGGAAGGTGTCATTGAAGGTTGCTTTTATTTGTTTTGCCTTCGTTCTCCTTTCGCTCTATATTGTTGCATAGAATATGCATTTCACATATACGTGTCCTGCATGCGCGTCTTGCATTGGTTATGATTCACGCATAGAATATGCTCTTGCTCTTATTTCATGCATAGAATATGCTTTTGGTTTCTTGTATAGAACATGCTATCAATCATGCATAGATTATTCATAGAATATGCTTTAGTACCTTGCATAGAACATGCATTCACTTAACTTCGTATCTCGGTTGTTTATCTTGCATAGAATATGCATTGTCACTGTATCGCACGTTATTTATGTTAGTTATGCTTTCGCAAACAGGAAAGTTCTTTTCTTTCTTCCTTTGCCAATGCAGGCAAACGATATTGTATGTACGGTTCATTAGGAGGAGTTTCGGATAAAGTCATTTGTGTCTCGATAAGAGAACCTACACGTATTCACTTTGTGCATCTATTGCACACGCCTCTGTTGTTTCATCTCGGGACGTGCAAAGCATGACCCCGAGTGATTGTTTCTCAGGACGCATGAAACGCTGCCCTAGGCAGGTTTCATCTTGGGACGTGCGAAGCGCGAGCCCCAACGATTTTTCTTGTATCTCGGGATATGTGAAACGTGATCCCAAGCGATTTTTTTCCATCTCGGGACGCGTGAAATGAAACCTCGAGTGTTTTTCGTTTTCTGTTCCTCGGGACATGTGAAATACAACCCCGAGCGATTTTTGTTCTCAGTTTCTTAGGATGCGTGAAACGAAACCCTGAGTGGTGTTTTCTTTCCTCGTCTCTTGTTTTGGCGTGGTCAGAGTCTGTGTTGGTTTTAAACTTGAAGCTGGTTATTCATGTCATTATCTCGTTATTTTTCTTATTGTCTTGTTATTGCTTATTGCATCATCTTGCATGATCATGAGTTTTCAAAATAGTAGGCTTTGCGTGGTGTGTGAGTCCAGCTTTCAAAGTTGCATTGTGAATATGATTCGCATCTGGCCTTAGAACTACGCTGGTTTGATTTCTTGTAAAGGGATACGTAGATAGCCTGTGGGTGCAACCATTTATTTCTATCTTGATTGTTTGTCCAAGTCTTACGGCCTTGTCAAAATGGGTCGTCTTCGGGCTTTGACATTCACTCATGTCATTTCATGACTCTGAGTTCTGTCAAAGACGGGAAACTATAGACACCCCATTTTTTATGGCCCTTACGACTTGGACACCATTGCATGCACACCCGATGATGAGTTTATATGCTCGTCAAGTGCTCGAAGTCCTCGGTGGAATGCCACAGCTTTGAGCCTTTCAAACCCAGTACCCTTGTTGCCTCATTCTTGGACCAGGCCTTAGTCCTTCAAGCCTGCAACCCTTGGTGGCCTGCTGGCCACCCTTTGGTCTGCCAGCCATCACTTTTGGGCTGCCGGCCACCAGTGATGGCCGGCCGGCCACCACTAATGGTAGGCCGGCCGCCACTGATGGTAGGCCGACCGCCAGTGTATTTTGCAGATATTTTGTGATAGTTGTGCCAACTGTTTGCACAGATGCATGCATCTTCACCCATGTGCAGGGCTGGATATCCTTGTCGAGAATTCATATTTTCTATATATAGGAGACCTCTCTCTCATGTTTTAAGGTTAGAAAATTTTGATATCAAAATTTTTCCTCTCTTTCTACAATTCTCTCTCTCTAGCGAATTCCTACACTTTTGCCTACAAATCCTTAGCCTTTGCCAATACACCCTTAACCGAATCTTCTCATCTTTGAGTTAAGGTATTTTTAAGCTTGGTTTGAGCTCTTGAAGGGTGTGTTGTCTTGGTTTTGTTGCTTGAATTGGTTCTTCTCTTCAAAAGGTATAAGGCTTTGCCTATTTGCTTGCTTTCTTCGCTTTTATTCCTACTATTTTTCCATTGTTTTTGGGCTATCAAAACTCTGTATTTTTGGGCTGAAGCTTGGGTCTAAGGGCCATTAAAGGTTGAGGGATTGATAGCCCTTCTTTGTACCTTGTTTTGGAGGGCGTTGCCCTTGTGTTTCCCGCCCTTTTACTATCTTTTTTCTGAGCTTTTAAACACTAATTTTCAAAGCTTTTTCAGTGGCCAAAATCATGTTTTGAAGTCCAAATTTGGAGCGGTTAGCCTCCCCTCCTTGTGTCTTGCTTACTAGCCTAGTTTGTGCCATGTTTTAGCATGTCAATCTAACTATTTTTTTTGTCTTAATTCTAGTATGTTTTAGGACTTATTCTAGGCTGTTTTAGCACTGTTTTGGGTTGTTAGTTACATTTGAGCGTTGTTTTGCATGCTTGTAATGTAATAGTCCTCATGAGTTTGGTGTTCTAGGCCTTAAACACCATCTTATTTGAGTTGATAGCATTTATTTATGCTTTTCTCACTTATTTTTAGCATTAATAATCTCTACAACCTCCCTTCTTTCTTGGCTTTTGTTTTTCTTTGAAAGTGGTTCAAACAACTTGTTTGTTTAAAGCATGAGATTGAGATGTCATGCTTAATGGTTTAATCCCTTAGGGATTCATTACCAACGGCATGATGTCTCTTTCATGCGCAAAACAACTTTTGGTTTGAGCCTTCTTTCCATTAGAGGACTTAAATTCACCCTTTGGACTCAATTGATTAAAGAATGGTTGGTAACTAAAATGGAGTAATTAAAATTGAGGCTAAAAATGGTGAAATATAATAATTTGGTCGTGTTCAATTGGATGTTAATTGAACACATGGAAGCTTGAACCATTTCATACTCATTAGTGATGAAATGATTTAAGGTTCCAAGGTCATGACTTCCCCTGAGTTTTCATGAAAGGGAGGTGGTATGAGTCTTTTTTTTGTTACATTTATTGAATTTTCACACTTCGGTTCACAAGCTATCATGCAATGAAATTGCTTGAGTTGGTGGTTTGTGGCCAAAGTTGACTTCTCCTTTGATTTGTTTATGAAAAGGAGAGGTGAGTTGTGCTGACAACCCTGGAAAATACCTTGTATATGTTCTGTTTGTCCTCTGTTGCAGCAAGGAGAACTGGGCAGCAATGGCCGGCAGACCACCTTTGATGGCCGGCCGGCCATCACTGGTTGGTCGACCTCTGATACAAATTTCAATAGCATGTTTATAAGGCAGAGAAGAGTTATTCTGGAAGTGGGCAACAATGTATGTGTTCTATTGCGCAACAGAGGCTCTCCAGAAACAAAAAGGTGGTCTTTTCGGGTGGAAATCGAGCAAGCGCATGAACATCCCACGCATCCCGAGGTGGAGTAGTTAGCTTAATATTTAGATTGTTTAGCTTACTTAATTCTTTTAATTGCACTTGTGTTGTAATTATTTAATTAGTTGGTTAACTAGTTATTCAATTCCGTTGTTATTTAGCTAGAATAGTTAATTCGTTCATTTGTTGTAATAATTGGTTAAGTAGTTTAGCTAATTTCATTTTTTTTTTTAATAGTTAGCTTAATTAGCTTAGCTTTCATTAGTTAGTTAATTAGCTAGTTAGTTTATTCGGACTCTCTTTCGTGAGAGCGCAATGATGTAATAATGTGTATGTCTTCCAACCCCACGTCTTTCTCCCTTTTATTTACTAGCTTATGATGGTTAGTTTAGGGACATCATGTTTTGTTTAGCATACTTCATGTTTGCATCTGTTTGTATTGCATGCACCAAGGCTCGGCACATCATTCTAACTGCATTGTTAGTTTAAATACTTCTTTTAATATGTGCTTAGACCGCATATTATCAAAATTGTTTCATACGCCAAGTTAAGTAGCCGAGCCTATTGATTGCATATCGCATGTGTTGCATTAGTCATATTGCATAGGTAGGAATCATGCATTTTTCTAACCTATTTTTTTTTTTGGCTTAGAGTACTAGGTGAGCCTTTACTCGTTTTAGCATATGGCATGAGTGTGATTGTTGCCATGTCTAGCATGCTTGCCATGAGGCTAATTGCTTAAGTGTTATAACTATTTGAATGCCTATGGATGAAGGCTTGTTGCTTGAATTGGAATAATTTTTGTAGTGTTCATATGCGATCACTTTTTCAAGTGGTACATATTTCGAAACAATTTTAAAAAACAAACATAACTCGGAATGTTCCAATTCTTGCAATTTAGTCTATACTTGTGTGTGCGCATCACATAGTAGTACTAGCCTAATAAACTGGAACAAGAGCATATAATGTACATAAGATCCATATCATGATTAGTAGAGGCCGATCTTTGATCGGGCGAACGGGGGTGCTCAAATGCATTCATGATCTTCCCCTCTCGTACCTAAGTTCCCGAGCTGAGACAATCTCGGTGGTGACGGACACGTGGCCTTTGGCATGAGTCATGGGTTTCCTAAATTTTCCAAAATAAAAATATTTAAGTGGCGACTCTGTATATGGCAAAACAGTTCATTTTTGGCAATTTGATTCAAAATTGATTTTCCAAAAGATTTGTCGGATTTGGACTTTTTGGTGTTTATCAAGTTCACATTACTTGTGAGATTAGATTCAAAACTGCGGGAGTCTGAAATATAGGGCTATTTCGCCTTCCGAAAGAGGGCGTGGAAAAGTGAAGCTACAGTCAGTACTCTCTAAACTGTTAAAGTTATTGATTTTCTCATATTTATATTTATATATGATGTTTCTGATATTAATTTCTGGAAGTTCATTTTTGATTCATTGTGTGCTAGGGTTTATATCTTTGAATTTTTAGAAGTTAAAATTTTGGGTGTTTATCGATAAATTTGATTGGATGAAGACTTTTATGCCTATGATTGAGTTGAGTATATTTTATTTCAAGATTTCATTACTTTTTCAAAAATTAGCAATGCATTTTTATGCGTGCTACTACAATTAAAGCACCTTGGATAGCTCGCATTGTTTGTGCAAATCTCTGCAAAGCAAATTAGATATGAAGACCTCTTTCAATACCCCCTTAACAAAAGTTTTATGTACAATTTCTGCAAAGGGAATGGAAAAACCTAGAAATCTGTAATTGAAAGTCAGCTTGATGCTGACCATGGATTGTAACCTCACATTAGTTCGATCCATTAGTGGGACAAGAAATGAAGGGATCATTACAGTTGTGCCCAGCATCAATATGTTGTTCTGAAATGCTAACAAAACAGTTTCAGCTCAACATAATACGTAAATGAATATATGAAAAGAAAAAGAATTCAGTATGAAGGCAAACAGTTTCTGATGCTTCATGAGAAAATGATCAAGGTTTCTTATTTCAAATTCAACACCAATGTCTGTATTAGTCCCAAAACTGGTGAATTCTGTTGAGCTTCTAACAATTAAATTTTTTATAAATAAAGGAAGAAGAAGAAGAAGAATATGGTATAGTAAGACTTCCAGTTCATGGAAAAATGGAAATCTTATTTTCTTCACAATATACAAAGGTACAAATTAATATACACATCTATATAGCAAAACCCCATGGTATATTTCCTCATTGATCAAAATATAGGCACTTAAAACAAGATAAGTGAGTATACCACTCCATTGCTTAATATGTTTCTATTTGGAAGATCTACTTTCACTATCTATTCCAATGATCCAATCAACACTTTTTTTTTTAAATATCTTTGCAAGGTATATATATATGTATCTTACGCTTTATACAAGGGGCATTAAAACTGTATAGAGTTGCATTTAAGTTCATCACCCCTGACTAAAGAAACAAACAATTAACTGACGAAAATAACATTCTTTTTGTGTGCCCTAAGTGGAATTCTAGCTGGACAATTATGGTAGCCAAATTATGTCACCAAACAATCAATATCATGTCATCCCTAATTGTTTTTCTTCTTTTTGAAAACAATACAAGTAGTCCTAACCCTTTCAGTCGATATGCCAAGTTTTGAACTCACCTCCCTCAATTGATATTTCCCATGGTTCACCGAATAACCATTAGATGAATAGCTCATTGATCATCCTAATGGTTAAGACCATGAATCCTGCTTTGACTATGGCAGCCTGTCAAGAGTCATGTCTTTGATTCAACTGTAAAATCCATGTCTTCAACCATGATGCATTGCATTTTAATCTACTTATCTTGTTTATTTATGCATGTTCTTGGCAACAAAGAGGGAAAGAGAGAGAGAGAGAGAGAGAGAGAGAGAGAGAGTAGAAAATACTACTAGTTTAGTCCCACTGGAAGTAGTTGAGGGAAAGAAAAAAAAAACTAATCACAACACTAGAGTATAAGAATATAAGAATCTGGATTTGGTAAAGGTCTTTTCATAAATTTCCAAATAACTTACTGGTTTGGTATAGAAACAATAATTAATTAAAAAGACATAGTCACATTGTTGAACAAGTTGGTAGGAGTGGGTAACAGAAAATGTCCTATTTGGGTGAGTTTGAATTGTGTTTATTAGCTAACCATATTCAAATTTTTGTTTTTGCACTCTAATTTTATGTTACCAACTTCTAGTTTGGATTGGCCTAATAGCAAATGAATGATGACACATCTAATACCTGGAAATCAATTTATAGAATCATATTGGCCTTTTCTTTGCCATTTAGAAGAATCACCTGTTCAAGATATTGGGATTTAAGGATAATGTCTTTCTTTACTTTGTAATGGGGATTTTGGGATGGATAGGAGTTGGATGCAACTTCATAATAGAAGGTTACATCAATACATTAATGGGGTAAAAGAATTTATCATGTTTGCTCGTGATCATATGAAATCAGGGATGAGTAAGGTTTGGTGTCCATGTAATAGATGCAATAACCATACCCAAAAAACCATAGATGAAGTTGAAATTCATTTGTTTGCATACGGGGTTGTCACAACTTACACTAGGTGGGTGTATTATGGGGAAGACTTTGAGTTAAATGACAGTGATCCCTCGGAAAGTGAAAATGACGAATATTTCAATGATATGATAGAGAAATGAAATTCTCCCAATATTGAGGTGCGAGAAATTATCCATGACATACATAGCGGACCATCCACATTTGTTTATACTGGGGAAGCATCTAGTAGCCGTAATCCTGACTTGTCTGGTGGTCATGGTGGTGAAGCAAATACATTTGCAAGATTAATGAGGGACACAGAACACGAATTGCATCCAAATTTCCAATGATATTCCAAATTATCATTCATTGATAAGCTGCTACATCTAAGGATGCTCAATAAATGGAGCAACAAATCATTCATGATGATGCCAGAACTGTTGAAGGTTGCCCTTCCCATCGGTGAAACGCTCCCATGCTCATACAATGAAATTAAACAAAAATTCAAGATTTGGGCCTTGATTATCAAAAAATACATGTATGTAAGAATGATTGTGTACTTTTTTGGAGGGAGTATGAAAATGAAGATAAATGCCCTGCTTGCAAGGAGCCTAGATAAAAATTTCATAAAGGTAAAGGTAAAAGGATCCCTCACAAGGTTCTGTGGTACTTTCCTTTAAAACCAAGGCTACAAAAGTTGTTTATATCAGGGAAGATGGGTACTGATATGAGGTGGCACAAAGATAAACGTATATAGGAGAAAAATGTAATGCGCCATCTAGAGGACTCTGAAGCGTGGAAAGGCTTTGACAAAAAGCATGAGTCATTTGCCAAAGATCCTCGAAATGTTAGGCTCAGACTAGCAAGTGACGGCTTCAATCCATTTGGGAATATGAGTACCTCATATAACATATGGCCAGTTTTATTGTGCCATACAATTTGCCACCATGGAAATGCATGAAAGATCCATTTTTAATGATGCCTTTGCTTATTCCTGGGCGTAGAGCTCCTGGATTTGACATTGATGTGTTTTTACGTCAGCTAATAGATGAGCTAAATGAGTTATGAGAGGTAGGGGTAGAGACCTATGATGCATCAAGTGGCTCTAATTTTCAATTGTGTGCGGCATTATTATGGATTATGAATGACTTCCCTACGTATGGTAACTTATCCAGTTGGAGCACCAAAGGCAAATTGACTTGTCCGTCATGAACTGAGAATGCATCTCATCAATACTTGCATCATTGTAGAAAAACTTGTTACATGGGACACCGTCATTTTTTGCCGCATGATCATTTTTTGTGAACAAGCAAGTCATTCAATGGTGAGCCAAAGCTTAGGTTAGAATCAAAGTTGTTGTCAGGAGAGGAGGTTTTGGGACAATTAGGGCATACAGACCCATCATTATTTGGGAAAATAGATCAATGTGGGAAGAAGCGAAAACATTCTCCTCAATGTTTAAATTGGAAGAGCATTTTCTTTGATTTACCTTATTGGAAAACCCTAAGTTCATCACAACCTTGATGTTATGCACATTGAAAAATATGTATGTGATAGTGTTCTAGGAACATTGATGAACACTGATGGAAAAACCAAGGACACATACAAGGCTCATCTTGATCTAATAGATATGGATATAAGGCCTGAATTACATCCAAGGGAAGTACATGGCCAAACATTCCTATCTCCTGCTTGCTTCATGTTGTCTTTAACTGAAAAGAGGGACTTTTGTGAATTCTTGAGTTCAATTAAACTGCCAGATGACTATGCATCAAACATATCACATTGTGTGAACACTAGCAACTGTCGAATTACAGGGTTGAAAAGCCATGATTGCCATGTTATCTTGCAAAGATTGCTTCCTATTGCTCTACATGGATGTTTGAAAAAGGATGTGAGCAAGGCATTAATTGAGTTTAGCCTGTTCTTTAAGGGGTTATCGTTAAAGACATTAAGAGTTGATGTCTTAGAACAACTTGAGAAAGATATTGTTTTAATTTTGTGCAAGCTCGAGAAGATATTTCCACCATATTTTTTTGATATTATGATTCATTTATCCATTCACTTATCGTGTGAAGCAGTCCTTGTAGGACCGGTGCAATACAGGTGGATGTATGGATTTGAAAGGTACATGCATATTCTTAAGGGTTATGTGCACAACAAAGCTTGTCTAGAAGGATCTATTGCTGAAGGTTACATTGACAATGAGGCTCTCACTTTTTTCTCTTTGTACTTCCATGGTGGTGAGACTATATTTAATAGACATGAAAAAAATTATGATGGCCCTATTGAGGCATCACAAGATGGAAACTTGTATGTATTTAGGCAAAAGGTTCGTGGATTAGGAGCTGCAATTAATGATGTGTTGAATTTAACAGATTTGAAGAAAGTTTGATGGTACGTGTTGAATAATTATGATGAAGTTCAACTGTATATGCAGTAAGTAAACTACCATATGATTATATTCACTAAAATATTTTACTTTTTGAATTATACTATTTCCCCAACCATTCGTGTCGAATAATGTTGTTACAATTTATAGGCCATACATGGATGAACTTGAAGGACAAGGTTTGACAACTATGCAAGAGAGGCTAAAATCAGAGTTCCATATATGGTTTCTAAAATACATAGAGTTATAATTTTTTTAACATTATTTGTGCATTTAAATAATGAATTTAAGTGTATGCTAATGCATTTCATATTATCAATGGAATTAGTTCACAAAGCTGCAAGTTGAAGGGACAATGGATGCTTCCAATCAACTTATGAACTTAGCATGAGGTCCCGATAACCGAGTGACACGCTACAATGGTTGTATCATCAATGAAATTTGGTTTCGCACTTAAGATTGTGAAATGTACCAAAAAACTCAAATAGTGGCCTGGTTATGAAGGGAGATCATAAAGGGAAACTTATTGATTTTTGTGGTGTTGTTAGAGAGATAGTTGAGTTGAAATATCTAGGTGGGAATAGTGTGTTTCTTTTGAAGTGTGATTGGTGGGATGTTGGCAACGGAAAAATTGAAATAAAAGTTGATGAGTTTAACTATATCAGTGTAAATGTTACGAAGACTTGGTACAAAGATAAACCATTTGTGTTAGCATACCAAGCTGAACAAGTGTTTTATTTGAAATAGATGAAGTGGGGCAATAATTATTGAGTTCTACAAAGAGTATTACCATGGGCTATCTATGACATCTTAGTGAAAGAGAATGAAGAAGAAGAGGAAGAGGAACACAAAGAAAAAGATGAACCATACCAGCAATTTGAGTCCTATAGGCTTGGAGATGTGGTGCACATTGATGATTAGCCCATAGAATTATGCAAAGAAGACATGGAAATGATATATGTTGATATTAGTAGCAAATTTCATGAGAAGGAATTTGAAGTTGATGATGAAGTGCTCATTAATGATAATAATGCAGATGATGATGACATTGACATGGATGATCAAATTGATGATGATATGATTGATGATAGTGATCTAGAAGATGAAATTGATGAGAATGATATCTATCGATGAATATTTAGTTTTGTTTCCAAATGATTTCAATTTTAACATCATGCAAGATTTATAATTGCTATTGCTTATTTCGAAACTGTGTTTGTAATTAAAAATGAACATTATCATATTTATCCTTTAAGATGGAAAAACTTGAGAAAAGGTACTGTGTGTACTTCTATTTCTAACTACCTTATTTTGAAGATATATGCTTTGTTTTGCTGTTTGTTTTTAGTATCATATTTATCATATTACCTTATTTTAAGATTTTGTGTTTGATGTTCATGCTATTAATTGGATTGTAAATTTCTACTGATCATAGGGATCTTACGGATTTTAGGATGGGCATCAATCCTGGAGCTCTCATTATGAGCAGAGAGGAATTTGAAGCTCAGAAAGATGATCTAAGGAGGAAGCGTGAAATGGAATCACTACAACATATAAGAGTTTTAGAGACCAAAGTTTTTAGTCTTTAAAAGTGAAAATTTTGTTGCAAAAGATATTTAGAGACCAATTTTTATCATCATGAGAGTAGTCGCTAAGAGGTTGTCCCGAAAAGTAAAAAACAAGGCTTTTAGCAAGAAAATTTTGAAAATGTCACTAATAAATAGACTTTTAGGGACAAAATAATTTGGTCTCAAAATGGTTTATTTTTTGAGACAAAATTTGGTCCCAAAACGATAATAATTCATCACTAATGTTCAATTTTTGTTGCTAAAAATATAATAATAACACTTTTTGCAACAAAAATATTTGGTCCCTAAAAAATAAATTTGCCCCTAAATTTTAGTTCTAAAACCTTAATTTTTTTTGTAGTGAATCTATTGCTGCAAAGGTATTATCAATAAGCATCATTCCTTATTATCTATTATTATTGCTTGAGTTTTTGTTCCTAAGAAAAAAAGACAACATACATCTAGATGCCAAAAGGGTTTATTGGTTGCAGTAGTAGAGAGCTATTACTCTGTTTTTGATTTGTAGAATTTGTTGGTGCATAATTTGTTGTTTTTCATGTGATATGATCAGGCACCTGCATCTGCAGCTACTGCAGAAAAGGTCCTCAAGAACACAAGTGCAAAACCGAGTGTATAGAAGGGAAAAATTCTTGAAGTAGTGAAGGAAGTGCCACTGGATCCTATGGAAGAAAAACTTCGCCAAGAAAGGTGAAATAATTGATCTCATTCTTCTATTAGCAAGATATGGTATTTGAATAGATTATGAGAAGTTTACTTCCTAAATTTTTAGACGAGAACTAGATTTATTAGTATGGCATTTTATTTGACAGCACTTTTGGATCTTACATTTATTAGTATGTCTACCAGAGGAAGAGGATGGGGAGGCTATGTGCCCAACAAATTAGAGCTACATCTTTTGCATCCACATCTACTCAGTCAATTCCTTCATCTACGTCAAAGTTTGTGCCCCCAATAGCTTCTACATCAACATCAGCATCTATGCATGAAGTTACATCATAATCTTCATGCTTGGATGCTTTTAGCACAGACTGTTGTATTGCTGGTAGGCTTGAAAATATTTTAGTTTTATATTCTTTTTTGGTTGGTTGTTTATTTTTTTCATCTAATTCATATGTTAGACATTGATGTGTTTTTTTCTATATGTTGTTTTTAGTAGACATAACCGAGTGTAAGAAAGGATGTGGGAAGTCACGAAGCCTCGCATTACTCAAGATAAAAAGTCAAGGGAAGCGATTGCATGTTGAAATTTGTAGGATTACTGGGAATCCATTGGCACCATGGTTTGATAAATTCACCACCGAGTTGGGGATCGTCACTAGGCAATTTGCTCCACAAAATGTGCCAAAGTGGAGTTTTATTAGCCTCGAGGAGAAAGAAACGCTAATTGCACACCTTTGAGTAAGATAGTTTTTTTTTTTAGTCTAGTTTAATAGTCCATTCTAGCTTAAGAATTATGTTGCTTAATATTTTGAAGTGTTTAATTTTATTGGTATGGTTGGAAGGTTTCATTTTTAGTAATGAACATTATGTTTTTGCTTCTATCCTTGGCATGATGAAACTTCGGTATAAGAACTATCGCTTTAATCTACGCCAACATTTTAGAAGTTTCCCTACAATGGAATCAACCCTTGCAAACCCACATAAAGATGTCGAAAAAGGGGTTTGGTGATACCTGTGTTAATTATGGGATGATAAGACATACCAGGCAATGTTTTGAATTTTAACTATTAAAATTATTCCTTAGAAAATACATACTGAAATTGATAATACAAGTTAATACCTTTGCATATGCTACAAATTAGGTTTAATTGTTGAACACACTTGTAATGTAGTTGCACACACTTGTGCTGAGGCTGCAGCTCTTGAGTAGGCTATTTCTACTTGGGCTGGTGATGATGCTATAGCTGCTGCTGTGGCTGAAGCTACTGCTATTCATGTAGCTATAGTTGTTGCTAAGCATTTGGGCACATGGACTTGATTTCTTTTGAATACATTTTTACACTTCATGCAGGAGAAAATGTCAAAAAAACAAGGAAAATCGATTTGAGCTTAAAGTTCTCCATACTGCTGGCTCAAAGGCATTTAGAAAGATGCAACACAATGAGGTAAACAACTGACCTATAAATCATAGGGTCTATATGGCACTTAAGTGATGTATTATGTTATACTTTTTTTTTTTAAAATTTTTATTTCTTTTATTTGGTGATGTATATAAAGGTTTTGACAACAAGACAAGGATGGAAAGGAGCTTGGACTTGTTAATTTGTATCACAAGACACACTTTAGTCAGAAAAGGCAAGCATGGGTCCACAATGAAGCTGAAATTAGACATGTAAGAATTTTCTAATGTTAAATGTAATTATTTTCTTGTTAATGATTACTTTCCTAATGTCACGACCCCAACCCGCCCCTAGTAGGATGGTGCCGTGATGGCCAGTAATCCGAGATTACCGAAGGCCAACTTTCAAAGATCACACACAATCAGAGTATAATATATGGGGCTTATATGTGCGGAAGCAATATTTTAAATCTAAATAGTCCATAAGAGCTGTGCGTAGATCCAATGAAATGACATACATCTTAATTAAAGTCTTACAACTTGCACGCAACAAAACAAAATACGTATTACATCTTAACAAAAGGCTTCTCAAGCCAACATGAATAAAATACATAAATAAAATGCATAAAATACAAGTCAAGAACATGATCTTCAGAACTGCCGACGTAAATACAAGGTTGCCGACATAAACACAAGTTACATAATCCTTAAGGTTTGCCGACGTAAACATAGGGCCGAAGTAAGATGCCGACATAACATACATACAAAACACACATCTCGGCGTAGCCGACTTCTTGCTTGTTACCTACATATATACATAGAGAGGGTGAGCTTGGATACTCAGTGAATGGTACAAGTAATAACGGGGTTAAATGAATGATTCCCGAGGTCCTTGTCAAAACAATACATATATCATATCTTCTTCAAAACATGTACATATAACATAACTTGTTCAAAACATATACTTAGCATAACTTGTATCAAAACATGCACTTGGCTTAACTTGTATCAAAACATGCACTTGGCCTAACTTGTATCAAAACATGCCCACCCGTTCATAGACCGTCGGTAGGGGCTATCCGTTCATAGACCGTTGATAGCAAATCCACCCGTTCATAGATCGTCGATGGGGGCTATCCGTTTATAGACCGTCGATAGCAAGATCTCTCAAACATAATGCTACATGGGCTTAAAGTCCCCTAGCACGGAAGGACTTTCCAAGAATGTCATCCAAAACAAAGCTAATACTTGATACACAAAATAGGGATAATCATTCATGCTTAACAAATACTTTTCCAACAAGACAAAACAAAGCTTATCAAAACCTTATAACATAACTTTATTAAAAATACCACTCACTTAGTTCGCGGGACGTCGGGATCAAAGCAAAAGTCCAAGTCCTTAGAACACGGATCTAACGGTTCGATCTCTAGGAATCAAGCTTGGAAATCTACTCTCTCTCAAGAACTCCTCCTTTCTTCTCCTAGAGCTTCTCTCTCCTCCTCAAAACAAAGATATAACAAATGGTAGGTTTCTCTCTCTGCCGGCTGATTTAATACTCAGCTCGGACACGTGGCAACGGCCGGTTGGTTCTCCGCAAAAAGGTGATAGATTGACAAGACAGGTGTAAGACAAAGCGTATTCAACAAGCTTGGTGGCAAGGGCACTCCGGCAAGTGATGACATCGGCTAAGGACAAAACTTCGGCAAGTCAGGGAACAATGATCTTGGCTAGGAAGGACAACACTTGGCCTAGCTGTGCCACACCTCGGCCTAGATGTGCCACACCTCGGTCTAGGTCATACCTGTCCAGGAACAAGATCACTTGGGTTCAAGGATGACATCTCGGCCTCGGTGGCACACACCTCGGCCTAGATGATAATCATCTCGGCCAATATGCCAGGACGAAGATAGAGGTCAATCAAAGTGGTACCAAGATGGTCCTAGGCTTAAGATGACCTCGGCTTGGAATGACTTAGGCTTGGCATGACCTAGGCTTAACATGACTTAGGCTTGGGGACAGCAAAGAAGGAACAAAGCATACATATAATACTTAGGCAAATCATATACATACAAAACAAGGCAAGATTCATGAATGCAACTTAACAAAAACATGGTTATGCAAATGCACATGAACATGACTATGGCATGAAATGTGGGTCCTTACATCCTTCCCCCCTTAAAGAAGTTTGGTCCCCAAACTTCACTTACCATGTCCTCAAAACAATTCCGAACGTCGAACCTTCATTCCTTCTCACCATCGTTAGCCCTTGTCTTCGGACAGTCCTTCACTCGGTGTCCCATCTCGCCACATTCAAAGCAAGCCCCTGATGCCCGATGACAAACCCCGGGATGCGGCTTCCCGCAAGTCGCACACGTCGGCTTAGCATTACCATCTCGATTTAAGTTGCTGGAGCTGCCCATGTTCGCCTTCTTCTTGGCATTAAACGGCATTCGGCGACTCTCATAGTTCTGTCTCTTCCTCTGATTTTCTCCTGAATCCTGATATCGGCTTAGTTTAGCTTCTGCCGGAATGGCCCTGTCTAACACTTCGGCATAAGTTGGCATGTTGAGCAATGTGCCATCTTCATACAAAGCTGGCTGTGGAGGCACTAGTGGTATTGGAGGAGACTGAGGTGGAACTGCATGTTGGCCATCGGTCTGCTCGGCGTGGGTGGATGTAGTACCAGTGTTCTGTTACCTTGCTTGTCTTAACTCATGGGCCAAACCTTCTACCATCCTTTCTAATCTGCCCACTCTGTCCTCGAGATAATCTCGGCGAACTGGAGGTCTCCCCCTTCTCATGATGCTAAAGGTATGCAAAATGTGACTCTTAAAACAGAATGAACAAATAAACATATATGCAAGTGGAAATGATCATGCTGAGATGATGCATGAACAAATAGACATGTATGCAAGTGAACATGATCATGCCGATGTAACAAATGCTGATGCCGAGATGATGCACTCCTTGTCAAGTAGCAAGCAATATGATGCAATCCTAACATCAAGTCTAAGGGAAATCCTATGCTCTTTAGGACTCAAAGTGTGTGAATAACGTACTATGAGGAACTCGTGCTCTGATACCATTCTGTCACGACCCCAACCCGCCCCTAGTAGGATGGTGCCGTGATGGCCAGTAATCCGAGATTACCGAAGGCCAACTTTCAAAGATCACACACAATCAGAGTATAATATATGGGGTTTACATGTGCGGAAGCAATATTTTAAATCTAAATAGTCCATAAGAGCTGTGCGTAGATCCAATGAAATGACATACATCTTAATTAAAGTCTTACAACTTGCACGCAACAAAACAAAATACGTATTAAATCTTAACAAAAGGCTTCTCAAGCCGACATGAATAAAATACATAAATAAAATGCATAAAATACAAGTCAAGAACATGATCTTCAGAACTGCCGACGTAAATACAAGGTTGCCGACATAAACACAAGTTACATAATCCTTAAGGTTTGCCGACGTAAACATAGGGCCGAAGTAAGATGCCGACATAACATACATACAAAACACACATCTCGGCGTAGCCGACTTCTTGCTTGTTACCTACATATATACATAGAGAGGGTGAGCTTGGATACTCAGTGAATGGTACAAGTAATAAAGGGGTTAAATGAATGATTCCCGAGGTCTTTGTCAAAACAATACATATATCATATCTTCTTCAAAACATGTACATATAACATAACTTGTTCAAAACATATACTTAGCATAACTTGTATCAAAACATGCACTTGGCTTAACTTGTATCAAAACATGCACTTGGCTTAACTTGTATCAAAACATGCACTTGGCTTAACTTGTATCATAACATGCCCACCCGTTCATAGACCGTCGGTAGGGGCTATCCGTTGATAGACCGTCGATAGCAAATCCACCCGTTCATAGACCGTCGATGGGGGCTATCCGTTCATAAAGTGCAATTCCTGTACCATTTATTTACCAAGTTTGTCCAGGAACTTTTTTGGTGTCTTAATCTACATGCTTTCTTTTTCAAAGATATAAACTACAGTGCAATGTTACCCATGATTTTCTATTTAGCTATGCAAAATATTCTAGAAACATTTAAGAACAACTTTATATTTAAGTTTTAGTCTCTTTTGTGTGTGTGTGTGTGTGTGTGTGTGAATGCGTATTCTATTTGAGGCTAACACCTCATTTTCTAGTAGTATATATTCCCTTACCTTTTTCCTTCATCATTGAAGTCATTGGACAAAATGCTTTAGTGCAGCGGTGTTAATTTTAATTTATTTATTTATTCTGTTGTTAAATCCTTTATTGGGAAGATATGTTGTCATTTTTACTAGAAAGAACTTAATGACTGAATTACTATTGCTTTATGAGAAATCCTAGTGCTTCATACCCAACTTTTCCTTGCCTAACTCTAAATTGTTAGTATTTTTTTTTTTAAAAAAAGTTTTCTTTCAATTTGCCCCAAAAATTTGAGCTTTTATTTGCTTCAAATGCCTTAGTTAAGTTCTTCAAGGTTGGTATCCATTTTTGGATTTCATCTACATCTCTTCTACAATTTTGAACTTTTTTTACACTTCTAATGATGATCATGTGTGTAGGATTTTCCTCCTTTCTCTATGACTATAGATGGTGATAAGCTTTTGTGGTCGTGGAACAACTAATTGTTTAGGGCATGTTGCTCTTGTAACTGAACTTGTGAAGAGGTGGTGCGAGAGAGAGACAAAGTTGAAGTCGTCATAAAATTCTAACTCATACAATGTTGAACTATTTTGATCTTGTTTTGGGATTTAACTCATATAATGAACTATGTTGAAGTGAATTTGAATACTTAGAGTTTTGATTTTTGTAATTTGTTTTTTTTTTTATATACAGAAATAGATTTGATCTTGTTTACACTTCTGATAATGATCATGTGTGCAAGATTTGATCCTATTTTTTCTATATACAAGAATATATTTGGGGTGTGGATGTCAATTTGTAGCTATGAAATTGAATGCTTTCAAAATGTTATTTCTAACCTTTAGCGGCCAAATATAATTGTTGTTAAAAAGGTCACTATTTTGCTTTTTGCGACAAAATGGAGACATTTTGTGACGAAGTATTAGCGACGAAATATTTTAGTTTTGCAAAATCAAACATTTTGTGACGATAGAAAATTCGTCGCTAATTGTCATTTTCAGCGGCACTTTCAAGAATTCTTCATTACAAGTCAATTTTGACTTTCCTGGACGGACTTTTAGCGGCGTTTTTGGTGACAACATTGGTTTTGTCACAAAAAGTATTTAGGGACCAAAATAATTGGTCGCCAAAAGTCTTATATGTTGTAGACTGTTGTAGTGAGTGAAAGAGCCACAAAAATTAGTAAAAAATTGAAAAAAATTGACAGTTGGTAATCTACAATATGAAAAAAAAATTATTGGTTTTTTATGCAAAAAAAAAAAAAATTATAAAAATATATTTTAGAGAAAAAATATATATATATTTTATGTTTGGTGGTGATAGTGGTGGGACGAAGGTGGAGGTGGAGGTGGAGGTGGAGGTAGAGGTGGTGGCATGGTGGTGGGGAGGCAGTAGCGGTGATAGCGACAGTGATGGTGGTTGTGCTGATGGTAGTGTAGTGGTGGATGTAAGAGTGTCGTTGGTAGTGTGGTGACTTGTAAGATTTTTGTCTGAAAAATGTTTTTCGCCTTCGAAAAGTGAAAAATATTTTCGGTCTAAATAAGTTTGTTTTCTATTAACTTTCGTTTTTCATTGTACCATACACCAAAAAATATGGAAAACATTTCTTAAAATATATTTTCTGCCCAAACAAATGAAGCGTTACTCTTATTTTGTTGTTTTTGTTTTGTTTTTGTTTGTTTGCTTTTATTTTTTATAGTTTTTTTTTGCGTTAATCTTCTCTTGCTTTAATCTATTTAATCTTCTTTTTTGGTCAATATTACCGAGAAATCAGCCACAATCTTAGTGTCGGGGTGGAGATGGATAGGATTATGCTAAGGATTGACTACTCGAGGCTCTTTTGGCTACTATTTGTTGTTTTCTCTTATGAAAATCACGAAGAAAGCCTCGAATTTAGCTTTTGTGCTTCAAGTTAGCTATTTCTTCTTTTCAATTAATTTCTATGTGAGAACACATATAGAGTTCAAGTAATTATCTACTTCGAAGCTAGTTCGAAGATCTTCTCGTAGGAATTATTGAGCAGATTTTTTAGGAAAATGCTATGAACCCCAAATAATCTACCAAACCTCTCACATGGGTGTGGACCCACACAAATTCACATGTGTGTGGGTCTCACACCCATGTGAAAGGTTTGGCAAAAAATTTAGTAGATTATTTGGAGTCTCTAGCCTAACTCGATTTTTTAACTCATAGCAATTATTGAACAGAATGTTGAACATATTTCTGAAAATAACTTGCGTTGATTCAAAAATCTGTTCCAAAATGTAATTGAAACTTGTGTAGTTTAGATCTATGAGTTACTTTCATCAGTGACGGATTTACTTTTTTTTTCAGATCTTTTTTTTTAGAAGATTTGTAGATCTTTCTTTTTTTGTGTAGTTGTTGTTGAAGATTGTTGTTGTTGTTATTGTTGTTGATGAAGATATAAAACAAAAAGATAAGATTTGTGTGTAAATTTGAATAGATCTGTGTTGAACAGATAAAAAAAAAATTAATTGCTATTTTCTCTCTTTCTCTAGCTTTTCTCAGTAGACAAACATATCTGAATAGATTGCAGATTGAATAGATAAAAAAAAAAGATAGAAAAATAATTTGAACATATAGATAAAAAAATTCAACAGATAAGAAGTCCTTTTATCTATGTATGTTTGAGAATTTGAACAGATAAAGGGCAAAAATTGAACAGATAGAAAAAATTGAACAGATAAATAATTTGAATAGAAAAAAATTGAATAGATAGATAAAAAATTTGAATAGATAGAAAATAAATTTGAACAGATAGTCAAAAAAGTCAACAGATAAAAAAAAAGTCAACAGATAAATTAAGGGGTAAAATTGAAATAAAATATCTTACAAAACAAACAAAATGATTTCTCACCAAATTATTTCATAAATGGTGAACCTCTCACCAACAAAAAAATATCCATTGGAGTTAATGCCTTATGTCCTTCCTATCTTGGACATTTCAACAATTTTCTATAATAAATAACATTTTGTCAAAGCATTTTGTGATGTTTTAGCATAGTAAATTCTAAATATTGTTAGATCAATTTGTAACAATTTATATGTAAAGTACATATTTATTTTGTTAAAATAGCACAAAAATACTGCACCATTAGAAATTCTTGTAATAGGAAAAAGATAAAGAATAATGTTAGGGACCCCAAATGTTTTACCAAATATTCTATCAAATGTCTCACAGGTGTGGGACTCATTTGGGACCCACATGGTATGGGTCCCACACCAGTATAAGACATTTGAGACCTCTAACATTACTAAAAGATAAAAAAAAAGAAGAGAAAACTAAGGTTGTGTTTGGTATAGCTCTGGAATCTTAATTCCAGAGTTATTTTCAACACGTTGTTTGGTTTAAGTTTTCCAAAATTGATTTCAAGTCACATTTCAAAACTTCTTTAAAAACCTATTTGACAGCACAATAAATTTTTGAATTTTAAATTTTGAAAAAAGAAATTTTGGTCTACCTGATCGTCCTCCTGGACATCCCCTCGGATATTTGACCGATTGATCGGAACAGTTTTTATTTTTTATTTTTTGCAAATGGCACCTGTTATTTGGAAAAAAAAAAAAAGGGAATTTGTTTTTGATTTTTTTTAACAAAACTAATATATATATATTTTATATATTTTAAATCAAAAATATTTTAAAAAAAATAATTCAAACCAAATATACAATAAAGTTATTTTAAATCATCAATTGAATATTTATTTTGAAAAAAATTATTTCCTTTGTAATATTTTCAATTAAAAAATTGATTAATGTTATTTTTTGTTAATAATTAATTTTTTTAATTGAATTTTAAAAAGAGTTTGGTTATGAATGTTAATCAGAACTTTCAATAGAGTTTTGAGTAGTGTGTTTGGTTATGAGTTATAACAATTTGAATTAAGTTTTGAAAACTCTTTCCAAAACTCATTACTGTAGACACCCCATTTATAACCGCCCTTAAGACTTGTGCGCCTCAGGTTGATCACTCGATGATGAAAGTTATGCTGTACAATAGCTCGATTTCTTCAGCAAGAAGAGGTTCTAAATCCCAACCTTACACCCTATTTTTGACCAAAACTATTTTAGACCTTAAAACTCTCTTTTTCAAAAGATTTTTTCAAATGTTTTTACGATGTTCTGAGGCTCGCATTTCGTTAAATATTGTACTTTTCAGTAAACCGGTTAAGGACAAAGTGGAAATAAATGGAAGGGAGGTGAACTCTTTCAAAAATCTTTAAAAACTTCTTATTTATAGGTTTAGAGTTGAAGAAAATATGAGGGGATAGAAGAAAACTAGTTGGGGAAATGGTTGAGCATGAAACCGTTAAGAGAGAACTGGGCATCCTTCACTAAAATAGGCATATCTTTTTGTAAAATTAAACTTTAGATGTGAGGCTACCACCATTGAAAAGTAGACTTCTGGGGCTTCAATTTAGACTCAAGAATGACTTAAAACCGAGTTCGGATGAGGGAGACATGCCCATTTGAAGTGGGGCCTGGAAGCAGATTTTTGTGGCAGGCCGCCCACTAATAGTGGCCTGCCGGCCATTTGTGCAAAACCCAGATATTTTTGGCCAGCTGTCCCCTACAAGCTCCAGCTATTCCTATACAGATATTTCCGACCTGAGAGGCTGTTTTTCTATATATATTTGGCCAACCCTCTTGGTTTTAGGTTACGAAAAATTCCTTAAGGGCCAAAACTTGAAATTCTCTCTGTATCTCTATCTTGCAACACTTGTGCCTTACCCAAACACTACCAAAACCAATACTGGAGCTCTCATCGCTGAGATTATTGAGTCCAAATTTCAACCCTTGAGAGTGAGAACTTGTGGGTTTGTTAACAAAAGAGTTGTCTTGCTTCAAGAAGTATAATTTTGAGCATCTTTACACTATTTGTTTTCTATCTTTTCTTGCTGATTTTGAACTATTTTTACACTATTTTTATGGGTTGAAACTTGTGGTTTAAAGCTATCAAAGGTGGAGGGGTTAACCACCCTTCTTTGAACCTTGTTATCTAAGCTTTTGCCCTTGTGTTTCCCATTCTTTTCTCAACTTTTTTTGAGCTTCTTACCACTGGTTTTCAGAGTTTTCCAAAGGCTAAAAAAAATATTTTGAAATCCCAAAAATGGAGGGGGTTAGCCTCCCCTCATTATGCTTGTTTCCTAGCTTAATTGCTCCATGTTTTTAGCTTACTCTTTTAGTTGTTTTTCCTTTTAATTTCATCACTGTTTTTAGCTATTTTAGGATTGTTTTGGGTTGTTTATTTCATTTATGCTTGTAGTGTAATGGTCCTCATAGGTTTGGTGGTTTAGGCCTTAGACACCAACCTATTTGAGTTGATAACATTTATTTCAAGCTTTCTATACTTATGTTCACCTCTAATCACCTCCGCACCCTCCCTCATTTCTTGACTTTTTATTGCTTTGAGAGTCGTTTCAAACTAATTGTTTGTTTAAGCTTAAGATAGAGATTATTGTCGTTAATGGTTTAATCTCTTCAGAGATTCATTACCAACGACATGACATCTCTCTCATGCCCAAAACAACCCTTGGTTTGACACTTCCCTCCATTAGTGGACTTAATGCTCATTTTGGACTAAAATGACTAATGAATGGGAAGGTAAGTTAAAAGAGGTAATAAATTGAATAAAATGGAGCAAGATAATGAAATGGTTTGGGTTCAATCGAACATTAATTGAACCCATTGAGTCATGAGTCGCTTCATACTTGTTAGTGATGAAAGCGGTTCAAGAATTAATGTCGACCCTTTCCCTTGGTCGACCCATGATAGGGAGGAGGTTTTGAGTCTTTTATTATGCATTTATCGAAATTGTATCCCTTGGTTCATAAGTCATCACATAATGGAATTGGGCCCATTGATGGCTTGTGAATCGAGCCTACCTCTCCTTTGAGTTGTTTGATGATAAGGAGAGGTAGAGTGGACAAACATCCCTTCAGAATGCTTTGTTTGTGTTCTATTTGTTCTCTATTACCGTAGGAAAAAACCAACATTAGTGGGCAGCATGCCACTTTTACTAGGTGGCAGGCCACTATTAGTGGCCAGCCGGTCACTTCTTCCAGCTAGCCAGTGTCCCTTTTCTAGCAGAGCAGAGCAAAGGCTGAGATGGAAAAATAGTGCAATTTTCTAACTGTGCAACAGAGGCATTCCGGTAGCAAAACGGGGGCTTTTTTGGTGGAAATCCATATCCATGCATGAACCATCCCTCGATTCTCTAGATCCGTTTAAATAATGTTGCAATGTTGTAATAGTAGTATGTTGTACTTAAAGAAACAAATTTGTAACTAATTAGTTAGTTTAGTTAGAATAGCTAGTTAGTTTTGTGTTGTACTTAATTAATTAGCTAAAGTAGTTAGTTTATTCGTGGTGTTGCAATAATTAGCTAGCGTAGTTAGTTTATTTCATTTGTGTTGTAATAGATTAGTTAATTCGTAGTAATTAGCTAGGGCATTTATTCGGACCCTCCTGCACGAGGGCAAAATATGCAATAATGTGTATGTCTTCCAACACCACGTTTTTCTCCCTTTTATTTACTTGCTTATAATGGGTAGTTTAGAACATCATGTTTCTTTTAGCATTTCCCATGTTTGCATCTACTTGTCTTGCATTCATCGAGGCTTGGTTCATTATTCTAACAAACATTGCCATTTATTATTTCATTGAATACATGCTTAAACTGCATGCTATCAAATTGATTCACATGCCATATTAGTAGTCGAGTCTATTAAATTGCATCTTGCATGTGTTGCATTAGTCATGTTGCATTAGTAGCATGTATGTTTTCTAACTCTTTTGTTTCTTTTGGCTTGCCTTAGAGTACGAGGTGAGCATTTTTGTTCTTTAGCATATCGCATGCGTGTGATTGTTGCCATGATAAGCATAATACCATGAGGCTAAGTGCTTAATTGATATAACTCTCGAATGCCTGCTGTAGACACCCCATTTTTTACCGCCTTAAGACTTGGGCGCTTTATTCCAAACACCCAATGATGAAAGTTACATTGTGTAATCTTTTGAATTCTCAGCAAAGAAATTTGGATTCAAGCTCTAATCCCAAACCTTGCACCCCATTTTGGCCAAAACTATTTTAGACCTTACAACCCACTTTTTCAAAATATTTTTCCAAATGCTTCTACGATGTTCCGAGGCTCGCATTTCATTTAAAGCATTTCACTTTCAATAAACCGAGTAAGGAAAAACTGGAAATAAATGGAAGGGAGGTGAACTCTTTTAAAAATTTGTAAAAACATCTTATTTATAGGTTTGAAGTTGAAGGAAATAAGGGGGAGAGGGAAGAAAACTAGTTTAGGAAGAAGTTGAGCATCAAATCATTGAGAAAGAATGAGTAGTCTTCACTAAAATAGGCATATCTTTTGCACACTTAGAATTTATATGTGAGGCCACTACCATTGGAAATTGGACTTTCGAGGCTTCAATTTAGACTCAAGAATGACCTAAAACCGAGTTCGAATGAAGGAGATATGCCCGTTTGAAGTCAGGCCTGAAGTGTAGCTTTTTAGACCCAGGTGGGTCCATTTAGAACCGGTCGTGCCTCATTGAGGTCCGACTGGTTCTCAATGAAAACTTTTCCAAACTTGCTTTTTGGCCTGGCTGTGCATTTTTGGGCTCGGTTGTGGGTTTTGGGACCCGGCTAGGTCTCAATGGCGCCAGACAGACAGCTGGAGGGAATTCAACAAATATCTTTGTTTGAAGATATTTTTGACCATTTTGGCTCAAATTCTATAAATAGGACCTCTTCCTTTAGATTTTGAGGTTAGCAAAAATTTCCAAAAGCTTTGAAGAGCTAAATAGACCTCCTTCCATCTTTCTTCCTCCTTTGACCCTCAAACCTTCTTTAGCTATACATACACAATACATACACCATTAGAGCTTGTTCTTGAAGCTTTTGTTGAAATTTCAAACCATATTTCATAAAACTTGAGGGTGTTGGAATCAAGTTTGTTTAACTGCAAGCATCCTTTCTTTCGAAAGGTATAGCTTTTGCATCTTCTTCCTTATTTCTCTTTTACTCTCTTTTCCTTGCTTTATACATTGTTTTTGAACTGTTTTTGTGGGCTGAAACTTGTGATTTAAGAGCTACCAAAGGTGGAGGGGTTAACCACCCTTCCTTGAACCTTATTCCAAGCTTATATCCTTGTATTTCCCACTTATTTCTCTGATATTAGCCACTGTTTTGGGGCTGTTTTTGGACTACTTTCATAGGCTAAAATCTGGTTTAGAAGCCCCAAAAGTGGAGGGGTTAGCCACCCCTCCTTAGCTTTGCTTACTAGCTTTGTATCTCTTTGTTTTTGCCTATCTTTTGTGCTATTTTAACATGGTTTTAGCTACTGTTTTTCACCATTCAGGGGCTATTTTAGGACTGTCCTAGGTTATTTAATTAATTCATGCTTTCATTAGTTTGCTTGTTGTCTTATAAGTTCGCACATATAGCTTGTTGTATGTTGTTCTTGGCCTTTCTTTGTTTAATTTCCATGTTAAGAGCCTCATTTTAATAATCAACTTACCATTAATTTCTTTCATTTAAGAGTTGTTTCAACCGGTTGATGGTTGTTCAAAACATGAGCTAGAGATCTATGCTTAATGGCTTAATCTCTACGAGGGTTTATTGCCAACAACATAGTCTCTCTTTCATGTTGAGAATCACTTCCTGTTTGACACGCTTCTGATTTAGTGGATGTAATCATCACCTTGGACTTAATGGACTAAAGAATGGAAAGGTCTAAAAATTGCTAAAATGAACCAGCCAACATAAAGAAAATGAGTCATATTGCTTGGGTTCGGCCAGACGTTATGCCGAGTCCATTGTGTCAAGGGTCATCATACATCAATTCATGATGTTTTGATGAACCTTGAAGCATCTATACCTCTCTCTTTGAGTTACTCCATGATAGGAGGGAGGGGTGGTCTTTGATTCATTGCATTCATTGATCTTTGTCCAAATTATGTCCGAAATCATCAAGCAATCAACTTGCTCATTGATGGTTTTGGAAACGACTTCATTCTTCTCTTGAGGCTTTCCATGACAAAGAAGGGCAGAAGGGACAAACAAGGCTTGACACCGCTCTATTTGCACTGTTTTCACTTCAGAGCACAAAATAGGATTTTGCTTGAAATTGAGGCACGGCCGGTCCTTCTTGGACCCAGTCGGGCCTCATTGGGGCATGGTCTGTCACACCCCGAACCCGCCCCTGAAAGTTCGGGCATGACCTATGCAGACATAGGCGTTAAACCTGATATACATAATATAGGGGCCTGAACGGAAGCATTTAATATTAAAGAACAACATCAAAACATATCCATTGAGCTACTATTGACATGCCAGGATCACCACATCATATCAAGTAGATAATATACAGAAAACATACACACATACACATCGACTTAGCCCACAATTGGGCATGGAACAAAACATCTTAAGGAAGGACAATCAAGCATAAATCCCAAAAATATAACAACACTTGACAAAACACACGGGCTACAGATAGTGCCTGGACACACCGAGGTTGACAAGAGGGAGACGAATCTTAAGGGTTAGGACTGGCCACCTGGTTGGTTACCTACAGAAACAGACATTGAACAGAGTGAGCCAAGCTCAGTGAATAGTAATACATAAATAAAACGATGCTTAACTTGAAACATAAGACATAGCAATGCATATAAAGATGTAGAGTTCACATAGTTAGTCTGATTCTGTGCTAAGTACATAAAATCTTGCAACATAAACATGGCGGCTATAAGCCCTTGAAACATGGTGGCTATAAGCCCTTGAAACTTGTGGCTATAAGCCCTTGTAACATATGGCACTAAGGCCCTTGAAAGATTGGCATTAAGCCCTTGAAAAGTTGGCATGAAAGCCCCTGAAAGATTGGCATTAAGCCCTTGAAAGTGGCATGAAAGCCCTTGAAAACATATTGGCATTAAAGCCCTTGAAAGTGGCACGAAGCCCTTGAAAACATGTTTAACCTTGAAGCATACTTAAACTTGTAACATATACTTGAAACATACCTGAAACATACTTGAGCTCATAATATACTTGAAGCATACCTGAAACATACTTGAACTTGTAATATACTTGAATCCATACTTTAAATATACTTGAAACCATGCTTGAAACATACTTGAAACCATGCTTGAAATATACTTGAAACCATGCTTGAAACATACTTGAAAAAGAAGGACTAATTCACATCCTCATAAGGTCACATAACAACGTTAAACTGATGTACCTATGTCGTGGTTCCTGAATAATTTCCAATACAATTGAAGGCTCTCATATTTACTCAGAATCCGTTCTTCACGAATGTACATCATTTCTCTTTATTCATCAAGAAACAGCGTGGTTTACTTGATCTATTAATTTGTAGCATATAGAAGCATACATCTTTGTTTGATCGTTCGTATATGTTATCATAGTTGACTTGTAACAAACAGAGTACTAGTGGTAACTGTTACATCATTCACATGAGCTAGCATAGTTAACTTAAGTCTAACAGAACATTCCTGATAATCATTAACGAGAGACAAACACATTTTACAGATTGTACAATTTTAAAGGTACATGAATACCATGATTCCTTGGTGCTTATACGTTCCCTTTTCTCGTCATGAATCATTGTAGCTATCTTGCAAAGAACAGAATGTTAGTATTCTTTGTCAACAGTAATTAGAATGTACTGCTCGATAAAGCCTCTAGACTTTTTACTCAATATTTTGTTAACATAATTACTTGCAAGGAACATAATGTTACCGATCAGAATCATTAACGATAATTGAATGTACAACTACTGTAATACTACTCACAGTGCTATAACGGAGTGCTTGTCCTTCTCGGGTTATGCCCTACACATGTACACAACTTATACATTAAGGGCATCAAACACAAATTCCAGAAATACCAGAGGGTTAAGCACGTAAAACAGAGCAAACAATATTTTGCAGCATGAAGTTTCAAACCTACTTCTCCAACTCAATATATATGTAAAAGATTACTAGTCTTACAAAACACATTATGGAATTTACACCCATTCATCTTCTATTCAAAGAAAGAAATGATTTTTATGAACATTTCCATGTTCCCCAAAACTCCTTAAATTTCTAGTGTTTTCACCAAAAACCAAACATTACCCCATCCCCATAAGAAATCCTACTAAATCATTCTCTTGATTTAATAACTAAGCAAGCCCACAAATATTTAGTAAAATGATTTGGGATTAAACCCATTCTTGAAAACTTCACATTTTAGGTCACAAAAATTAATATCAACATAGTCAATACTATCCCACATAATCATCACAATTCAACATATCTCAAAAGGAATTCTTAAATTCCATTTCAACATTCCATAATCGAATTTATATCATACACATTATCAACAAATCTTTTCCCCCAATTCCCTTTTATTAAAACATAATTTACAATGCATTTAACAAAGTTCAATCGCAAAGTTTAAACATAATTTTCAAACATAACCAAATTCCAATTAAACTTGAACACATCTAATTCAACCTACCACTTTCATGATTCAACTATCAATTTGGGCCAAATCATTGATTATCACCAAAAATCAACCTAGGGTTTCTAAGAAATCTACAAATTTCAGATAAAATTTTAAATCTTCTTAACCCATTACTTTTTATTTCAAATCTTCCCATTATTAGGCACCCTAGGTCCATAATCCATAACCCATAATCTAAACCCCATAAACCATACTCTAAACCCCATAATAGAACCCCAACATACCTCAAAAATTTCGAAATTCCATTCGGTAGAAAGTGGTGATCTCCTCTTATTCTCCATCCTTGATGCAAGATCCATGGTTGATTTGTTGAGAAAAGTGGAGGAAATCAATGTTTTGGGAGCTAGGGTTTCGGACATGGAAGAGGGGAGAAGAAGAGAGGAAAAGAAAATGCAAGAAATGAGCTCAAAATCACGTTTTTGAGCTGCTGCCTGCACATCGCCGCACGTGCGCCACATTTCCCGCACGTGCGGTCCCGCTTCCAGCACAGATATGAAAACTTCAAACATGCGTAACTCCCTCATCCGGACTCCGTTTTAGGTCATTCTTGTGCCCAAATTGAAGCCCCGAAAATAATCTTTCCAATGGTTCTAACCTCACATCCAAATTCTAAATGTGGAAAAAGAAAAGGGCAGAAGAGTAACAGCTGATCGTGGGCGATTTGGTGGAATTAAAGTTTTTGGTCCAATCTTACCTTACCATCATATTACCACCACAATCAATACCCCAAAATAAAATAGGGAGGTTCCAAATACACTAATAAAAATGCCACAGATATAAATCACTTTTCACAGAAAGCAAGTAAATGCACCGAATAACAGATCGAAAATATACCAGAAACAGATATGAGGGTCGGGTTATTACATGGTCGGCCATCAATGTTTGGTCAGTAGTATGTTTAGCAGAAAATAGAGGGCAGTGGCTGAAGGTGAAACGGAGCAGGCCTAGGCAGACAGAGCAGTTCTTGGATCTTGTGCATGCAACCCTTAGGTATCCTTGCTTACATCAATGTTGTAAATTAATGTTCCGATTATTGTTGTAATTGTTAGTATTGTTTATTTATAATCATTATAGCTAGTTAACTTAGATAGCCAGTTTATTTCTCATTATTATCCTTGTTGTAATAGAATAGCTAGCTAGTTAATTCTTTGCTTATTTATTTATTTGGTTTTGTAATAATTAGTTTAATTCAGACTTTCGGACACTCATTTGCACCCTCTTGCACGAGGGCCGACATGTAATAAGTTGTATATCTTCAAACCCCACGTCTTTCTCCCTTTTACTTATTTGCTTACAATGGTTAGTTTAGAACATCTTGTTTCTTTTAGCATTTTCCATGTTTGCATACACTTGTCTTGCATGTATCGAGGCTTGGTTCATCATTATTACTTCGTTGAGTACGTGCGTTACTGTATGCTATCAAATTGACTCACATGCCATGTTAATAGCCGAGCCTATTTAAAATGGCATATTGCATGTGTTGCATTAGTCATTTTGCATCTGTAGGATCATGCATTTTTTCTAACTCTTTTATTTCTTTCGGCTTGCCTTGGAGTTCTAGTTGAGCACTTACTGCTTTAGCATAACTGCATGCGTGTGATTGTTGCCATGATAAGCATGAATACCATGAGGCAAATTGCTTAAGTGATATAACTCTTTTAATGCCAGTGGATGCAGGCCTTTCTACATAAGTTGGGATAAATTGATTAATGTATATGCAAACTCACATTTTCAAGTGATGAGTATCAAAAAAAAATTTCAAACAAACATGAAATCAAATGTTCGAACTTTTGCAAATTAGTCTATACTTGCGTGTATCACCTAGTAAACTTAATTTAATAATTGGAACAAGAGCATATAATGTAGATAAAAATCACACCATGATTAGTAGAGGTCGATCGTTGATCAGGCAAGTGGGGTGCTCAATTCATGACCTTTCCCTCTCGTTCCTAAGTTCCCGAGCCGAGACACTTTGGTGAGGACGGATAAGTGGTCTTTCGCACGAGTCTCGGGTTTCCTAAATTTCTCAAAAATATTTAGGTGGCGACTCTGTAATCTGGCAAAGCAGTCTATTTTTGGTATTTGATTCAAACATCGATTTTCCAAAAAAGAATTGTCGGATTTGGACTCTTTTGAGTTTTCATTGTTTCACATTGCACTTGTGAAATCAGATTCAGAACCATGGGAGTCCAAACTGTAGGGTTGATTGTATCCGAAAGGAGCATGAAATGTAAGCTACAGTTTATCTATTTCCTTTTGAAGTAATGAAAACACCAGGGGAAGAAATTCTATGATTGTGAGGTTTGAAAGCCATCTTGTGCTTGCCAAAATGATCGCCCAAAGGTGAAGAGAATCCCCAGAACAGCGTAGAATACCACACACAATTTTGAATCTATGTCAGTTTTGTAGAAGAAACAGCTAAAGAAGAAGCTTAAACTTTTGAGATCATGAAGGACTTTGCTTTGATAATTCAGAATCCACTCAAACCATTTGGGGGATCCTTCTCAACACTCGAGCTTATTAACAGAATCCCATTCACAAACAAAAATCAAAGCTTTTTCCATTTTCAAAAAGGTTACATATGCATTGTTGTAGGCACAACAAAATGATCAGAAACTTGACTCCCACTTTCTTATAAAGATGAAGACCTGAGGGTACACGAGAGTGACTCAAAGGAAAAGACTCAACTGACGCAACACCGCAAGAAAAGACAAAGAAAATAAACTCACAACTCAATACACAACTCAATTATTTATAAGCAAATAACTCAAAACAAAATTAGTACCTCTGAGACAAAAAGGGTTTGCACTCTCCAAGTCCATCTGCAGAATTCAAAAACAACTTCAAGTAGCCCATGGGAGGGTTCAAACCAACCTTCCATTCAACAATACTAACATCCATACCCAGCAGGATTGATTTCAGACTTTCAAATTGAGTCTCACAGAGTGAGCCTCACAATTATCCTAGTTGTCCCCACACATCTCCTTGGCTGTGCTGGCTGGGGTCAATGTTGGTTGTTGGCAAACCATAGATGGGATTTATGTTATGGGGTGGCAATATATTGCAGTCAGGGAGAGGTTTATTGATAGCTTTGGGATTTAGTGAGGTGATGATGACCTTGTTGTCAATCAAGTCTTGAATTTAATGGCGAAGGCAAAAGCAACGGTCAGTATGGTGACCGTACTACTGATGGAATGTGCAATATTGGGTAGGGTCATGTCTAGGTGGGAGAGGATTAGGGAGAGGTCAAGGATTGAGTGGTTTGAGATATCCTTTCTCCATTAGTACCTGCAAGGCGAGGGTTGGGCTCATATGGAGATGGGGGAAGGTTTTTTTTTTAGAGGAGGAAGCATCAGGTTTAGAAATATTGGCAAATGGGTGAGCAAGTGTTGGCTGGGTATTCATAGGCTTGGGACGAGAATCAAGATGAGTGTTTCTGGTAAAACATCCCTTTTTATTGCTTGCCCCCAATTCAAAATGCTCCCAACCTGAGCGATAAAAGTGTCATCCATAGTCTTTGTAATGACTGCGAGCACTTGCTGCTTGTTCAACCCTTTGACCTTCAAAGTCTGAATGACCCACCGAAGATGTGCATAGGGATCAATAGTTGCCCCAGCTTCGTTCTTGCCACTTGTTTCAGCCTTGTCAAAGGATCGGATGGCTATATCTGGGCAAGGCCTGTTTGCTTTTGATTAGCTCATTCCACTATTAGCTTGTTCGAAGATTGGAGAATCCTTTGATGGTGTTGAAACCCCAAAGGTTAAATCTGTCACCGTTTCTTGAAGATCTTTTATCATTCTCAATATCTCAGCAGTAGTGGGTTCAGCCATTTGGCGCTTTTGATGTTTCTGAATCGGGGTGGGTGTATCCATCATGCACAAATCAGTACTTTCTGGAATGAAAACCTTAGGCTTGGGTAATAGGTCGGGGTGATATATTTACTGAGGTCGAAGGTAGGTGGTAGTGTATGGATGAGGTTAAGGTGGGTAGGAGATACTTGGTCATGGATGGGAAGTGGGTTGGTGGTAACATTGGGTTCTTCAGGTGGAGCTATTGTCTGGTTGTCGATGATATTCTGAACCTCATGACGAAGGCGGTAGCAACGATCGGTGCCATGACCGCGCTACTGATGGTATGCACAATATTTGGTAGGGTTATGTCTAGCAGAGAGTGGGCTAGGAAGAGGGTGGGGATCAAGGGATTTGAGATACCCTCTTTCCACTAGGACTTTTAGTGTACTAGTTAGGCTCATATGGAGGGGGGTGAAAGTTCTGCCTTGAGCTTAGGTTGGGCTGGCTGTTTGTGGGTCGGTATTGGCAAAAGGGTTGGCAGTTTTAAGAGTGGCAACGGTATTGATTTCTGTGGATTTGGGAATAGTGCTACTACTAGCATCAGTACTCTTGGAAAACATCCTCATTGTGGGTTCGCTTGTTCTAGGAATAATCCCTTTGTTAAATGCGCTCTCAATTTGAATCCCTAATTCATGCAAATTTTTGAAAGTGAACAGTGGAGCAACTATTAACTTTTGTAACATATCAGGCTCAAGGTTCTGCACCACTATCCGTAATTGGTCCCTTTCAAAAGGTCAATCTGTCATTTGTGGTGCCTTTGCTCTCTACCTTGCAACAAATTCCGCAAAAGGTTCTTTAGGATTTTGGTGTGTTGCTTCAAGCTCTTGGGTGGTCATTTCTATTTGGGTATTGCAAGAATACTGATCGACAAATGCTTTAGCCAAATCTTCCCAGTTCTGCTTCACTGTATCCTCCAACTTGGCGTACCAAGTGGCTCCTATACCCGACAGGGTTCTTCTATACAGAGAAAGTTTCTGAGGCTTAGTCAGATCTATCAGTTTCAAGACATCTAAGAAAAGCCGGATATGTATCATAGGATCTCTAAACCTGTCGAAACAGTCAATGTGTGGCATTTTGAATATATCTGGGAGCCTTACGCAACCTCGATGTACCTATCCTCAATGTCGAGAATCAAGTTAAGTCCCTGTGCCCTTTTGAATTGCTTCTCAAGGTTAGTAATTTTTAACAAGTTCGGGTCAAGATCATTAATATCAAGGGGTAAAGCCCCTCATTAGGCTGTATCAGGGGTTTGAAAACTCGAGCTTAAGCCAACCCTTCTCGGGGATCCGGACCTTGCAAATCTTCAGTTGGCGGAGGTGGATCAAAGTTCAGCTGGGGTCCCGAGACTAATGTGTAGTACATGCCCTAGATGGGCATTGCATTTCAACATTGGTCTCATCCTACATGGCAATTCTTGGGTTTAGGGCTGCTATCATGGCCACAACTTCATCCGGACTTTGTGCCATCACGGGTCTACCTGTTGAGTCAGCAATTTTGGGAAAATGGATGGGTGTAAGTTGAGATCTGATTGAATAGGATTTCGACCTGGTTATACTTGATGTATCTGAACTGGATTAGTCTAGACAGGTTTGACTAGATTAGGCTTTTTAGAGTGGATCTTTCGGTAGTGGATGGATTTTTTCTGAGCTGGCCTTTTGCAGATCAGATGGAATGGACCTTTGGTGAGTGGGTTTTTTCTAAAATTGGATGGACTGTGATGGGTTAAGGCGAGTACTACTCCTTCTCTAGCTTAGACAAACCTAGCATTAAAAATGAATGCCCCATCAGATCAAGATACCAGGTATGCCAGTCAAAGCAAAGCAAGATACAATTTTTTGGCCATGGTTCTGGCTTTGTTGAAAATTCACCCATATCAAACACAAACCCCTAGATTTTGACCCAAATTCTGATTCTGATATGACCATCAAGTTTTGAAAGGAATCGCCTCAAGATTAAGACTCTTCCAAGATTGCATCACACATTGCCAAAGATTTCACATTCTGCATAAAAGCATTCAAAACACCGCTATGAGAGGTTAAGGTTTCCCTGTCCTAGCTTTGGAGTGATCTACAGCTTTACTATTCAAACAAACGGTATCACAATAGCCTAGTAAATAGGAGGGCATCCTATCCTACGTTTGAAAAGTCACTAAGGCTGACTATATATAGTTAGGCCAATTGGTCAAAAGGGGTACCTCAGTAAGACTACCTAATATACCTCTCACACCTAACACCGAGAAGTGAAAGGAGGATCCAATGGTACAACGGTAATTCAGATCCAACGGTTGTGTTTCCAACATGGCAGAGCTTATGACCGGTCAGCCTTTTTGAAAGCTTTTGGGCAAGCCTCTGGCAAACCGTCTAGGAATAGTAGATGGAAAACACACTGACTTAAAGTAACAATGCAAATGCAATGCAAAGAACATATAAGTGCAGATAAAATTTCACATCATGAATTTCAAGTCAAGTTCTCTAAATCCCCAACAGAGTTGCCAAAAACTATAGGTTGCTTTTCGTGCTCCTTTCGGATATGATCAGTCCTACAGTTCGGACTCTCGTGGTTCAGAATCTGATTTCACAAGTGCAATGTGGAACAGTGAAAACTCAAAAGAGTCCAAATTTAGCAATTGTTTTTTGAAAAATCAATGTTTGAATCAAATGCCAAAAATGGACTACTTTGCCAGATTACAGAGTCGCCACCTAAATATTTTTGAAAAATTTAGGACACTCGAGACTCATGCCATAGGCCAGTTATCCGTCATCACCAAAGTGTCTCGGCTCGGGAACTTAGGTACAAGAGGGGAAGGTCATGAATTGAGCACCCCACTCGCCCGATCAAAGTCGACCTCTACTAATCATGGTGCAATTTTTATCTACATTATATACTCTTGTTCCGATTATTAAATTAACTTTACTAGGTGATACACGCAAGTATAGACCAATTTGCACAAGTTGGAACATTTGATTTCATGTTTGTTTGAAAATTATTTTTGATACTTCGTCACTTGAAAAGGTGAGTTTGCATGTACATTAATCAATTTATCCCAACTTATGTAAAAAGGCCTTTATCCACTGGCATTAAAAGAGTTATATTACTTAAGCAATTAGCCTCATGGTATTCATGCTTATCATGGCAACAATCACATGCATGCGGTTATGCTAAAGCAATAAGTGCTCACCTAGTATTCCAAGGCAAGCCAAAAGAAATGAAAGAGTTAGAAAAAAATGCATGATCCTACGGATGCAAAATGACTAATGCAACACATGCAATATGCCATGTTCATAGCCGAGCCTATTAAAATTACATAATGTGTGTGTTGCATTTAGTCATATCGCATTAGTTAGGAGCATGCATATATTCTAATTATTTTTCTTTGTTTTGGCTCGGAGTACTAGGTGAGCAATTTTGAGTTTTAGCATCTTGCATTGAATGTTTGTGTTGCCATACGAAGCATATTTCCATAAGGTTAATTGCTTAAATGATATAACTATTTGAATGCTTGTGGATGAAGGCTAGTTGCTTAAATTGGGACAAATTGATTAATGAGCATACAAACTCACCTCTTTCAAGTGACGCGTATTAAAATAAAATTTCAAAACAAACATAAAATCAAAGTGTTCCAACTTTTGCAAATTAGTCTATATTTGCATGCATCACATAGTAAAAATAGCTAATAATCGGAACAAGAGTATATAATGTAAATAAAAATCACATCATGATTAGTAAAGACCAATCTTTGATTGGGCAAGTGGGGTGCTCAATTCATGACCTTCCCTTCTCGTACCTAAGTTCCCGAGCCGAGACACTTTGGTGATGACGGAATGATAGCCTTTGGCACGAGTCTCAGGTTTCCTAAATTTCTCAAAAATATTTAGGTGGCGACTCTATAATCTGGCAAAATAGGCCATTTTTGGTATTCGATTCAAACATTGATTTTTCAAAAAGAATTGCCGGATTTGGACTCTTTTTGTGTTTTCACTATTTCACATTGCACTTGTGAAACCAGATGCAGAACCACGGGAGTTCGAACTGTAGGGCTTGTCGTATCCGAAAGGAGCACGAAAAGAAAGCTACACCTATGGATGAAGGTTAATTGCTTGAATTGGAATAATTTTAGTAATGTATATATGAGATCACTTTTTCAAGTGGTACATATTCGAAACAATTTTCAAACAAACATGAATCAAAGTGTTCCAATTTTTACAAATTAGTCTATACTTGTGTGCGCATCACATAGTAACAATAGCCTAATAATCGAAACAAGAGCACATAATGTAAATGAGAATCACATCATGATTAGTAGAGGCCAATCTTTGATTGGGCGAGTGGGGTCCTCAATTCATGACCTTCCCCTCTCGTACCTAAGTTCCCGAGCTGAGACAATCATGGTGATGATGGACACGTGGCCTTTGGTACGAGTCATGGGTTTCCTAAATTTTCAAAAAATATTTAGGTGGCGACTTTGAAATGTAGCAAAGCAGTCCTTTTTTGGCATTTGATTCAAACATCGGTTTTCTAAAAAGAATTGTCGGATTTGAACTCCTTTTGTGTTTTCACTGTTTCACATTGTACTTGTAAAATCAGATTCAGAACCATGAGAGTTCGAACTATAGGGCTAGTTGTATCCGAAAGGAGCACGAAAAGTCGAGCTACAATAGCCAAACAAATTTTTTTATTTCACATGTCACATCAAACATTCAAAACTCAATTCAACACTCAACTCAAAACTCAATTCAAAACTCTTTTCAAAACTTGTAACCAAACAAATTTTGTACACTCAAATCATAATTCCAAAACTTACAAACTCAAAATACAACTATATTCTCAAATCATATTTACAAAACTCTACTAAACGCTACCTAAATAATCTCAATTTACGATGGCTGCAACATTATTAAGTTAGTGGGAGACAAAAAAAAAAAAAATTATTCACTTAATACCATTTAAAATTTTTGATCGATCAATGACAGAATGTAAATAGTGTCACTATTACACATAACATTTTCTCCAGCTTCAAAGGCCCCGTTTGGTGTAGCTGTTAAAACAGATTATAGATTATGACTTTGATCATAAGTTGTTAATTTGTTTGGTGTACCTGGTGGATTACAAATTTAAGTTGCTGAGTAGTGTTTGTTAAATAAGCTGTGAATTAGCTTTTCCAATTAACTTTTATTTTTTGTTATTTACTACTTGTCTACATTTCTCATAAAAAATAATAATAGTAATCTATAGTTCATTTGGGTCTTTTTTTATTTTTAAAAAAATAAAAAAATAAAAAAAATCTAAGAGTATAACCGTAAATTAACATATCCACAGCAGAAATTGATAATCAGAAGCAAGGGGTGAGTAGCTTTTCTGAATCAGTTTTTTTGAGTTAAAATAAGTTGTTAGAATCAGAAACTGTTTGAAATAAGTTTAACCAAATAGTCTAAAATAACTTTTTCAAAATTAAAAGTTATAAGTTGGCTTTAAAAAGCTCAAACAAACACCCCTAAATAGTAGTGGCTCGACCATCAACTTTCAATCTGCCAGGTGTATGTGCACGTGGTGATAGTATTTTCAATTTGTTTTTTTTTTTTTTTGAAAAAATAATTAATAAATAGAATTTTACTCAAAGACTTAATTAAATTAATATAACAGTGACATTCTCAAAATTATAAGTTAAAATAGCAATCTTTTAGTTTGAAATGAAAAACAATAAAACAACATATAATTTTGTATAAATATTGTTTATAAAATTTTTGTTTATATATCATTAAATTACCCCCAAATGAACTTTCTTTAGATGGTTTTGGAATAGTACGTAGAAACCATTGTTTCACAGCCTATTAGGCCATTCTGAAACTCATTTTGATAATTTAAATCGTTCACATTTTAGAATATATCGAATAAAATATACTTTAAAAAATCAAGCTGATTCGATATCTGTAACCCCTTTATGAAATCACATTTGTATTTAATTTTATACTTCAAATTATACTTATCATCCAATTTTTTAAGATATAAATATAATTTGATGAAAAGGCAACCAAAGTTTACTACAAAAAATTAAGATTTTAGAGACTAAAATTTAGGGACAAAATTATTTTTTAAGAACCAAATATTTTTGTTGTGCAAAGTGTCGTTATTATATTTTTAGCAACGAAAATTAGACATTAGTGATGAATTATTATCCTTTTGGGACCAAATTTTTTGTTTCAAAAAATAAACCATTTTGAGACCAAATTATTTTGTCGCTAAAAGCCTATTTATTAGTGACATTTTCAAAATTTTGTCGCTAAAAACCTTATTTTTTATTTTTCGGGACGACCTTTTAGCGACTATCCTCATGACGATAGAAATTGGTCCCTAAATGTCTTTTGCAACAAAATTTTCACTTTTAAAAGCCAAAACATTTGGTCTCTAAAACTCTTATATGTTGTAGTGGTTTGATAAACTTGATTTTTGAAGGTATCTTTTAATCGATACATTCTAAAAAGTAAATTGTATGAATAATCAAAATAGATCTCAAAATAGACGTAATAGACAACGTAACAATAACTACTACCCCAAGCCCTCTTTAGACCATGATAAATGTTATAGGAAGTTGAGCATCTCTAATGTTATTAACCTAAAAATTACTACAATATATATATATTATTTTGCGTATCCACTTTTTTATATTTTCACTCAAACCCTGTTTAGGAAAATTTCACTTTATCCCTTGTAATTTGGATCATGTGGGGTTACTCCCTAATGTTTATAAATGGCCACATAACTCCCACGTGATTTGTAAACTAAAACACACACTAAAACTTCTATTAACAGAATTTGTGCATGGCCTTTATACCATCTTCTTCTTCTTTTCTTCTACATTAAATCTATACATACATATATATATATATATTATATAATCTCTTCGATTGCACAACCCACCCCCATCTGCATCTTCTCCATTGAAACCTTTCTTCATCTTCATCTTCATCTTTTTATCCCCATCACTTCTAGCCAACCCTTCTTCATTTCCCAGACTCCATTAGTACCCGATTTCCCTTTCTCGACAATCGTCGTTGGTCTCTCTTCCTTTCCAGCCCACCTCTACCACTCTCTCTTTCCTCTCCAATCCATGCCACCACTACATATACCTTAACCAAAATGAGATTTCAAGTTGGCATTAAAAGAATAGATTCAATTCAAGAAACTATTTGATTAGATCATTCAATTCTTTTTTTTATTCATTCAAATCTGAGACAACACTTTGTGTGTGTACATATAATATATATGTGTGTGGGGGGGGGGGGGGGATATACTTAGGAATTTAATTAGATTAAATAAATTGAATTTTAGATTTAAGAGATGGTTTTGTTAATTAAAATTAGCTCAAAACCACAAGGAATAGAAAGAGAAATAGTAGAGAGAGACAGAGAAAGAAGAATGGCATGCTTTTGTAAATTTAAAGATGTGCAAGGGATATTTTGATCTTAAAATATAGTTTACTCTCTTCATGGGCGTGTGAATCTCACAGTCAGTTAACTTGAATGGAAAAGTGGATGGTGCAATTTGGTTCACAAATCACGTGGGGATTATGTGGTCATTTCTAAACATTAGGGAAATAAACCGCACATGGCCTCAACCATAGGGGAATAAATTGAAGTTTTCCCTTTTCTTTAAACTATTCATCCAAATAATACTCAATTGTTTGGAATGCCACATCAATAACAAAGATGGAGGGGAAAAAAAAATCATAAACTGTCAAGTAGATTTTGCCTAGCTTTTTCAAACTAGCTAAATGTGGCTAATGAATGTTAGTTGAGGTAATTTAACTAACATGTATTATATACCTAGTAGGTTAGAGATGCTCTAAGCAACCACAACATTTGTGGTAGTCAATTTCAAATAATAGTTCAGTAAGCAAAGATTGTACTCATTTACCTATTTAGATCATTTTATAAGATTGTGTCCTTTCGACGAGTAATTATCATGTATTTTAGGAATTCCACGTTAGTGTTGTGCCGAACCAATAATGGGGTCTAACAATTACATAGACCTAAAAATAAGAAAATAGTGAAGGAATGACAATACACTATTAAATAGGCACACAAGTACATAGTCTTCTAGACTCGTATTATAATTATACCTTTCTCGACATCTATTACTAGTGTTATTATGATAATTTTAGGGTACGTTAGAGTAAACCTCTTAAACAATGATATGTTTGTATTTTTTTCTCTGGAATTTCAAAACTCAAAGTTAACTATTTCAAAATCATATCTTATTACTATTAGCCTTTCCAATTTTAATGAGGACACCAAATTTGAAGATAAATTACAATAAACCCCTTAAACTATGACATGTTTGTACTTTGCCCTCTTCAACTTCAAAACTTAACAGTTGATTATTTCAAAAGAATATATTGTTACACTTAACCCATTCTCTTAGGATTGTATGAGGAATTTATAGGAAAACAGATTTTGTGTGAACCACATGACACACTTATTGAATTTTTATGACAATGATACCCTTATCTAGTATCTTGTTTGCGCTTTGCCACTAAGATAAAAGAAATAAAGTGTAAATGAGATCACTAAATAAGAGTATTATTTTCCTAAAAATTAATAAATGTGCCATGTCTCAAACATAAATTGATTAAATTTCTTATAGAATCCTAATGGAAAATGTTAAAAATCATAAGATAATAGTCTAAGGTGAATTAACTGTTAAGTATCAATGTACATTAAAATATAAATGAATCATAATTTAAAAAGATTTATTATAATTTATCCCAAATTTGACTTGTTTGCCCAACCACACTACTTAATTTGGTTGTCGTTGAAGAGAGCTTTTAGTCATTTTGAATGGAGTAAAATAATATTATACATGATCACCTCGAATCTCTTATTTCTCATATTTTTATGAGATTTTGGTTGATCAACCATGCAACCAGGGACAGAACTAGGATTTCATTATTGAAGGGGCCAAAGACAAATAATTTTTTTTCACCATATATACAAACGCACATGTATGTACAATATGAGATATACGTTACATATACACATAAAAAAAAAAAAAAAATTCTAATACTATAGAAGTAATTTTTAATAGGATAAATAATTTTTTTGAAAAGAGAATGTAAGATGGTAGAAAAATGTGATTTATATATTTTATACTGAGAGGCTATTTTATTTATAAAATAAGATATATATTTTAAAAATATTAATGGTAAATAGAACTTTTTATAGAAATATAGGGATCATGACCCCCCATATTCTTCTCCTAATTCCATCACTGGATGCAATAGTATTTTCTTAACTAGTCATTGAAATCCCTTAAAAAGTCTTGGATTGCTTAATTTCATTAAATTATAATATGCACTAGCTGTATTATTTATATTCTCAGCTCATTTTCTATGTATGATCATGTTTTGTGTCATATTTTCTTTCATACAATGGTAGACATGTGTAGGGATGTAAGGGAGTCATGGCATCCCTCATTTAAGGAAAAAAATAACAATAAATTAAGTTCATTTCCTTTGAAATTTAGAAAAAATTCAAGTAGTCTTACAATTACAAGAGATTCTCTTGAGATTTTAATTCACATAATTGTGGACGCTGTACCTTTTTGGTCATGAGGCACATTTCTACCCAAGTATTGTGCCGACTTACTTATCCCATATCGAAAGAGTCACCACTTAATTTTATGGGGAATTAATAAGAAACCTTTAACAATAAAAACTAAGTAAAAGACCTGATCCATCGTAGCTAGAAAATTTCAGGTTCTAGAGCTAAGGTACAAAAGAGGAAGGTCATGGAATGATGCACCCTCTTTTGCCCAATCCTAAGATTGACCTCTATTAATATTCTATTTTATGATTTTAATGATTAATTATTTCAAATAAGTCCATTTTAGGCCTAAAACCTTTAATACCCTAAAACTATTTGATTGGAATAAATAAATAAAATTTATTTTAGATTAAACGAATAAACCCATGTTTTTCCAAAGATGGTGATTTTCTAACAAAAAGTGGATATTGCTGATCCATGGCCATAAACTTAGACTAAATAAACAATATTCATCAAAATCATACAAAAGAAACAATTTTGCAAGAAAAGCATAGAAACTTGGATCATTGAAAAACAATGCAACTAAGCAAGCACACATGCTATGAAGGATGAAAGACTTACCTAGATGCCCACTCAAGCGTCTTATATGAAAAACATAAAATAAACATGGCCCTAATATGCAACTAAACATACAAAATATGAACGTAAACCCGGTTTGAGGCTATTAACATGGCTTATGCACAAAATACAACACTTAGCAAATAAAAGGAAAAATATGTAAAATAATACACGATGGTTCAAACTGGACTTGTGTATGCTTACTACATGATTAAACTAACTGTAACATGTTTTTTAATGAGAAATAAACAAAGCAAGCAAAAATAAGAGAAAAACGTATGAAACTAACACCCTACCTGATGAGTTGATGAACTAAGATCCTAGCTATGATTAGCTATTGAAACTAGGCTAGAAAAGCTACTAAAATTTATAAAACAATAGCATTTTACCTGTTGGTTTATTGAAACTGAAGAGCACGCGACGAAAAGAGCAAGAAAACTCAAGTTTTCTTACTTGCTAGCCTTCTTTAAGCAAAAATTTCTGATTAGGTCCAAGTTCTTCAAGCTTTATATTATTTTTAACTGTTTAAAGTTGTTGTGTATATTTACGGAGCTAAGGCAAAGGGGCGGAGAAGAGGGTGAAATGCACTTAAAAACTCACAAAAATGCTTTCAATCTGTAACCCTTTTCCAGAGGGGGTGTAGAGTGCTTTATAGGCACGAGGGACTTGGTGAGCAAGCCAAATGAGGCTCCTAGGATTGGACATAGCTTCCTTCCCATGCCTCCCTACAAAATCGCGCTTAACAACCTTGCAAAGTTTTCAATTCTAGATGTCGAGGAAAGGTGTGGTTGAACTGAAGAAGTGCGGCTGCACGATCTAGTTGTAGCCATACAAGGTACATGTGGGTGAACGTGCAGCCGACGGTCCATGTGTCAAATTGCATGCCTAGGTGCAGAATTTCATGCCTTAGGCTAGCTTGTGGCCCAACTAAACCCGAATTGCCTTCCGATCGATGTTTTTGATAAAATCAATCACTAATTTGGAAAATGTCATCGATCAAGATACAACCAGGCTTTCCCCATCTCTTTCAAGGTTGAAAATTTGGTTTTTGGCTGAAAACAAGTTCAGGGGTAAAATGGTCAGTTTTTTAAAAAGTTAATTTTTGGCCAAAATTGGGTAATATAGCAATTTTAAACAACTTCAAATATCCTAAGGATGAAGTAATTACCATTTCATCATTGGGAGGCTTGCAAATGCTCGAAATCTTAGTGTCAGTCAAAATGAGGTGTCTACAGTTGCCCCTCTTTGACAAAGCTTAAACAATCATAGAGTGATGTGAAGCGAATGTCAAAGATCCAAGACCATCCTAGTTGACATGACCCTAAGGCTTAAAGTGATGCCAAACAATCGTGCAAGTGATCAAACCCGTAGATTTCCTACATGTCCTTGATGCAAGGAATCAGATTAGTGTAATTAAGGAGCAGTTGTGTAACAATTCATTTGTGAGTATGTGTATGTAACAAGCACTCAAGCATTTATCCAAGAAAGCAACTTTTGAAAGAGAATAGAGGACAATACTTGCCATACTTGTATTGTCATGCTGGAGTTGTGCTGAATTTCATTCCATGACATTTCGAGTTTTGCTAAGTGTGCCAATCCTGTAAGTATTCCATAGTAGTTCCAAAGCAATAATACACACCGCAGTGTGTTTAGAGTGATGCCAATATTATGATGCCAAAATATGGAAATTCCATGAGTTCGAATGATTTTCCAAGTTTTGTTCCATGTTCGTTACCTTGCGATCTGAGTTATGTTCATTCCCTTCTGAGACATGAGGTCTGAAAATGGGTACAGTGTTCGCTGCCTTGCGATTTGAGTCATGCTTGCTCCTTACAAGGCATGAGGTCAAAAAATGGGTGTCATGTTCACTGCCTTGCGATCCGTGTTCATTTCTCGCAATCTAAGTCATGCTCACTCCTTTACGAGCCATGAGGTTTTCAATAATTTTCAATTTAAATCCTAGGACTTTCTAGATTATGTTCGCTCTTGATGAGCTTTATATTCCAAAGTTTTCCAAGTTTTGTTTGTTCTTGACAAGCTTTATATTCCAAAGGTTTCCAGGTTTTGTTTGCTATTGACGAGCTTTATATTCCAAAGTTTCTAATTTTTCAAAAATTTGGGTTCCAATATTTATGATTTCCAAAGTGTGAGTCACCAAAGAGGTGACTTTGATCATGTAATTTTCCAATGCTAAGGATGATTTTTTTATAGTATTTTCCTATTCTAATAACAACTTAGCTTGGGAAAAGTTAAAAGATTATTTTCCATTTGGACGCTAATGATGGCGTCTACTGTGGAGAACTATTTTCCATTTCATGCGATATGTGACATGTGTCGATGTTGATGTAACAGGCATTAACTAGTACCTAAAGGCACGGGCGATCACCGAGCAGCAGATCCCGCTGGAGTTCATGTACTACAGGGTTTGGTATTTGGTTGAACGAGTTTGCCGCCAGTCTTTGGGGATGCTCGAGACTCGGGTTCTAACCATTTGTCCCATATAGGGTGTAGGGTGCCTGTAGATACCCCATTTTTGACTGGCCCTAAGACCTTAGGTGCTTGTAGGCCTCCCAATGATGAAATGGTAATATCTCCATCTTGGGAATGTTAAAAATTTCCTAACGTTGCTGTTATACCCTACTTTGGCCTAAAAAATGACTTTTTACAAAAATGACCAAAATACCCCTAAACCATTTTTCAGCCAAAAATCAATTTTTCGATCTCGAGAGATAAGAGAAGCCTGATTGCAATTGGATTGATGATATTTTTCAAAATTATTGACCTGATTTTATAAAAGAAAAAAAAAACATTGATCTAAGGACAATTTGAGCTTACTTGAGCCATAAGTATGCAAAAGCCATGCAAAGCCGCACTTAGCCATGCAAACCTGGACCTAACATGAAAAGTTGACACCTAGACCCCTGGCTACATGTGCGCTTGCATATCCATTGTGCGGCTCCACTTCTTATACATGGCTGAACTTTCCCCTAACAGACATAAATGAAAACTTTGCAAGGATGACAATAAGACATTGGGGAGAGGCACTAGGGAGAAAATGACGGCTAACCCTAGCAGCCTCCTTTGGCTTTCTTCCCAAGCTAGGAGTGCTTATAAAAGCACCCTTCCACCCTCTCTATCTTTCAAGGGGTTACAAAATTGTGAACTTTTTGGAAGCATTAGAGAGCTTCAGAGAAAGACACAATCCCCTCCCTTCTAACTCTAAAAATTACCACCTACACAATGACTAAAACCTCCTAAAGACTTGGAGACCTGAACAAAATTTAGAACCTAAGCTTGAGGGAGGCCTACAACAAGAAAGCAAAGTTTTCTTGACTTGTTCTCTCGTGTGCTCTTCAGTTTTTGAAAACTAGCTGGTAAAACTTGCTCCTTTGTTAATTTCTGAACCTATTTTCTATTTGTTTTCAATAGTCAAGCATTACTAGGGCATTAACATATCATCCTGTCATGTAGTTTCTTTGTTTTATTCGCTTTCTTGTGGTTTTCTTGCATGTTCTCTTCATCTTTATTAGAACAACATGTTTAGGGCCATGTAATCATATAGAAATCATGTTTGAGGCCTGATTTGAATCGTCATGTAGTTTTTGCATTATTCTCTTTTATTTGCTATTTGCATTTCATGCATATTCATTATTTAGTAGTCTCAAATCGGGCCTAGGTTCATATTTTGAATGATTATTTGCATGTTTAGGTCAAATTTATTTTATGTATTGCATGTAAGACGACGAAGGTGCACAACCGGTTATGTCTCTTTGTCCCTCATAGCATGTGCTAGTGTCTTCTTGGATTGTCCTTTAAATTTTTCAAGTTGTATGCTTTTCTTGCAAAATTATTTGTTTTGGATGATTTTATTATTTATTTTAGTTTATGTTTGAGGTCATGGATTATTAAAAATGTACTTTTTTTTATTATTAAAAATCACTTATTTTATGGAAAATATGGCTTTATTCGTTTACTTTATCCATTTTAACTATTTTATGGATTAGTTAAAGATTTTTAGGCTTAAAATGAACTTGTACGAATAATTAACCACTAAAATCATAAAACAGAAAGTTAGTAGAGGCCAATCTTTGGAATGGGTAAAAAGGGGTGCTATCATTCAATAACCATCCCCTTTTGTACCTAAGTTCCTGAACCTAGAAGATTTTTGGTTATGATGGATTGGCCCTTAGCTTAGTTTTCATTGTTAAAGGTTTCTTAATTCCATTTTAAAAATTAAGTGGCAACCTTTTATTGTTTAAAGCAAGTTTGCACAATATTTGTGTGGTAATGGGCCTCAGACTCGAAAAAGGCACAGCACCCACAGTTGGTGACTCTGTTGGGGAATTAAGTTAGATTGACTTGAAAATTTCTATTATATGACATTAGTGGTTAATTATTAAATTGTATCGCATCATTGTAGGCTCAGAAAACCTAGCTTCACTTTCATAATATTTCGGATACTTTTTGTAGGCTATGTTATGTCAACAAGCAAGCATTAGATTTTGCTATTAGTAACCATTTAATCAACCCCTTGCACTCCAAGGTGGCATGAGAGGTATATTAATAGTCATAGCTGATGTACCCTCTTGACTAAACATACTTTTCATATGGAAAGCTTTAGCACCTTCCAAACTAGGACATTATTATATGATTGCCTTTTTGTGTGGTTTACTGAATCTTAGATCAGTTTCCAAATTAGGACATGGCAATCCTACCCGAAATAGGCATGAATGCAAATTATGTGCTTATGTGATATTTTGTCTTGAATGGAATAGATTTGATTTGATTCCGGGGATTAGCAATCGGAAAGACAATGATTTGATTCCAAAATCTGGGGGTCTGATTAGGCACTAATTTGATCCTAGAAAAATTTGAGTTTATTTTGGGCAGTGATTTGATTCCAAAATCGAGGGGTTCTATTTAGGCAGTGATTTGATCCTGATTATGATTGTAGCAATCAATGGTAAATTTAGGGGATGGTTTCCCAATTTAAAGGATTTGAGTTTGAATTTGAATTTCTACCTTAGTGACTCATTGAAAAATGATTGCCTTTCCAAAATTTACACAAAAACCCAAAAAAAAAAAAAAAAAAAAAAAAGAAGAAGAAGAAGAAGAAGAAGAAGAAGAAGAAGAAAAATTTGATCAAAGAATAACTTAAAAAAAAAAAAAAAAAAAAAAAAGTCTGCATCCTAAGTAGAGCCTTGAAAATTATGGAAGGTATTTGATTGAATGAAAAATCTTTAAGTTAGCTGACTTTAGGGGAATTTTAATTTTATGGAAAAATGGTGGATAAAGAAGTAGTGATCAAGTCTTCTATTTTGAAATAAATTCCAATCCCCCCAAAATGTATTTGCCTGGAAGATATTTATTTGATTGAATATTTGGAATAAAATTCGAGACTCATTGGGAGGAGAATTTTGAAAATTATGGAAAAAAATTTATTGTATGAAAATCTTTAAGTTAATTGACTTTGGAGGGAATTTTGCTTTTAAGGAAGAATATTGGATTTCCCTATAAGACATTTGACTAGAAGATGATCGTTTGATTAATTTCTTGGAATAAAATCTAAAATTCCTTGAAAAAATTTTGAAATAAAAATTGGGTAGAGTCTAGAAATTATGGAAGGTGTTTTCAATTTGATAAAAAAAACTTTGGGTTACTGACTTTGGAAGAACCTTAATCTTATTGGAAAAACAGTGGGCAAGGAAGTGATGACCAAGCCTGCTATTTTGAATAAAATTCTGATATCTCTATGAGATATTTAGCTGAGAGATGATTGTTTGATTGATTCCTTGGAATAAAATCTGGACTCCTCAAAATTTTTAAGCAAAAAAAAAAAAAAAAAAACCTCTACGTTGAAAAATGATTTTGAAAAAAAAATAAATTAAAAGTTGTAACTTGATCATGTACTTCTAAATGGGATTAAGTAACAAATAACTGAAAGACAGTTGTTTGATCGATTACTTTGGTAAGAATTCTGAAAATTCTTTAAAATTGTTTGGTTGGGAAACTATCTCCTAATTGATGATGATGATGATTTTGGGGTTCTATGGTAAGTTTGAACAGAATTTAACTAGGTCCATCTGCCTATTCACCAGATTATTTGCAGCCATCGCTTTTAGGAAGGAATTTTCCCAAGCTAAGTGGGTCAGACTCAGTTGATTGTCTCGTACTCAAGATTTAGTTGACGGAAAGCCTGTGTTAGTTTCACTCAATTCACCAGCAAGGAAGAGTCGCAAGCCCAAGCCCAAGCCTGTTTGAACAGTTCAACCTGATTCAAAGTTAGTGGATACAGAACAGGCCAACCTGTATTTGTCAGCTCCTCTCAGCCCAAAACACTTCAGGTTTTCGAGTCCAAAACCAGAAATATCGATGTCCCAAGCCCAAGAGTTGACTTATTTGATATGTGCACTTCAAAGGTCCATGGACACCCTGTCTGTGACCGTGGACATCCAGGCCCAAACTTTAAGCCAGCTGGAAGCCCAAGCTGCTGCACCACTGCCACCACCGCCGTCGAAGACACAACAAGTTCCAAGAAAAGAAGTCCCAGTCGTCCTCATTCCACCCCTGGAACAGCCAAAAGATGAACCAAAGATCAAAAAGCTAAACTACAAACACCCCATTTTGACTGACCCTAAGACTTTGGGCGCTTGCAAGCCTCCTGGTAATGAAATGACACTTACTTCATCTTTAGAATGCTTAAAGGATTGTTTACAGTTGTTGTGCAAACCTGTTTTGGCCAAAAATAAACTTTTTTGCAATAATGACCATTTTACCCCCAGACCCATTTTTAGCCAAAAACCAATTTCTTAATCTCAAAAAGCCTGATTGTTCTTTGATTAATCGTATTTTCCAAACTGAGTGACCCATTTTTATCAAAAACATTGATCAGAACGCAATTCGGGCTTATTTGTGCTGCAAGCAAGCCAATAGCATAGGACCACGTATTTGTGCATACATGCGTGCGATGTGTACCAAGGTAAAATGCGCATGTGCACATTGTTTGTGAGTGTGCATATTGTTTGTATGTGCCACAGTTGTTGCGTGTGCGCACATTGAAGCGTCGCTGAGTTATTTTTGAAAACTCCATTTTGGTGCAATTTTGGTGGGAACAGTGGAGGGGGAAGCGATGAAACCCTATAAGGGTTCTAGAGGCATCCTCCAGCTCTATAAACAGAGCCCCCCTCTCTTTGAAGGGGTTAAGAACTTGAAGCCTGTAAATCATTGTTTCTTAGTGTTATTCTCCGCGTGCTCTTTGCTTCTTAAAAACCAGAAAGTAAACTCCTCCTACTCTCTGTAATTTAGTAGCCCTTTTCTTATTTTCAGTAGTCAATCCATGCTAAGTTATTAGTCCATCTTAACATCATGTAGTCTCATGGTTTTTCAAACTTTCTCTTCTCTTCTTGCATGTTTTCTTTTCTTTTCTTTTATTTTTATTTTTATTTTTATTTTTATTTTTATTTTTATTTTTATTTTTATAGTTAGAACAAGATGTTTTTAGGTTTATTTTGATCATATAATCAGCATGCATGGCTCGGTTTGAATCATCATTTAGTTAGTTTATATTTTTGCTTTTATTTAGTAGTTGTATTTTTGTGCATATTCATTATTTAGTAGTGTCAAACAGGGCCTAGGTTCATATCTTGTATGTATTAGTTGCATTTAGGTCATATTTATTTTATGCATGCATGTAAGACGTAGAAGTGGGCATCCAGGTAAGTTTCTTTGGCCTCCTTGGCATATGTGTGCTATTTGCATTGTCCTTTCTATAAACCCAGTTTCTATGCTCTTTATATGCAAAGTTGTTTGCTTTGAATGTTTTTGCAGATATTGTATGTTTTAGTTTATGTTAAGGCCATGGAATATCAAAATCCACTTTTCCTAATAAAAAAATTGCTTTAATATAAATATTGCTTAATTCATTTAATCTAATATATATGATATTCACTTCTCTTCAATCACGTAATTTTAGGTTAGTTAAGGTGTTTAGATCTAAAATGGATTTTCCTGAACAATTAACCACAAAAATCATAAAATAGAGTGAGTAGAGGCCAATGTTCGGATTGGGCAAAACGGGACCATGTAAATGGCTTTCCTCTTTTGTACCTAAGCTCTCGAACTCGAAATGTTCTTGATTATGACAGATTAGGCCTTAACTTAGTTTTTATTGCTAACGGTTTCTTAATTTCCCTTCAAAAATTAATTGACGACTTTATGTCAATAAAGCAAGTCAGTGTGGGATGTATGCCTTAGACTCGAAAAAGGCACAGTGCCCACAATTGTCGACTCTATTTAGGAATTAAGTTAGCTTGACTTGAAAATTTCTATTTTATGAAATTGGTGGTTAATTGTTAATTGCTTTGCATCATTTTAGAACTAAGAAAACCTGCTTTATCGCATAAAATCTTGGACACTATTCGCAGGCTATGTTATGTCAATAAGGCAAGTGTCAGACTACGGTAGTAGTACTATTTGATCATTCCCTTATGAAACGAGAGGTATATTGATAGTAATAATTGATGTACCCCTTCGTGACCAAACCTACCTTTTGCATATAGAGAGCATTACCACCTTCCAAACTAGGACATGATACCCTCCTTTCTAGGATTGCAATGTTGCCTTTTTATATGATTTAGTGAATCTTAGATCCTATTTCCAAAATTAGGGCAGGGTGACACTACCCGCAAATAGGCAGGAATGCAAATTATGTGTTTATATGGTATTTTGTCTTGAACGGAAATGGTTTGATTTGATTCTGTGGATCAACAAGAAGAAAGGCAATGATTTCATTCCAAAAATCTGGCAAGTCGGAAATGGCAGTAATTTGATTCTGGAGCAATCTAAGTTTTTGGGGGCAGTGATTCAATACAAAAATTTAGGAAGCGACTTGATTCTGATTATGGTTCTGTATTGTTTCCTAAATTAAAGGATTTGAGTTTGAATTTGAATTTCTACCCTAGTGATCAATTAAGAGTGATTTCCTTTTCGAAATTTAAATTCCTAAGAAAATATGTGATTAAAAGACAACTTCTAAAAAAAAAAAAAAAAACTTCCCAACTTAAGTAGAGCCCTGGAAATTATGGAAGGTGTTGGATTGAATAAGAATCTTTAAGTCATTGACTTTGAAGGGAATTTCAAATTTTATGAAAAAATGGTAGATAAGGAAGTAGTGACCAAGTCTTCCATTATGAAATAAAATTCCAATTCCCTTAAAAGATATTTGATTAAAGGATGATTGTTTTATTAGATACTTGGAATAAAATCCAAAGTTCATTGGGAGGAAAGAATTTTGAAAAAAAAAAAAATTAGAGTAGAATTTTGAAAATTATTGAAAGTTTTTTATCAGACAAAAATCTTTAAGTTGTTGACTTTGGAAGGAATTTTGATTTTATGGAAAAGTGTTAGATACGGAGGTGATGGCCAAGTTTTTCATTTTGAAATAAAATTTTGAAATTCTTGAGAAGGCATTTGACTAGATGATGATTTGTTTGATTGATTTCTTGGAATAAAATTTGAAATTCCTTGGAAAATTTTTAAAATAAAATTTGAGTAGAGTTCGAAAACTATGGAAAGTTCTTTTCATCAAGTAAAAATCTTTGGGCCAATGATTGTAAAGGAACCTCAATTTTATGAAAGACAAGGAAGTGATGACCTAGTCTTCCATTCTGAATAAAATTCTAATTCTTCTAGAAGAAATTTGGTTAAATGATGATTGTTTGATTGATTCCTTGGAATAAAGTCCGAACTCCTTTAAATTTTTGAAGGTAAAAAAAAGAAAAAAGAAAAAGAGGGAAACTTGGAAATTTTAAAAAGAAAAGGGATTTTACTTTGAAAAATGATTTTTGAAAAAATATAGGAGTTGTAATTTGATGATATGATTCCAAGATACAAATGGGGAACACTTTTGGTAAAGCAACAAATAATCGAAAGGCAGCTGCTTAGGTTGATTACTCTGGTAGGGACCCTTAAAATCTCTCAAAATTTCCTTGATTGAGCACCTTCCTCCAAACTGGTAATGATGATGATTTTGGGACCCTATGATCAACATCAAATATGAGTCTGACTGGGTTCGTTTGCATACTTCCTAGGGGTGTAAAAATGGCCCGTGGCCCGTGGGCAACCCAAAGCCTACCCGTAACCCGGTTAGGCCAGGGCCCGAGCCCAGCCTAGGACCCTGGGCCTGGGCCTATGTCATCATTTTGAAGCTCGGCTTGGCTTGTGAGCCTGGCTTGTGGCCCGACCCATCGGCCCGCTCAAGGCCCACTTAAAAGCCTAGCTCGAGGCCCACCCCGCCCCGCCCCGCCCAAGGCCCCGTGTCATTTTTGGTGGATGTAGACACTTTGTTTTTGACCGTCTTCAAGACTTGGATGTCACCGTTGGTACACACGATGATTGTGCCTATTTGTGCTTGTTTTGGTGCCCGAAGTCCTCGGTGGAACGCCCTGTCTTTGGGCCTTTTAACCTTATCTTTTTGTGCTTTGTTTTGGATCAAAACCTTGTTGTTTCAAGCCTGGAACATGTGGTGACTTGTTGGCCACCACCATAGGCTGTCGGCCATGGCTCATGGTTGTCCGATCGGCTACCAGTGGTGGCCAACGACCACTAGTGTCTTTTTCCAGATATTTGTTAACAGCTGTGCTAGCTGTTAGCACATTGAGCTCCCTACACGTGTATGGTAGGATGTTTCTAAGCTCAAGGCTTGTTTTTCTATATATAGGGAGGTTCCTCCCCCATTTTTTAGGGTTAGCAATTTAGGAACAAAATTCTCCGTCTCTCTACATTTCTCTCTCTCTCTAGCAATTTTGTGCATAGTTGCTTGGGCACACTTCAAGTTTGCCTATCAACCCTTAGCCAAAGTTGCTAGTCTTTGGGCTGAGGTAGCTTGAGACCCTCTTTGAGCTCTAGAAGGTGGTCTTGGCTTGGTTTATTGCCTTATTTGTGTCTTCCCTTGAAGAGGTATAACACTCTCCCTTTATACTTGTTCTGCACACTTGCTTTGCCATCTTTTTCAACTGTTTTGGGGCTGGTTTTGAACGGTCAAAAACTCTATTTTTATGACCCAAAGGTGGTGGTTTGAGGCCATTTTCAATTAAGGGGTGGTTTGCCCTTCTTATTTTTTAGTTTGTAAAGCTTTTGTACCTTTGTTCACTACTTTCAAACCAATTTTTTTGGGCCTTTCAACCACTGAATTTTAGAGGTTTTTCAGTGGCAAAAAACTCATTTTGAAGTCCAAAATTGGAGGGGTTAGCCTCCCCTTCTTGTGCCTTGTTTGCATGCCTAGTTAGCCCCATGTATTAGTTTAATGTTTTAGCTTTTTGTGGCTCAAGTCCAGCATGTTTTGAACTCTATTTTGAGTTGTTTTGCCACTGCTTTGGCTATTTGGTACTTTTGAGTCTTGTATTGCATAGTTGTAGTGTAAGTCCTTTCACTAGCTTGGTGTTTTAAGCCTTTAACCACCATTGGTTTGAGTTGATTGCATGTTTTAGTGCTTTTTCTCACCTAATTTCAGCACGTATAATCTTTGCAATCTCCCTCATTTCTTCACTTTTTCATTTGCTTTGAGGGCTGTTTCAACCTTAGGGTTGTTTAAGCTTGAGATTGAGGCTCATGCTTAATGGTTTAATCCTCCTTTGAGGGTTCATTACCAATGGCATGAAGCTTCTCTCATGCCTTAAACTATCCCTTGGTTGACACTTCTTTCATCTTAGAAGACACTCGCCAATGGACAAATTGATTAATGAATGATTTGGTAACTAAAATGTGTAAACAAAATTGACAAGTAAAAGTGGCAAGATAAGCATTTCTTTGTATTACATTGCATGTATTCAAATCGAACGTTAATTTGAACACAAGGAAAATGGGACATTTCATACCCAAAAGTGATGAAATGTGCCATTTTCCTAGGTCTCCATTGCCCTTGATCATGCATGATAGGGTGATGGTCATTTTGGTCTCATTCTGCATTTGCACAATTGGTTTCACAAGCCATCATGCAACGAAATTTCTTGATTGATGGTTTATGAAGTAAATTTTGTCCCTCCTTTGATTTCCCCATGAAAAGGAAAGGCAAAATGTGCAAACAACCCTTGAGAAATACACTGTTTTGCTCTGTTTGCTCTCTGTTACAGTAATGAAGTCCAGGTTATAAGTGGTCGACAGCCACCACCAGTAGCCGACCGGCCCCTTGTTGGCTTGCACAGTGTGTTGGTAAGGTGGAGCAGAGGTGTTCTGGAAGTGGGTAGAATTGTTGGTGTTCAATGTGTAAACAGAGGCATTCAGTAGTAAGACAGTGGCTTTTCGGGTGGAAATCGAGCATGCATGGGCCTCCCTAACTTCCCGGGATTAGCTAATTAGTTTAATTAGCAATAGATCAAATATGTGTTGTAATTAATTAGTTGTAGCTAATTAAGTGTTGTAAGTAATTAGTTAGTTTAACTAGTTATTCAATTTTGTTTTGTAATTAATTAACTAGAATAGTTAATGAATTCTGTTTGTAATAATTAGTTAGCTAGTATATCTAGTTAATTAGTTTCAAGTTTTGCATTGGTTACCTTAATTAGCCTAGTTAGCTAGATAGCTTTTATTCATTCGAACCCTCCTTCGCGAGGGTGTAATGTTATAATATGTGTGCGTGCGTGTGTGTATGTCTTCCAACCCCAAGTCTTTCTCCCTTTTATTTAATCGCTTTTGATGGTTAGATTAGGGACATATTTCAATTAGCATACCTTATGCTTGCATCCATTCATTCGTATTGCATGCACCGAGGCTCGACGCATCATTCAAACTGCATTGTCATTTCAATACTTCTTTGAATATGTGTTTAATCACATGTTGTTCAAATCGATCCATATGCTATATTAGTTGCCGAGCCTATTAATTGCATATCACATGCGTTGCATTAGACATTCGGCATTGTTAGGAACCATGCATATTTTTCTAACTTTGTCTTCTTAGCTTGGAGTGCTAGGTGAGTTTTTATGCTTTAGCATACTTGCATGAATGTGAATGTTGCCATGTTTAGCATGCTTGTCATGAGGCTATGTGCTTAAATGATAAACTGCATGAATGCCTGTAGATGAAGGCTTGTTGTTTGAATTGGGATGATTCAATAAAATGTGCATTTTAAGCCCACTTTGTTGAGTGGCAAATCATATTTTAAGCCCACTATGTTTGGTGGCAAATTCACAAACTTTAAGCCCGCTTGAGGTGGCAAATTCAAACCATTTTCACAAAACAAATATGAAATTGAATTGTTCCAACTTGAGCAAATTAGTCTATACTTGCTTGTGCACATCCAATAGTAATGTTAGCTAACAACCGGAATAAGAGCACACAATATTTATAAAAAATCATATCATGATTAGTAGAGGCCGATCTTTGATCGGGCGAGCGGGGGTGCTCAATTCATGACCATCCCCTCTTGCACCTAAGTTCCTGAGCCGAGGCAACTTTGGTGATGACAAACACGTGGCCTTTGGCACGAGTTAGGGTTTCCTAAATTTCCCTAAAACAAAAATATTTAGGTGGCGGCTCTGTATCCGGCAAAGCAGTCCAATTTTGGCAGTTTTTGATTCAAAATCAATTTTCCAAAACGATTTGCCAGATTTGGACTCTTTGGTGTTTATCAGTTTCACATTATACTTGTGAGATTAGATTCAAAACCACGGGAGTCTGAATTGTAGGGATTTCTTTCAAACCTTCCGAAAGGGGGCGCGAAAAATGTGAGCTACAGTGGAAAAGAATAAAATTTTGATGGAAAAAATAGAAAAAAAAATGAATAAAATGTTCAAGCTCGAGCCTAGGCCCCGGTTTGTTGGCCTAGTCCGAGGCCCAGCCAGCCTAAGGTTTGTATACCCCTTGGGCCTGGGCCTAATTTTTTGCCCCGTAGACCGGCCTAGTATGGCCCAAATTTTGGAGGGAGCTCGAGCAGCCTGACATGGGCTTGCCCGAGCCTGGGTCTGACTTGGGCCAAATTTACACCCTTATTCCCAAGATTGTGTTCACAACTGCCACCTCTAGAAATATAATTCTCTGAGTCAATTTACTGTGCCTTGTACTCAAGCAAGCTATACCAGTCTTATCAATTACTAGCCATGTCTTGGCAAAACGAATCAAGGGATCTAACGGTGTTGCTTTAGAAAATGTCCTTAGATAGTGAAGGCCAAACTAACAACCTAATGGCTGACAACTATTTGGTTCTGACAGAGGATGTAACTCAAATAGAAAAAGGCACATAGTGGGAGGACGATGACCTTCACCTGGCATACACTGATGAAACCTGGGGGAATGTTAAGTTGGATGACACTTGGTATATGAAGGAAGTGGATTGCCTCACATGTAGCGGGCAACATTTCAAACCCACATTCCTTAAGCAATGTAAAGTTTCAGAAGCCTTTAAAGGGAAGGGAAAGGAACACGATAAAGATTGTGTGCTTTAGCAGTTGAAAAAGATTCAGGCAAACATATCTATGTGGGGTCTTCTCATGGCTTCCTGTGAACATCGCTAGGCTATGCTGACTGCACTAAAGAAGGCCAAGCTGTCTGTGACACCACCCCAGACCAGCTAGTGGCATTGCTCGCACCTGTAAAGAAGAACTCGGCTATCACTTTCTCTGAGAAGCATTTGCCGCTTGAAAGAGCAACTCACAACAAGCCTCTATATGTGTCACTAAAGTGTCGAGAAAAGTTGGTACTAGTGGTGCTCGTAGATAATGGATATGACATAAGCGTGTGCCCAGCTAGGACCTCATATGCTCTAGGATTGAGGCCCCAAGGATTACACCGTAACAACAGAAGTTGTCAGAGCTTATGACAAAACCCAGTGGGAAGTTTTGGGAACGTTGAACTAAGGATCAAGCTCGGGCTGGACGAACATGACATGGAGTTTCATGTCATGGACGTTGCAGCCACATTGAACATGCTATTAGGAAGACCGTGGATGCACCGACTTTGAGCCGTGCCTTCAACTATTCACCAAAGAATCAAGTATGTTAAAAGGGACTAGTTGAAGGCTAACTTACTCAATCAAGTATGTTAACGTGACCACGGAGTTCCCTTTGACATATTTCTTTACTAGAATGTCATGTTGGGGACTGACATACTAGTTTGGAGTACGTTAGTCTCCAATGTGACCACTCAAGTATGCTAAAGGGAGTGGACGTACAAAAGTGACCACCCCCAGACGTGACCACTCCTTTACAAGAAATCCACCATGGAGATGAGGATGTGTTCCTCTCAGGCTTCACCTTGGCAGAAGCTCAAACAGTATAATCTATCACGGCGCTTGAAGAGGATCAATATGTTGGTGCACCCTCTATTCTTATGATGAACAAACAAGGATACATTCTTAGTTTTGGTCTAGAAAGGAGCAATAAATAGGGAGCTACAAAGATGCCAGAAATCAACAACTATTTGTTCACCTTTGGGCTGGGATACCAACTAACAAAAGAAGATTTTATAGCAAAAGTGAATGAAACACGAGACAAGGCAAGGGCAAAAACAGAGGGCAAAAAATATGAGTTCAAGTACAAACCCATCCAAGGAGCCCTCAATGGGCGTTTTGTTAGAGAAGGAGAAGTAGGGTTTTAAAAAGCGGCAACAACTGTTACGTAACGCCGTTACGTAACGGTTGTGGTGGTTCTTTTACCCGTTATGGCCACTATAGCGGTGTAACGGAAATTCACATGTATAACGGCTGTAGCAGTACCCTAATGGCCGTAAAGGTTTGTTAGACACCGTTACAACTTTTTACAATATTCTGAATAGCTTCATTTTCCCGCCAAAAAAAAAAAAAAAAAAAGGCAAATACTCAAGTGATCTAAACCCAATGAAAAAAATCTTATATGAATTTTTTTTTCTTTATATATATATTTTTTAATTTATGGCACAATTTTTGTATTATAATCCTTTCGTTTAATAATTGTGAATAATTTTTATTTAGTTAGTTCAGGCATTGGTAAAAAATAATTTGTAAACATTTAAAATCAATTATTCTTAAGATCATTAACTATTGAAATAAAATGTAAAAAGCTCATTTTATAGTGATTTGAAAATATAAAATATATTTGATCATACTTAAAAATTAACAAAAATTGATCAAAATTCACTTTCAACCCCAATAAATGTGATTCTGAAAAAAAAATACATGTGTATCAGTAAGTTTTCTTCAAATTGTGTGAAAAATAAAAACAAATCACGGTTATGGTTACCGCAACCATTATGCTACGACCTTTACACCCCGTAACCTTCATGGCGACTGCAACCGTTTTTCAAAACCTTGGGGAGAAGACTTCCCATTTTGTGAATTTCCAGAACTTTGGGTTGATCATGCTACAAGAAAAAGGTATCCGGGGTCTGAAATCTTCCTTGACCACGAGCTTATAGATAGTGACGAAGAATTCATAAACCCAGATATTGGTAGTGGGCAAGATAGATACGACATTTCAAGTGAGGAAAACGAAGACTAGATAGACAATCTGACTGGGATTGATATGAAGACTGGCTTGACTACTGAATTCTGTGATAATGCTAGAGAATAGAACTTTAGACGAAGATGTCACCAAATACATAGTTAATGCAATTGAGGGCCAAGTTCAAAACTGGTCCATCGAAAAGTGTGTCATTTATAGGCCTGACAACAAGTCAAATGAGTTAGAATCCGACATGTCAGACTTTAATGTGTCCCACGATCTGGAAGTTGTAAATCCAGGGGTCGAGGTTGAGTATAAATTTTTTTTTTTTATTTTGAGTTTAAGTCTGATGTAAAGTTTCACTTTAAATAATGAAATAATGGAAGATTTTGAGTACCCTAACATTGCCATTAGTTAACAACATTGACCTCGCTAATTTTAAAAATGAAAAGGATTTCGAGGAAAAAATTCCTCGAGGCATAAAAGACTTCATTGAATAGAAAGATTAGAGGTGCATTGAACTTGTCATGGATGAAATAATCTCGATAAACCTAGGCAATGAGAAAAATCGTTACATGGTCTAGATTGGGTCCATGCTGTCTTCGAAGGAAGGCAAGCGCCTAGTCGCCTTTTTAAAAGAATTTAAAGATGTTTTTGCATAGTCTTATAAAGACATGCTTGGAATCGATCATGAGATTGTACAACATAAAATCTCCCAAGACCCTAAGGCTAAACCTGTGAAATAGAAGTTAAGCAGAATTTGTTCGGATTGGGTCCTTAAGATTAAAGAAGAAGTAACGAAACAAATCAATGTTGGATTTATAATAGTATTGGAATATCCGACATGGCTAGCCAACATAGATCCGGTCTCAAAGAAAGATGGCATAATTAGAGTCTGCGTGGACTTTAGGGATTTGAACAAAGCCAGCCCAAAAGATGGTTTTCTACTACCACACATTGATGAGTTAGTAGACTTCATGGTGGGGCATGCACTTCTATCATTTATGGATGGGTTTTCTGGGTGCAATCATATCATGATGACAGTGAAAGACAGGGAAAAAACAACTCGTACTACTCCGTCGGAAACATACTGCTATAGGGTCACGCCATTTGGACTGAAAAATGCCATAGTTACTTACCAGAGAGTCGCTACTACACTGTTGCACGACATGATTCATAAAGAGATACAGGTTTATGTGGATGATATAATTGTCAAGTCCAAGGAAAGAGAGGGCCACTACGCCACTCTAGAAAAATTCTTTGAAAAGATCCATGAGTACAGACTAAGGTTGAATCCACAGAAGTGCACATTCGGGGTAATCACTGGGAAGATGTTAGGGTTCTTAATAACATAAGGGAGTATAGAAATGGATTCCTCCAAGATTAAAGCTATTCTAGATATGCCTCCACCAAGGACCAAGAAGGAGGTGAGAAGCTTTCTAGGTAAGGTGTAGTTCATAAGTCAATTCATTGCAAATTTGACATCAACATGTGAATCACTGCTTAAGCTTCGGAAGAAGGGAACTAGGTTCCATTGGGATGAAAGATGCCAATTTGCCTTCGAGCAAAACAAGTATTACCTACGAACTCCATTGGCATTATCACCATCGGAGACTAGGAGACCATTGATTCTATATTTATCAGTAACGAATTCAACCATGGGATGTATGCTAGCACAGTCAGCGGCAAAAGCAGAAAAGGCTATCTATTACCTCAGCAAAAAAACTAAGCAAAGGTATGTGCAAGTATATGAGATGATCGGTGCCATAGAAGACGTCTAAAGTGGACATCCTTGGCGATATTACAATATCTGGAACTTCATAGAGAGAGGAGGGTATTCGGAAGGAGCAACAGATAAAGACAAAAGGGCCATTCAACGCTTAACAACACAATACATCCTATGTGGGGGGAAAGTTATACAAGAGTGGCCATTTGATGATGCACAAGCTGTGTGTAGATACAGAAGAAGGGGAAAGAATCATGGAATCAATACATGGCAGAGAATGTGGGCCACATATGAATGGGGTTATGCTGGCAAGAAAGATCCTAAGACAAGGGTACTACTGGTGTACCTTCGAGAGTGACTGCATACAATTCATCAGAAGGTGCCACAAATGCCAAATTCATGCCAACCTTATAAACGTACCACCGTCACATTTGCACAACCTAATTTCGCCTTGGCCTTTCTTCATATGGGAAATCTATGTAATTGTGGCAGTCACGCCAAAGAAATCAAATGGGCATGAGTGCATACTGGTAGCCATTGACTATTTTACCAAATAGGTCGAGGTGGCATCTTTTTTGGTTATCAAAACATGCATGTGGCTAAATTCATCAAAACAACATCATTTGTAGATATGGTGTGCTGAATGAAATAGTATTAGATCATGGCTCTCATTTCAAAGGAGAAGTGGTGGGCTTGCTCGAAAAATATGGTGTAAACTTTCTATAAGTCATCACCATACCGACCACAAACCAACGGAGCAGTTGAGGTCGCAAATAAGAACGTAAAAACCATTCTGCAAATGACAATCCATAGGTGCAGAGATTGGCTAGACAAGTTGCCATTCGTGTTATGGGGATATCAAAAATCAATCAAAACTTCAACTAGGGCAACTTCCTATTCTCTAGTCTATGGGATGGAAGCTGTCCTATCCATGGAAATTGAGATTTCTTCACTACGTGTTCTAGCGGAATGTTAAATTGAGGAGGCTAATTGGAAAAAAAAGTAGGTTCGAGGAACCGATGCTTTTCGATGAGAGGAGGCTGCAAGCCTTATACCATGTTCAAGGTTACCAACGGAGCATTGCCTGGCATTTAACAAGAAGGTGAAAGCCAGGAATTTGAAAGAAGGGGATTTAGTACTCAAAGAAAGCCGAGCTCTGGTACATGACGCAAGAGGAAACTTTAAACCAAATTGGACGGGCCTGTATATTATCAAAAAGATCATGATTGGAGAAGCAATTGTTCTAATGGATCTAGATGGTATAGAATTCACACAGCCTGTCAACTTGGACAAATTAGAGAAATACTATCCTTAAGAGAGCTCATTAGGCTAAAAACCCAATAAGGCAATCTATACAAAAAAAAAAAAAAGCGCTTGCAAGATTGAAAACTCGAAAGAGTGATCTTGGCAAAAGTTAGAGCGTAAAAGGAAAGTGTTAATACTCGAGTGAACTTGACCCTAAACTACGAATGACCTGATTTCCATCCTTGGGATACATAGACGACGTCACCCTGAAGTTCAGCCCTATCTCATCCAGGTTTATTTACTTGGTGGCACCGATCATCAGCATCAAGTACCATATTTTTCAAGCATAGGGGGGTTTTTGGTCGTACAACTCATAGAATTGGTTGCCAAAACTATCTAATTAGTAAGTTAGTAAAGTTATCGTCACTTTTTACTAGAATGGTGAGTGATTCATTTTTTTCACAATAAAAGCTCTCATTGTGTTATTTTATTGACAATAATTTCAAATAAGACAAATTAAATTCCATTCGAATAAAGTTTTGAAACATAAAAAATGTAAGTAGAGGTAAAGTTGTGAACTAGGGGCACTGCGAGTCAAGTCAAAAGTTGTTTAGCTTTTGTTTCTCATATGCTCTAATGTCATGATATGATTCCATGCTATACTCGAAGAATCTGCTTGCCAAATTATTACATGATCCAAGGGGCTTCCATGCCCAACTATATCTCTGTAAGTCTAAGAGTCCATCCAACTATGCCAGTTTTCAACAAAATCCATCCTCACCCAACCAGGCCCAAGCCTAGTATGAAATAGCCAAATAAAGGGTAGAAGCTGGCTATACCTTTAATTTGTCCATCAACCATATTTAGTAAAAGAGAGAAAAAAAAAGAGAGAGATAAAAGAATCCAGAGGTGTGGGATGAGAAATCAAGTGAGATGGCTGGTACCTGGAGTAATAATGGACTTCCATCAAATTCGATGGTCTTAATAGCATTGAGGTCATCCAAACCAATCAGGGTCTCTGCCAAGATCAACTGTCATGACCCGAACCCGTCCCTATGGACTAAGGTCAGAACCGACCAGTAATCAAGGGATTACCTATGGCCTCAAACCAAATAAAACATATTTCATTAGAGTTGAGAGGCCAAAACGGAAGTAAACTTACAAATTGTCCATAGAGCTGTGCTTACATGGCATATCAAAACATCCCAAAGATATATTCATTAATAACCCACACCAAAAAGGAAATAACTTAAGGTTCCATACACACAGTATCATTCAAGTCTTACTCAGCCAAACCCAAAGCTTATATATACAAAGGTGGTCTAGCGTTTTCACCAATCGTAGCAAAATTATCACGAAAGAACAAAAGGGAAAAAACGAGTCTCGTGCGTGAGACGTTCGGGCTGACTCTCCAAAACTTCGACTGTTTCTCACATACTTTGCTGAGGCTGGGTTTGGACATCTCTTGGCTCACCTACAGACACATGAATGAGAGTGAGCGAAAGCCTAGTGAATAATATCAAATAAAGAAGATACATGAACGGAATTTGAAACAAATACATTAGACGGCCTTGGGCCCAATTCATGTTTCTATCTAGTGCATCAAGCGACTATAGATCCAAACATATCAAACGGCCTCGGGCCCAACTCATTCATATCCGACGGCCTTTGGCCCAATCATTCATGTTCGACGGCCTTTGGCCCAATCATTCATGTCCCACGGCCTTTGGCCCAATCATTCATGTCCAACAGCCTTTGGCCCAATCATTCATGTCCGACGGCCTTTGGCCCAATCATTTATGTCAAACGACCTTTGGCCCAATCATTCATGTCAAATGAATATTTGTCCATAATTCAAATTAACAGATTTATGAAGCTCAAATAGGAGTAAGCAATAGGACAAATAGCATACTTCAAAATATCTTTACTAAGATATTACTCACAGTGTTCTGCCGGTGGATTTGCCCTCGTGCTTGACCCTACACAATACATAACACATATTGGGTCACAAGCTATTCAATCCGTTGCTAACTTATACATTCCTCTTAGGCCTCTTTCTTATCTTCTTGATTCATTTTAGAATGCTCAATGTATGCCTAAGAGTGCTTAGAAATAAAAGGGAATAGAAAATGAAGCACAAAACAACTTCTCAAAATTTCTGAGCGGTTTCTGCAGCTCGAGCGGACCCTTCTGGTCTGCAAAAGTACTGGTTGCCTCATTTTTGCGCTCGAGTGTGACCTCGGAAGCTGGAGCTGAGACTCAAAATACTTGGATGGGCGCTCGAGCGTGACTCTTTGAGCTTGAGCGTACATCAATGCCTACAAAAGTTCTGGGAACTAACATTTTACGCTCGAGCGGCTCTTTCCCCGCTCAAGTGGACATGCCAAATTCTGGAATTTCCAGAATTGTTCTTGAAGTTCAAACTTAGCATTCAAAGGCCCAAAGCTTGAATTTTAGGTATCAAAAACGTGGGAAATCACTACGTAACATGAGAGCATAGGAGATTTGAGATCCATTATTCAAAACCATGATCCAATTCTCAAATCATCTCAGCAAAACCCATAGCTTCATGATTAAACTTCAATATACATATAACCAAACTCTATAACTTCATGAATTATACATGCATGTGTAATATAGACCCCAATACCATTTCAAATGATATAAATGATGTTTATTCTCATGAAGCTCAACAAAACCATGCTTGCATGTATGATTCAACTCTCAATTTCCCATAATTGACATGCTACATGTTAGATTATGCAAATTCATGGCAATTCTCTTCTTACATGTATATACCAACTTCAATTTCATCATAATCAATTCAATTCATGTTATTGATTACCATTTAATTTTGAATTAACAAAATTACAAACTCAAACTCATGAATTTACTCACATGGGAGCTCCAATCTTCACAAATGTAGTTAAATCTTGAGTTAATCTTCAAGATCACCAAGCTCCTTGATCAATTCTCTATCTTGAGCTCCCTCTCTCTCTAAATTCAGCACTCTCACTCTCTCTAGAGTGTAATCTCAGCCAAAGGAGAGAAATGAGCTCCAAAAACAGTGGTCAAAAATGTAAATAGGCCGCTTATATATGTTGGCCTAATCAAATTGATTAAGGCTAAGTAATTGAGCCTAGTTTAATCGTTCTGAATCTAATTATTTTGATCCAAATAATTTTTCAATTAAATTTCACCATAGGCTCCAAAAATTGTTCTAATCACAATGGCGTAGTCAATTTCGATTTCTGATGCCTCTACGGACTTCAGTTTAAATTCTAAAGCAGAAAATCAAACAGATTTTCCTACGGTGAACAGATAGAAATACAAAGACACATATAATCATGTAACTATCACACAAAACCATATCAAGCATATAATCACAATCATAATTAAGATCAATTAGCATAATACGGAATAGGGTTATCACAATCTTCCCTCTTTTAGGATGTTTGGTCCTCCAAACTTATTTTACCTTCATCAGGAAATAAATGTAGATAGCGTAGTCGCATTTCATCCTCTTTTTCCCATGTAGCGTCCGTTCCATAGTGTTCTTTCCATTCCACTTTCACCATCGGGATGGACTTGCTTCTCAATTGTTTCACTTGACAGTTAGTGATTCGTTCCGGCCATTCCGCGTATTCCATATTTTCGTCGAGAGCTATCCGGTGATAATCGATCACATGAAATGGATCTCGAAGATAACTCCTCAACATTGATAGATGAAACACATTGAGGATTTGTTTGAATCCCGGTGGCAAAGCAACTCTATAAGCAACTGGACCAAGTCTCTCTAGAATTTGAAATGGCCCAATGTAATGAGGCGACAATTTTCCTTTCTTATCAAATCTTACTTGGCCCTTCATCGGAGTCACGCGAATAAACACATGGTCACCAACCTCATACTCAAGAGGTCTTCTTCGTACGTCCGCATAATTCTTTTGCCAGCTCTGAGCTGTCTTGAGCCTTTGTTGAATAGTTTTGATCTTTTCAGAAGTATCCTGCACAATTTCAGGCCCAAGTAAAGCCCGATCCCCGACTTCTGTCTAACAAATTGGTGATCTACACCTTCTACCATACAAAGCCTCGTATGGTGCCATACCGATGCTGGAGTGGAAACTGTTATTGTATGCAAACTCTGCTAGTGGAAAATAATCTCCCTAACTCCCCTAAAAATCCAAGGCACACATTCTTAGCATATCTTCCAAGGTCTGTATTGTCCGTTCTGATTGCCCGTCTGTCTATGGGTGGAATGCGGTACCAAACCTAAATTCTGTCCCCATAGCTCTTTGCAAACTTTTCCACAATCTAGATACAAATTTCGGATCTCTATCCGAGACAATAGATACCGGGACTCCGTGTAAACGAACAATCTCGCCAATATGTATAGTAGCTAGTCTATAAGCATCAAATGTAGTTCTAACAGGTAGAAAATGTGCAGAATTAGTCAGTCTATCAACTACAACCTAAATAGAGTCCATACCTCGAGGAGTTCGAGGTAGACAACAACAAAGTCCATAGTCACATGCTCCCATTTCCATTCAGGAATAAGGAGAGGCTGAAGTAGGCCGCCCAGTTTCTAATGTTCAGTTTTAACTTACTGACATTGAAGGCACTTGGGCACATACTCTGCAATCACTTTCTTCATTTTAGGCCACCAATAGCTTTGTTTCAAATCCGGATACATTTTGTTATTACTCGAATGCATAGCAAACACTGATTTATGGGCTTCATCTAGAATTCTCTTCTTTAGTTCCGGAACATCTGGGACACACATTCGGTTTCGAAATCTTAACATTTCACTTTCAATGCTGAACTCTGCTTTCGGACTTGTCTCAAATTCATCAATCACTTTCTTGAGGAATTTATCCTCTTTTTGCCCCCTGTTTAATTTTAGTAATTATTGCTGGTTCAGCTGAAATGGCCGCGAACAACCCGGTCTGTTTGTGTAACACAACTTCAATCTCAGTTCTCTCGAAATCTAATAAGATTTCTTTCCGTTCAGTAAGTAAGCACGCTAAATTCCCCGTCGACTTTCTGCTCAAGGCATCAGCAACTATATTAGCTTCCCGGGGTGATACTGAATCTGAAAATCGTAATCTTTTATCAATTCGAGCTATCTTCTCTGTCGCATATTCAACTCTTTTTACGTAAAGAAGTATTTCAGACTCTTATGATCCATGTAGACTTCGCATTTTGCCCCATACAAATAATGCCGCCAGATTTTTAAACCAAATACAACTGCGGCCAATTCTAAGTCATGTGTTGGGTAGTTCTTCTCGTGTGGCTTCAACTGCCGGGAGGCGTAGGCAATCACCCTTCCATTTTGCATTAATACACAACCCAAACCTTTATAAGATGCATCACTGAAAATCACAAAGTTTTTCGTACCTGATGGTAATGTCAAAACTGGCGCAGTGGTCAGTCTCGTTTTTAGTTCATGAAAGGTAGATTCTCTTTTGTCGTTCCATTCAAATGGTTGTCCTTTGCGTGTCAGTTGGGTAAGAGGCACAACTATTTTCGAAATGTCTTTCACAAACCTTCTGTAGTATCCGGCTAAGCCCATGAAACTGCGAACTTCCGTTACGTTTGTCAGCGTAGGCCAATTCATAATTGCCTCTATCTTCTGTGGGTCCATTGAAATCCCCTCTTTGTAGATAACATGTCCTAAGAAAATAACTTCATCCAACCAAAATTCACATTTCTTTAGTTTGGCAAATAATTTCTTTTCTCTAAGTGTTTGCAAGCCAGTTCTCAAGTTGTGTTCATGTTCAAGTCTATTTTTTGAATATATCAAGATATCATCAATAAAAACCACAACAAAATCATCAAGGTAAGTCTTAAAGATTCGGTTCATTAGGTCCATAAATGCTGCAGGAGCATTAGTCATCCCAAATGGCATAACAAGAAATTTGTAATGACCATACCTCGTTCGGAATACGGTTTTCTCAACATCTTCTGCTTTCACCTTCAACTGGTGATACCCGGATCTCAAATCAATTTTGGAAAACACTTGTGATCCCTGCAACTGATCAAACAAATCATCAATACTAGGTAAGGGATATTTATTCTTTATTGTCACCTTATTCAGTTCTCGATAGTCAATACATAGGCATAGAGTTCCGTCTTTCTTTTTCACAAACAACACCGGTGCACCCCATGGTGAAGTACTAGATCAGATGAACCCTTTGTCGAGCAAGTCTTGCAATTGTTCTTTTAGTTCTTTTATTTCAGTTGTAGCCATTCTGTAAGGAGTTTTAGAAATAGGCTGAGTGCCTGGCACAACTTCAATAGTAAACTCTATCTCCCTGTCCACTAATTCCCTTGATAATTCGTTTGGAAACACATCTGGAAATTCGCTAACAATAGGGATACTACTCAATTCAACATTCCGACTTTGTTCAGATAGCACACAACACAAATAACCCTGGCACCCTTTCCTGATCAATTTACATGCTTTCATTGCAGATATCAAATAAGGTGGAGGCACTACCCCGTTACCCACAAACACAATTTCTTCCTGTCCCGGTGGTTTAAACACAACCCGTTTTGTTACACAATCAATGGCGGCATAATATTTAGTTAACCAATCCATACCCAGAATTATATCAAAATGTCTAAAATCCAAGGGTAACAAATCTACATACAGAATGGCATTCCCAATACATATGTCACAGAATCGATACACAAATATATACAACACAGATTCCACAGATGGAGCAGATACACATAGCAAATATGGCAATGATTCTAGAGGTCTACTCAGTCTAGATGCAAATGTACAAGTTACGAAAGAGTGTGTTGATCTGGAGTCAATTAACACAAAAGCATCCTGATTGGATATAGAGATAGCACCTGAGACAACGACTTCAGCATTCCGTGTATCGCTCGGAACAAGAGCAAAAACTCTCCCTTGCCTCACGGTATCTCCGGTAGTAGTAGATCTCGTAGTATTTCTCGGTTTCGGGATCGATGCAGTGGAGCTAGCAGCTAACTTTCTGCTATTCTGATTACAATCTCTGGCCATATGCCTCGTTTTTCCACACTTAAAACAAGCTCCTGACACACGGTAACAAACTCCGCGATGCCTTTTACTACAAATATTACACATTGGAGATGTATCTCGGGAAGAATTAGAAGTACTTGAGGAGCCTGTATTCTGCTTCTTTGAAAATTTCTTCTTCGAAAAGAAGCCTTGTCTTTCACTACCCTTCTAGACAGTTGTTGATTTGGCCTGTTTGGCTATGTTAGCTTCTGATATTATGGCCCGATCTAGCACCTCAATGTAGGTTTCCATCTTGAGAACATTCACCTTTTCTAAGATATCATCTCGAAGTCCTCCTTCAAAATGTCTCGCCTTCTTGTAGTCGGTGTCGACCAAATGTGGTGCAAATCTGGCCAATTCAGTGAACTTGGCCTCATACTCTGCTACTATCATATTGTTTTGTTTAAGTTCCATGAATTCCGATACTTTCCTATCACAGACACATTGTGGAAAATATTTGTCATAGAAAATCTCCAAGAACCGTGCCCAACTAATATCCTTATTGCTTTTATTTAGCATCCACCACCTTCTTGCCTCATCTTCAAGAGTAAAAGTGCCAGCAATACTTTCTGCGTTTCTAGGCAAGGAAACACTTCAAACAACTTTTCTATTCCAAGGACCCATGCTTCTACCTTTAACGAATCTAATCCCCCATGAAATTGTGGCGGTTTCATTTTCTTAAACTCTTTGGTGAGAGCAATTATTCGGTCATCATCTGAATGTCTTGCATAGGTGGCACTTGAGGAGGAGACGGAGGATGTGGTTGTTGCCACTGTTGTTGTTGCCTCAATGTTTCTGCCATTTCCTGAATCAGTCTTTCCATTCTATCCATTCTGGCAGTAGAAGGCTCCTCTATTTCATCACCTCTTGTTCTCACCATCTGATTAGACTTGCATTATTCTTTATACAAAAGATTCACAAGTATGCATATACTAAAGAGCACACATATTCAAATAGTTTGCAATGCAAGCAAACCACAAACTTATAGTACATAATCATTCACTTTGAAGCATTTAAATTTGTTCTTGATGCTTTCAGATTCATACTTATCACATGAATGCACCCTAGATCTTTTCTAGATACTAATTGCTTTATTGGACAAGTGTGTGAGTTATTAACTCGTGCTCTGATGCCACTCTATCATGACCCGAACCCGCCCCTATGGATTAAGGTCATAACCGGCCAGTAATCAAGGGATTACCTACGGCCTTAAACCACATAAAACATATTTCATTAGAGTTGAGGGGCCAAAACAAAAGCAAACTTACAGATTGTCCATAGAGCTATGCTTACATGGCACATCAAAACATCCCAAAGATATATTCATTAATAACGCACACCCAAAAGGAAATAACTTAAGGTCCTATACACAGAGGATCATTCAAGTCTTAGTTAGCCAAACCCAAAGCTTATATATACAAAGGTGGTTCAACGTTTTCGCCAATCGTAGCAAAATTATCACAAAAGAACAAAAGGGCAAAAATGAGTCTCGTACGTGAGACGTTCGGGCTGACTCTCCAAAACTTTGACTGTTTCTCACATACTTTACTGAGGCTGGGTTTGGACATCTCTTGGCTCACCTACAGACACGTGAATGAGAGTGAGCCAAAGCCTAGTGAATAATATCAAACAAAGAAGATACATGAACGGAATTTGAAACAAATACATCAGATGGCCTTGGGCCTAATTCATGTCTCTACCTAGTGCATCAAGCGACTACAGATCCAAACGTATAAAACGGCCTCAGGCCCAACTCATTCATATCCGACGGCCTTTGGCCCAATCATTCATGTCCAACCGCCGTTGGTCCAATCATTCATGTTAAACGACCTTTTGCCCAATCATTCATGTCCGATGGCCTTTGGCCCAATCATTCAAATTAATAGATTTATGAAGCTCAAATAGGAGTAAACAATTGGACAAATAGCATACTTCAAAATATCTTTACTAAGATATTACTCACAATGTTCTGCCAGTGGATTTGCCCTCGTGCTTGACCCTACACAATACATAACACATATTGGGTCACAAGCTATTCAATCCGTTCCTAACTTATACATTCCTCTTAGGCGTCTTTCTTATCTTCTTGATTCATTTACAATGCTCAATGTATGCCTAAGAGTGCTTAAAAATAAAAGGGAACAGAAAATGAAGCACAAAACAACTTCTCAAAATTTTTGAAACAGGGCTACCCAGTCGAGCGCGGTTTTCGCCGCTCGAGCGGGCCCCTCTAGTCTGCAAAAGTACTGGTTGCCTAATTTTTGCGCTCGAGTGTGACCTCGGACGCTCGAGCTGAGAGTCAAAATACGTGGATGGGTGCTCGAGCGTGACTCTTTGCGCTCGAGCGTACATCAATGCCTGCAAAAGTTTTGGGAACTAACATTTCACGCTCGAGCGGCGCTTTCCCCGCTCGAGCGGACATGCCAAATTCTGGAATTTCCAGAATTGTCCTTGAAGCTCAAACTTAGAATTCAAAGGCCCAAAGCTCGAATTTTAGGTATCAAAAACATGGGAAATCACTACGTAACATGAGAGCATAGGAGATTTGAGATCAATTATTCAAAACCATGATCCAATTCTCAAATCATCTCAACAAAACCCATAGCTTCATGATTAAACTTCAATATACATAGAACGAAACCCCACAGCTTCATGAATTATACATGCGTGTGTAATATAGACCCCAATACCATTTCAAATGACACAAATGATGTTTATTCTCATGAAGCTCAACAAGACCATGCTTGCATGTATTATTCAACTCTCAATTTCCCATAATTGACATGCTACATGTTAGATTATGCAAATTCATGGCAATTCTCTTCATGCATGTATATACCAACTTCAATTTCATCATAATCAATTCAATCCATGTTCTTGTTTACCATTTAATTTTGAATTCACAAAATTACAAACTCAAACTCATTAATTTACTCACCTAGGAGCTCCAATCTTCACAAATGTAGTTAAATCTTGAGTTAATCTTCAAGATCACCAAGCTCCTTGATAAATTCTCTATCTTGAGCTCCCTCTCTCTCTCTCTAAATTCGGCACTCTCACTCTGTTTAGAGTGTAATCTCAACAAAAGGAGAGAAATGAGCTCCAAAAACAATGCTCAAAAATGTAAATAGGCCACTGATATTATGTTGGCCTAATCAAATTGATTAAGGCTAGGTAATTGAGTCTAATTTAATCGTTCTGAATCTAATTATTTTGATCCAAATAATTTTTCAATTAAATTTCACCATAGGCTCCAAAAATTATGCTACTCACAATGGCATAGTCAATTTCTGTTTCTGATGCCTCTACGACCTTCAGTTTAAATTCTAAAGCAGAAAATCAAACAGATTTTCCTACGGTGAATAGATAGAAATACAAAGGCATATATAATCATGCAACTATCACACAAAACCATATCAAGTATATAATCACAATCATAATTAAGATCAATTAACATAATACGGAACAGGGTTATCACATTAACCCAACCAAGCTTTTCTTGTCCCTAACCTTTGTTGACACATCTGTCAAGATAGGGGCTGATTACTCCACTACTTGGCATCATTAAAGGATTGGGGAAGTAAGCAGATATATAGAATAATTCACCAATAGTCGATCCAGCTAACCCGCAAACACAGTAGGCATGGCAATTTGATTCACTTCAAGGTAGGGTTCACACGTCTCAAAGAAGCGATAAGGGCAGTCTGATCAGTCTTAGGTGGTTAGGATGTTCGTAAAGTATCCTTTTTAAGTTGTAATTTTTATTTATGCTCCTGTTGAAACTTTGTATAAGGAGTCATTGTCAGATTTAATAAACAAAGCACAATTAGAAGGAATCTAGTTAAAACTCCATTTCGTGAATTGTGAAAAAAATCTTTCCCTTAGGCATTTGGCACAAGGAGAAAGCTAGAGGAATACTTTCTGAATTAGTGCAAGAAGAATTCTCAGGGCATTCAAAGGCATCAAAAGAAAGAGAGGTACACCTGAGCCAGTAACAGTAGGAAAAGGGCTCATCCTCGTCATCATCACTACTCTCGTCAATTGAATTCACTACATAAGAAGTCATTGAAAACATTTGCCCCAAGAGAAGGCCTCAGAATGTAGAAGCACTACCAAATCTAGACCACACTGAAGCATGAAAATCCTGAGGCTTCAATCATCAAACTATGATTGTATTGTAAGCTATTACACCTGTTCCTTTAGAACGTGGATGGAACTGGCATACACAAGCTACATTCTCTGGAAAACATAGGATTTAGATCTTTCCATGAAATCTTTGATAAAGTGCCATGGAACCAACTAGATAGAGGCATTGTTTGGTATACCAAAATGATCTTAGTGCAACTGACTAGTATTGAAGTCTGCAACCTTTCACCACATATGCAAAGGCTAAAGGATCAAAGAGAGTGAACATCCATGGCAAATTTGTAGAACTTCTAGATAAGGAGCTACACAGGCAGGGCACTTCAGTCATACCAGCTGGCGAAGCATTCGACAAAAGAGAAAGTTTTGGTAATGATCATGGAATAGTTTAGCCTCCCATGATGATCATTATAAAGACAAGATTTGAGTAGGACGAAAATGACAAGTTGATTGGCATAGGAAGTCAGGAGCTTCTTGATTACTTTGGTTCAGACACGCTCTAGACACCTTTTAAGGCACATCATTTTATCATCCTAGACACCAACACACCCTTCAAGGCACATCATCTAACTCAAGCATTGGCATGCCTTTTAAGGCACATAATTTTGTCATCTCATGCATTGGCACACTTTTCGAGGCACAAGCATTGACTCTTCTTTCGAGGCATAATTGTTTTATCATTTATGGCATTGGCATTGGCATTGGCATTGGCATATAAATCACTTGGCATGGTAGAAATATTCCTCGAAATTAGATTTGGCATCCTGGCATCACCTGGCAAATCTTGGCAAATCTAGCCAACCGGGACTTAGGGTGATCGAGTGCTCACAGGGGGAGCAATCATTGGGATCCTTACCAGTTCAAACTTTAAACCAATCACGTATTCAGGGACCATCTATTTGTTACTCGTGTAATCAACCGGGTCATACTAAGCGTTTTTCTATGCAATCTGGAACTTCTTTGGGTATTCCGCATTCTAGTCGGGTTCAGCCTTATCCGTCTGGATAGGAGCGATACCAATGCCAGAATCAAGTAGGCCAGATGTCGAGGGCCTTCAAAGGGTCAAACTTTTATCCTCATAGTGGAGAGATGCGTGTTTGATTCAAGTGTGGCCAGCTGGGTTGTGTCAGTAGCTCTTGTCCTTGGCGTCATAGTTCTTAAAGGGCTTCGGGGGTTAAGAATAACCCGTCTTGTCAGTCTGGTTAGGAATGTAACAGTGGTGGTGGCAGAGGGATAACTATTTGGGGTAATTAGTTTTGGTTATCTTGTTTTATGACTGGAAGGCAAATGGTTGTAATTATTATGTAGTCGTTTTGTTTTGTAACTGGTACAGTGTGGACCATTGGAGAGCAATTGATTTTTGTTTATGTATGTATATATGACAGGTTGTTTATTTTATGAGTTAGATACATTGGGATTTTGAGTTTTCCTTAATGTGATGAGTTGTTATGGAATTTGGAAATTTTCAAATTGACGTGTATGAATTATTGCGTTTTGATTTGGGAATGTGATGGTCGGAGAGCCCTATTTTGACTTAGGGATTGTTTACTATGTTAAATAAGTTGTGTTTGGTCGAAATTGATTTAGAATGGATGGAAGATAGAGTTGGTTGTGGAAGATGGGTATTTTGAGGGTCGTTATAATTAGTTAGAATATTGCGAGCGTGGAATTATACCAGTCAGTATGTTTGGTTTGGTTGATATTGGCTTATGTTAAAGGTATAAGTTTAATTTATTGCAATGAAGGCTTCTTGGGAGAGCAAGAGGGTTGTGTCTTGTAGTGACAAAAGTAGTGTTGTGGTTGTTGTTAGATGCATGTAGATTGGTGTGGGTAGTGAGCCTATCATGGACCTCATCGGTCTTCGGTGTAGTGTGGTTATATGTGATTTTCATTTGTGGTGTATATTGTTCTGCAAAGGGGAATTGGGGGTTTTCGCCTCAAGTGTCCACTTCAGACTTAAAAGGGTGTGGGAGAGATTGTAGGAACCCCATATAGGGGTGTTCAGTGTTGGAGTATTATTGTTTTGGTGCTAAGTGCGGAGAGTGGTTGAACGGATAAAGTGTGAGTCTAATAGGTTAGTGTAGGGTAAGGTGTTGTTACCATACCAAGAAGTGGGTTAGATGAATCAATGTCCTTAGTACACCTTTAAGAATTCATTATCAGGTTATTGGGAGTTGATAGTGTGGGTGTTTGGGGTAGTTAAGAGTGGTTGGCGTGCTGTGACTTGAGTTTCTTTTATAGAAAGTTATTACTAGTCTACTGGGGGTAGTTAGTTTTGTTTTATGGTGGTTGCTTTTAATTATGGATTCACTTTTGTTTTGGATTGGCGGTATACGGAAGTGTGTTGATGTGGTTTGTTGCATGTTTCCTGTACTGAAGGTAGGGTTCATTTTGCAACTTTTGTCCTCAGAATAGGTGTATTTTGTATTTGTGTGGTGAGGGTTGTGAACCCGAGATGTTGATCCCTTGTTTGATTAGAATTGGGAGATATGGTAGTTGTACTAGGGTCGCTCATTTCATATGTATATTTTGAGTTCGGTGGCAGTGAGGCGTTAAAAGAGTTATGGGGAAGTCTTGGAAGTAATTATAGAGCCAAGTATGTGTTAGGGTGACCCTTTGTCCTGGGTTGACAGGATCCTTTGGAAGTTCAAGATTGAGTGCAAATAGCTTTCTTTGGCTTGGTTGAGTTATCCTTTCTTTATAAGAGCGTGTGGACGATTTGTTAGTATTTGACCTGTTTAGACCCCATCATGATTAGTTAAATTTGGGAAATGTGAATTTTGGGCTCACAAGGTGAAATTCTGAGAGTCATTGGATTTGAGGGAAGGCAGTAAGCCAAGGTAGTAGATGGTTAAGGGGTTCAAGTGTGTTGTTAATGAGGAAAGTCAAGGTAGTGACCGATACCTTGGGTAGAAATTCGGCACAGGGCATAGTAAGCGTAGTCCTTTCTTGGTATTCTTGTAAAGTGGGTGAGTTAATCCATAGGTGTTTTTAATCTTGTGTATATCATGAGATCATTTGTTTAGAGTGTTATCCGGGTATGCGTTTCGATCAGTGTTGTTAGTCCCTAGGTGGGGACGGTTGTAGCAGCTTGTTTTACTGGAAAGGGTGTAGTCATAGGTGGTCGGTGGATGTCATAGTTTGTGGTAATGGAATGTAATTTTGGGGTGATTTTTTGTTGTTGTTTAACTTCTTGTTGTCATGTGTTGACGTGTTCTATTTCTATGTCGTAACAGGATTACCATTCTCTTTTTGAAATGATTGTGTCATTGGTCGAGTGACGGTTGGGAGCATTATCAATTGAAGTCTTTTGGAAGGGAAATTGGGAACTAAAACTTTTCTTGTTGGAAATTTGGTTGTTTTAAATTAGTAGTGGGTTTGTGTAATGCACCTAGGTAAAAAGGAGATTTTGAATTTTGTGTGGGCAGGTAACCCGGTGTTGGTTTTGGGAGTTGTCTTGCATATGTTGTGGTTTGGGTCTTGGCATAACAGTGGTGTTGTTTTTATGGCGAACAAAACAAACAAGAACAAAAGTTTATGATGGGTGCTAGGCAAGGTTTTATTCTCTTTTGTGTGTGGTTGTATTCCTCGGCGTAGTTGGGTTATTATGGGTTAGAATTTCGCCTTTTGAGAGGTTTTTCTTTGGGAATGTCTATATTGTCATGTGAAGGAAAAGATGAATATTTTGGGTGAATAGAGCGTTCAGGGTGGTTTTATGAGTTGAGGTGCTTTTGGGTTCGAAATAACCGAGTGTGATGCGCGTTTGAATTTCCTTGCTTGAAGTGTTATTTGTACATTGTTATGTGTTAGTGTCATAAGTGATTTTGATGAGTTTCCTTGTGTGTTTATAGCTCAAATTTCATTTATTTTATTGCATTGCTATTGAGAAGGAGGTGGTCATGGTTTAGTAGCTTGTGGTGTTGTGGCTTTTGGGGAGTATTGTTGTGGTTGTGATTGTGCATGTGGGTGTTATGACGTTATTTAAATTTTAGAGACGAAATTCCTTAAGGGGAAAGTTTATAACGATTTTAGTTTAGACCCGACCAGTTTGTAGTTTTGGATCCAGGATTCCTATTCTTGAATGGTCATTCATATCTTTATTCATTCTATTCCTTGTTGAGTTTGGTTGTTGGAGTGTCGTAGTTGCGTTTGGAACAGGTTGGGAGTTACTTTTTCAAAAGAGTTGCTGCCCAGAATTTGGGTAGTTCGCTCACGCAACCTTACTTGCGCTCGAGCGGTTAGCTTCTGTTTACAAAACTTCCGGGAGGGTGTTATTGTGCACTCAAGCGGTAACTTTGTTTGCTCGAGCAGTCTCACTCATTGTATCGATTCGCTCTAGCAGTGTTTTGGTCGCTCGAGCGGTCTGCGCATATATCAGTCCATAAAAGTCATTTTTTGGATCATTTTTTCATTTCTCTCTCTCTCTCTAAACATTTCAAAAACCTAGATCTGCTCTCTCTTTCTATCTCTCTCTCTCTCTCTAAAACTCACCTTTAAACCTCAAATACACCCTCACCCTTGATCTCTACACCTTTGTCCTTTCGAGAAAAGATAGGTTACATTGAGAACTTTGTTTTACTCTAAGAAGTTTGTGTTTTTATCGACGTTGAGTTTTGGGGCTTTCTTCTCTTCCGGAGTTAAGGTAGGGATTTTCTTAACCAATTGCATGTTGTTTAGCTTCGTTATCTGTTATTCTTATTAGTTATGGGTTTGCGAAAAAGTAGTTTTGGATATATATTTATTCATGTACAAATTTGGGAAAAAAGACATGTTTTCGGTTATGGTTTGGGATTGGTAACCTAGTGGTTGTGGTGTTATGAGTTTTTGAAAAAAATTGGGTTTTAAAGGGTTTCTCAAAAGTTAATCAAAAACTAGGGTTTGGGGTGTTCTTTTGATGGAAAAAAGAAGAAATTGGAATGGTTGTAGGATTTTAATTAAAATGAGGTTTGGTTGAGAAATGTTTGAATTAGTGGAAAAATACCGAGTATTATTTACTCTTTTGAAATAGTGGTTTCGTTTGAAATGATATGAACAGTTTTGGAAAAATTGTATATTTTCAATTGAGATTCACAAGATTCGTATAAATCACAAGATTCGTAAGGAGTGTGAATGTTGTTTGCAAATCATAAGATTTTGTATAAATCATTGAGATTCTGATTTGGTTATGATTTTGGAATATTATTATTGTTGTTGTGTTTTAATTAGAGATAATTGTTTTTGGCAACCAATGGAGGGTTGCATTGATTGTTGTAGAAACTGCACATGGATTAGGGAATGGAAATGTTTACAAATCATACATCGCATTGTGTATATCATGGATTTGTAATAGGGGAATTCAATGTTGTGGAAAAAGTATTGTCGTTTTGAGATACATGTATCATATTAGTGAAAGGGTAAATAAAATGGTGAAGCTGTAAGGGGGTGTTAAAGCAGAATTAAGTTGGCTTGAGTGTCCAAGGTGTAAGACCTAAAACCCGCGCACTAGGTGCCGAGCCTTCCTGTTAGTATTAGTAAAAATGATATTGTGACTTGTATGGTTACTATTATGAACACTAGCCCTAGAGATTTATTCGTTATATTTACCACTTGATTGTTTTGAAAGAATATTGTTGATTTGGAAAGATGTTTTGGAAATCTCGCATTACATTGTTTTAAAGAGAGAAAGTACATGTTTTATCATATTATTTCACGTGCATTCATCTTATGACCTTGTTAAGCTTCATACACGTCATTAAGTTTATTTCTACTAGGCTTTTTGCTCACCCTACGAGGGAAATCACTTTCAGGTGAATCGATGTGCCTCCGCCAAGGTGATGACTTGGGAGGATCTTGGAGCTTGAGGCTCATAGTTGTTGTTTTCTTTGATTATTTGTTTGTAATTTAAACCACGGGCTTCTTTGTATTGAGTTATTGTAACGCCCCGAAATAATAGTAATATCCCATTTCACCATACACAGTAAATGATGATATATTTCCAAATGATTACCTTTCATTCATATAAATTGATTCTACAAAAGATGACATATGCAATTATACATTCATAAGCCCACATCATGAATCTATAGCATATGCCGCATATGAACAAAATGGAATAAAAGTAGAACAGATAATTAAATGCCATAACGGCTACAACTCTCCAAGCGGCACTTGGTTACATCAAAAATGAGTTTCAACTCAATATAAATAAAGCCCTAGGCTTGTTACAAAATAATTACAACAAATCACAAAAGGAGGCCTTCAGCTCCAAGTCCTCCCAAGCTAAGTTCTTGGTGGAGGCGTATCATTAACACCTAAAAGTTGTTTTCCACATAGGGTGAGCCGAAGCCCAGTAGAAATACTACAACACAATGTATGAATCATAACGAAGTCATTGGGTGAATGCATATGCCATGCCCTTGCAAAACAATTCCACATTTTCCATCTCAAAATAATGCAATGCTAGATTATATATCAATTCATGAAATAATCTTTTAACATTAGTAATAGGGCGGTGAATACAACACTGTGAATCTCTAAACAAATACAACTTTTCACGGAAATTTCATCCGTAGGAAATCGTAAACCGACACCCATGTAAACGTAGGCTACACAAGTGTTACTATTTCCATTTCACTGAAATTTTGTCCGCGGAAATCAACACCGATGTATACGTGCGGTTTTTAGGACTTTCACCATGGACACACAGGCCAACTTAATTTGAAGGAACCACATCACTTACTCAGATTCACCAAGGTATTCACCCCTTTGTCTCAAAACAAATTCATTTTCAATGATTTAGTATGCTACAATGCTCAATACGATATGGATGAGGAATTAGTTTCAGTTCACCTAATTCTCATGCAATTTCTACAACAATCAAAGCTATCCTCCACCGATAGCCCAAAATAGATATTTCTAATCAATAGAAAGTTTCAATAACAATAAATATATTTTCATCATTTCCAAGATGTGAGCAATATCACATATCCAACTCCACCATCATCATCAATATCCACATTCTTCTCAATCTTACAAAAACCAACATCATTTTTCATTATTTTCCAACACAAACCAAAACCCATGGTTTTAGAACAAAAACTAATTTTCTTTCAAAATCACATTTGAGTAAAGGAAAGCCACTATTTTAACATATCTCAACCACCAATACAAAATCATATGCTTGTTCAAGAACTCATTTGAGAAATCTCTCTTTTATATTTCAAATCCAAACCCTAAGTTTAACCCAAAATCCCAAATCCATAGATCTTTTGAAATAACAAATAAGTTGGGTAAAAATCATACCAAAGGTCTAAAAATCCCTACCTCAAGTGTAAGGAGAACTCGGAAAAACTCAACGTTGACGAAATCACGAACCTCTTGGATAAAAAGGAAGCTCTTGATACGATCTACAACCTCTCTCAAAGTCTAAGCTGTAAAGATGTCTCCAACTAAGTAGATCTAGAGATCTATGAGAGAAAAGTTGAGTTTTAAAGAGAGAGAGAGAGAGAGAGAGAGAGAGAGAGAGAGAGAGAATAGTGTTTGGGTCTATTTATAGTACTAGGATAATATCAAAAAACCCAATGAAAAGAATAATTCAAAAACCACCAGAAGGTAGGGCCCAAAACGAGTCCAAAAATCTAAGAAAAACTCCCAGGGGTCAAACCTCCCCCCCCCCCCCCAAGGCAGTGGTGTCGACCCTCAAGAAGAAATGCTGAGACATTTATGTTTGCTGCAGATAAGGGTCGACCCTAGGAACCCGTGGTGTCGACCCTATATTTCAGTAGACAACCTAGAACAAAACAGCAAGGGAAGGGTCAACCCTCAGAACTCAGGGTGTCAACCGCAAAAACCAGTAGCAACACCAAGAGCAAAGGAACAAACAAGGGTCGACCCTAGGAAGACAGGTGCCGACCCCAGAAGCTGAACAAAACAAGAAAAGGAAGGCACTGTTGACACCACCAAAACTGGTGTTGACCCCCGAAGCCGAAACCAAACATAATATAAAGAAGAACAACCGCTACAGATATGGTTTCCCAGATTCAAAAGCAATAAATGGGCCGGGTCAAATCATAATCACTATAACCTCCCCCTTAGGGAATTTCGTCTCTGAAATTTTAAACCACACCAAAAACTTCAATGACTCAACTGCATTGGTCACCGATCATTCAAAGAATGATAAAATAACATCATCTAGTACATAACGGTATGGTTCACATTCTTCGAAACATATACAATGTTTTCATATTATATAATATGAATAAAATCTTTAATACAAGTTTCAAACATTAATGAATAGGTCCAGATACTTCTCACGAACTTCCGCTTCATGTTCTCAAGTTGCTTTCTCAACCCCATGGTGTCTCCACAACACCTTAACCAATAAAAACGTCCTACTTCACAAGATTTGACCCCAATTATCTAAAACCTGAACCGGTCTCTTTCATGCAAGGTACTCTCATATGCCCGAAATTTAGGAAAACACCATAACAAAATGGTGATTAACTATAAAACAACAACAACCAATAACAAATTAGACTCCAAGATGTCCACCACACTTCAACTACCTACAATACCCAAACTACCATCGAGTGCTTAATACTCAAACACAAAAAATAAGGAAACCATTCGCACACAAGGCTTTCGGCCAATTCTCGTAAAATGGGAATGCAAAATAAAACTTGGTTTAACAGACAACACTACGGCACATTAACCTCCGATAAAGTCTAAGCACCTTGAAAAAAATAGCTACCTAACATGCAACGATATAACAACCCTCATTGTTGTCTTAGCCATGCTCATATGAATTTACATGATTTTGCCTTGTTAAGCTTGCATCTGCAGACTTTGATTCATTTTGCCTAAGTAAAGGTTCATGTTTGGTTTTGTGCTATTATGTTTTGCCTAAGTGTTATATGCCTGTTGTGTTCCTTGCTTTGTGTGTTGAACCTAGGCTATCTATCTTTGCTAACTCACGCTTAGGTCACATCTTTAAACGTCTTACACTTAGGCCGTTGAGCGTCAACACCTAGGATCATCTTGGAACCATCTTGGTTGACCTCTAGTTTCACCCTGGCATCTTGGCCGAGATGTGCATCATCTAGGCTGAGGTGTGCATCACCTAGGCCAAGATGTTTATCATCTAGGCATCCGAGATCTTTGATCCTTGAACCTTGGAGCTTTGTTGTGCACCTTGGCCAACACCTAGCAATCTTGTTCCTTGACCTGTATAACTTAGGCCGAGGTTGTCATGTCAGAATGCCCATGCCACCTTACTTGTTAAACACTCTTTGACCAACTCGTCTTTTCATTCTATCACCATTTTGAGGAGACTTGACTAGATGATGCCACGTGTCCCAGTAGTAGGTCTAAGTTAGGTTGTAGTTAAGAGCCTATATCATTTGCCATATCTTTGCCTTGTAGAGAGAGAAGCTCTAGGAAGAAGAAGAAGTTCTTAGACTGAGAGAGCTAGACTTTCCAAGCTTGATTTTCATATCTTGAACCATTGGATTCATGTTTTGAGGTTAGGTTCTTGATCTACTCTTATTGTTCTTTCTGTTCATCTGATCACATTGCATAATCTAGCATGATTCATAAGCCATGCATTGATTTAAAGTTTTGTTTTAGAAAGAAAAAGTGTTATTCTAGTGTTCTTGAAAAAAAAATCATGTTTTGACCCAAAAGTTTCTATCAAGTTCCATCCTTTTATATTTGTTTTCATGAAATCTTCATTTATGGGTACCCAGGACCATGTTTTCGAACTCATATCATGAAATCTCAAATTTTGAATAAGAAATCATGATTTTAGCATTCATGTTCTTCTTGTTCTTCAAGAGGAAACCTAGATTTCCAGACTTCATTTTCCTAAGTGTGGTCATTGAGACCCACTCTTGTCTAGACCTCACACCTAAGCCAAGCATTGTATCTCACCTTGGACTACCATACATAATCAGTTGTACTTTAGTCTACCTTGCATGCACACCTAGGCTGACCATTGCACACCTAGGCCGACCGCAGTATACCTTTGCCAACACCCCGTAACATCCCTGTTGAGCAGCCACATCTCGGCTAAGGAGACCACACCTTGGCCAAAAGGTGTAGAACCTCGGCCAAGACCTCCTGAGTTCACCCAGCTAGGCCATTTTAGCCCAACTCATCTTTGTGCAATCATTCTGAGACCTGGTTTGTACCCAGCATGCTTTTCCAAGAAGAAAAACATTTATTTAACTCCCAACACATGTTTTGCTTTGTCTTGACTTGGTTTGGAAAGAAATGTTGGGATCTATTTTACTCATTTGAAGCTTGTTTTGAGAGTGCATTGCATACCAACTTTTGAGCATCTCTTCTTGTCTTCTTGAAATGCATTCAGTGGACTTTGCCATGTATTTGAAGGTCTTGGATCCTTGCCTTAAGCCCTACATCCGAAGAGCTATTGTAAGTGGTATTTTTAATAAAGTTAAGTTATAATGTTTTGATAAAAACTTTGCTTTATTTTGGAAAAGTATTTGAGCAAACATGAATGATTTTCCTTTAGTTTTTGTATCAAGTATTATGTTTGTTTTGTTGACATTCTTGAAAGGTCCTTAGTGCTAGGTGACTTTAAGGCAACTAGTACCTTTTTTTGAGATATCTCCTTTGCCAACGACAAGTGGGCTTGTCTAATTGATTCCGGATCGGTTATTCCTTTGTTTTGTCAATGAATGTCATCCTTTGTATTATGTAGATGTTAGTAACCATCCCAAGAAGCTTTGAAAGCCTTTGATTAATGAATTTGGTTCATCCTTTGTTCTGTTACAAGTTATGATATGTATTATTTTGACAAAATCTTGGATATCATTCATTCAAACCTTTATTACTTATATCATTCCCTGAGTTTACAGCTCACCCCTCTCCCTTATATATATATATATATATGTGCATTTGATGGACAAGAAGGCGATGTTGCCTAAGCTTTATGTGGAAGATGTTTTGGTTCTTGGTTTGTAGCATCTTGAAGATTATGCTTCTTGGCTTTATAGTTCATTTCTTTTGTATGTTTTGGCTCGAGAAGCCTTTTGATCAAGATATAAGATGTACTTTATCTTATTTTGTATTCAAGTTATAAAACCATGTTAATATGTATGTCATTTTATTTAATCTATTGTAGCTTGATTTTCGTGCTCCTTTCGGATACGACTAGCCCTACAGTTCGGACTCCCGTGGTTCTGAATCTAATTCCACAAGTGCAATGTGAAATAGATAAACACAAATGAGTCCAAATCCAACAAATCTTTTGGAAAATCGATTTTGATTCAAAATGCAAAAAAAAAAAAGACTACTTTGCCAGATTATAGAGTCGCCACCTAAATATTTTTGGAAAATTTATGAAACCCAGGACTCATGCCAAAGGCCACTTATCTGTCATCACCTAAGTGTCCCTCCTCGGGAACCTAGGTATAAGAGGGGAAGGTCATGAATTGAGCGCCCCACTCACCCCGATCAAAGATCGGCCTCTACTAATCATGATGTGATTCTTTCTTACCTTATACGCTCTTGTTCCAATTATTAGGCTAGCATTACTGTGTGATGCACACAAGTATAGACTAATTTGCAAAAATTAGAACATTTCGATTTCATGTTTGTTTGAAAATTGTTTCGAATATGTACCACTTGAAAAAGTGATATGTATATATGATATACATTACTCAAATTATTCCAATTCAAGCAATTAGCCTTCATCTACGGGCATTCAAGAGTTATATCACTTAAGCACTTAGCCTCATGGTATCATGCTTGACATGGCAACTGTAACGACCCCAAAATCCGTATCTGAAATTACTTTTATGTCCTTGTGGGTTAATGCATTTTAATTTAGTGATATCTGTTCGAATTGAGGAATTATCTGTTGAGTCACGGCTTTAAAATTTAAATTACCGACCTTTATGGGTTCAGAAATCAAAATTGAGTGTTTGGTTACGTTAATGGGAATTTTTAGAACTAATTGGAAAAATTAATTGGAAATCTAATTCGTCTGATTCGTTAATACACGTTTGGGTGGCTAACTTTGTACTGCAAATTGAAGGCCTTAGAGGCTTCAAAAACCAGAATAGAGGACATATTTATGATCAGCATAATTTTTAGAGTCATCAGGGAAGTTTAATTGAAATTTGATTTTGTACGATTCGTAAGGATGTGTTTGACTACTCCTATTTGTGATAAGTATTTATATATATAGATGTATATGATGAGGAAACTCAACATTTTGAGCCCAAACATATCTAGAGGAGAGGGGGAGACACGTGAGAAAGAGAGGGGGAGAGAGTTCTAGAGAGAACTCAAAGGGAAGAAGGAAGAAAGAGTAGATATGAAAGAAGACATCAAAGATTTGGCTTGAATTCATCATGATTATGCAAGAACAAGTGATGATAAGGGCTTAAGGTAAGATTCTCCCTCTCAATACTTGAAGATTATAAGCTAAAGAATGAGTTCTTGGGTTAGCTATGATTATATGTAAGGGTTTTGTTTCTTCAAGCAATAAGATGTTGAATCCTTGTCCATAACATGAATTTATCTTACAACTTAATTTCTTGTAGGGGGTTTTATGGTTCTTAAAGAGATTATAGAGGATCCCGCTATGTAAATGAGTTTTAAACCCCAAACCATGGCTACTTTATGTTTTTATGTTCAAATTCGTAATCTTGTTTTTGTGATTGAGAAATTGAGTAGTATTTTGGAGTTATGAATTGGAATGGAAGCTAAGAATGTGAAATTTATCATGTATTAAAGAGTTTTGGGCTTTGAATTACATGAAATTGAAGTTTGGTTTTGAAAATGAGAAGTTCCAAATCAAAAAGCCATTTTCGAACTGTCTGATTTTACCCAGACCGCACGAGCGGCCATAGGCACCGCACGAGCGGAACATGAAGAAAAAAGAGGTTTTCATTCTGCTCTTTGGGTGATCGAGCGGCCGGTTTTTCCGCTCGAGTGGATTTGGGCCGCACGAGCGGTCCAATTGGGCGCACGTGCGGCCAACCCTGTTTCAGCTTATACCTAGTAACTTCAAATAGGCATATCTCCCTCATCCGGACTCCGTTTTAGACGATTCTTGAGCATAAAATCAAGCTGTAGACACCCCATTTTTGACCGTCCTCAAGACTTGGACGTCACCGCTTGAACACTCGGTGATTATCCATGTTTGTGTTCGTTTGGAGTTCCCGGAGTTCTCGGCTACGCGCGTCTTGCCTCAGGACCTCCGAACTCGACCGTTTTGTGTCTGGTTTTGCACCAAACACCTGTGTTTTGCCCTAGAGGGGCAGGGAATGTTTTGTGAGGCATCCCCACACACCACCGGCTCTGGCTAGAGGCCACCGGCTGGCTGGTGTTGCCACCGGCACTATATTGTGCCGGTCGGCACTCTTTTGTGCCGGTCGGCACTTGTTTTGGCAAAATGACCATTTTGCCCTGCCGACTCTTATACAGTTGTTTTCTGAGATATTTTCAGACAGCTGTATGCCTTTTGTTTCCCCTCCATACACGTGTATGGAGGGATGAGCCTTTGTTTTGGCTTAGCTTGTAAGTCTTGGTTGCCTATAAGAGAACTCTTGCTCTCTTGGCTCAAGGGTTAGAAAAATTGGAGAGTTTAGGAGAGTTAGACATAGGAGAAGCTCTGGTTTAGGGTTTTGAGTTCTATATCTATCTTATGTCTCTCTTTCTCTCCCTTAAGCTTAGTGTGTGTGTATTGCCATACTATTGCCCACCAACACCTAGTGTTTCACCTTCCTCTTGCTACTGAGGTTCCAAGAGGTTGTTCTTGGTGTTCTTGACTGATTTGGAGCTTAAGGAAGCAACAACATCATCTTTGGTGAAGAGGTCTTCAAAGGTAACAAAACTACCCATTTTTACCCCATTCTTGCACCTTGTTTTTACCTAGTTTAGAACTGTTTTTGTGCGTAGTGATTAACACATAAAAGTTCTGTTTTTTAACCCTCTTCATTGTTTATTAAGAGTGTTTGGTGGTTTGGGTAGGTTTGACCACCCTTAGGCCTTGAAAAGGCCACTTTTTGTGCCATTTTGTAAGAGATCCGAGACTTTGGTGTTAGGATCTCTTCACCACTGAAATCTTGAGGGATTTCAGTGGTGGAGATGATGCCTTAGAGTCTCAAGAAGGAGGGGGCCACCCCCTCTCCTTAATGTCCTTGAAAAGGGCAAGTTTTGGCCTCCAAAGGAGCACCATGTTTGGTTGTGTTTTGAGCATGTCTTGGCTGCATTCCATGCTTATTATGCCATGATATAACATGTTTCTAAGTTGGTTTTAGCATTCTTTGCATGCCTTGCATAGTTGCTTTGTAATGCCTCAATAGTCCCTTAACATGCCTAGGTTGTGTGCCCCTATTTCTAGCATGTTTTAGGCTTAGATCCATGAAGCTTGTATGCTTATTTTGCCATGCTTTAGGTCTGTCCTAAGTCATTTTGGTCAATCTTAGCATGTATCTTGTAGCCTCTTTGTATTTGGCTTGTTGGCCTTAAGAGCATGAGTGTATGGCATGCCATGCTTGCATTATTTTTGGTGGTTTGGAAACATTTATCATGTCATATCAGTCCATTTGACATGCTCATATGTTTGCGTTACATGCTCCTTTAATGCTTTAAAAGTATGTGTTAAACGCTCCTTGTTTTGGTCACTTTGTATGCCTTAGGGTTTAAGCCTCCTAGATGCCATCTAGGTACACCCTTGGCCTTGTTTAGGTCTGCATATGACCTATTTTGAGCCCCCTTGGCCTTGTGAGGCTTGGTGGGTTTGACCCTAGTTTGAACCTCTTGGCTTGCCTTAAAGCCTTGAACCACTTGCATGCTTTGTTTGGCTTGCTTTGTTGCATGATTTGGCATCATGTTTTGCATGATTTTCAGAGCTTATGCTACATGCTAGTAGTCCATGTTTAACTCATTTCAGGTGTGCTTGAATGTTGTTTGTTATGCTTAAGTGTTAGTGCCTTAACCTATGCATGTGTGCATAATTATTTGGCCCTCATGCCTTAGCATTTTCGCCGCTGTTTTGAGCCTTGTTAGAGCTGCCCAATTCATGTATAAGTCCATCCCATTCCTTAGTTTGCATACTTGCCTTGTATGCCTACTTGTATGCTTGCATAAGCGCCTTTCATTGTCCATATGGCATAGTAGATAACATGCTTAGGACCTCATTGCATAGGCATGCATGCTAGGCCTCTTGAAGTGAAGTATGATGGAGGTTTGGCACCCTTATTTGCTTGTTTGCATTGCATGCATTTGAAATCAAATTTGCACTCTTGGTTCTTTGGACCATCATGCATGGAAATGCGTGATTGGTGGTCCGGGAATCAAGGCACATGCCCCCTTGAGTCACTAACATGATAGGGAGTGTGTTTGGTGCATAAATGGCTTGAATTGTATTGCCATGCATGTTGCTGTCCTCTGCTGCTGTGGGTTGCAGGTTCTGCAGGCATTCAGTGCCGGCCGGCAGTATTTAGTGCCGACCGGCAGTGTACCAGTAGCCAATAGCTTCATTTTGTGCCGATGGCTTCTTTATTCAGCCGGTGGTGTTCTACCGCAGCCGGTGGTAATCTCCAGTGCTCTGGGGAGTAGTCCTGAGACTTTGGCAATTTTTTGAGGAGGAGAGCAGAGGAAACAGAGGCAATCCGTGCATGGCAGTGCGGTTCCGAGCCAGTCCCGAGCGCGTGCTGCATTGGGCCCTCATCCCGAGGCGATTTACTGTTTAAATAGATTAATTAATTTATTTGGTTAATTTAGTTAATTTGTAATAATTAATTAGCTTGCGTAGTTAATTAGTTATTCGGTTTTGTATATTCTTTTGGTCCCTCTGAGTGAGGGCAAAGTTGTAATAAGTGTGTGTGAGTGGGTGTATGTCTTCCAATCCCCACTTCTTTCTTCCCTTTCATTTACCTGCTTACGATGGTAGATTAGGGCACATTTAAAATTAGCATACCTTATGCAATGCATGCGTGCATTCATGCATTTGTTTACATGCACCGGGCTCGGTACATCATACAAACTGCATTGCAATTTTCAATTCCAAATTGAATACGTGCTACTCGCGCATTTTATATGCCATGTTTAGGGTTAGCCGAGCCTACTCTAGATTACACCTATGCTTGTGTTGCATTAGCCATTTAACATGAACTAGGTCATGCATGTTTTGCTAACTAGTTTATTATTTTGGCACGGAGTACGATGTAAGTATTTTTCCTTTAGCATACCACATGCATGTGAATGCTAACATGACAGTATGCTTACCATGCGGCTAAATGCTTATGTGAGATAAACTGTTTGAATGCCTGTGGGTGGAGGTTGGATTGCTTGAGTTGGAATAACTCGTTGAAATCCGTATTTTAGCCTACTTGCGAGTAGCAATTTGAAATTGTTTTCAAAACGAACGGATATGCAATGTTTATTTCCAAATTAGGCGATCTAGTCTATACTTGTTCGCTGCGCGCATAACATAGTAATTCTAGGCTAATAATTGGAATAAGAACATGTAACGTTTTCAAAATCGGATATCAGGTTAGTAAAGGCCAGTCTTCGAACCGGGCGAGAGGGGGTGCTCATAGATGACCTTCCCCAATCGTACCCAAGCTCCCGAGCCAAGTCACTTTGGTGATGATGGACACGTGGCCTTCGGCACCGAGTCAGGGTTTCCTAAATTTCCCATTTCAAAAATATTTAGGTGGCGACTCTGTATCTGGCAAAGCAGTCCATGTTTGGCACTTCTTTTCAAAAAATCAGTTTTTCTTCAAAACGATTTGCCAGAGTTGGACTCTTTGGTTCAAGATTAAGAACCGTGACATTTTGAGTCCTTTGAACTGTAGTGACCCAATATCGAACCAGAACCCGGGGGGGGGGGGGCCCGCACTCCTCTCCCCGGGATGCGTTCGGGGACGTCTACAGTTTCTGGCGACTCCGCTGGGGAGTTTAGAGAGCTTGACTCGAACTCGTGATATCCTGTTTTGATTTCATTTATGTGTCTCTTTGCATTGCATGTGCATTGGTGCGCCTAGGACACCGTGTTGGCTATCTGCTATTCCTGAGCGGTTTGCCGGAGGCTTGTCTTGTCAAGGCATGTCCATAAGGCTGACTGGTTGCGGGCTCTGCCAGTATGGGAACACAAACCCCGGTTTTACCGGGGCACCCTTTTCGACCATTCGACCTAGTGCATATCGGAATCCGTAGTGACCATTCCAAACTAGGATAGGTTGCTTACCCGATCATAGGTTGTGTGAAACCGCTGCGTGCATAGTGAAACCCTAGCCCCTGACAAAATAGGACAGGGAAACCCTACCCCAACGTAGGTATTGGCTCTCTTTTACCTGTTATATGCTTTTTAGAGTGCATCTCTGCAGGGGAGCGCATATATCAGTTTGCAAGATTTGGGTATCCGGCCCGAAGGCACCGGTATCAGTATGATTGAGAATCAGTTATATCTGCGGGTATCAGATTCAGATTTGAGACAGTGACTTCGGAGAACAGTGTTCAGTAGTAGAGTGCAGTTGTTGGGCTACACCCGTGTTTGATCTGTTTGGGGCTGAAATACTGCTTGTTTTCCGTTTCAGTTCAGAGATTCAGAGAGTTGATCCAGAACAGCTAGCGTCTTCTCCTTGCTGAGGCAGGACTGAACATGACGCAGAACTCAGAAGAGATTGTGGTCATGACGGCCGCGCTAAGTCAAGGAATCACCCCGCAAGGTGAGGCTAATATTGATCTGCCGCATCCACCTAGGTCGCCTGCTGCACACCCAGTTTGGACCCCTCAACTGTGTCAGGTTCGCGAGCCTACCACATTTGAACTAATAGGGATGATAGGAGATCTCCAAAGATCCGTGACGGATCTCGCCTATGGGATGTCGGTCTCGTCACCAGCCGTGCCATATGCCGGAGGCTTTATACCTCAGGAGCCCCCGCTGTTGGGGCGAATTGTGATTGAACAGAGTCAACCGGAGATGGCCTCCAACCAGGGCAATGATGCACCAATATCCACCCAAACCCTTAACCCGGCCGAGGCCAGAAGTAAAGATAAGATGAAGGCAGATGCCGACCCTATCGAACAGCTGCTGTGGGCAGTCGAGGCTTTGAAAGCCGGGGGAATGAGCAAGCAACAGGTATCCTCAGTTATGTCAGAAGCTGTGGAAGATGCTTTCCCTACCCCGCCTGAGGGCACTTCCAGTCAATCAGAGAATCGGGATAGGCCCCGTCATGCCAAAACAGTCCTTCCCGCTCCCAGCCTCGCATCTGGAAAGAATCAGAAATCCAAAGCCGCACCCGCTGATCCGTTCGCTAGTACATCTAGCAAAAGTGCTCAGGCTTCGAAGTACCTGCCCCGAGGGCGCAGGGTCTTCCATCCTCTCCACATGCCTTTGTCTAGGGCACTTCTGATTTTGGCCAAAAAGAGGCATCTTACACCCCTCGATCCTAGGCCGCTACCCAAACCCCTTCCAGTAGGCCATGATGCCACTCAGTACTGTGCGTACCATCAGCAGACTGGTCATGCTACTGATAATTGCTTCCGCCTCCGTCATGAGGTACAGGATTTGATTGACAACAAGGTTATCCTCCCACCTACCTCGGCCAAATCAGTCACTACAGAGTTCTTAGATTGTGAGGACACAGATACCGAGGACACTGATACTGCGAGTATATAATTGGGATTCAACCGCCTGCGGGCAGCACCTCGAACTTTTGATGTGGCGTCTGGCACGCATTTTTGAGCATCCGCGAATGCTACTTTTGTAAATCCTGGTTCGGGTGTCGAGTCAGCCTTTTGTTCTATTTTGAGTCTGTCTCTCTGTCCTGAGTCAGTCCTTTTTGCTTCAGGGTCTGTCTTGTTGTAACGAGTCAGTCCCCCTTTTGTATAGAATACCAGGTGACTCCGGGGTTGTTGCCTCAAGCACCGTTTTATTTTGTAATTACTTCTTTTTTGCTTTCTTTTTGGGTCTACTTTTGCTGTGGAGCCAGTTTACATCCGGGGAACCTGAATGAACAGCTGCGGCTACCGTGTTTCCGTATCTTTTGTTTTGGGTTAGCTGTGCCAGAGAACTCGAGTGGGGTGACAGCGCATTCCACCCGCTCTTGTGTGCCCTAATAATTATTGTTTTGACCTAAGTTTTTCAAACCCTTTTGAACACTGCGGTGATGAAAACGAAGAGGAAGGAATTCCTCGGGATTTGCAAAACTTTGATCAAATTGAAAGAAAGAGAGGCATGCTAAGCCCTTAATGATTGAAATCAGGTTTGTCAGCGTGAGTACTGAGAGGGACCCTGGCTTGATCCAGACTGGTTCCACACTGTCTTCGGCACGAGCGATTCGTCGCCTTCTTAAAACTTTCAAAAACAAAATATTTTGCGCAGTCTCGCGAAGACCTGTGTGGAATCGCTCTCGAGATTGCGCAGCTCAGGATCGCTCTCAGCCTCGAGACCCGACCCTTCATTTTCAAACCTTGGACCGGCATCCAGAATGTTCAATGATTAGCTATCAATGCAAGGCCCGTGCGGCCAGACTCGAAGCAGCCCTCGATCAAGGGGCACCGAAATCGGAGCAAAAGACTAGAGTTCACCAGAGGAAGTTGGCAAAGCAACCGTAATTGATTCTCCTGCAAAGTACTGCAACGGTCATTCTCCTGAAAACGGGAAGGCTTCGATTTCAAAAACCATTTGGCATGGATTCGCTACACTTTTACCCTTTGAGAGGCTCGCTGGGCCGAAAACCCGGAAGGGCGACCCAGGCAAAAGTTAGAGCAAGAAAAAGAAAAAAGAAGAAAAGAAAAGAATATCAAAACAAAAGAGAAGAAAAGAAAAAAGAAAAGAAGAAGAAAAATAGAAAAGAAAAGAAAAATGCAAAAACAAAAGAAGAAAAGAAAAGAATATCAAAAAAAAGAGAAGAAAAGAAAAAAGAAGAAGAAAAAGAAGCTCGCAAGGTCGAAAACCCGCATTGGGCGCCTTGGCAAAAGTAAGAGCCTAAAAATAGTGAAGGTTAAAATACCCGAGAGTACCTTAACCGGAACTACGTAAGGCTTGATTCCTATGTTTGGGATACGTAGGCAACTTCATCTTGAAGTCCAGCCCCCAACGCTTCATAGCGTCTCGGTCCATGCAATGGTTTTGATCACCTTCGCCTCCTGTGAATTCGATAGTTCGGTTGTGACAATCGAAACTACGCAGCTAGCTTCTTCTTGAAGTCCAGCCACCAACACCTTCCAGGTGACTGTGTCCATATATTGATTCAGACCGTCTTCGCCGTGTCCGAAGGTCCGATCATCATCAACAAGGACTGGTTTACAGCATGCTGCGGCGTCATCCACACAAGGGGCAACTTTCCGTTGCTTCACAGTGTCATAAGTTGCCCTGAGTTGCCGTCCAAACTAGGGGCAACTTTCCGTTGCCCTCTTTCCCCCCTTTTAGCAAGGGGCAATTTTCCCAAACTGCCTCCGATCCGAGGTTGCGTATCTCGAGGAGAGGTTCTACGCTTGTTGAGCATTGACTGTTTGCGAAAATAGTTTTTGAAAATTTTTACTGAGGTTGACTATTTTCTCGAAAATTATTTCATTTTCCAAAATCGGACCATGTTTGGACCCAAAAAGGAAAACTTTCAGTGCTTACGGCCTGACTTGCATGATTTTCAAATCAAAAATTGAACAAGCATGTTAATCTAACGTTCATTTTGATCAAAACTGTTTTAGAAAGAAAACAAAAAATGGTCAAAGTAATGAACTAGGGGCACAGTCGAGTCGGGTGTTCCGCCTCTCCTTTGTTATCGACGTACTTGCCAGAAAGGCACCCTATCTATCAGAAGAAATAGCCGTGAGCTAGCTGTATCGGGCGTGAATCCGCCGTTTCCTATTCATCCATCAATCACCCTGGGAAGGGACGAAAAATGAGAGAATAAAGAATAGAGAGGTGTAAGTCGAGAGAAAAGTGAGCAGGAGGGTTTCTGAGAGAAAAAAACCGAGCTTGAGGGCCGAGTGGCGTGAGAATCACACAAATCAGAAAGGGTGGGAAACCTGCCCGGAGGAATTGGCTCCTCAAGGTCTTTTGTTTTCAAGCACGTCCGTGTGTCGTGTCCTTTGATTTGTCGGTCTCAGTTTAGCTTTGAGTCTTCTCTGAGTGTATCTCATTGTGTTTAGGTCGTGTGCCTTTTATTTTCCTCACTTGAGTCCTTTCCACTGTGTTCAGTTGTAGGCTCGATACCCAGGTTGAGAACCCTTTCTTTTTTCTCAAATCGTTTGTGCTCAGAATGCTGTGCCATTCTCTACATTTATGCGAGGCAAGAGAAGAAAAGGAAATTTTTGGGACATCCGAATGTGTTTCAACCTCAACTGTCTCAGTTTTGGTGATCCATCTTGTCAGATTGGGCCAATTGTTCAAAGTTTGCCGTGTGCAGAATGGACCGGATATTGTATTATGAGCTGTGTGCAGATTAATCCCCAGCAGAATATGGGCTATTTGTTCAGTTTGAGCAGTGATTTGTCTGGGTTGTTTGCTGTTAGTTGGTTGGTTATCCGATTATTACAGTGCAAGTGCTCAATTTTCAGACAACAAATCGTAATCATTTACATTTGAGGTGTAATATGATGCAGTGCAATGCAAAGTACGAGGTGTGTAAATAAGATACTTTTCAGATAAAAGTTTGTTTTATATATAATCTCTTTCAAAGTACAAACTTTTCAAGAAAACAAAATCTGCCTGTGGCAGTACAAAGTACTCTATCTACCAAAAAGAGAAAAGTACAAGAAAAGAAATAAAGAAAAAAAGCAGCAAAAGTCATCATCAGCAGCAACCTCACGCCTGAGGATCTGTCCTGGCCCTCTTCCTGGGCAGAAGCCCAGGAGCATCGTCGGAAGCATCGCTGTCAGAGCCCGAGCCCGAGCTATCCCCGGCCTCTTCCTCAGATGACTCCGTCTCCATCTCTGACTCGCCATCACCTGGAACTGGTGCTCGCGAGCTACTCCCGACATGAGCATGTCTCCCTCTGGTACGGGGGAATATCCTGCCATCCCGAGTAGAAAGGGGAGGCCCAGCCGGAGAAACGCCGCTCACGGGCGGAATCGGAAAGGGAGGCTGAAAAATACGAAAAGCAAATGCATCAGAAAGCTGTGAGCAGTATATCAGAATGCAGTGTATAAGTACAGTATGTGAATGCCGTGAGCAGTTAATCAGTACAGAGTGCAGTGCATGAGTACAGTGTGAATGCCGTGAGCAGTTAATCAGTACAGAATGCAGTGTATAAGTACAGTATGTAAATGCCGTGAGCAGTTAATCAGTACAGAGTGCAGTGCATGAGTATAGTGTGAATGCCGTGAGCAGTTAATCAGTACAGAGTGCAGTGTATGAGTATAGTGTGAATGTCGTGAGCAGTTAATCAGTACAGAGTGCAGTGCATGAGTGCAGTGTGTGAATGCCGTGAGCAGTTTATCAGATGTTGTGTAATGCATCAGGTTGTATGAAACAGAGTATGGTTTGAGACTGTGGTAAGAAGAACGTACCGGAAGACTGTAGGCGGCCATGACATCGAGGGTCCGCTGCAGCATCCCCATCAGGGAAGCACACAACTCCACGAACTGCCGCGTGTACTCGGAGGAAGCCTGTAAAAGTATCGGATGCATTAGTATTCTGCGGAATATCAAATAAACTGAAATGGAATGACAATGCAAGATGCAAAGTGAAGTAATACGTACCGGGGGTAAGTCGGGAATACCGGCTAACTCGTGACCAGCCGGGGGAGGAACGAAGGGGATCTGGTAGGTCTCCCCACCCTGCCCCCTGTACGTCAGCATAGTGGGCAGGGCGGGCCAACCGGACCCTCGTCCCCTCTGTACCCCACCCCTGCCTCGGACTCGGGCTCTCCTCGAAGATCCCACTCCTGCTCCTGCCTCTGCCCGAGCCGCCGGCACCGCAGGACTCCCTCGCTCAGTCTGGCGACCCCCGCTCAGAGGCCGCATAATGAAGGTCCGGACGTACTCAGAGTAGTCGCCCTCACCCCTATAGCCGCCCTCGTCCCAGCCGAGGGTGTAGTCCTCCATCTGTTGCAGAGAAAACCTCTCGGTGTCCCTCATGTGCTCAGGAGGGTGAACCGGAACTATCTGCTCTGGCAACCCGAGGGTCTGGCGCAGGAAACGCTCCCCCAGGTACCAAGCCCGACAAACCGGGCCCTCCAGCAAAATCCGGTAGCGAGAGGTCTCCTCCGCGCCGGCGAACCGATCCTGAATGCCTGCTGGCACTGCAGCCCAGGGTCACCAGATGATCTGGAATTGGAAGTACAGTTTGTTACCGATTGCTATTTGGAACACACAAATGCAAAGCAAAGTTTGAATGAACTGTAAGTAAAATATACCTCGGCAGAGGTGATGGTGTCGAAGAATCGGCGGTAGAAGCTGAAGGTATCCCGAGGTCGCCGTGTGCACCTCCCATCATAGCGGCGCGAGAAAGGGATGACCAGGGGAGTCTCCGTCTCCGGCACTGGCTCCAGCCTAGGGAAGTAGGCATACACCCACAACTGCAAAACAGATGTCAGTATGACCATCAGATAAAGCAGAATGCAGTGTAAAGCAGAAATAACAGAGCCGTGTGTTGTGTAGTGTATTTTGCAGAGTGTACAGAGTGAACGGTGTACAGTCAGAATAAAGCAGAGATAGCAGAGCCGTGTGTTGTGCAGTGTACTGTGCAGAGTATGTGTGTGCCATGTGTACAATATACAGTCAGTGAAAAGCAGAGTATGTGTGTGCAGTGTGTACAGTATACAGTCAGTGTGAGCAGTGTACGGTGCAGAATACAGAAAGTATGTAGAGCAGAAATGTAAAGCAGAGAAGAAGACATACCTCCCAAGCTCGCCAGTAGCCCCCGAGCAACTGCCCGCTGCCACGGGAGACTGAGCTCATGTAGCCGTAGAGGGTGGCCAGAGCCGCGCCACCCCAGTCAAAGCGCAAAATATCTCTGACATCTACCAGTGCGCTGAGAAGACAGAGGGGCACTGTGTTCGCCCGGTCGGCGAATAGGGTAGTCCCTAGCAAAAACATCAAGAAGCCGCGTGCGTACTGCTCCACGGCCTCCTGGGTCATCGGGGCTGCGTCGATGAGGGTGGGCTGGACCCTGAACTGAACCTCGAACCAGGAATACCTGACAAAGCCAGGACGCGCCAGAGGCGGTGCCTCGCCAAGCAAGTAGACCTGGGCCGCGGTCCACTCATCCATGTCAATGTCGAAGGGGATCGGATCACCCCCTACCCCGATGCCGGTAAGCATCGCGAAGTCGTAAGGAGTCATCGTCATGTCCCCTGCCACCGACAAGTGGAATGAATCAGTGGTGTCCCACCACCTCTCTGCCAGGGCGGCAAGGAGAGGCCTGCAAGCAGTAAGTCTGGACAGTCCCCTGCAAAATGCGCCGAAGCCGGCCCGATCAACGATCTGACGGACTGCGTCAGGTAGCTCGGCATACCACTCTCGAGCGACGGTATTCCCATACCCGCGGATGGCATGGGAACCTCCCTGTTTACAAACAAACAGTTGCGAATCAATATGAAAGGTACAGTTTCGAAGAAACAAATAAAGTAAGTACAAATCTAGCATGCGTGCAAGTCTTTCAGATTCAAACAGAAGCCGGGTATCGGTGTGCTTACCGTAAACTACGGCGCGTGATGCATCAGTATGTTTCGAGTGGTCCAGTGTAAACTTGGTGCACGTGTGCACGTTTTTCAGATGCAAGCAAATGTCAGGTTTCAGTGCACTAGTAGGTGGACTACGGCCTGTGATGTGCCAGTACTCCCATGGGGATCAGTGTAAACATAGCATGTGTGCGCATTTTTCAAAGTTCAAACGGATGCCGGGTCCCGGTATGTTTCAGTCAATTACCAACGTGTGATGCGTCTGCGTGTTTGTGTGATTCAGTGCAAGTCTAGCATGCGTGCGAGTTTTCAAGATTCAAATAAGCACCGGGTGTCGGTGAGTTCATGTCAAAAGTGCAATGTGTGCCGTGTGTTTGGGTGATTCAGGCTAGTGTAGTGTGTGTGCATGTGTGTCGGTCCTAGACAGATATCAGTTGTGAGGTTGTCTACAATCAACTACAGCGCACAATGTATCAGATCTAAAGCAGTTAAGGGTTGTAATCAGCTATGGCAGTTGACAGTTTACAGTTCTACATTGCAGAAAATAAAGTGGATCAAGATGTTACCTCGGAAGCGCCGAAGGACAAGTGAGAGGCCGGCTCGCGCAGGAGAAGCTCCGGGTCCAGTGCTCGGTCGAAGCCGCAGAAGTGGCGAAGTCCATCGGGTGGTAGAATGTGAATAGCCGGCCGGTAGGTCGCCGGATCAAATGGGCGCTCACTCAGTGGGAGGAGCTCGACCCCGGGATCCATCTCATGATCCGGGGGAGTCCTGACATGTGGAACATCGTCTGCCATAGTAATGGGGATGAGAAAATAGCCGGAAAAGGAAAACCGGGTCGGAATGTGAAAGGTCAACCGAAAAAGTCAACCCCGGGCGGGTCGAAAATGGCCGGAAAGGCCGGAAGATGAAAATACACGAGAATGAAGAGAAAATCGAGGGGAACAAGTCCCGAAAAGGTGAAAACTGAGAAAGAGACTCCGAAACGAAATTTCAATCGGTCGAAAATGTCCGGAACGCGAAGAATATCGCGAATCCGACGGTAAAACGGGCGTAAAACGCGAGGAAATTGACGAAAGATGAGAGAAAAACACTCTGGAAAGAGAGGCAAGAGTTTTTCGGCGGTAGAGAAGTGAAGAAATAGGGTTTCAAGCCCTATTTTAAAAGACCCGAGGCAAAATGGCAGAACTGCCCCCGATCAGGCATTTTCTGCCGGTCGGCACTATTTTGTGCCGGTCGGCACAATATTGTGCCGGTGGATGAGTTCAGGCAGCCGGAGGTAGCCGGTATCCTTCCCACCCAGCCGGTGGTGTTACCAAGGCATTTTTTTAGGCTAGATGAGGGGTTTTGGGTCTTCATAGCTCAAGAAAGTGCAAGGAAGTGCATCTCCGACGTTCAACCGGCCTCCGTTTTGACCTCAGACAGTGTCTTCTGTGTGTGGCACTCAAATTCATGTGATGACTGTATCCTTTTGTGTCCTTTTGTCTTTCATAAGATTTAAAAGTTGCCCCGTGTGTGTTGCACGCATTCATCACACTTTCCGGTGCGCCGCCTCGCGCCGTCTCGCACGTCCCTTGCAACTTGCATTTCATTTTCCATCCGATGAGGTACGTGTGCCTCATCTTGCATTTCATTGCATTTCGAGGTACGCGTGCCTCGTTTTGCATTTCATTTTCCATCCGATGAGGTACGTGTGCCTCATCTTGCATTTCATTGCATTTCGAGGTACGCGTGCCTCGTTTTGCATTCCATTTTCCATCCGATGAGGTATGCGTGCCTCATCTTGCATTTCATTGCATTTCGAGGTACGCGTGCCTCATTTTGCATTTTATTTTCCATCCGATGAGGTACGTGTGCCTCATCTTGCATTTCATTGCATTTCGAGGTACGCGTGCCTCGTTTTGCATTTCATTTTCCATCCGATGAGGTATGCGTGCCTCATCTTGCATTTCATTGCATTTCGAGGTACGTGTGCCTCGTTTTGCATTTCATTTTCCATCCGATGAGGTATGCGTGCCTCATCTTGCATTTCATTGCATTTCGAGGTACGCGTGCCTCGTTTTGCATTTTATTTTCCATCCGATGAGGTACGTGTGCCTCATCTTGCATTTCATTGCATTTCGAGGTACGCGTGCCTCATTTTGCATTTTATTTTCCATCCGATGAGGTACGTGTGCCTCATCTTGCATTTCATTGCATTTCGAGGTACGCGTGCCTCGTTTTGCATTTCATTTTCCATCCGATGAGGTACGTGTGCCTCATCTTGCATTTCATTGCATTTCGAGGTACGCGTGCCTCGTTTTGCATTCCATTTTCCATCCGATGAGGTATGCGTGCCTCATCTTGCATTTCATTGCATTTCAAGGTACGCGTGCCTCGTGTTGCATTCCATTTTCCATCTGATGAGGTATGCGTGCCTCATCTTGCATTTCATCGCATCTCGAGGCACGTATGCCTCGTTTTGCACTCCATTTTCACACCAATGAGGTATGCGTGCCTCATGATTCATTTCATTCTCACTTGCATTGTTTTGCATCCCTTGTGGCACGCGTGTCATATTCGCACAGTTGCCCCACCAAAGCGGGTCCGGCGGGACCAAAAACACACGCGGTACGGCGAGACCTAAAACCCGCTTGATTGCATTATCATGCATTTTATTACGAGCATTGTCATGCACTTATGCTTTGCATCGTTCTCCACACCGGGTCCGACGGGACCAAAAACACGTGACGGTCTAGGAGACCTTAAATCCTCAGAGGGTGCAAGACCTTCGGTACATTGACATGCACCGTTCATTGCATTTGGCATGCATTTCATCGCGCTCTTTCGCGCATCTCATCATCATGCATTACCCCAAAGCCGGTCCGGCTAGACCCTAAACACGCGACGGTCTAGGAGACCTTAAATCCTCAGAGGGTGCAAGACCTTCGGTACATTGACATACATCGGCATGCGTGCCTCATCCGCATTACCATGCATCGCATTGTAAATATCGCATTGTCATGCATTATTGTAGGTAGTGCATATGTCATGCATTCAAAAAAAAAAACAAAAACAAAAAAAAACACACGCATCATGCATCATTTGCATTTTCAGACAAAAAACAAAAAACAACATGCATTGTCATGCATACATTTCGCATTCCGGTCTGGGAGACCTTAAATCCTCTGGAGATGCAATTCCTTCGGTGTTTGTCGTGCCCGAACGACTTCCGTGCTTGCGGTGAGTTCCTAGGAGACCAACGGGGACGGTGAAAACTAGAGTTCGAATGGCTCATGCCTAGAATGCAAAGGTTCGGGATTTCTGAGACTAAAGTCTGGTTTAAATACCCAGGGGGTGTACCCTCGGCTTGAAACCTGTATGGAAGCCCCATAGGTTGAGGTAGTGTGTTTATGCCTCAATTCTGGATACTGAACCAACCTAGTATACCATCCCGTTGGAAGAATAGGGAAAGCTGCAATCATGGTCATTGCATCATCTGCATTGTCATGCATTTCGCCCATTGCATATTTGTAGATATTGCATTGTAGATTGCATGCATTCACTGCATTGCCTCCATCTATGGCTTGCGCCTTTCCTTGTTGAGCTTGGTCTGGTATGTGCCTATACTTTTCACGTCGAAACATAGTTCTGCGTGCGCTCGCGCCTTGAGGGCTTCGACACCTTTTCTATGTTAGACATGGTTCGTATGCGTACATGCCTTTCCTAGGCAAGACTGGGTTTGGCCCGCGTGCCATATCCATTGTATCTATTCCGTTGCATGCATTCACTGCATTGCCTCCATCTATGGCTTGCGCCTTTCCTTGTTGAGCTTGGTCTGGTATGTGCCCTTACTTTTCACGTCAAAGCATAGTTCATGTGCATCGCGCCTACTCCTTGATGAACTTGGTTTGAGGTTGCGGCACCCTTTTCTATGTTAGACATGGCTTGTACGTGTACATGCCCTTCCTAGGCGAGATTTGGTTTGGCCCGCGTGCCATATCCATTGTATCATCTATCCATCATATTACATTGTAGTGTAATTGTTGCATCCGGCATTAGGATCATCATTCTTTCCCCAGCGGGTCGTCACCCCACTTATGTCATTCCACCCAATACTTGTTCTTGTGTCTGTCTACATTACTCATAGTTCTGCGTGCGCTCGCGCCTTGAGGGCTTCGACACCTTTTCTATGGTAGACAGACTTGTTACCTCCATCAATCTATTTGACATTTGTGTGGTTTCGAATCGTTCATGAATGAATCATGATTCAATTGCCTTGCATGTAGTTTGCATATAGTTTCAATTGCATTGCATTATCATTTGCATTGTTATACATTGTTTTGTATATATTGCATATCATTTAGCATTCGCATTGCATATGTCATGCATGTACACTAACAACATTGTACCTGTTAAGTTTACTTTCTTTGCAGGCACGATATTGTATGTACGGCTCATTTGAGGCCGGCGCAACCGGACGAGCCGCACAGGTATTGTATCTCCCGAGTGAGACGTATTGAGAATTCCATAATTCTCTTACCCCCTTTCTGCATTGTAGTGCAGATTGGCACATGCTAGCTTATAACTGTTGCATGCGTGCTTCATTACAGCTCTCTTTGCATGATCATAAGTTATGCTCGGCTTTTTGCATCGTCAGTTGCATCTTGCCCCCGCCTACGGGCGCATACCTTATCTGCGGCTTGTATGCCTGTGCCTGAACTACGCTGGTTTGATTCCTAAAGGGATACGTAGGCAGCTTGCGAGTTCAACCATTTGCGCTTTGTATGTTTGTCCAAGTCTTCGGCCTTGTCAAAAATGGGTCGTCTCTGGGTTTTGACATTCACTCCCGTCATGCTTATGACTTTCGAGTTCTGTCAAAGAGGGGCAACTGTAGACACCCCATTTTTGACCGTCCTCAAGACTTGGACGTCACCGCTTGAACACTCAGTGATTATCCATGTTTGTGTTCGTTTGGAGTTCCCGGAGTTCTCGGCTACGCGCGCCTTGCCTCAGGACCTCCGAACTCGACCGTTTTGTGTCTGGTTTTGCACCAAACACCTGTGTTTTGCCCTAGAGGGGCAGGGAATGTTTTGTGAGGCATCCCCACACACCACCGGCTCTGGCTAGAGGCCACCGGCTGGCTGGTGTTGCCACCGGCACTATATTGTGCCGGTCGGCACTCTTTTGTGCCGGTCGGCACTCTTTTGTGCCGGTCGGCACTTGTTTTGGCAAAATGACCATTTTGCCCTGCCGACTCTTATACAGTTGTTTTCTGAGATATTTTCAGACAGCTGTATGCCTTTTGTTTCCCCTCCATACACGTGTATGGAGGGATGAGCCTTTGTTTTGGCTTAGCTTGTAAGTCTTGGTTGCCTATAAGAGAACTCTTGCTCTCTTGGCTCAAGGGTTAGAAAAATTGGAGAGTTTAGGAGAGTTAGACATAGGAGAAGCTCTGGTTTAGGGTTTTGAGTTCTATATCTATCTTATGTCTCTCTTTCTCTCCCTTAAGCTTAGTGTGTGTGTATTGCCATACTATTGCCCACCAACACCTAGTGTTTCACCTTCCTCTTGCTACTGAGGTTCCAAGAGGTTGTTCTTGGTGTTCTTGACTGATTTGGAGCTTAAGGAAGCAACAACATCATCTTTGGTGAAGAGGTCTTCAAAGGTAACAAAACTACCCCTTTTTACCCCATTCTTGCACCTTGTTTTTACCTAGTTTAAAACTGTTTTTGTGCTTAGTGATTAACACATAAAAGTTCTGTTTTTTAACCATCTTCATTGTTTATTAAGAGTGTTTGGTGGTTTGGGTAGGTTTGACCACCCTTAGGCCTTGAAAAGGCCACTTTTTGTGCCATTTTGTAAGAGATCCGAGACTTTGGTGTTAGGATCTCTTCACCACTGAAATCTTGAGGGATTTCAGTGGTGGAGATGATGCCTTAGAGTCTCAAGAAGGAGGGGGCCACCCCCTCTCCTTAATGTCCTTGAAAAGGGCAAGTTTTGGCCTCCAAAGGAGCATCATGTTTGGTTGTGTTTTGAGCATGTCTTGGCTGCATTCCATGCTTATTATGCCATAATATAACATGTTTCTAAGTTGGTTTTAGCATTCTTTGCATGCCTTGCATAGTTGCTTTGTAATGCCTCAATAGTCCCTTAACATGCCTAGGTTGTGTGCCCCTATTTCTAGCATGTTTTAGGCTTAGATCCATGAAGCTTGTATGCTTATTTTGCCATGCTTTAGGTCTGTCCTAAGTCATTTTGGTCAATCTTAGCATGTATCTTGTAGCCTCTTTGTATTTGGCTTGTTGGCCTTAAGAGCATGAGTGTATGGCATGCCATGCTTGCATTATTTTTGGTGGTTTGGAAACATTTATCATGTCATATCAGTCCATTTGACATGCTCATATGTTTGCGTTACATGCTCCTTTAATGCTTTAAAAGTATGTGTTAAACGCTCCTTGTTTTGGTCACTTTGTATGCCTTAGGGTTTAAGCCTCCTAGATGCCATCTAGGTACACCCTTGGCCTTGTTTAGGTCTGCATATGACCTATTTTGAGCCCCCTTGGCCTTGTGAGGCTTGGTGGGTTTGACCCTAGTTTGAACCTCTTGGCTTGCCTTAAAGCCTTGAACCACTTGCATGCTTTGTTTGGCTTGCTTTGTTGCATGATTTGGCATCATGTTTTGCATGATTTTCAGAGCTTATGCTACATGCTAGTAGTCCATGTTTAACTCATTTCAAGTGTGCTTGAATGTTGTTTGTTATGCTTAAGTGTTAGTGCCTTAACCTATGCATGTGTGCATAATTATTTGGCCCTCATGCCTTAGCATTTTGGCCACTGTTTTGAGCCTTGTTAGAGCTGCCCAATTCATGTATAAGTCCATCCCATTCCTTAGTTTGCATACTTGCCTTGTATGCCTACTTGTATGCTTGCATAAGCGCCTTTCATTGTCCATATGGCATAGTAGATAACATGCTTAGGACCTCATTGCATAGGCATGCATGCTAGGCCTCTTGAAGTGAAGTATGATGGAGGTTTGGCACCCTTATTTGCTTGTTTGCATTGCATGCATTTGAAATCAAATTTGCACTCTTGGTTCTTTGGACCATCATGCATGGAAATGCGTGATTGGTGGTCCGGGAATCAAGGCACATGCCCCCTTGAGTCACTAACATGATAGGGAGTGTGTTTGGTGCATAAATGGCTTGAATTGTATTGCCATGCATGTTGCTGTCCTCTGCTGCTGTGGGTTGCAGGTTCTGCAGGCATTCAGTGCCGGCCGGCAGTATTTAGTGCCGACCGGCAGTGTACCAGTAGCCGATAGCTTCATTTTGTGCCGATGGCTTCTTTATTCAGCCGGTGGTGTTCTACCGCAGCCGGTGGTAATCTCCAGTGCTCTGAGGAGTAGTCCTGAGACTTTGGCAATTTTTTGAGGAGGAGAGCAGAGGAAACAGAGGCAATCCGTGCATGGCAGTGCGGTTCCGAGCCAGTCCCGAGCGCGTGCTGCATTGGGCCCTCATCCCGAGGCGATTTACTGTTTAAATAGATTAATTAATTTATTTGGTTAATTTAGTTAATTTGTAATAATTAATTAGCTTGCGTAGTTAATTAGTTATTCGGTTTTGTATATTCTTTTGGTCCCTCTGAGTGAGGGCAAAGTTGTAATAAGTGTGTGTGAGTGGGTGTATGTCTTCCAATCCCCACTTCTTTCTTCCCTTTCATTTACCTGCTTACGATGGTAGATTAGGGCACATTTAAAATTAGCATACCTTATGCAATGCATGTGTGCATTCATGCATTTGTTTACATGCACCGGGCTCGGTACATCATACAAACTGCATTGCAATTTTCAATTCCAAATTGAATACGTGCTACTCGCGCATTTTATATGCCATGTTTAGGGTTAGCCGAGCCTACTCTAGATTACACCTATGCTTGTGTTGCATTAGCCATTTAACATGAACTAGGTCATGCATGTTTTGCTAACTAGTTTATTGTTTTGGCACGGAGTACGATGTAAGTATTTTTGCTTTAGCATACGACATGCGTGTGAATGCTAACATGACAGTATGCTTACCATGCGGCTAAATGCTTATGTGAGATAAACTGTTTGAATGCCTGTGGGTGGAGGTTGGATTGCTTGAGTTGGAATAACTCGTTGAAATCCGTATTTTAGCCAACTTGCGAGTAGCAATTTCAAATTGTTTTCAAAACGAACGGATATGCAATGTTTATTTCCAAATTAGGCGATCTAGTCTATACTTGTTCGCTGCGCGCATAACATAGTAATTCTAGGCTAATAATTGGAATAAGAACATGTAACGTTTTCAAAATCGGATATCATGGTTAGTAAAGGCCGGTCTTCGAACCGGGCGAGAGGGGGTGCTCATAGATGACCTTCCCCAATCGTACCCAAGCTCCCGAGCCAAGTCACTTTGGTGATGACGGACACGTGGCCTTCGGCACCGAGTCAGGGTTTCCTAAATTTCCCATTTCAAAAATATTTAGGTGGCGACTCTGTATCTGGCAAAGCAGTCCATGTTTGGCACTTCTTTTCAAAAAATCAGTTTTTCTTCAAAACGATTTGTCAGAGTTGGACTCTTTGGTTCAAGATTAAGAACCGTGACATTTTGAGTCCTTTGAACTGTAGTGACCCAATATGGAACCAGAACGGGGGGGGGGGGGCCCGCACTCCTCTCCCCGGGATGCGTTCGGGGACGTCTACACAAGCCCATGAAGTATAGTTTCCAATGGTGTAGTCTCACTCCCAAATTCGAAGTACAGGAATAGTTATGCCCAAATTAGTGACGACTGTTCACTTTCTGTTTACCAGTTTGTGCCGTTTCTTCGCTTAAACCATTTTCCATCGATTCCTCCTATTTTCTGAGACATGGATTATAAATTATTAAGGAATAATGAGCTTGGTACCACCATGACTAATTGATTAAATGATCAAAGAGAATAAGAAAAGGATCGATTATGATCTCATATTATGTGTTGTGCACTGTGCTTGTAGGTCGAGACGAGAACATCGTCCCATTACTACTGGGAGCCGATCACTGTGAGTAATACTAGTGTAACGATATGTGTCACGTACTTTCTGTGATTATGATTTATGTATTGTTATTTGTGAATGGCCTATTTCATTGATATTGTGCTTTGATTAAATTAATAGATATGAGTGAATAATGGCATTGATATGGACCTAAGGTCGTTCTGTCCCTAGTAATAGATGTGGGCCCGAGGCCGTTATGATGTGAATTATTCTGTCTCTATTAATGTAGTGATAAATTTGCCTTCTGCTAATAGTTACTAATAATGTTCTGTTATTCGGAAGACAACTATGTAGACTTGTAATAAACCATGGGAAAATCTATGTGCACTATTGAGTAATGGTATTCCTATGAATCTGGGATTATTCTGTTTTGCTAATATGTGGGCCTGAGGCCATTCTGTATAATCTGTTAGGCCTGAGGCCGTTCTGTATAATCTGTTAGGCCTGAGGCCGCTCTGTATAATCTGTTAGGCCTGAGGCCGCTCTGTATAATCTGTTGGGCCTGAGGCCATTCTGCATAAAATGTTGGGCCTAAGGCCATTTTGTATTCTGCATGGGCCTGAAGTCGGTCTGTATTACATACGGGCTTGAAGCCAGTCTACATTACATGTGAGCCTGGGACCGTATTGAAATATAGTTATGGATAAGATCTGTGTATAGTTTGGTATCTGTCTATTTAATTTATCCAAGGTTTTGCTTATTTAATTAACCTCCTTACATTGTTATTATTCACTGAGCCTTGCTCACTTCGTTTTTATGTATATTTATGTAGGTGAGCCGTCGGGGACCAACACTAGAATTGTATTGAGGTTCACCTGTCTGTCAAGCTGCCTGGGGTACGCCTCCATGTTGAGGCCTTAATTTTGATTACTGGGAATTATGTAATTTATGGAGTCTTAAGTGTGTGTGTGTGATCTATATAAACTCTGTGATTGTATACGTAACTATGGGAGTGTATTTAAATGCTTAAAATTATTTAAACCATCATGTATGCACAAGCTCAATGGATGTTATCTTATATTGATATTGCTTCCGCTTATGGCCCCGTATGTGGTTAAATATTATTCTAAAATTCTGTTTTGAGGCCTATGTACAGGCTGGTCATGGACCAAACTTTTAGGGGCGGGTTTGGGTCATGACAGGAATAATCACACGCATGCGATATGCTAAAGCAATAAGTGCTCACCTAGTATTCCAAGGCAAGCCAAGAGAAAAGAGTTAGAAAAATGCATGCTCTAACAATGTAAATGACTAATGCAGCACATGCAATATGCATTTAATAGGCTCGGCTACTGACATGGCATGTGAATCAATTTGATAGCATGTGGTTTTAGCATGTTGTCAAAGAAGCAATAAATAACAATGTGAGTTAGAATGATGCGCTAAGCCTAATGCATGCAAGACAATGGATACTTTGTACATGGAAAATGCTAAGTAAACATGATGCTCTATGCTATTCATCATAAGCGGATAAATAAAAGGGAGAAAGACGTGGGGTTGGAAGACATATACATCATTACACATTATTACATATTTTCCCTCGCACAAGAGGGTCTGAATGAATGCCCTAGCTAATTACAAAATTAGCTAACTATTACAAACCAAATGAAATAAATTAACTACACTAGCTAATTATTACAAATAAGAATTGAACTAAGTAATTAACTATTACAAGTTCACCATTTTAAGTACAACATACTACTATAACAACATAATTTAAATGGGCCTCGAGATGCTAGGGATGGCTCATGCATGAACGTGGATTTCCACCCAAAAATGCCTCTGTTTGGCTGCCAAAAATGCTTCTGTTTTGTAGTCGAAAAATTGCACTATTTTTCACCTCAGCCTCTGCTCTATTTTGCAGGAAAAATGGTACTGCCTAGCTGAAGAAAAGGTGGCTGGATAGCCAGAAGTAGTGGACGGCCGTACAGAAAAAGTGGCTGGCCGGCCACTAGTTTGTTGTGCTGCCTTGCTGCAACAGATAACAAACAGAGCACAAACAGAGTATTTTCAGGAGATGTTTGTCCATCATGCCTCTCCTTATCATCAATCAGCCCAAAGGAGGGGTAGGCTCGATTCGCAAGCCATTAATCGGCGCAAACTCATTATGTGATGACTTATGAACCAAGGGATACAATTTCAATAAATGTACAATGAAAGACCCATGAACCTCCTCCCTATCACGATATTGATCGAGGGAAGTGGTTGACATTGATTCTTGAATCGTTTTCATCACTAACAAGTATGAAACGACTCAAGACTCAATTGGTTCAATTAACGTCAGATTGAACCCAAACCATTTTATTATCTTGCTCCATTTAATTCCAATCTTATTACTCTATTTCCTTACCTTTTCATTCATTAAGCCTTTTAGTCCAATGATGAAGATTAAGTCCACTAATGGAAAGAAGTGTCAAACAAAGGGTTGTTTTGGGCATCAGAGAGATGTCATGCCGTTGTTAATAAACCTCCAAAGAGATTAAACCATTAAGCACAACAATCTCTATCTCAAGCTTAAATAGACAATCGGTTTGAACCGACTCTCAAAGCAAGAAAGAAACCAAGAGATGAGAGAAGTACAAACATGATTAGAGATGAACACAAGTATGGAAAGCTTGAAATAAATGCTATCAACTCAAATAGGTTGGTGTCTAATGCCTAAAACACCAAATCTATGAGGACCGTTACACTATAAACATGCAATATAAAGCATAAATGACATGAACAACATAAAACAGTCCTAAAATAGCGCTGAAATTAAAGTAAAAACATCTACAAAAGAAAGCTAAAATAATGGAGCAATTAAGCTAGTAAACAAGCCAAAGGAGGGAAGGCTAACCCCTCTATTTTTGGGACTTCAAAACCGCATTTTAACCTCAGAAAATCAATAGTAAAAAGCTCCAAAAAAGTGATAATGAAAAGGTGGGAAACACAAGGGAAAAAACCTAGAAAACAAGGGTCAAAGAGAGGTGGTTTACTCCTCTACCCTTAATGGATTTACACCACAAGTTTCAGCCCACAAATATAGTTGAAAAATAGTTCGAGAATAGCAATAAATGATGGAAAATAAATAGGGAAAAGAAGCTTGGAATTATACCTCTTGAAGAGGAGTGATCCTTTAACTTACAAACCACCAATTTCACACCCTCAAGAGCTAAAATGCAAGCTCAAACACCTCAGCAAAGAACCCTCAAGGTTGGGTTTAGAGTGTTTATGCAAAGGGTATGGAACTTGCAAGAGAGAGAGAGAAATGTAGAGAGAGAAATATTTTCCAAAACTTTACCCCACAAATTTTTCTAACCCTAAATTATGAGAAGGAGTCATCTATATATAGAAATATATGAGACTATCTCGAAAATATCCGTACAGACACAATTGGTGTAGTGCATGCATCTATGGAGACAGCTGGCACAATTGCTAAAAAGATCTGGTTTTTTACACAAGTGGTCGGCCAACCACTAATAGTGGCTGTGGGTCTGCAGGTCTCTGGCTGGTTAGGCTTGAAAAACTGTTGTTTTGGTCCAAAAACAAGGCACAAGGTTTATAGGTTTATGAGGCTCAAATCCAACGCTTCCTGTTAAGGAAATCAAGCATTTGACAAGCGTAAGAAATTCAACATTGGGTGATCAATCAATGGCGCCCAAGTCTTAAAGGCAATAAAAAATGGGGTGTCTACATCTATGCACAACTCTTATGGACTAATTAGATTTAAATTTATTGCTTCTGTACATGTATGCCCCATATGTATACTCTGTTTGTGTGAATCTCTAAAAGTTGGCCTTCGATAATCTCAGATAACTGGCTATCACAACATCATTCTATTAAGGGTCAAATGGGGGCGTGATAGATTGGTATCAGAGCACAAGTTCCTTATAGTATGTTTATTCACACACTCTTGGTCCTAAAGAGCATAGGATTTCCCTTAGGGTGATGTTAGGATTGCATCATATTGCTTGTTAGCTGACAAGGTGTGCACTATTCCTGCATGTTTGTTTGCTAAGTGCCTACTTGTCTATTTGTCCATCTTGTTTTAAAGTCACATTTTGCATACTCCTAGCATCATGAGAAGGGGGAGACCTCCAATTAGATGAGATCATTTTGAGGACAGGTTGGACAGATTGGAAAGGTTGGTTCCTAGAGTTGAGACAAGTAATACAACAGAACACTAGTGCCATCTCGACCCAGGCCGAGCTGACAAACGGCTAAAATACAGTTCCATCTCCACCCCTTCCAGTACTGTAAGTTCCCCATAACCAGTTTATATGGGGACGACACATTAACTTTGATAAAGGAATTGAAGAAAATGAATCCGCCAAGATTCCATGGGGGTATAGAGGTGTTGAAAGCAGATGCATGGGTTCGTGAAATAGAGAAGTTATTTGAAATCTTTCCTAGTATCGATACCCAGAAGGTGTTATTGGCAGCATTCGCACTGGATGACGATGCTCATAGGTGATGGATGATGGATGCTCATAGGTGATGGATGATGATCCGAGAAGGTAATCCAGGCTTGACTTGGGTTAGATTTTTTTGAGTTATTTTATGACAAGCACTTTTCCCTTAGTGTCTAATATCGCAAGACCACAAAATTCTAAACTTTGACACAAGGTAATAGAACAGTAGCTGAATATGATCGTGTTTTCATTGGGTTGGCTAGGTATACACCTCACACTGTCAATATCGAATACAAAAAAGCTAAGAAGTTTGAAAGTGGGCTTCGTGGACCGATACTAGACGGGTTAATATGCTCAACATACCAACTTACGTCAGAGTATTAGACAAAGCCATCCTAGCAGAAGCTAACTTGAACAGATTCAGGAGAGAATAAGAGAAAGAGGAAAAATTATGACAATTGCCGAGCATCGTTTGATGCCAAGAAGAAGGTGAATGTAGGCAGTTCAAGCAACTCAAATCAGGAATGTAGTACTAGGTTAACGTGTAGTAGTTGCAGAAAGCAACATTGGGGAGTTTGTCATCGGGCATCGGGAGCATGTTTTGAATGCGGTAAGATAGGTCATCGAGTTAAGAACTATCGTAAGGCAAAGGCTAAAGATGGTAAGAAAAAAGGGAGTACCTTAGGCTCGGCACAGAGAGGCAATGTTGGAAAGGGACAAATGAGACAGGGTAGAGTCTTTGCGTTAGTGCCAGGAGACACCCAAAGCGCTGAGGCAGTAGTGTCAGGTATACTTCCTATTTGCACTTAAGATGCATATATATTGATTGATTCGGGTTCTACACATTCATTTGTATCTACTAAATTTGCCGAGAAGTTAAATAGAGAACTAGAACCCCTTGGTTATTTATTATTTGTGTCTACTCCATGTAGAAGAACTATGACTGTTGCATCCATTTATAGAGCATATGTTGTTGTTATTGAGAATATAGAATTATTTGTTGATTTTATGCTGTTGAATATAACTCATTTTGATGTTATATTAGGAATGGATTGGTTAGTAGCAAATCATGTATCCATTAATTGTATTTCCAAAAGTGTCACTTTTAAGCCCCCGCACCAAGCCGAGGTCACATTTCAAGGTAAAGGTGTAGTATCCCCACCTTACTTGATTTCATCCATGAAAGCTTATAAGTTGATCCAAAAAGGATGTCGAGGTTATTTGTGTTGTGCACTAAGTAATCTGAATGGAAATATTGAATTGTACGATATCCCTGTTGTTAATAAATTCCCCGACGTCTTTTTGAATGATTTGCCTGGCCATTTAGCTGATAAGGAGGTAGAATTTACTGTTGATGTTATACCGGGAACACAATCTATCTCTAAAACACCTATAGGATGGCCTCAACCAAGCTTAAGGAGTTAAAAGTTCAATTATAAGAGTTGTTGGATAAGGGTTTTATTAGGCTGAGCACTTCACCTTGGGGAGCACCCGTTCTATTTGTTAAGAAAAAGGATGGCATACTTCGTCTTTGTATTGATTATCGAGAAATGAATAAGGTAACCATTAAGAATAAGTATCTATTGCCGAGGATTGATGATTTGTTTGATCAGTTACAGGGAGCACGAGTCATTTCTAAAATCAATCTCAAGTCAGGCTACCATCAGCTCAAGGTTAAAGCCCAGGATGTTGAGAAGACTACTTTTCGGACAAGGTATGGCCACTACGAATTTTTGGTAATGCCTTTTGGAGTAACCAATGCTCCTGCTACATTTATGGATTTGATGAACAGGATCTTTAAGCCATACTTAGATGAGTTTGTGGTTGTTTTTATTGATGATATATTGATCTATTCCAAGAGTAGAGATGAGCTTGAAATTCATTTAAGACTTGCATTATAAATTTTGAGAGACAGAAAATTGTATGCTAAGCTTAGCAAGTGTGAGTTTCGGCTTTCCAGTATTTCATTTTTGGGTCATGTGCTTAATGAAAAGGGCATTTATGTTGATCCTAGCAAAATTGAAGCCATTGTGAACTGGCCGAGGCTGACTAATGTGTCTGAGGTTCATAGTTTTCTAGATTTGGCAGGTTATTATAGAAAGTTTGCAAGGACTTTTCAAAGATTGCAGTACCATTGACACAGTTGGCTCAAAAGGAAGTGGCATATGAATGGACGGTGGACAAGGAATCAGCTTTCCAGGAGTTGAAAACGAGGTTAGTCACAGCACCAATTCTTCTACTACCACTAGGTAATGAGGAATTTCATATTTATAGTGATGCTTCATGTAAGGGTTTAGGTTGTGTATTAATACAAGTGGGTAAAGTCATAGCATATACATCTCGTCAGTTGAAACCTCATGAAAAGAATTATCCTACCCATGATTAGAATTAGCAGCCGTGGTATTTGCTTTGAAAATTTGCCGTCATTACTTGTATGGAGCTTTTTGTCAAGTTTTCATAGATCACAAGAGCCTGAAGTACTTGTTCACTCAGAAACAATTGAATATGAGACAGAGAAGACGACTTGAATTATTGAAAGACTACGACATGTAGATTCAGTATCACCAGGTAAAGCTAACTTAGTGGCCGACACATTGAGCAGAAAATCTGTAGGGAGTTTAACATGTTTACTAACTGAGCAAAAGAGCATACTTCGAGATTTGCAAGACCTGGATATTGATGTTGTACTTTGCCAAGACGAGGGAATCTTAGCAATGATTTCAGTGGAGCCGACTATTATTGAGGAAGTAAAGACATGACAGATGGAGGATGGATTTTTCAAGAAGGTAGTTGATGAGATTATCACCAAGCCGAGACCAGGAAACACCATGGAAAATCAAGTACTAAAGTTTGAGGGAAGATTGTGCATGGCCGACATCCTAGAGTTGAAAAGGAAAATTTTACAGGAAGCCCATAGTTCCAAATTTGCTGTTCATCCAGGAAATACCAAAATGTACCAAGATGTGAAGCAAACTTTTTGGTGGCCGAATATGAAAAGAGAAATAGCCAAGTTTGTATCACAGTATTTGTATTGTCAGCAAGTGAAAACAGAACATCAAAGACCAGCCAGACTTCTTCAACCTTTGTCAATTCCCGAGTGGAAATGGGAACATGTCTCCATGGATTTTGTTGTGGGTTTGCCGAGGACACAAAAAGGTATGGATTTGATTTGGGTTATAGTTGATAGATTAACTAAGTCAGCACACTTTTTGCCTGTCAAGACTACATTTAATGTTGACCGACTTGCTTTGTTGTATATAAATGAGATTGTTAAACTTCACGGGGTGCCGATGTCTGTTGTTTCAGACTAAGATCCGAATTTTTTTTTCTAGATTTTGGCATAATTTACAAAGAGCTCTGGGAACCGAGTTAACATTTAGCACAACTTTTCATCCCCAAACAGATGGGCAAACAGAGAGAACGATTTAGACACTTGAAGATATGCTCAGGTTATGTGTATTGGACTTCAAGGAAAGTTGGGAATTACATTTACCATTAGTAGAATTTGCATACAACAACAGTTTCCATGCTACCATTGTCATGGCGCCGTATGAAACTTCGTATGGGAGAACGTGTAGGTCATCGATATGTTGGACCGAAGTAGGACATAAAGCATTGATTGGTCCTGAGATAGTTCAAGTGACAACCGAGAATATTAAGCATATTCAGCAAAGAATCAAAACTGCCCAAAGTCAACAAAAGAGTTATGTCGACCAAAGAAGAAGAGAAACAGAGTTTGAAGTTGGAGATCATGTATTCCTGAAGGTTTCACCAATGAAAGGAGTTTCAAGATTTGGGAAGAAAGGTAAGTTAGCACCTCGTTAAATTGGACCATTTGAAATTCTTGAGAGAATTAACCCCGTTGCCTACTGACATTCTTTGCGACAAGAATTAAGTCAAGTCCATAATGTGTTTCATGTTTCAATGTTGAGGAAGTATATTCGGGATCCAATGCATGTGATTGATCATTTCGGGATTGTTAATGAAGATTTAGGTTACGAGGAGAAGTCGATACGAATTATGGACAGACAAGTGAAACAGTTGAGGAATAAGTCGATACCGATGGTAAAAATTGAATAGAAGGAGCATTACGGCAAAGATGCTACATGGGAAATAAAAGAAGAGATGAAAATCCATTATCCAGAGTTGTTTTTGAGACAAGGTAACTGAAGTTTGGGACCAAACTTCTTTAAGGGGGATAGACTATAATAACCCTCATTCTTGTCTTAACCATGCTCATATGAATTTACATGATTTTGCCTTGTTAAGTTTGCATCTGCAGACTTTGATTCGTTTTGCCTAAGTAAAGCTTCCTGTTTTGTTTTGTGCTATTATGTTTTGTCTAAGTGTTATTATAGACACCCCATTTTTGACCGACCTTAAGACTCAGACGTCATCGTTCGTGCACACGATGATCGCGCATGTTTGTGCTCGTTTCGAGTTTCTCAGGTTTTCGGCTGAGCACCTTGTCTTGGAACCTCTTAACTCTCTTCTTCTTGGTTTGCTTTTGGACCATTGCCTTGGTGCCTTTTCCTGGAGGGAGAGAGAGGCCTGTAGGCCACTTTTTGTAGCTGTAGGCTACTTATCTCTCTTATAGGCCACTTATAGTGGCCCGTAGGCTAGTTTTCGGGGCCTCTGGCTAAGTGCCTTGTCTTGTGGCCTCTTAACTCTCTTCCTTTTGGTTTGTTTTTGTGCCATACCTTGTTTCCCCTTGCCTAGAGGGAGGGGAGAGGCTGTCGGCCACTTTTGGCTCTTCTAGGCCACTTATCCCTTCTGTAGGCCACTTTAGGTGGCCGGTAGGCCAGTGGAAGTGGTCGGTCGACCACTTGAGGTGGCCGACGGCCATTTTCTTACTTTTTCAGATATTTTTATTGCCAGTTGTGCCAGCTGTTGGGCACAAAAGGCATCCTCCATACACGTGGAGGGATTGAACCAAGCTTCTAGCTTGTCTAACAAGCTTGAGGCTTGGAATTCTATAAGAAGGGAGCTCTCTCTCCCTATCAAGGGTTCAAATTTTTAGAGAGCTAAAGATATCCATTTCTCACTAGAATTCTCCCTCTCTCTCTATATTTGTGCTATATTGAATCAAAAGTGTTGTTTCTTCATACTTTTGCACACAAACACCTAGTAAAGCACCACCATCATTGAGCTGAGGTTCTTGGAGGTCATACTTGGGTTCTAAAAAGATGGTTTTTACCTCAGAAGTTGCTGCTTTGATGTGGTTCTTCAAGGGTGAGCAGTTATAGCGACCCGTGGTTGAGTGTTGTAGTTTATATCTTGTTATTCACCCTTGTTTCCTTATATTTGAGCTTTGGGCGGTGTTGAGCGAGTTTGGAACAAGTTGGTTGTGAGTTTGTGCAAGTGGTTGCTGCCTAGGTTTTTGTCTCTACGCTCGAGTGAGGCTTCTTGCGATCAAGCGAGCCTTGGGTATTTATCTTTTTGCTCGAGCGAGCCTTGTTTGGTGTGTCTCTTCGCTCGAGCGAGCATTCTTGTGCTCGAGCGTGCGTCTGTGTTTGTGGGTTGTAGACCTGAAGTCTTGCTTTGTTCGCTCGAGCGAAGCTTCTTGCGCTCGAGCGAGGTTCGTTCGTTGTGTTTGGTCGCTCGAGCGACGACCCCTTCGCTCGAGTGAGCTTCGCATATATTAGATTTTAGCTGCGGGAATTTTACCCCTTTTTCATTATCTTCTTCCTCCAAAACCCTAGATTCGACTCTCTCTCCCACTCTCACTCCTTCTCTCTAAAAATACTCCATGCTCTAGGGCTTCTCTACCCTTCATCCCTTGGAAAAAAGCTAGAGTTTGGTGTGGGCTTTCTTTTGATCCAAGAAAATACAAGTTTGGAGCATCTTGGGGTTTCTCTCATCTTTCCTTTTGAGCTTCTACTTGGAGGTAGGGATTTCTTGAGTTATATATATAGGTTATGTATTGTTGTTGTTGATTTAAAAGTTTCCTTGAAAGATTAGTGTTGATTTTGATTTTGCGACCTAAAATGCGGAGTTTTCAAAATGGGTTTAATCCCAAATCATTTTACTAAATACTAGTGGGCTTGTTTAGTTATTGAACTCAAGAGGATGATTTATTAGGATTTCTTTATGGGGATGGGAAATGTTTGGTTTTTGGTGAAAACCCTAGAAATTTAGGGATTTTTGGAGAATTTGGAAGATGTTCATAAAATTCTTTTCTATCTTTGAATAGAACTTGATTGAGTATAAATTCCATAATGTGTTTGCAAGAATGGTAATCTTTTATATATATTAAGATGGAGGAATTGTTTTGAAAATTTCATATGTAACCTTTGATGAGACTATGTTGCTATGATTTGTGAAATGAGGGAATTGTGGTATGGATGGATGGTTTATGGTTGACTTGTGAAGGACAATGAAGGAAAGAAATGGGAAATTGTGAATGTGGCATTATCGTAGAGATTTTGAACATGAAGAAATGTTATGAATTATGGGAATTATTGCATTGCATATTATTTCATTTATTATTAGGCATTGTGGTTCTAAATCGAAGGAATTTACATTCATGACAGAAAATGATTTTGTAATGAGAACTATGGTAATGTGAATGGGGTAAATACATGGTAAGTCCAGATAAGGGGTGTAGATGAACTTTGTTAAGTTGGCCTGAGAGTCCGTGGTGAAAGACAGGAAAATCGCGAGGATAGGTGTAGAGCCTTCCGGTTAATACCGGTGAAAATGACAGTTTGGTAGTACTCGTAGAGTCTGCTTGCAGACACTAGCCTAGGAATTACCAGTGTCATATTTACCGCCCCTGTTGATTTAAATATTGGAAGTTTGAAATTGATGAGATTGTAAAATATTATTGAGAACATGGTGATTTTAATATAGTGCATTGAATATTTTTTAGAACATGATGATTTAGAAATAGTGCATTGAAATAAAGTTTTCCTTCATTATTGGCACTTGCATGACATTACATATGCATTTTTAATGTTGAGAGAATTTGCATAACTGTATATACTTTGTGAGAAATCTCTATTGGGCTTTATGCTCACCCCTATGGGATTTGGTGCAAGTAAAGATGTGGTGACCCTGCCAAGCTAAGGGCGTGGAAATATTTTGGAGAAGAGTAGTTTAACTCTTATTTTGTTGTGATATTTTGTAAGCCAAGGGCTAATGTGTTTAGGTCTGAGAGACCATTATGTGTAACCGAGCTGTTGCCTTGGAACTTGTAAGCCCTTGAGGGCCTTATGCGTTGTGATTTAATGATTTCTTTTACATGCTATAGATTCATGTACTAGTTTGTAAATAAATGTATAATGGCATTTTAGAATACTTTTGTAAACATTTGGAATTTTGTAGATGAAACTGGTTAATATCTCATTCTGGAAGTGGGTTGATGTAATAGTTATGTGCGATTATTTTCGGGGCGTGATAGTAGTCACCCTCTTTGAGCTTTATTTTGCTCAAGTATTTGGCCATCCTTGCATGCTCTTTTAGGCCTTATTCTCAATTGCAAAAAACTTTGTTTTTAAGTGTTTAAAATGTTTGTTTGTGGCCTTGTTTGAGTTAGGGGTGGTCTAACCCCTTTTTGTGCCTTATTTTGCCTTGCTTTGAGCTATCCTTTAAGGCCTTTGAGATCACCTTTTTTTAGCCTTTTCACCACTGAATTTTAGAGGAATTTCAGTGGTGGAAAGTGGGTTTTGAGACCCAAAATGGATGGGGGTGGTCCTCCCCCTTTTGTGCTTTGTTTGCATGTGTTGTTGGCTTAACACTTTAGCATGTTTTTCTACCCTCTTGAGGCTCTATCTTAACATGTTTTAGGCCTTATTTTACCATGTTATAACTCTGTTTTGGGTTGGTTTGGCCTCATGTTGTTTTCTTTTTGCACTTGCAGTGTAAACTTGTTCACTAGCCTAACATGCTTCATAAGTTAGCTTGTTATTCTAGCATGTATTGGCTTTACTCCAGCATATTTTTGGTGTTATTTTGGCATGCTTTAACTCTAATTTTAGTTGGTGGGGTCATCTCTTGCTTGGTCTTTGTACTTGTAGTGCAATCCTCCTTGTAGGCTTAACATGCATCATGCTTTGTGCCTCTAATTCTAGCTTGTTTTAGCTCTACTCCAGCAGGTTCTTAGCCTTGTTTTGACTTGCTTAAACTCTGTTTAGAATGATCTTGGCCCTTTGGGGCTTGCCCTGTGTGGCCATAGTGTACTGGCCTTTGCTAGTCTTGTATCTTGGGACCCTTAGCATGCTATATTTGTGATGGTTTCATGTTTTGGCATCATTTAGCATGTAATTTCAAAGCATATACATGTGTCATGTTCTCACTTCTTTCACTGCTTGAGAGCTTTTGAGAGTTATACCTTTGTGCCTTATTTGTGAGCTACTGAAGGAGCATGATTTTCTACTCCTTTGAGCCTTAGTTTGAGCATGTTTTTGCCACTAATTTGCCATGATATAGCTCTGTTTTGGGCTGGTTTAGTTGTTTGTGCATAGTATTGCATAGTCCTAGTGTTGTGTACCTCACTAGCTTTAATGCTTGAGTCCTCTAGTATGCCATACTTGTGTTGTTTGCATGATATGTCATCATTTGGCATATGATTTCAATGCCTACATCTCTACCATACTCTCTTATTTATCACTTCTTCATTGTGTTTGAGAGTTATGTTTAATGCTTGGCTTGCGAGCCAATGCATGAGCATGTTGTTGTAGCTTTTGGTGCTTCATTTCTAGCATGATTGTACCATTGTTGTGGCATGAGGTAGGTTTGACCATTTGAGATTGATGGTGCATGCCTCATGTGTAATACAGTTCACTAGCTTTGATGCCTTAGCTTCTAAACATGCCATGCATGCATTGCTTACATGATAGAGCCTTGTGCATGCCACTCTAGCATTGATAGATAAGCATGTTGTTTGCATGTGTGTTACGTTGCATTGTGTTTGGATCGGACGTTAGTCCAAACACGAGAAACGAGGGGCGTTTCATACTTGAAGTGATGAAACGCGCCTCATTTCTTGGTCACCGTCCCTCTTGATTGTGCATGATAGGGTGAAGGCCTCTTGAGTCTTGTATGTTACTTGTGCATTCATTAACTTGTACAAACTTGGCTTCTCAGCCATCGTGCATTGTGATGCTCAGTTGGTGGCCCGAGAGTCGAGTACCGCACTCCTTTGAGCTTGAGAAATGATAAGGAGGGTGGTTGTACACACATACCCTGCAAATACCTTGCTTTGCCCCTTTTGTACTAGCAAAATTGCAGTGTGCAGAAACAACTGGCTGACCGGCCACTTTAAGTGGCCTACAGCCTTCTTAAGTGGTCGACAAGTGGCCTACAGCCTCTCCTGGTGGCCGACAGTCCACCAGCTTAAAGGTGGTTCAAAGTGGTTCTAGTTCTGGAGCAGAAGCAGCCTAGGAATTGGTTCAGTGTTCAGGAATCAAGGCAAATGCAAACAGAGGCAACTGGTGGCAAGGCGACAGATTTTTAGGAGGAAGCAACCGAGCATGCATGCATCTCTCGCCCCGAGGCCCTCTTTTAACTGCTTTTCTTAATTGCTTCGCTTAGCTAGTTAATTTACCGATTTTGTAATCAATTAGCTAATGTGTTTGGCTAAGTGATTCATTTTGTAATATTTAGCTAGCTTAGAACAGTTAGGTAATTTCAAGTCATATGTTGTAATAATTAATTAATTAGCTAGAATAGTTAATTAGTTGGTTTGTAATAGTTAGCTTAATTAGCGTAGCTAGTTAGCTCTCTTTCATTCGGACCCTTCGTCGAGAGGGCAAATATTGTAATAAGTGTGCGTGTGTGTGTGCATGTCTTCCAACCCCACGTCTTTCTCCCTTTTGTTTACCAGCTTTTGATGGTTAGTTTTAGGGCATGTTTCAGTTAGCATACTTATGCTTTGCATGCGTGCATCATTTATTCATGTTGCATGCACCGGGCTCGGCGTATCATTCAAACTGCATTGTATTTCAATTCCTATTTGAATACATGTATCAAATTGTAGCATTCATATGCCATCATAGATAGCCGAGCCTATTTAGTTGCATTTTTGCATGTGTTACGTTAGGCATCTTAACATAATTAGGATCATGTATAGATTTCTAACTAGTTTTCTGTTTTGGCTCGGAGTACACTGTAAGTGTTTATACTTTAGCATCCTTGCACATATGTAAGTGACTGCCATGATAGCATGCTTCCCATGAGGCTATGTGCTTAACTGTTATAACTGCTTGAATGCCTGTGGATGAAGGCTTCATTGCTTGAATTGGAACAATTCATCAAAATGTGCGTTTTAAGCCCACTTGAGGGTGGCAAATCCACATTTTAGCCTATTTAAGGGTAGCAACTTCAAACCATTTTCGAAAAACAAACATGAGATGTTTTGTTCCAATTCAGGCGATCTAGTCTATACTTGTATGATGTGCACATCACATAGTAATATAGCTAATAACCGAAATAAGGACACATGTATTTTCAAAACAACATATCATGCTTAGTACAGGCCGATCCTTTGATCGGGCGAGCGGAGGTGCTCATTTCATGACCTTCCCCCCTCATACCCAAGTTCCCGAGCCGAGGCAACTTTGGTGATGACGGACACGTGGCTTTAGGCACGAGTCAGGGTTTCCTAAATTTCTCAAAAATAAAATATTTAGGTAGCGACTCTGTAATCTGGCAAAGCAGTTAATGTTTGGCGTTTTCTGATTAAAATCGATTTTCTAAAACGATTTGCCGGATTTGGACTCTTTGGTGATTTATCAGTCTTACATTGCACTTTGGGAGATTAGATATAGAACCGCGACAGGAGTCCGAATTGTAGTAGCTAGAACCCAATTCACGCCCTCTCCGAAAGGGGGGCGCGCAGAGAGAGTTCGGGCAGTCTACAGTTTCTGGCGACTCTACTGGAGATTTAGAGAACTTGACTCGAACATCATGATATGTTGTTTTGTTTACACTTATCTGTTTCTTTGCATTGCATTTGCATTGGTGTGCTTAAGTCACAGTGTTTGCCATCTGCTATTCTTGAACGGTTTGCCAGAGGCTTGCTTGGAAAAGCGAGCCATAAGGCTGACCGATTACGGGCTCTGCCACGATGGGAGCACAAACGTCGGTTGTTACCGAGGCACTCTTTTTGACCATTTGACCTAGTGCATATCGGAAGCCGTAAAGACATAGTGAAGCCCTAGCTCCTGACAAGATAGGATAGGGAAACCCTACCACTCCATGGGGGTGTTTTGGCTCTTACTTGCTTGATATGTGCTGTCAGAGTGTGTCTCTATAGGCTTGTATGTATCAGTTGCAAGTTTGAGTATCAGTCTGAGGACATCAGTATTTCGGGTATCAGATTTGAGGTAGTGATTTGGGGGTATAGATCAGTGTTTGAGAGCAGTTCTTTCAGCTTGTGATTATCAATTGTGTGTTATGTTTATTTAAGCCGAAGTGTTGTCCGTTTTTCTGCTTATTGTTTTGTTATTATGCTTTATTTATCTTTTTGCAAGGTAGTATTGCATCATTGCTTCCGAGGAGGTAGTTTCCCCCAAAGCACTCTGGGTTAGAGGTAGAAGGCTTCACCGATCTGAGGATCTAGTTGACGGAAAAGCAGTGTTCTTTTCATTACCCCCGGTTACAAGACGGAGGGCAGTTAGGCAGAGAGTATTAGTACAGCAATCGTTGGTTCAGCGATCATTATCCACCTCACCTGTACGCAGTCAGGCTGAGATATCTGCTTCCACCTCGGAGAGGGAATACATACCTTTTCAGTCAGATCAGCACTTTACAGTCGAAATGGAGGACATGATGCGTCAACTCCAAGAGACCATGTAGGCCATGCAGCGGGATGTTGCTCGCCAGGCAGAGATTACCACGCGCCAAGTAGAGGTTGTAGCTCAACAGGCAGAACCGATTGCCAGGCTCCAATAACAGCAACAACCGCAACAAGCCGGAGCATCTGCTTCACATCCATCCTCGCCCCCACCTAGAGTTCCAACACTCGGGGATACTACAAATGTCCAAGAAGATACGGACGCTCCACCAGGGCCAGTCCCGCCACCAGTCCTACCACAGGCTTCAAAGACACCGACCTCTCAACAGATACACCGTTTGAATCTGAGATGGACCCAACTGCTTTGAAGATGAGTAAGCTTGAAAAGCTGTTTAAACGGGCCCAGGGAGTCAACTCGATCCCAGACATAGAGGATAGTTACACTGATTCGGTGGCAACATTGCCGGACATATTCAAGATGCCCCACATAGACCGTTTTGATGGCTCGGGCGACCTTATGGTTCATCTGAGGCTGTTCTCGGATATTTTGCGCCAGATGGGCTTGACGAGACTCCAGAAACTATCACTCTTCGGCCGGACCCTGTCGGGTGTTGCGGCCATCTGGTACGCCAAGCTGGAAGACTCAGTGAAAAGAAATTGGGAGGAGATCGCCGAGGCCTTCATCGCACAATATTCATACAACACCCAGGTTGAGGTCACGACCCGTGATCTTGAAGCGACCAGGCAAGAGCCGAAGGAAGGCTTTTCTGACTTTGTCACTCAATGGAGGGCTAAGGCCTCCATGATGACAACTCGGCCACTCGAGAAGGATCAGATAAGGATGGTTGTGCGCAACCTCCAACCCAAGCTGACGCAAAAAATGATCGTCTTACCCCTCCCCACCTTTTCTGATTTACACGAGATTGGGGTACAGATTGAGGACGCCATGAAGAAGGGTCTGATTGACCAAGATAAGGAACAGCTCAAGAGGGCATTTACCCGCAGTTCGAATGCAGACACGAGTAGTGCTGCAGTTGCCAGAACTTCCGATGTGGGCATGGTCACCACCACCATGCCAAAAACAGCAACCCCAATCACCGGTGCGTCTGGAACCAGCTCACAAGTAGCCAGATATCCACCCCGAGGCCAGAGGACCTTTACTCCACTATACATGTCTCTGTCCAAAGCTTTGGGGGTTCTAATCAGGAAAGGGCATTTGAAGCCCCTGGAGCCGCGGCCATTGCCAGACAAACTTTCTTCTTCCCATAACCCGGCCAAATACTGTGCCTTTCACTAACAACACGGTCATGACACCGACTCATGCTACAGACTTCGTCATGAGATTTAAGATCTCATTGACAATAAGGTGATTGCGCCTCCAAAAAAGCCAAATGTCACCACCAACCCACTCCCACTACATAACCAAGCTCCTCCACCTAAACACATCAACCTGATCCAAACCGTGGCCATTCCATATGACCCAAGAATATACATCACACCCTCTCACCTACCCAAGCCTGAGGTGTTCATCCCAGATAGTACAGACTTGTGCATGTTGAACACCTCCCTAACCCAACCCGAGCTAGTGGTGGTGACTGTTGAAGACAGAACTGGGGTGGCTTTGGAGGCAAATGAGAGTATTGATTCAGAACCTGAGGGATCTGGGAGTTTTACCGAGGAAGCATACAACCCGTGTGGTTATATTGTGTCAACAGATCAGGTTAAGCCGAGGGTAGAGCTGCCAACTGGCGCAGAAATCAGTGTGGTCTGGGAGGATGGATCTAGTCAGGGGCTAGATGACCTAGCAGAGCTCGAAGAAGACATCGCAAATCCGTAGTTCTTTGAAGAACAAGACTCAGGGGATGTGAACATCAACTGGTTCAACGTGGATGGATCGGCAGAGAATACGGGGTGGCTCAGTGACTAGCCAGATGTTGTTGAGGAACCTCAGCCAGAACAGGGACCGTCAGAAACGGGAACATCAGTAGTGGCTGGAATGGTCGAGAATTAGGAGGAATCGCCGGAGAGCACCAGTGCGAAGAATTTTGCTCAGAATTCGAGCAGTTTGAGTACAGCAGACACTGAACAGGAGGCTGCATTGAAGCGACTTGAGCAAGAAAAGATCGAGGATCTTGAGAGGGCTAGCAAGACCAAAGCCCCTGCAGGGACGGAATGTGCTGTGAGCACAGAAACAATTGCAACAGAGCCAGACAGCTATCTGTCGGTTGCCGATGGCATGTGGTGGGAAGACGACGACTTGCGTCTTGCCCATACTGACGAAGATTGGGGGTAGAACCAACCGGATGACACCTGGTATGTTGAGGAGGTTGACCATATGACCAAGAGTGGGCGGTATTTCAAGCCCCTACACTTGGACCAGCTGGAGGTGTCCAGGAAGGACAAAGAAGCGGAGAGGCAGAAGGAAAAATTACTGGAGGAGGAGGCAGTACTGAAGCAGCTTAAGAAAATCCAAGCAGACATCTTCATTTGGGGACCGCTTATGGCCTCGAGGCTTCACAAACAGGCCGTCCTTACAGCCATGGATAGGGCCAAGCTTTTAATCGATATAACTCCTGAGCAGTTTGTGGGATTAGTGTTTCCGGGCGGAGCTTCGCCAACTTTGACATTCACCGACAAAGAGCTACCGCCTGAGGGCTCTAATCATTACAAGCCACTGTATATCTCTATGGAGTGTAGGGTGAAATGGATATCGGTGGTCCTGGTCGACACAGGATTTGCAATCACTGTATGTCCAACGAGAACGACGTATGCTATTGGGTTGAAGCCCGCAGATTTTGTGCCTACAGCCCAGGTAATACGGGCCTATGATAATACCAGCCGGGAGGTGATGGGGACCATACGGATTAAGACTCAGGTTGGCCTGGGGCAGCAGGACATTGAATTCCATGTCTTAGATGTTCCAGCCACCTTCAATTTACTTCTCGGGCGGTCGTGGCTGCACCAAGTGAAGGCCGTCTCTTCCACCTTACACCAAATGCTGAAGTACCCCCACGGGAAGGGGGTAGCGATTATTTTTGGGAATTCTTCAATACATCCACCGCCAGAGGTTTCTACACCAGTTCTGGAGATTAAGCACGGCATGGAAGATGTGTTTTTGTTAGGATTCACCCTAGCTGAGGCTCGGGTTGTATAGAATATGCTAGTTGTTGATGAAGGACTATACCACAGTGCACAATCGGTCTACCTCGTGAACAAGCTTCAACACATGCCCGGAATGGGATTAGGACGAAGTGGCCGGAAGGGCATTGCAGCATCGGCTGAAGTGCTGCACAACCCATATACCTTTGGCCTAGGTTATTTGCCTACCAAAGAAGATTGGGCGAGGAAAGAAAGAGAGATGGCCGGAAGAGCTAAGGCAAAGCAAGCCGGGAAGCACTATGAGTTGGTGCACAGACCTATCTAGGGGACCCTGAACGGACGCTTTGTCCAGGCGGGGGAAGACTTCCTATTTTGTGGCTTTCCGGAGCCCTAGATGAATTCAGAGAAACGGTGCTTGCCCGGCTTCGAAATCTTTTTTGATCTTCAGTTGTCGGGGGATGAAGTTGCCGAAGAGCAGACAGACCCACCAGCTGAGGCTGAGCAGTGCAAGGAGGGAGACTCCGAGAGCACAGAAATTGGGATGGGGGTAGTGCTGGCTTGTCTCTTCTCAGATCCTCAGATCGTACCGGAGTAATTGAGGGATAACTTCTCAGTTTCCATGATCAGGGACGAAGCAGCTGTGTGCCCATCTTCAGGCATTCTCGATGCATCCATCGCACCCTCTCTCGTCTGGCAGTATGAGGAGGGCTTTTTATCGAGCAGTTTCGGATTAGGTAGTGAGCCGGAATCTGATTCCACAGAGTCTGTGGAGTCGGAATCAGATTCCAGCTCTTCTGAGTCTGAGTCCAGTATTCTTGGGGGTGATGACCCGGATGCCACTGTCCTGTCCAGGTCGTCTTTTTCTTTTTCCTTTAAGTCTGTTGTAACCGAAGGATTGGACAGACTGGATTTGATTAATGAGAATGGTACAGTTGTGGCTTCCGAGTACTTTTCTGTGCCTTTAATTTATTGTATTAATCAAGACCTTCAAAATTTTGATGAAAACGACGAGGAAGAAATTCCTCCGGTTTTGAAATATTTGCTTGATCAAGAGCATGAGAGGTTTGTAAAACCTTTGGTTGATGAAATCACCTCAATTAATGTTGGTACTGAGAAGGATCCGCGGCTGGTCCAAATCGAGTCCATGTTATCTTCGGAGGAACGCGAGCGCTTAGTCGCTTTATTAAAAGATTTCAAAGATGTTTTCGTGTGGTCCTACGAAGACATGCTTGGAATCAATCTTGAAATTGTACAACACCGGATCCCTCTTGACCTAGAGGCCCAACTTGTTAAGCAGAAGCTCCGAAGGATCCGCCCGGACTAGGCTCTAAAAATCAAAGAAGAGGTCGCCAAGCAGATCGACATAGGGTTCCTGTTAGTATCTAAATATCCAACTTGGTTGGCCAATATAGTTTCGGTGCCGAAGAAAGACGGCAGAATTCGGGTATGTGTGGATTTCAGGGATTTGAACAAAGCCAGTCCGAAGGATGACTTTTCTCTGCCGCATATCGACGAATTAGTGGACTTCACTGCTGGGCATGCGCTGCTCTCGTTCATGGATGGTTTTTCAGGCTACAATCAGATTTTGATGGCACCCAAAGATAGGGAGAAAACTGCTTTTACCACCCCGTGGGGAACTTACTGTTATAGGGTGATGCCGTTTGGATTGAAGAATGCTGGGGCTACGTATCAACGGGCTGCAACCACGATTTTGCATGATATGATCCACAAAGAGGTTGAGGTGTACGTGAACGACATGATTGTCAAGTCCAAGGAAAGAGAGGGCCACTACACCGCCTTGCAGAAATTCTTCCAACGGATCAGACTGTATCGGTTGTGGCTGAATCCTCAAAAATGTACATTTGGTGTTACTGCAGGGAAAATGCTGGGGTTCTTGATCACACAAAGGGGTATCGAGGTCGATCCTTCTAAAATCAAGGCCATCTTAGAAATGCCACCACCAAGGACTGAAAAGGAGGTGCAAGGCTTTCTGGGTAAAGTGCAATTCATAAGACGGTTTATTGCAAAATTAACCTTGACTTGTGAACCACTGTTTGGTCTGCTGAAGAAAGGAAAGAAGTTCCAATGGGATAACCAATGCCAAGTTGCTTTTGACCAGATCAAGCAATATCTACAGAACCCACCCGTGTTGTCACCGCCTGAGCGGGGGAAACCGTTGATTCTGTACTTGTCAGTGACCGAAACGACAATGGGCTGCATGCTTGCGCAGGAGTTTGAGGATAAAGTGGAGAAGGCTATCTACTACCTGAGCAAGAAAATGCTGGATTACGAGACCCGCTACACTCCGCTGGAGAAGGCTTGTCTGGCCTTGGTATGGGCTACCAAGAAGCTGAGGCACTACTTGTTAGCTCACTCTATAATACTGGTTTCGAGATTAGATCCCATCAAATATCTCTTCAAGAAACTAGCACTTACAGGTAGGCTAGCCCGTTGGTTGCTTCTGCTTTCCGAATTTTGATCTGAAGTACATAACGCGCAAGTCAATGAAAAGGAGAGCGGTAGCGGAGTTCCTAGTCGATCACCTAGTGGACGGGGATGAAGCAGTTGAATATATGTTCCCAAACGAGGCCATTCTGCATGTCGAAGAAGAGACTTGGACGATGTACTTTGACGCAGCGTCAAACCAGTAAGGGTAGGGGATAGGGGTGTTGCTGATAGCACCCGACAATTCCCGTATACCTTTAGCATTCAAACTCTGGTTCAAAGTGTTGAACAATGAGGCAGAGTATGAGCCATGTATTGCTGGACTGGAAGCCACCCTGGAACTAGGGGCAAAACGGTTGGATGTCATCGGGGCCTCGAATCTTGTTGTATCTCAAGCTAAAGGAGATTGGAAAGTTAAAGAAGAAAAGATGAGAATCTATCACCAGACCTTGGACGTTCTGATTCCTCTGTTTGAAAAACTGAACTTCGCTCATCTGTTAGGAGAGAACAACAGGTTCGCTGATTCATTAGCAACTCTATCTTCTATGATAGACATCTCTTTTGGAGTTCGGATGCGTCTGATCATCATTGAATAGAAATTTGTGCCGGCCTACGAGCTGATTGCTGCCATAGATAAGGTACAAAATCAAAACCCCTGGTATTACGACATCTGGAACTTCTTGGAAAAGGAGGCGTATCCGCCAGGGCCAAATGCTAGAGATAAGAGGGCAATTCAAAGAATGGCTGCTCAGTTCATCGTCTGCGGGGGTAAACTGTACAAGAGGGGTCATCTCGGGATGCATAAGCTATGCGTTGATGCTGAAGAATCCAAGCGTCTGATGGACGCCATCCATGGAGAAGAGTGCGGAGCGCACATGAGCGGGGTGATGCTAGCCCGGAAGATCCTTAGACAAGGTTATTATTGGTCAACCATGGAGGAGGATTGTACTGGCTTTGTCCGGCGATGCCACAAATGTCAGATCCATGCAAACCGCATGAACATTCCGCCATCGAAGCTATACAACATGGCTTCGCCATGGCCGTTTTCAGTCTGGGGGATTGATGTGATTGGGGCTGTCACTCCGAAGGGGTCTAACAGGCATGAGTATATTCTTCTAGCGATAGACTACTTTACAAAGTGGGTTGAGGCCTAATCTTACGCTGTGTTGAAGGTGTCGCACATTGCTAAGTTCATCAGGAACAACATTATCTGTCGCTATGGGGTCCCGAATGAAATTATTTCGGATAATGGTTCCCATTTCAAGAAGGAGGTGATCGACTTGTTGAAGAAATACAACGTGGCTTTTCATAAGTCATCTACATATCGGCCGCAAACCAACGGTGCTATTGAGGCCGCCAACAAGAACATCAAGCATATCCTCCAGAAGATGATGGAAACCTACAAGGACTGGCCAGATAAGCTGCCATTTGCTCTTTGGGGCTACCGGACTTCAATTCGAACTTCTACTGGGGCAACTCCGTATTCCTTGGTTTATGGGATGGAGGTTGTTCTGCCTATCGAAGTTGAGGTTCCGTCATTACGGGTATTGGCTGAGTGCCAGATTGTTGACGCAGATTGACAGTAGAGCAGATTCGAAGAACTCATGCTGTTTGATGAAAGAAAGCTAAAAGCACTGTATCACGTCCAGGGTTATCAACAAAGAATTGCTAGGGCTTTCAACAAGAAAGTTAAGTCCAGGAATTTGAAAGAATGGGACTTGGTGCTGAAAGACAACCGAGCTCCCATCCACGACCCTAGGGGCAAGTTCAGACCCAATTGGACTGGTCCCTATATCATCAAGTCTATCTGGTCGGGTGGAGCTGTCATTCTGATGGATTTAGATGGCCTTGAGTTCTCCCAACTGATCAACATAGACAAGTTGAAGAAATACTATCCCTGAGTGGCTCGCTAGGCCGAAAACCCAAAAGGGCGACCTGGGCAAAAGTTAGAGCACAGAAAATTTGAAATAAGAAAAACTGAGCTCGTAAGGTTGAAAACCCAGAAATGGCGGCCTTGGCAAAAGTTAGAGCGTAAAAGAAGAGTGTTAATACACGAGTGAACCTGAATCGAACTACGTAAGGCTTGATTCCCATCTTCGGGATATGTAGGTAACTTCATTCTGAAGTCCAGCCATAAACACTTCCAAATCGACTTTGTCCATGTGATCATGTTGGTCATCTTTGTCTATTCTGCATTCAGGAGCTCGGTTATGATCTCCAGTGCAGTGCTGTTCAAACTAGGGGCAACTTTCCAGTTATTTTGGATCAGGGGTTGTACATCTTAATGATGGATCTCAGGCGTGTGCAGTTGTGATCCATATCAAAAATGGTTTTGAAAAGTTTTAATAAAAGTTGATTTTGCTCAAATTAATCATTTTACGACTTAGATCATTTTTGGACCAAACGAAAAATTTTCAACACCCACAACCTTCAATTGCATTGATTTCAGTACAGAGTTCTCCTACTCTTGAATACAAATTGAAGTTGCTTTTTTTATTACATTCATAAAGAAAACTTGAAAGCACTGATTAAAGCAAATAAACTCGGGGCACAGTCAGGTGTTCCTGCGCCTCCTCCTAGAGCTGGTCGAAGCCTCTGATGCCAAAGTAGGCCCAATTTGTGCCTGTTCATCGAGCCAAGCTATGCACTCATCAGAGAGGGTGCAACTGAAAGTGGGAGCGGGGGCCAGAACTTCTCTTGCCCTCCATGTTGTGGCATACCGAGCTAGTCGGGCAAGTCTGATCATGGCCGAACTGGCATCGAAATCGAAACGGGAAGTAAAAGACGTAGTGTGTCAGGCCGATCAGCTGAATGCCCCGTTGCCTAGACATACTGTAGCTCATCGCCGGTAGATTAAGCCAGGGGTAATGCCAAGCAATGTTGACGGCGGACAAACTGCACATCCATTCGCACCACCATCCCTTATCTGGGGCGTCAACTAGTCGTTGCCGAAAGAAATAGCCGCAGGATGAATATGCTGGGCACGAGTCCACCACTTTCAACTTGTCCATCAACCATATCCGGGGAGGGATGAAAAATGAGAGATTAAAGAATAGAGAGGTGTATGTGGAGAGAAAAGAGAGAAAAGGGTTTTGAGAGAAAAAATACAGCCCGAGGGCCGAGTGATGTGAGAAATATATGTGAGATAGGGTGGGGAACATTACATGCAATAGTAGTGGACTCCCCACGAATCTAGTTGTCTATCGGCAATGGAAGGCATCCAAACCCATCAAGGTTTCAGCTAGTGTCATAGCAATGCAACTCTTGCCCTCTTTCAAGCCCTGGGTAACCTTAATCAAACGGACGCTAGACCCACCAGAGCCTGGGGCAAGCAAGAAATAAGACAACATGCACAAGCAAAGTGCATGTCGTCGAAAACCCTGCCAGTGATGATCGCCGCGATCACCGGCATCAGAAAATCGATGAATCAAACGGGGGATGTCTAATTCTCCATCGCGAATCAAAGACCGAGCATCATGCAAAGTGAGCCCGTACATCTGTCCTAAGGCTTGGATGTGGACGAAGTGGAATTGGGGCAAGATCTCTTCGTCGCGCTGAGATTCCATTAAAGCTTGGAAATCTTCAAAAGTGGGACACATCTCTTGTCCGCCAAAGCTAAAAACATGAGTTATCAGATTCCAACACCTAGCCGTGGGATGAAGGAATGGAACTCGCAGCGGGGTGCGGCTCAGGGTGAATAGTGCATTTATTCCGAAACCCCAGAAATTCAGCTTTTCCGAGCCATCCAAGTTAGCAATGATTTTGGACAAGAAATGCCTCTATTTGGTGCAAAAACTGAGTTAGAATGAGGGAACCACAAAGCTGGAACCTTTATAGAAGATAAGGCTTTGAGTGGAGCACAGGTGGCCAAAATCTGGAGGTTCCCAGCCTCACTGCCCGACCGGCCTCTTTAAGTGGCCGACACATCCATTAAGTGGCCTACAGCCATTGTAGGTGGCCAACAGCCACTCCTCCTCTCCAGCAAGTAGCCTCTGGTCCTCCTGAAGTGGTCGAAGTACTAGAATTTGTGTCTTGCTCTGTTTCAGATGCGTTCTGTTGTTCGGTTTTACTCGTTTTGTTGAATTTGCTTCATTATCGAGTTGTTCAGTTTTGTTTATCGAGTTGTCGCTCTTTGATAATCGAGTTGTTACGATTTGTTTATCGAGTTGTTGCTCTTTGCTTATCGAGTTGTTGTAATTCCTTTATCGAATTGTTCTTTAAATTGTGTTGTTTTGTTTGTTGTGTTGGTTCACTACCTGACTTGGCAATACACGAATGTTCAATTTTCATCAATCTCACTCTTGTGCAAAATGGTGCGATGCGATGCTTAGAATGTAAAATGCAACACTTTTTGAACAAAAAAAGCTGCTTTCATTTCATCATGGTTTCTCTTTACAAAAGGTACAAGTTTAGAACAAAGTAAAACTGCCTAAGGCTGTACAATGCACTAATACTAAAGCAAAAAGAGAAATAAAGCGGAAACATATACGTCGGTGCTGGCTATCTCAAACTCGAGAGGCCCTCTTCGCCCTCTTCCCCGGTCGAGCAGGCTCTAGAGCACTGTCGCCGTCGGCACCGCTATCTGAACCAGAGCTGCCTCCGCTCCCGTCCTCAGAACCCTCCTCAGCATTGCCTCTATCCTCGGATGACTCTGACTGAGGACTCGCCTCCTCCTTCTCCTCGCTGGACTCGTCAACGCGTCTGGCAGGTACCCGACGTCTCCCTCAACCACGTGCCGGAACCTCTCTCTCTGCTGCTCGAGAAGGCTCAGAGGGTCCTATTTGCAAGGGTGTGACCTGAAAAGACATTTTGAATTTATCAGCAAGTGTCAAGTACAAATGCAGTATGAAGAGTATGTATGGAAGTCAGATACGATGTGTGCATGCAATATGTCGTGTCAGATGTTATCTACGCATACAGCGAATCAGTGCAATGAAGTGTTCAGTTTCGGTATATCAGCAAAAGTATGGCAATGCATGAAAAATTAAAAATTTACCTGGATCCCGTGGGAGCTAAGCATGGTCTCTCTCCTCAAGATCATGCTCTCAAAGGAGGCCATCACCCCGAGTAGCCCCTCGACATACTCTGTGGAAGGCTACAGGTGCAAGTTAAAATCATCAGTGAATGAATGGCTAAGTATCTGGGCGATAAATGAAAGCTGTAATTCATACCGGTGCTGAGTCAGAAGCCCTGACATATCGATGATTTGGCAATGGAGGCTCAAGTGGAATCTGATAAGGTGTCCCATACCGCCAGCCTGTCAGCTCTATCGGAGGATCTGGCCATCTAGCACACTGCCTAGTGGGAGGCATCCCCTTGGCCCTACCTCTCGATGCACTAGCCCTGCTCGTCGAGGGGATGTCTGCAGCTCGGGCACTGCTCGACGAGGGAATGTCAGCAGCTCTCCTCATAGGGACACGAACACCTATCAATGGGGGCATCAGATATGTATGGAGGTATGTTGTGTACTCCCCCTCCTCGAGGAAAAGGACTGCGTCAGCACCCTGTATGAGGTTGCTAACCTCCCGAGGGGAAAGACTCTCTGTGGTGCACATGTCTAACGGAGGAGATGAAGGGACTGCTTGAAGGGGATCGTCCAATGTCTGGCACATGAAGCGCTCTTCGAGAAACCAGGCTCTACCAATCAGTCCCTCAAACAGGATCCGGTACCGGGAGGCGGCCCATGCCCCAGCAAACTGGAACCGAGAGAACCCTGGCATCGCTATCCAAGGATGCCAAGTGATCTGCGGGTAGCAAGTGCATGAAATTGATTAGTTTCCATTAGATATGCAAAATGAGTTGAAGTTGAAAGTATAAAGAACTGAGAGTTCTGGATTACCTCGGTCGCCCACACCGTGTTGAAGTAATGCCGTAGATATGGTAGGTCTCCCGAGGCCTCGGTAGGCATCTCTCATTGTATCGGTGTGAATAAGGGATCTCAAGAGGTGTCTCAACCTCGAGCTCAGGGGCTAGCGCCGGGAAATAGGCATACATCCATAACTGTGGAAAAACGAGATAATGGCAATGAGAATACATAATACACAGATGATGCAGAAGGCAGAACATGTGTGCAATGCAGAATGCAGCAAATACAAGGAATGTAGTAAGCGAGAAAATGCAAAGCAGAAAGCATAGCAAGAACTGCCAAGCTAAAAAGTAAAGCATACCTCCCAGGCTCTCCAATAGCTGCCTACTCTCACCCTGCTCCTGTAGGAGACTGAAATCATATAGCAATAAAGGGTGGCAAGGCCAGCACCACCCCAATCATAATCCCGGACCTGGGACAGGTCTACCAAAGTGCTTAGAAGATATAGCTCGACCGTGTTTGACCTGTCGGCGAACAGTGTGGTGCCGAAGAGGTACATCTAGAATCCACGGGCATATTGCTCTATGTCCTCGACAGTCACGGGCTCGGTCCCTCTGAAGTGGTCCAAAAACCATATGTACCTGAGTGTGCCGGATTGGAAGATGGGTGGGGTTGTTCCCAACGGGTAGATCCAAGCTGCCTCTCACTCCCCCATGTCTGGGTCGTACGGAATCGGCCGACCTCCCACATCGAGGCCTGTGAGCATAGAGAAATCATATGGGGTCATCGTCATATCCCCAGTGACAGAAAAATGGTAGAAGTTGGTGGTATCCCACCACCTCTCTAACAATGCACCCAAAGTGGTCCTGCTCGCCGTAAGATGCGAGAGCCCTGTGCAAAATAGGCCAAAGCCTGCCTCATCAACAATATGCCGAATGGCTTCTGGGAGGTCTGAGTACCCCTCTCTCGCAAAAGTCGATCCATACCCTCAAGTGAACCGAGAAATCACCTGTATTCAGAATGAACAGAATGTTGTGTATGAGCTGTGTGCAGAATGAACAGAATGCTGTGTATCAGCTGTGTGCAGAATGAATGGAGTGCTGCGTGTGAGCTGTATTCAGTTTCAGAATGAACAGAGTATTGTGTGTGAGCTGTGTACAGAATGAACAGAGTGCTATGTGTGAGCTATATTCAGTTTCAGAATGAACAGAGTGCTGTGTGTGAGCTATATTCAGTTTCAGAATGAACAGAATGCCGTGTGCGAGCTGTGTTCAATATGAGCAGACTACAATACGCGAAGTGTGTTCAGTATGAGCAAATGAAATACAGTGCTAAAGTACAAATTATACGAGAAATTTAAAGTACATTGCAGAAAATGTAAAAGTGCAGTGCATACCCCGGATGCGTCATGGGACAAGTGGGACTCTGGCTCCCGTAGTAACAAGTCCGCGGATGCCCGTCGTGCAAAGTCTGTAAACTGATGAACAATGCTCAGTGGTAGTACGTGCTCCTGAGGGCAGTACCTCACCGGGTCGAAAGGCCGAATCCTCGGCGGCAATGGCATGATATTAGGCTCGTCCTCTGCTCTCGGGGAACCCCCATCATGTGGAATATGGTCCGCCATCTGAAAGGAAGTTGAAAAGTGGGCAAAAATGAGCAAAACGAGCAAAAATGGCCAAAAGTCAACTCTCGGGAAGAGAAAAAGTCAAAGAAAGTCAAAACCCGGGAAAGGGTGTCAAACTCAAGACAAGTTCGAGAGAAACATACCTCAAATGGTGAAAATGGAGAAAGAAGCTCCGAAAACAAATTCTGTTCAGTTCAAAGTGAAGGAAATCGGAAGATTTTAGCAAATCAACTTCGCGTGGGGCGTTGGAAAACGCATGCAAAGTCTGGATCTAAGAGAAAAAAAGGTCTAGGTGTAGATGCGCCCGCGTGGGGGCCTCACCCTACAGTTTGGACTCAAATTGTCACGGTCTTTAATCTGAACCAAAAAGTCCAAATCCGGCAAATCGTTTTGAGAAAACAGATTTTTAAAAAGAAGTGTCAAACATGGACTGCTTTGCCAGATACAGAGTCGCCACCTAAATATTTATTTTGGGGGAATTTAGGAAACCCTGACTCGTTTGCTTAAGGCCACGTGTCCGTCATCACCAAAGTTACCTCGGCTCGGGAACTTGGGTACGATTGGGGAAGGTCAGCTATGAGCACCCCCGCTTGCCCAGTCAAAGATCGGCCTCTACTAACCATGATATCTAGTTTTGAAAACATTATGCGTTCTTATTCCGGTTAATTAGCTAGAATTTACTATGTGATGCGCACAACACAAGTATAGACTAGATTGCCTAATTTGGAACAAAGCTTTGCATATCCGCCCGTTTGGAAAATGGTTTGAAATTTGCTACTCGTAAGTAGGCTAAAATACGGATTTCAACGAGTTGTTCCAGCTCAAACAATCCAACCTTCACCCACAGACATTCAGGCAGTTTATATCACATAAGCATATAGCCACATGGTAAGCATGCTATCATGTTAACATTCACACTCATGCGAGATGCTAAAGCATAAATGCTTACCGAGTACTCCAAGCCAAAACAGAAACTAGTTAGTAATCATATGCATGATCCTAGTTCATGTTAAGATGGCTAATGCAACACATGCAGGATGCAGCTAGAATAGGCTCGGCTAATCTATGGATGGCATGTGAAATGCGACAACTAACACGTATTCAACTTGGAATTGAAATACAATGCAGTTAGTATGATGCGCCGAACTTGGTGCATGCAAGACAAATGTATGGATACACGCATGCATAGCATAAAGTATGCTAATCAAAACATGCCCTAAACTAACCATTGAAAGCTAGTAAATAAAAGGGAAGAAAGACGTGGGGTTGGAAGACATACACACACTCATGCACACTTATTACAATTGTGCCCTCGCTCGGAGGGTTCGAATAAATAATACAGATTTAACTAATTAACTAGCTGACTAACTAATTAATTAATTACAAAACTTCTAATTAATCAACAAATTAATTACAAAAAGAAGGTGGTCGTAGCCCCTCCTCGGAATGATGGGATGATGCATGCTCGATTTACCGCGCCCAGAAACCCGGGTACCATGCCACTGTTGCCTTTATTTACACTGTCTTACTCCTCTGAAAATTATGAAGGCTTCTAGGACCCTTCTAAATAACTCCCTGAGTGTTGTGGGATTCCACCGGCCATGATAGAGCATTACCAGCTATAAGAATGTGGCCATCGGCCAAAAATTGAACCACCGGCTGGACTTTGGTAGCCGGTCGGCACTGTAAGTGGCCGGCCGGCCATTCCTTCCTGCAGAACCTTGTTTTGACAGCAGTAGAGGACAGACAGTGCATGGCATGGAAATTTCAAAGCAATGTGTGCATGGTCACTCTCCCAATCATGCTATGGACTCAAGGAAGTGTGGCCCTTGGTCCTCGGGCCACCAATCACGCATTTCGATGCATGATGGCCAAAGGCACCAAGCTTGCAAATCAATGTAAATGCATGCGACAAAACAAATGAATGCCTCATGCCCTATCATGTTGAGATCAAGGGCATTGGCGACCGAGGGTTGAGACGTGTTTCGTCACTTGGAGTACGAACACACCTCACCCCTCTTGCTGGTTTGACACCCCAAACCAAACATAATGCAATGCATGTATGCACAATGCAATGCGGAAACATGTAATTAATGCAATGCAACATGAGCAATGTAACATATCATGCAAACACCATGGCAATATGACAAGTATGCAACACTATAATGCAACCTAGATAGGCAATTATGCAAAGTGATAGGCATGCAACAATGCACTAACTACAAGGATGCAACAACCATGCAATGTAATGAGCATACAACAAAATGCAAATGCATGACCCATGGTCTTACACTATAGGTGGACAGACCTCAGCCTTGTCCATAACAGTGGCCAAAATGATGCAACAAGAGCACAAATCACATATGCAAGCATGCATGCCCCAAGGCCCATCGCCTAAGGCATGAAAGAGGCAACTCTAAGCATCCATAAAAGAGACAAACATGGGCATTAGACCAACAAAAATCAGAGCTATGGTATGTTAGAATAAGCCCCAAAAACCCACATAAATGGCATCCCAAATGACTTAAACAAAGAGACATACACCAAAGCCCAAACATGGAGCATAAGACCACAACTCTTCAAGGCATTAAAAGGGTAACAAATGCAAGCATGTAGACATAAAACATGAACTGAAATGGCATGAAAAATGATTCCAAATCACTGAAATAGACCAAATGAGGCATGCTAACGACTCACACACCCGAAGCCAACAAGCTAGAATACAAAGAGGCTATATAAAGCATGGAAAGCATGGCTCCAAAGACTGAAGACAGACCTTAAGCATGTTAAAACATGACCAAAAACTTCACAAAGCTAAGCCAAAGCATGCAAGCATGATGGTCCAAAGGCAAGATGTATTTCTAGGCAAAATGGAGGAATACAAGGCAAGTGTATTATGCATGCAAGGGGTCAACAAACCAACATGGGAAAGAGGTAAAACATGCTAAATAAACACCAAATAACCTCTGAAATGAAGCCAAACAAAGCTAGGCATACATGCTGCCCTTATGAGCCAAAACACAAGCAAATGAGACAATAAAGGGAGAGGGGTGTCCCTCCCCTATACAAGACTTCAAGACCCCTTCTTCACCACTGAAAAGCCACTGGATTTCAGTGGTGAGAAGGTCAATACACAAAAGTCCCCAAAGCTTAACAAAGAGAGCACAAAAAGAGCCAAACGAGGCCTAAGAGGGGGAGGTCGACCCCCAACACCAAAATGACCTTAATGAAAGATCTTAATCATGTAAATACAAGACTTTTTTCAGTTATACACAAAGCTTAAATCAGTGTGAAAGATAGGTCAAAGACTAGTGCAAGATTGGGAAAAATAAAGCAAAAGTGTTACCCTTGAAGAACACTTCAAAAACAGCAAGTGCAGCCACCTTCTTCTAATCAAAACCAGCTCAAAACTTGAAGAATAAACCCTCAACACCTCCAAGGTCAAAGTATGGTGCAATACTATGTGTTCTAGTGCAAAACTAAGAACAAACTACACTTTTAGGCCCTCAAACACACACAAATCAAGAGAGAGAGGGAGATATAGAGAGAGAGAGAGGGTGTTATATATCAAATATATATGTATAATCTCTCGTTTTGCTGAATCAAAACAAAGGAGAGGGAAGGTCTCCTTATATAGGCAAGACAAAGGGCCAAAGCTTCTAAAGGAAGCCAAATGAAAAGGGTCAAGGCTTCCTAAAGAAGCTAAGGCAAAGGGGGCCAAGGCTTCCTAAGGAAGCTAAGATAGGGTTCAAGCTTCTTGAGGAAGCTTGAGCAAAGGGTGCAAAGCTTCTTCAAGAAGCTTGAGTAAAAGGGTGCAAAGGGTGCAAAACAGCCACACACGTGTATGGGGGGCAGGGTCTGTGCACTCTAGCTGGCACAGCTGGCATGCACCATGTCTAAAAAAGGCAAAAAGGTGGTATCGGCCAGAAAAGGAGACAATCGGCCAAATATATGGTCGGCCGGCTACAATAAATGGTCGGCCTACTACTTATTTGGATGGCCGGCTAAATTGATGGCCGGTGGGTGGTTGCTAAGGCCAAAAAGTGGTCGGTGGGTATCCAAATTGAAGCCCCAGAAGTTAGCTTTTCAATGGTGCAAACCTTGCATTAAAATTCCTCCTATGCAAAAAGTTATGCTCGTTTTGGTGAAGCAGCGCAGATTCGATCCAACCGGATTGATCCCCTACTTCAACCAATCATATCTCCCCCATCCGGCCTTGGCTTTAAGAGACTGTTGAATGCAAAATGAAGCCCCAGAAGTCTTCTTTCCAATGGAGGTGGCCTCATAGCTAAAATCCAAGTATGCAAATGAATAAGCCCGATTCAGCGAGGGTTGCTCGACTCTCTCTCCTACCCGGATCCTTGCCGAACTTCTTCTCCAACTTAGTTTCTCTGCTCTTCTCCTCTTTTCTTCAACTTCAAACCCCTAAGTAAGGTGTTTTGAAAGATTTTTCAAAGATTTCATCTCTCTTTCATTCATTTCCACTTTTTCCTTGCTCGGTTTATCGAAAAGCGCATTAGTTGACAAAATGTGAGCCTCGGAACATTGTAGAAACTTTATTTCCAAAACATTTTGAAAGAGAGGGTTTTAAGATCTAAAATCTTTTGATCAAGATTGTTTTGATCCAAAAGGGGGATGAAGTTGGGATTTGACTCTCTCATTGCCGAAGAAATTGAACCTTTGCTTTGCACACCTTTCTCCACCAAGTAAACTATTAGTAACGCCCAAGTCTTGAGGGCAGTCAAAAATGGGGTGTCTACACTAGGGAGCAAGAGCAAGAGATTTCGACACTAGAGGTGTGAATGAAATGGAGCTTGGGGTTGTTTACTTAAAGAGCCGAGGCCAAAAGACAAAACTACCCCAAAATTTTGTAAATTGGCCGACCGGCCAGGTTTTGTGGCCGACCGGCCACTTAAGTGGCCTACAACCTGGAAAAGTGGATGATAGTCCCTAGGGGTGGCCTACAGGTGTTCATGGTTCTCCTTGTGTGTTCTTTATGCTGTTTGGAGTCCTTGGCTCTCGAGAAAGTGCAAGCAAAGTTCACTTTTCAGCTCAAAATGTCCTCGCAGGGGCTTTGATTCACGTCTTTGATGTGCGACTCATCGTCAATCGTCAGGAGAGAAGTGTATCCTTTTTTAAGTACATTCTGACTCCTTCGAGAGGTAAATCGAAGGTTGCGTTTGAATTGGTCTCGTTAAGGCGTGTATTTTCTTCTCAGACATTTTACTTCAACCATGCTATTAATGTTGCATCGGAAGTGCATTGTTGTTGTACACAGAATGTGTATACACTTTTCACTTTCTTTGTTATGCACGCTTCACTTGCATTGTTATGCACTTTCCAGTTGCATTGCTATGCACTTTTCACTTGCATTGCTATGCACGTTCCACTTGCATTGTTATGCATTGTTTTACTTGCATTGTTATGCACCGTTTCGCTTACATTGTTATGCACGTCTCCCATGCATTGTAATGCATTTTTTCATTTGCATCATATGTGCACGCGTTTATCTCGTATTGAAATTGTATCTTGATATAGCGTTGAACATGTGTTTCTACTATATTGTACTTGTCAAAATCTCTCTTTTGTACAGGCACGATATTGTATGTACGGTTCATTTGAAGTTGGTGAAACCAGACGATATTGTACATATGGTTCATTCAGAGAAGTTCCGGTTCGGTTTAATTGCGTTTCTATCACACATGTTTGAATTTGACACGCGCCCGGTTACCTTTCTCCTCTCGTGTTTGACATGCGGTTGGACGTACCCTTCTTCTCTCGCGTTTGACATGCGGTTGGACGTACCCCTTCTCCTCTCGTATTTGACATGCGGTTGGATGTACCCTTCTCCTCTCGCGTGTGACATGCGGTTAGACATACCCTTTCTCCTCTCGCGTTTGACATGCCGTTGGACGTACCCTTCTCCTCTCCCGTTTGACATGCGGTTGGACGTACCCTTCTGCTCTCGCGTTTGACACGCGGTTGGACGTACCCTTTCTCCTCTCGCGTTTGACATGCGGTTGGACGTACCCTTCTCCTCTCGCGTTTGACATGCGGTTGGACGTACCCTTTCTCCTCTCATATTTGACAGGCGGTTGGTCGTACCCTTCTCCTCTCGTGTTTGATATACGGTTGGACGTACCCTTCTCCTCTCGCGTTTGACACGCGGTTGGACGTACCCTTCTCCTCGCGTTTGACACGCGTCTGGATACCCTTCTCCTCTCGCGTTTAACATGCATTTAGACGTACCTTTCTCCTCTCGCGTTTGACACGCGTTTGGATTACTGCGCTTTCTTGTGCAGCCCCTCTTCTTTCGCGTTTGATGCGCTAGGAGGTGTTTCGTTTGAGACTTTGGGTGTTCCTGTTACTCGTTTCTAGTCTTTCTTACGTGGTCCGTGGTTAAGATTGCATAGAATTTTCTTACCTCCTCTCTGCATGAAATGTAGTTCAGTCTGTGATTCCCGCGCGTGGCGTGTTTACTTACTTTCTTATGTATGAGTTTGCTGTAGCATTTCTTTGCATAACGTTTGCATCTAGGTGTTTCTTTACAGCCCTCTTTGCATAATCATAAGTTATGTTCTGCATTGTACGTGTCATTTGCATTTTGCCCCGGCCTGCGGGCACTTCTTTTGTTATCTTGTCTGTTTGTCTAAGTCTTAGGCCTTGTCAAAAATGGGTCGTCTTTGGGCTTTGACATTCACTCCCATCATTTCATGACTTCCGAGTTCTGTCAAAGAGGGGCAAATATGCACGCTTTGTTCCTTGCTTTGTGTGTTGAACCTAGGCTATCTATCTTTGCTATCTCACACCTAGGTCACATCTTTGAACCTGTTACACCTAGGCCATTGAGCGTCAACACCTAGGATCATCTTAGAACCATCTTGGTTGACCTCCAGCTTCACCTTGGCATCTTGGCCGAGATGTGCATCAGCTAGGCCGAGGTGTGCATCATCTAGGCCGAGATGTGTATCATCTAGACCGAGATGTTTATCATCTCGGCATCTGAGATCTTTGATCCTTGAGCCTTGCAACTTTGTTGGGCACCTTAGCCAACACCTAGCAATCTTGTTCCTTGACCTGTATAACTTAGGCTGAGGTGTGTCACACCTAGGCCAATGTTATCCTTCCTAGCCGAGATTAGGGAAACCTTACTTGTCTAAAGCCTTGTTGGGATCCAGGATCCTTGTCTTGTCAGAATACCCATGCCACCTTACTTGTTATACACTTTAACCTACTCTTGTCTTTTCATTCTGGCACCTTTTTAAGGAGACTTGACAAGATGATGCCACATGTCCCAGTAGTGGGTTTAAGTCAAGTTGTATTTGAGATCCCATATCATTTGCCATATCTTTGCCTTGTAGAGAGAGAAGCTCTAGGAAGAAGAAGAAGAAGCACTTAGAGTGAGAGAGTTAGACTTCCAAGCTTGATTTTCGTATCTTGAAACATTGGATTCATGTTTTGAGGTTAGATTCTTGATCTACTCTTGTTGTTCTTTATGTTCAACTGATGATATTGCATGATCTAGCATGATTCATGAGCCATGCATTGATTTAAATTTTTGTGTTAGAAAGAGAAAGTGTTATTCTTGTGTTCTTGAAGAAAAATCATGTTTTGATCCAAAAGTTTGTATCAAGTACCATGTTTTGGTGTTTGTTTTCATGAAATCTTCATTTATGGGTACCCAGATCCATGTTTTTTAACTCATATCATGAAATCTAGATTTTGAATAAGAAATCATGATTTTAGCATTCATGTTCTTCATGTTCTTCAAGAGGAAACCTAGATTTCCAGAATTTATTTCCCCAAGTGTGGTCACCGAGACCCACTCTTATCTTGACCTCACACCTAAGCCAAGCATTGTATCTCACCTTGGCCTACCCGGTATGATCACTAGCACCTTAGTCTACCTTGTTTGCACACCTAGGTCGACCACTGCACACCTAAGCCGACCGTAGTACACCATTGCCAACACCTCCTAACATCCCTAGTGGGGGCAGTCCACTTCTCGGCCAAGGAGACCACACCTCGGCCAAGAGATGTATAACCTTGGCCAAGACCTCATGAGTTCACCCAGCTAGGCCATTTCAGCCCAGCTCATATCTATGCATTCATTCTGAGACCTGGTTTGTACCCAGCATGCTTTTCCAAGATGGAAAACATTGATTTAACTCCCTACACATATTTTGCTTTGTCTTGACTTGGTTTTGGAAATAAATATCGGGATCTATTTTACTCATTTGAAGCTTGTTTTGAGAGTGCCTTGCATACCTATCTTTGAGCATCTCTTATTGTCATCTTGAAGTGCATTCAATGGACTTTGCCATGTATTTGTAGGTCTTGGATCCTTGCCTTAAGCCCTACATCCGAAGAGCTATTGCGAGTGGTATTTTTAATAAAGTTATGTTATAATGTTTTGATAAAAGCTTTGCTTTATTTTGGAAAAGTATTTGATCAAGCATAAATGATTATCTTTTAGTTTTTATATCAAGTATTATGTTTGTTTTGTTGACATTCTTGAAAGGTCCTTAGTGCTAGGGGACTTTAATGCAACTAGTACCTTTGTTTGAGATATCTCCTTTGCCACCGATGAGTGGGCTTGTCTAATTGATTCTGGGTTGGTTATTGTAGACACCCCATTTTTGACCGTCCTCAAGACTTGGACGTCACCGCTTGAACACTCGGTGATTATCCATGTTTGTGTTCGTTTGGAGTTCCCGGAGGTCTCGGCTACGCGCCCTGCCTCAGGATCTCCGAACTCGACCGTTTTGTGTCTGGTTTTGCACCAAACACTTGTGTTTTGCCTTGGAGGGGTAGGGAATGCCTTGTGAGGCATCCCCACACACCACCGGTAGTGGCTAGAGGCCACCGGCTGGTTTTTGTTGCCACCGGCAATGTATGTTGCCGGCCGGCACTCTTTTTGGCCGACCGGCCATCAATTTTGTCAAAATGACAATTTTGGCTAGCCGACTACTGTTCAGCTGCTTTTGGAGATATTTTGAAACAGAGGGCTGGCATTTGCTTCCCCTCCATACACGTGTATGGAGGGATGCCCTTCTTGTTAGCTTACATTGTAAGTTTACAAGATTGGCTCCTCTATAAGAGGAGCCCTCCTCTCCCTTGCTTAAGGGTTAGAAAAATTACAGCTTTCTTCTTAGAAAATACAGAGGAAGCTCTGGTTTTAGGGTTAGGGTTCAATACACATCCTATCTCTATATTACTCTTGTGTGTGTTTTAGTCCATACTATTGCACACAAGCACCTAGTGTTTCACCTTCCCTTGGCTACTGAGGTTCCTAGGGTTTGTTCTTGTTGTTCTTGGCTGGATTAGAGCTCAAGGAGGCAACAAGGTCACCATCTTGGAAGAGGTCTACAAGGGTACAACTTTACCCCCTTTTACCCCTTTCTTGCATCCTACTTTTGCCTATCTTAGAATTGTTTTTGTGCTTAGTGTTTAATACAAAAAAGTTCTGCTTTTAGGCCCTCTTGTTAGTCTATTAAGAGTGTTTTGTGCTTTGGGGAAGTTTGACCCCTCTTAGGCCTTGAAAGGCCCCCATTTTGTGCTATTTTGGTGAGCTCCGGGATTTTGGTGTTTGGGTCTCTTCACCACTGAAATCTTGAGGGATTTCAGTGGTAAAGATGATGCCTTGAAGTCTCCAAAAGGGGAGGGCCACCCCCTCTCCTTGTTGTCCTTGCAAAGGGCACTTTTTGGCCTCTTGAAGAAGCCTTTGTTCAAGTGTGTGTTGAGCATGCCATGACTGTTTTTCATACTTATATTGCCATAATATAACATGGTTTTAAGTTGGTTTTGGTATACCATGCATGTCTTGCATACCTACCTTGTAATGCCTTGTGATTGCCTTAATATGCCTTAGGTTGTGTGCCTTTGTTTTAGCATGTTTTAGGCTTAGATTTGTGAAGCTTTTGTACTTATTTTGTCATGCTTTAGGTCTGTCTTAGGTTGTTTGAGTCGACCCTAGCATGCATTATATAGCCTCTTTGCATTTTTGGGCTTGTTGGCCTTAAGTATGTAAGTGTATAGCATGCTTTGTTTTCTTTGATTTAGTGGATTGGAGTCATTTTTCATGTTATTTCAGTCCCTTTAAGATGTTTGTATGCTTGCCTTGCATGCCTCTTTAACGCCTTATGAGCTTGTGTTGTATGCTCCTTGAAAGTGCATGTGTGCATGCTTTTGAATTCAAGCCATTTAGATGCCATCTCGGTGTTCCTCGGGTGTTGTTTAGGTCTTCCTTTGACCTGTTTTGAGTCCCCTTAGCCTTGTGAGGCTTGGTGGGTTTGACCTTGGTTTAAGACTCTTGGCTTGCCTCAAGTACTTGGGCCATTTGAATGCTTTACTTGCTTGAATTAGTTGGTTTGGCACCTCTATTTTGTGCAATTTCAGAGCTTGTGTTGCATGCTAATTGTCTATTGTTTGGTCTCTTTAAGTGTGCTTAAGAGTTGCCTTGCTTATGCTTAAGGTGTTGGACCATGATTGCGTGCATGTGTGTGTGCATTTTGGCCTTCATCTCCTTGGTTTTGGCCACTGATTTTAGGCCTAATTAGAGTTGCCTAGATCATGTTTAAGTCCATCTTTTCATTGGTTTGCCTTGCCTCATGACTCGCAAGTTTGCTTGCATAGGTTGCATGCCTAGTGTGCATTGTTTGTTCACATGCTCATGTTGCATCCCTAGCTAACATGATTAGGTTGCAATGCATCTAGCATGCATGCCTTGTTCCTTGACTTGGTGATAGGAATTGGGCCTTGGTTTGTTTGTTTGGTTTGCATTTCATTTGACATGAAAGTTGCACACTTGATTCTTTGGGCCATCATGCATGGAAATGCGTGATTGGTGGTCCGAGAATCGAGATACATGCCCCTTTGAGTCACAAACATGATAGGGGACATGATTGGTGCATACATTGCTTGAACTGTATTGCCATGCAAGTTTTTCCCTCTGCTGCTGTGAGTTGCAGGTTCTGCAGGCATTGTTTGCCGACCGGCAACATTTTCTGCCGGCCGGCAGTAAGTTATCAGCCGATGGGTTCATTTTGTGCCGGTGACCACAATTCACTGCCGGTGGTAATCCTACTCAGCCGGTGGTGATTCCCAGTATCCAGAGAGGCATCCTTGAGACTTTGGCAAATTTCAGAAAGGCAGGACAGTAAAAACAGAGGCAGACTATGCATGGCCGTGCACTTCCGAGCGGGACCCGAGCATGCGCTGTATCTGGCCCTCCTCCCGAGGCGGTTTACTGCTTTTCCTAGTTTAATTAGTTCGTTAACTGATTAGGCAGTTTGTAATATTTAATTAGCTTTCGTAGTTAATTAATCTGTAATATTTATTTGGTCCCTCCGAGCGAGGGCGAATCTGTAATAAGTGTGGGTGAGTGGTGTGCATGTCTTCCAACCCCCACCTCTTTCTTCCCTTTTATTTACCTACTTACGATTGTAGATTAGGGCATATTTAAATTAGCATACAGTATGATAGCATGCGTGCATCTATACATTCGTCTTACATGCACCGGGCTCGGTACATCACGCTAACTACATTGTATTTCAATTTCCAAATTGAATACTTGTTACTTGTAGCATTTCACATGCCATGTTTAGGATAGCCGAGCCTGTCCAGATCACACCCTTGCTTGTGTTGCATTAGCCACTTTAACATGAACTAGGACATGCATGTTTGCTAACTAGTTTATTGTTTTGGCACGGAGTACGATGTAAGTATTTATGCTTTAGCATATCGCATGCGTGTGAATGTTGCCATGACAGTATGCTTACCATGTGGCTAAGTGCTTATATGAGATAAACTGTTTGAATGCCTGTGGGTGAAGGTTGGATTGTTTGAGTTGGAAAAACTCGTTGAAATCCGTGTTTTAGCCTACTCGCGAGTAGCAAATTCTAAAGCGCTTTTCAAAACAAACGGATATGCAATGCTTGTTTCCAAATTAGGCAATCTAGTCTATACTTGTTTGCTGTGCGCATAACATAGTAATTCTACGCTAATAACCGGAATAAGAACACATAACGTTTTCAAAATCGGATATCATGGTTAGTAGAGGCCGGTCTTCGGACCGGGCGAAAGGGGGTGCTCATAGCTGACCTTCCCCGATCGTACCCAAGCTCCCGAGCCAAGACAACTTTGGTGATGGCGGACACGTGGCCTTCGGCACCGAGTCAGGGTTTCCTAAATTTCCCATTTTAAAAAAAAATATTTAGGTGGCGACTCTGTATCTGGCAAAGCAGTCCATGTTTGGCACTTCTTTTCAAAATCTGTTTTTTTTTTCTCAAAACGATTTGCCAGAGTTGGACTCTTTGGTTCAGATTACGAACCGCAACAAACAAAAATGGGGAGTCCGAACTGTAACCCGTGAGTTCCCTCGCGGACCTGTTACAGTTTCTGGCGACTCTGCTGGGGATTTTAGAGAGCTTGACTCGAACTCGTGATATCCTATTTTGACTACACTTATGTGTTTCTTTGCATTGCATGTGCATTGGTGCGCCTAGGACACCGTGTTGGCCATCTGCTATTCCTGAGCGGTTTGCCGGAGGCTTGTCTTGTCAAGGCATGACCATAAGGCTGACCGGTTGCGGGCTCTGCCAGTATGGGAACACAAACCCCGGTTTGACCGGGGCACCCTCTTTGACCATTCAACCTAGTGCATATCGAAATCCATAGTGACCATTCCAAACTAGGACAGGTTGCTTACCCGATATAGGTTGTTTGAAACCGCTGTGTGCATAGTGAAACCCTAGCTCCTGACAAAATAGGACAGGGAAACCCTACCCCAACGTAGGGGTGTTTTGGCTCTCTTTTACCTGTTATGTGCTTTTAGAGTGTATCTCTACAGGAACACACATGTCAGTTCGCAAGATTGGGTATCAGGCCCGAGGGCACCAGTATCAGTGTTTGTTGAGAATCAGTTATGTCTGCGGGTATCAGTTCAGTTTTGAACAAGTGATTCTGGGGAACAGTAATCAGTAGTAGAGTGCAGTTGATCGGCTACACCCGTGTTTGATCTGTTTGGGGCTGAAATACTGCTTGTTTTCCGTTTCAGTTCAGAGATTCAGAAAGTTGATCCAGAACAGCTAGTGTCTTCTCCTTGCTGAGGCAGGACTTAGCATGACGCAGAATTTAGAAGAGATCGTGGTCATGACGGCCGCGTTGGATCAAGGAATCACCCTACACAGTGAGACTATTGTTGATATGCCACATCCGCCCAGGTCGCCCGCTGCGCACCCAGTTTGGACCCCCCAGCTATATCAGGCTCGCGAGCCCACCACATTCGAACTAATGGGGATGATAGGTGATCTCCAAAGATCCGTGGCGGATCTCGCCTATGGAATGTCTGCTTCGCCACCAGCCGCACCATATGCCGGAGGCTTTGTATCCCAAGAGCCCCCGCCGTTGGGACGGATTGTAATTGAACTCAGCCAACCGGAGATGGCCTCCAGTTATGGCAACGACGTACCAACTCAACTCCTAGATCAGGCTGAGGCCAGAGACAAAGGCAAGATGAAGACAGATGCCGATCCTATCGAACAACTGCTGCGGGCAGTAGAGGCTTTGAAAGCCGGGGGAATGAACAAGCAACAGATATCCGCAGTTGTGACAAAAGCTGTGGAGGACGCTTTCCCCACTCCGCCTGAGGGCAGTTCCAGGCAATCAGAGAACCGGGATAGGCCCCGTCATGCCAAAACAGTTCTTCCCACTCCCAACCTTGCATCCGGAAAGGATCAGAAATCCAAGGACGCACCCGCCGATCCGTTCGCTAGTGCATCTAGCAAGAGTGCTCAGGATCCAAAGTACCTGTCCCGAGGGCGCAGGGTCTTTCATGCTCTCTACATGCCATTGTCCAAGGCCCTTCAGATCCTTGCCGAGAGGGGGCACCTTAAACCCCTGGAGCCTCGGCCTCTCCCGAAGAATCTCCCTGCCACTCATGACCCTGCTCAGTACTGCGCGTACCATCAGCAGACTGGTCATGCTACCGACAATTGTTTCCGCCTCCGTCATGGGGTGCAAGATTTGATTGACAACGAGGTTATCCTCCCACCCACCTCAGCCAAGTCCGTTACTACCCAGCTATTGGATTTTGAGGATCCGGATACTGTGAGTATTTGATCAGGGTGGGACCACTTGCGAGCGGGGCCCAGTGTTTTTGATGTGGCGTCTGGCACGCATTTTTGAGCATCTGCGAATGCTAGTTTTGTAAATTCTGGCTTGGGAGTCGAGTCAGTCTTTTGTTTTGTTTTGTTTTGAGTCTGTCTCATTGTCTTGAGTCAGTCCTTTTGCTTACGGGTCTGTCTTGTTGTAGCGAGTCGTTCCCCTTCGTATAGAATACCAGGTGATTCCGGGGTTGTTGCCTCTTGCACCGTTTTGTAATTATCCTTTTGTTTTTCCCTTTGAGTCTGTCTCGGCCAAGGAGCCAGTCACAATCAGGGAATCTGAATGAAACAGCAGCGGCTATCACATTTCCGTACTTGTTGTTGTTTCAGCCGTGCCAAAGGATGTGAATGGAACGACAGTGCATACCACCTACTCTCTTGTGCCTTAAACATCGCTGTAATGACCTAAGCTTTTCATAAAAACCCTTTTCGAACACTGTGGTGATAAAAACGAAGAGGAAGTAATTCCTCGGGTTTTGCAAAACTTTGGTCATTTTGAGAAAAAGAGGAGCATGTTGAGCCTTTTTATGAATGAAATCATGCTTGTCGACGTGAGTACTGAGAAGGATCCTGGTTTGATCCAGACTGGTTCCACACTATCTTCCGCGCGAGCGATTTGTCGCTTTCTTAAAAACTTTCAAAAACGAAATGTTTCGCGCAGTCTTGCGAAGACCTGTGTGGAATCGCTCTTGAGATTGTACAGCCCAGGATCGCTCTCAGCCTCAAGATTCAATTTATCTGTTGCAAACTGGACTCCGTTCAAAACGTTCAACAGTGCCATGAAATGCCTGGCCCATTTTGAGGCAGCCCTCGAGCAAGAGGCATCAAAGTCAGATCAAGGAGATCAGATCCCACCAGGCGAGGCTCGTGAAGCAACCGCGACGGACTTTTCTACAAATCAACACAACAGTCACTCTCCTGGATACAGAGAGGCTTCAATCTCAAAACCATTTGGCATGGGCTTGCTACACTTTCTACCCTTTGAGAGGCTCGCTGGGCCGAAAACTCGGAAGGGCGGCCCAGGCAAAAGTTAGAGCAAGAAAAGATATATACAGAAAGCAAAAAAAAAAAACAAAAAAACAAAAAAAAGAGAAAAGAAAAGAACAAAAAATAGCAAAATAAAAGAAAAGAAAAGAAAAGAAAAAGAAAAAGAAAAACATAGCTCGCAAGGTCGAAAACCCGTATTGGGCACCTTGGCAAAAGTTAGAGCCTAAACAGTGGAGGTTAAAATACCCGAGTGTACCTTAACCGGAACTACGTAAGGCTTGATTCCCATGTTTGGGATACGTAGGCAACTTCATCCTGAAGTCCAGCCCCCAACGCTTCCATAGCCTCTCAGTCCATGTCATGGTTTTGATCACTTGTGCTTCCTCCGGATCTGATGTCTCGATTGCAGCAACCTGGAACTACGTGATTAACTTCCTCTTGAAATCCAACCACCAACACCTTCCAGGTGACTGTGTCCATATATTGATTCAAACCGTCTTCGTCTCCTCCGCATCTGAGGGTCCGATCGTCATCAACGAGGACTGGCTTACAGCATGCCGCGGCATCATCCAAACAAGGGGCAACTTTCCGTTGCCATGCATTGCCATAAGTTACCCAGAGTTGCCGTCCAAACCAGGGGCAACTTTCCGTTGCCTTATCCCCCCTTTAAGCCAGGGGCAACTTTCCATTGTCCCCGATCCGAGGTTGCAAATCTCGAGGGTAAGTTTCGTGCTCGTCGAGCATCGATTGTTTGCAAAAGTAGTCTTTGAAAATTTTTACTGAAGTTGACTATTTTCTCGAAAACTATTTCATTTTCCAAAATTGGACCATGTTTGGACCCAAAAGGGAAAATTTTCAGTGCTCACAGCCTGATTTGCATGATTTTGAATCAAAAATCGAACAAGTATGTTAATCCAACTCTCATTTTGATCAAAACTTGTTTTAGGAAGAAAACAAAGAATGGTCAAAGTGACGAACTAAGGGCACAATGGGGTCAGGCCTTCTGTCTTTCCCCCATCAACACACTCGCCAGAAAGGCACCCTATCTACCAGAAGAAGTGGCTGCAAGCTAGCTGTATCGGGCATGAGCCCACAACCTCTCGTTTACCCATCAACCGCTCAGGGGGAGGGATGAAAAATGAGAGAATACAAGAATAGAGAGGAGTAAGTTGAGAGAAAAGTGAGAAAAGGGTTTTGAGAGAAAAACCGAGCCTAAGGGCCGAGTGATGTGAGTATCACAAATCAGAAAGGGTGGGAAATGATACCCGGAGGAATTGGCTCCTCGAGATTTGAGGTCTTTTTGTAAACATGTCCGTGTGTCGTGTCTTTTAATTTGTCGGTCTCGATTTTGGCTTTGAGTCTTTTCCGAGTGTGTCTCGTTGTGTTCAGGTCGTGTGCCTTTTGTTTCTTTGTTTGAGTCCCTCCCCTGTGTTCTGTGGTAAGCTCGATACCCCGGTTGAAAACCCTTCTTTATCTCAAAAAAAAATCGTTTGTGCTCAGAATGCTGTGCCATTCTCTACATGCGTGTGAAGCAAGAGAATGAAAGGGAAAATTTGGGACATCCGAGTGTGTTTCAACCGCAACCGTTTCAGTTTTCTGGTCCGTCTTGTGAGGTTGGGCTGTTTGTTCAGGGTTTGCTGTGTGTAGAATGAACCGAATGTTGTGTTATGGGCCGTAGGCAGATCAATCCCCAGTAGAGTATGGGCTGTGTATTCAGTTTGAGCAGTGATTTGTATGAGTTGTTGGTTGGTTACCTGATTATCATAGTACAATTGCTCAATTTTCAGACAACAAATCATTTTCATTTACATTTGAGGTGTAATATGACGCAATGCAGTGCAAAGTGTGAAATATGCAGATACATACCAATGTAACACTTTTTAAGACAAAAAGTTTGTTTCATTTCATAATCTTTTCAAGTACATAAGTTTTGGAAACAAAAATCTGCCTGCGGCAGTACAAGGTAACCTAACAACCAAAAAGAGAAAAAGTACAAAAAGAAGAAAAAAAAAAAAACACAGCAGCAAAAATCTGAGGCAGCATTGGTGGTCTCACGCCTAGGGATCCGTCCTCGCCCTCTTCCTGGGCAGAAGCCCAGGAGCATCACCAGGAGCATCGCCGTCTGAGCCTGAGCCCGAGCTGTCCCCGGTCTCCTCCTCCGACGACCCCGCCTCCGCCTCCGCCTCCGCCTCTGTCTCTGCCTCAGACTCGTCATCTGGAAGTGGAGCCCGTGAGCTGCTCCCGACATGAGTGCGCCCCCCTCTGGTGCGGGGATATACCCTGCCATCCCGGGTAGAAATGGGAGGTCCAGCCGGAGCACCGCCCACCGGAGGAATCTGGAAGGGAGGCTGAAAAAGCATGAAAGGCAAATGCATCAGTATACTATGAACAGTTTATCAGTGTAGAATGCAGTATATGAATATAGTGTGTGAGTGCCGTGAGCAGTGAATCAGTGCAGGGTGCAATGTGTGAGTACAGTGTATCAGATGCCGTGAGCAGTTTATCAGATGTTGTGTTGTGCATCAGATTATGTAAAGCAGTTTGTGTATGGTTTGAGGCTGTGGTCAGAAAGAACATACCGGAATGTTGTAAAGGGCTAGGAGGTCGAAGGTCTGCTGTAGCATCCCCATCATGGAGGCATTCATCTCCAATGACTGCCGGGTGTACTCGGAAGACGCCTGCGAAAGTATCAGATGCATCAGTATTCTGGGGAATATCAAATAAACTGAAATGAAATAACTGTACAAGAACGCAGTAATACATACCGGAGGCAAGTCGGGGACACCGACTAACTCGTGATCAGCCGGGGGAGGGGCGAAGGGGATCTGGTAGGTCGCCCCACCCTGCCCTCTGAAAGTCAGTGAAGTGGGCAGAGCAGGCCAACCGGTCCCTCGTCCTCTCTGAACTCCGCCCCTGCCACGGACTCGAGCTCTCCTCGGCCCTCCAGCTCCTGCTCCAGCCGTTGGCGCCGCAGGTCTCTCTCTCTCTGCTCAGCGGCTGCCGCTCAGAGGTCGCATGATGAAGGCCCGGACGTACTCCGAGTAATCACCCTCGCCTCTGAAGCCCTCTGCCTCCCAGCCAAGGGTGTAGTCCGCCATCTGCTCGGCGGTGAATCTCTCGGTATCCCTCATGTGCTCAGGAGGGTGCACCGGGACTATCTGCTCCGGTAAACCCAGGGTCTGACGCAAGAAACGCTCGCCCAGGTACCAAGCCCGACAGACCGGGCCCTCCAGCAGAATCCGGTAACGCGAGGTCTCATCGGCACCGGCAAACCGATCTCGCATCATGGCTGGCAAAGGAGCCCAGGGCTGCCAGGTGATCTGAAATTGAAATATAGTTTGTTATCTACTGTTATTGAAACATGCAGTGGAAAGATGAAGCTTAAATGAACTGCAAGTAGAACATACCTCTGCGGGGGTGATGGTATCGAAGTAGCGGCGGAAGAAGCTAAATGTCTCGCGGGGCCTTCGCACGCACCTCCCGTCGAAGCGGCGCGAGAACGGGACGACGAGAGAGGTCTCTGTGTCGGGTACGGGAGCAAGCCTGGGAAAGTAGGCGTAAACCCACAACTGCAAGGTAAATACCAGTACATTCATCAGATAAAGTAGAATATAGAATAAAAGCAGAAATAGCAGAGCCATGTGTTGTGCAGTGTATTGTGCAGAGTGTACAGTGTGAGCAGTGTACAGTCAGTATAAAGCAGCGTATGTGTGTGCCGTGTGTACAGTATACAGTAAGTGTAAAGCAGACTACAGTGTGTGCAGTGTACAGAGTACAGAAAATATAGAACAGAAATGTAAAGCAGAGAAGAGGATGTACCTCCCAAACACGCCAGTAGCCCCCGAGTAACTGTCCGCTGCCGCGGGAGGCTGAGCTCATATAACCATAGAGAGTGGCCAGAGCGGCGCCACCCCAGTCGTAATGCAAGATGTCCTTGACGTCCACCAGTGCACTGAGCAGGCAGAGAGGCACTGTGTTCGCCTGGTCGGCGAAAATGGTCGTCCCGAACAAGAACATAAGGAAGCCGCGTGCGTATCTCTCCACGGCCTCCTGAGTCATCGGGGCTGCATCAACAAGGAGGGGCTGGACCCTAAATTGCACCTCGAACCAGGAGTATCGGACGAAGCCGGGACGCGCAAGAGGCGGTGCCGCGCCGAGCAAGTAGACCTGAGCCGCAGTCCACTCGTCCATATCAATGTCAAAGGGGATCGGATCACCCCCTACCCCGATGCCTGTGAGCATCAAGAAATCATAAGGGGTCATCGTCATGTCCCCAGTCGCAGACAAGTGAAATGAATCGGTGGTGTCCCACCACCTCTCCACCAGGGCGGCAAGGAGAGGTCTGCATGTCATAAGCCTGGAGAGCCCCCTGCAGAATGCGCCAAAGCCGGCCTGGTCCACGATATAGCGAACTGCATCGGGAAGCTCGGCGTACCACTCACGAGCGACAGTGTTCCCATACCCGCGGATGGTATGGGAATCTCCCTGTTTTCAAACAAATAGTTGCGAAGTAACGTAAAATGTACAGTTTTGAAGAAACAGTTAAAGTCGGTGCAAATCTATCATGCGTGCAAGTTTATCAGATTCAAACAGATACCGGGTGCCGGTGTGCTTATAGTGAACTACAACGTATGATGCGTCAGCATGTTTGTGAGGTTCAATGCAAATCTAGCATGCGTGCAAGTTTATCAGATTCAAACAGATACCGGGTGCCGGTGTGCTTATAGTGAACTACAACGTATGATGCGTCAGCGTGTTTGTGTGGTTCAATGCAAATCTAGCATGTATACAAGTTTTTCAGATTCAAGCAGATGTCAGGTACCGGAGTTCGCAGTGAAATACGGTGTGTGCCGTGTGTTGAATGGTTCAAGGCTAGTGCAGTGTGTGTGCATGTGTCAGTCTTAAACAGATAATCAGTTGCAAGTGCGCTTGTAATCAACTACAATACACAGTGTATCAGAGTATCTGAGCTAAACAGTTAAAGAATGCAATCAGCTATGGCAGTTGGCAGTTAAAAAGTTCTACATTGCAGAAAATAAAGCAAAAAAAAATGTTACCTCGGAAGCGCCGAAGGATAGGTGAGAGGCAGGCTCGCGCAGCAGAAGCTCGGGATCCAACGCCATGTCGAAACTCCTAAACTGGCGCAGTCCGTCGGGGGGCGGAACATGAATCGCCGGCCGGTAGGTCGCCGGGTCGAACGGGCGCTCGCTCAAAGGTAGGAGCTCAACCCCGGGATCCATCTCGTGATCCGAGGGAGTCCCACAGCGCAGAATGTCGTCGGCCATGTCAAGAATGATAGGAAGATGGTCGGAGAATGAAAATCGGATCGGAATACGAAGAGTCAACCAAAAAGTCAACTCCCGGGGGGGTCGGAAATGGCCGGAAAGGTCGGGATGTGAAAAGGCACGGAGATGGAGAGGAAAGTGAGGGGAACAAACCCCAAAAAGGTGGAAATGGCAAAAAAGGCACCGAAACAAAGATTTGTTCGGTTGAAAATGTCCGAAACGCGAAGGAAATCGCGAATCCGACGATGAAAAGGGCGCGAGAACGCAAAGAAATGAGGAAATGAGGAGAGGAAAAGGCTCTAGAGAGAGAGAGTATGATTTTCGGCTAGAGGGAAATGAATAGAATAGGGTTTGGAACCCTATTTTAAAACACCCATGGTGAAATGTCGAATCTGCCCCAATCCAAGAACTTTTTGCCGGTCGGCAACATTTTGTGCCGGCCGGCAGAATATTGTGCCGATGGAATTATTTCGTAGCCGGTGGACAGCCGGTGGCATCCTTGCCCGGCCGGTGATCTTCCTACAGCCTTGTTTAGGCCATATGAGTAGTTTTTGGTCTTCATAGCTCAAGAAAGTGCAAGAAAGTGCATCCCCGACGCTCAACCGGCCTCCGTTCTGACCTCGGACTGTGTCTTCTGTGTGTAGCACTCAGATTCATGCAATGTTGTATCCTTTTGTATCCTTTTGCCTTTTATAAGATTCAAAAGTTGCCCCGTGTGCGTTGCATGCATTCATCATACTGTCTGTTGTGTCGCATCATGTCGTGATGCGCATCGCGGTTGCATTGTTGTGCGCCTTGTTATTTGCGTTGCCTTTCTTCCCCCTCTCGCGTGTGCCACGCGGAGAGGCCCTTCTTCCCCCTCTCGCATGTGCTACGCTGAGAGGCTTCTTTTTGCTTTTCTTTCCCCTCTCGCGTGTGCCACGCGGAGAGGCCCTTCTTTCCCCTCTCGCGTGTGCTACGCTGAGAGGCTTCTTTTTGCTTTTCTTTCCCCTCTCGCGTGTGCCACGCGGAGAGGCCCTTCTTCCCCCTCTCGCGTATGCTACGCTGAGAGGCTTCTTTTTGCTTTTCTTTCCCCTCTCGCGTGTGCCACGCAGAGAGGCCCTTCTTTCCCCTCTCACGTGTGTTACGTTGAGAGGTTTCTTCTGGTCTAGGAGACCTTAAATCCTCGGGAGGTGCAAGACCTTCGGTGCATTAAGGTGCACACTTCATTGCATTTGGCATGCGTCTCAAAAGCCACGCGTTGGCGCGCATTTCAAAAACATCATGCATCATCTGCATTCAAAAAAGAACAAAAAAAAACATACATTGTCTTGCATCTTTCAAAAACATCATGCATCATCTGCATTCAAAAAACAACAAAAAGAAAACATGCATTGTCATGCATTGCATCCCGGTCTAGGAGACCTTAAATCCTCTAAAGGTGCAATTCCTTTGGTGTTTGTCGTTCCCGAACGACTTCTGGTGGTCTGGTAAAGCCACTGACCTGTGTTTGCGGTGAGTTCCTAGGAGACCAATGGGGACGATGAAAACTAGAGTTTGAACGGCTCATGCCTAGAACGCAAAGGTTCGGGATTTCCGAGACTAAAGTCTGGTTTAAATACCCAGAGGGTGTACCCTCGGCTTGAAATCTGTATGGAAGCCCCATAGGTTGAGGCGGCGTGTCTACGCCTCAGTTCTGGATACTGAACCAACCTAGTATATCGCCCTGTTGGGAGAATAGGGGAAACTGCAATCGCAGCCATTGCATCATACTGCATTGTCATGCGTCATTATAATATAGTGCATATGTCATACATGTCCATTGCGTTTCTATTCCATTGCATGTTTGTAGATATTGCATTATAGTTTGCATGCATTTCACTGCATCATCTTCCGTCTATGGCTTGCGCCTTTCCTTGTTGAGCTTGGTCTGGTATGTGCCTATACTTTTCACGTTGAAACACAGTTCTGCATGTGTACGCGCCTATTCCACGCTGGTATGTTGGTTTGAGGGTTGCGGCACCTTTTCTGTGATTAGACGCGGCTTGTATGCGTACATGCCTTTCCTAGGCAAGACTTGGTTTGGCTTGCGTGCCATATCCATTGTGTCTATCCCTTTTCATGCATCCACTGCATTCCCCCCCCCCAATTTATGGCTTGCGCCTTTCCTTGTTGAGCTTGGTCTGATATGTGTCCATACTTTTCACGTCAAAGCACAGTTCTGCACGCGTATAGTTCTGTGATTAGATGCGGCTTGTATGCGTGCATCCCCTTCCTAAGCGAGATACGGTTTGGCCCGCATGCCATAACCATTATTATATTACATTGCAGTGTAATCATCGCATCCTGCTTTAGGATCATTGTTCTTTCCCCAGCGGGTCGTCACCCCACTTATGTCATTCCACCCAATACTCGTTCTTGTGTCTGTCTACATTACTCATAGTTCTGCATGTGTATGCGCCTAGGTCATTCCACGCTGGTATGTTGGTTTGAGGGTTGCGGCACCTTTTCTATGGTAGACAGACTTGTTACCTCCATCAATCTATTTGACATTTGTGTGGTTTCGAACCGCTCATGATTGAATCATGATTCGATTGCATTGCATATCATTTGCATTGTTTATACGTAGTTTTGTATATAGTGCATATCATTTTGCATTCATCATTGCATTGTCATGCATGTTGCTAACGATATTGTACCTGTTCAGTTTGTTTTCTTTTCAGGCACGATATTGTATGTACGGTTCATTTGAGGCCGGTGCAACTGGATGAACCAGGCAGGTATTGTATCCTCTGCGTGAGACGTATTGAGAATTACATAATTCTCTTACATCCTTTCTGCATTGTAGTGTAGTTTGGTGTATGCTAGCTTAAAACTGTTGCATGTGTGCTTCATTACAGCTTTCTTTGCATGATCATAAGTTATGCTCGGCTTCTTGCATTTTCAGTTGCATTTTGCCCCTGCCTTCGGGCGCATACCTTGTTTGTCTGGCATGTTTGTCCAAGTCTTCGGCCTTGTCAAAAATGGGTCGTCTCTGGGCTTTGACATTCACTCCCGTCATTGTTATGACTTTCGAGTTCTGTCAAAGAGGGGCAACTGTAGACACCCCATTTTTGACCGTCCTCAAGACTTGGACGTCACCGCTTGAACACTCGGTGATTATCCATGTTTGTGTTCGTTTGGAGTTCCCGGAGGTCTCGGCTACGCGCCCTGCCTCAGGATCTCCGAACTCGACCGTTTTGTGTCTGGTTTTGCACCAAACACCTGTGTTTTGCCTTGGAGGGGTAGGGAATGCCTTGTGAGGCATCCCCAGACACCACCGGCAGTGGCTAGAGGCCACCGGCTGGTTTTTGTTGCCACCGGCAATGTATGTTGCCGGCCGGCACTCTTTTTGGCCGACTGGCCATCAATTTTGTCAAAATGACAATTTTGGCCAGCCGACTACTGTTCAGCTGCTTTTGGAGATATTTTGAAACAGCTGGCTGGCATTTGCTTCCCCTTCATACACGTGTATGGAGGGATGCCCCTCTTGTTAACTTACATTGTAAGTTTACAAGATTGGCTCCTCTATAAGAGGAGCCCTCCTCTCCCTTGCTTAAGGGTTAGAAAAATTAGAGCTTTTTGCTTAGAAAATACAGAGGAAGCTCTGGTTTTAGGGTTAGGGTTCAATACACATCCTATCTCTATATTACTCTTGTGTGTGTTTTAGTCCATACTATTGCACACAAGCACCTAGTGTTTTACCTTCCCTTGGCTACTGAGGTTCCTAGGGTTTGTTCTTGCTGTTCTTGGTTGGATTAGAGCTCAAGGAGGCAACAAGGTCACCATCTTGGAAGAGGTCTACAAGGGTAACAACTTTACCCCCTTTTACCCCTTTCTTGCATCCTACTTTTGCCTATCTTAGAATTGTTTTTGTGCTTAGTGTTTAATACAAAAAAGTTCTATTTTTAGGCCCTCTTTTTAGTCTATTAAGAGTGTTTTGTGCTTTGGGGAAGTTTGACCCCTCTTAGGCCTTGAAAGGCCCCCATTTTGTGCCATTTTGGTGAGCTCCGGGATTTTGGTGTTTGGGTCTCTTCACCACTGAAATCTTGAGGGATTTCAGTGGTAAAGATGATGCCTTGAAGTCTCCAAAAGGGGAGGGCCACCCCCTCTCCTTGTTGTCCTTGCAAAGGGCACTTTTTGGCCTCTTGAAGAAGCCTTTGTTCAAGTGTGTGTTGAGCATGTGTAGACACCCCATTTTTGACCGTCCTCAAGGCTTGAACGTCACCGCTTGAACACTCGGTGATTATCCATGTTTGTGTTTGTTTGGAGTTCTCGGAGTTCTCGGAGTTCTCGGCTACGCGCCTTGCCTCAGGATCTCCGAACTTGACTATTTTGTGTCTGGTTTTGCACCAAACACTTGTGTTTTGCCTTGGAGGGGCAGGGAATGCCTTGTGAGGCATCCCCACACACCACCGGCACTAGCTAGAGGCCACCGGCTGGTTTTTCTTGCCACCGGCAATATATATTGCCGGTCGGCACTCTTTGTTGCCGGTCGGCAGTCATTTTTGTCAAAATGACATTTTTGGCTAGCCGACTACTGTTCATCTGCTTTTTCAGATATTTTGAAACAGCTGTTTGGCATTTGCTTCCCCTCCATACACGTGTATGGAGAGATGTCCCTCTTGTTTGCTTACTAGTTAAGCATTACAAGATTGCCTCCTCTATAAGAGGAGGCCTTCTCTCCCTTGTTCTAGGGTTAGAAAAATTGGAGAGGAGAGGGAGAAGAGCTTTGGTTTTAGCTTTAGGACATATATCTATCCTATATCTATACCTTCCCCTCTTTGTCGCGTTGTGTGTGTTTTAGTCCATACTATTGCACACAAGCACCTAGTGCTTCACCTTCCTTGGGCTACTGAGGTTCTAAGGGCTGGTTCTTGATATTTTTGACTGGATTGGAGCTCAAGGAGGCAACAAGAGCACCCTTTGTGAAGAAGGTCAACAAGGGTAAGAAACTAGTACTTTTACCCCATTTTTGCATCCTATTTCTACCCATCTTAGAGCTGTTTTTGTGTTTAGTATATAACATAAAAAAGTTCTGTTTTTAGGCCCTCTTGATTGTTTGTTAAGAGTGTTTTGTGGTTTGGGCGTGTTTGACCACCCTTAGGCCTTGAAAGGCCCCATTTTATGCTATTTTGTGCAAGTTTCGAGACTTTGGTATTTTGGCCTCTTCACCACTGAAATCTTGAGGGATTTCAGTGGTGGAGATGGTGCCTTGAAGTCTCCAAAAGGGGAGGGCCACCCCCTCTCCTTGTTGTCCTTGAAAGGGACCATTTTTGGTCTCTTAAGGAAGTCTTTGTTGAAGTGCGTGTTGAGCATGCCATGGCTGTATTTTATGCTTATATGGCCATGTTATAACTTTGCATTAAGTTGGTTTTGGTACTCCATGCATGTTTAGTATAGTTGTCATGTAATGCCCCCTTGATCCCTTAACATGCCTTGGGTTGTTAGCCTTTGTTTGAGCATGATTTAGGCTTAGACTTATGAATGTTTTGTGCTTATTTTGCCATGCTTTAGGTCTGTCCATAATTGTTTGGATTGATTTCGGCATGCTTAGTATAGCTCCTTTGCATTTATGGCTTGTCGGGCTTGTAGGCCTCAAGTATGTGAATGTGTAGCATGTGTTGATTGCATCATTTTGGTGGTTTGGAACCATCCAACATGTAATTTCAGTCCCTTTGGCATGCTCATATGCTTGCCTTAGTTGCCTCTTCGTTACTTTGAGGGCATGTGTTGTAACCATTATGCATGCCTTTGAATTTGAGCCACTTAGATGCCATCTAAGTAGTCCTTTGGCCTTGTTTTAACATGCTAAAAATCTGTTTTTAGTTGTTTAATGCATGCCATGTTTGATTGTACTAAGTGTGCTTCAAGGCTTCATGACTTGCCTCAAGTACTTGGACCATGCTTGCATACTTATGCTTGTCTCATTTGGGTTGGTTTGGCACCACATTTTAACATGATTTTAAAGCTTTTCATTCTATGCCAATTGTCCATATTTAGCCTCTTTCAAGTGTGTTTGAGAGTTGCTTGTTTAATGCTTAGGTTTGTGCCTTAACATGTACATGTGTGTGTGTGTGCTTAGCCTTCATTTTTGGACACTTTGGCTACTGATTTTGGGCCTATTAGGAGTTGCCTAAGTCATGTTTAAGTCCCTCTTTTATTTGGTTTGCATGCTTGCCTTGCATGCTTGCTTGTATGTTTGTATAAGTGCCTTGCATTGCCCATATTGCATGCTAGCCAACATGTCTAGGATTGCATTGCATTGTGCATGCTTGGCCTCTTGAAGTGAGTGTGATAGAGGTTTGGCTCCCTTATGCGATTATATGGTTTGCATGCATTTGAAATTGAAAGTGCACACTTGATTCTTTAGGCCATCATGCATGGAAATGCGTGATTGGTGGCCCGAGAATCGAGGCACATCCTCCCTTGAGTCATTAACATGATAGGGAGTGTGATTGGTGCATATATTACTTGAATTGTATTGCCATGCAAGTTTTGCCCTCTGCTGCTGTGAGTTGCAGGTTCTGCAGGCATTCATTGCCGGCCGGCAGTATTTAGTGCCGACCGGCAGTCAATCAATGGCCGGTGGATTCATTTTGTGCCAACGACCACAAATTCACTGCCGGTAGTCATTCTACTTAGCCGGTGATGATTCCCAGTATCCAGGGAGGCATCCTTAAGACTTTGGCAGTCTTCAGAGAAGAAAAGCAGGGAAAACAGAGGCAGGCTAGGCATGGCAGTGCAATTCCGAGCGGAATCTGAGCGCGCATGCATTGAGCCCTCTCCCCGAGGCGGTTTACTGTTTTTCTTAGCGTGGTTAATTTGTTAATTAATTAGGCAATTTGTAATATTTAATTAGCTTGCGTAGTTAATTAATTTGTATATTCTTTTGGTCCCTCCGAGCAAGGGCAAATTTGTAATAAGTGTGGGTGAGTGTGTGCATGTCTTCCAACCCCCACTTCTTTCTCCCTTTTATTTACCTGCTTATGATGGTAGATGAGGGCATATTTAAATTAGCATATCTTATGCTATGCATGCGTGCATTCATACATTTGTCTTGCATGCACCGGGCTCGGCGCATCATGCTAACTGCATTGTATATTCCAAATTGAATACATGTTATCTGTTGCATTTCACATGCCATGTTTAGGATAGTCGAGCCTGCCTAGATTGCATCTTTGCATGTGTTGCATTAGCCATCTTAACATGAACTAGGATCATGCATATGATTACTAACTAGTTTCTGTTTTGGCTTGGAGTACTAGGTGAGCTTTTATGCTTTAGCATACCGCATGCGTGTGAGTGTTGCCATAATTGCATGATTACCATGAGGCTAGCTGCTTATGTGATATAACTGCTTGAATGCCTGTGGGTGGAGGTTGGATTGCTTGAGTTGGAAAAACTCGTCGAAATCCGTGTTTTAGCCTACTTGCGAGTAGCAAACTCCAAAGCATTTTCAAAACAAACGGATATGCAATGCTTGTTTCCAAATTAGGCAATCTAGTCTATACTTGTTTGCTGTGCGCATAACGTAGTAATTCTAGGCTAATAACCGGAATAAGAACACATAACATTTTCAAAATCGGATATCATGGTTAGTAGAGGCCGGTCTTCGGACCGGGCGAAAAGGGGTGCTCATAGCTGACCTTCCCCGATCGTACCCAAGCTCCCGAGCCAAGATAACTTTGGTGATGACGGACACGTGGCCTTCGGCACCGAGTCAGGGTTTCCTAAATTTCCCATTTTAAAAATATTTAGGTGGCGACTCTGTATCTGGCAAAGCAGTCCATGTTTGGCACTTCTTTTCAAAATCTGTTTTTCTCAAAACAATTTGCCAGAGTTAGACTCTTTGGTTCAAGATTAAGAACCGTGGCACAAAATTGAGTCCGAACTATAACCAGTGAGTTCCCTCCCGAACCAGTTACAGCATGCCATGACTGTTTTTCATGCTTATATTGCCATAATATAACATGGTTTTAAGTTGGTTTTGGTATACCATGCATGTCTTGCATACCTACCTTGTAATGCCTTGTGATTGCCTTAATATGCCTTACGTTGTGTGCCTTTGTTTTAGCATATTTTAGGCTTAGATTTGTGAAGCTTTTGTACTTATTTTGTCATGCTTTAGGTCTGTCTTAGGTTGTTTGAGTCGACCCTAGCATGCATTATATAGCCTCTTTGCATTTTTGGGCTTGTTGGCCTTAAGTATGTAAGTGTATAGCATGCTTTGTTTGCTTTGATTTAGTGGATTGGAGTCATTTTTCATGTTATTTCAGTCCCTTTAACATGTTTGTATGCTTGCCTTGCATGCCTCTTTAACGCCTTATGAGCTTGTGTTGTATGCTCCTTGAAAGTGCATGTGTGCATGCTTTTGAATTCAAGCCATTTAGATGCCATCTAGGTGTTCCTCGGGTGTTGTTTAGGTCTGCCTTTGACCTGTTTTGAGTCCCCTTAGCCTTGTGAGGCTTGGTGGGTTTGACCTTGGTTTAAGCCTCTTGGCTTGCCTCAAGTACTTGGGCCATTTGCATGCTTTACTTGCTTGAATTAGTTGGTTTGGCACCTCAATTTTGTGCAATTTCAGAGCTTATGTTGCATGCTAATTGTCTATTGTTTGATCTCTTTAAGTGTGCTTAAGAGTTGCCTTGTTTATGCTTAAGGTGTTGGACCATGATTGCATGCATGTGTGTGTGCATTTTGGCCTTCATCTCCTTGGTTTTGGCCATTGATTTTAGGCCTAATTAGAGTTGCCTAGATCATGTTTAAGTCCATCTTTTCATTGGTTTGCCTTGCCTCATGACTCGCAAGTTTGCTTGCATAGGTTGCATGCCTAGCGTGCATTGTTTGTTCACATGCTCATGTTGCATCCCTAGCTAACATGATTAGGTTGCAATGCATCTAGCATGCATGCCTTGTTCCTTGACTTGGTGATAGGAATTGGGCCTTGGTTTGTTTGTTTGGTTTGCATTTCATTTGACATGAAAGTTGCACACTTGATTCTTTGGGCCATCATGCATGGAAATGCGTGATTGGTGGTCCGAGAATCGAGACACATGCCCCTTTGAGTCACAAACATGATAGGGGACATGATTGGTGCATACATTGCTTGAATTGTATTGCCATGCAAGTTTTGCCCTCTGCTGCTGTGAGTTGCAGGTTCTGCAGGCATTGTTTGCCGACCGGCAACATTTTCTGCCGGCCGGCAGTAAGTTATCAGCCGATGGATTCATTTTGTGCCGGTGACCACAATTCACTGCCGGTGGTAATCCTACTCAGCCGGTGGTGATTCCCAGTATCCAGAGAGGCATCCTTGAGACTTTGGCAAATTTCAGAAAGGCAGGACAGTAAAAACAGAGGCAGACTATGCATGGCCGTGCACTTCCGAGCGGGACCCGAGCATGCGCTGTATCTGGCCCTCCTCCCGAGGCGGTTTACTGCTTTTCCTAGTTTAATTAGTTCGTTAACTGATTAGGCAATTTGTAATATTTAATTAGCTTTCGTAGTTAATTAATCTGTAATATTTATTTGGTCCCTCCGAGCGAGGGCGAATCTGTAATAAGTGTGGGTGAGTGGTGTGCATGTCTTCCAACCCCCACCTCTTTCTTCCCTTTTATTTACCTGCTTACGATTGTAGATTAGGGCATATTTAAATTAGCATACAGTATGATAGCATGCGTGCATCCATACATTCGTCTTACATGCACCGGGCTCGGTACATCACGCTAACTACATTGTATTTCAATTTCCAAATTGAATACTTGTTACTTGTAGCATTTCACATGCCATGTTTAGGATAGCCGAGCCTGTCTAGATCACACCCTTGCTTGTGTTGCATTAGCCACTTTAACATGAACTAGGACATGCATGTTTGCTAACTAGTTTATTGTTTTGGCACGGAGTACGATGTAAGTATTTATGCTTTAGCATATCGCATGCGTGTGAATGTTGCCATGACAGTATGCTTACCATGTGGCTAAGTGCTTATATGAGATAAACTGTTTGAATGCCTGTGGGTGAAGGTTGGATTGTTTGAGTTGGAAAAACTCGTTGAAATCCGTGTTTTAGCTTACTCGCGAGTAGCAAATTCTAAAGCGCTTTTCAAAACAAACGGATATGCAATGCTTGTTTCCAAATTAGGCAATCTAGTCTATACTTGTTTGCTGTGTGCATAACATAGTAATTCTAGGCTAATAACTGGAATAAGAACACATAACGTTTTCAAAATCGGATATCATGATTAGTAGAGGCCGGTCTTCGGACCGAGCGAAAGGGGGTGCTCATAGCTGACCTTCCCCGATCGTACCCCAGCTCCCGAGCCAAGACAACTTTGGTGATGGCGGACACGTGGCCTTCGGCACCGAGTCAGGGTTTCCTAAATTTCCCATTTTAAAAAAAAATATTTAGGTGGCGACTCTGTATCTGGCAAAGCAGTCCATGTTTGGCACTTCTTTTCAAAATCTATTTTTTTTCTCAAAACGATTTGCCAGAGTTGGACTCTTTGGTTCAGATTACGAACCGCAACATACAAAAATGGGGAGTCCGAACTGTAACCCGTGAGTTCCCTCGCGGACCTATTACAGTTATTCCTTTGTTTTGTCAATGAGTGTCATCCTTTGTATTATGTAGATGTTAGTAAACATCCCAACAAGCTTTGAAAGCCTTTGATTGATGAACTTGGTTCATCCTTTGTTTTGTTAGAAGCTATGATATGTATTGTTTTGATAAAATCTCAAATATCATTCATTCAAACCTTTATTACTTATATCATTCACTACGTTTACAGCTCACCCCTCTCCCTTATATATATATATATATATGTAGGTGATGAACAAGAAGACGACGTCGCCTGAGCCTAATGAGGAAGATGTTTTGGTTCTTGTTTTGTAGCATCTTGAAGATTATGCCTCTTTATAGTTCATTTCTTTTGTATGTTTTGGCTCAAGAAGCCTTTAGATCAAGTTGTAAGATGTACTTTATCTTATTTTGTATTCAAGTTGTAAAACCATGTTAATATGTATGTCATTTCATTTAATCTATGTACAGCTCTTTTGGACTAATTAGATTGAAATTTTTTCTTCCGCACATGCATGTCCCATATGTATACTCTGTTCGTGTGAATCTTTGTAAGTTGGCCTTCGATAATCTTGGATTACTGGTCATCGCAGCATCATTCTATTAGGAGTGGAATGGAGGTGTGACATATGAGCAACTCAGACTAGATCACGAGACACTCTATAATACATGTAAAATATAAACCATTCAGGTTTAAGAAAATTTCTTTTATGCATTTTCCTGAAATACCATATTTCTCAAGAGGTGCTTAATCTCGCACTGCCTACAATCAAAATATCCTTTTCGACTTCCTCCAACAAAACTCAAAGATTTCAAAACCGTGCCATTTTTCGAAAATCAAAAGTGTTATTTAATTTTCAAAACTCCCTTTATTCTCATGATTTGTTACGTTGTGCTTTTTATTAAACTGAAAACTTATGTTTCAAACCAAAATCGATTTAGTTCAAAAAGACCACACAAGACTATAATGCCAAAATATATATTTTTTTTCTCCTCAAAATCATTCCTTAGCGTTCCCCCAGTGAACCACAACACGGTCACCCAACAAAACCCATCACACCGTGGTAATGCCACGACATCAATATAAACTTCCATGGTAATAATCCCTAGAAATTTCCAAAGTGCCAACAACACAATATAGCATGAATAAAGAAATTCCACAACCACCAATCACGTAATGGCACAAAAGTGCTCAAAGGCCAAAGTTCCTAATTGTAACCCCAAATTAGTTACCACTAACTTAAAACAACTTACCACTCATCCAAATAGGTCTTATATGCCACACCAAGATACTATTCAATTACAGAATCCTCAAGTTCAACTCCCATCTATTTTCGAGCCGACTATATGACAAAAACACAACATCCACACCCTTGGATTAGCTCACACATACTCCCCATGATGACTAAACTCTTTACACTACACATACCAAGACTGATAAGGTCAAAAACAACATTGACATAGCACACCCATCACTCTACACAGTCCCACTACATCACATCTCACTACTCAAGAAAGTTGCAAGAAGGCAATTACACTCGCCCCGACCACGTGAATCATACACTGGCGTTAGCACTTTAACAATTCAGTCCCCCAGAAAATAAAAAAAAAAATCAATTTTGGTATGATATGAAGACAACCAATTTATATCAAAAATAACATCAGAACTCAACATGTCTAACAATGCAAAACTAAAAGAAAGTCGGCGATCAACAACCTCTATCTCACAACCTCGACACCCCGGGTCCAAAATAACTTCATCCCCAATAGGTGACTCTACCTTGAGTGAACCGAGCCACTTCTAACCCCAATACTGATGCGAATATAGACGAAATGAAAGAATGCGATGCACCAGAATCAATCAACATTTTGGCAATAGAATTGCATAACATGAAATTACCTCTCACAACTGAAGATGCTGGTAATAAATCTGGCATGCTAACAACATACACACGCCCTGTGGGTCTCTACCCTACTTGCTCACCTCTCGAAGCATAAACTTGATATACTAATTGAGCCGAAGAAACTTCGTAATTGGCTCTTAAGGCCTATACCGACTGGGTAGGCTAATGGCTCTAAGTCTGTCTCGAGCTAGATGCACTAGGTGTGCCACCCAACTAAGGGCAAAATGTAACGAGCCAAACCCACCCCTATAGGTTTAGCCTCATAATCAGCCAGTAATCTTGAGATTACCGAAGGCCTCTAAAATAGATCAACAAAATTAAAGGAACTAGTGGAAGCAAATAACAAAATATAATGTCCATAGAGCTGTGCAGACGTATATAGGACGGAAAAATTTTAATTTTATATATATATAAGTGACATTATACAAATACATCAGTCCATCGTCACCATAATATTTAGATTAAACAAAATGGGTCTTACTTCAATACACAGACAGTATAGAAACGTGTTCAGACAAAACAAAAGAAAACAAAAGTTGTAAACATGGTTCACCAAACTTGATCACTTCTTAATTCGGGAACCTCCTCGGGGGGCATGGTGGTTGGCTGACCAAAATTGAACTCTAAGCAGCAGCTTAGTCCTGGTCACGTGCTTGACACCTATATACATAAAATATACAATGAGCTAGAGCCCAGTGAATAATAACAAACTAAAGATTTTATTAATGATGTCCATAACAGATTCAGAAATCAGAGTTCAAAAATAGATTTATATTCATATCAAATTCTCACTGATAATCATACATGGTACATACGTGGTACATTCAATAGCGCTAACAGATGACTTATGATTACATGAGACGGTACAGATGACCTCTTAAAGGGACCAGATGACCTATAAGGGGACCGGATGACCCATAAAGGGACATATTGTCACATCCCAAACTCGCCCCTAAAAGTTTGGGCATGACCAATTCGGAAACGGACATAAAATTCGATATCTATAACATATGGGGCCTGAACAGAAGCAATTAACAACATAAACAGTATCCATTGAGCTATCAATAATATGCTAGGATCACAAAAATTGCATCAGATAAACAAACACACTATGAACATACATATGAGAGACAGTTATGCGCATACATATATACAGACCCGGCCCCAAAGTTGGGCGTATAGCAAACACATTGGTAGAAGAAGGTTATACACATTTTATGACATCAGATAGAAGACTTAGAGCACAAAGCTAAAAGCTTAGCATGAACTCCACAAAAATGAAGGAGCTTCATCTAAGTACTTGGACGCATTGAAGTTGACAAAAGAGAAGCGAACATGTTGGACTAAGACTGACCTCCAGGGTGATTACCTACAGAGACAGACATAACACGGAGTGAGCAAGGCTCAATGAATAATAGTACTTAAATGATTCAATGAAAAAACTTGAATTATAATGTACTTAAGTGCAGAGGTCATATGATTATGCTTATTCTGCAAACATTTTCAGAACGGCCTTGGGCCCAATCTTTATACAAAGCGGCTTCAAGCCCAGTATCATACAGAACGACCTTAGGCCCCATAGATTTTACAGATCAGCCTCGGGCCCAGATACCAACAGATGTCTGAACATTAACGGGTAAGTGATACATCGACATGTACGCCACTTCCCTCGGCCACAGGCCATAAATATATTTAATTCAAACCAGAACAGGGTAGGTGAGTCATTGACATGTCCTCACTTCCCGCTTTTTCAGAGTTGTCCACACTCGGTGGCTTATAGTTGAACGGCCTTAGGCCCATTATTAGCAAAACAAAATGATCTTAGATCCACACATATATCATTGTTTAATAATGTGCATAAGTTCCATTTACTCGTTGTGAATCGACGTAGTTCACTTACGGATAACAGAATGTTAATATTAACTATTAACAGTAAGCAAAATGTACTATTACAGTACTATTACTCACAGTGCTATGGTGGAGCGATAGTCCCTTCGGGAATGTGACGTACACACACATGCAATTCACAAATTAGCCCCTTTTTCCTTTTAAATCATTATCCAATTCGTTTTGCTTCCAATGACATTTTAAAGCATCAAATACATATTTTAGTAATACCAAAGGGTCAAATAAGTAAAACGGAGGAGACGGAATTTTTCTACATGGGCCGCACGTGCGGGAAGATGGCTGCACGTGCGCCCCGCACGTGCATTTATGTCAGAATGCAACCTTCAATTTTTCCCTGTTTCCCACACGTGCGGCTGTGAGCCCCGCACGTGCGGTCGTAGCCCCTGTTTTGGGCAGTCCGAATTTAGGCACAAATTCATCAAATTCTCAACATCACAAAGTGAAGAAATTGGTGAAGCAACACAATATAATGGCATAACAATACCATACAAGTCATAACACCATATAATCATAAATTACAAGTTTAATGAAATCACAAGCTAACTCCACCATTTGGTATATAAACAATAAATATGTTTAACCATGTGAATTCAACATCAGAACCAAGGAATAAGATGTAATTCCTCCATCTAACCCAAATTACTTCCCAAAACAAGTAAATGATAAGGGCCCCGTTTGGTAGAGTTGTGGGAAAGTGATTATAACTTATAACTTAACAGTTTATAGCTTATAACTGTGAACATAAGCTGATTTTTGACTTATAAATTAAGCTTCTCCTTCACCACTCAAAGAATAAGTTGATTTTTGACTTACAAAAAGCTATAAGCTGTATTGTTAAGCTGAACCAAACACATCAAAATACCTTAAATTAAGTTAAAAGCTGAAATAAGCTGGAAATAAGCCCTACCAAACAGGGCCAAGAATACTCTTCCAATCAAGTGATTATCACACACTCCATCCCAATTACAAACCCTAGCTTACATATTAACAAGAAATTCTTACTCAAATTCAAGAGAAGGGTTGTACAAGGTGAATTAAACTTACCTTGAGCTTAAATCTCTCAAATTCTTCTCAAGTGCCAACTTTCTTGTTTGTTGAAGCTCTCCTCTTTGATTTTTTCTCTCTACTCTCTCCACTCTCTCTCAGAAGATATTTTCTTGAGAGACTTATCAAGTTAAGAGTATAAGAAATAGATAGATATATATATATATATATAAGTTGATTAAAAATAAAAAAAAATCAATCAGTTTAATCATTCCGGATAAGATTTTTACAGAAAATCATATTATGATCTAAAAATTATGCTGAACTCAATTATATAGTCAATTTCAGATTATCAAGTTTCTAAGGCTTCCAATTTCTGATCCAAACATCATAATTGTAACAGATATTTCTCTTCTTAGGCAAATATGAATCTATAATCATAAGATTCACTCAATTAAACTTAATTTCACATGGAATTTCACAGCAAGCACATAAATGCACAGAGTAAGGGACTGAAAGCATACTAGAAAACATGTATGAGGGTCGGGTTATTACACATATACAGAGCAAATAAATAGTTATCATAACCAACCCTGGTACCAGGTCATATAGCAAATATCACATGATGCTAAGGATGCCAGGAATACATTTCAAAAAGTTGGACAATCATTCATTTAATCATAAAATAGCATTTCAGAAAACGGATCTTATCATATGATTCAAAAAGTACTTAAAGTTGAACATAGCTTTACAGAGTTATAACTCACAGATGGCTCCAGTAACAAAATAGACAGAGCAGACAGATCAGACGAACTATGACGCGTGACCTACACAAGCACATAACAGATACACAATGAAACATACGCTCTATTGGTGTTTAACTTAATACTTTTCTTTCTTGGTGCGTTTATAATCCTTATCCTCATTATTATAGCTTAGACATGGTTAAGGGATGCCTAGGATGCAATGAGGATGCCAAAATGCACTTGAAAATAATTTGTAAAATTTTCAGAAACAGGGCAGTTCACTCAAGCACAACTTCTGTTGCTCAAGCGCCTGCAAAGTCTGCAAAAGTATTGGATGCTAGATTTTCACGCTCGACAATTGCTCGATAGTCGCTCGAGCCAAGTACTGAGAATAAAGGGTGGTCGCTTGAGCGCAGATTCTGTCACTCGAGCCAAGGCTCATGTTTGCAAAAGTACTAGGAGCTTGCATTTTACACTCGAGCCAACATTTGGTCACTCGAGCCAAGGTTCAAAACAAAGGGTGGTCGCTCGAGTGCAACTTTGGTCACTCGAGCCAACCCCCAAACTCTACAAAACTTTTGACAGCTCAAATTTTATTCTCGAGCGGTGCGACCAAATTCTAGAATTTCCAAATTTGTTCTTCAAGTTCAAAACCCAACTTTAAGTCGTCAAAACTCATCTTTTTGGGCCAAAAGTGTAGAAAACATGTAGAAACTTATGGAAAAACATGGAATAAAACTTAATTCACAAAATCAAGCCCCAAAAGCATGCCAATTCTTGAAAATTAAGTTGCAACTTTGTGTGTATATAACATGTGTATATTGATTCAAGCTCTCAACTTCCAAAACATGATCTCTTGAACTAAAATGGTATGAAACTTGATGAATTTCCAAAACCAAGCAAGAATGACTACATGCATGTGAGAATTTTTGACAATTAAGCTCAAAATGTAAGGAAATATGCATCCATTCATGGTATGACTTAAATTCCTTCTTTTATAACTCAATTCTTATACTTGATCACAAAGTCTTCTTAAATTCTCTTCATTAATGACTTAGATACAAAGATTAGGACTCAATTACTCACCTATGGTCTTCAATTGAGTTTTAATCAACAAATTCTTGAGCCCCAACAAGCCAAACCTTCAATTTCCAAGCTAGAATGCCAAATTCCAAACCTTTCTCACTCACTCTTTTCCTTCACACATTTTTTAGGCCAAGGATGATGAGAAGAAAATGTTTGTCTCAACTTAAGGGGTCTATTTATAGGTCTAATTAAGTTGGATTGATTCTAATCTAATCATTTCATTCCGAATCGAAGTCTAATTAAACTCTCCATAGAATTCTAAAAATTCTAAATAACACATAAACTTAGTAAATTTCATGTTCGGATATCGATAAGGCCTTCAATTCACATATTCAATCAAAAATTCAGATAGATATTCCTACATCAGACGGATATAAACACAAATAACATAATACACATGCAATTAACTTAGAATTTTCTCTTAATTACTTGTTCGACATTCTTAATCATGGTTTAGTGACTAATCACAGTTTGGGGTTGTTACAGTCTTCCCTTCATTAAAGAGTTTGGTCCTCCAAACTCAAATTACCTTCATTTCGAAAGAATGTCGGGTCTAGAGGGAACAAATTTGGATATCTTTTCATCACATCTTCTTCCGTTTCCAATGTTGCATACGTCCCTCCATGATTTTGCCAATCAACTTTCACCAACGGGATTTCTTTGTTTTTTAATCTTTTGACTTGGCGGTTAAACAATCTATATTGGTTGTTCCTCATAGGCAAAATCATCTTTCATAAGTACATGGGTCAGTTCAATAACATTAAGTGGATCTCGCAAATAGTCGTGAAGCGTAGAAATGTGGAAAACATTGTGCATATTTTCCATAACTGGAGGAAAGGCTACTTGATATGTCACTGGATTGATTTTCTCAATAATCTCATACGGGCCAATGTCAGTGCCAATTTCCCTTTAACTTCAAACCGTGTTGCCCTTTCATCAAGGTCACCTTGATGAACATGTGATCACTGACTTCATATTCCCGGTCTCTTTTTTGGACATCGACATAACTCTTTTGACAACCCTACGCAGTTTCCAGCTGTTGTTGTATTAGTTTCACTTTCTTAGTCATCTCTTGAACCAATTATGGTCCCAATAACAGTCTATTGCCTACTTTGACCTAACAAATTAGAGAACAACATTTTCTTCCATACAAAGCTTTATAAGGACCCATCCCAATACTCGAGTGGTAGCTATTGTTGTACACAAATTCAGCCAAAGGCAAGTAAGTTTCCCAATTTCCTAGGGAATCTAACACACACATTCTCAGCATATCTTCTAAGATTTGAATGGTCCATTTGGATTGGCCATCTGTTTGTCAGTGATAAGCACTGCTAAGTCTCAGTTCAGTTCCCTAGGCTTGTTGTAAACTCTACTAGAATCTCGGAGTAAACTTGGAATCTCTGCTAGATACAATAGGCATTGGCACCCCATGTAATCTCACAAGTTCATTCACATAAATATTAGCCAACTTATCCGCATTATAAAAAGTTTTCAGAGACAGAAAATGAGCAGACTTAGTTAAACGATCAATAATGACCCAAATGGAATCCATAACTCGAGAGGAGTAAGGCAATCCAACAATGAAGTCCATCGTAATATGCTCCTATTTCCATTTTGGTATTGGAAACGGCTGAAACAATCCAGCGGGCCGTTGATTTTTGGCTTTCACTTGTTGGCAATGCAAACACTTAGCCACATAGTCAGCAATACACTTTTTCGTTCCAGGCCACCAGAAATTCTATTTCAAATCTTTGTACATTTTTGTATTCCCCAAATGCATAGCAAATTTAGAGTTGTGGGCTTCAGTCATAATATGTTTTCTCAATTCTAAACAATCTGGTACACAAAGTCTTCCTTGAAATTTTAGGACATTGTCTTCAAAAACAAATCCCGGTCTCGATTTTGAATCGATCTCATCAACAATCTTCTTCAGAATTCATCCTATAGCAAACATGCCAAATTCGCAATGGATTTTCGGCTCAAGGCATCTATTACTATATTGGCCTTTCCTGGATGATATAGAATCTGCAAGTCATGGTCTTTTATCAGTTCAATCCATCTTCTCTGTCTCATGTTTAGTTCTTTCTGAGTGAAAAACTATTTCAAGCTTTTATGATCAATATACATCTCACAAGTCATTCCATACAGAAAATGACGCCAACTTTTTAGTGCAAACATCACAGCTGCAAGTTTGAGGTCATGGGTCGGATAATTCTTCTCACGAGGTTAGAGAGTCGAAGAAGCATAAGCAATCACTTTACCGTTTTGCAGTAACACACATCCCAAGCCTTTATACGACGCATCACTATAAATCTGAAACCCAACTATACCATTAGACAAGGTCAGAATTGGTGCAGTTACTAATCTGGTTTTCAATTCTTGGAAATCTTATTCTCTTTGGTCATTCCAATCAAATTGTATAACTTTCTGTGTTAACTGAGTAAGTGGTAAAGCAAGTTTGGAAAAGTCTTTCACAAATCTCCTGTAATAATCGGCAAGTCCTAGAAACCTCTGAACTTTTGTTACATTAGTTGGTTTTGGTCAGGTCACAATGGCTTCAATTTTCCATGGGTCAACTAATATGCCATCTTTGTTAATTACATGCCCCAGAAATGTCACAATGTCTAACCAGAATTCACATTTGGACAATTTTGCATACAATTTCTTTTCTCTCAAAGTTTCTAGTACGGTTCTCAAATGATTTTCTTGTTCTTCCATACTTTTAGAATAAATCAGAATATCATCAGTAAATACAACAACAAACTCATCAAAAAATTGGTTGAACACCCAATTCATTAGGTCCATGAAGGCTGCTAGTACGTTAGTTACCCCAAACGGCATTACCAAATACTCATAGTGCTCGTATCTAGTTTAGAAGGTAGTTTTCTCTATGTCTTCTGCTTTAACTTTTAGTTGATGCTATCCGGATCTAAGATCTATCTTTGAAAACACTTGGGCTCCTTGGAGTTGGTCAAACAAATCATCTATTCGAGGCAATGGATATTTGTTTTTGATGGTTACTTTATTCAATTCCTGATAATCTATACATAGCCTCAAGGTTCCATCTTTCTTCATGAAAAACAACATTGGAGCACCCCAAGGTGAAGTGCTCGGCCGGATAAATTTCTTGTCTAATAGTTCTTGAAGTTGGACTTTAAGTTCTTTCAATTCAGTTGTAGACATTCTATCTGGGGCCTTAGAAATTGGTGGATTCTAGGTACTACTTCAATAGTGAATTCAATCTCTCTATTAATTAAGTCCCCAAGTAATCCATTAGGAAAAACATCAAGGAATTCATTGACTATTGGGATATTTTCCACATTGGTACTATCTGGAGTCATAGTCAAGACACTACACAGGTAACCTCTACATCACTTTATTAGCAATTTGATGGCTTTCATAGCAGAAATCAAATACGGAGTTGGTACCACACCATTCCCACAAAACGTAAACTCAGGTAAATCAGGTGGTCGAAATATAACAGATTTGGCAATGCAACCAATAGTAGCATAGTATTTCGTTAACCAATCCATCCCCAGTATGCAATCAAAATGATCAATAGCCACAGGCAGCAAGTCAACATATAATAACACATCACCAACCATAATGTCACACGCAGGATATACATATGCACACAACATAGAACCCCCATATGGTGTAGATACAGACAACAAGTAATTCATAAGTTCTAGAGGTCTAGTCAACTTCTGGGAAAAAGCATGAGACACAAACGAATGGGTAGATCCAGAGTCTATTAACACATATGCATTTTGAGCACAAATATAAAGTATACCTAACACCACAGACTTGGTGTTCTGAACATCACCAGGCGCTAGTGCAAAAAGTCAACCTTGGCTCAAAGTGTCCTTCCCAATGTTAGCTCTTGTATTTGTTCTTGGTGTAGGAGTGGATCCAGCTGAAGTTGCTATAGGACGGTTAATAGTTTCGAACCGAATCGAACAATCTCTTATCATGTGGCCTGTCTTGCCACACCGAAAATAAGCACCCGTTGTGCGGTAACATACACCCTTATACTTTCTTCCACATTCTGGACAAGTGCAGATCCACTACTTTGACTTGAGCTGCTCATAGAACCCGTATTTTGCTTCTTTGAAAATGACCATGTGACGCCCCAAAAATCGGGAACATCAGAGAATATATTAACAAATAAATACAAGGTTTATCTAAGATTACAAAATAAGAAACATCACTAATGAGTCATTTGGTTAATAACCAAGTAAGATCCCAGGAAGGTCGTAGGAGTCAATATAGCCTCCCTTCAAATTCCAACCACCTTAGATAGCAAAGTTATCCTTTTGACAAATCTTAACAAGATATCAACACAAGGTCTATATGAACTGACGAAAAAAAAAGGAATAGGTAGTGTAAAAGATATGTATAGATATATAATAATTACAAAATCATGTCTTAAATACAACATGGGATTTAGCACTTACAATCTCAAAACACGTTTACAAACTAGTTTCTAATCCTCCTAGGGTAGCCGTACATCCTCAAATGCTCCAGTTTTTCCTTGAACCAGTCTAATAGTTTTCAATACCTAGCATGAAACGCCATGAGCTTTGAATGCCCAGTAAACGCACACACACACCCTGTCTCTTTTTCCTAATCCAATACACCATCACAATTATAACAAGCAAGTAATGAAGCATGATAATCATTCAATAATAAAGGATTACAAGGATAGATGTTAGTAATCTAGAAATCCCCCAAAGAGACTTCGTCCTCCTAACCACAAGAATCAGACGTGGATTATTTCGTATGCCCCTCTTTTGTTGTTTTGTTGCAGAACTTACCTCGGATGCCTACCAATGGTTATCTACCGCGTTGCACCAACTGCAGGGCCTCAAAAGAGATGGTAATAATGGGCCTTTCCCAAATCCTTCCTTACACCAAAATACCTTGGGTCCGAATACAACCGCTCTGTTCAAGGGTTCCGAAACAACCGCTTGTGCAAGACTTTCTTTCAAGGGGAACACGTCCCGTTAATTAATTCAATTTGAACACAACTTTATCTCATAACAATACTCATGTGATCGAAACCCCATTAGCCACCCCGTTAAGTTTTCCGTTGAGATTAACGTTTTAAGTTAGTTAGTACAAGCAAGTAACAAGAATAAATATGCATAAGTGTAAGCATCATTGAAGGACTAAAATAAAAGGTATACACCCATGACATATGTAATATCATACCAAGACCTGATCATATATTAATAAGCATATTCATGAATACAAGAGCATAAAATACCACTACCAAATAGAATTTTCAAATTCAGTACTACTTAAAGATTATATTTCAGATTTTTCCCGAACTCGGCCTTCTTATGGTTTGTAGAGAATTTAATCTAGCTTTCAGAACATATTTCGGAAACGTGATAGCTTTTCTAGATTTTTAGTTATTTAAGAAACACTCCAGCACTGTCCAGATTCATTGACCGTTACAAAAATCAAATTTTCTGACAAATTGCTTACTTTTTTTCAATGAAACCAATTTTCCTTGAAAGCTAACTCTTCATGGAAGTTTTTGACATAAAACTGTCCAGATGATTTTTCTACATTGTTCTAGAATTTTCGAAGGTTGGCTGTAAAACAGATTTTTCATGCACAATACTCAAAGTAAGAAGATTGGTAAGAAAAGAGGCCAACCAAGGGAAATTTTCCAGTTCTTTTGGGATGAAAACATACTAAATAAATATCTCAAATTTTTAGAGTGATGGTATACCTTTGGAAAAAAATGTGAGATATAGGAAGAAAAAAGTAGTTTTGCATCTATTAAGAGGAAATATGAATAGAAGACGGATTAAAGCCTAATTCATCAACTTTGAACACATGAATACCATCAAAACACATCTGAAAATGTGGTTTTAAATATTTAATAACATGTATTTGAAAAAGGAAATACAAGAAGCAATGGTGACATGGCTTACTTGAGGCTTGATTGAATTACTAACAACTTTCTCTTTCTCTTCTATCCTCCACCAAGCTCACTCTCATCCCTCACTTTTCTTCCAGATGAATGAAGTGTTTGTGTGTGTGTTCTTGTATGTAAAATGCTAAGGGAGAGGTGGTTTATATAACAAAATTGGTGCAAAAGGTCCAAAATGCCCATTGGTTGAAATTGGATTGGATATTTTGGATTTAGTTTGAATTCAATGGAATGGTGTAGGATTAGAGGCCTTAATTGAGTACTCAAGAATGATCTTATTGTTAGGGTTTTATTTTAATCAAACCAACCTGGTTGCAAGTACAATGTATATATACATTTATATATAAGTTTGTAACCAAAGTCAAAGATTTCCCTTAAATTATGCAAGTTTGTCTCAAAAGTACACTCATTGTATCTATGTAGGTATGGCTAGCCATATGATGGTTACTTGAGGGACTTCTTTTATTATTTTTTTGTGTACAAATGTTGGAAATTGTAAAGTATGGTGTATAAAATAGATTTTAGGGTGCAAGTGTATATATATAATGGTACTTGTTTGGGGGTCAATTTGTCATTTAATAAAAATGTGAGGGCTTTGGGTTTAATTTATGAATTGGAACATTTATTTTAGTGTAGAATTAAATTAAATTAGGGTTAGAGAATCTAATTTGGTTTGGATTTCTTGTTTCGAATAAAAAGGCGATCAACCGACGAACGTGATAAGAACCAGAAAAACAATTTTCAAGTGGTAATTCCACATTTAGGGAGTCAATTAATCAATATTATGGTATTAAAATTGATTTCTAAGTTTTTGAAATCGATTAGGGCTTGCGAGTTTTCAATTGGCGCGTGTTTTCGACTCTATAGCTAAAATTGAAGTCAAATAAGGAATCAAGGGTCTCTATTGAAATAGTTCAAAAGTAAGAGTCAAAATAAAATTAAAAAGGTCAGGGGCCTCATAATTAAATAAGTAATATTAGTGTGTAAAAATGATTACTAAGCTATTGGGGTCGATTTGTGAATAAACGAAGAAGTAAGGGCTTTATTATAATAACTCAAAATTTAGGGACTTAATAGGGTTTACAAAATTTAGGGGTCTCACATACCGGCCCTTTTCGAAATTAAATCCAGGCCGTTTGCCTCTCCATTCGATTGTTAGGGCTTTGGTTTGGCTTCTGTCATCAAAGCTCTATCCAGTACATCCACATACTTAGGCAATTTCAGAACACCCACTCAGTCAAACACATCTAGATTCAGCCCTTCTTCGAATTTCTGAGCTTTCTTATAATCTGTTTCTACCATATGTGGAGCAAATCGAGCTAACTCGGTAAATCGAGCAAATCGAGTAAAAATGTGTTTGTTTTGATGATAATGTGGGAGATAATTAGTTATGGGATTGTTAAATTATTTTGATATAAGATAAATAAATAAATTATTTATTTATTTATTAAAAAATGAAAACAAATATTAAAACAAATAGGTGCACTTGGTATAAAAAAAAAATTAAAATAATAAGTTTTTTATGTAAAATAGACTCAATCCCCTCACTATTTTCCTAATCTCATCTAAAATTCACCGAAACTAATCCCCTTGCAGAGGGGGATTACTAAACCCCCTTCACTACTAATCCTATGACATTTTGTTGCATCCAAACAAGGGTTTGGTGGGTCCCACAGATTGGTAATCCAATCCATCCTCCCCAACCCCCAATCAAACATGGCTTGAGGGAAGTATTTTTCATAAAAGATCTCCTTAAATTGATTCCATGTCATGGCCCCATTATTATCTTGGATTAACATCCATCATCGTCGGGCTTCCTCCTTTAAAGTGCACGTGGCTAGTAGCACTTTTTGAGTTTCAGTTCATGGAAAGACTTCAAGTAATTTTTCGGTCTTTAACATCCATGCCTCGGCCTTTAGTGGCTCAATACCCCCCAGAAATGTCGGTGGCTTCATTTTGTTGAACTTCTGAGTCAATGAGACAATATTGTTGTTCATCGACTCAAACTGTACTAAAGAAGGTGGAGGAGGCAAAGGTTGTTGTCTTTGTTGTTGTCTCATTGATTCTGTTAAAGCTTCCAACATTCGTTCCATTACGTTCATCCGTGCATCGAATAATTCAGATACATCATCATTTTTTTGTTCTTTCCATTACTATAGGTACACAAAACAATAATAAACATAGCCAAATAAATCTTTTCACAATGTTCATAGTATTCAGTTTCATTCATTTCATGTTACACATGTTTGTATGTTCATTTCGTTAAGACATGTTCACATGATTATCACACACACTCACACATGCTTATGCGATGTTCCTAATTCTTTTCTAAGACATCCTATAGCTCATATGGACTCGTGTGTGCAGTATAACACGTGCTCAGATACCACTCTGTCACGACCCAAACCCACCCCTATAGGTTTAGCATTGTAACCGACCAGTAATCTTGAGATTATTGAAGGCCTCTGAAACAAATTAACAAAATTAAAGGGGCTAACGGAAGCAAATATCAAAATAAAATGTCCATAGAGCTATGCATACGTATATGGGACGAAAAAATTTAAACTTTATATACATATAAGTGATGTCATACAGATACATTAGTCCATCGTCAGCATAATATTCAGATTAAACAAAATGGGTCTTAGCCCAATACATAGACAGTACATAAACTTGTTCAGACAAAACAAAATAAAACAAAAGTCTTAAACACGGTTCACCAAACTTGACCACTTCTTAATTCAGGAACCTCCTCGGGAGGCACAGTGGTTGGCTGACCAAAATAGAACTCTAGGCAACAGCTTAGGCCTGGTCACGCACTTGGTCACCTACATATTTACAATATACACTGAGCTGGAGCCCAGTGAATAATAACAAAGTATAGATTTTATGAATGATATCCATTGCAAATTCATAAATCAGAGTTCAGAAACAGATTCATATTCATATCAGATGCTCACTAATAATTATACATGGTACATGCGTGGTACATCCAATAGTGCAAACAGATGACTCATGATTATATGAGATGATACAAATGACCCATAAAGGGACGCATACTGTCACGCCCCAAATTTTAATTACTCGGAAACATTACCAAAAGCCTTTAATTTAGGTTTTTTTTTTTTTTTTAAACAAATATCTATTACTCGTGAGTAATAAAAACATAATAACACTTATTCTCTCTCTCTCTCTCTCTCTCTCTCTCTCTCTCAATGAATACAACAACAATAATAATACATTCCAACTTCCACTGTGGAGCTACAAATAAATAAATACAAACATCAATGTGCAATGAGATTACACATAAGAGATACACCAACTTCTTAACCCTCCAACCAATCAATCCGAATTCTCTTCCTGTAAGAAAATAAAACAACAAGGGGTGAGCACAATTTCCCAGTAAGGATCTCGTAGTTCTAAAACAATAACCATCCTATAGATAGAAATGATCATGCATGCAGAGTAATACCATATAGTAAGGTGATGTTTTGTAATTTCAAAATATCATATGTAGAGTAGCTTTTTCTCAAAACTTATTTGAACATTTAAGGAAAACCTTCAGCCATAAACATTTTCCCTTATCATTAGAAAAACCATAAATCCTTTTTGAAACAAATATGTTTAAAGAACAACATCATTTTAAATTTATTAACCAATTCCAAAATATTCCTCTTTTTATTTCCATTTCCCTTTTTACTAATTAGATTTATTATAACTCCATAACCTCAAGTTCAAGTTCCCTTATTATTCAAAAACAACCCTCATACACTCCATTCCCACCTATCAATCCATCATTCCTATAACTCCTTAACAGTTCTCCTACACTCAACTGCTACTTGTCTAACAACCGCATCACATCCACATTTGCATTATCAATTATAATTCAACATATCACAAGGACAATAAACCCTTTTTAATCCAATTTCTTCATTAATTACAACACAAAACTCTTAATCTTTCCTTATAGTTACAAACAACCTGGTGAATTCATTATTCCTAAACCCTTATCCAATTACTATACCATTATACATTCTTTTTCAAATAATTTCTATATACATTCCCTTTCCATACCAAATTACACATCAAATGGTAATTTCACAAGTTCATCACAAGCACACATATCATCACCGACCTCAGCACATTTCACAACACAAATTCCACATTTTGCTGGCTTAATATGACGGGATAGCGGGCACCCAATTCATGGCACATTCCACTTTTTGCTGGATATTATACGGCGAGAAGTGAACTCCTAAAAACCCTTTTTCTCAAAAATCATATTTTTCCAAAAATCATGTTTTTCCACATTTACCAACTGTCATATGGCAAGACGTGGACGCCCAAAAACATTTTCAACTTTAAAACCATCCCCACATTTGCCTGCTATTATATGGCAGGAAGTGGGCACCCAAAACCATTTTCAAAAGCATTCGTTTTTTCACTTTTGCCGACTATTATACGGTAGGACTGTGTGGATACCGAAAAATCATTTTTCCACTTTTGCCAGCTATTATACAGCAGGACTGTGTGGACACCCAAAAATATTTTTTCCCACATTCGTCCAACGATAAGCCTAGACAAGGAATTTGGGGACCTTGAATTCAAAACCACCCCCACATTTGCCGGCTATTATACGGTGGGACGTTGGCCCCCAAAACATTTTTCAACTTTAAAACCATCCCAATATTTGCCAACTATTATACAGCAGGACGTGGGCCCCCAAAAACATTTCCAACTCCCCGCATCGGTACCAACCACAACACAACCCAACACAACTCAACTCCACACAATACAACTTAACCAAACTCAACACAACTCAACTAAACCCAACACAACATAACCCAACTCAACTCAACATAATTTAACATAACTCAATACAATTCAACATAACACACAACAAAATTCAACACAACCATTTCAACACCATTCAATACAATTCGGCATAATTCAACACAACTCTTAGACCTCCACATCATCATTTCATCACAAAGCTCATAGCATCCATACCATTAGTAATTCCTCTCCCCTCCCCCCCCCCCCCTCAAAGTTTGGTTTCATGTTATAACATAATTTGAAATATCAACATTGAGGGCTCAATCGCAACTTTTACATAAATTTTCAAACTCTTTACAATTTCAATTAAACTTGTACATGTGTAATTAGAAGCCTCAATTTCATGATATTACTTTCAATTTAAGCAAAACCATCATCTATTTTCATGAACCAAACTAAGGCTTTTCAGAGAAATTAATGCTTTCACCAAACACATTTTATTCCAACCCTTCTATTGCTTTTACACCCAAGCTCATGACCTAAGATCATAACCCAACTCTTCAAACCCTAATCCCTAATCTCGTGATTTATTCATGATATGCTTAAAAATATAACTTTTGTATTTATATAAAGAAAATACCACAAATCTATCTATAAATGAGGGTATTGAAAGAGAACTAGAACCCCCACCTCTGCAAGGTCTGAAAAAGTACTGGATGCTCAATTTTCATGCTTGACAGTTGCTTGACAGTCGCTCGACCCAAGTACTCAGAATAAAGGGTGGTCGTTTGAGCGTAGATTCTATCACTCGAGCAAAGGCCCATGTCTACAAAAGTTCTGAGAGCTTGCATTTTATGCTCGAGCCAGCTTTTGGTTACTCGAGCCAAGGTTCAAAACAATAGGTGATCGCTCGAGTGCAACTTTGGTGGCTCGAGCTAACCCCCCAAACTCTACAAAACTTCTAAGAGCTCGAATTTTATGCTCGAGCAGGGCGACCAAATTCTGGAATTTCCACATTTGTCCTTCAAGATCAAAACCCAACTTTAACTTATCAAAACTCATTCTTTTGGGCCAAAAGTGTAAAAAAAACATGTAGAAACGTATGGAAAAACATGGAATAAAACTCAATTCACAAAATCAAGCCCTAAAAGCATGCCAATTCTTCAAAATTAAGTTGCAACTTTGTATGTATATAACATGAGTATATTGATTCAAGTCTCAACTTCCAAAACATGATCTATTGAACTAAAATGGTATGAAACTTGATGAATTTCCAAACCCAAGCTAGAATGACTACATGCATATGAGAATTCGTGACAATTAAGCTCAAAACGTAAGGAAATATGCATGCATGCATGGTATGACTTAAATTCCTTCATTTCTTGCTCAATTCTTATACTTTATCACAAAGTCTTCTTAAATTCTCTTCATTAATGAATTAGATACAAATATTAGGAGTCAATTACTTACCTAAGGTCTTCAATTGAGTTTTAATCAACAAATTTTTGAGCTCCTATAGCCAAACCTTCAATTTCCATGCTAGAATGCCAAATTCCAAGCCTTTCTTACTCACTCTCTCGCGTCACACGTTTTTTAGGCCAAGGATGATGTGAAGAAAATGTTTGCCTCAATTTAAGGGGTCTATTTATTGGTCTAATTAAGTTAGATTAATTCTAATCTAATCATTTTATTCTAATCATTTGATTATGAATCGATTTCCAATTAAACTCACCATAAAATTCTAAAAATTCTAAATAACACATAGACTTACTCAATTTCGTGTTCGGATGCCGATAAGGCCTTCAATTCACATACTGAATCAGAAATTCAGACAAATATTCCTACGTTAGACAGATATAAAGACAAATAACACAATACACATCCTATTAACTCAGAATTTCCTCTTAGTTACTTATTTGGCATTCTTAATCATGGTTTAGTGACTAATCACAATTCAGGGTTGTTATACAAAACCTCCTTAAGTTCCCTACCTGTCCACACTAATAACAGGTAAGCGGTTGACCTTTACCCTAACTCTGGCTCTGAGAATGAGCCAAAGACGGTGCAGACTGTTGCCCTCCTCCCCACTGCAGGCAAGCCGAAGACTTGTGGCCCAACTAGCCACACTTAAAACAAGTGAAATCTTCCAAATTACCTCTCCCAAAACTCGAACTCAGTACATGAAATGTAGATCTAGATTGTGCTCCATCGAACCGCTATGGGGTTGAACAACTCTGCCTTTTGTTGTCCCTAGTATCCCCCGTAACATCCGGGGACCTCTGCGTGGAGCCCCTCATCTGCTCTTTCTCTGATTGCATAACAGTCTCAAGATAAGCCGCCACCTCCACAAAGCGTCTATAATTCCTAATCACACACGCGACTACCGTGAAAAGTAACCCGGTCCTTAATCTCTTCTCAAACTCTATACAATGGCGTTCCTCCGTTGTCACAAGCTCGGGTGCAAGTGTAGAGAGGCTAATGAAAGCTGCTGTAGGCACTCCATTTTTGACAGCCCTTCAAGACTTGGATGTTCTAGCTAGTACATCCAATGATGAGTCTGATTGATTGCCGAGCGCTCGAAGTCCTCAGCAGAATGCCACAGCTTTGAGCCTTTCAAACCCTGCATCCATTTTGTCTCCTTTTTGGACCATGCCTTGGTCTTGCCAGCTTACAATCTCTGGTGGCCTACCGGTGTAGATGTCCCCGAATGTCCTGGGAGGGAATCCCGTTTTGTGCATTAGGGCTCACTACAGTTCAGGACTCAATGCCACGGTCCTATATCTAATCTCGCAGAGTGCAATGCAAGACCGATGAATCATCAAAGAGCCCAAATCTGGCAAATCATTTTTGAAAATAGATTTTTTTGAAAGAAGTGCCAAACATAGACTGCTTTGCCAGATACAAAGTCGCCACCTAAATATTTTATTTTGGAGGGAATTTAGGAAACCCTGACTCGTTGCCTAAGGCCACGTGTCCGTCATCACCAAAGTTGCCTCAACTCGGGAACTTGGGTACGATTGGGGAAGGTCACTTCGTGAGCACCCCCGCTCGCCCGATCAAAGATCGGCCTCTACTAACCATGATATCGAGTTTTGAAAACATTATGTGCTCTTATCCCGGTTATTAGCCTAGAATTACTATGTGAAGCGCGCAGCATACAAGTATAGACTGGATCGCCTGAATTGGAACAACACATCTCATGTTTGTTTATTGTGAAAATGGTTTGATGGTGCTACCCATAAGTAGGCTAAGAAGTGGATTTGCCACCCTCGGATGAGTTTAGAAAACGCGATGATTTTCCACTCTCAAGTGGGCTTAAAACTCACAGTCAATGCATTATTCCAATTCAGATAATCCAACCTTCACCCACAGGCATTCAGGCAGGTATATCACATAAGCACATAGCCTCATGGTAAGCATGCTATCATGGCAGTCACTCACACACATGCAAGGATGCTAAAGCATAAACACTTACTTAGTACTCCAAGCCAAAACAGAAGCTATGTTAGAAATCTGTGCATGATCCTAACTATGCTGAAATGCCTAATGCAACACATGCAGGAATGCAACTACAATAGGCTCGGCTATTCTAAAGATGGCATGTGAAATGCTACAACTAGCAAGTATTCAACTCGGAATTAGAATACAATGCAGTTAGTATGATGCGCCGAGCCCGGTGCCTGCAAGACAGATGAATGGATGCAAACATGCGAGCATAAGTATGCTAATTGAAACATGCCCTAAACTAACCATCACAAGCTGGTAAATAAAAGGGAGAAAGACGTGGGGTTGGAAGACATACATCATACGCACGCACACTTATTACACAATTGCCCTCGCTCGGAGGGTCTGAATGAATAATACAGTCCGAATAAATAAACTAACTACTCTAGCTAATTAAATATTACAAAACTTCTAATTAATTAACAAATTAATTACAAAAAAGAATGTGGCCGCAGCCCTGCCTCGGAATGCTGGAATGATGCATGCTCAGTTTGTCTCGCCTGGAAACCCGGTACCATGCCACTGTTGCCTCTGTTTACACTGCCTTGCTCCTCTGAAATTTATGAAAGCTTCCAGAATCCTTCTGAATCACTCCCTGAGTGTTGTGGAATGTCACCGGCTATAATTCAAGTCCACCGGCTATGAGGATATGCTGATCGGCCAAATATTGAACCACCGGCTGGACACTGATGGTCGGTCGGCACTGTATGTAGCCGGTCGGCCAAGTATTCCTGCAGAATCCTGTTTTGACAGCAGCAAAGGACAGACAGTGCATGTGTAATAACCCTCACTTTACTCTAGTCATGCTTGCATATATTACATGATCTTGTCTTGATATGTTGCTGTTGCAAACCTTGATTTGTCTTGCCTAAGTGTTACTTGCATGCCTTGTTTCTTGTTTGGTGTGTGTTTAGCCTAGTTTAATCCGGGCCGAGTTTACCTTAAGCCTAGAACTACCTTGGAACCATTTCCGGTTGACCTCCAACTCTGCCCTAACATGTTGGCCGAGATGTAATCATCTAGGCCGAGGTGTGTATCACCAAGGCCGAGATGTGTATTATCTAGGCCGAGATGTTACCTTGTGCCTGAGTGATCTTGTTCCTGGATTGGTGCGACCTAGACTGAGGTGTGGCACATCTGGGCCGAGGTGTGGCACAGCTGGGCCAAGTGTTGTCCGTCCTAGCCAAGATCATTGTTCCCTTACTTGCCGATGCCTTGTTCTTAGCCGAGATCTTTACCTACCGGAGTGGCTTACCGTCTAGCTTGTTGAATACACTTTGTCATAGTCTTGTCTTTTCACTCAGTCACCTTTTTGAGGAGAACCAACCCGGTAGTGCCACGTGTCCGAGCTGAGTGTTAAATCAGCCGGCAGAGAGAGAAATGTATCATTTTGTTATATTTCCTTGTTCTTGAGGTGAGAGAAGCTCTAGAAGAGGGATTAGACTTCCAAGCTTGATCATTGGGGTTTAAACCGTTAGATTCGAGTGTTAAGGTTAGAACCTTAATCTACTCTTGTTGATCTTATTGATCATCTACCTGCATTGCATGATCGAACATGTTCTGCATGCCAAGCATTGATTTAAAGTTGGTTTTAGAAAGGGAAGATAGTGTTCATGTGTTCTTGAAGAAAAGTCTTGTTCTGATCCGAAAGTTTGTATCGAGAACCATGTTTTGTGTTTGTTTTCATTAGATCTTCAAGTATGGGTACCTAGGTCCATGTTTTCGAACTCATAGCGTGAAATCTCAGATTTTGTAATAACAAGTTGTGAGTTAAGCATGCATGTTCTTCATCTTCTCCATCTTCATGTTCTTCATGTTCTTCATGATCTTCATATTCTTCATGTTCTTCAAAGGGGAAACCCAGATTTTCCCGACCTTGCTTTTGAATGTGGCCGTCGGGACCACACCTCGGCGAGAAGGTGTGGGACCTCAGCCAAGACCTGGTTGGTGCCCAGCATGTTTTTCCCAAGATAAGAAACATTGTTTTGTTTTGATTTGACTTAGTTTTTGAAGAATGCCGAGATCATCTGTATGCATGTGGAGCTGTTGGATAGTGCATTCAATTGACCTTGCCATGTGTTTGTAGGACTTGGACTCTCGCTGACCCCGATGTTTGAAGAACTATGTGAGTGGTATTTTTAATAAAGCTATGCTATAAAGTTTTGTTAAAGCTTTGCCTTGCTTGTTTTGGAAAAGTATTTGTTAAGTATGAATGACCATCCCTATTTTGTGTATCAAGTATTAGCTTGGGTTTTGATAACAACCTTTGAAAGTCCGTACGTGCTAGGGGACTATAAGCATTTGTAGCACAACCTTTGAAAGTCCGTACGTGCTAAGGGACTATAAGCATTTGTAGCACAACCTTTGAAAGTCCGTACGTGCTAGGGGACTATAAGCATTTGTAGCACAACCTTTGAAAGTCTGTACGTGCTAGGGGACTATAAGCATTTGTAGCATAATCTTTGTTAATGTCATCCCTTGAAACTTGAAAGCCTTGAAAGACTTTGATTGATGAAGCTTGAAAGATTTGTTAAATGAACTTGATTCACCCCATGTTCTGTTGCAAACCATGATTATGTATTGTTTCGTTAAAGACTTCGGATATCATGCATGTAAACCCTTTATTACTTGTACCATTCACTGAGTATCCAAGCTCACCCTCTGTATATATATGTAAGTGATGAGCAGGACGGCGGCGACGCCTAGCTGTGCTTTGCAACTTGTTTTGGATTCGCATTTTGTAGCATCTTGAAGATCATGCTTCTTAGCTTGCATTTCATTGTGTTTGTATATGATGGCTTGAGAAGCCTTTTGGTCAAGATGTATTTTTGTACTTCATTTTGTTGTATTCAAGTTGTAAAGCTATGTAAAGATGTATGCCATTTCATTTGACTTATGCACAACTCTTATGGACTAATTAGATTTGTATATATAGCTTCCGCACTTGTGAGCCCCATGTATTTATACTCTGATTGTGTGTGAATTTTGAAAGATGGCCTTCGGTAATCTCGGATTACTGGCCATCACGACACCATTCTACTGGGGGCGGAATGGGGTCGTGACAGCATGGCATGGGATTTTCAAGACAATGTGTGCATATCCACTCTCCCTATCATGTTATGGACTCAAGGGAGTGTGGTACTCGACCCTCGAACCACCAATCGCGCATTTCAATGCGTGATGGTACAAGAAGTCAAGTATGCATTTCAATGTAAATGAATGCAACAAAACACATGAGTGCTACACGCCCTATCATGTTGAGATCAAGGACGTCGGCGACCGAGGGTTGAGACGTGTTTCGTCACTTTGAGTACGAACATACCTCACCCCTCATGCTTGGTTTGAAACCCCAAACCAAGCATGATGTAATGCATGTATGCAATGTGGCTCAAGTATGCAACATGGGTCAAATATGCAACATGAAGCTAAGTTAACAAGGCATGCCAAATGCAATGCAAACTAAGCATGCAAATGTACAATGTGCTAAGCATGCAAGATGCAATGCAATGCAACCTAACAAGTAATGCAAACATAGTGTACATAACTAGAGGCAACATGTCAAACATGTAACTATGTACAAAGATGGACTTAAACTGAAATGGGAGGCCTCAGCCATGCCCCAAAACAGTGGCCAAAGATGATGCAAATGATGGACAAATGCTCATGCAAACATACACACCAATGGGCCTAAAGCTAAGGCACAAAAGGTAACTTTCAAGAACACTCAAAAGATGGCAAACATGGACATTAGACCAACATGTTAAACTCTGAAAATGCATAGAGGATTATGCCAAATCAACCATGTTATACAAGCAAGGCATGCAACAATGACCAAAACTTGAAACCAACAAAGGGGTCCAAACCCTAGCTATGCCAACCGAATCCCAAAGGACCAAAATGACTCAAAACAGTCCTAAGGCACTTCAAAACAAGATTAAAGCATGCATAGATCATGGTCAAAACATGCTAAGAAATGGATGCAAAACAAAGGGGGATTTAAGGGCACAAAGAGGGCATTCTACTACAACCACCCCAACCACATATGGCATGGATTATGTGATGAAAAACAGAGTTATAATATGCCAAAATAACCCCCAAAACCCACTAATATGGCAGCCCAAAGCCTCAAACACATAGGCATGCACAATGACTCATTTTAAGGCACAAAAGGACACCTCTTCAAGGCATGAAAAGGATGATGAATGCAAGCATACGAGCCTGGATTATGGACTGAAATATGGTCTCCAATGATGCCAAATCATGAGAACATGCTAAGTTAAACATGCTAGTGACCCATACACTCAAGGCTCACAAGCCAAAATGCAAAGAGGCTGTACCAAACATGGAAAATATGACCAAATCAGTACTAAACAGACCTCAAGCATGGAAAAATATGACCAAAAGCTTCATGGAGTTAAGCTAGAACATGCAAGCATGGAGGGGCAAATGCATGGCACATGTTATGGCAATAAAGGGGATTATTAAGCAAGTATGTGATGCATGTAATGGACAATAAATCCAACCAAAAACAGAGTTATAATATGACCAAATAACACTCAAAAAGCTCTGAAATGAAGCTAAGAACAATTAAGCATGCATGCTACCTTTATGAGCCAAAAACATGCACAAATGAGACACAAAGGGAGAGGGGTGTCCCTCCCCTATGCAAGACTTCAAAACCTCTTCTTCACCACTGAAAATCCACTGGATTTCAGTGGTGAGAAGGCCAATGCACAAAAGTATTCAAAGCTCAACCAAAGAAAGTACAAAAGGGGCCAAACAAGGCCTAAGAGGGGGAGGTCGACCCCAAACACAAATGAGACCTTAATGGAACATCTTAAGCATGAAAAATCAGAGTTTTTATCAGTTATACACAAAGCTCAAAAAAGCATGCAAAGTGGGTTAAAAGCTAGTGCAAGAATGGGGAATATAAAGTAACTAGCTCACCCTTGAAGAACACTTGAAGAACAGTAAGTCCAGCCCCTTTCTTATGACCAAAACCAACTCAAAACTCTAAGAACAACCTCCCAACACCCCCAAAACCGAAGTATGGTGTAATACTAGGTGCCTTAGTGCAAAACTAAGAACAAAACACCCTTTTGAGCCCTCAAACACACACAAATGAAGAGAGAGAGGGAGATATAGAGAGAGAGAGTGATATATGAGATATATCAGATGTATATGTCTGATTTTGTTCAACCCCTTCAAAGGAGAAGAGAGGTCTTCTTATATAGAGCAAGAGAAGGGCCTAAGCTTCTTGGAGAAGCTAAGGCAAAAGGGTCAAGGGGGTCAAGCTTCTAAGGGAAGCTAAGGCAAAGGGTCAAGCTTCTTGAGGAAGCTAAGAGGGTCCAAGCTTCCTCAAGAAGCTAGAGCAAAAGGGTGCAAAGGGTGCAAAGGGGCAAATCCTCCATACACGTGTATGGAGGACAAGTCCGTGCACTCCAGCTGGCACAGCTGGCATGCACCATGCCTGAAAAAGGCAAAAAGGTGGTATCGGCCAGAGAAAGAGGCAATCGGCCAAATAAATGGTCGGCTGACCACCCAAAGTGCCGACCGGCCATCACCAATGGCCGGTAGCATTAAAATATGGCCGGTGGCCTCAAGCCAAAGCTGGTGGGTATCAGGGATAGCTAACAAACTACTCTCTACCCTCAGGTGCAAAAATAAACAAGTTCTTGGTGCAAAACCAAGCACAGAACAGGTAAGTTAAGGGATCCTGAGGCAAGGCGCGTAGCCAAGACCTCCGAGAACTCAAAATGAACACGAACATGGATGATCACCGAGTGTTCAAACGGTGACGTCCAAGTCTTGAGGACGGTCAAAAATGGGGTGTCTACAACCGGCCATCTTTGGAGGTTGCCGGCCAGCACTTCTTGTCTGTCGGCCATTGATGTGCCTTGTCGGCCATCAATGATGCCTTACCGGCCATCACTGATGGCCGACCGGCCACCAATGTTTTCTGCAGATATTTTATGCCAGCTGTTTGCATAGATGCTTGCATCTGTCCACACGTGGAGGGCTGAATCTCCTTGTATAGATTGCTTGTTTTTCTATATAAATGGGGTGTCCTCCCCCATTTTTGAGGGTTAGAATATTTGGGACCAAAATATCTCTCTCTCTCTCTCTCTCTCTCTCTAGATTTCGCTCTCTTCCTCTTGCAATTTTGTACACACTTGCCCAGTTACATCACTCTTTTGTATACACATCCTTAACCAAAATTGATCACCTTTGAGCTGAGGTCTCTTAAGGTTTTGTTGGAGCTCTTGAAGGTGGTTTTTGACTTGTATTTGTGCCTAAAGTTGTGCATGGCTTCAAGAGGTATAACACTTGTCTTTTAACTTGTTTTAGTACACTTGTTTCTCTATCTTTTCCCACTATTTTTGGGCCATTTTTGAGCTGTAAAAATCTTTGTTTTAAAGGGCTGAAATTGGTGTTTTCAGCCATTTAAGGTTAGGGGGGTGTCTCACCCTTCTTTATTCCTTGCTTCTAAGGCTTTTGCACATTTGTTTCCCACTTTCAAACCAACCTTTTTTGGGCTTCTAACCACTGAATTTCAGAGTATTTTTAGTGGCAAAAAACATGTTTTGAAGTCCTAAATTCGAGGGGTTAGCCTCCCCTCATTGTGTCTTGTTTGCTAGCCTAGTTAATTCTATATGTTAGCATGATTTTCTAGCTTTTTGTAGGTACATTCCAACATGTTTTTGCCTTTGTTTCAGCCTGCTTTAGCTCTGTTTTGGGCTGTTTAGGTCAGTTAAGTCTTGTTTTGCATGGTTGTAGTGTAAAGGTCCTCACAAGCTCGGTGTTTTAAGCCATTAGACACCCCTTGTTCGAGTTGATTGCATGTTTTTAGAGCTTTTCATACTTCATTTCAGCACTAATCAACTCTGCAACCTCCCTCCTTTCTTGGCTTTTCATTTTGCTTTGAAAGTGGTTTCAAGTCACTTGTTTGCCTAAAGTGTGAAATTGAGGTTTCATACTTAATGGTTTAATCCCTTAGAGAGTTCATTACCAACTGTATGATACTTCTTTCATACCCAAAGCAACTTGTGTCTTGAGCTTTTCTTTCCATTAGAGGACTTTAACTCACCTTTTGGACTTAATTGGATTAAAGAATGGTTGGTAAGTTAAAATGAGTAATTAAAACTTGGAACTAAAAGTGAGCCAAGATAAGCATTTGTTTGTGTTGCATGTGTTCAATCAGACGTTAATTGAACACGTGGAACTTGGACCATTTCATACTTGTTAGTGATGAAATGATCCAAGTTTCCAAGGTCAACTCTTTTCCTTGATCTTTCATGAAAGGAAGGAGGTTTGTGTCTCATTTTGCATTTATTGAATTTGCACCTCTTGAATCACAAGCCATCATGCAATGAAATTGCTTGAGTTGGTGGTTTGTGGTTTAAGTTCACCTTTCCTTCGATTTGTTCATGAAAATGAGTGGTGAAGTGTGCAAACAAACCCTTGAAAATACCATGTATATGCTCTATTTGTCCTCTGTTATAGCAGATGAAACAGTACATCAGTGGCCAGCAAGCCACCATTCATGGTTGACAGAGCGCCATAGATGGCCGGCAGGAAACTTTTATGGCCGGCAAATGGCCGCTAGTATTTACCAGTGGCCGGCTGGCCACTGATGCAAACCTCAGCAGAATGTTGGTAAGGTGGAGTAGAATGGTTCTGGAAGTGTTCAACTCTACAAACAAAGGCTTTCGAGAGCAAAACGGAGGTCTTTTCGGGTGGTATCCGAGCATGTGCATCTTCCATTTCTGGAGGCGGAGTAGTGGCAGCATAGTTAGAGACTTTAATTACTTTGCTTATATTTGTGTTGTAACTTAATTAATTAGCTTACTAGTTAGTTCATTCAAGTGATGTAATAATTAGTTAATTAGTTTAGCTATTTATTTCATTTGGTTTGCAATAATTAGCTTAATTAGCTTAGCCCTACTTAGTTGCTAGTTAGTTTGCCTTATTCATTCAGACTCTCCTTCGTGAGAGCGTCATGTAATAATGTGTATGTTTTCCAACCCCACGTCTTTCTCCCTTGTATTTAATCGCTTACGATGGTTAGATTAGGGTCATGTTTCAATTAGCTTATCTTATGCTTGCATCCATTCATTTTGTCTTGCATGCACCGAGGCTCGGTGCATCACTCAAACTGCATTGTCATTTTAATACATTCTTTGAATACGTGTTTAACCACATGTTATTTAATTGAATCACATGCCATATTAGTAGCCGAGCCTATTAATTGCATTATTGCATTTGTTGCATTAGTAATCTTGTATAGTTAGGAATCATGCATATTTTTCTAACTCATATTTTCTTAGCTTGGAGTACTAAGTGAGTTTTTAGTGCTTTAGCATACTTGCATGAGTCTGAGTGATTGCCATAACTAGCATGCTTGCCATGTGGCTAAATGCTTACTTATTTGATAAATTGCTTGTGGATGAAGGCTTGTTGCTTGAATTGGAACGATTCAACGAATGTATGTTTTAAGCCCACTTTGTTGAGTGGAAAATCAGTTTTAAGCCCACTTTGTTTGGTGGCAAATTCGCAAACTTTAAGCCCACTTAAGGGGGTAAATTCAAACCCTTTTCGCAAAAACAAACATGAAATTGAATTGTTCTACTTTGAGCAAACTAGTCTATACTTGCTTGTGCGCACCACATAGCAAAGCTAGCTTAATAACCGGAACAAGAGCACATAATGTTGATAAAAAATCATATCATGATTAGTAGAGACCGATCTTTGATTGAGCAAGAAGGGGTGCTCAATTCATGACATTTCCCTCTCGTACCTAAGTTCCCGAGCTGGGGCAACTTTGGTGATGACGGACACGTGACCTTTAGCACGAGTCATGGGTTTCCTAAATTTTTCCAAAATAAAACATTTAGGTGGCGACTCTGTATCTGGCAAAGCAGTCCATTTTTGACAATTTGATTCAAAATCGATTTTTCAAAAGATTTTTCAGATTTCGGCTCTTTGGTGTTTATCAATTTCACATTGCACTTGTGAGGTTAGATTTAAAACCGCGGGAGTCAAAACTGGAGGGCTATTTTCTAGTTTCCAAAAAGGGGCACGAAAAAGACAAGCTACAGCTACCTCAAATTCAGCTACAGGTGTGCACAATTGCTTGAGCTTCAGAAACTGATCTCTCAACTTCTCCCTAGCAGTGGGAGGCAAAAAACTTGTCCTGGAAGGCATTGACAAAGGCCTTCCAAGTAACTTCAATGCACCCACGCACATACTTTCACCATTAACCCGTATCTCCCTTCAGCTAGAAGGAAGCCAAGGTCACTATCAGCCCATCGTCTTCGATACCAAGCATCTCAAATGTCTTCACTATTTGCTCGAGCCATTCATCTGCCTTTAGCGGTTCTATTGGATCACCCAAAAAACTTATCCGTATTACACCAGAAGAACTCCCTCTTCAAGAAAGATGGCCCTGTCTCAGCAACATTGGCCTGGACTTGATTGTCAACCCTGAGAATGTCCATAGATTCCTGCAAAGCCTCAGCCATTTCACAGGCCAAAGCACCCATGGCCTGCTGATCCATTGGTTTGGCCACATTGGCCAGGCCAACTCCTTCCTCTTGCATTGAAATTTCATCTGGTAACGGCATTTCCTGCCGTCTAGGCCTGCCACGCCTAGCACTATCATGTCCTGACATCTTACTAAAGGTAACACGACCAATTAACACATTCACATATGTGTTGAAGTTAACTCACTCATGTCCTAATATAGTGGGCAACAATTAATTCACTCCACATAAGCACATAATCACATAAACACAAATGAAGTTCCTTTTTAGATAATGACCATTCCGCGATGTTGTCAGAGTTCTAATTAGAAATAGCAGTGATCAAGTGCTCTTCTAACAGGACTTCTAGAAACCCGGTGACACAATCAATATCTTAGAAATGAAATTTCATACCCATTTAGTCACAAAAGCATGTTATCACATAGCATACCATACATATAATTATCTCCATCAAGTGAGATAAACCCGTTGTGGTAAGAACCACTTCCTACGTACCCAAAGTATTCAAACCCGGTATGCTCTGATTCCAAGTTGTAAAGTCTCGAAATAATAATGATATCCCATTTCACCATATACAGTAAATGATGATACATTTCCAAATGATTACCTTCCATTCATATAAATTGATTATTCAAAAGGTGACGTATGCAGTTATACATTCATAAGCCCTAATCATGAATCTATAGCATATGCTGCATACGAACAAAATGGAACAAAAGTAGAACAAATAATTAAATGCCATAACAGCTACAACTCTCCAAGCGGTGCTTGGTTACAACAAAAGTGAGTTTCAACTCAATACAAATAAAGCCCTAGGCTTGTTACAAAATAATTACAACAACTCACAAAAGGAAGCCTTCAACTCCTAGTCCTCTCAAGCTAAGTTCTTGGCAGAGGCATATCATCAACACCTGAAAATTGTTTTCCACATAGGGTGAGCCGAAGCCCAGTAGAGATACTGCAACACAATGTATGAATCTTAATGAAGTTATAAGGTGAATCCATATGCCATGCCTATGTAAAACAATTCCACATTTCCATCTCAAAACAATGCAATGCCAGATTATATATCAATTCATGAAATAATCTTTTCACATTAGTAATAGGGTAGTGAATACAACACACTGTGAATCTCTAAACAAATACAACCTTTCATGGAAATTTCATCCGTAGGAAACCATAAACCAGCACTCATGTAAACGTAGGCTATACAAGCAATATTATTACCATTTCACGGAAATTTTGTCTGTAGGAATCAGCACCCATGTATACGCGCAATTTTTAGGACTTTCACCATGGACACACAGGCCAACTTAATTTGATATATCACTTACTCAGATTTACCAAGGTATTCACCCCTTTCTCTTAAAACAAATTCATTTTCAATGATTAAGTATGCAACAATGCTCAATGCGATATGGATGATGAATTAGTTTTGGTTCACCTAATTCTCATGCAATTTCTACAACAATCAAAGCCATCATCCACCGATAGCCCAAAATAGATATTTGTAACCAATAGAAAGTTTCAATAACAATAAATATATTTTCATCATTTCCAAGATGTGAGCGATATTAACTCCACCATCATTATCAATGTCCACATTCTTCCCAATCTTACAAAAACCAATATCATTTTTCATTGTTTTCCAACACAAGCCAAAACCCATAGTTTTAGAACAAAACCTCATTTTCTTTCAAAATCACGTTTGAGTAAAGAAAAGCCACTATTTCAACATATCTCAACCACAATACAATATCATAACCTTGTTCAAGAACTCATTCGAAAAATATCACTTTTACATTTCAAATATAAACCCTAAGTTTAACCCAAAACCCCAAATCCATAGATCTTTTGAAATAACAAATAAATAGGGTAAAATTCATACCAAAGGTCTAGAAATCCCTAACTTAAGTGTAAAGATGGAAGAGGAGAACTCGAAAAAACTCAACGTTGATGAAAATGACGAACCTCTTGGATAAAAAGGAAGCTCTTAACATGATTTACAACCTTTCTCAAAGGACCAAGGTGTAAAGATGTCTCCAACTGAGTAGATCTAGAGATCTATGAGGGAAAAGTTGAGTTTCAGAGAGAGAGAGAGAGAGAGAGAGAGAGAGATTTCACGGTTTAAAGGAAGAAAGGGGGAGAGAGAGAGAGAGAGAGAGAGAGAAGAACGAAAAAGAAAAGAGTGTTTGGGTCTATTTATAGCAGTAGGATATATCCCAAAAGTCAATGAAAAGAATAAGTCAAAAACCCCCAAAAGGTAGGGACCAAAATGAGTCCAAAAATCTGAGAAAAACTCGCAAGGGTCAACCCCCCCGAAGGCAGTGGTGTCGACCCTCAAGAAGAAATGCTGAGACACTTATGTTTGTAGCAAATAAGGGTCGACCCGAGGAACCTGTGGTGTTGACCCTATATTTCAGTAGACAACCCAGAACAAAACAGTAAGGGAATGGTCGACCCTAGGAACTCAAGGTGTTGACCCCAAAAAACTAGTACCAATACCAAGAGCAAAGAAAGAGACAAGGGTCGACCCTAGTATGACTAGTGTCGAGCCTAGAAGCTGAACAAAACAAGAAAAGGAAGGCAATGTCGACACCCCCAAAACTAGTGTCAACCCCTAAAGCAGAAATCAAACATAATAAGAAGAAGAACAACCGCTACGAATACGGTTTCCCAGATTCAAAAGCAATAAGTGGGTCGGGTCAAATCATGATCGCTATAGTTGTGACTCATATGTTGTAACCGGGCAAGGCCCTGGAAATTTGTTGCATTTAAGGCATTAACCTGTAATAGTTTAATTATTCATTTTAATAAGATTTCATGTTGTAGGACTAAAAGAATGTACTAAGGCACGTGTTGGAAATGATGTTGTATAATCATATTGTTGTTGTGTTCCGCATGATAGTAATATTATACGGGAGTAGAATGTCTATTTATTTTGGGGCATTACAGAAGCCCCCTTAATTTATTTCTGTCATAGGGCCTTTATTTGTAGAGTGGTTGGCATCTTTTGTAATCAAGGTAACACCTCTTTATTTATGACTGTGTAAGCCTGAGGGCATTTGTGAATGCATTGAAACTAATGAGTTATCATGTACATACGAGAGTGAACTTTTATTGTTTATTCTAGTTAATGTTATAGCTTTTGCACTTTTATTTATGAAAATGACAAATGATGATAGATATCGTAATGTGAATCGAGTTCTAAAATACAAGGCTTGACATTTTCTTTTTTAGCCATTAATGGCTGGTCACTCTTTTGCTATGTTTGGCAAAAAATATGCATCCTAAATGAATTTTTTCTATGATTTTGTGATGTATTTTTAATATATATATATGGAGAAAATTGGTTGTTTTTCTTTTTTAGCCTTTAATGAATTATGAAAACCTTCCCTATTCATTTTATCTTTATGACTTGGTTATCTAAAAACAGGTATATTAACCCCAAAAGCCACATACCTTGGCTCTTCATGAATAGTTGGCTATTTAAAAATAAACCTCCCGAGCCACATATCTTGGCTCTTCATAAATTATTTGCTTTCTGAAAATAAGTGTATTAACCTTCTGAGCCACATACTTTGGCTCTTCACAAATAATTGGCTCTCTAAAAGCAGGTGCATTAAGTTTACGAGTCATATTATTTTCATACCTTAATTTTTTATTGGCTATTATGCCTTCGAATTTCTACTCCCAATGTCGAATTTCTTAATCAATTAGGTAAATTTGGCCTTCAAGTTGATGAATTTTTTAATAAAAGTAATCTAAATCTCTTTGCATCAAATAATACAAAGATGATCAAATTACTTGAAATCTTTGCTGATAAAGAGAATTAATTTCTCCTTGTAGGGCCAAAGTTTCACTCTCGCACCAATAAATTTCATCCTTACAATGCCGAATCATTTTTCCCATGTCATTTGTCATACCATCATGTTGGCAATAAATGGTACAACAACCACCATAACATTGACAATTTTTAGACATGAAGTATAAAGCATTCCACTGATAATCTATATCCGTGGGAACATTGCCACTCCATTGGTGGTTTTCATCCATGGGTATACAAGATGTAAACATGCCACTTGAAGGCATGATTTCATATGCATCAGCCTACTTCTTCGTTGCCATAATTCCAAATTAGAACAATCCCACTGGGTGTGACAATTTATTTTAGCAAAAAAATAGTTTGAATGAGATCGACAGAAGCAAATTGACAGATAAACCAAAATCTTCACAAAACAATAACAGATCAGGCAATGTGGTTGAGTTCTATGCCTTTCCGATAAAGAGAATTAATTTCTCCTTGTAGGGCCAAAGTTTCACTTTTGCACCGATAAATTTCATCCTAACAACGCCGAATCATTCTTTCCATGTCATTTGTCATACGATCATGTTGGCAACAAATGGTACAACTACCACCATAACACTGACAATTTTTAGACATGGAGTATAAGCCATTCCATTGATAATCTGTATCCATGGGAACATTGACAGTCCATTAGTGGTTTGCATCCATGGGTGCACAAGATATAAACATGCCACTTGAAGGCATGATTCCATATGCATCAGTCTGTTTCTTCATTGCCATAACTCCAAATTAAAACGGTCCCACTAGGCGTGGTTTTAGCAAAAAATTAGTTTGAGTGAGATCGACAGAAGCCAATCAACAGATAAACCAAAATCTTCACAAAACAATAACAGACAGTTTGGTTGAATTCTATGCCTTGAACAAATTAAAGACTTCTTTAGAGGAAAATAAGTAAAGAAGAATATGAACAAAAGTAAATAAATTGATATAAAACTGATAAAATTATCACTTGCCATAAGTTACATGAACTGAAAGAAGAACAAAGAAACTAAACTTACATCAATCGATAGATCGACAGTAACAAGGTATAGCTGAACTACTCCTAAATGCTAAGTGACTACTCTTAGATAGAAACTACTAAAAATCATGTTATGTGAGTTGAGTTGTGTGTCTTTTCTTTGTATATCTTTTGGCCTATTTATAGGCTTAGCCACATGTGAGAGAGAGAGAGAGAGAGATAGAGAGAGAGAGAGAGAGAGAGGGGTAATTTAAACTTATGATTTCCTCAATATCATACATATCCCATGTTTGACCACCCACCTAATTCCTTCACATTTTGCCCAAAACTAGCAACCATAATAATAATGATAAGGATGATACTAATAATAATAGTCATAAATGTGGCTTTTACTATTTAAAGATGGTTTATAGAATGAATCCATAAATCATAATTGATAGGCCACAATCAATTAAATTAAATTTGACCATAATCAACCGGCCACAATGATAAATTAAAATAAACTATGGTGCCAACAATTATCAAACGGATAGTTTTAGTGTTTTATTAATAAACCTGAAATAAGTTCACCATTGTATCCAATTTCTTCTCTTTGTGTACGTTCATAAAACTTGATAATATCCAACGAATAGGAAGGAAAAAAATTTTTAAAAAAAAGTTAGAAATAAAAAAAGAGTGAATTTGTATGATGAAGAGGTGAGCTACGTATGCCGTTCATCAGTCACTCCTGTACATGTTGGAGGGTAGACATGGATGGTGACATTGTGAACAAATTATCATTCTTCGCTGTCACTAATATAATTATATAAGGTGTGTCCAATTCCATGTAGTTTTCAAATTGGCGCTTCAAAATCTCAAGGGCCCTTGCCAATTAGTTACATGACACTTTCCTCAATGTCAATGAGGCCCCCATCTCTCTCTCTCTCTCATCAGTGGGTCCATTCAATTATTCAAATCACATTAAAGATATTAAATTTTGTAAAATTTTAAAGTAACTATAGTACTAATCATAAAATCTACTACATCAAATTAAAATTTTAAAAATAAAATCACTTTTTAAGAATTAAACATTTTAGTTGTCAAAAATACAATTGTTACATTTTTAGTAAAAAAAAATTGGATCCTTTTGGGATCAAACTTTTTGTTTTAAAAAGTAAACCATTTTGGCACTAATTTATTTCTTCCTAAAACTGCAACACTATTGTTGCATACGGTGTTTTTTTTTTTTTTTTTTTTTTTTTTTTTTTTTTTTTTTTTTTTTTTTTAAAGATTTGGAGACTAAATCCTTATACGTTGTTTGGCAATTCTAAATATACTACGGTCCTGATCCTATTCATTTATTATTTATCTATTATATACACTACAACATATAAGAGTTTTAGAGACTAAATGTTTTGATCTCTAAAAGTGAAAATTTTGTTACAAAATACGTTTAGGGACCAATTTCTATCGTCGTGAGGATAGTTGCTAAAAGATCATCTCGAAAAGTAAAAAAAAAAAAAGGCTTTTAGCGACAAAATTTTAAAAATGTCACTAATAAATCGACTTTTAGGGAAAAAATAATTTGGTCACAAAATGGTTTATTTTTTGAGATAAAAAATTTGGTTCCAAAATGACAATAATTCATCACTAATGTCTAATTTTCGTTGCTAAAAATATAATAACGACACTATTCGCAACAAAAATATTTAGTCCCTAAAATTAATTTTATCCCTAAATTTTGGTCCCTAAAACCATAATTTTTTATAGTGATAGGTATATCTATCAAAAAATTTGAGTATGAACTCCCTTTACTAGTGTATCCTCTAATTATATTAGCATAAAAACACACTACGCCAAAAATGAGCATTAACGGCGGTTTTTTACCGCCGTTAAAGGATGTAAAACCGCCGTTAAAGCCTTCAACGGCGGTTTTAACGGCGGTTTCGTTACCGCCGTTTATGCGCGTGTCGGAAAAAGTAAAACTGTCGTAAAAAGGCAAAATACCGTCGTTAAAAATCAACCAAAAACGGCGGTTTCGTAGGGCCAAAAACGGCGGTTTTTTACCGCCGTAAATAGGTTAGAATTTTTCAAAAAATAATTCTTTCTTCTTGCACTCCCCAAGTTTTGAACCCATGACCTCTCATCCACCCACACCACCAACCACTTTGCCACAGCCACTTTTCATGAAATATATTACCTAAATAAATATTTAAACATTACTTTTACTTTGTAGATGGTTTCGCCGGAGTGTCGCCGGAGTGCCGCCGGAGTGTCGCCGGAGCTTCGCCGGCAAAGACCGCCGGCATTAACGGCGGTAATGGTTGAGCATTAGCGGCGGTTTTATTACCGTCGTTAAAAGTGGGCATTAACGGCGGTTCGTTACCGCCGTTAAAAGTGAATTTAATTACCGTCGTTAAAGACACTTTTAGCGACGGTTTTTTTAACGGCGGTAACGAAACCGCCGGTAAAAGTACTATTAACGGCGGTAACGAAAACCGCCGTTAATAGTACTTTTAACGGCGGTTTTCGTTACCGCCGTTAAAAAACCCGCCGTTAATGCTCATTTTTGGCGTAGTGACATACGATATATTAGTTTTATCATTTTTCTGTAATAATTTCAAAATTATTTAACATATATTTTCATTATCAATAATATTTCATTTTATTTTAATAAAATGTCATAATTCTTGATTTGATTTTATAATTTTATCCACAAATTTCTCCCAACAATCTCTCTTGTAAGATGCCCATTTTAGCAACTTTCAAGTTCTCGGGCAGCTGTACATGTGATCAGGTGAAAAGGTAACATGTTCTGTGGTAGTGACAAAACACTTATTATTTTAACATTTGTTCCAATAATTTTACTTTATATGTTTTAATTATTTTAACATATTTGTCTATATTATTTTAATTTTTATATGTATTTTGAGCTTAAAAAAAATTTAAACTCTCATAACTTTTGTTTTGCAAATTTATTTTTAACAAAATTGATATATGTGAATTTTTTTTAAGATCTTTTAAATAAGATTAACAATGAAGGTAGAATTTCGGATCTTAAATCTGTTTATATTAATTGATACCCATTATCTTGTACTTGCATTATTTTCGAACTTTTGAAATTGATGGATTTGTATTTAGCCTTTAGTTATTATAATTAGGACATATTTAGAGCCTTGATTGATGTGTTAACATGATAATTGGGCAAGATTGAACCAAAAACTCTAAAATTTGAATATTTATTTTTGAGTACTGTTCACTCATTTGCTCTTTTCTCTCTCCACACTTTGAATCTAGTTGTGAGGCTAGAATCGTTAGAAAGCTTACTTCCAAGACTTCATTTTAGATATAAAATTGACCAATTTCTGATTCCGAAATAGGGAGATGTGCCTGTTTGTAAAACTTATCTTGAAATTCATCTATTTAGAGTGAGTTTTTCACAAAAAACTTGTTTATTAAAGTTGTAGAACTCATTGAGGGCATCAACTTCATGTAGCTTGATTTTTCGTTTGGAGTATTTTGGAATATTTAGCTTCTTCTTCCTCCTCTTCTAGTTTGAGGTATGGATTTCTTTCATTTTTCTTAATATAATTATATAGATGGATATGTGGTATTTTCTTACATAAATTTAGGAAATGTATAGAGATTTCGAAGCATGTGATATAACAACCTAGGGTTTGATATTTATTGAGTATTTCTCAAAATTTTCTTTATTAAAAGTAAATTTCAATAGCTTTATTGCACGTTGAGCCTTTAATGTGAAGAAAAGCCTTAAAATTGTCAGAAGTCCTTAATTTTGGACAAAAATAAATAAATAAATAAATAAATTACTTGAATTCTATGAATTTAGAAAATTCGAAAATATCATTTTTATATGTGAACTTGATGAGGAATGTTATTAATTGAGCTACTTGGAAATGTTGGAAATTGATGGACTACTTTTGATAGAGATAATTATTTTTGGTAATCGGTGGAGGATTGCATTGTTGTAGAGATATTTCAACCTAAGTTGGATTGAAACCCAATTGTCAATGATTAGTGAAGTAAAAATTTATGGGGTGATAGCAATGTATGGATTTTATGAGTTGTCTGACTATGTAACTTGAACGGTGATAAATGAAAATAATTTGAAGTACACTCGAAATGTGTGTGCTGGTATGCTATATAGAGGTTCCAATTTCCTTCTGGTTAGCACTCGATAAATTATGTCGTGATATATAGCAATTCCAAATTTCCTTTTGACTAACAACCGGTACCATGGAGGTGTGCGATATTGTGAAAACCCAACAACGTATAATATTTGGCATTTAATGAATTAAGAACATTTGAATTTTAATTCTCTATTATTCTGAATTAATTATGGAATTTGTAAGCATTATTGAGTCTGATTCGTATATGAACTTGTTCAGCATTTATTTTGGAATTAGAAATTGGAGGCCTAAATGGCTTAAGAAAGTAAAATTGATGGGTTGGATTAGTATAATTACAAGTATTGAACCATATGGGAGGTTAATTAAATATTCGATTCAGTTTAGTAAAATGAAAATTTGATTAATTGGATCCAAATTGGAATTAAATAAGCTAATTAAGTTATGAAGACTGGAAATTGGGATTATTCTGAACTGAATTTGCAAGGGAGGTATCTAATTTGTATATGTAATTTATTGAGTGGAATTTCAAGTTTGATCTAAAATTGAAGGTTTTAATGATTTGAAAAACCAAAATTGATGAGCGAGATAAGTTTAATTTTATATTTGGAGTCTTTTGAGAGTTTGATTAAAAATCTGATTCAGATTGATAAATTTAAATATGATTGATTCGGTCTTAAGTGAAGCTAATTAGACTAATTGAGTTATGTGGGGATTGATTAATTAAGACAAAGTATGGTTTAATCAAGCTAATTGTGTGATCAAGAGGTAATCTAATCCTACTCATGTGATTAATTGTGAAGTGGTGTGTAGAGGATCATACCCTTGTGTGTGTGTGTGTGTGCGTGCGTGCGTGCGTGTGTGTCAATTATTGTGTTGGAGCTCAAGGAAGTGTCCATGTGTGTATTGTGGTGTCAAGAAGTGAGGTGTGTCATTTGTGAGTAAGAAGAAGAGAGGCTAAGCTCATTCTCTAATCGCTCTACTGGAGTTTTGTATAGAGAGAGAGAGAGAGAGAGAGAGCTCACCATTAGAGTGAGAAGTACAAGATTTTGAAGAAGAATTGAAGAAACAAAGAGGGAAATCACTTCTATTCTTGAAAATGAAGCTTTAGGTAAGGAATTTATGCTCATATTTTGTAAAGAATCCTCCGTGCATCATGAATTAAGAGAGTTTTGGAATCATATTTATAGAATTAGAAGATTTGAGCAAGTTAATAAGGAATTGGTCTTGAGCAAGAAGCAATATTCGCTCAAGCCCACTGTGAGTAATATCTTTATAAAGATATACTCATAAAGTATTTTGAAAATGCTTCAAGAATCATGTTTATGAAATTGCCTTTTATATGAATGAATGAATGTCCCTTTGTGAAAAGTATTCATGGCATCCTTTAGTGAGACCCTCATCTGGGAAGAAAAATGCCATGGCCCTTTGATTAATAGAATTACAGAGATCTTTGATGTTAGACCCAAGTTATCCCTTCGCTAGACCTTTACGGTCCCTTTGATTTAGGCCTTCGGGCCCCTTTGTTACTCTACTAGATGTAACCACGCATGATGCTTTGCTATTAAACTTCGATATGAAAAATGCTCTATTTAAATTCGATATATAATTCATTTGAAAATGTATGGATTTCAAAATGACAAATGTTTGATTTGAATTCGTTATATGATATTTGGAAATATAAGATATGGCAAATGCTTTGTTTTGAAAATGATACAATATTTGTTTCGAAAATGTAAGACATATTTTATATTATGATGGACTTCATTCATTAACCTTTTTATTTTGGTATTACCCAATGGGCTCTAGCTCACCCCTCTCCCTTATTTATATGTCGGTGAGCAATTGGAAGATCAACATTAGAGTTTTCCCCAGAGTCCCCCCATTTTGTCAAGCCACCCAAGATATGCCTCTATGTTGAGGCTTTAGCTTTGTTTTTGTTAAGCTTGTTAAGATTTGTATTTTGTCAAGTCTTATGTATATATCTGAGTTGTATAAGATATGCTCTTGTATATAAATATGTATGGTAAAAGTGTATTAAAAAAATGTTTGAAGTATTTCAGTTTATCATGTGTGCACAGCTCAATAGACATTGTTATTTTTGCTTTGTATCTGCTTCAAGCCTCGATATTATTTAAATATTTTGAAATTTTATCTTTGAGGCCATAGGTAATTTATAATTATTGGCCGGTCATGATCCTTAACCTCTAGGGACGGGTTGGGATCGTAACAGAGTGGTATTAGAGCACGAGTTAATATCTCACACAAGTGTCCGTTGAGCATTAGAATGTTTAGAATCGATTTAAGTTGCATGCGTCTAATAATTATGTGATAAATTGTGCATTCAAGAATATGTATATGTGTTTTGTAATAAAGTTTAGTATTGGGACTAAGAATTAAGAGCTATTGTGGAATTTTGATGTTATAAGGAAATCGGAATTTTTGACTAGAATGTTAGTAATACAAGTATACTAATTTGTGGAAATATGGTATTGTAAGAAATTAAATTTTTTGGTGGAAGCCATGGAAGTCATATGGTTTATATGTAGAGTTAGATTATGGAATATTGGGGAAAGTTGAGGTATTTGATAATCAATGAAGCGTATGGAATTATGGTGATCATGGGATAATATAATTGTTTGATATGAAAGAAGGTATGTTGATTTGGTGAGGGACCTATTGTTTGAAATCTTCAACCATAGAGTCTCATACCTTTGTTGAATGACCTTGCAAGTCCAATTAGAATTACGTTCAGCCTGCGTAGTTTCGAATCAGAAATTCTTCATAGATTCCATGGGAATGAATAGGTTACCCTGCCAATGTCTTTGTATGACTATATGTCTTATGGTTGATTATATGATGTTATGTTATAAGTCAGTCAATATTACCCCAAGTGTTACTCACCGTTGTCTTGTGCCTTTTGGAAAATATGGTGAAAAGTAAGAATGAAGTGGAAGTTGCATCTTTGTCGGAGCGATTAGGCAAAGTTGAAGAAGTGCTTGAAAATAAGATGAAAAATATGCAATCAAGTCATGAGAAACGGCAAGATCAAAAGAAAAGGCCAAGTGTGAAATCGATAAAAGAATCAAAGAATGTGTTCTGAAATTTTCTGGTAGAAGAAACAAGCAATCCTAAGCAAGGTCGTAAAAGAAGTAGACCTGCCCCAACATGTCCAATGTGTCAAAAGCCTCATAGGCAGTTTTATCATTGACTTACGGGAGCATGTTTCAAATGTGGAGAAATAGGACATCGAGTGAAGATTGCCCAAAAACAAAGGATGCATCAAGTCAAACAGATCAGATTGAAGGTTGGCACTTAATGAAGAGATTAATCAGAATATGTTTAGTAAATATAAGAAGTCTTGAGTTAGAATTTATATCCTTATATTCGTTTGAATTGATTATTGGTAAATTTAGAATTCATTTGCTTGGGCATTTGGAACTTAATTTGAAATTGTTAAGATAATTAGGATGAGAACGATTCAATGTATTAAGACAGCTATTTCAAGTACCTTTACTCTCTGGGAGCAAAATGTTTGTATGATAATTGACTCAGGACCTCTTTCCTTTGTTTCGAACCGTTTGTTTATAAGATGAATAGATCATTGGAACAATTATTGTGTGGAAAATGTTTCTTCGTCATCCAAAGGATTTATATTATTCAGGAATGTTATACTATGAATATGACTCAATGCCTTTGATATGGATCATTAGGATGTAATGTTGTGTATGAATAGTCTTTCTACCTATTAAGTAAACGTTGATCATATGCCTAAGCGAGTTATTTTCAACCTTCGAGATTAAATGACTTTTCTTGTGGAACTAATGGAGTAAATCCCTGCCCTATTTGATTTGTTTATAAAGGCTTATGAATTGCATAGGAACGAATATCCAGATTATTATTGCTAGAGAATTGGTGGATTGAGAACTTAAATTTGTTATTGATATTATATCAAACACTTAATTCATTTTGAAGACTTCATATGGGATACCAATAGTGGAATAATTTGATTTATTTGAAAAGTAAGGAGGACTGTGAACATCATTGGAGATTAATCTCTGACTATTTGGGGTATGCAAATTACAGATCGATGAACTAGAGTACATGAATTATGTGATTAATAAGAATAGTACATCAATAATTAGCGAATTGTATGTTTTGATGTTACAAGGTTAACTCTGAGACCTACTTTATATTATTGATTATTATTGAATAGCTTTTGATGACAATATAGACTATGATGAATCAGCAATTTGGGTTATTAACTGCTAAATGATTGGAAACTCCAATAAGGAAATTGAGTGGAAAGGAAGTTTCTTGGGGAAAAAGAAAAATGAAATGAGGAAGAGACATATGATTTGTTTCGGTACAAGCACCATAAGTTTGGAGGACCACACTTTCCAAGGGTGAGAGACTGTGACAACCCCATCACGTATAATATTTGGCATTTAATGAATTAAGGAGATTTGAATTTTAATTGCCTATTATTCTAAATTAATCGTGGAATTGAGGAGAGTTATTGAGTTTGATTTGTATATGAACTTGGTGAGGATTTATTTTGGAATTAGAAATTGGAGGCCTAAATGGCTTAAGAAGGTAAAATTGACAAGTTGAATCAGTTTAATTGCATGTATTGAACCATATGAGAGTTTAATTAAATATTTGATTCAGTTTAATAAAATTAAGATTTGATTAATTGGGTCCGAATTGGAATTAATTAAGCTAATTCAGTTATGAGGATAGAAAATTGTGATTATTTTGAACTGAATTTACTTGTGAGGTGTCTAATTTGTATATGTAATTTATTAAGTGAAATTTTGAGTCTGATCTACAATTGAAGGTTTTAATGATTTGAGAAACCAAAATTGATAAGCTCAATAAGTTTAATATTTGGAGCCTTTTGGGAGTTTGATTAAAAATCTGTTTCAGATTGATAAATTTAAATATGATTGATTAGATCTTAATTGAAGCTAATTAGACTAATTGAGTTATTTAGGGATTAATTAATTAAGACTAAGTATGGTTAAGTGTGGTTTAATCAAGCTGATTGTGTGATCAAGAGGTAAGCTAATCCTACTCATGTGATTCACTGTGAAGTGGTGTGTAGAGGATTATACCCTTGTGTGTGTATGCATGTCAATTGTTGTGCTAGAGCTCAAGGAAATATGCGCGTATGTATTGGTATCAAGAAGTGAGGTGTGTTATATGTGAGTTAGAAGAAGATAGGCTTCACTCATTCTCTATTCACTCATTCTGCTAGAGCTTTGTAAAGAGAGAGAGAGAGAGAGAGAGAGAGAGAGAGAGAGACAGAGAGACAGAGCTTCCCATTAGAGTGGGAAGTTCAAGATTTTGAAGAAGAATTGAAGAAATTAAAAGGGAAATCACTTCCATTCTTGAAATTGAAGCTTTAGGTAAGGAATTCATGCTCATATTTTGTAAAGAATCCTCCATCCATCATGAATTAAGAGAGTTTTGGAATTATATTTATGAAATTAGATGATTTAAGAAAGTTAATAAGGAATTGGTCTTGAGCAACAAGATGGGTTGCACGCGTGTTCATAAAAGTTAATCTTTGATTTCTCATTTTGGGATTGAATTTTGAAGTTCTTGCACGCATGAAACCTTTTTGAATTGCTTATGATTTTAACAAAAAATTCATGGTTTACATGTCTAATTTTATGTTTTGAAAATCATGAGAAAGGAGTTGGAAATTCTTTGCATGAATGAAGATTTGAATTAAGTTTTTCTAAATTGATGAGATTTTGAGCAAATGATTTCTAAAAGGTCATGTATTGTTATTTTCCAAAGTATTTTTGTGTTTTCAAACAAGCCATGCATGACCTCAAGTTTTGAAATGGTGTTTGGGAGCTTAAACTTTCAGTTTTGAAACCCAAATTTTTCACAAACCACTCGAGCGACCAAGTGGTGGCTCAAGCAATCTTTACGAGCTCCCAAAGCTTTTACATTCTTTATAGACCGCTCAAGCGACCAATTGGTGGCTTGAGTGAACTCACTGTATGTTTTCTAGTCTCTCGAGCGACCAAGTGTTGGCTCAAGTGCACATTAGACCCATGCAGCATTTTTGCAGACTGTGTAGTCCGCTCGATCGACCAAGTGGTGGCTCAAGTGGTTAGGCCATTTCAGCATGTTTTGGGAAATTGCATCTTGTTTGTATTTCATTGTCATCTATTTTCGAGCATACCTAGGCATGAATTAAGACTCATTGAGGATTAACAAGTTAAGAACTAACATAAGTTAATTAATTTGGGAAGTAAAGTAAGAATTCGATTTATTTGAGAAGAGAGAATAAGCAAAGTAAGAATTCGATTTATTTGAGAAGAGAGAATAAGAAAAGCAAGATTCGATCAGATCAAGCGAATAATAATGTTTCAATGTGTATGTTTGTGCACTTTGTGTAGGTTAGACGATCAAGGAATAATATTTGCTCAAGCCCACTATGAGTAATATCTTTATAAATATATGTTCGTAAAGTATTTTAAAAATGCTTTGAGAATCATGTATATGAAATTATATTTTATATAAATGAATGAATGTCCCCTTTTGAAAAGTATTTGTGGCATCCTTTAGTGAGGCCCTCGCCTGGGGTGAACAACACCATGGCCCTTTGATTAATGGAATTACAGAGATCTTTGATGTTAGACCCAAGTGGTCCTATAGTGGACTGGATATGGAGCCAATCCATTTTATTTAGTAAAGGCCTCACCTGGAGGAAACAATACCATAGCCCTTTGATTAATGGAATTACATAGATCTCTGATGTTAGACCCAAGTGGTCCTATAGTGGACTGGGATTGGATCCAATCCATTTTATTCTTTTTGGTTAGGACACAGAGTTGTCCCAAGTGACTTTGACCTTGCCTTTTGAGTTTGGGCCTTGTGACATCTCGAGCTGGCCTCAGAGAGCAGCCTAGGACTTTCTGGCTGAGCCAAATCGCACCCGGGATGAGCTGATCTGGAGGTCGCGCCTGCAACGGGCCGCGACCAGGTTGCAACCAAAACATAGTTTTAGGTTTGTTGGTCCAAAGGTCAGTTCATTGCCCACAAGGGGCCACAAGGTCAGGCCGCAACTAGAGCATTTGTGCTCGCAAGGGTTTTGGTCGCACTCGCCACCAGGTATGCTAGATGGTCGCACCTGTGGCGGTGCTAGTCGCGCTCGTAACCTATTGAAGTGACTAGTTTGCGCCCACAAGGTGTTAGACCGTAGCTGCGATGGTTCGTCTATTTAAGTCGTCAGTGCACTAAAAAGTCACTTTTTCTGGTTCTCTCTCTCTCTCTCTCTCTCTCTCTCTCTCTCTCTCTCTCTTTCTGCCATTTTCTAACCCTTTAAGCTTTCAAGCTTGGGTTTCATTTATTTTGAGTGATCTTTGACCCCTAGTTCCATAGACCAAAATGTAGAGGGTCGTGAGGGCTTCGATTTAATATGAGAGGATCGTGTTTTCGTCGCCAGTGGTTTTTCAGATTTTCTCCTCTTCATTTCAAGAGATACGGATTCTTGAGCTTCTTTTCAATACCCTACTATAGATAGATCTATAGTAATTTTTATGGCATTAAAAACATAGTTGTATATATATATTAAAACCATATGGGTTGGTTTAGGTTTGAGTTTATGGGTCGTGGGTTGAGTTGGTAGTTGATTATGTGTTATTGATGATATTGGGAATATGGGGTTCGGAAGTCTGAGCTTCTAACTAAGAAATGGGAAAAAGATAATGTGATTTGTGTAGTGTAGTATTGGGTTATGTTGAATATAACTAAATTGAGGATTTTTGGTAAACAATTAAATGGGTATTGATGAGTTGAGCTTGTTGGGAAATTGACAGCTTGAGAATTGGTTTTCAAAACAAATAGATATTTTGGTTAATTCTTTAATAAACTAGAGAAGTAGGATCTAATTTATACATATAGTTATTGTTGTTGTTAGATAACTAGCATCTAGAGTTCTATCATTGGCCATCGGTGGAGGATGGTATTGATTGTTGTTAGATAAAGGCTATGAGTACTATTGTAGTATGGGCTATGTAATGTAGGATGATATGTTGTTGGTTCTAAATGGACAATGTGAATAGACAATTCCATTGTGAGTCGTGGATTATGTGGTTAGAGAAGGAACTGGAACGTTTATGAATGTCGTTTATGTTATGGGTTTGTTGGATAGTTATGGTTTGATGTTTGGTGATTCATATTGGGTTTTGGAAACGTGTTGGAAATGTAAGAAAACCCGTTGTTTAATGGTGGTACGCGGAGAACATTTTTGTTTAAAGAAAAGGGTTAATGTATTTGACTGTTAGTGATTACTGATGTGTTGAGAGGATTAGGTGTATGTGTTACATGCGTATATCTATTTGGGTATCTACTATGTTATGTGGTTGTGATATTTTTAAAGGATCCATTTCTCGCTGTATTGAGCTGGCAAAGCGTGGCACCTTGATAGAGGTTTCTTCGTCCCTTCTGGTTTGCATCCGATAAAGTGTGAAAGGAAGTCTGTTTCCCACTGTATCTAGGCCGATAAAGCATGGTTCTTTATGATAGGTTCTTCTCCCTTCCGATTTGCTCCCCGTTAAAGTATAACCTAAGGAGCACCTCCTTTCAGGTGAGGCCGATAAAGTTTTATGTGTTATCTGTGTTGTAGGATCTGTCATCCATGTTGTATGCCGATGGAGATGGGATTGGTAGTATGTATTACTCTCGGTTGGTTATTTTTGGATGTGTTATTGGTTTTGTGTTATAGTTGTCTCTTGCGCTTGGGCCTATGGCCAGGGAGGATAGTAGATGTATTGGTGCATAGATGTGTATAGCGTTTGGGTATTGGTGCGTAAAGGCATACAATGTATTGAGATGTGGGGTTGGGTTACAACTTGCATGTGGGGTTGTGTTTTCATAACAGATGTTTAAGTGAGATTCTTTTATGTTAGTGTATAAGGTTTCATTAAAAGAATAATGGGGTCTTGTAATGTTTGTGGAAGTAAAACGAGAATTTGAAAGAGAAGAAATGATATTCATACTGTGTTGTGACAAGAGAATGTTTTTGGGAAAAAAAATATAGGTTTTTATACGAGTATACTTTTGGATATCAACTGTCACACTATTTATATCGTATATCGTGGTGCATTCATGATTATTTCTAGCTATATATTGTGATTGGTGGTCGGTTAGCACAAGACACTACGACTTGGGTTGGTGTCGGGGGCGGTTTTAACGAGGCTCTTCGAGCTAGGTTTTGTTTTGTTCTTACTACTTCCACTCTAGAAAGTTGAGGAAACTGTTTGTTGAGTATGCCAGAAAACTATTCTTATGGCACAGATTAGAAGCGAGGTATGTTTGTTGTCAGGGTGCGTTTTGGGGCTAATAGCTATAGGGAGATATGGTTGTGTTGGGTTGAAGAGAGGGGTTTTATGTGTGGTTGTTTAAGGAAATGTTGTAGGGTATGTATGTGAGAATGCGAAAATGATGAGGCCATATTGGCATTTCCTATTGTCGAAGAATAAGAGGCCTAGTGAGTGGCAACCGGGAGAAAAGTTTCTTATATCGGGCATAGAGTTGGTGGTGTAGTAGAGAGTTGATTTTGAGTTAGGCCGTGAGTAGTTAGGTATTGTTTGATATCGTTGCCCTCGGCGTGGGCATGGGTGTTCGGTAGTCCTTGGAGGGACACGGAGTGTGTTAATCTCCCGATGACATGGCATCCCGGTAAGATCTACTAGGAAAGCATCTGTATATTCACAAACTACCCTTGGTAAATCATTTCAAACCATGCTACCCTCACTGGCTAAGGAACTGGCAAAGAGGAAACTCATTCTTCCTCGACTCTTAAGGTCAAACAACAGTGGAATCGAACTATCACCCTGATCACATAGAAAATAGAAACAATCGTCGATAGGTGTACATACAGACATTCGGTGACGCTGACAATCTATAGTAGCCTGGAAGTGTGTCATCCAATCCATACCTAAAATAATGTCAAAAGTGTGCATATCTAAGATGATGAAGTCAAAAGGGAGTCGACGATCTGCAACCTCAATCTCGCAAGAGTGGCACATTTGCCCTAATACCACTCTACCCCTAAACGGTGACTCAACCCACAATGGGGACTTCAACTGATCAATCTCTATACCCAATGCAGAAGAAAATGTAGTAGATATAAATGAATGCGACACACCTGTATCAATCAACACACTAGCCAAAGAATTGAACACAACAAAATTACCTCTCACAACAGAGGATCTTGGCAACTGCTCTGGCGCTGTAATAGCATACACGTGCCATTGTGGCCTCTAATCAACTTACTCATCTCTCGAAGCATAGGCTTCTTATACTAATTGAGCAAGGGTGGCTCCTTGATTGGCTCGTGAGGTCTAAACTAAATGAGCCTACTGGTGGCTCTGAATCTACCTTAACTCTGATGTGCTAGATGTGCCTTCTAATTACGGGTAAGCTCTCCTCAAATTCCCTAACTGACTACACTGAAAACATGTAGGTCCTTGTTGCCTACTTTGGGACTGACTCTAAGATCAGTTAGATGGTGGTAGTGGTGGTGGTAACATCTATTGCTCTCATTCCTTTTGTGGGCAAGCATTGGCCTTATGACCTTGCTAGCCATACTTAAAACAAGTAAATCCACCCTGAGCATTCTTCCCAGGGCCAATACACAATAACAAAAAAGTGGATCTAGTCTACTATGATTGGGGCTAGGATGAAGTGGAGCCCCTATGCTTTTTGCTAAGTTTAAAGTCCCCCTCCGACTCCTGACCCCTAGAACTCGAAACTCGAAGTCTCTCTTCCTTGGCCTGCACTGTAATCTCTACATGTGATGCCACCTCCATAAGATGGTCATAGTTTCGGATCATGTTTCTAGTAACCTTAAACAAATTTTGTTTCTCAATCTCTTCTCAAATTCTATGCAACGATGTTCCTCTATTACCACCAACCCCGGTATAAATCGGGACAAACTAGTGAAGACCACTTCAAACTCAACCACTGGTTTTGAAATTCTTGCCTCAGTCTCTCCCTAGCAGTGGGAGGTAGGTATTAGTCATTAAAAGAGATGACAAAAGCTTCCCATGTCGGCCCCACTCTGCTTTTGTCGTACTTCTACCATTTGCCCACATCCCCTTTGATGTAGTAACTCACCAGAGTCACGCTTAGTTCACTATCATCAATGTGAAGCATCTCAAATGTCTTCACCGTTTGCTCGAGCCACTCATCCGCCTTCTTGGGCTCTAGGCCACTGTAAAACTCATCCGGCTTGGCTGTAAGAACTCTCGAGTAAGAAAGCCCGCCCTTGTCTCTACAACATTCTCTCGGGCTTGGTTCTCTGCCCTCTAGATGTTCATTGACTCTCTCAAAGCCCCCGCCATTTCTCGGGCTAGGGCACCCATAGTAGCTTGACCCGCTTGCTCTGGGACTCCCTCTTGTCCCATTTGCTTGGCCACGTTAGCTTGGCCTACTTGCTCAGCCACGAACCCCTCTTCTTGCACCGGAACCTCATGGACCGGTACTTCATGAACACCTCGGCGAGGCCTACTACGCCTCCCGCCTCTACCACCACGTGCTTGGCCTCTTTCTGGCATCCTAATTAAGGACAAGAATAAACAATTTAGCACACAATCACATATGTGCTCACAACTTTATCTCATACGTCCTATCACAATTATTTTATAAGTTTCCATTTCATGTAAACACTTATTCTCACTCCTTGTAAGCACTTAATCACATAAACACATATGGATTACTCCTTTACAATGAAATTTGTCCCATGAAATACCGAGAATTCTTATTAGAATGAGCATTGATCAGGTGCCCTTCTAATAAGACTTCAAGGAATTTAATAGGTGCAAACAACATCCTAAAAGTTCAATCCCATACCCATCTAGTCATGTAAACATGTTATCACATAACACCTAAAACATGGAACATCTCCTAGTTTAGCAAAATGAACCCATTGTGAGAAAACAACCACTTTCCACGAGCCCCAAGTATTCAAACCCGGTAGCTCGGATACCAATTTGTAACGCCCCCAAATTATTAACATAAGAAAAACTCATATTTACTCCATCAGCATGATTTTGTTCCAAGCTTAATAACTTTCATTGCATATATGTATACAAAATATAATGTCTCATCATTTACATCATCATCAAATCTCTAAAATTTGTATTCATTATACCCCAGAGATTGACGAAAGTATTCCACATACAATAATGCATTAAACATTTCCTAGAATATGAATCTATTGCATGTGGTACTACGAGTAAAATACAATTTAATGCCCTCATGGGCTACAAGATCCAAGGCTTATGCCTGGTTATACAAAATAGTTATTGAAACCCACACATGTAAAGCTCTCAGCTTGTCAAAATAACAACAAAAGAGAAGAGCTATGTGCCCTCAAAATACACTCCTCACCTTTAACTTGGCGGAATCACCACAACCTTTCCTGCACAAATCCTCTAGGGTGAACACAAAGCCCAATAAGGAGATTTTAACAAAGTATATACATTTTATACATCCTCCTGAGATGAATGCATATGTCATGTCATGCTCAACACATATTTCTTGATGTTTTGGAAATCTTGTGCACCATGGACACTAAAACCAACTTAACCAATACCAAACTGCACTCCCTATTCGGACTTACCAACATATCTACCCCAAACCAATTCAAGATGACCTTATTTCACAAAACAATTCCATTCTCAAAGTAACAATTTTTTAAATGCAAATTCAAAATCAATGATAATGAAGATGAAATGGAATGGCAATGCAACATGTAACAATATATTTTAATGGTTCCATTTTCAATTCCACCACACAATCTTCCACTGTGATTAAATTTCCACATCTTTCTCAATGCAATTTCACAATATATCTTCTAAGAGATAAATTACAATACCCTATTACATGCATTCTCATCATCATTTTCATACTTGGTCTATTGAAGACAACCCAATAATATGCTATTCATCGAGCTTCAAAATCAATCATTTCTCATTTTTCCATGGAATCCCTCATTAGATACAAATATAGCAATCCCTTCATCATGTATTCACCATAATAATTTATCGAGCAAGAATTTCATAACATCTTAACATTTTTCCCAAAATCCGCAAATTCCCCCCCTCCTTTTTTTTTGTTTTTTGAAAGGATTTTTTTCCAAAACTACACTCATATTTAACAACATAGCTCATACTCTCAAAAGTTTGCAGAAGTATAGAGAAACCCACTTTTAAAATCATCAAGAGCTCATGAACCCAAAATCATAGTTCAAAATATAAGAAAAGGTTTCAAACAAGCATAGACTTACAAATATATATATATAACTGTAAGAATGTCCCTACCTCAAGCTTAGGAGAGGAATGTGAGAAAAACCCCAAAATTCGACGTCTATGAAATCTTGATTCAATTGGTAAGAATGTAGCCCTCGTCGCCCACTTCAATTTGGTGTGAGAACCCCTATCAAAATCTTGATAGTTTTTGCTAAATCTTATAGAGAAGTTTGAGTTTGGATGGGTTTGTAAAGAGATGGAGGAGAAAAGATGAATTTATATATATATATGTGTGTGTGTGTGTGTGTATTATTCTCGGTTGGTTATTTTTGGATATATGTGTTCTCAGTTTCGTGTTGTGGTTGTCTCGTGCCCTTTGGCTTCTGGCCAGGGAGGATAGTAGATGTATTGGTGCGTAGATGTGTATAGTGTATTGAGATGTGGGTATTGGTGCATAGAGGCATAAAGTGTATTGAGATGTGGGGTTGGGTTATAACTTACATGTGGGGTTGTGTTTTCAGAACAGATGTTTAAGTGAGATTCTTTTATGTTAGCGTGAAAGGTTTCATTAAAAGAAGAATGGGGTTTTGTAATGTTTTTGGAAGTAAAACATGAATTTGAAAAAGAAGAAATGATTTTCATACTGTTATAGCTAGTTTTTCGTGCTCCTCGGAGGGGTCAGTCTCCTCAGTTACGATTGCCCTACAATTCGGACTATCATGGTTCTGAATCTAGTTTCACAAGTGCAATGTGAAACAAAAAAATGAATGAGAGTCCAAGTTCGGCAAATCTTAGAAAATCCATTAATCATCAGAGATACCAAAAATGGACTGCATTGCCAGATTTCAGAGTCGCCACCTGAATATTTTTGAAAAATTTAAGAAACCCCAAAGTTGTCTCAGTTCAAGAACTTAGGTATGAGAGGGGAAGGTCATGAATTGAGTACCCCACTCACTCAATCAAAGATCGGCCTCTACTAATCATGATGTGATTTTTATCGACATTATATGCTCTTGTTCTGATTTTCTTTTGCTAACTTATTATGTGAGGCACACAAGGTATAGACTGCTTTGCTTGCTTTGGAAATGACTTGATTTTATGTGATTTTTGTTAAAAGAGTTTTCAGTGCACACAACTCAAAAGTAAAGAAATGAGCTCGTACATACATTTGATCAAAAGCATTCCCAATGCAAGTAAAATAACCTTCATCCATAGGCATTTAAATAGTTTATTTCGGGTAAGCATGTAGCCTCATGGTAAGATGTTAAGCGTGGCAACAATCACACACATGAATATGCTAAAGCAAAAAAATGCTCACCTAGTACTCCAAGGTAAGAAAAAGAAAAAAAAAAAGCAATTAGAAAAATGCATAACCCTATCAATGCATATGACTAGCGCAACACATGCAAGAATGCAACTATTAGGTTCAGCTTTATTAATATGTCATATGGATCAACTTAAAGCATGAGGTAATGCACGTATTCAAGTAAGTAGGAAATGACAATGATATTCAAGAATCATGAAACGAACTTTAATGCATGCAAAAATGGATGCAAAGCATGGCAAACGAAAACGTGATACTACATGCAACCACAGTAAGCACGTAAGTAAAAGAGAGAAAGAAATGGAAGTTGGAAGACATACAAATATTACAAGTTTACCTCGTACAAAAGCGTCTGAATGGCCTAAATAATTAATTATTACAAACCCAAATGACTAAACTAATAAATTAACTAATTATTACATAATACAAATAAATGAACTACCTAATTATTACAAGTCTGAATGAAAGAAACTAATTAATTACAAATGAATCAAAGCGGCTAATATTAAATGAAAGGCGAGGAATCGCATGCACACAACCAAGAACATCCTTCGAAAACCCCTACTGCTCACTGCTAGAGGCTTCTCAGTTCACAATCTAAAAAATGACTCTATTTTGGGCCTCAAGATCTACTCTGTTTCACTGAAAAAGCACCACAGCCATACAAAAAAATGTGGTCGGCCGGCCTATAGAAGTGGTCGGCTATACATGGGACTGGCCGGCCAGCCATTGATTCCAGGGAAGGATCTGCTACAATCAGAATTGGAACAAAGCAAAATAAGGGGTTTCCAACAGATGTTCATTCTTCCTTCTCTCTCCTGTCATGAAAGATTCTCAAGGAGGAGAGTAGGCTTGCTTCACAAATCATCAAACATTCCAAGGGTATTTAAATGATGATTAGTTTAGTAACGAGATGGCAATTAATGGATATAAAGCCAACTAAAACTAATTATGAAAGATACAATAAAAGATATGGCCAAAACCAACCGAATCTCATGGAAAACAAGAGCAAGTGAATACTCAACCTTAGAGAGAATAGGTTTAGAATGAGCCATTCTTAGAGGCAAAGCTCATACACAAGAGGTTCCATCATTAAGAAAACCAAAGAAACTCCTCTTCCTACTCATGGAAGATGGATTGAAACCCTATTTCCATGCTTCAAAGGAACTAGAAGAGAGTCTCTAATGGTCTTGATGAAAAAGCTCTCATATAGCTTTAAATCAAAAGCAAAACTAAATTAAGTAAAAGCAAGAAATGAAAGCTATGGAGAGATGATTGCAAGCTCATCTTCATACTCATGGAACATGGATGAAACATCCATTTCCATGCTACAAAGAAGGAACTAGAAGAGAGCTTCGCAATATCTTCCAAGAAGAGAGATATAACACAGGAATCAAACTATCTATATAAGCTTTAAACATATATACAGTTCATTTTTAATCAAAATCTACCTAAAACAGTGCTGAAAATGAAATAAAAGAAGCAACAACATGAAGAACAACAAGAGAGCAACACTAGAAAACAAGCCTATAGAAGGGTGGCTAACCCTTCCACCTTTAACAATGTTTAAATCACATTTTGAGCCCAAAATATTCTAAAAAACAGTATTGAAATGGAGAACAAGAAGCTTAAAAGAAAATGAAATGGAAAGGGTTAAAGAATCAACCTCTAGAGAGGATGAAGAGTTTCTTGGTTAACAAACCATAAACTGAACACTCTCAAGTATTTGAAATAGTGTTCAAAATATCAGTAAAAAGCTTCAAAATCAAGCTTCAATGGTGTATATTTAGTGTATCTATATCAAGAGGGTAGAAAAGGTTTGGATATCTTTGAAAAAGGCTTGCTTACTAAGTTTCTTAACCCCAAACACTGAGGATAGTATTTATAAAATTTTGACGTTTCACGTCAGAAATATCTGAAAGAGGACAGTTGGCTTGAAGCTCGTGCATGGGAGCAGCTACAGCTGCAAAATATCTGCTCTCAGCAAATATGGTCAGTCGGCTAAGAGGATGGCCAGCCAGCCAACATAATGTGGCGTGCTGGTCTGGTTTTGCTGCTTTTTGAGTGTTCAAGCTAGAAAAATAGGGTTTGGTCCAAATGGGGTGCAAGGTTTGGGTTTGAAGCTCAAAATAGAATTTGTTTGCTGAAAATTCAAAAGATTACACAGTATAACATTTCATCATTGAGTGTTCAAGGTGAGGCGCCCAAGTCCTAAGGGCGGTCAAAATGGGGTGTCTACAGTTGTCTCTCTTTGACAGAGATCGAAATCGTGAAATGACATGAGGGAATGTCAAAAACCCGAAGACTACCCATTTAACAAGGCCGTAAGACTTGGAAAAATAAACAAAATGCAGATGCAGTTGGTTGAACCCGAGGGTTGCCTACGTATCCTTTTGTAAGGAATCAAACTAGCATAGTTCAGGGGCAAGACACCAATCAAAACCACGAGCAGTGTTTACCACACAAATATCATAAAGGAATGGGGATGGGATATCAAACTACATTGAATATTGAAAAGAAGTGGGCACGAGCCAAATGACGCCTAAGACAAGCTAAGTGCCTATACTCTCAATACTGGCCTCAGTGCAGCATGGGTGTTTATACATAACAGAACCATGTTTTAACGTGAAAGGGGTGCCGAGCACATGTAGAATTATGTCTTTTGCATAAAGAGTACAAGTAATTGGGTGGTATGATATAGGTGAGGAATAATCTGATGGGTAATGATCTACTGGGAAATAACAATGCAATGGGATGCTAATGATCCTAAACGCATTGACGCGAAAAGGATGAATGCAACAAAAAAGTGTCTAGTGCAATGGATGCAATGGATGAAGTGAATAAGGGGTGCAAGCCGAACTACGTCTTATCTAGAAAAGGCATGGACACAAAACAAATCACGTCTAACACAGAAAAGGTGCTGACACCCTCAGACCACAATTCTTGTAGAATATGTGCATATACATGTAGAGCTATGCTTTAACATGGGAAAGGTATGAGCGTATACCAAACTAAGCTTAACATGGGAATGATGCAAGCAATAAAATAGTATGATGTAATGGGTGTAATGGATAGTGTAGTAGATGCATGCGATAGATCCTATATGCAATGCGAGGTACTTGATAATAGTACAATGTAGCAGCTAGGAAGTGGCGCTTTTAAAAAGTACCTGGTAATCGGCGATCACTCACCGTATTCTGCTAGGGATCCTCCTCTTCTTCTGTTTTCAAACTTCTTCTTTTAACTTGCAATCAAAGATCCTCAAGTATGAAAAAGGGGTGAAATCTGCATGTGGAAGCCACGGATGCTGCTTTTCTCCCTGATCATATTTATAACCTTCCGACAGACTAGGTTGATTCAGCATCCAAAATTAAAGTGCATACAAGCTAGCTCAACCTATGGGGCTGCCATATAGATTTCAAGCCGATGATACACCCCTGGGTATTCAAACCAAACTTTAGTCTTGGAAATGCCAAACCTTCGCGTTCTAGGCCTCGGCCACTCGAGCTCTAGTTTCTACCATCTCAGTTGATCTCTTAGAAACTCACTACAAACACAGTCAGATGGCTATACCAAACCGCCTGTAGTCGTTCGAGTACAACAAATACCAAAGGAATTGCATCTTTAGAGGATTTAAGGTCTCCTAGACCCAGTGAGTGCACAAGACAGTGCGGGTGAGGTGCACAAAACAGTGCGATACAGGTGCACAGAATAGTGCGATGCAGGTGAATGCACAAAATAGTGTTGTGTAGGTGCATAAGACAGCGCGATGTAGGTGAACGCACAAAATAGTGCTTTATGTGTGCACAAGACAGTGCGATGTAGGTGCACAAAATAGTGCTATGGGGGTGCACAAAATAATGCAATGGGGATGCACAAAATAGTGTGATGTGGTTACACAAAACAGTGCAATGCAGGTGTACAAAATAGTGTGATGGGGATGCACAAAACAGTGCTATTGGGGTGCACAAAAAAAGTGTTATATGGGTGTACAAAACAGTGCTATATGGGTGCACAAAACAGTGCTATGTGGGATGAATGCACAAAACAGTGCGATGCAAGTGCACAAGACAATGCATCATGTACCTTATAGGATGAGTGTAGGGCAACTTGCCACAACTTATTGAAATGTAACTGAAAAACACTGTGGAAGGTAACTGAACAAAACTCTGTTATTACAAGTACAGAGAAAAGTCAAGGATAGGAGCAACCATGCATTCAATTCAAATCATCCAAAGGGTATGAGCATGCATGCATAATCCAAAGCACATGTATTAATCAGAGGGAAGATGGCAATCCCAAGAGAGTTTTGAAATGCTCAGAGACAACTTTTCAAAGCTTAATCATATCAGAATCATCATGGGGGTGAGCTACCCTAACCCAAGGAAAAGTGCCCAACAATATGGCTTTGAGTGGAATGAAAGGTTGGGTTCATGCCCCTTGTTCAATGGATGGCCTAATTAGATGTACTGAAAATTGCCCCTAGTGTCCAGTCGCTGGCCACCTTTTTTAACATTATGCAGGCACGTGTGATAGGGATTATCAGATCTTGGAACAGTTGCCAACCAATCAGACTCATGCTTCTCTTTTGTCCCAGCATGTTAAGAACTTACTCCAGTCCCTTCCAAAGTAGTGACGGATTCCTCACATACATTGATCATGAACGCGATACCCCTTGTATGGGCAGTCTCAGTTTGTTTATGAATTCCACACATGTGCTTGTTTTTGTGTTTAGAGCGAACACTCATGTATGGAAATTTTTAACATGCCACTATGTTGAACTTTGAGCGACAAACACAATTTGGTGACTCGATAAAGAGCACAGACCGAGACAAACACTGCGCATGACATAACAGACCTTACAACTGACCCAAAAGCAGAAAAAAGACTTAAGGTGACTGATCATTCATAGTGCCCCTAGTAACTTATGTTCCCTTTAGAACTCAATTTCACAAAACTCGAGTTTCGATTCCTTTTTTGCTCAAGTTAGAGATTCTGCTAATAAGTTCAAGTATTGAAAATTTCTCCACTTGTTTATTCAAGCTAGTTCTTCCTTACGCAACACAAGTATGTGATATGCACAGTAATAGGTGTAGCTCATGGATTGATGTAAAGTTGAAGACTTGAATTGGGTAAGATGATTCGGTCGAGATGGATGAGATGAATGTGGTTGAGACTAAACTTCTGGATGAAGTTGCCTATGTATCCCAAGAATGTGAATCAGGGCAACGTAGTTCATGGTTGAGGTTCACTAGAGTGTTGACACTCTCCTTTTGCGCTCTAACTTTTGCCAAAGTCACCCTTTCGTGTTTTCAACCTTGCGAGCTTTATTTATTTGATTTCTCATTTTGCACGCTCTAACTTTTGCCTAGGTTGCCCTTTTAGGTTTTTGGCCTAGCGAGCCACTCAAGGATAGTGTCACAACATTTGTTGTGAATTTGATCAATAGCCATCCTTGCCGTAACACTAGAACTAGCTTCACCTTGGTTTGAGCCTGGTTCTCTATTCTCTTATGCAAGTCTTCCTCCTTTCTTTCGCACCATTTTCAAAGTTGGTTCTTCTCGCAATGTGGTACCTTTTCGCATTGGCTTCCCCGAATTCAGGCAAAAGTTCCTTTCCTCGCAGTTGATTGGATTTCATTCCAATCGATACCCCTGGCTTGATGGTTTACTCTTTTTTTCCCCTTCTTTTTTCCTTTCTTTTTTCTTTTTTTCTTCTTCGTTTCTCTTTTTTTTCTTGGTTCTTTCTCTTTCTTTTTGGTTTCTTTTATCCATTTCTTTTTGAAGCAATGAAAACACCAAGGAGAGAAGTTCTATGATTGTGAGGTCTAAAAGCCGTCTTGTGCTTGCTAAAATGATCGTCTAAAGGTGAAAAGAATCCCTAGGACAGTGTAGAATACTATGCACAATTCTGAACCTATCTTCGTAAGTTTACAAAAGAAACAGCTTAAAATTTTGAAATCATGAATGACTTTGAGCCGATAAGTCAGAATCCACTCAAACCATTTGGGGGATCCTTCTCAACACGCAAGCTTATTAACAAAATCTCTTTCAAAAAACAAATTCGAAGGTTTTCTATTTTGAAAAGGTCACACATGCATTACTGTAGGCACAACAAAATGATCAAAAACTTGACTCCCGCTTTCTTATTATATAAAAAAAAAAAATGAAGACCTGAGGATACACGAGAGCGACTTAAAGGAAAAGACTCAACTAACGCAACAATACAAGAAAAGACAAAGAAAATAAAACTCTAAACTCAATACATGACTTAACTATTTGCAGGTCACAACACAAAACAAAATTGGCGTTCTTGTGACAAAGGGTTTTCACTCTCCAAGTCCATCTGTAGGATTCATGAAAAACTTCAAGTAGCCTCTAGGAGGGTCCAAACCTACCTTTAATTCAGCATTACTAACATCCACACCCAGTAGGATTGATTTCAAACTTTCAAATTAAGTCTCACAAATTGAGCCTCATAATTTCCCTAGTAGTCCCCACACATTTCCTTGATCGAAACAATTTCTTTTTCACACCGGGCCCTTAGTTCAGAAGGTCCTTTTGAAATTTTTTTGACAATTCCCCTAGCTGAGATTGAGGTTCATCATTCCAACCATCATTGCTGGCATCAGTTAAGGGAGCCCACTACTTTATTTCAACATCATCAAACTTGAACTCATCAAGATTGAGTAAGTTTTCCACCTCTCCAAAGAATTTGTTCCTTTTGCTTTTCTTTCTTAGAATTTTTAAGGAGGTAGAGATTGGAAGATTCAGGAATGAACCCAATGGGTTTGGGCTCATTAGTTGGTATGATGTGCTGGCTAGGGTCAAGGTTGGTTGTTGGCAAGCCATGGATGGGATTTATGTTATAGAGTGGCAATCTATTGCGGTTAGTGAGAGGGTTATTGACAACTTTGGCATTTTCAGATGGGATGATGACCTCAATGTTAATCAAGTCTTGAATTTCATGGCGAAGGCAAAAGCAATGGTCAGTATGATTACCGTATTGCTGATGGAATATGCAAAATTGGGTAGGGTTGTGTCTAGGTGGGAAAGGGTTAGGGAGGGGTCGAGAATTGAGAGGTTTGAGATACCCTCTTTCCATCAGTGCTTTTAAGGCACTGGTTGGGCTCATATGGAGATGGGCGAAGGTTCATTTTTGGGAGTAGGAAGCACCAGGTTTAGAAACATTGACAAATGGGTTGGCGGGTGTTGGCTCGGTATTCATGGGCTTGGGACTGGAACCAGGATGGGTGTTTCTGGTAAAACATCTATCCTCATTGTTTACTCTTCCCTTGTTTGCCAACTTGTGATTCAAATTACCCATAACTTGGCTTTTTACATTGAATTCATTCGTAGTCACCCCCACTTGAGCATTGGTGCATTGAGTGGTGAAAATTTTATCCACAACCCTTTCAACAATTGCAAGGACTTGCCATTTGTTCAGGCCTTTGGTCTTCAGAGCTTTGACAACCCATCGGAGATGTGCTCAAGACTCAATAGTCACCCCTGACTCGTTCTTGCTACTTGCTTCAACTCTGTCAAAAGTCAAACGGCTATATCTAGGCAAGGCCTATTTTGCTTTTGATTGGCCCATTCCATTTTTAGCTTGTCCCAAGATTGGAGAATTATTTGGTACAAAATCCCCAGCATGAGGTGTGGTAAAGGACGGGATCAGAACCCCAAAGGTTAAATCTACCATCGTTCCTTGAAGGTCTTCGATCATTCCTAACATCTCAGCAGTAGTGGGTTCAGCCATTTGGCACTCTTGGTGTATCCGAACCGGATTGGGCGTATCCATTATGCTCAAATCAGCATTTTTGAAAATAAACACCTCTGGCCTGGGCAAATAGGATGGAGTGATATATGTACTGGGGTCGAAGGTAGGAGGTAGTGTATGGATGAGGTTAAGGTGAGAATGAGGTACTTGGTCATGGATGGAAAGTGGATTAGTGATAACATTGGGTTCTTGAGGTGGAACTATCGTCTGGTTGTCGATGAGATTTTGAACCTCATAACGAAGGCGGTATCAACGATCGGTGTCATGACCACTCTGTTGATGGTACACACAGTATTTGGTGGGGTTATGTCTAGCAGGAAGTGGGTCAGGAAAAGGTCGAGGATCAAGGGGTTTGAGATGCCCTCTTTCTAAATGGACTTCTAGTGTGCGGGTTAGAATGATATGGAAGGGGGTGAAAGTTCTGCCTTGAGCTCGGGTTAGGCCGGCTATTTATAGGTTGGTATTGGCAAAGCGGTCGGCAATTTTGGGAACGGTGGCAACGATACTGATTTCAGTAGGTTTAGGAATAGTGTTACTACTAGCATTGGTACTTCTGAAAAACACCTTTCTTGTTGGTTCGCTTGTTCTCTCAGTAATTCCCTTCTTGAAAGCGCTATCAATCTAAACCCCAATTCATGTAAAGCAGCGAAGGTAGATAGTGGCGCGACTATCATCATCTGTAACATGTTTGGTTCAAGGTTCTGAACTACTAAGCGAACCTGTTCCCTCTCTGAAGGCCTGTTTGTCATTCTGGCTGCCTTCGTCCTCTATCTAGCAATGAAGTCGATAAAGGGTTCCTCGAAATTTTGAGAGGTTGCCTCCAATTTGTTGATTGTTGTGTCCATCTGAGTATTGTAGGAATATTGATTAACAAATCCCTCAGATAGTTGTTCCTAGTTCTGCTTGGTCGAGTCTTTCAGTTTTACATACAAGGTGGCTGTCACTTCTGATAAGGTCCTTCCAAATAATGATAGTTTCTGAGCCCACGTCAAGCCTATTGGTTTCAAGACATCCGAGAAAAGATAGACGTGGACAATAGGATCTTCGTTTCCATCAAATCTATCAATGTACAACATTTTGAACCTCTCTGGCAATCTTATAAAAGCCTCGGTATAACCGTCGTCAGTGTCCGGGATTGAATTGAAGCCTTGAGATTTCTTAAGCATCTTCTCTAGTTCAGCGATTTTTATCATGGCGGGATCGATGTCATTGATTTTGAAAAGAAGAAGCCCTGAAAGCTTGAGCTTGTGCTAACACCTCTTAGGGACCCGGAGCTTGGAGATTTTTAGCTAGCAGAGGTGGATCAAGGTTCGACGGGGTAGCTGGGGCCGGCTGTGTGGTAGATGCCCCAGATAAGTGTTGCATTTCAGCACTGGTCTCATCTTGCACGACAATTCTCTGGTTTAGTGTATCCATGGTTTTTTGAAAGGCCATTATCATGGCCACAACTTCTTTTGGACTCTGTGCCATTACGGTTCTACTGAGTTGGCAATTGGGGAAATGGATATGTGTAACTTGAGAGTTGATTAACATGGATTTTGACCTGGTTACACTTGATGTATTTGAACTGGATTAGTCTAGACAGGTTTAACTAGATTGGGATTTTAAGAATGGGTCTTTTGGCATTGGATGAATCTTTTCTGAGCTGTCCTTTGGGGATCAGATGGGCTAGACCTTTGCAGAGTGGGTTTTTTCTGGGATTGGATGGACTGTGATAGGTTAAGGCTTTCTGGGTCGAATTGGGATGGGCCTTTGCTGAGTTGGGTACTACTCCTTCTTGGCTCAGACAAACTTAGCATTAAAAACAAATGCCCCATCAGATTAGGGTACTAGGTATGCTAGTCAAAAACAAAGCAAAATACAAGTTTTTACCCTAGTTCTAATCTTGCTGCAAAGTCCCCCATTTAGATACAATCCCCAGATCCTGATTTTTTTTAATTTCCCTCCACATCAAACACAAAAACCCCCTGGATTTTAACCCAAATTCTGATTCTGATATGACCCTCGAGTTTGAAAGGAATCGCCTCAAGATTAAGACTCTCCAAGGATTGCATCACACATTACCAAATATTTCACATTCTAACCAAAAGGCATTCAAAACACCCCTATGAGAGGTTAGGGTTTCCCTGTCCTAGCTATGGTATGATCTAGAGTTCCACTATTCAAACAAGTGGTTTCACCTAATATACCTCTAACACTTAACACCGAAAAGTGAAAGGAGGATCAAACGGTACAGCGGTAACCCAAATCCAAGGGTTGTGTTCCCAACGTGACATTGCCTACGTCCAACCAACCTTTTGGCAAGGTTTTGGCAAGCCTCTGACAAGTCATCCAGGATATTAGATGTTAAACACAGTGACTTAAGAACACCATGAAAATGCAATGCAAATAACATATATATGTAGATAAAATATCACACAATGAAGTTCAAGTCAAGTTATCAAAATCCCCAGTAGAATCACCAAAAACTATAGCTGGTTTTTTGTGCTCCACGGTGAGATTAGTCTCATTTGTTACGATTGCCCTACAGTTCGAACTCCCGTGGTTTTAAATCTAGTTTCACAAGTGCAATATGAAACAGAAATATGAATGAGAGGCCAAGTCTGGCAAATCTTAGAAAATCCATTAATCATCAGAGATGTCAAAAATGGACTGCATTGCCAGATTTCAGAGTCGCCAACTAAATATTTTTGGGAAATTTAGGAAATCCGTGACTCGTGCCAAAGGCCACTTGTCCGTCGTAACCAAAGTTGCCTCGGTTCGGGAATTTAGGTATGAGAGGGAAAGGTCATGAATTGTAATGACCCCAAAGTGCGTATAGAAGGTTATCTTGATTTCATTAAGGGTTCATGTGTTTGCTATTGGAATTGAAGAACTAGCCGTCAACTTATGCTTTTGGAACTGGAATTGTTGACCTTTATCACCAATCTGAAAATTTTTCCCTCCGCTCAAGCGGAGTAGTTGGCGCTCGAGCGGGCCTTTGGGGGTTCCAGTAATTTTGCAGGCGGGCTGAAATTCTGGGAGTGGTGATTTTCCGCTCGAGCGTAGAAGTGGCCGCTCGAGCGGACAGCCTTGTTGGTCTTCGCGCTCGAGCGCGATGTTGGGCGCTCGAGCGGGTCTCTAGGATGAGTTGTATTTCTGAGGCATGTGGGCTCATTTTTGACATCTTATTAGTGTATTTGGAATGCCTTTGTTTTATTTTGGGATTTTGGTTGAGGTGGTAATATGATGGTGAAGTAAGATTGGACCAAATAATTTAATTCGGATAGTTATTTTACGAACAGCCGCCACTCTTTTGCCTTTTTCTTTTTCCACACTTGGAATTTGGATATGAGGTTAGAACCATTGGAAAGCTTATTTCCGGGGCTTCAATTTGGATACAAGAACGACCTAAAACGGAGTCCGGATGGGAGAGTTATACCTGTTCAAAGTTTCGACATCTGTGCTGAGGGCAGGTCCGCTCGAGCGGAAATCAGTCCGCTCGAGCGGGAATTACGGGACAGCAGCTTTAAAAACGGGATTTTGGATCATTTCTTACATGTTTCTTCTTCCCTCTTCCTTCCTCTTTGCCTTAGTCCGAAAACCCTAGCTCCAAAACCTTGATTTCCTCTACTTTGATCAACAACCCACCATGATTCTTGTATCAAGGATGAAGAACAAGAGGAGATAAACATTTTCAACCGATTGGAATTCGAGATTGCGAAGGATTCTTCTCAAAGCTTGGTTTTCTTGCTTGGTTCTTGAGGTAGGGGTTCTAATCCTCTTCATTACTTATGTGGATGGATAGATTTGTAGTATTTGACTATCTAAATACAAGAATTTCCATTTGTGAGCATGTAGTGTATGGTATGAGAATTGGGGGTTTTAGGGTATGGGTTGTTGAGAGTTGAATTGATGAGTTAGAATGATGGATTATGAATCCTAAGTGTATAATCAATGGGAAAAGTGGAATGATAAGTGATGAATTAATAAGTTTGAATTTTATTGGAATTTATAGATTTCCTAGAAACCCTAGGTTGCTTCTTGATGTTAAGCGATGATTTGGGCCAAATTGAAAGTAAAATTATGAAATTGAGGTACTGAATTATATCTGTACAAATTTAATTGAATTTTGGAGATGTTTGAAAATTATGTTTAAAATTTACGAATGAATCTCAGTTATGGACAGGGTGAATCAAGCTATTATGTGAGATGAAATTGAGAAACAAGATTAGTAATGTTATGAATGATAAGAGCATTGGGAAGAAATGATGAAATGGGATTCAAGACTTCACCTTGAAAGATGTTGAATTATATTTAGGGGTGATAAGGTGAATTATGCCAAATAGTTTAACTTATGTTGGATTGTATTGAGATATGTATGGAGAAGTGTGTTGGTTTAATGATGTGAATTGCAAATTGCTGTGTACTTTGGTATAAGGAGGATAACAAATTAAGAATGGAATAAATTATATGTAACCCGATTTTTATGTGTATTCTGAATTGTGTAGGGTCAGCTGCAGGGGCGGACCAAGCGTCTAAGCACTGTGAGTAATAGTACTATAAATGTACATCAATTTCTGTTAATAATGATTATTATTATTACTATTCCGTTTTTCCATGACAGTTATGTTAACATGTTTGTATTTGAGACTTGGTGTGAATATAGAAGGAATTGGCGTCCATTGATATGACTCTGAAACTATTCTGTATTCCGTCTATGATTAATGGTTTCGGTAATGTGCTATAACCTATTGAGTAGTGTGTTTAAAAGACATTATTAACATTCTGTTATCCGTAGATTAAGCTTAATGATTCATGGTGAACAAATGGAACAATGATGCTTATGTATCCCGAACTATTCAATTTTATCAAGAATGGTTAAGACTGGTATGAGGTAATTATTTTGTCCCTACAAACAGCATTGTGATAGCACCTGTACAATTTGTGAGATACGTTATACGTATTGCTAATGATTACCATTGGTATTCTGTCAAACGTAAACTAATTACGTTAATTCATGTAAATGATTGAAAGAATCTGTATGCCTTTGCCTAACTTCGGACTAGTCAGTTCTGATGATATCTGATGTTATTCTGCTTTGTGGTTTGTCCCGAGATCCATTGATTTATGGTATAGAACTATGGTATCTACATATTTCTGAAAGTGTTCAATCTGTGAAATGTGTTCACCCTTTGCTAACAATATCAACAATGTTCTGTTAAACTCATAATATATCTGGTTATTTATGTGATTAATGGGAAGAATATGTTTATCTGTGATAATCTGTTCTGATGTTTCTGGTATGGAGCAAAGTGCTGTACGGAACTAAGTGCTACACCTTGGTGGGAGCCACCTCTAGAATCCGTACGAGCCACCTCTTGAGTCCATACATATGTGAAGTTAAGAGGCTTAAAGCCGTTCTATGAAAGTTACGAGGCCTATGGCCGATATGTGAAAGATACAATTTGTAAGAAAGATATAATTTGTGAAGTAAAGAACCTATGTGGCCCTTGCCCGGGGGTAATAATACCGTGGTTTGTGACCCTTGCCCGGGGGTAATAATACCGTGGTTTGTGGCCCTTACCCGGGGGTAATAGTACCGTGGTTCAAGAATATGTTTTAAATGTTTTTGTGAAATATTGTGAACTTGTGAAACCAAAGGGCCGAGGGCTAATTGTGAAGTATGAATCTCTCACTTGTGAATTATGAAATTATGAGGCCAAGAGCCAACTTGTGAATTTGTGAAATATGAAATTATGAGGCCAAGAGCCAACTTGTGAATTTGTGAAATATGAATCTATGAGGCCGAGGGCCAGCGTGTGAAATTTATGGAAGGTATCAAAAGAATTGTGAACTATGAACCAATATAGCCAAGGGTCATTTGTGAGCTATAAAGCTATGAGGCCAAGGGCCAATATGTGAAATATTAATTTATGAACTTGTGAACGTGTGAATCCAAAAGACCGAGGTCCAATATGATAAATTGTGAATTGACAAAGTTGTCCTACAAAGTTACAGAAACAGACTAATCACATGGTTATAGCATTAGTTATATACTATTATTCACTGAGTTCGCTCATTTTGTCTTTTGTCTGTCTGTTCTGTAGGTAGTCAACCGGAAGTTCAAGCCTAACCTATAAGGCTCGTCTTTCTCTTGTCAGCTTTGATACGCCCAGGCACCATCTGAAGCCGTGCATTTTGTAAAGTATTGTTAGGTTATTGATTTATGCTTGGGTTGTCTTTCAGTAATGATTTTGATATACGCCCAATTGTGGGGCTGGGCCTGTATATATATGTATGTATGTAACCGATATTCAAGTGTATGTTTAGATTTTATTTGCATGTTTTGAAGTTGTGATCCTGGCATATTAGTAGTAGCTCAATGGAGTTTGTTTCTATTGTCCAATTTTGATATTTAATGCTTCCGTTTAGGCCCCATATGATATATATATAACAGGATTAGTGTCTATATTCGAATAGGTCATGCCCAAACTTTTAGGGGCGGGTTTGGATCGTGACAAGTGGTATCAGAGCACGAGTTGCTATCTCACACACGAATCCATTGAGCTTTAGGATGTCTAGAGAAGACTTAGGTATCATGCATGACATCCTTAATGCGTATGAAGAAATTGATAGCAACGATAATGGTGCAAGTATATCACTAACTGTAATAGTTATTATGTATGTTGGTTGTACATTCCTTGTGTATATTGTGATTGATTGTCATGCAGAACATGGTAAGACTTACAGATGGGAGTAAATCAATAAATTTGCGCAGTGGAAGCGTAGTGAGGAGTCAAGTTGGTCGGTAAGACAATTTATATGCAGATGATTAGATGAAATGTGTGTTATCATGGGAATAATGATAATATGATTGGGCTTTTAGCATCTACTTACGTAACTTGCTTAAACTCTAAGTACAGAATATTCCCAAGATCGAAGAAAATGCTATATGTATGATACTCTTAGTTATGTTTCCCTTGCTATAACCATGTTTAGATTCGTGATTTTAAGAATTTACGGTGTTTGAATATTTTAACAAGATGTGTTTTGCGTAATGATTGAAATTATGTCAAGTAGGACCGATTCTAAGAAAAGTCATGCATGTAGTGACCTCTAAAGTTGTGAAAGGGATCAATTAATTGTGACTTCGCTTCTTGCTAATGATTTAAATAAATAAGTTATGCTGACGAATTGGTTAATGATCTCGAAATCGTATGTGAATGATATGACTTCGTGAACTAAGGAAATTACCGACGACTTCTGATAGGGAATTATTGATGGTATCTAATGAGTATTGTTTATGTACTCTGTACTCTAACCTCTGTAATCTGAAATCTGCAATATGAAATCCGTAATTTGTAATCTGTTCTGTTTTTGTGTAACCTGTAATCTGTACTTGGGACTTCTTATAAGGAACAGTCGAATGACATGCAGAACCCCGCTTATGATATGTGTCTGTCCATATGACATTTGCAAAACAATAGAGGATTATTAACTAATTTGATATCACATCTACATGATTGATAGTCTGATAAGTTACTGCAAGACTTAGACTCCTGCTTCTGTGTAGTAATAATTTACAATTGAGGAATCATTTTTGTGATATACTTATGCGTAGATATTGCAAATTGTCAAACTAATCCCTATTTCGTATTGAAAGGCTATAATGTAAACTGTTCAAGGCTTGTTTCTTTAATGTGATCTGCAAACAAGTGATTAGCGGAATGAAACTTATGTGCTCTGTGTTATGTATAAGATGTCATACCCTCAATTAAATTTGGTATTTTCGACAAAAATGCCTAAATGTGTGATCATGAATAATGTCTTGTAAAGATACTTTGGTATAAGTAATTTTGAAAATGGTTAGGCTATACGAATGCAATCTACATCTTGGTTACGAAATGTTCTATATGATGAGTATTTTCTGAAAGGATAAAATATGCTATGAATTTCCGACATGGTTATGCTATGATAAGCTTCCTGAATAATTTCCCCAAAATGACTAGATATGCTACGAAATTTCGAATGTTCAAGCTATTCTGAAAGAAATATTTTGCTATGTTGTAAGTTGGCTTGGAGATTGTTCGGTCAAAGTTTACATCAGCTGAATGCTATTGGGAATTATTCCATTATCTGATATTTTTGAAAAGTCTGATAAGTTTCTGAGTAATACCTCTGAACAATGTATTATGCGTTTGATGTCCAGATGTTGACTTTGGGCTAAGCTAGCATTGATTTTAAATTTGAGCCTGTTAGAGACTTGATTTGAACTGATAAGTCTAATGCAGATAATGAATAAAGAGCCCCAAAGTCGTTGATTTAGCACTTAATTGTTATTATGGGTCTAATTGTTATAAGAAGCTTATACCTTTGAGGAATTGTAATAATGGAAGTTACTTGTGAACTTACCAAGTTTGACTTATGTTTGATAGTTATGAAATGATTGAGAAATGCTATATGTTCAGGAAGGAACTAGACTTATAACCAGGTCAATCAAGTTTGGAGGACCAAACTTCTTAAGGTGGGGAGAATGTAATGACCCCAAAGTGCGTATAGAAGGTTATCTTGATTTCATTAAGGGTTCATGTGTTTGCTATTGGAATTGAAGAACTAGCCGTCAACTTATGCTTTTGGAACTGGAATTGTTGACCTTTATCACCAATCTGAAAATTTTTCCCTCCGCTTGAGCGGAGTAGTTGGCGCTCGAGCGGGCCTTTGGGGGTTCCAGTAATTTTGCAGGCGGGCTGAAATTCTGGGAGTGGTGATTTTCCGCTCGAGCGTAGAAGTGGCCGCTCGAGCGGACAGCCTTGTTGGTCTCCGCGCTCGAGCGCGATGTTGGGCGCTCGAGCGGGTCTCTAGGATGAGTTGTACTTCTAAGGCATGTGGGCTCATTTTTGACATCTTATTAGTGTATTTGGAATGCCTTTGTTTTATTTTGGGATTTTGGTTGAGGTGGTAATATGATGGTGAAGTAAGATTGGACCAAATAATTTAATTCGGATAGTTATTTTACGAACAGCCGCCACTCTTTTGCCTTTTTCTTTTTCCACACTTGGAATTTGGATATGAGGTTAGAACCATTGGAAAGCTTATTTCCGGGGCTTCAATTTGGACACAAGAACGACCTAAAACGGAGTCCGGATGGGAGAGTTATACTTGTTCAAAGTTTCGACATCTGTGCTGAGGGCAGGTCCACTCGAGCGGAAATCAGTCCGCTCGAGCGGGAATTACGGGACAGCAGCTTTAAAAACGGGATTTTGGATCATTTCTTACATGTTTCTTCTTCCCTCTTCCTTCCTCTTTGCCTTAGTCCGAAAACCCTAGCTCCAAAACCTTGATTTCCTCTACTTTGATCAACAACCCACCATGATTCTTGTATCAAGGATGAAGAACAAGAGGAGATAAACATTTTCAACCGATTGGAATTCGAGATTGCGAAGGATTCTTCTCAAAGCTTGGTTTTCTTGCTTGGTTCTTGAGGTAGGGGTTCTAATCCTCTTCATTACTTATGTGGATGGATAGATTTGTAGTATTTGACTATCTAAATACAAGAATTTCCATTTGTGAGCATGTAGTGTATGGTATGAGAATTGGGGGTTTTAGGGTATGGGTTGTTGAGAGTTGAATTGATGAGTTAGAATGATGGATTATGAATCCTAAGTGTATAATCAATGGGAAAAGTGGAATGATAAGTGATGAATTAATAAGTTTGAATTTTATTGGAATTTATAGATTTCCTAGAAACCCTAGGTTGCTTCTTGATGTTAAGCGATGATTTGGGCCAAATTGAAAGTAAAATTATGAAATTGAGGTACTGAATTATATCTGTACAAATTTAATTGAATTTTGGAGATGTTTGAAAATTATGTTTAAAATTTACGAATGAATCTCAGTTATGGACAGGGTGAATCAAGCTATTATGTGAGATGAAATTGAGAAACAAGATTAGTAATGTTATGAATGATAAGAGCATTGGGAAGAAATGATGAAATGGGATTCAAGACTTCACCTTGAAAGATGTTGAATTATATTTAGGGGTGATAAGGTGAATTATGCCAAATAGTTTAACTTATGTTGGATTGTATTGAGATATGTATGGAGAAGTGTGTTGGTTTAATGATGTGAATTGCAAATTGCTGTGTACTTTGGTATAAGGAGGATAACAAATTAAGAATGGAATAAATTATATGTAACCCGATTTTTATGTGTATTCTGAATTGTGTAGGGTCAGCTGCAGGGGCGGACCAAGCGTCTAAGCACTGTGAGTAATAGTACTATAAATGTACATCAATTTCTGTTAATAATGATTATTATTATTACTATTCCGTTTTTCCATGACAGTTATGTTAACATGTTTGTATTTGAGACTTGGTGTGAATATAGAAGGAATTGGCGTCCATTGATATGACTCTGAAACTATTCTGTATTCCGTCTATGATTAATGGTTTCGGTAATGTGCTATAACCTATTGAGTAGTGTGTTTAAAAGACATTATTAACATTCTGTTATCCGTAGATTAAGCTTAATGATTCATGGTGAACAAATGGAACAATGATGCTTATGTATCCCGAACTATTCAATTTTATCAAGAATGGTTAAGACTGGTATGAGGTAATTATTTTGTCCCTACAAACAGCATTGTGATAGCACCTGTACAATTTGTGAGATACGTTATACGTATTGCTAATGATTACCATTGGTATTCTGTCAAACGTAAACTAATTACGTTAATTCATGTAAATGATTGAAAGAATCTGTATGCCTTTGCCTAACTTCGGACTAGTCAGTTCTGATGATATCTGATGTTATTCTGCTTTGTGGTTTGTCCCGAGATCCATTGATTTATGGTATAGAACTATGGTATCTACATATTTCTGAAAGTGTTCAATCTGTGAAATGTGTTCACCCTTTGCTAACAATATCAACAATGTTCTGTTAAACTCATAATATATCTGGTTATTTATGTGATTAATGGGAAGAATATGTTTATCTGTGATAATCTGTTCTGATGTTTCTGGTATGGAGCAAAGTGCTGTACGGAACTAAGTGCTACACCTTGGTGGGAGCCACCTCTAGAATCCGTACGAGCCACCTCTTGAGTCCATACATATATGAAGTTAAGAGGCTTAAAGCCGTTCTATGAAAGTTACGAGGCCTATGGCCGATATGTGAAAGATACAATTTGTAAGAAAGATATAATTTGTGAAGTAAAGAACCTATGTGGCCCTTGCCCGGGGGTAATAATACCGTGGTTTGTGACCCTTGCCCGGGGGTAATAATACCGTGGTTTGTGGCCCTTACCCGGGGGTAATAGTACCGTGGTTCAAGAATATGTTTTAAATGTTTTTGTGAAATATTGTGAACTTGTGAAACCAAAGGGCCGAGGGCTAATTGTGAAGTATGAATCTCTCACTTGTGAATTATGAAATTATGAGGCCAAGAGCCAACTTGTGAATTTGTGAAATATGAAATTATGAGGCCAAGAGCCAACTTGTGAATTTGTGAAATATGAATCTATGAGGCCGAGGGCCAGCGTGTGAAATTTATGGAAGGTATCAAAAGAATTGTGAACTATGAACCAATATAGCCAAGGGTCATTTGTGAGCTATGAAGCTATGAGGCCAAGGGCCAATATGTGAAATATTAATTTATGAACTTGTGAACGTGTGAATCCAAAAGACCGAGGTCCAATATGATAAATTGTGAATTGACAAAGTTGTCCTACAAAGTTACAGAAACAGACTAATCACATGGTTATAGCATTAGTTATATACTATTATTCACTGAGTGCGCTCATTTTGTCTTTTGTCTGTCTGTTCTGTAGGTAGTCAACCGGGAGTTCAAGCCTAACCTATAAGGCTCGTCTTTCTCTTGTCAGCTTTGATACGCCCAGGCACCACCTGAAGCCGTGCATTTTGTAAAGTATTGTTAGGTTATTGATTTATGCTTGGGTTGTCTTTCAGTAATGATTTTGATATACGCCCAATTGTGGGGCTGGGCCTGTATATATATGTATGTATGTAACCGATATTCAGGTGTATGTTTAGATTTTATTTGCATGTTTTGAAGTTGTGATCCTGGCATATTAGTAGTAGCTCAATGGAGTTTGTTTCTATTGTCCAATTTTGATATTTAATGCTTCCGTTTAGGCCCCATATGATATATATAACAGGATTAGTGTCTATATTCGAATAGGTCATGCCCAAACTTTTAGGGGCGTGTTTGGATCGTGACATGAATTGAGCATCCCACTTACCCGATCAAAGATCGGCCTCTACTAATCATGATATGATTTTTATCAACATTATATGCTCTTGCTCTGATTTTATTAGCTAACTTACTATGTGAGGCACACAAGGTATAGACTGTTTGGCTTGCTTTGGAAATGACTTGATTTTATGTGATTTTTGTTAAAAGAGTTTTGAGTGCACACAACTCAAAAGGAAATAAATGAGCTCGTACATTCATTTGATCAAAATCATTCCCAATGCAAGTAAAATAACCTTCATCAACAGGCATTCAAACAGTTTATTTTGAGTAGGCACGTAGCCTCATGGTAAGATGCTAACGTGGCAATAGTCACACACATGAATATGCTATAGCAAAAAAATGCTCACCTAGTACTCCAAGGTAAGCAAAAGAAAAAAAAAATAGAAAAAAAACAATTATAAAAATACATGGCCTGATCAATGCACATGACTAACGCAACACATGCAAGAATGCAACTATTTGGTTCGATTTTATTAATATGTCATATGGATCAACTTAATGCATATGGTAATGCATGTATTCAAGGAAATGGCAATGATATTCAAGAATGATGAACCAAACTTTAATACACGCAAAAATGGATGCAAAGCATGGCAATGTTATGAAACAAAAACATGATACTACATACAACCATAGTAAGCACGTAAATAAAAGGGAGAAAGAAATGAATGTTGAAAGACATACAAATATTACTAGTTTGTCGTTGCACAAGAGGGTCCGAATGGCCTAATTAATTAATTATTACAAACCCAAATAAATAAACCGATTAATTAACTAATTATTACATAATACAAATAAATGAACTACTTAATTATTACAAGTCTGAATGAAAGCAACTAATTAATTAAAAATGAATCAAAGCGACTAATATTAAACGAAAGGCAAGGAACCGCATGCGCACAACCAAGAACATCCTCCAGAAACCCCCACTGCTCACTGCCAGAGGCTGCTCTGTTCACAGTCTGAAAAATGACTCTGTTTCGGGCCTCAAGATCTACTCTATTTCACTAAAAAAGCACCACAGCCATACACAAAAATGTAGTCAGCCGTATAGGTGACTGGCCGGCCAGCCATTGATTCTATGAAGGATCTCCTGCAATCATAACTGGAACAAAGCAAAATAGGTGGTTTCCAACAGATGTTCATTCTTCCTTCTCTCTCTTATCATGAAATAGTCTCAAAGAGAGAGTAGGTTTGCTTCACAAATCGTCAAACATCCCAAGGGTATTTAAATGATGATTAGTGAAGCAACGGGATGGCAATTAATGGATACAAAGCTAACTAAAATTAATTATGAAAGATACAATCAAAGATATGGCCAAAACCCACTGAATCTCATGGAAAACAAGAGCAAGTGAATACTAAAGCTTAAAGAGAATAGGTTTAGAAGGAGCCATTCTTGGAGGCAAAGCTCATACACAAGAGGTTCCATCATTAAGAAAACCAAAGAAACTCCTCTTTCTACTCATGGAAGATGGATTGAAACCCCCATTTCCATGCTTCAAAGGAACTAGAAGAAAGTCTCTAACGGTCATGATGAAAAAGCTCTCATATAGCTTTAAAGCAAAAGCAAAACTGAATTAAGTAAAAGCAAGAAATCAAAGCTATGAAGAGATGATTGTAAGCTCATCTTCCTACTTATGGAACATGGATGAAACATCCATTTCCATGCTACAAAGAAGGAACTAGAAGAGAGCTTTGCAATATCTTCTAAGAAGAGAGATATGAGACAATAATCAAACTATCCATATAAGCTTTAAACACATATATACAGTTCATGTTTAATCAAAATCTACCTAAAATAGTGCTGAAAATGAAATAAAAGAAGCAACAACATGAAAAACAACAAGAGAGCAACACTAGAAAACAAGCCTATAAAAGGGTGGCTAACCCTTCCACCTTTAACAATGTTCAAATCACATTTTGAGCCCAAAATATTATGAAAAACGGTATTGAAATGGAGAACAAGAAGCTTAAAAGAAAATGAAATGGAAAGAGTTGAAGAATCAACCTCTAGAGAAAAGGAAGAGTTTCTTGGTTCACAAACCACAAGCTGAACACTCTCAAATATCTGAAATAGTGTTCAAAATATCAACAAAAAGCTTCAAAATCAAGTTTCAATGGTGTATATTTAGCGTATCTATATCAAGAGGGTAGAAAAGGTTTGGATATCTTTGAAAAAGGCTTGCTTACTAAGTTTCTCAACCCCAAACACTGAGGACAAGTGTTGTATTTATAGAATTTCAACATTTCATGTCAGACATATCTGAAAAAGGACAACTGGCTTGGAGCTCGTGAATGGGAGCAACTACAGCTGCAAAATATCTTTTCTCAGCAAACATGGCCGGCCGACCGGCTAACATAATGTGGCCTGTTGGTCATTTTTGGCTTTGTTGCTTTTTGAGTGGTCAGGCTAGAAAAATAAGGTTTGGTTCAAATGGGGTGCAAGGTTTGGTTTTGAAGCTCAAAATTGAATTTGTTTGCTGAAGATTCAAAAAATTACACAGTGCAACATTTCATCTTTAAGTTCTTAGAGTGAGGCGCCCAAGTTTTAAGGGATGTCAAAATGGGGCGTCTACAACTGTGTTGTGACAAGAGAATTTTTTGGAGAAAAAATATAAAAAAAAAAACGTATCTATACGAGTATACTTTTGGATATCAACTGTCACACTATTTATATGGTATATCGTGGTGCATGCATGATCATTTCTAGCTATACGTTGTGATTGGTTAGGATCTTCGAGATCTCTACTAGGTTTAGTGTCTCCCATGTGCTGATAAATTGTTCAAGCACATGGTTGGAAGATTGTTCGGGACTTGAAGCCTTTTGTTATGTTTGGCCACAGGGCCTTCTATCTGTTGGCTGAGTGCCATGTATTGTATAAGGGTGAATCCCTTTAATTCTATTTATTGTTATTCAATGTAAGCCTAAGGGCATTGTACCATGTTTTATTTATATATCATCATCATTGTTGTGAGAGAATGTTATTCTTTATTTTTTGTTCATATTCTTGAATGGATGGAATGATTTAAAAATTGTAATAATATAAAGGATTTGATAATGAAATCAAGTAATAAAAGTCGGGCATTACAGGTCCTTTCATTAGACCTTCATGGTCCCTTTGGTTTAAGCCTTCGGCCCCTTCGTTACTCTTCTGGATGTACCACGTATGATGCTTTGATATTGAATTTTGATATGAAAAATGCTCTGTTTGAATTCGATATATGATTCATTTGAAAATGTAAGATATGGCAAATGCTTTGTTTGGAAAATGATACAAGATTCATTTCGAAAATGTAAGACATATTTTATATTATGATGGACTTCATTCAGTAACCTCTTTATTTTGGTATTACTCACTGGGCTCTAGCTCACCCCTCTCCCTTATATATATGTAGGTAAGCAACTGGAAGATCAGCCTTAGAGTTTACGGAGTTCGCCTTTTTCGTCAAGCCACCCAATATGTGCTTCCTTGTTCAGGCTTTAGCTTTGTTTTTGTTAAGCTTGTTAAGATTTGTATTTCGTCAAGTCTTACGTGTATAATCTGAGTTGTATAAGATATGCACTTGTATATAAATATGTATGTTAAAAGTGTATTAAAAAATGTTTTAAGTATTTCAGTTTATCATGTATGCACAATTCATGGATATTGTTATTTTTTCTTTGCTTCTGCTTTAGGCCCCGATATTATTTGAATATTTTGAAATTTTGTTTTTGAGGTCGTAGGTAATTTATGATTATTGGCCAGTCATAATCCTTAACCTCTAGGGCCTAGTTGGGGTTGTAACATATATAGAGTACCAATGTTCCTTCTGGCTAACAACTGGTAAATTGGGAGAGTTTAGGTGAGGTTTGGTGAGACCACAAATACGTATATATGTTTGTGATTCATTGTTCATATGTATGTTTTGAGATTTAGTATGGGTTATGTATAGCTATTGAGACCAGTTATGAATCATGTATGTGTTGGAGCTTATTATGAATTTAGTAGACTTGTTTGTTATTGAGTATACATAGATATGAGTTTGAGATAAAATGAAGAGGTCATGAAAATGTTTGAATATTTTAGACAAATAGAAAAAAAAAAATAACGTATTATATATGTATAATTTGGAGTATCACGATCATATACATGTATAGGATTATATTGATTGGATTTAACGATTTTATCTACTAAACTATATGTTAATCCTACGTGTTAAAAAAATTTCAAGTACCGGCGGTGAACTACAATCATGAGTTTGTGCGGAAGATGACCACGAACTAGAGTAGCTCTTTTGATTTTGGCCACGGGACTTTTAATTGTAGGCAGAATCCCATATGTGTATTAAGGGTTCACCATTTTCTTTTGTTGATGTAGGCCTGTAGACGTCCCCGAACGCATCCCCGGGAGGGTTAAGTCCCGTTCGTGTTTACATTGGGTTCACTACAGTTCAAAGGACTCAATTTGTCACGGTTCTAAATCTGAACCAAAGAGTCCAACTCTGGCAAATCGTTTTTGAAGAAAAACAGATTTTGAAAAGAAGTGCCAAACATGGACTGCTTTGCCAGATTACAGAGTCGCCACCTAAATATTTTAAAATGGGAGAATTTAGGAAACCCTGACTCGGTGCCGAAGGCCACGCGTCCGTCATCACCAAAGTGGTCTTGGCTCGGGAGCTTGGGTACGATCAGGGAAGGTCAGCTATGAGCACCCCCTTTCGCCCGGTTCGAAGACCGGCCTCTACTAACCATGATATCCGATTTTGAAAACGTTATGCGTTCTTATTCCGGTTATTAACCTAGAATTACTATGTGATGCGCACAACACAAAAGTATAGACTAGATTGCCTAACTTGGAAATAAACATTGCATATCTGTTTTGTCTCGAAAAACGTGTTAGATTTTGCTACTAGCAAGTAGGCTAAAATACGGATTTCAATGAGTTATTCCAACTCAAGCAATCCAACCTTCACCCATAGGCATTCAAACAGTAATATCACATAAGCATTTAGCCGCATGGTAAGCATACTGTCATGTTAGCATTCACACGCATGTGGTATGCTAAAGCAAAAATACTTACATCGTACTCCGTGCCAAAACAATAAACTAGTTAGCAAAACATGCATGACCTAGTTCATGTTAAATGGCTAATGCAACACAAGCATAGATGCAATCTAGAGTAGGCTCGGCTAACCCTAAACATGGCATATAAAATGCGCGAGTAACACGTATTCAATTTGGAAATTGAAAATACGATGCAGTTTGTATGATGTACCGAGCCCGGTGCATGTAAACAAATGCATGAATGCACGCATGCATTGCATAAGGTATGCTAATTTAAATGTGCCCTAATCTACCATCGTAAGCAGGTAAATAAAAGGGAAGAAAGAAGTGGGGATTGGAAGACATACACCCACTCACACACACTTATTACAGCTTTGCCCTCGCTCGGAGGGACCGAAAGAATATACAAATTAATTAACTACGCAAGCTAATTAAAATATTACAAATCAACTAAATTAATTAACAAATTAACTAAGTTAATTAAAGCAGTAAACGCCTCGGGAAGAGGGCTCAAATGCAGCGCGCGCTCGGAATTGGCTCGGAATCGCACTGCCATGCACGGATTGCCTCTGTTTCCCCTGCTATCCTCCTCTGAAAATTGCCAAAGTCCCAGGAGTGCCTCTCAGGGGACTGGGGAGTACCACCGGCTGGGTTAGAGCACCACCGGCTGAAGAAGGAGGCCACCGGCACTAGATGAAGTTATCGGCTGGAAATTGACTGCCGATCGGCACTGAATAGTGCCGGCCGGCACTTAACACCTGCAGAACCTGCAACCCACAGCAGCAGAGGACAACAACATGCATGGCAATGTGATTCAAGGTATTTATGCACTATACACACCCCTTATCATGTTATTGACTCAAAGGGGCATGTGCCTCGATTCCCGGACCACCAATCGCGCATTTCCCTGCATGATGGCCCTAAGAACCAAGAATGCAACTTTGATTTCAAATGCATGCAATGCAAACAAGCAAACAAGTGTGCTCAACCTCCATCATACTTCACCTCAAGAGGCCAAACATGCACAATGCAAATGCAACCCTAAACATGTCAACTAGGCATGCAACATGGACTATGCAATATGTTCATGCAAAGGGTTCAAGCAAGCATGCGAGGTAAGCATGCAAACCAATGGAAGGATGGTCTTATACATGAATTGGGCAACTCCAAAAAGGCTCAAAACAGTGGCCAAAATGCTAAATCATGAGGGCCAAACACACATGCACACATGCACAAATTAAGGCACCAACACTTAAGCATAACAAACAACCCTTAAGCACACTTAAAGGGGTACAACAATGGACTACTAGCATGCATATAAAGCTCTGAAAATCATGCTAAACATGGTGTCAAACCAAGCAACAAAGTACACAAAGCATGCACACATAGGTCTAATATTCAAAGCAAGTCAATGGGGCATTGAACTATACTTACACAAAACAAATGTGACATGCATTAAACAACTAAAAACAGGTTTTTAGTATGTTAAAACAAAGCCAAAAGGCTACTTAGATGGCATCTAAGAGGCTTGAAACCAAAGGCATGCAACATGACCAATTCATGGAGCATTCAACACATGCTCTTAAAGCATTAAAGAGGCAATTAAGGCAAGCATATAGGCGCACCAAAGGATCTGAAATAACATGTTGAATGGTTCCAAACCATCAAAAATAAAGCAAGCAAGGCATGCTACACACTCATGCTCTCAAGGCCAACAAGCCAAATACAAAGAGGCTACAAGATACATGCTAAGATTGACCAAAATGACTTGGGACAGACCTAAAGCATGGAAAAATAAGCATACAAGCTTCATGGATCTAGGCCTAAAGCATGCTCAAACTAGGACACACAACCTAGGCATGTTAAGGCATCAAAGGGGATTACAAGGCAACTATGCTAAGCATGCATAAGAGACCAAAACCAACTTAAAGTCATGTTATAACATGGCAATATAAGCATGAAAAACAAGTCAAACATGCTCAACACACACTCAAGCATGAAGCTCCATAAGGAAGCCAAAACTTGCCCTTTTCAAGGACATTAAGGAGAGGGGGTGGCCCCCTCCTTTTGGAGACTTTATGGCACCATCTCCACCACTGAAATCCCTCAAGATTTCAGTGGTGGAGAGGCCCAAGCACCAAAGTCTCGGAGCTCTCACAAAATGGCCTAAAATGGGACCTTTTCAAGGCCTAAAGGGGGTCAAACTTCCCCAAAGTGCAAAACACTCTTGATAAACAATAAAGAGGGTTAAAAATCAGAACTTTTATGTGTTAAAGACTAAGCACAAAAACAACTCTAAGCTAGGCAAAAATGGAATGCAAGAATGGGGAAAAAAGGGACTAGTTGGCTCACCCTTGTAGACTTCTTCACCAAGCTTGATGTTGTTGCTTCCTTGAGTTCCAAACCAGTCAAAAATCTCAAGAACAAGCTCTGATCTTTGAGAACACCAAGAAAAGGTGAAAGACTAGGTGCCTTAGTGCAATAATGTGAACTAAAACACCTAGAACACTAAGGAAAAGAGAGAGATAGGGTGTGTATCTATCCTAACCCTAAAAACCAGAGCTTGGTCTGTCTAAGGATGTCTAAAAATTGTGTCAACCCTCCAACCCTTTAGCCAAGAGAAGAGGCTTCTCCTTATAGGCAACCAAAGCTTACAAGTTAAGGCATCAAAGGGCTCATCCCTCCATGTGTATGGAGGGGAAACAAAAGGCATACAGCTGTCTGAAAATATCTCAGAAAACAACTGTATAAGAGTCGGCAGGGCAAAATGGTCATTTTGCCAAAACAAGTGCCGACCGGCACAAAAGAGTGCCGACCGGCACAATATAGTGCCGGTGGCAACACCAGCCAGCCGGTGGCCTCTAGCCAGTGCCGGTGGTGAGTGGGGATGCCTCACAAAGCATTCCCTGCCCTTCTAGGGCAAAACACAGGTGTTTGGTGTAAAACCAGACACAAAACGGTCGAGTTCGGAGGTCCTGAGGCAAGGCGCGCGAGCCGAGAACTCTGGGAACTCCAAACGAACACAAGCATAGATAATCACCGAGTGTTCCAACGGTGACGTCCAAGTCTTAAGGACGGTCAAAAATGGGGTGTCTACAGTTGCCCCTCTTTGACAGAACTCGGAAGTCATAACAATGACGGGAGTGAATGTCAAAGCCCAGAGACGACCCATTTTTGACAAGGCCGAAGACTCAGACAAACATGCACGACAAGTAAGATATGCGCCCGAAGGCAGGGGCAAAATGCAACTGACAATGCAAGAAGCCGAGCATAACTTATGATCATGCAAAGAAAGCTGTAACGAAGCACGCATGCGACAGTTTTAAGCTAGCAAACTCCAAACTACACTACAATGCAGAAAAGGTGTATGAGAATTGTGCAATTCTCAATACGTCTCACTCGGGAGATACAATACCTGCGCGGCTCGTCCGGTTTCACCGGCCTCGAATGAACCGTACATACAATATTGTGCCTGCAAAGAAAGCAAACTTAACAGGTACAATACTGTTAGCAACATGCATGACAATGCAAATGAGGTGCACAAAACAGTGCAATGATATGCAATTGAATCTAAATGTAATGCAAATGGTATGCAATGTATACAAAACTATGTATGAACAATGCAAATGGAAATGCAATACAATTGAAACTATATGCAAACTACATGCAAGGCAATTGAATCATGATTCATTCATGAGCGATTCAAAACCACACAAATGTCAAATAGATTGATGGAGGTAACAAGTCTGTCTACCATAGAAAAGGTGTCGAAGCCCTCAAGGCGTGAGCGCACGCAGAACTATGAGTAATGTAGACAGACACAAGAACAAGTATTGGGTGGAATGACATAAGTGGGGTGACGACCCGCTGAGGAAAGAGCAATGATCCTAATGCCGGATGCAACAATTACACTACAATGTAACATGATGGATAGATGATACAATGGATATGGCACGCGGGCCAAACCAAATCTCGCCTAGGAAGGGCATGTACGCGTACAAGCCATGTCTAACATAGAAAAGGTGTCGAAGCCCTCAAGGTGCGAGCGCACACAGAACTATGAGTGTATAGACGTGAAAAGTATGAGCACATACCAGACCAAGCTCGACAAGGAAAGGTGCGAGCCATGGATGGAAGGTGATGCAGTGAAATGCATGCAATCGAAATGGATAGAATGGATATGGCACGCAAGCCAAACCAAATCTCGCCTAGGAAAGGCATGTACGCATACGAACCATGTCTAACATAGAAAAGGTGTCGAAGCCCTCAAGGCGCGAGCGCACGCAGAACTATGTTTCGACGTGAAAAGTACAGACACATACCAGACCAAGCTCAACAAGGAAAGGTGCAAGCCACGGATGGAAGGTGATGCAATGGATGCATGCGACCTACAATGCAATATCTACAATGAAATGGATGAAATGCATGACAATGCAGATGATGCAATGACCATGATTGCAGCTTTCCATATTCTTCCAACGGGATGGTATACTAGGTTGGTTCAGTATCCAGAATTGAGGCGTATACACACTACCTCAACCTATGGGGCTTCCATACAGGTTTCAAGCCGAGGGTACACCCCCTGGGTATTTAAACCAGACTTTAGTCTTGGAAATCCCGAACCTTTGTGTTCTAGGCATGAGCCATTCGAACTCTAGTTTTCACCGTCCCCGTTGGTCTCCTAGGAACTCACCGCAAGCACGGAAGTCGTTCGGGCACGACAAACACCGAAGGAATTGCACCTCCAGAGGATTTAAGGTCTCCTAGACCAGAATGCAAAATGTATGCATGACAATGCATGTGTTTTTTTTTTGAAAATGCAAATGATGCATGATGATGTTTTTGTTTTTGTTGTTTTTTGAAATGCATGACAATGCGATATTTACAATGATGCATGACAATGCAAATAGAGTGTGCGCACCAATGCACCGAAGGTCTTGCACCCTCCTAGGATTTAGGGTCTCCTAGACCGTGCGTGTTTAAGGTCTCGCCAGACCAAGCGGGGCAACTGTTGAGGTGCGCGAAACAACGCTATGGAATGCATGCCAAATGCAATGAGGTGCATCTTAATGCACCGAAGGTCTTGCACCTCCCGAGGATTTAAGGTCTCCTAGACCATGCATGTTTAGGGTCCCGCCGGACCGGCTTTGGGGTAATGATGATGAGATGCGCGAAAGAGCGCGATGAAATGCATGCCAAATGCAATGAACGGTGTACGTCAATATACCGAAGGTCTTGCACCCTCCAAGGCTTTAAGGTCTCCTAGACCGTACGTATTTAAGGTCTCGTCAGACCATATGTATGTTGGGGCAACTGTGCGAATGTGACACGCGTGCCACAAGGGATGCAAAACAATGCAAGTGAGGATGAAATGAATCATGAGGCACGCATACCTCATTGGTGTGAAAATGGAGTGCAAAACGAGGCATACGTGCCTCGAGATGCAATGAAATGCGAAATGAGGCACGCATACCTCATTTGATGGAAAATGAAGTGCAAAATGAGGCATACGTGCCTCGAGATGCAATGAAATGCAAAATGAAACACGTGAGGTAGCACACCTCACGCGGATCAAGATAAAATGCAAAATGAAACACGTGAGGTAGCACACCCCACGCGAATCAAGATGAAATGCAAAATGAGGCACACATACCTCATTGATGGAAAATGAAATGCAAAATGAGGCACGCATACCTCGAGATGCGATGAAATGCAAGATGAGGCACGCATACCTCATCGGATGGAAGAATGAAATGCAAAACGAGGCACGCGTACCTCGAGATGCGATGAAATGCAAGATGAGGCACGCATACCTCATCGGATGGAGAATGAAATGCAAAACGAGGCACGCGTACCTCGAGATGCAATGAAATGCAAGATGAGGCACGCATACCTCATCGGATGGAGAATGAAATGCAAAACGAGGCACGCGTACCTCGAAATGCAATGAAATGCAAGATGAGGCACGCATACCTCATCGGATGGAAAATGAAATGCAAAACGAGGCACGCGTACCTCGAGATGCAATGAAATGAAAGATGAGGCACGCATACCTCATCGGATGGAGAATGAAATGCAAAACGAGACACGCGTACCTCGAGATGTAATGAAATGCAAGATGAGGCACGCATACCTCATCGGATGGAGAATGAAATGCAAAACGAGGCACGCGTACCTCGAGATGCGATGAAATGAAAGATGAGGCACGCATACCTCATCGGATGGAAAATGAAATGCAAAACGAGGCACGCGTACCTCGAGATGCGATGAAATGCAAGATGAGGCACGCATACCTCATCGGATGGAGAATGAAATGCAAAACGAGGCACGCGTACCTCGAGATGCAATGAAATGAAAGATGAGGCACGCATACCTCATCGGATGGAGAATAATGCAAGCCTCAAAGGACGTGCTAGACGGCGCGAGGCGGCGCACCGGAAAGTGTGATGAATGCGTGCAACACACACGGGGCAACTTTTGAATCTTTATGAACGTCAAAAGGATACAAAAGGATACAATCTTTGCTTGAATTTGAGTGTTACGCACAGTAAACACGGTCCGAAGTCAAAACGGAGGCCGATTGAGCATCGGGGATGCATTTTCTTGCACTTTCTTTGAGCTATGAAGACCAAAACTCCTCAATTTGCCTAAAACAGGCCTTGGGAACACCACCGGCTGAGTGGGAAGGCCACCGGCTGCCACCGGCTGCCTAAACTTCTCCACCGGCACAAAAAAGTGCCGACCGGCAGAAAGTTGCTGATCGAGGACAGTTTCGACTTTTCGCCACGGGTCTTTTAAAATAGGGCTTGAAACCCTATTTCCTCACTTTGCCTCCGCCGAAAAACTTCACTCTCTCTCTAGAGCTTTGTTCTCTCGATTTTTCGTCGATTTCCTCGCGTTTCACGCCCGTTTCGTCGTCGGATTCGCGATATTCATCGCGTTTCGGACATTTCCATCCGATCGAAATTCCGTTTCGGAGTCTCTTTCTCAGTTTTCACCTTTTCGGGACTTGTTCCCCTCGATTTTCTCTTCATTCTCGTGTATTTTCATCTTCCGGCCTTTCCGGCCATTTTCGACCCACCCGGGGTTGACTTTTTCGGTTGACCTTTCACATTCCGACCCGGTTTTTCCTTCCCGGATATTTTCACACTTCCATTGCCATGGCTGACGACGTTCCACACGTCGGGACTCCCCCGGATCACGAGATGGATCCTGGGGTTGAGCTCCTCCCGCTGAGTGAGCGCCCATTTGATCCGGCGACCTACCGGCCGGCTATTCACATTCTACCACCCGATGGACTCCGCCACTTCCGCGGCTTCGACCGAGCATTGGACCCGGAGCTTCTCCTGCGCGAGCCGGCCTCTCACTTGTCCTTCGGCGCTTCCGAGGTAACCTCTTGATCTACTTCATTTTCTGCAATGTAGAACTGTAAACTGTCAACTGCCATAGCTGATTACAACCCTTAACTGTTTTAGATCCGATACACTGTGCGCTGTAGTTGATTGTAGACAACCTCACAACTGATACCTGCTTAGGACCGACACACATGCACACACACTGCAATAGCCTGAATCACCCAAACACACGGCACACATTGCACTTTTGACATGAACTCACCGACACCCGGTGCTTATTTGAATCTGAAAACTCGCACGCATGCTAGACTTGCACTGAATCACACAAACACGCAGACGCATCACACGTTGGTAATTCACTGAAACATACCGGGATCCGGCATCCGTTTGAACTTTGAAAAACACGCACACATGCTATGTTTATACCGATCCCCATGGGAGTACTGACACATCACAGGCCGTAGTCCACCTACTGGTGCACTGAAACCTGACATTTGCTTGCATTTGAAAAACGTGCACACGTGCACCAAGTTTACACTGGACCACTCGAAATACACTGACGCATCACGCGCCGTAGTTTACCGTAAGCACACCGATACCCGGTTTCTGCTTGAATCTGAAAGACTTGCACGCATGCTAGATTTGTACTTACTTTATCTGTTTCTTCGAAACTGTACATCTCATATTGATTCGCAACTGTTTGTTTGTAAACAGGGAGGTTCCCATGCCATCCGCGGGTATGGGAATACCGTCGCTCGAGAGTGGTATGCCGAGCTTCCTGACGCAGTCCGTCAGATCGTCGATCGGGCCGGCTTCGGCGCATTTTGCAGGGGACTTTCCAGACTCTCCGCCTGCAGGCCTCTCCTTGCAGCCTTGGCAGAGAGGTGGTGGGACACCACGGATTCATTCCACTTGTCGATGGCAGGGGACATGACGATGACTCCTTACGACTTCGCGATGCTTATCGGCATCGGGGTTATGGGGTGATCCGATCCCCTTCGACATTGACATGGATGAGTGGACCGCGGCCCAGGTCTACTTGCTTGGCAAGGCACCGTCTCTGGCGCGCCCTGGCTTTGTCAGGTATTCCTGGTTCGAGGTTCAGTTCAGGGTCCAGCCCACCCTCATCGACGCAGCCCCGATGACCCAAGAGGCCGTGGAGCAGTACGCACGCGGCTTCTTGATGTTTTTGCTAGGGACGACCCTCTTCGCCGACCGGGCGAACACAGTGCCCCTCTGTCTTCTCAGCGCACTGGTAGATGTCAGAGATATTTTGCGCTTTGACTGGGGTGGCGCAGCTCTGGCCACCCTCTACGGCTACATGAGCTCAGTCTCCCGTGGCAGCGGGCAGTTGCTCGGAGGCTACTGGCGAGCTTGGGAGGTATGTCTTCTTCTCTACTTTACATTTCCGCTCTACATACTTTCTGCGTTCTGCACTGTACACTGCTCACACTGACTGTATACTGTACACACTGCACACACATGCTCTGCTTTTCACTGACTGTATATTGCACACACGGAACACACATACTCTGCTTTTCACTGACTGTATATTGCACACACGGCACACACATGCTCTGCACAATACACTGCACAACACACGGCTCTGCTATCTCTGCTTTATTCTGACTGTACACCGTTCACTCTGTACACTACACTACACAACACACGGCTCTGTTATTTTTGCTTTACACTGTATTCTGCTTTATCTGATGGTCATATTGACATCTGTTTTGCAGTTGTGGGTGTATGCCTACTTCCCTAGGCTGGAGCCAGTGCCGGAGACGGAGACTCCCCTGGTCATCCCTTTCTCGCGCCGCTACGATGGGTGGTGCACACGGCGACCTCGGGATACCTTCAGCTTCTACCGCCGATTCTTCGACACCATCACCTCTGCCGAGGTATATTTGACTTACAGTTCATTCAAACTTTGCTTTGCATTTGTGTATTTTGATAACCAGTAAATAACCAACTGTTTTAATTCAGGTCACCCGGCGGCCGTGGGCTGCGGTGCCAGCAGGCATTCAGGACCGGTTTGCCGGCGCGGAGGAGACCTCTCGCTACCGGATTTTGCTGGAGGGCCCGGTCTGTCGGGCTTGGTACCTGGGGGAGGGTTTTCTGCGCCAGACCCTCGGGTTGCCAGAGCAGATAGTCCCCGTTCACCCCCCTAAGCACATGAGGGACACCGAGAGGTTTTCTCTGCAGCAGATGGAGGACTACACCCTTGGCTGGGACGAGGGCGGCTATAGGGGCGAGGGCGACTATTCTGAGTACGTCCGGACCTTCATCATGCGGCCTCTGAGCGGCGGTCGCCAGACTGAGCAAGGGAGTCCTACGGTGCCGGCGGCTCGGGCAGAGGCAGGAGCAGGAGTGGGATCTTCGAGGAGAGCCCGAGTCCGAGGCAGGGGTGGGGTACAGAGGGGACGAGGGTCTGGTTGGCCCGCTCTGCCCACTATGCTGACGTACAGGGGGCAGGGTGGGGAGACCTACCAGATCCCCTTCGTTCCTCCCCCGGCTGGTCACGAGTTAGCCGGTATTCCCGACTTACCCCCGGTACGTATTACTTCACTTTGCATCTTGCATTGTCATTCCATTTCAGTTTATTTGATATTCCGCAGAATACTAATGCATCCGATACTTTTGCAGGCTTCCTCCGAGTACACACGGCAGTCGGTGGAGCTGTGTGCCTCCCTGATGGGGATGTTGCAGCGGACCCTCGATGTCATGGCCGCCTACAGTCTTCTGGTACGTTCTTCTGACCACAGTCTCAAACCATACTCTGTTCCATACATACTGATGCACTACACCACATCTGATAAACTGCTCACGGCATTCACACTGTACTCATACACTGCAATCTGTACTGATTAACTGCTCACGGCATTCACACTGTACTCATACACTGCACTCTGTACTGATTAACTGCTCACGGCATTCACACTGTACTCATACACTGCATTCTGTACTGATTCACTGCTCACGGCATTCACACACTGTACTCATACACTGCATTCTGTACTGCTCACAGCTTTCTGATGCATTTGTTTTTCGTATTTTTCAGCCTCCCTTTCCGATTCCGCCAGTGGGCGGTGCTCCTCCGGCTGGGCCTCCCCTTTCTACTCGGGATGGCAGGATATTCCCCCGTACCAGAGGAAGACACGCTCATGTCGGGAGTAGCTCGCGAGCACTAGTTCCAGGTGATGGTGAGTCAGAGATGGAGGCAGAGTCGTCCGAGGAGGAGGCCGGGGATAGCTCGGGCTCGAGCTCTGACAGCGATGCTTCCGACGATACTCCTGGGCTTCTGCCCAGGAAGAGGGCCAGGACAGATCCTCCGGCGCGAGGCCATTGATGATGATTACAGACTTCTGCTTTTTTTTTTTCTTGTACTTTTCTCTTTTTAGTAGATAGAGTGCTATGTACTGCCACAGGCAGATTTTGCTTTCTTCAAAACTTTGTATTTGAAAAGACGATGATATGAAACAAACTTTTATCTAAAAAGTATTTTATTTACATACCTCGTACTTTGCATTGCACTGCATCATATTACACCTCAAATGTAAATGATTACGATTTGTTGTCTGAAAATTGAACACTTGCACTGTAATAATCGGATAACCAACTAACTAACAGCAAACGACCCAGACAAATCACTGCTCAAACTGAACAAACAGCCCATATTCTGCTGGGGATTAATCTGCACACAGCTCATAATACAATATCCGGTCCATTCTGCACACGGCAAATTTTGAACAATTGGCCCAATCTGACAAGACGGATCACCAAAACTGAGACAGTTGAAGTTGAAACACATTCGGATGTCCCAAAATTTCCTTTTCTTCTCTTGCCTCGCATAAATGTAGAGAATGGCACAGCATTCTGAGCACAAACGATTGACTTTGGAAAAGGGATTTCACAATCGGGGTATCGAGCCTACAACTGAACACAGTGAAAAGGACTCAAGTGAAGAAAATAAAAGGCACACGACCTAAACACAACAAGATACACTCGGAAAAGACTCAAAGCTAAATTGAGACCGACAAATCAAAGGACACGACACACGGACGTGCTTGAAAACAAAAGACCTTGAGGAGCCAATTCCTCCGGGCAGGTTTCCCACCCTTTCTGATTTGTGTGATTATCACGCCACTCGGCCCTCAAGCTCGGTTTTTCTCTCAAAACCCTCTTGCTCACTTTTCTCTCGACTTACGCCTCTCTATTCTTTATTCTCTCATTTTTCATCCCTCCCCAGGGTGATTGATGGATGAATAGGAAGCGGCGGATTCATGCCGAATACAGCTAGCTCACGGCTATTTCTTCTGATAGATAGGGTGCTTTTCTGGCAAGTACGTCGATAACAAGGGAGAGACAGAACACCTGACTCGACTGTGCCCCTGGTTCATTACTTTGACCATTTTTTTGTTTTCTTTCTAAAACAGTTTTGATCAAAATGAACGTCAGATTAGCGTTCTTATTCAATTTTTGATTTGAAAATCATGCAAGTCAGGCCGTAAGCACTGAAAGTTTTCCTTTTTGGGTCCAAACATGGTCCGATTTTGGAAGATGAAATAATTTTCGAGAAAATAGTCAACCTCAGTAAAAATTTTCAAAAACTATTTTCACGAACAGTCAATGCTCAACAAGCACAGAACCTACCCTCGAGATACGCAACCTCGGATCGGAGGCAATTTGGAAAAATTGATCCTTGCTTGAAGGGGGGGGAAGAGGGCAACGGAAAGTTGCCCCTAGTTTGGGGCGGCAACTCAAGACAACTTTATGGCGATATGAGGCAACGGAAAGTTGCCCCTTGCTTGGACGATGCCGCGGCATGCTCATCGATGATTGATCGCAACCGAATTCTCATACACGGAGAGGACGAAGGCGGCCACAAACAATATATGGACACAGTCACCTTGAAAGCATTGGTGGTTGGACTTCAGGAGGAAGTTGATCACGCAGCTCCAGTTGTTGCAACCGAGACATCGGATTCGGAGGAAGCATAGGCAATCAAAACCATGACATGGACTGAGACGCTATGGAAGCGTTGGGGGCTGGACTTCAGGATGAAGTTGCCTACGTATCCCAAACATGGGAATCAAGCCTTACGTAGTTCCGGCTAAGGTACACTCGGGTATTTTAACCTTCACTATTTTTAGGCTCTTACTTTTGCCAAGGCGCCCAATGCGGGTTTTCGACCTTGCGAGCTTCTTTTCTTTCTTTTTCTTTTTTTTTCTTTGTATTTGCTTTTCTTCTCTTTTTTTTCTTTTTTGTATTTTATTTTTTTGCTTTATTTTCTTTGTACTTTTCTCTTGCTCTAACTTTTGCCTGGGTCGCCCTTCCGGGTTTTCGGCCCAGCGAGCCTCTCGGAGGGTAAAAATGTAACCAGTCCATGCCAAATGGTTCTGAGATTGAAGCCCTCTATATCCAGGAGAGTGGCTGTTGTATTGACTTGCAGAAAGATCCACCTTTGGCTCTCCGAGCACATCGGATATTTTTTTGCCCCTAGTTCGAGGGGTGCTTCTGCTCTAGCCTTGCAAGCTTCTTCTGATGAGGTCTGATCTTCTTAATCTGACTTTGGTGCCTCTTGGTCGAGGGCTGCTTCGGGTCTGGCCACACGGGCCTTGCATTGATAGCTAATCATTGAACATTCTGGATGACGGTCCAAGGTTTGAAAATAAGGGGTCGGGTCTCGAGGCCGAGAGCGATCCTAAGCTGCATAATCTCGAGAGCGATTCCACACAAGTCTTCGCAGGACTGCGCAAAACAGTTTTTTGAAATCTTTTAAGAAAGCGACTAATCGCTCGCGCTGAAGACAGTGTGGGACCAACCTGGATCAAGCCAGGATCCTTCCCAGTACTCACACTAACAAGCATGATCGCAATCATTAAGGGCTTAGCATGCCTCTCTTTTTTTTAATTTGATCAAAGTTTTGCAAATCCCGAGGAATTCCTTCCTCTTCGTTTTCGCCGCAGTGTTCAAAAGGGTTTTGAAAAACTTAGGTCAAAACAATAATTATTAGGGCACACAAGAGCGGGTGGAATGCGTTGTCACCCCATTCGAATTCTCTGGCATAACTAGCCCAAAACAATAGATATGGAAACACGGTAGCCACAGCTGTTTCATTCAGGTTCCCCGGATGTAAACTGGCCCCACAGCAGAGGTAGACCCAAAAAGAAAGAAAAAAGAAGTAATTACAAAACAAAACGGTGCTTGAGGCAACAACCCCGGAGTCACCTAGTATTCTATGCAAAAGAGGGACTGACTCGTTACAACAAGACAGACCCTTAAGCAAAAAAAAAGACTGACTCAAGACAAAGACAGACTCAAAACAAAGCAAAAGACTGACTCGGCGTCCAAGCCAGGATTTACAAAAGTAGCATTCGCAGATGCTCAAAAATGCGTGCCAGACGCCACATCAAAAACTCGAGGCGCTACCCGCAGGCGGTTGAATCCCAATTACATACTCGCGGTATCGGTGTCCTCAAAATCCAACAACTGAGTGGTGACGGATTTAGCTGAGGTGGGTGGGAGGATAACCTCGTTGTCAATCAGATCCTGCACCTCGTGGCGGAGGCGAAAGCAGTTATCGGTAGAGTGGCCAAATTGCTGGTGGTACGCACAGTACTGAGTGGCATCATGTCCTGTTGGAAGGGATTTGGGGAGCGGCCTAGGCTCGAGGGGTGTAAGATGCCCCTTTTTGGCCAAAATGAGAAGTGCCCTAGACAAAGGCATGTAGAGAGGATGGAAGACCCTGCGCCCCCGGGGCTGGTATTTTGAAGCCTGAGTGCTCCTGCTAGATGTGCTGGCGAACGGATCGGCAGGTGCGGGCTTGAATTTCTGATCTTTCCCAGGTACGGGGTTGGGAGTGAGAGAAACTGCTTCAACATAACGGGGCCTATCCCGATTTTCCGACTGGCTTGAGCTACCCTCAGGTAGGGTGGGAAAAGCATCCTTCACGATTTTGGTTATCATCGCAGATACCTGTTGTTTGTTCATCCCCCCGGCTTTTAAAGCCCCGACTGCCCACAGCAGCTGTTCAACGGGATCGGCATCTGCCTTTGCTTTGTCTTTGCCCCCGGTCTCAGTCTGGTGAGAGGTTTGGGTTGGTACTGGTACATCACTGTTGTATGTGGAGGCCGTCTCCGGTTGATTAAGCTCAATTACAATCCGTCCCAGTAGTGGGGGCTCTTGGGGCTCAAAATTTCCGGCATACGGTGCGACCGGTGGCGGGGCCGACATCCCGTAAGCGAGATCTGCCACAGATCTTTGGAGATCACCTATTATTCCCATTAACTCGAATACAGTGGGCTCGCGAGCTTGATAGAACTGGGGGGCCCAGATTGGGTGTGTAGCGGGCGACCTAGGAGGATGCGGCATATCTACGCCGGCTTCACTCTGTAGGGTGATCCCTTGATCCAACGCGGCTGCCATAACCACTATTTCTTCCGAACTCTGCGTCATCTCAAACCCTGCCCCAGCAAGGGAAAACACTGGCTATTCTGTATCGGCTTTCTGGACTCTCTCAACTGAAAGGAAAAACGGACAGCATTTCAGCCCAAAACAGATCAAACACAGACGCAATCAAACATCTGATCTCTATTACTGATTACTGTTCCCCAGAATCACTGTTCCCAGGACTGAACTGATACCCGCAGATATAGCTGGTTCCTCAACAACACTGATACTGGTGCCCTTCGGGCCGGGTACCCGTACTGGTAAACTGTCATGTACTTTCCTGCAGAGATACATTCTAGAAGCACATAGCAGATAAATGAGAACCAAAACACCCCTATGTTGGGGTAGGGTTTCCCTGTCCTATTTTGTCAGGAACTAGGGTTTTACTACGCACACAGCGGTTTCAAACAACCTAATATCGGGTGAGCAACCTGTCCTAGTTTGGAATGGTCACTACGGATTTCGATATGCACTAGGTCGAATGGTCGAAAAGGGTGCCCCGGTAAAACCGGGGTTTGTGTTCCCATACTGGCAGAGCCCGCAACCGGTCAGCCTTATGGACATGCCTTGACAAGACAAGCCTCCGGCAAACCGCTCAGGAATAGCAGATGGCCAACACGGTGTCCTAGGCGCACCAATGCACATGCAATGCAAAGAAACACATAAATGTAGTCAGAACAGGATATCACGAGTTCGAGTCAAGCTCTCTAAAGTCCCCAGCAGAGTCGCCAGAAACTGTAGACGTCCCCGAACGCATCCCCGGGAGGGTTAAGTCCCGTTCGTGTTTACATTGGGTTCACTACAGTTCAAAGGACTCAATTTGTCACGGTTCTAAATCTGAACCAAAGAGTCCAACTCTGGCAAATCGTTTTTGAAGAAAAACAGATTTTGAAAAGAAGTGCCAAACATGGACTGCTTTGCCAGATTACAGAGTCGCCACCTAAATATTTTAAAATGGGGGAATTTAGGAAACCCTGACTCGGTGCCGAAGGCCACGTGTCCGTCATCACCAAAGTGGTCTTGGCTCGGGAGCTTGGGTACGATCAGGGAAGGTCAGCTATGAGCACCCCCTTTCGCCCGGTCCGAAGACCGGCCTCTACTAACCATGATATCCAATTTTGAAAACGTTATGCGTTCTTATTCCGGTTATTAACCTAGAATTACTATGTGATGCGCACAACACAAAAGTATAGACTAGATTGCCTAACTTGGAAATAAACATTGCATATCCGTTTTGTCTCGAAAAACGTGTTAGATTTTGCTACTCGCAAGTAGGCTAAAATACGGATTTCAATGAGTTATTCCAACTCAAGCAATCCAACCTTCACCCACAGGCATTCAAACAGTCATATCACATAAGCATTTAGCCGCATGGTAAGCATACTGTCATGTTAGCATTCACACGCATGTGGTATGCTAAAGCAAAAATACTTACATCGTACTCCGTGCCAAAACAATAAACTAGTTAGCAAAACATGCATGACCTAGTTCATGTTAAATGGCTAATGCAACACAAGCATAGATGCAATCTAGAGTAGGCTCGGCTAACCCTAAACATGGCATATAAAATGCGCGAGTAACACGTATTCAATTTGGAAATTGAAAATACGATGCAGTTTGTATGATGTACCGAGCCCGGTGCATGTAAACAAATGCATGAATGCACGCATGCATTGCATAAGGTATGCTAATTTAAATGTGCCCTAATCTACCATCGTAAGCAGGTAAATAAAAGGGAAGAAAGAAGTGGGGATTGGAAGACATACACCCACTCACACACACTTATTACAGCTTTGCCCTCGCTCGGAGGGACCGAAAGAATATACAAATTAATTAACTACGCAAGCTAATTAAAATATTACAAATCAACTAAATTAATTAACAAATTAACTAAGTTAATTAAAGCAGTAAACGCCTCGGGAAGAGGGCTCAAATGCAGCGCGCGCTCGGAATTGGCTCGTAATCGCACTGCCATGCACGGATTGCCTCTGTTTCCCCTGCTATCCTCCTCTGAAAATTGCCAAAGTCCCAGGAGTGCCTCTCAGGGGACTGGGGAGTACCACCGGCTGGGTTAGAGCACCACCGGCTGAAGAAGGAGGCCACCGGCACTAGATGAAGTTATCGGCTGGAAATTGACTGCCGATCGGCACTGAATAGTGCCGGCCGGCACTTAACACCTGCAGAACCTGCAACCCACAGCAGCAGAGGACAACAACATGCATGGCAATGTGATTCAAGGTATTTATGCACTATACACACCCCTTATCATGTTATTGACTCAAAGGGGCATGTGCCTCGATTCCCGGACCACCAATCGCGCATTTCCATGCATGATGGCCCTAAGAACCAAGAATGCAACTTTGATTTCAAATGCATGCAATGCAAACAAGCAAACAAGTGTGCTCAACCTCCATCATACTTCACCTCAAGAGGCCAAACATGCACAATGCAAATGCAACCCTAAACATGTCAACTAGGCATGCAACATGGACTATGCAATATGTTCATGCAAAGGGTTCAAGCAAGCATGCGAGGTAAGCATGCAAACCAATGGAAGGATGGTCTTATACATGAATTGGGCAACTCCAAAAAGGCTCAAAACAGTGGCCAAAATGCTAAATCATGAGGGCCAAACACACATGCACACATGCACAAATTAAGGCACCAACACTTAAGCATAACAAACAACCCTTAAGCACACTTAAAGGGGTACAACAATGGACTACTAGCATGCATATAAAGCTCTGAAAATCATGCTAAACATGGTGTCAAACCAAGCAACAAAGTACACAAAGCATGCACACATAGGTCTAATATTCAAAGCAAGTCAATGGGGCATTGAACTATACTTACACAAAACAAATGTGACATGCATTAAACAACTAAAAACAGGTTTTTAGTATGTTAAAACAAAGCCAAAAGGCTACTTAGATGGCATCTAAGAGGCTTGAAACCAAAGGCATGCAACATGACCAATTCATGGAGCATTCAACACATGCTCTTAAAGCATTAAAGAGGCAATTAAGGCAAGCATATAGGCGCACCAAAGGATCTGAAATAACATGTTGAATGGTTCCAAACCATCAAAAATAAAGCAAGCAAGGCATGCTACACACTCATGCTCTCAAGGCCAACAAGCCAAATACAAAGAGGCTACAAGATACATGCTAAGATTGACCAAAATGACTTGGGACAGACCTAAAGCATGGAAAAATAAGCATACAAGCTTCATGGATCTAGGCCTAAAGCATGCTCAAACTAGGACACACAACCTAGGCATGTTAAGGCATCAAAGGGGATTACAAGGCAACTATGCTAAGCATGCATAAGAGACCAAAACCAACTTAAAGTCATGTTATAACATGGCAATATAAGCATGAAAAACAAGTCAAACATGCTCAACACACACTCAAGCATGAAGCTCCATAAGGAAGCCAAAACTTGCCCTTTTCAAGGACATTAAGGAGAGGGGGTGGCCCCCTCCTTTTGGAGACTTTATGGCACCATCTCCACCACTGAAATCCCTCAAGATTTCAGTGGTGGAGAGGCCCAAGCACCAAAGTCTCGGAGCTCTCACAAAATGGCCTAAAATGGGACCTTTTCAAGGCCTAAAGGGGGTCAAACTTCCCCAAAGTGCAAAACACTCTTGATAAACAATAAAGAGGGTTAAAAATCAGAACTTTTATGTGTTAAAGACTAAGCACAAAAACAACTCTAAGCTAGGCAAAAATGGAATGCAAGAATGGGGAAAAAGGGGACTAGTTGGCTCACCCTTGTAGACTTCTTCACCAAGCTTGATGTTGTTGCTTCCTTGAGTTCCAAACCAGTCAAAAATCTCAAGAACAAGCTCTGATCTTTGAGAACACCAAGAAAAGGTGAAAGACTAGGTGCCTTAGTGCAATAATGTGAACTAAAACACCTAGAACACCAAGGAAAAGAGAGAGATAGGGTGTGTATCTATCCTAACCCTAAAAACCAGAGCTTGGTCTGTCTAAGGATGTCTAAAAATTGTGTCAACCCTCCAACCCTTTAGCCAAGAGAAGAGGCTTCTCCTTATAGGCAACCAAAGCTTACAAGTTAAGGCATCAAAGGGCTCATCCCTCCATACACGTGTATGGAGGGGAAACAAAAGGCATACAGCTGTCTGAAAATATCTCAGAAAACAACTGTATAAGAGTCGGCAGGGCAAAATGGTCATTTTGCCAAAACAAGTGCCGACCGGCACAAAAGAGTGCCGACCGGCACAATATAGTGCCGGTGGCAACACCAGCCAGCCGGTGGCCTCTAGCCAGTGCCGGTGGTGAGTGGGGATGCCTCACAAAGCATCCCCTGCCCTTCTAGGGCAAAACACAGGTGTTTGGTGTAAAACCAGACACAAAACGGTCGAGTTCGGAGGTCCTGAGGCAAGGCGCGCGAGCCGAGAACTCCGGGAACTCCAAACGAACACAAGCATGGATAATCACCGAGTGTTCCAACGGTGACGTCCAAGTCTTAAGGACGGTCAAAAATGGGGTGTCTACAAGGCCTAAGGACATTTAAATTTAAATTGATATTTAGTGCTTTTGAATTTCGTATTGTACTTGAAAATCATCATGTGTTGAATGATTTTCGTGTATATATATGAGAGAGACCGCTTTTAATTATGTTTATCATTGTCTTTTTGTTGTTATCCGAGTTTATTTATCATTAGTCGAACCCTATAAATCCAGGGCGTGACATGGAATATGAAGTTTCAAAAAAAAATTAATGGATTAATTTTTTGTGGTTAATCAAAATAGCAAAATAGTAAAAAAATTTCAAGAAGTAAGCGCTCAAAGCCATGTTCGATAATTTTGGATGGATAGATCTCGAAAAATTATATGGAATAAAAATCATTCAAAATGGATTATCGATCGTAAATTTTGAGCTTGAAGTTTTAACACCATAACAATTTATTTTACACTTTCAAATAGTTATTAGTTGAAATTTAACCCACTTGTCTAAATTATTTTAACTTATGTATGTCAATATTTTTACTTATAACAATTCTAGTTTAGCCCAACTCGTTTATTGTTTTGGATCTGGGATTCTTTGTCTTGATGGTTGTTCATGTTCTTGTTCATCTTTTCCTTGTTGAATTGGGTTGTGTGAGCATTGTGGTTGTGCATGAAACAGGTTGGGAGTTCGTTTTCCAAAGGAGTCTTTACCCAGAATTTTGCTTGTTCGCTCAAGCGAAGTTTCTTGCGTTCGAGCAGTCTTTTATAGTCTACAAAACTACTGAGAGTTTGATGTCTGCGCTCGAGCGACACTTCTTGCGCTCTAGTGAACTTTTACAGGATTGAACTACTGGGAGTGGTGCATTGTGCACTTGAGCGACCATTCTTGCGCTCAAGTGGTGTCTTCATTTGTGTCTGTGCACTCAAGCGGTAACTTTATTCGCTCGAGTAGTCTCACTTATTGTGTCTCGTCGCTCAGTAGTGTTTTGTTCCCTTAAGCGGTCTGCGCTTATATCAATTCCGAAAAATGACTTTTGGATCACTTTTTCACTCCTCTCTCTCTCTCTGAACATTTCAAGAGACCTAGTTCTTCACTCAATCTGTCTCTAGTTCTTGGTTTCTAGCCCCATATACTTCCAATCCATTGATCTCTACACCAGTGACCTTTGGAGAAAAAGGTAGAGCTCGCCTAGAGCTTCAATTCTATCAGGAAAGAAGTTGTTTTTGGCTCCGTCAAAGCTTCATCCTTGCTTGATTTGTCTTCTAGGCTTGTGGTAGGGATTTCCTTGTTCCTCTTCAATACCTCGTCTATAGATAGACATGTGGTAGATTTTATTGCATAAAAACATGTTCATTATAAAAATATATATATATATAAAGGGGATCTAGGATTTGAATGTTTGGGGTTGAAATTGTAAAATTGATGGTTGTTTGGGTCAATTGGGGAGTAGTTCAACATGTTTATGTTGTGAAATTATAGCGATTCCGGTTTTTCCCTTTCTGTATTTGTTGTTTTCCGGACTTTGGTTCCGTAGAGCTGGTGGTTGTATACCTTGTTGTCATCCTTAAATTCTTTATGTTTGAGTTTTAGGATGTGTTCGGTTTGTTTCGGGCAGGTGGGTTGAGCCTTGGTCTAAAATCTTGTCGCCAGGTTTTTGGTCGTTCCGCTCGAGCGGGCCTTATTGCGCTCGAGCGGAGATTGTACACTCCCAGTATTTTGGATGCTCTGCAAAACTTCTGCAGGCATGTTTTTCGCGCTCGAGCGGGTCGCGCTCGAGCGGTCTTTTTGGCGCTCGAGCGGGTAGTACATTTCAGGTGTAAGTTTTGGGAATGGGAGATCTACACTCGAGCAGGCTGGTTCTTGCGCTTGAGCGGAGGTGCTTTGTGTCTTGGCGCTCGAGCGGTCCTTATCGCGCTCGAGCGTACCATACTTTTGTTCTTGACGCTCGAGCGTTGTGTTTTCCGCTCGAGTGGACCTGTCGTATATCAGGTAGCAGTTAGGCGTTTTTGAATCACTTTTTACATTCATACTCTCTCTCTTACTTTCTAAAAAGGTATTTTGAGAGCTCCTCTCTCTAGAAACTCCCTTCTCTCTAGGGTTTGATCTAGTTAGAGTGCTTTCCTTCCCTTCGGCCTTTGTAAAGGTTGTGTTGATCGTCGAGGGCTCCGTTTTGATCCGAAAAGTTTGGAGTTTGGAGCACTTTGGTTTTGGCCTCTTCTCCGTTTGACTTCTAACTTCGAGGTAGGGATAACCTACTCCATCTTATGAGTTTTGTCTTGGAATTTTTGCATTTTGATATGTTGGGGGTTGTTGGGTAATTTTGAGAAAGTTTGGGTCTTTTGTGTAATTTTACAAAAGTTGGGGGTTTTATTTATAATAAATCTATATGCAAGTTAGGCATAGAGAAATGAGATTAATGTTGGAACATTGATAGAAATGGAACCTTAGGGTTGTTTTGTGAATTATGGCAATTTGCCCTAATTGGTTTAAATTAATTAATGTATATAATTAATTAAAGAAATTGAGGAATTGGGTCGAGAATGTTGAAGTTGGGAATATAGGGGACTAAAGGGTGTAGTTGAATCATTCATTGTTCACCTAGTTCAAATGTTGATATATTATCCATTTGTGCATTTATTTCCTGTTTAGAGATAATTGCTTTAGACTACCGGTGGAGGGTAGTATTGATTGTTGTAGACAATGCATGATGATTAGGCAAACTAAAACTAATCAATTGGATGTGTCATAGAGTATGACGGTCGTTAGAATACATTAACTTTATGTATTGATTGATTATGCATACAACCAATGTGTTTATATGCATTATGTGTGGACGGTTGTTGGAATACATTGACTTTGTGTATTGATTGATTGCATGTATGATTCTGTGCTTATATGCATTGCTTGTGTATGGGAGGAGATGGGGGATGTACTCCACGGTTTAGGGGAAGATGGGGGATGTACCTCTAAGCCGGTTAATGGTTATGGGAAGATGGGGGATGGACCCGGGGATGCAGCTCATATGCTCTCCCATTGTAGTTATGATACAGCTCTTATGCTTATCTATTGAAGTGTTGATACAGCTCATATGCTTATCAATTGAAGTGTTGTTTGTTTGATTTGATATAGCACTAACATGTATATCATCATCATTTTGTGAAGTACGGAAGTGTTTGGATTGATTAGATATAGCACAAAAATGTATATCGTTTTCAATTGTGAAGTATAGAAATGTTTCTATGTTAAGTTGATACAGCACCAACATGTGTATCATAAGTAAAGTATGGAAGTGGTTTATGTGTTATTGATACAACACCAAAATGTGTATCCACCTTGGATCTTGAAAGTGTTCTAGTGGCGAACTAAAATCTCATCAAATGTTGTGGCCAGAGTACTGAGCCTCATTTTCAAACTCAAAGTTGAATAAGAAATGGAAAGTGAAGTGTAGCATAGACTTGATCGTCATGAAATTGTAGTAAGATGTAAATGAATGTATCAGTGTTGACCATCTATCAGTTGCTAATCTTTTAGTCATTGTTCATAGTTGGTTTAGTGTATTTCTACTGGGCTGTGGCTCACCCTATATGGGAACATCATTTTCAGGTACAGGTAGCATGCGACCTCCAAGGACATCGCCTGGGAGGCTAGAAGCAGGCAGACGTTTGTGGCTTTGTTATCTTTTGTTGTACTACATGTAAATTTCAAGCCAAGGGCTTAATGTGTATTTGAGTTAGTACTCTCCTCTTTGTAACCAAGTGTTAACTTGGAAAACTGTAAGCCCATAAGGCATTTACTTCTGTTGTTCATATGTAATGCTTCCTGTAAAGAATTACTCTGTGGAATAGAATGATGTTTGTCCTGCATGTCAATGCATGTCTAAATTGATGGGTTTAATGTTATTTTTTTTGAGGGCGTGACAGAAATAATTTAACCTAATGAATTAAAAAGGAGTAAAGTTGAACAATGTTTTTGTTTTGATAATTTGAGTTATGTTATTGTGTTGTTAGCATAAAGGGAAAATTAATTTTGGTATTGGAATTTTAATTGGATAATCAAGTTAAGTTGAGTTGGGTTATGGCTTGGAATCCATGGATGTGGTTTTATCTAAAATGTGGAAATTGGTCTTTTTGAAAGAAAAGGATTTGGGCAAGTTAAACTTGGAAAATAAAAGAGTTGATTTTGGAAAGAGAAAGAAACCATGATGTATTGTAAATTTAGAATTTCAACTTGAGGTTGAATTTTTAAACCATTAAATATTGTTATTACTATCATTATTGTTGGACTTAAGGTCAAGTGAGCATCGAATTATCGTATTACGTGTGTTTAAACATTTATGCTTAGAGATTTTTTCCTTGATCATTGGTGGAGGATGACATTGTGATATTGAATAGATTTTGTGTATGTAGTACAAATCGGATTATTTATGTTTGTTGAATTATGTGATACTTGGAAATGTTCATGTGATGAGAATAAGGGGTACCATTATCTTTCAGCCAGCACTTGAAGAATTGGCTACGCTAAGAATGTGGGGGTACCAGTACCTTCCAGCTAGCGCCTGGAGAAATTGTAGAGGTACCATTACCTTCTAGCTTGTGATTGGTAAATTGGCGTGAGTATTGGAAAGGTGTATCCTTGGCTTACTGTGCTTGAGGCTGGTAAAGCGTTGTTGGGTTTCTCGTTGTCACCTCGGTTCTATTTATGTGTTTCATGCATAGTAATGATTATTTCGTGGAGGGTGTTAATTGCCTTACATGGTTAGGTAAGGAGCATTTTATACATATCGTCATCATGTCGTTTGGGATGTTTCTATTTAGAAATCGTAATTTGGAATTGGGTGTAAGCTCAGTAATTGAAGGGAGATGTAATTGGATTTCGTGGGTTTATTTTCAAATACCTATTATTGTCTAGCAAGTTAAAATAAAAAGGGGTAACAAAAAGAAAGAAAAGCAAATGGTTTTTGGTTGTTGGATAAATTGAATGATTTTGAGAACAGTACGCATGTAAGTATGTCTTCATGTATAAACCGGCACTTATGTATATGGTATGACTTAAAGCATTCATGGTCATAGCTATTTGTGTGTTGTTATTGTTTAGGATCATGTTGGGATCTCTACTTTTATCCCACATTGCTAATCCTTTTTTAGGTGAATATCGAAAACTGTTTCAAGATCGAGGATCTTCATTATCTGTTGGCTACGGGGCCTTTTATTTGTTGGTTGAATGCCATTTTTGTAAAAGGGGTTGAACCCTTTCACTTTCATGTAATGATGTAAGCCTGCGGGCAATTTACTATAATTATGTCACATGTTTCATTCATCCTATATATGAATGAGAGAATCTTCATTTACTTATCTTTACTAAGATATTGGAACTTCTGTCTGCTATCGCTGAAATTGTTTATAATAATGATTTGGTAATGTTATCCAAGTAATTAAAAAGTGGGGCGTTACATTACTTATCTATGCAAATATTATGAATGTATTTGTCCATATATTTGAACCTATCTGTCTAAATTATACTGACATATTTCTCCTTATAATTTTTACCTATATGTATTTTGTACTAAAAGATTTTAAAATCTCACAACTTAAGTTCTACAAATTCTTTTTTAATAAAATTGATATATGTGAAATTTTCATTTTGAGATCTTTCAAATATGATCAATGATGAATATGGAATTTTAAAAAATAGTAATTGATTGATTTTTTGACTAAACAAAACAGCGCTCAAAACGAACTCTAATAGTTTTGAATGGATAGATCTCAAAAAAAAAAAAAAAAAAAAAATCATAGAATAAAAGAAATTGTTCAAAACCGACCACTAAGAATAAATTTATTTTAACACATTTTTCCTAATAATTTTAACTATTCAAATTATTTTAATCTATCTATATGAATTAATTTTAGATGGATAAATTTTGAAAAAAATACATGGAATAAAAAAAATACCCAAAATGGACTAGTTATGACCAATTGAAATTTTAATACCATAAATGATTTTTTTTTAAACATTTGTTCAAATTATTTTAATAAATTTATTTAAATTATTTTATTAATCTAATCTATTTTAACATATATGTCCTAATAATTTTAACATCTCTGTTAAAATTGTTTTAACCTATGTGACAAATTATTTTGCCTTTTATGTGTATTTTTTGCTAAATTTTTAAAAAATCTCATAACTTGAATTTTGCAAATATGTTTCTAACAAAATTAATATCTATGGTTTTGGTTTTTTTTCGAGATCTTTCCAACAAGATCAATATTGAATTTGAAATTTTAAAAAAAATGATAAGTTACTAAATTACTAATATATCCGCTGAGATTTGTGTAAAATACGAATTGTCCCTTGTGATTTTAGAAAAAAAATCCCTTCATGTCAAAAAAATTTATTTAACAGAATTAATAGAAAAAAAATTAAAAGAATAACTATTTTCTATGCAATAATAAAATTACGAGGATTTTGTAGTTGAAATATATTTATAACATCATTAAAAATAAGGGTAAATTACAAATACACCCCCTGAGATTTGATTAAAATACAAATTGCCTCCTGTGATTTTGGAAACTACATTCCACCCTCTAAGGTTTCTAATTTCATAACAAATCGCCCCTTTTATTAATAAATCAAGTCAATTAACAGTTTTTAATGATATTAGAAATATGTTTCAATTAATAATATAGGTAATTTTATTATTGTATAGGAGAGCAATTATGAATTTCATTTTTTTTAGTTAATTCTGTTAAATAAAAAATACTAGAAGGAGGTATTTGTAATTTTTCAAACTACAGGGGCAATCTATACTTTAAACAAACATCAGGAGGTGTATTTGTAATTTACCCTAAAAAGTGTTAATTGATTTAATGATTTTTTTTTATTTTTTTTTTTAAAAAGAGCTCATTTGTTATACGATAAGAAATTTAAAGAGGCAAGATGTAATTTTCAAAATCACATGGGACAATTTGTAATTTAAGCAAATATCAATGAGTGTAATTGTAATTTATCCTTAAAAAATAATAGATTGATTTTTCAATTGATCAAAATATAACATTTTTTTTAACTACGCGCTCGAAACTACCTTTAGCAATTTTGAACGGGTAGATCTTTGAGAAAGTACATGGCATAAAAATAATTCATCGGAATTTAAACTTATCAGTCCAAATTATTTTAACGTGTGCCAATATTGCAAATTTTTGAATCTATCTGTCCAAATTATTTTAATTAATCTACCCTAGTATTTTTAGTTATGTGTTCAAATTATTTTAACTTATTTGTTCTGAGAGGGTAATTTGTGAACAAATTGGGCCGAGCTAGAAAAAGTCTTCTTTGGATGTTAGGCCACGCAATGGACCGAGATAAAAGCTGATGTAGCTCAGTCTTGGGCTAAGAAGACACTAGGTCGGCTAGAGATGGGTTGTTAGGGCTTGGACCTAGCTATCTGAAGATAGTCTTATATCGGACCGAGATGTTGTCAATGGAGAGGGTCGAGCTATGTGTAGCTCGGCAGGGTGCAATTCGGTAAATCGGTTTCCGGTCACACGGCCCGAACGATAGGGGACTGAGATAAGACAGCTCGGTCAGGAATGTGTATCCGAGCATAAGGGAGTGGCCATCTCACTTGGCTTGCAGTGATGAGGGTGTTTTAACGATAAGCATCATCTTTGGATATGAGACTCCTAAGAGGACTCTGCTGAGTAGAGTAGAGTCCTACTAGGATTGTGTAAACCATCTCACTTGGTTCGTAGTGAGTAGAGTGTTATCAGGATAAACACTCTTCACTGGGAGTGTGATTCCTAAGAGGACTCTTATAAGAAGAGTTGGAATCCTACTAGGATTGTGCCAGGTAGAATCTATAAAAGCTCATAGCAGGACCTATGTACAGGTATCACAATTTCTACTCTAAAAAACACAAAGTTTTTTGTCTATTGTCTATTTGCTGACTTAGGCATCGGAGAGGTATCCGGCACACACCCGCCGGCTAGCTCACATTTGTGTTTTTAGGAAGTGAAGCGATGACGTTCGGAGGAGTGCAAACTTGATCAACAGGATTATACGAGAAGATTATTCCGTGCTCATACAATTGGCGCCGTCTATGGGAAACGCAATCATAAAGAACGAACCTCTTGATTAAGTTTTCTTTCAACTGATTTCAATGGCGCACAATGAAAACTTGCCACACACTGCCATTGATGGGCAAACCCCGGAGAGGAGCGGAAGGCGCGAAGGTTTACCTTCTATCCCACCCATGGCAGAATTAGACCCCCAGCGACGGAACTCCCGGAGGGACACACGGGAGAGACGAGGCACCAATCCTCGTCGCTCTCAAAGTCCTGAAAGGCAGAGGCGGAGGATGGATCCTCACGTTCTGAAGAATCACGTAAGAGAGCAAGATGAAGTAATAAGAAGGATGGCGGCAGACATGGAGACTATGAAGGGCCAGATAAAAGGCAAAGGGGTGGCAACAAAAGAAGGGCGCAAAGGCAACACACGCTCTTGCCACTCAGAAGATCGTGATAAACAAGTCACACCATCACAAGCTGAAAGTAGAAGCCTCAGGTCGGGCGATACACAATCAAAGACTTCCAGGATGCGCTACTCCAGGTCTGAGAGAACGAGGACTGAAAGGTTTTACATGGAGGGAAGCAATTACCGGCCCTCGCATTCACACCAAACGACATCTAGGCACACGGAGTTGCCTGGGTCAGCAGATCTGCAGACAGTGCTTGAGGAAAGGGCTCAAAGAAGAGAAGACACTCAGGCTCGCGACCCCTGCAAAGTCTCCACACTACAACGATTGGTTCCTAGAACACATGGGAGTGTCGAGGCAGGAATGCCAAAGCCGCGCCTTGCCTATGAACCAGCGGACAAAGTGTTAGCAAGGTTGCAGAGCTCGCCGTTCATTCCGGCAATTGAGAATGCACCATTACCCTTAGGCTTCCATCAACCTAAATTCACAACCTATGAGAGGAAATCGGACCCCTACATGCACTTGAGTCACTTCTGCCAGGTCATAGCAGTGTATCGATGAAACGAGGCTCTAATGTGTATCCTATTCCCTTCCAGCCTTGGTGACCTGGGTCTAACATGGTTTGAAAGGTTGCCAGAAGGTATAATAGCTTCATAGGCGCAACTTGCAAAAGCATTTGTAATCAGATTCAGAACAAACACCAAGACACCAGTGGAGATTGACCAGCTACTCTCCATAGATATGGGCGAGAAGGAAACATTGAAGTCTTACAACAATCGGTATTGAGAGACTTTTAATCAGATTGGAGATTACCCCATAAACATAGCTATCGAACAGTACAAACGAGGTTTGCCAGCAGGCAAGAGGTTTGCCAGCAGGTAATAAATTGAGAGATTCAATAACAATGACGCCGCCCCTTACTATGGAAACCCTGATGGAGAGAGTGCACCAACACATCCAGGTAGAGGAAGATGGGGCGCGTATAAAGGAAGAGTCTGACACAACAGCGATACTAGACAAAAAGCCTTTGGCAAGAGTTACCACAGTCAACAAGTAGGACCGACTGCGTAAAAGTCTTTGCCCAACTGGGGGCAAAGTGGGTTGGCAGGTTTGACCAACTCTTTCTAACAAATATGTGCCCAACAGGGGCCAAAAGGGGTTGGCAGGTTTGACAAACTCTTTTCAAAAAAAAAATTTAGACTCCTTGCCCAACTGGGGGGCAAAGGCGGTTGGCAGGTTCGACCAACAAAACTTTTTTGCACCCTTCAGCCGAGATCAGGATCTAGGCTAAAGGGGGTTGGCAAGTTTGACCAACAAAAATTTTTAGACTCCTTGCCCAACTAGGAGGCAAAGTCGGTTGGCAGGTTTGACCAACAAAACTTTTTTGGATCCTTCAGCCGAGATCAGGATCTAGGCTAAGGGTGGTTGGCAGGTTTGACCAACAAAATTTTTGTACTCTTTGGCCGGGATGACAGTTACCTCGGCCAAAGTAGGTTGGCAGGTTTGACCAACAAGTTTTTTGGATTCTTTAGCCGAGATGTGTATCTCAGCCAAAGGAGGTTGGCAGGATCAGGTAAGGCCAAGCTAATTAGTTTGGCTAGACATGCAGTCAAAATAATGCAAAACATTGAAAAAGAAGCATAGTAACCGCACCAAGAGATCGAAAATTTTCATTAATTGGAAGATGATAACAAAAAGGTGGGACATATAGCCCGGTTACACAGAAAGAACGCATTCTCATACGATTGCAACCTCGAAGGATATAAATGTTGAAGGCAAAAAGGCGGGGCTATTCATATTTTTGAAGGTACATGACGATTGTAACAGGAGAATGAGGATAATGGGGGCATGCAACGTATCCTAGGAATGACGTCGTGTTAGGACGTACTGTGCAACTGACAAGACTTATTGGGGGCCGAGCGAGTTGTGAAACCGAACAACTTTTCTAGCTCGGCAGAGTTGGGCATTCTTAGCTCGGCTACAACTTTTCTAGCTCGGTAGAGTTGGGCGTTCTTAGCTCGGCTAGAGAAAAATAATCTCAAACATGCTACGCAGATGGAATTAACGGGCAATTGAGAGGGTAATTTGTGAACAAATTGGGCCGAGCTAGGAAAAGTCTTCTTTGGAAGTTAGGCCGCGCAATGGGCCGAGATAAAAGCTGATGTAGCTCGGTCTTGGGCTAAAAAGACACTAGGTCGGCCAGAGATGGGTTACTAGGGCCTGGACCTAGCTATCTGAAGGTAGTCCTTTATCGAACCGAGATGTTGTCAATGGAGAGGGCCAAGCTATGTGTAGCTCGGCAGGGTGCAATTCGGTAAATCGGCTTTCGGTCACACCGCCCGAATGACAGGAGACCGAGATAAGGCAACTCGGTCAGGAATATGTATCCGAGCATAAGGGAGTAGCCATCTCACTTGGCTTATAGTGATGAGGGTGTTTTAAGGATAATCATTCTCTTTGGGTATGAGACTCCTAACAGAACTCTGCTGAATAGAGTAGAGTCCTACTAGGATTGTACAAACCATCTCACTTTGTTGGTAGTGAGTAGAGTGTTATCAGGATAAACATTCTTTACTGGGAGTGTGATTCCTAGGAGGACTCTTATAAGGAGAGTTGGAATTCTACTAGGATTATGCCAGGCATAATCTATAAAAGCTCATAGCAGGACCTATGTACAGGTATCACAATTTCTACTCTCAAAAACATAGAGCTTTTTGTCTATTGTCTATTTGCTGACTTAAGCATCGGAGAGGTATCCGGCACACACCCGCTGGCTAGCTCACGTTTGTGTTTTCAGGAAATAAAGCGACAATGTTTGGAGGAGTGCAAACTTGATCAACAGGATTATACAAGAAGATTATTTCGTGCTCGTACATGTTCCATATTTTGGAGAGATACCTCAATTTGGACAGATAGGCATGTAAAGCTTAAAAGAAAGAAAATCATTTATGGCGTTAAAACTTCAACATGTCAAAATCTCATACTCAATAGTCCATTTTGGATGAAGTTTTTTTATTTAGTGTATTTTTTTCGAGATCTGCTTATATGAACCTGCTACAGGTGATTTCGAGAACTTACTTTTGCAAAAAGAAATAATAATAATAATAATAATAACGTTATTTTTTCTGTTTTGAACTGTTTTGATTGACCAAAATTTTATTTTATTAAATTATATTCAATATTGATCTTATTTGAAACTTCTCGAGAAAAAAAAATATACATATATCAATTTTATTAAAAACCTGTTTGTAAAACTCAAATTATGATATTTTAAAAAAATTTAGTACAAAATTAATATAAGATTAATTTTGTGGAACAAAGAATTTATATTCTTATAGTTTTAGAGCATTTCCATAAAACTAGTTACTTTTATTTTTTAGTTAAAATAGTGAATAAATAATTAAATTTCAATTTCATCAAATTAGCTATTAAGGCAACTATTTTAGTTTTAGTGGATTGGGCTAAATAAATAGGGCAATGCTGGGGACCCCCAGTGGGGGGCGACCCCCAGCACCCCCAGTGCCAGGTGGGGCACTGCCAATGGCCGGAAATCCCAAAAAAAAAAAAAAAAAAAAAAAAAAAAAAAAAAAAAAATCAATTTTTGGACCAATCAGAGAGGACCCCCAGTACCCCCACTGGGGGTCTCAGCCATTTTCCAAATAAATATAGCTAGTGGTTTGGACTAGCCAAACATTGCAAAATATTAATTTGACATTTCCGAATTGAAAAATGCTTTAGTCACTCCTACATTGTTTAGATCCACAAATTGGCTCTTAGAATATCTCCAATGGTAAATGTTATAATAACATTGCTATTTTTATAATTTGACAATAAATAGTAGTAAATAGTCAAATTATAAAAATGGTGTTCCAATGGTCACATGCTTTTGTGGCAAATCTCAACTAACCTTCCCTCCAATTTTATTAACATTGTTTGGATATAGTTTTTTTTGTAATTTTTTTTTTGTTATTTATTTTTATCTTTTGTGACCTTTTTTTATATTTTTTAAAAAAAATTAAATATTTACATTGTACTCAACTAGACAAATATAAAAAATTGAAAATTTTGAATTTTTTTTTATTATAATTCACCTGACCAAAAAAACATACAACTACAAAATTTTAAAAAATAAATAAATAAATAAATTTATTAACTACATTAAAGTTACATGAACCACTACATTACATTATCAATCTATCTATCTATCTATCTATCTATCTATCTTCTATCTATACTATTATAAAGTGAGCACCCCTTATGGTGTCTTAAAGCCTTTGTTTCTTATGCTGGCACGTGTCTACTTTTTTATTTGAAATAAAAAAAAAAATTAGATTAGATAGATGAGAGGAGGGGATTTGAACCTTAGACTTATGTCACATGAATAAGACTCTTACCACTTAACTAACACACAATATATGATAAATGTTTTATTTTATTTCTATTTATTTGAATTGCACACGCATTGCGTGTGGCAACCGCTAGTATATATATATATATAAAGAAATCTATACTATATATTAAGCAAAATGAGGTTTTTAACCTCAAGCCTTGTGGGAGTTCCAATCTCCCAATCTAAATTTCTTGATTTTTTGATTTAAAAAAAAAAAAAAAAAAAAAAAAACCTTAGCATTTATTAACTTCTCCCAACCCCCAAATCTTACACTCATAATAACACTTTAATGCATTAAGAACAAGCATAAAAAAAATTCTTTGAAATCCAACACATATGAATTCCTTGAAAAGTCCCAACATGAATAATTATTATCCCTCATAATAACACTATGCATTAAGAACGAGCATAGAAAAAATTTCTTGAAAAGTCCAACACATATGATTATTATCAAAATATTAAACTTTAATATAATATAATAATAATAAAAAAAAGACATTTAATTCCTTGAAAAGTCTAACACATATAATTATTATCAAAATATTAAATTTTAATATAAATAAAAAAGGAAAAAAAGGAGACATTTAAGAAAAGAAAAGAAAAAAGAAGACATTTAAAAATCACAATTCACATATATAGATAATTATAAACATAATCCGTACATAGCACGGGTGATATACTAGTAATAAAGAATCTGAAAGCATCCCCTAACCACAATCAAACGGTTGAGATAAAGCATCCGGAATCATCCCTTTATGCATTCCAAGACATCCGCGCTCTCTCTCTCTCTCTTGCATCCAAGCTAGTGCTGCTGAGAGCTTTTCCCTCTCTCTCTCTCTCTCTCTCTCTCTCTCTCTCTCTCTCTCTCTCTCTCTGTGTATGGGTTAGATTTCACTTTCTATAATCATATATATAATCGTTTGTTTGTCTTTATCTTTTTTACTTGATCTAAAAGGGTTTTTCTGTGACGCTTTTGGATTTCAATTTGATTGAATCGAACAATTCTTTGTTGTTCTTGTTTTTTTGTTTTTTAGATGTAAAAGGGCCCTCTTCTTGTTGCTAAGTTCTGGATCTTGTTTGGAACACCACTGTTTGGGTTTGATGGAACACCACCGATCGCGAAGTTCGATAGAACAAGCTCTAGAGATCAATGGTGGTTGAGATGAAGAACAAGTTCATCAATCATACTGGAATCTGAGTATTTATCTTCTAAATTCGTTTCAAAAATTTATATAAATTTGTGAAATTTGGGTTGATCTGTTCTTCACTAAAATTTGGGTTTGATTTGTTCGAAATTCATTCTGAAATTTGTGATTTGTTCCTGACTGAAGTTTGTAAAATTTGTGAATTTGTGAAACTAGTTTTTGAATGAGCATTCTAAAATTGTGGATAAATTTGTGTTTGGGAATTCTTTTTTTCTTTTCCTCAATTCTGGTGAACTTTGCAAAACTAAACGAATGGTGAACATTCTGTGATAAAAAAAAAATGGTGAATTTTCTAGCAAAAAATAATTAAAGATTTTGGAAGGTTTTCCTGGTGAATGCATTCTATTTTTTTTCAAATAGAGTCAAAAAATCTGTTGATCTTTGATGATGTTGTATGTTTAGCATCTGCTATTCTTCCTGTCAAATTTGTCAACATAAATGGCATCTCTTATATTTGACAAGAAGAATAGTAGGCCATTGGAGATCCCTTTTTTGTCACTCTTGCCAAATTATAACTTTGGCAACTCCATTGGAGATGCTCTTAGGTGGGAACTCCATGTAAATCACACACCACACTTACAAACCACCCTTTTACATCCCAATGCGTAAGTCTATGTGTACTTAAAAATTAAAAAAAAAATCATCAGATTTAGTTTCCCTCATCCATTAGAACTTAGTCACCAAAACTATAGTACATCTCCACCACCATTAGGGAGATTTGTTAGCTGTGGAAGAAGGGTGAACTAGAAAAGGCATTGTAATGCCCCGAAATAGTAACAAAAACCCACCTCCGGATATTCAATGGAAAAGCAGAAACTTACATAACATTAACCTTTCATTGATATTCTTTTTCCGTACAAAAGATGACATATACATGTATAAATTTATAAATCCTAGATCCTGAATTTATAGCATATGACGTGTATCAATAAACTGGAAAAAAAGGAAATATATATAAGTTTATAGCCTAATGGCTACATATTTCCAAGACAATGCTTCGTTATAACAAAAATGGATCAAATCCCAAAACAATTAAAAAGACCAAGGCTTGTACAAAAGATAATTACAATGAAAGAAACAACAACAACAACAACAATAACAACAACAACAACAACAAAAATGAGCATTCAATTCGACAATCCTCCCAAGCTACGTCCTTAGTGAAGGCATATCATCAATACCTGAAAGTTGGTTTTCCATATAAGGTGAATTAAAGACCAGTAGAAACACTTTAACACAATGTACTATGCTTAACAATATCATATGATGAATGCATATGTATGTCATTTACCAAAACGTTACATTTTCTTTTCTAAAACAATGAGATGCGATAGTTATATGTCAATCCATAAAACGATGCTTTTTTTTAAACCAGAAAATAGGGCAGTGGATACAAAACACTGGGAATCTCTAAGTACGTGTCTGCCAGTAGGCTATACAAGCACTACCAAAGCCATTTTATCGGTACTAACTGAAAGGATCAGCACCAAACTGCACGGGTTTCTAGACTTTCACCAAGGACACACAAGTAAACATAATAAAACCACAACCACACCCCTAACCAGATTCACCAAGGTATATACCCATTTTTCTCAAAATGATACATTTTCAATGTTCAAGTATGAAGCAATGCTCCATGCTAGATGTATGAGTATTTGGTTTCAATTAATACTCATGCAATTTCTACAACAATCAAAGCTATACTCCATTGATAGCCTAAAACAGATATCTCCATACAACAGATAAATTTCCAACAACAATAAATAATTTCATAATCTCAAAATGAGAGTGATAACACATATCCAATTCCACTCTCATCATCAATAGATACATTCATTTTATCTTTTCAAAATCTAACACCTTTGCCCTTTCATTCATAGGTCATACACCAATGATTTCCAATAAAACATCTTTTATTTTCAAAAACCCATTTTTAGGAGAAATTTCAATCTTTCAACAAAACTCAACAATATACTTATTCCGACAACCCTTGTCAAGAACCCATTTGAAAGCCCCTCTTTCTACATTTTCAAAATCAAGACCCTAAATCAAAATCCATAACTCTTGATCACTATCCCCTTTTAAAGAGCAAATTACAAGACTAAGAAACATACAAGAGTTGAAGAAATCCCTATCTCAAGATTAGAAGAATAAGAGAACAAGTGTTGAACTTTGGTGGAGAAGAAAACAAAATCTTCTCCGATTAGATTGTTCTCCTGTAAGTGCTCTACGTTTTACTCTAAAGCACTGTATATGGTGGTGGAATCAATGGATTAGGGTGTATGGGAGGGTTTAGACAAGAACTAGAGAGAGAGAGAGAGAGAGTGAGGAAACTAGGCTTTGGGATGTTTTAGAGAGAAAGAGAGAGAGAGAGAATAGGTTTTGGGATATTTTAGAGAGAGAGAGAGAGAGAGAGAGAGAGAAAAGTGATAAAAAAGGACATTTCCCCTATCTAACAGACGCATAGACCGCTCAAGTGACCAAATCACTACTCTAGCGTTAGACACAAGTAAGTAATACCGCTCGAGCGACCAAAACATTGCTTAAGCGCACAATGACCCCCTCCTAGAAGTTTTGCAAACTGTAGAAGATCGCTCGAGCGAAGAAAGGACCACTCAAGTGAAGTGAAGAAAAGACTGCTCGAGCGAACCTAGAAAAAAACATGCTTGAACTCCTTTGAAAAATGAACTACTGACTTGTTCTCAACATAACCAACAACTCCAAAATCGGATCCCAAATCCAAGAACTTGGAAGGATCGAGTTGAACCAAAGCGATTATAATTTTCCTCCCTTAAGAAATTTAGTCCCTGAAATTTAAATCAAAACAATAATCACCGCAAACTAATCCCAATGACAATGTACACTACTAACAATGATAAAACAATGTCATCTAGCACACAAAATTTTACAATTCGAATCTCCAAAACACATACAATGTTTACATATTACAACATAATGAAATTTTAATACAAAACTCAAACACCACCAAACAGGTCCGGATATTTCTCACAAACTTCCGCCTCACGTTCCCAAGTCACCTCATCGACTCTATGGTATCACTACAACACCTTAACCAATGAGATAGTCTTGCCCCTCAAGACTTGATCCCGAGTATCTAACACCCGAACCGGCCTCTCTTCATACGAGGCATCCTCATGTACCTCTCAATCGGTCCAATCCAACACATGTAAAGGATCGGGCTCATACTTTGGAGCATACATATATGAAACACATCATGAACCATAGAAAGTTGGGGCAGCAAGACCAAACGGTAAGCTATTTCCCTAATTTGCTCTAGAATCTCAAAGGGACTAATGAACCTAGGAGGCAACTTCCCACTCTTCCCAAATCTCATCAAAACCCTCCTCGGTGAAATCTTAAGAAATACATGGTCTCCCACCTCAAAAGACAAAGGTCTCCTCCTTCGGTCGGCATAGCTTTTTTGATGACTCTGAGCTGAAACCAACCTCTTACAGATAAGTGCAACCTTCTCCGTCGTTTCCTGGACAAAGTCCAAACCTAACATAGGTGTGTCACCCACCTCGGCCCAACATAGAGGAGAACTACACGATCGGCCATGCAGGGCCTCAAAAGGTGCCATACGAATACTCACTTGAAAGTTATTATTGTAGGCAAAGTCCACCAAAGGAAAATGCCTCTCCCACGACCCCTTAAAATCGAGAACACAAGCTCGAAGCATGTCCTCTAAAATATAAATGGTGCACTCGGACTGCCCGTCAATCTGAGGATGATAGGCGGTGCTAAAAGTCAAGTTAGTGCCAAAGGCACCCCGTATACTCTGCCACAACCGAGCCATAAAATACGGATCCCTATTCGAGATAATAGTCACTAGGACCCCATAAAGTCACACTATATCTCTAACATATAGATCGGCAAGGTAGTCACCGAATAACTTGTGCGCATAAGAATAACATGTGCAGATTTGGTTAACCGGTCGACTACCACTCACACGACATTATTACCCCGTTGAGTTCTCGAAAGACCCATAACAAAATTCGTCGTAACATGCTACCATTTCTAAGCGACTATAGGTAAAGGTTGCAACAATCCCGTTGGTCGCTGATGCTTGGCCTTCACTTGTTGACAAGTAAGGCACCTCGAAACAACAAGGCTACGTCTCTCTTCATCCCCCTCCATCGAAATTGGAGACTAAAGTCATGATACATTTTCATGCCTCCCATGTGTACCGTAAGGCATGAATGGTGAAACTCTCGGAGTACCTCCTCTCTACAAGATTTTGGCACGAAAAGGCAGTCTAGATATCTTATACTAGAGTCCAAATGGACATTCAAGCCCTTCTCTACATTTCCACTAGATATCTTTCCTCGTATAACTTTTACTTCTTGATCACTTTATTATGCCTCTGTAACCCGGTCAACTAAGGTAGGTTATGCAACTCCGGTAAATAAAGTGGCCAATTTAACGAACTCGCCAAGATACAAGCCAAACTCACTAACAGCGCCCAACATCTCCCACTCCTGGATAGCATTACTCGCCACTATGCTCACAGATTTCCTACTCAAAGCGTCGGCCACTACATTGGTCTTCCCCAGATGATAATGCAACTCAAAGTCATAATCCTTCATAAACTCCATCCATCTTCTCTGCCTCAAATTCAAGTCCTTTTGTGAGAATAGATATTTCAAACTCTTGTAATCGGAAAACACCTCAAATCTTTCTCCATACAGGTAATGCCTTCAAATTTTTAAGGCAAATATCATTGTCGTAAGCTCTAAGTCGTGTGTAGGATAGTTTCTCTCGTGTGTTTTCAATTGTTGTGAACCATATGCTACCATTTTCCTTTACGGCATCAATACACAACTCAAACCTTCCCAAGACGCGTCACAATATACCAAATAACTCAAACCCCTCTCCAGAATAATCAAATGAGTGTAACCTTAAGCTCTTGGAATGACTTTTCGAAGCCTCACGCTATACAAATCTAACCCATTTCCTCGCCAATCTACTCAATGGTGAGACCAATCTAGACAAATCTATCACAAAACATTGGTAGTACCTGGCTAAGCCCAAGAAACTTCGGATCTCAAAGTCGTTCTTAGGTTGTTCCCAATCTTGCACTGCGTCTATCTGAGATGAATCCACGGTCACCTCTTCTCTGAACACCACATGGCCTAGGAACTTAACTTCGTTGAGCTAAAACCCACACTTCCCAAACTTAGCATATAATCGGTGTGCTCTAAGAAACTGTACCTTCAACTCACACAAACTCGGCTAGTGCAAACCTATATGGTGCCATGGAAATCGAAGGCGTGCCTGGTGCTAAGTCGATAGAGAACTTAATCTCTCTATGTGGTGGTAACTCAGTGAGATGCTCCGGAAAGACATCTAGACAGTCTCTAACTACTCTCGGCAATTCACCCCAAATCATATTACCCTCATTAGCTACCGAGATGGCAAAAAGGAAACTGAACTCTCCTCGACCTTAAGATCATACAACGGAGGAATAAGACTATTGCATGGTCACACATAAAGTAGAAACACTCTCCTAATAGTGTACACACCGACACCTTCCTACGATGGCAATCTATTGAAGCCTGGTAATAAGTCAACTAATCGATACCCATAATTATGTTGAAACCATGCATATCAAGAACAATAAAGTCAAAAGAGAGCTGACAATTTGCAATCTCAATCTCACAGGGTTGGCATACGCGACCCAATGTCACTCTACTCCTAATAGGTGTCTCAACTAATAAAGGAGACTCCAACAGCTCAAACTCCAACCCCAAAGCGGATGCAAAAGAAGACGATATCAAGGAATGAGATGCACCAGTATCAATTAACACATTGGTAATAGAGTTGAACAACAAGAAGTTACCTCCCATAATAGAAGATACTGGCCACTGATCAAGTGTGGTAACAACATACATACTCTCTGAAAACCTCTAATCCATCTACTCACCCCTTGAAGTAGGCCTGATACATGGATTGAGCTGAAGTGGCTCCCTAATTGGTTCTTGAGGCCTGTGATGACTGTGCTGGCTAATGGCTCTATGTTTGCCTCAAACCAGATGCACCAGAAATACCACCAGACTGAGGGCAAAACCTCCTCAAGTGCCCTAACTGCCCACACTAATAACAGGTAGGTGGTTTCCCTCTCCATCGGCCTTGACCCTAAGAACGAGTCAAGAACGGTATAGATTATTGCCCTCTCCCCAAGCCTGAACTTGGCACAGGAAAGGTAGATCTAGACTGCATAGCCTAGGATTGCTGCAGGGTGGAACCCCTTTGCTATTTGTTGTCCCTCGCATCACCTTGAACATTCTAACTCCTCTGCTTGGAGCCCCTTATCCACTCATCCTCTACTTGGATCACAATCTCTAAGTGGGCTATTGACTCCATGAGACGACTATAATCTCTAATCATAGACCCGGCCACCTTGAAAATGAGCTTGGTCCTCAACTTCTTCTCGAACTCAATGCAACGACATTCCTCCATCGCCACAAGTTCCGATGCACACCTCGAAAGGCTAGTGAAAGCTGCCTCAAACTCAGCCACTAGTGTGTTTAACTATTAAGCTTCAAAAACTTCTCTTTTTCTTCATCGCTGTGGGTGGCAAAAACTTGTCCTAGAAGACATTAACAAAAACCTCCCAAGTCACCTTGATACATCCTCTCGCATACTTCCACCATTGAGCTGCATTGCCTTTTAATTGAAAAGACACCAAGGTTACCCTCAACCTATCGTCCTTGATGCCAAGCATCTTGAACGTCTTCATCATCTGCTCGAGCCATTCATTGGCCTTCAGTGGATCTTTTGAATCCCCGACAAACTCATCCTGATTCAACCAAAAAAACTCCCTCTTTAGAAATGATGGCCCTGTCTCTGCAACATAGGCATGGACTCGATTCTCTGCCCTGAGAATGTCTATGGATTCCTGCAACATTCATGACATTTTAGGGGCTAAGGCACCCATGGCTTGATGACCTGCTGACTCAGCCACATTAGCCTGAGCAGCTCCCTCCTCCTATGCTAGAATTTCATTCGGTATTAACACCTCTTCTTGCCTAGATCTGCCATGCCTACCTGTAGACGTCCCCGAACGCATCCCGGGGAGAGGAGTGCGAATCCCCCCCCCCCCCCCGTTCTGGTTCGATATTGGGTCACTACAGTTCGAAGGACTCAAATGTTACGGTTCTAAATCTCGAACAAAAGAGTCCAAATCCGGCAAATCGTTTTGAAAACAGATTTTTTGAAAGAAGTGCCAAACATGGACTGCTTTGCCAGATACAGAGTCGCTACCTAAATATTTTTAAAATGGGGGAATTTAGGAAACCCTGACTCGATGCCGAAGGCCACGTGTCCGTCATCACCAAAGTGACTTGGCTCGGGAGCTTGGGTACGATCGGGGAAGGTCAGCTATGAGCACCCCCTTTCGCCCGGTCTGAAGACCGGCCTCTACTAACCGTGATATCCGTTTTTTTGAAAACATTACATGTTCTTATTCCAGTTATTAGCCTAGAATTACTATGTTATGCGCGCAGCAAACAAGTATAGACTAGATTGCCTAACTTGGAAATAAACATTGCATATCCGTTTTGTCTCGAAAAACGTGTTGGTTTTTGCTACTCGAAAGTAGGCTAAAATACAGATTTCAATGAGTTGTTCCAACTCACGCAATCCAACCTCCACCCACAGGCATTCAAGCAATTTATCACATAAGCAGCTAGCCTCATGGTAATCATGCTATTATGGCAACACTCACACGCATGCGATATGCTAAAGCATAAAAGCTTACCTAGTACTCCAAGCCAAAACAGAAACCAGTTAGTAATCATATGCATGATCCTAGTTCATGTTAAGTGGCTAATGCAACACATGCAAAGATGCAATCTAGACAGGCTCGGCTATCCTAAACATGGCACGTGGAATGCTACAAATAACACGTATTCAATTTGGAATTGAAATACAATGCAGTTTGTATGATGTGCCGAGCCCGATGTATGTAAACAAATGCATGAATGCACGCATGCATTGCATAAGGTATGCTAATTTAAATGTGCCCTAATCTACCATCGTAAGCAGGTAAATAAAAGGGAAGAAAGAAGTGGGGATTGGAAGACATACATCCACTCACACACACTTATTACAGATACGCCCTCACTCGGAGGGACCGAAAGAATATACAATTTAATTAACTACGCAAGCTAATTAAAATATTACAAATCAACTAAATTAATTAAATAAAATAATTAATCTAATTAAACAATAAATCGCCTCGGGATGAGGGCCAAGTGCAGCATGCGCTCGGGACTGGCTCGGAACCGCACTGCCATGCACGGATTGCCTCTGTTTCATCTGCTCTCCTCCTCAGAAAATTGCCAAAGTCTCAGGAGTGCCTCTCAGAGCACTGGGGATCACCACCGGCTGGGGTAGGACACCACCGGCTGAAGGAGGAGGCCACCGGCACAAAAATAAGCCATCGGCTGTTTGTTGACTGCCGGTCGGCACTAAATAGTGCCGGCCGACACTGAATGCCTGCAGAACCTGCAACTCACAGCAGCAGAGGGGAAATCTATGCATGACAATATAATTCAAGCCATTTATGCACCAAACACATCCCTTATCATGTTAGTGACTCAAAGGGGCATGTGCCTCGATTCCCGGACCACCAATCGCGCATTTCCATGCATGATGGCCCTAAGAACCAAGAATGCAACTTTGATTTCAAATGCATGCAATGCAAACAAGCAAACAAGGGTGCTCAACCTCCATCATACTTCACCTCAAGAGGCCAAACATGCACAATACAAATGCAACCCTAAACATGTCAACTAGGCACGCAACATGGACTATGCAATATGTTCATGCAAAGGGTTCAAGCAAGCATGCAAGGTAAGCATGCAAACCCATGGAAGGATGGTCTTATACATGAATTAGGCAACTCAAATAGTCCTAAAATCAGTGGCCAAAATGCTAAGTCAAGAGGGCCAAACACATATGCACACATGCACAAGTTAAGGCACCAACACTTAAGCACAATTAAGCAACTCTCAAACACATCTAAGAGGCACAAACATGGACTATTAGCGTACATGAAAAGCTCTGAAATTCATGCAAAACATGATGCCAAATCATGCAACAAAACAAGCCAAACAAAGCATGCAAATGGTCTAAGGTTCAAAGCAAATCAATGAGGCTTTGAACCACACTTAGCACAACCACACATGGCAATACTTAAACACTTAAAAACAGAGTTTTAACACATAAAACTAAGCCTAAAGGACCACCTAGATGGCATCTAGATGACATGAATCCAAAAGCATGCATTAAAGCCAAAACATGGAGCATTTAACACATACTCTTAAAGCATTAAAGAGGCATGCTAAGCAATCAAACAAACATGTATGAAGGACTGAAATAGCATGCAAAATGGTTCCAAACCGTCAAAAATGAAGCAAGCAAGGCATGCTACACACTCATGCTCTTAAGGCCAACAAGCCAAATACAAAGGAGCTATGTAATGCAAGTCATGGCCGACCAAAACAAGCATGGACAGACCTTATTCATAGTAAAATAAGCATACAAGCTTCATGGATCTAAGCCTAAAACATGCTAGAAATAAAGGCACACAACCTAGACATGTCAAGGGACTATTATGGCATTACAAAGCAACTATGCAAGGCATGCAAAGAGTGCTAAAACCAACTTAGAAACATGTTATATCATGGCAATATAAGCATGAAAAACAAACCAAACATGCTCAACACACACTTAAGCACAAGCTTCCTCAAGAAGCCAAATCTTGCCCTTTTCAAGGACATCAAGGAGAGGGGGTGGTCCTCTCCTTCTTGAGACTCTGAGGCATCATCTTCACCACTAAAATCCCTCAAGATTTCAGTGGTGAAGAGATCCTAACACCAAAGTCTCGGATCTCTCACAAAATGGCACAAAAAAGGGCCTTTTCAAGGCCTAAGGGTGATCAAATTTGCTCAAACCACCAAGCACTCTTAATAAACAATAAAGAGGCTTAAAAATCAGAACTTTTATGTGTTAAACACCAAGCACAAAAACAGCTCTAAGATATAGAAAAATGGAGTGCAAAAATGGGATAAAAAGGGGGTAAAGTGATTACCCTTGTAGACCTCTTCAACAATGGTGATCTTGTTGCTTCCTTGAGCTCCAAACCAGTCAAAACCCTCAAGAACAAGCTCTGATCTTTGAGAACACCAAGGAAAGGTGAAAGACTAGGTGTTTAGGTGCAATAATATGAACTAAAACACCTAGAATACAAAGGGAAGAGAGAGATATGATATGTATCTAACCTAACCCTAAAAACCAGAGCTCCCTCTCACCTTTCTCACCAAAATTTTCTAACCCTTGAGCCAAGAGAGAAGCCCTTCTCTTATAGGCCATCAAAGCTTACAAGCTAAGTCAACCAAAGGCTCATCCCCTCCATACACGTGTATGGAGGGGAAGCCAAAGCTAAACAGCTGTCTAAAAATATCTCATAAAGCAGCTGTAAAGTGGTCGGCAGGGCAAAATGGTCATTTTGCCAAAACAAGTGCCGACCGGCACAATATAGTGCCGGTGGCAACAAAAACCAGCCGGTGGCCTCTAGCCAGTGCCGGTGGTGTGTGGGGATGCCTCACAAAGCATTCCCTGCCCTTCCAAGGCAAAACACAAGTGTTTGGTGCAAAACCGAACACAAAACGGTCGAGTTCGGAGGTCCTGAGGCAAGGCGCGCGAGCCGAGAACTCCGGGAACTCCAAACAAACACAAGCATGGATAATCACCGAGTGTTCCAACGGTGACGTCCAAGTCTTGAGGACGGTCAAAAATGGGGTGTCTACAGTTGCCCCTCTTTGACAGAACTCGGAAGTCATAACAATGACGGGAGTGAATGTCAAAGCCCAGAGACGACCCATTTTTGACAAGGCCGAAGACTTGGACAAACATGCAAGACAAGCAAGATATGCGCCCGAAGGCAGGGGCAAAATGCAACTGAAAATGCATGAAGCCGAGCATAACTTACGATCATGCAAAGGAAGCTGTAACGAAGCATGCATGCGACAGTTTTAAGCTAGAATACGCCAAACTACACTACAATGCAGAAAGGATGTAAGAGAATTATGTAATTCTAGATACGTCTCACTCGGGAGATACAATACCTGCGCGGCTCGTCCGGTTTCACCGGCCTCGAATGAACCGTACATACAATATCGTGCCTGCAAAGAAAGCAAACTTAACAGGTACAATATTGTTAGCAACATGCATGACAATGCAGAATGGATGCAAAATGATATGCAATGTATACAAAACTATGTATGAACAATGCAAATGGAAATGCAATACAATTGAAACTATATGCAAACTACATGCAAGGCAATTGAATCATGATTCATTCATGAGCGATTCGAAACCACACAAATGTCAAATAGATGGATGGAGGTAACAAGTCTGTCTACCATAGAAAAGGTGTCGAAGCCCTCAAGGCGCGAGCGCACGCAGAACTATGAATAATGTAGACAGACACAAGAACAAGTATTGGGTGGAATGACATAAGTGGGGTGACGACCCGCTGGGGAAAGAATGATGATCCTAATGCCGGATGCAACAATTACACTACAATGTAATATGATGGATAGATGATACAATGGATATGGCACGTGGGCCAAACCAAATCTCGCCTAGGAAGGGCATGTACACGTACAAGCCATGTCTAACATAGAAAAGGTGTTGAAGCCCTCAAGGTGCGAGCGCACGCAGAACTATGAGTGTATAGACGTGAAAAGTATGAGCACATACCAGACCAAGCTCAACAAGGAAAGGTGCGAGCCATGGATGGAAGATGATGCAGTGAAATGCATGCAATCGAATGAATACAATGGATATGGCACGCAAGCCAAACCAAATCTCGCCTAGGAAAGGCATGTACGCATACGAACCATGTCTAACACAGAAAAGGTGCCGCAACCTCAAACCAACATACCAGCGTGGAATAGGCGCGATACACAAGTAGAACGGTGTTTCAACGTGAAAAGTATAGGCACATACCAGACCAAGCTTGACAAGGAAAGGCGCAAGCCATGGATGGAAGGTGATGCAATAGATGCATGCAACCTACAATGCAATATCTACAATGAAATGGATGAAATGCATGACAATGCAGATGATGCAATGACCATGATTGTAGTTTTCCCTATTCTTCCAACGGGATGGTATACTAGGTTGGTTCAGTATCCAGAATTGAGGCGTATACACACTACCTCAACCTATGGGGCTTCCATACAGGTTTCAAGCCGAGGGTACACCCCCTGGGTATTTAAACCAGACTTTAGTCTCGGAAATCCCGAACCTTTGCATTCTAGGCATGAGCCATTCAAACTCTAGTTTTCACCGTCCCCGTTGGTCTCCTAGGAACTCACCGCAAGCACGGAAGTCGTTCGGGCACGACAAACACCGAAGGAATTGCACCTCCAGAGGATTTAAGGTCTCCTAGACCGGAATGCGAAATGTATGCATGACAATGCATGTTGTTTTTTTTTTTTTTTTTTTGAAAATGCAAATGATGCATGATGTTTTTTTTTTTTTTCTGGTTTTTGAAATGCAAATGATGCATGATATATGCAATATTTACAATGTAATGCATGACATATGTGCTACCTACAATGATGCATGACAATGCGATATTTACAATGCGATGCATGATAATGCGGATGAGGCACGCATGCCGATGTATCGAAGGTTTTGCACCCTCCAAGGATTTAAGGTCTCCTAGACCGTGCGTGTTTTTGGTCCCGCCGGACCCTCGTTTCGGGGCAACGCAAGTGTGGTGCGCAAAATAGCGCGATGAAATGCATGCCAAATGCAATGAGGGGCAACTTAACACGCCGAAGGTCTTGCACCTCCCGAGGATTTAAGGTCTCCTAGACCACGTGTGTTTAAGGTCCCGCCGGACCGGCTTTGGGGCGATGCATGGTGATGAGATACGCGAAAGAGCGCGATGAAATGCATGCCAAATGCAATGAACGGTGTACGTCAATGTACCGAAGGTCTTGCACCCTCCAAGGATTTAAGGTCTCCTGGACCGTCGCGTGTTTTTGGTCCCGCCGGACCCAGTGTGGAGAACGATGCAAAGCATAAATGCATGACAATGCTCGTAATAAAATGCATGACAATGCAATCAAGCGGGTTTAAGGTCTCGCCGGACCGCGCGTGTTTTTGGTCCCGCCGGACCGCGCGTGTTTTTGGTCCCGCCGGACCGCGTGTGGGGCAACTGTGCGAATGTGACACGTGTGCCACAAGGGATGCAAAACGATGCAAGTGAGAATGAAATGAATCATGAGGCACGCATACCTCATTAGTGTGAAATGAAATGCAAAACGAGGCACGCGTAACTCAAGATACAATGAAATGCAAAATGAGGCACGCATACCTCATCGGATGGAAAATGGAATGCAAAACGAGGAACGCGTACCTCGAAATGCGATGAAATGCAAGATGAGGCACGCATACCTCATCGGATGGAAAAATGGAATGCAAAACGAGGCACACGTACCTCGAAATGTGATGAAATGCAAGATGAGGCACGCATACCTCATTGGATGGAAAATGGGATGCAAAACGAGGCACGCGTACCTCGAAATGCAATGAAATGCAAGATGAGGCACGCATACCTCATCGGATGGAAAATGGAATGCAAAACGAGGCACGCGTACCTCGAAATGCAATGAAATGCAAGATGAGGCACGCATGCCTCATCGGATGGAAAATGGAATGCAAAACGAGGCACGCGTACCTCGAAATGCAATGAAATGCAAGATGAGGCACGCATACCTCATCGGATGGAAAATGGAATGCAAAACGAGGCACGCGTACCTCGAAATGCAATGAAATGCAAGATGAGGCACGCATACCTCATCGGGTGGAAAATGGAATGCAAAACGAGGCACGCGTACCTCGAAATGCGATGAAATGCAAGATGAGGCACGCATACCTCATCGGATGGAAAATAATGCAAGTCGCAAGGGACGTGCGAGACGGCGCGAGGCGGCGCACCGGAGAGTGTGATGAATGCGTGCAACACACACGGGGCAACTTTTAAATCTTATGAAAGACAAAAGGATACAAAAGGATACAGTCATCGCATGAATTTGAGTGCCACACACAGAAGACACTGTCTGAGGTCAAAACGGAGGCCGGTTGAGCGTCGGAGATGCACTTTCTTGCACTTTCTTGAGCTATGAAGACCCAAAACCCCTCATCTAACCTAAACAAGGCCTTGGGAACACCACCGGCTGGGCTAGGTGGTCACCGGCTGCCGCCGGCTGCATAAACTTCTCCACCGGCACAAAAATGTGCCGACCGGCACAAAATAGTGCCGACCGGCACAAAATGCCTGATCGGGGGCAGTTCTGCCATTTCACCTCGGGTCTTTTAAAATAGGGCTTGAAACCCTATTTTCCTCACTTTGCCTCCGCCGAAAACCTTCACTCTCTCTCTCTAGAGCTTTGTTTTCTCGATTTTTCGTCGATTTCCTCGCGTTTTACGCTCGTTTTACCGTCGGATTCGCGATATTCTTCGCGTTTCGGACATTTCCACCCGATCGAAACTTCATTTCGGGATCTCCTTTGCTATTTCCGCCTTTTCGGGACTTGTTCCCCTCGATTTCCTCTACACTTCCGTGTATTTTCATCTTCCGGCCTTTCCGGCCATTTTCGACCCGCTCGGGGTTGACTTTTCCAGTTGACTTTTCACATTCCGGCTTTTCTGGCCATTTTCTCACCACTATTACTATGGCAGATGATGTTCCACATGTCGGGACTCCCCCGGATCACGAGATGGATCCCGGGGTCGAGCTCCTCCCGCTGAGTGAGCGCCCATTTGATCCGGCGACCTACCGGCCGGCTATTCACATTCTACCACCCGATGGACTTCGCCACTTCCGCGGCTTCGACCGAGCGCTGGACCCGGAGCTTCTCCTGCGCGAGCCGGCCTCTCACTTGTCCTTCGGCGCTTCCGAGGTAACATCTTGATCTACTTTATTTTCTACAATGTAGGACCTTTAACCGTCAACTGCCATAGCTGATTACATTCCTTGACTGCTTTAGATCTGATACACTGTGCGCTGTAGTAGATTGTAGACAACCTCACAACTGATATCTGCTTAGGACCGACACACATGCACACACACTGCACTAGCCTGAATCACCCAAACACACGGCACACTTTGCATTTTTGACATGAACTCACCGACACCCGGTGCTTATTTGAATTTGAAAACTCGCACGCATGCTAGACTTGCACTGAATCACACAAACACGCAGACGCATCACACGTTGGTAATTCACTGAAACATACCGGGACCCGGCATCCGTTTGAACTTTGAAAAACACGCACACATGCTATGTTTACACTGATCCCCATGGGAGTACTGACACATCACAGGCCGTAGTCCACCTACTGGTGCACCGAAACCTGATATTCGCTTGCATCTGAAAAACGTGCACACGTGCACCAAGTTTACACTGGACCACTCAAAACACACTGACGCATCACACGCCGTAGTTCACTGTAAGCACACCGGTACCCCGGTTTCTGTTTGAATCTGAAAGACTTGCACGCATGCTAGATTTGTACTGACTTTAACTGTTTCTTCGAAACTGTACATCTCATATTGATTCGCAACGGTTTGTTTGTAAACAGGGAGGTTCCCATGCCATCCGCGGGTATGGGAATACTGTCGCTCGAGAGTGGTATGCCGAGCTACCTGACGCCGTCCGTCAGATCGTCGATCGGGCCGGCTTCGGCGCATTCTGCAGGGGATTGTCCAGACTTACTCCTTGCAGGCCTCTCCTCGCGGCCCTGGCAGAGAGGTGGTGGGACACCACTGATTCATTCCACTTGTCGGTGGCAGGGGGACATGACGATGACCCCTTACGACTTCGCGATGCTTACCGGCATCGGGGTAGGGGGTGATCCGATCCCCTTCGACATTGACATAGATGAGTGGACCGCGGCCCAGGTCTACTTGCTTGGCGAAGCACCGCCTCTGGCGCGTCCTGGCTTTGTCAGGTATTCCTGGTTCGAGGTTCAGTTTAGGGTCCAGCCCACCCTCATCGACGCAGCCCCGATGACCCAGGAGGCCGTGGAGCAGTACGCACGCGGCTTCTTGATGTTTTTGCTAGGGACGACCCTCTTCGCCGACCGGGCGAACACAGTGCCGCTCTGTCTTCTCAGTGCACTGGTAGATGTCAGAGATATTTTGCGCTTTGACTGGGGTGGCGCGGCTCTGGCCACCCTCTACGGCTACATGAGCTCAGTCTCCCGTGGCAGCGGGCAGTTGCTCGGAGGCTACTGGCGAGCTTGGGAGGTATGTCTTCTTCTCTGCTTTACATTTCTGCTCTACATACTTTCTGTATTCTGCACTGTACACCGCTCACATTGACTGTATACTGTACACACTGCACACACATACTCTACTTTACACTGACTGTATATTGTACACACGGCACACACATACTCTACTTTACACTGACTGTATATTGTACACACGGCACACACATACTCTGCTTTACACTGACTGTATATTGTACACACGGCACACACATACTCTGCTTTACACTGACTGTATATTGTACACACGGCACACACATACTCTGCACAATACACTGCACAACACACGGCTCTGCTGTTTCTACTCTTTTTCATTTTTGCTTTATCTAATGGTCATACTGACATCTGTTTTGCAGTTGTGGGTTTATGCCTACTTTCCCAGGCTGGAGCCAGTGCCGGAGACGGAGACTCCTCTGGTTATCCCCTTTTCACGCCGCTATGATGGGAGGTGCACACGGCGACCTCGGGATACCTTCAGCTTCTACCACCGATTCTTCGACACCATCACCTCTGCCGAGGTATATTTTACTTACAGTTCATTCAAATTTTGCTTTGCTACTGTATGTTTCAAATAGCAATCGGTAACAAACTGTACTTCCAATTTCAGATCACTTGGCGGCCATGGGCTGCAGTGCCAGCAGACATTCAGGATCGATTCGCCGGTGCGGAGGGGGACCTCTCGCTACCGGATTTTGCTGGAGGGCCCGGTCTGTCGGGCTTGGTACCTGGGGGAGCGTTTTCTGCGCCAGACCCTCGGGTTGCCAGAGCAGATAGTCCCGGTTCACCCTCCTGAGCACATGAGGGACACCGAGAGGTTTTCTCTGAAGCAGATGGAGGACTACACCCTTGGCTGGGACGAGGATAGCTATAGGGGTGAGGGCGACTACTCCGAGTACGTCCGGACCTTCATCATGCGGCCTCTGAGCGGGGGTCGCCAGACTGAGCGAGGGAGTCCTGCGGTGCCGGCGGCTCGGGCAGAGGCAAGAGCAGGAGTGGGATCTTCGAGGAGAGCCCGAGTCCGAGGCAGGGGTGGGGTACAGAGGGGACGAGGGACGGGCTAGCCCGCTCTGCCTACCATGCTGACATACAGGGGGCAGAGTGGGGAGACCTACCAGATCCCTTTTGCTCCTCCTCGGGCTGGTCATGAGTTGGCTGGCATTCCTGACTTGCCTCCGGTATGTACCACTTTATTTCTGCATCTTGCATTGTCATTTCAGTTTAGTTCATCTGATACTCCACAGAATATTGATGCATCTAATACTTTTGCAGGCTTCCTCCGAGTACACACGGCAGTCGGTGGAGTTGTGTGCCTCCCTGATGGGGATGCTGCAGCGGACCCTCGATGTCATGGCCGCCTACAGTCTTCCGGTACGTTCTTCTGACCACAGTCTCAAACCATACTCTGTTCCATACATACTGATGCACTACACAAAATCTGATAAACTGCTCACGGCATTCACACACTGTACTCATACACTGCATTCTGCACTGATTAACTGCTCACGGCATTCACATACTGTACTCATACACTGCACTCTGTACTGATTAACTGCTCACGGCATTCACATACTGTACTTATACACTGCACTCTGTACCGATTAACTGCTCACGGCATTCACATACTGTACTTATACACTGCATTCTGATATACTGCTCACAGCTTTCTGATGCGTTTGCTTTTCGTATTTTTCAGCCTCCCTTTCCGATTCCGCCAGTGGGCGGCGCTCCTCCGGCTGGGCCTCCCCTTTCTACTCGGGATGGCAGGATATTCCCCCGTACCAGAGGGAGACACGCTCATGTCGGGAGCAGCTCGCGGGCTCCAGTTCCAGGCGACGGTGAGTCGGAGGCGGAGGCGTCTGAGGAGGAGGCGGGGAGCAGCTCAGGCTCGGGCTCCGATAGGGACACTTCTGACGATGCTCCTATGCTTCTGCCCAGGAAGAGGGCGAGGATGGATCCCCCGGCGCGAGGCCATTGATGATGATTACAGACTTCCACTGTTTTTTTCTTTCATTTTCTTTTATTGTACTTTTCTCTTTTTGGTAGATAGAGTACTATGTACTGCCGCAGGCAGATTTTGCTTTCTTCAAAACTTTGTATTTGAAAAGACGATGATATGAAACAAACTTTTATCTGAAAAGTATTTTATTTACATACCTCGTACTGCATTGCATCATATTACACCTCAAATGTAAATGAGAATGATCTGTTGTTTGAAAACTGAGCACTCGCACTGTACTAATCAGATAATCAACCGACTAAACAGCAAAACAGTTCATACAAATCCCTGCTCAATCCAAACACACAGCCCATACTCTGCTGGGGACTAATCCGCTGGGGATTGATCTGCATACAGCTCATAATACAATATCCGGTCCATTCTGCACGCGGCAAACTTTGAACAATTGGCCCAATCTGACAAGACGGATCACCAAAACTGAGACAGTTGAAGTTGAAACACATTTGGATGTCCCAAAATTTCCTTTTCTTCTCTTGCCTCGCATAAATGTAGAGAATGGCACAGCATTCTGAGCACAAACGATTGACTTTGGAAAAGGGATTTCACAACCGGGGTATCGAGCCTACAACTGAACACGGTGAAAAGGACTCAAGTGAAGAAAATAAAAGGCAAACGACCTAAACACAACGAGATACACTCGGAAAAGACTCAAAGCTAAATTGAGACCGACAAATCAAAGGACACGACACACGGACGCGCTTGAAAACAAAGACCTTGAGGAGCCAATTCCTCCGGGCAGGTTTCCCACCCTTTCTGATTTGTGTGATTCTCACGCCACTCGGCCCTCAAGCTCGGTTTTTCTCTCAAAACCCTCTTGCTCACTTTTCTCTCGACTTACACCTCTCTATTCTTTATTCTCTCATTTTTCATCCCCCCCCAGGGTGATTGATGGATGAATAGGAAGCGGCAGATTCATGCCGAATACAGCTAGCTCACGGCTATTTCTTCTGATAGATAAAGTGCTTTCCTGGCAGGCGCGTTGATGACAAGGGAGAGACAGAACACCTGGCTCAAACTGTGCCCCTAGTTCATTACTTTGACCATTTTTTGTTTTCTTTCTAAAACAGTTTTGATCAAAATGAACGTCAGATTAACATGCTTGTTCAATTTTTGATTTGAAAATCATGCAAGTCAGGCCGTAAGCACTGAAAGTTTTCCTTTTGGGTCCAAACGTGGTCCAATTTTGGAAAATGGAATAGTTTTCGAGAAAATAGTCAACCTCAGTAAAAAATTTTAAAAACTATTTTCGCGAACAGTCAATGCTCAACAAGCACAGAACCTACCCTCGAGATACGCAACCTCGGATCGGAGGCAATTTGGGAAAATTGCCCCTTGCTTGAAGGGGGGGAAGAGGGCAACGGAAAGTTGCCCCTAGTTTGGGCGGCAACTCAGGGCAACTTTATGGCGATATGAGGCAACGGAAAGTTGCCCCTTGCTTGGACGATGCGGCGGCATGCTCATCGATGATTGATCGCAACCGGATTCTCATGCCCAGGAGAGGACGAAGGCGGCCACAAACAATATATGGACAGTCACCTTGAAAGCATTGGTGGTTGGACTTCAGGAGGAAGTTGATCACACAGCTCCGGTTGTTGCAACCGAGACATCGGATTCGGAGGAAGCATAGGTAATCAAAACCATTACATGGACTGAGACGCTATGAAAGCGTTAAGGGCTGGACTTCAAGATGAAGTTGCCTACGTATCCCAAACATGGGAATCAAGCCTTACGTAGTTCCGGTTAGGTACTCTCGGGTATTTTAACCTTCACTATTTTTAGGCTCTTACTTTTGCCAAGGCGCCCAATGCGGGTTTTCGACCTTGCGAGCTTCTTTTCTTTCTTTTTTCTTTTTTTATTTCTTTTTTTTTTTCTTCTTTCTTTTGCATTCTTTTTTTTTCTCTTTTTTTTTCTTCTTCTTTTTTTTGTATTTTTCTTTGCTCTAACTTTTGCCTGGGTCGCCCTTCTGGGTTTTTGACCTAGCGAGCCTCTCAAAGGGTAAAAGTGTAGCTTGGTCCATGCCAAATGGTTTTCGAAATCAAAGCCTCCCCTTTTTCGGGAGAATGACCGTTGCAGTACTTTGCAGGAGAATCAATCACGGTTGCTTTGCCAACTTCTCCTGGTGAACTCTAGTCTTTTGCTCCAATTTCGGTGCCCCTTGATCGAGGGCTGCTTCGAGTCTGGCCACACGGGCCTTGCATTGATAGCTAATTATTGAACATTCTGGATGCTAGTCCAAGGTTTGAAAATGAGGGGTCGGGTCTCGAGGCTGAGAGCGATCCTAAGCTGCGCAATCTCGAGAGCGATCCCACACAGGTCTTCGCAGGACCGCGCAAAACATTTTTTGAAAGTTTTAAAGAAAGCGACAAATCGCTCGCGCTGAAGACAGTGTGGAACCAGTCTGGATCAAGCTAGGGTCCTTCTCAGTACTCACGCTGACAAGCATGATTTCGATCACTAAGGGCTTAGCATGCCTCTCTTTCTTTCAATTTGATCAAAGTTTTGCAAATCCCGAGGAATTCCTTCCTCTTCGTTTTCACCGCAGTGTTCAAAAGGGTTTGAAAAACTTAGGTCAAAACAATAATTATTAAGGGCACACGAGGGCGGGCGGAATGCGCTGTCACCCCATTCGAATTCTCTGGCACAACTAGCCCAACACAGATAGTACGGGAACACGATAGCCGCGGCTGTTTCATTCAGGTTCCCCGGATGTAAACTGGCTCCACAGCAGAGGCAGACCCAAAAAGAAAGCAAAAAGAAGTAATTACAAAACAAAACGGTGCTTGAGGCAACAACCCCGGAGTCACCTAGTATTCTATACAAAAGAGGGACTGACTCGTTACAACAAGACAGACCCTTAAGCAAAAAGGACTGACTCAGGACAGAGACAGACTCAAAACAAAGCAAAAGACTGACTCGGCGCCCAAGCCAGGATTTACAAAAGTAGCATTCGCAGATGCTCAAAAAAATGCGTGCCAGACGCCACATCAAAAAACTCGAGGCGCTGCCCGCAGGCGGTTGAATCCCAATTACATACTCGCAGTATCGGTGTCCTCAAAATCCAACAACTGGGTAGTGACTGATTTAGCTGAGGTGGGTGGGAGGATAACCTCGTTGTCAATCAGATCCTGCACCTCGTGGCGGAGGCGAAAGCAGTTATCGGTGGAGTGGCCAGATTGCTGGTGGTACGCACAGTACTGAGTGGCATCATGTCCTGCTGGAAGGGGTTTGGGGAGCGGCCTAGGCTCGAGGGGTGTAAGATGCCCCTTTTTGGCCAAAATCAGAAGTGCCCTAGACAAAGGCATGTAGAGAGGATGGAAGACCCTGCGCCCCCGGGGCTGGTATTTTGAAGCCTGAGTGCTCCTGCTAGATGTGCTGGCGAACGGATCGGCAGGTGCGGGCTTGAATTTCTGATCCTTCCCAGGTACGGGGTTGGGAGTGAGAGAAACTGTTTCAACATAACGGGGTCTATCCTGATTTTCCGACTGGCTTGAACTACCCTCAGGTAGAGTGGGAAAAGCATCCTTCACAATTTTAGTTGTCATTGCAGATACCTGTTGTTTGTTCATCCCCCCGGCTTTTAAAGCCTCGACTGCCCACAGCAGCTGTCCCATGGGGTCGGCGTCTGCCTTTGCCACTTTTTACCTCTGGCCTCAGCCTGATGAGAGGTTTGGGTTGGTACTGGTACATCACTGTTGTATGTGGAGGCCATCTCCGGCTGATTAAGCTCGATCACAATCCGCCCCAGTAGCGGGGGCTCTTGGGGCTCAAAATTTCCGGCATACGGTGCAACCGGTGGCGAGGCTGACATCCCGTAAGCGAGATCTGCCACAGATCTTTGGAGATCACCTATCATCCCCATTAACTCGAATGTAGTGGGCTCGCGAGCCTGATAGAACTGGGGGGCCCAGATTGGGTGTGTAGCGGGCGACCTAGGAGGATGCGGCATATCAATGCCGGTCTCACTCTGTAGGGTAATCCCTTGATCCAACGCGGCTGTCATAACCACTATTTCTTCTGAACTCTGCGTCATCTCAAATCCTGCCCCAGCAAGGGAAGACACTGGCTATTCTGTATCGACTTTCTGGACTCTCTGAACTGAAAGGAAAAACGGACAGCATTTCAGCCCAAAACAGATCAAACACAGACGCAGTTAAACAACTGATCTCTTCTACTGATTACTGTTCCCCAGAATCACTGCTCCCAGAACTGAACTGATACCCGCAGATATAACTGGTTCCTCAACAACACTGATACTGGTGCCCTTCGGGCCGGATACTCGCACTGGTAAACTGACATGTACTTTCCTGCAGAGATACACTCTGGAAGCACATAGCAGATAAATGAGAACCAAAACACCCCTATATTGGGGTAGGGTTTCCCTGTCCTATTTTGTCAGGAGCTAGGGTTTCACTACGCACGCAGCGGTTTCAAACAACTTAGCATCGGGTAAGCAACCTGTCCTAGTTTGGAATGGTCACTACGGATTCCGAATATGCACTAGGTAGAATGGTCGAAAAGGGTGCCCCGGTAAAACCGGGGTTTGTGTTCCCATACTGGCAGAGCCCGTAACCGGTCAGCCTTATGGACATGCCTTGACAAGGCAAGCCTCCAGCAAACCGCTCAGGAATAGCAGATGGCCAACACGGTGTCCTAGGCGCACCAATGCACATGCAATGCAAAGAAACACATAAGTGTAGTCAAAACAGGATATCACGAGTTCGAGTCAAGCTCTCTACACTCCCCAGCAGAGTTGCCAGAAACTGTAGACGTCCCCGAATGCATCCCGGGGAGAGGAGTGCGAATCCCCCCTCCCCCCCCCCCCCCCCCGCGTTCTGGTTCGATATTGGGTCACTACAGTTCGAAGGACTCAAATGTTACGGTTCTAAATCTCGAACAAAAGAGTCCAAATCCGGCAAATCGTTTTGAAAACAGATTTTTTGAAAGAAATGCCAAACATGGACTGCTTTGCCAGATACAGAGTCGCTACCTAAATATTTTTAAAATGGGGGAATTTAGGAAACCCTGACTCGATGCCGAAGGCCACGTGTCCGTCATCACCAAAGTGACTTGGCTCGGGAGCTTGGGTACGATCGGGGAAGGTCAGCTATGAGCACCCCCTTTCGCCCGGTCTGAAGACCGGCCTCTACTAACCGTGATATCCGTTTTTTTGAAAACATTACATGTTCTTATTCCAGTTATTAGCCTAGAATTACTATGTTATGCGCGCAGCAAACAAGTATAGACTAGATTGCCTAACTTGGAAATAAACATTGCATATCCGTTTTGTCTCGAAAAACGTGTTGGTTTTTGCTACTCGAAAGTAGGCTAAAATACGGATTTCAATGAGTTGTTCCAACTCACGCAATCCAACCTCCACCCACAGGCATTCAAGCAATTTATCACATAAGCAGCTAGCCTCATGGTAATCATGCTATTATGGCAACACTCACACGCATGCGATATGCTAAAGCATAAAAGCTTACCTAGTACTCCAAGCCAAAACAGAAACCAGTTAGTAATCATATGCATGATCCTAGTTCATGTTAAGTGGCTAATGCAACACATGCAAAGATGCAATCTAGACAGGCTCGGCTATCCTAAACATGGCACGTGGAATGCTACAAATAACACGTATTCAATTTGGAATTGAAATACAATGCAGTTTGTATGATGTGCCGAGCCCGATGTATGTAAACAAATGCATGAATGCACGCATGCATTGCATAAGGTATGCTAATTTAAATGTGCCCTAATCTACCATCGTAAGCAGGTAAATAAAAGGGAAGAAAGAAGTGGGGATTGGAAGACATACATCCACTCACACACACTTATTACAGATACGCCCTCACTCGGAGGGACCGAAAGAATATACAATTTAATTAACTACGCAAGCTAATTAAAATATTACAAATCAACTAAATTAATTAAATAAAATAATTAATCTAATTAAACAATAAATCACCTCGGGATGAGAGCCAAGTGCAGCATGCGCTCGGGACTGGCTCGGAACCGCACTGCCATGCACGGATTGCCTCTGTTTCCTCTGCTCTCCTCCTCAGAAAATTGCCAAAGTCCCAGGAGTGCCTCTCAGAGCACTGGGGATCACCACCGGCTGGGGTAGGACACCACCGGCTGAAGGAGGAGGCCACCGGCACAAAAATAAGCCATCGGCTGTTTGTTGACTGCCGGTCGGCACTAAATAGGGCCGGCCGGCACTGAATGCCTGCAGAACCTGCAACTCACAGCAGCAGAGGGGAAATCTATGCATGACAATATAATTCAAGCCATTTATGCACCAAGCACATCCCTTATCATGTTAGTGACTCAAAGGGGCATGTGCCTCGATTCCCGGACCACCAATCGCGCATTTCCATGCATGATGGCCCTAAGAACCAAGAATGCAACTTTGATTTCAAATGCATGCAATGCAAACAAGCAAACAAGGGTGCTCAACCTCCATCATACTTCACCTCAAGAGGCCAAACATGCACAATACAAATGCAACCCTAAACATGTCAACTAGGCACGCAACATGGACTATGCAATATGTTCATGCAAAGGGTTCAAGCAAGCATGCAAGGTAAGCATGCAAACCCATGGAAGGATGGTCTTATACATGAATTAGGCAACTCAAATAGTCCTAAAATCAGTGGCCAAAATGCTAAGTCAAGAGGGCCAAACACATATGCACACATGCACAAGTTAAGGCACCAACACTTAAGCACAATTAAGCAACTCTCAAACACATCTAAGAGGCACAAACATGGACTATTAGCGTACATGAAAAGCTCTGAAATTCATGCAAAACATGATGCCAAATCATGCAACAAAACAAGCCAAACAAAGCATGCAAATGGTCTAAGGTTCAAAGCAAATCAATGAGGCTTTGAACCACACTTAGCACAACCACACATGGCAATACTTAAACACTTAAAAATAGAGTTTAAACACATAAAACTAAGCCTAAAGGACCACCTAGATGGCATCTAGATGACATGAATCCAAAAGCATGCATTAAAGCCAAAACATGGAGCATTTAACACATACTCTTAAAGCATTAAAGAGGCATGCTAAGCAATCAAACAAACATGTATGAAGGACTGAAATAGCATGCAAAATGGTTCCAAACCGTCAAAAATGAAGCAAGCAAGGCATGCTACACACTCATGCTCTTAAGGCCAACAAGCCAAATACAAAGGAGCTATGTAATGCAAGTCATGGCCGACCAAAACAAGCATGGACAGACCTTATTCATAGTAAAATAAGCATACAAGCTTCATGGATCTAAGCCTAAAACATGCTAGAAATAAAGGCACACAACCTAGACATGTCAAGGGACTATTATGGCATTACAAAGCAACTATGCAAGGCATGCAAAGAGTGCTAAAACCAACTTAGAAACATGTTATATCATGGCAATATAAGCATGAAAAACAAACCAAACATGCTCAACACACACTTAAGCACAAGCTTCCTCAAGAAGCCAAATCTTGCCCTTTTCAAGGACATCAAGGAGAGGGGGTGGTCCTCTCCTTCTTGAGACTCTGAGGCATCATCTTCACCACTAAAATCCCTCAAGATTTCAGTGGTGAAGAGATCCTAACACCAAAGTCTCGGATCTCTCACAAAATGGCACAAAAAAGGGCCTTTTCAAGGCCTAAGGGTGATCAAACTTGCTCAAACCACCAAGCACTCTTAATAAACAATAAAGAGGCTTAAAAATCAGAACTTTTATGTGTTAAACACCAAGCACAAAAATAGCTCTAAGATATAGAAAAATGGAGTGCAAAAATGGGGTAAAAGGGGGTAAAGTGATTACCCTTGTAGACCTCTTCAACAATGGTGATCTTGTTGCTTCCTTGAGCTCCAAACCAGTCAAAACCCTCAAGAACAAGCTCTGATCTTTGAGAACACCAAGGAAAGGTGAAAGACTAGGTGTTTAGGTGCAATAATATGAACTAAAACACCTAGAATACAAAGGGAAGAGAGAGATATGATATGTATCTAACCTAACCCTAAAAACCAGAGCTCCCTCTCACCTTTCTCACCAAAATTTTCTAACCCTTGAGCCAAGAGAGAAGCCCTTCTCTTATAGGCCATCAAAGCTTACAAGCTAAGTCAACCAAAGGCTCATCCCCTCCATACACGTGTATGGAGGGGAAGCCAAAGCTAAACAGCTGTCTAAAAATATCTCATAAAGCAGCTGTAAAGTGGTCGGCAGGGCAAAATGGTCATTTTGCCAAAACAAGTGCCGACCGGCACAATATAGTGCCGGTGGCAACAAAAACCAGCCGGTGGCCTCTAGCCAGTGCCGGTGGTGTGTGGGGATGCCTCACAAAGCATTCCCCGCCCTTCCAAGGCAAAACACAAGTGTTTGGTGCAAAACCGAACACAAAACGGTCGAGTTCGGAGGTCCTGAGGCAAGGCGCGCGAGCCGAGAACTCAGGGAACTCCAAACGAACACAAGCATGGATAATCACCGAGTGTTCCAACGGTGACGTCCAAGTCTTGAGGATGGTCAAAAATGGGGTGTCTACACTACCACCTCCACGTTTATCTCCTGACATATTGATAAAGATAACACAAAAATTTAGCACATTTATAAATGTGCCAAAGCTAACTCATTCATGTCCTAATATAGAGGACAACAATTAGTTCATTTCACATAAGCACTGAGTCATATAGTCACAAACAAATTTCCTTTCTATATAAAAATTGTTCCACAACTTTGCCAAAATTCCAGTTAGAATTATCAGTGATCGAGTGCTCTTCTAATAGGACTTCTAGAAACTCATAAACATAATCAATATCTTAGAAACAAAACCCGATACTCATTTAATCATATAACCATGTTATCACATAGCATACCAAGTCTACTTCTAATATTATCTAGCGAGATAAACCCATTGTGGTAAAAACCACAACCTACGAGCCGAAAGTATTCAAATCTAGTAGCTCTAATACCAAGTTGTAATGCCCTAAAATAATAACAACCCATTTCCGGATATTCAATGGAAAAGGATAAACATACATAACATTAACCTTTCATTGATATTCTTTTCCCATGCAAAAGATGACATATGCATATTTAGATTCATAATTTCTAGATCTTGAATCTTTAGCATATGACGAGTATGAATAAACTAGAACAAAAGGAAATACAGATAAGTTTATGCTTCCAAGACAATGCTTCATTACAACAAAATCAAATCTCAAAACAATTAAAAAGCTCGAGGCTTGTATAAAAGATAATTACAATGAAATAAACAAAACATGGTCCTTTAACTCCACAATCCTCCCAAGCTATGTCCTCGGTGAAGGCATATCATTAACACCTGAAAGTTGGTTTTCCACATAGGGTGAGCTAAAGCCCAGTAGAGACACTTTAACACAATGTATGATGCTTAACAATATCATATGCATGCCATTTACAAAACATTACATTATCTTTTCCAAAACAATGAGATGCCATAGTTATATGTCAATCCATAAAACAATGTTTTTTTTATAAAAAAAAAAAAAACCCCCAAAAAATAGGGCAATAAATACAAAACATTGGAAATCTCTAGGTATGTATCTACCAGTAGGCTATACAAGCACTACCAAAGCCATTTTACCTATGCTAGCCAGAAAGATCGGCACCTAATTGCGCGGGTTTCTGGACTTTCACCAAGGACACACAGGCCAACATAATAAAACCACAACCACACCCCTAACCAGATTCACTAAGGTTTACACCCCTTTTTCTCAAAACGATACATTTTCAATGTTTAAGTATGAAGTAATGTTCAATGCAAGATGTATGAGTAGTTGGTTTCAATTAACCTAATTCTCATGCAATGTCTACAACAATCAAAGTTATACTCCACTGATAGCCCAAAACTAATATCTCTATACAACAGATAAATTTTTGTAGACACCCCATTTTTGACCGCCCTTGAGACTTGGGCACTTCAATCCAAACAGTCAATGATGAAAGTTACATTATGCAAATTGTTAGAATCTTTAGCAAAAGAATTCGGTTTCAAGCATCAAACCCATGCCTTCCACACCATTTGGACCAAAACCCTTTTTTTAGCCTGACCATTGAGTGAGCAGCAGGGCCAAAATAATTGGTTGGTCTGCCAATTTATGAGCTGGTCATACAATAAATTGGTCGGTCAGCCAGCTTTACCGAGAGTAGATATTTTGATAGTTATAGCTGCTCCCATGCACGAGCTCCAAGCCAGTTGTTCTCTTTCAGATATTTCTGATGTGAGAAGCTAAAAGTCTATAAATAGAGGACCTGCCCTCAGTGTTTGGGGGATAGTGAATGACCAAAGAGTAGAGAAACTTAGTGAGCAAGCCATATTCTTATCTTCTCTACCCTCTTGCTATAGATACACCATTAACATATGGTTTTAAAGCTTTTGCTAAAACTTTGAGAGTGATTACAAATACTTGATAGTTGGATTGGAGTTTGTGAACCAAGAGACTCTTCCTCTTCTCAAGAGGTTAATTCTTTAACTCTTTTCATTTCTTTTTCTTTAAAGTTCATTGTTCTTCATTTCAATACTGTTTTTTAGATTATTTTAGCTTTTAAAATGTGATCTGAAATCTTGTTTAAAGGTGGTTAGCCACCCTTCCATAGGCTTGTTCTTTAGCTTTGCTCTCTTATTGTTCTTCATGTTTTGGTTTCATTTCTTTCATTTCCAACATTGTTTTTAGATAGATTTTGATTAAATAACAGCTGTATGTATGTATTTAAAGCTTACATAGATAGTTTGATTCTTGTATCATATTGTTCTCTTGTTGTTCTTCATTTCCAACACTGTTTTAGTTAGATTTTGATTAAATATAAGTTGTATATATGTGTTTAAATCTTACATAGCTCTCTTCTAGTTCCTTCTTTGTAGCATGGAAATGGATATTTCATCCATGTTCCATGAGTAGGAAGATGAGCTTGCAATCATCTCTTCATAGCTTTCATTTCTTGCTTTTACTTAGTCTAGTTTTGTCTTTGTTTTAAAGCTACATGAGAACTCTTCATCAAGACCATTAGAGGCTCTCTTCTATTTCCTTTGAAGCATGAAAATAGAGGTTTTAATCCATCTTCCATGAGTAGGAAGATGAGTCTCATTGGTCTTCTTAATGATGGAATCTCTTGTGTATATGCTTTGCCTTCAAGAATGGCTTCTTTTAAACATATTACGTCTAAGCTTGAGTATTCACTTGCTCTTGTTTTCCATGAGATTCAGTAGGTTTTCAGCATGTCTTTGATTGTATCTTTCGTATCTAGCCTTAGTTAGCTTTGCTTCCATTAATTTCCATCTCTTTGCTTCACTAATCATCATTTAAATACCCTTGGGATATTTGATGATTTGTGAAGCAAACCTACTCTCTCCTTGAGAAATTTTAATGACAGGAGAGAGAAGGAAAGATGAACATCCATTGGAAACCTCCTGTTTGTGCTCTGTTCCAGTTCTATTGCAACAGATTCTCCTCTAGAACCAGTGGCCAGCCAACCAAGCCTCTGTACGGCTAACCACTTCTTAATGTCAGCCATCTCCTTCTTTTGGATGGCCATGGTGCATTTCCAGTGAAACAAAGTAGATCCGAAGGCCTAAAACAAAGTGATTTTTAGACTGCGAACAGAGTAGCTTTCAGCAGTGAGCAGTGGAGGTTTCCAGAAGATGTTCTCGCCCTTGACCACTTGATTCACCGCCTCTCCTTTGATCCATTTAATTTACCTCATTTTAGTTGTATTTTGTAAATAATTAGTTAGCTAATTCACTTATATTTGTAATTAATTAGTTCATTTGCTTGTATTGTAATAATTAGTAGCTTTCATTTGGATTTGTAATAATCAGTTAAAAGTAGGACATTTGGACTCTCACTTGGATAGAGAGTAAATATGTAACGCTTGATGTATGTCTTCTAACCCACACTTCTTTCTCCTTTTATTTACTAGCCTACCATATTTGTTTAGTATCATATTTTCTTCAATCATTCCCATGACTTGTATCCATTTTTGCTTGCATTAGGATTTGGCTCATCATACTTGATACCATCAATTATTTCTTGCTTGAATACATACGCTATCTCATGCCTTGAATTGATTCATATGTCATGCTAAGAAGCCAAATCCCGATACTTGCATTTTTGTCTGTGTTGCATTAGTCATACATTTTTTTAATTATATCTTTTTCTTTGGCTTACCTCAGAGTACAAGGTGAGCAATTTTGGCTTTAGCATATTCATGTATGTACTTGTTGCCATGTTTAGCATATTACCATGAGGCTACGTGCTTGCTTGAAACAAACTGTTTGAATGCCAGTAGATGAATGTTATTTTACATGCATTGGGGATGATTTTGATCAATTATATGTATGAGCTCATTACTTTCCTTTTGAGTTATGTGCACTCAAAACTCTTTCAAAAATAACATAAAAATCAAGTCATTGCCAAAGCAAGTGAAATAATCTATACTTGTGTGCCTCACATAGTAAGTTAGCATATTAATAATCAGAACGAGAGCATATAATGTTGATAAAATTCACATCATGATTAGTAGAGGCCGATCTTTGATCAGGTGAGAGGGGTGCTCAATTCATGACCTTCCTCTCTCATACATAAGTTCCCGAGCCTAGACACTTTGGTTATGATGGTCAAGTGGCATTTGGCATGAGTCATGGGTTTCCTAAATTTCTCAAAAATATTTAGGTGGTGACACTGAAATCTGGCAATGCAGTCTATTTTTGGCATCTCTAATGATTGATGGATTTCCTAAGATTTGCTAGATTTGGACTCTCATTTTTTTTTTCCTGTTTCACATTGCACTTGTGAAACCAGATTCAGAACCACGGGAGTCCGAACTGTAGGGCTATAGTACTCAATGAGACTAAACCCCTCAGAGGAACACGAAAAACCAGCTATAATTTCCAACAACAATAATAATTTCATAATCTCAAAATGAAAGAGATAACACATATCCAACTTCACTCACATCATCAACAGATACATTCATTTTATCTTTTCAAAATCCAATATCTTTCCCCTTTCATTCATAGGTCATACACCAATGATTTTCCATAAAACATCTTTTACTTACAAAAACCCATTTTTAGAAGAAATTTCCAATCTTTCAACACAACTCAACAATGTACTTATTCCCACAGCCCTTCTTAAGAATCGATTTGAAAACCCCTCCTACATTTTCAAAATCAAAACCCTAAATCAAAATCCATAACTCTAAATCATTATCCCCCATTTAAAGAGCAAATGACAAGGCTAAGAACCATACAAGAGTTGCAGAAATCCTTATCTTAAGATTAGAAGAAGAAGAAGAAGAAAACAAGTGTTGAAGTTTGGCGGAGCCCGAAAAAAAATCTTCTTCGATTAGATTGATCTCCTCTACAAGCTTTACATTTTACTCCAAAACACTATGGTGGTGGAATCAATGAATTAGGGTGTATGGGAGGACTTAGACAAGAACTAGAGAGAGAAAGTGAAGAAATTAGGTTTTGGGATGTTTTAGAGAGAGAATGAGAGTAAAAAGTGATAGAAAAGGACCTTTCCCTGATCTGATATACGCACAGACCGATCAAGCGACTAAATCACTGCTCCAGCATCATACACAAGTAAGTGATACCGCTCGAGCAACCAAAACACTGCTCAAGCCCACAATGACCCCCTCCTTGAAGTTTTGCAGACTATAGAAGACCGCTCGAGTGAAGATCACCCTACTCCCAATAGTTTGGCATACCTGCAAAAGTACTAAGAGAACCTAAAGACCATTCAAGCGAACCTGAAGAAAAACAAACATGAACTCTTTTGAAAATTGAGCTACTGACCTGTTCACAACACAATCAAAAACTCCAAACAACCAACTCAACAATAAAAAGACAAAAAGGAGTATAGACAACAATAAAGAGTATCGGATCCCAAATCCAAGAACATGGAAGGGTCGGGTCGAACCCAAGCCATTAGAGGCATGGGTGGCATTTATGGTTTGCAGAGAAAGAAGCAATGGCTCTCACATTAACCACAGTGGTGAGGGCTAAGTTAGCGAGTGCACAGCTTTGTCGTGATAAAGCCTGGAGAAAATATTTTTTTTCTTTATGTTGGTTTGACCAAATTAATCTTATAAGATAATTTTTTGTTTTTGTTTTTTGTTTTTTTTTTCGTGGCAAAAATGTTTATTTTTCTTTTTTTTTTTCTCAACAAATCATTCAAATTCCTTTGTCGATCTTGTGTGATTGTTAGATTTAGCATCATGAAGATTTAATTTTATGAAACTTATTCCCATTAATGGCTACGATTTTGACATCAAATGCATCTTATTGTTAATATTTTTATGAGAATATACTACTGTTGCTACAAATTGACCAGTGGGTCTGATACAACATATTGTTGTTGTTATTAGATATTGTTGATTGAGTTGGTGAACTAGTGAAGGAGAAGAGAAAACAAAAAGAAGGAGAAGAAAAGAAGATTTTGAAATATAAATCAATAAATAAATTCATTAGAATCCATGGTGTTGCAGGCATTTATGTTGGCGGTGATTGCTTGGGGCTAGGCTATGTGATAAGTAGTTAATGACACTTTTGATAAGATCTTTAATTAGCTTGTGAGTGTTTGAATTATGGAAGGGAGCTTGGCTTAAATGGTTGATGGGTTGTAATGACTTGAAATTTTTTTATTTTATTAAAATCATTAGGAAAATTAATTGAAATTTTTGATATACTACGTGGTTAGTGGTTGTTTTAATATTAAAAAAATAAAAAAATTTATTTGTAGATTAGTTTATGGTGATTGAAACAAAATTTTTAGTGTCATATACGTTTGAATTAGAATTTGTATCTCTAAGTTACAGGGTTTACTTTTATGAATTTTTAAAAAATAGTTTCAAAATTCATAAGTTCATGAAATTTTTATACACGGTTCATATATGAGTATAATAAATATAGTAAAAATTTCAGATCAAAAATCTTAAAGATTAATTTTATAAAGTTCTTGGACCGAGTGGTATTTGGATTGGATGTTGTGCAAATTTTATTTGAGAAAATTTTATGATTTTGTATTTTTTAAAATAGTTTCCTATATCAGAAAATTGTCAAATTTTTATTGTAAGGAATTTTCTGTAGTTAGTCTACATAGATCAAATAATTGTATAATGTATACTTTAAATAAAGTATAAGTGGTGTCAGTTAGACCCATTAAAATTGTGATCCATGCAGAAACATGACCGGGTCATCGACACATCTCTAATAGCACATATTGATCGGGTCATGGACACATCTCTAATAGCACATATTTTTTGTTATGTTGCATGCATTAAAAGAGTACAGGTTAAAGATATGTGTAAAGACCAGTTTAGGCCCACTTGTAATTTTATTATTTATGATGGGCTAATATGAAATTGGGACTTTATAAATATGTGGTTAAGGTCCCCACTATAACCCTAGCTTCTATCTCATATTTTTCCATTGGTGTGTGAGAGAAACAAGAGTAGGGTTTTGCAATGGAAGACAATAATGACCAAGAGTGTAACATTCTACAAAATTTTCTTCATCACTCGAGCGAAGAAGTGTGCGCTCAAGCAGTCTTAGGGGTCTTCCAGTACTTTGGTCTGCAGTCTGAACATCTGGGAGTTCGCATTCTACGCTCGAGCGAAGATTTCATCACTCGAGTAGTCTTCTATCTTTGACGCTCGCATGCAAATTTCGTCGCTCGAGCGATATGTTCAAGATCAGCACTTTGAAAAGTCATTTTGGGTCACTTTTTATTCTTTTCATATTTCTCTCTCTCCTCTTCCACTTTTCTACCATTGTAAAGTTCCAAACCTCCTAAAACCTTAGATTTCATATACTTCGAGTGAAAATCCCACCCATGTTCCTTCTACAAAATTGAAGAGCACGAAGTGTGCTAACCCAACCCATATGATGCTTAATTATGCATATGATTATGTGTTTGATATGAAATTGCATGTTTAATTATGTAAATTATGTGATTTTGCCTGGTGTTTGTTATATTGGTTTTGTGGATGTGTAACTTATGTCTTGACTCCTATGTATATAACTATTTTATCTTGACTATTTAAGCACCGCTCAATGGACGTTATTTCTCAAATTTGCTTCCTCTTAAGGCCCTATTATTAAAAACATTTGTTTTTTATATGAGGTCGTAGGTAATCGTGTGATTACTGGCCGGTTAGGAACCAAAATTTTAGCGACAGATTTGGGTCATCACACAAAGAGGGTTTCTTATTAATCTAAGTGGATTGCGTTACCATCAATGTTAGGTTTTCAGGTCTCTTTCTCTCTTTGCTAGAGGTAACGATTTCTTTGCTTCTCTTCAATATTTTCATATAGATAGATGGGTGGTATGATTTTATTGCATAAATCTTTACTTGAAAAATATTTTCTTAAATTGCATCTAGAGAAATATTAGGGTTTCTAATTCAAAAGAGATAACCCACGATTTAAAGTTGATTATGAAAGTATTGAGCTATTGAAATTGAGTTAATGTTTGGTTGAATTGGGTATAAATGTTGATTATTAAATGTGGTGAGAATGATCTTTGAGCAATGGGTTCATGTATAGTAAATGGGTAATTAGAATTGGTGCAATAAACAATGTAATGCGTATGGAATTAAATGGGTTGTGTGATTTAAATAAAAAATAATTGATTTTGGAGTATGGGATTTTGTGGAGAACAAATTATGTTCTTGCAATAAGATAGATTTTGCTTTAATCATTATGTGTTGTTAACATAATTTTGTTTAAATTAACATGATGAATTGTGGAATAAAGTTAGGAATGAGAGTCTGTTTCCTTCCGGCTCGTGACTGGTAAAGCGCAGCGCTTGAAAGAGATTTCGCCTTCCTTCTAGAGTAGCGCTTGGTAAAGCGTGTGGATTGTGGGGCTATATAGAGGTTTCTCTTTCCTTCTAGCTAACCACCAATAGAGTGTGGCGCTTTCCGGAGTAGCGTCCGATAAACTGTGTTGGTATGACTTGGTGAAGCCAGTTATTGTCCTATGGATATTTATTGAGAATCTTGTGATAATTTCATTATGTGATTGTGAAAATTTTTAGATGTAAAGGTTGAAGTGTTTAAAGTGAAATATGATGTTGGAGAGTTAACTCTTATGACCAGGGTTTTAAAAAGCGGCCGTAACCATTACATAATGTCGCTGCTTGATAGTTGTGGCGGTTATCGTCACCCGTTATTTCTTTATAATTTTTTTTAAAAAAATTTATTTCATTACTCTAGCATGTAAAGTAAAAAATAAATAAACCATGGTTGTATTTATTTTTATAATTATTTTATTTATTATTTAATTGCAAATATTTTGTTATTTTGCTACTGTAATATGTTGTCTAAAAAATGTCTTTAAAAAAATAAATAAGATCAATAGCTCGAAAATAATTTTTGTTTATGGCACAATTTTTTTTTTTTATAATTATTTCATTTAATACTTAATTGTAAATAATTTTATTTAGTTAGCTGTAAAATGTTGTCTAAAAGAATGCCTCAAAAATAATTTTTGTTTATCGATCAATTTTTATTTTTATAATCATTTCATTTAATAATTGTGCATATTTTTTATTCAGTTAGTTTAGGTATTGGTCAAAAATAATTTATAGACGTTTAAAATCAATGATTCTTAAAGTCATTAACTATTGAAATAAAATGTAAAAAGTTCTTTTTATAGTGATTTGAAAATATGAAATATATTGGATCATACTTAAAAATTAACAAAAATTGATCACAATCTATTTTAAACCTCAATAAATATGATTATATATATATATGCATATCAGTAAATTTTCTTCTCATTGTGCAAAAAATTTATAAAAAAAAAAAATCACGGTTCCAGTTACCACAACTGTTACGCTACGACCTTTACAACCCATAACCGCAACCACGCTACTGCAACCATTATGGCAGCTATAACCACTTTTCGAAACCTTGCTTATAACCCAAATATTTGGAATGTGTTGACTTATGTATGCATCCAGTGTTATGTGGATTGTGTTGAGATGAAGAGTCATATTAGACAGTGAAACGTGTAAATGAGACAAGATGGAAAACAAATCGAACTAAATAACTATAATATGCAAAATGTGTTGTGGCCTGTAAATGTTTGGCGTTTTGTGGGTTAATGAGCGTGAAAGGGGAATTTGAAGTAGTACATGATAAGTATGCTTAAAACTTTTATTTAAGGAGACGAGATCTAAGGGAGTTAGTGGACTGAGTTTTTGTAAGATAAATGGTTAACAAAGGAGGTTTCTATGAAATGGCAAGTGGGACTTTATGAAAAGCTTATTTATTATATAATCTATTTTCCATACGAAGGACACATTATTTATGTACCTATCACTTGATAGTATTCATGATCACATATATTTATTGATTTTATTGTCAGAAATCATTGTAGATACCTATTGGACCTATTGTTCATCCCATGTTGTTTAACCATTTTACAAGAACGAAGTCAGGTTCAACAGTTTGAAGATCATGAAGTCCTAATTCGTTAAGACTTCTTATTTCGTGAAGTGTAAAGAAAGTGTCAGAATGTTATCCTTCTATTGTATATGATTATTGTGTAATCTTTTATGTAAGCCACGAGGCACATATTGTGAACATTTGTGTAGAACATTTCCATCATTGTAATTATGAGAAATAGAAGCTTATTTATTCTATCTAACTCGTCTAATTTCTATAATTATAATTTGGAAATGGGTGTTTATAAGGAATTTGGTAATGTATCCGAGTAATAAAATCTAGGGCATGACAACTTGGTATTAAAGCTAACCTGGTTTGAAAATCTTAAGCTCGTAGGAAGTGATTTTTACCACAATAGGTTTGACTTCACTTGGTGACGACATTTATGTGTAGAAAGTATGAGGTGTAGGAAATTATATGTTACATTTGTGTGGGCATGGAGTTAAGTTTCAGGGATAACGCTTGTAGCTAGTTAACTTGCTTCGAGATCTCATTGGAAATGTGTCTGATCAATGTGGTTTCTGGTGAGAGTACATTGGGAGTTCCGGGACCAGTGGTCATTCTTGTAGACTTCGCTCAATTGTGTGGTTGGATGTTTAAATTGTTTATGTGTTATGTGGCTATATGCTAGGAAAGTTTTGTAACTTGGTAGGAGTTGAGCAAGTGTTTTAGGAAGGGAGATACTGGGCATTGGTGGACGTATGCAAGCCCTACCATATGCACCCCCCGAGCTACATTCACTCAGGCCTTTTGGGCCAAGTACTTTCCTCCTTCTGCTCAGGAGAGATTAAGGAAACAATTTGTGGAGTTGCATCAAGGTACTACGCCTTTAGCACAGTTTGAGGCGAGATTCACTAGTTTGTCTAGGTTTGCTCCATAGTTGGTAGCAATAGAGGAACATCGTTGCATTGAGTTTGAAGAGAGGTTATGTGATGATATTTGATGGAAGGTTATTGGGTGCATGCATAGCAATTATCACACACTAGTAGAAGCGGTGGCTCACGTGGAAGCCACGAATCTTAAGGTCGGACGGGATGGAGGAAAAGAGGCTATATTGGCGAGTCCTATGGTTAGAGAGTGCATTAGGCCCAGTAAGAGACAAAGAAGAGTAGAATCCCAATCGCAAGCACAGTTTCATCCTCTGTCTTCTCTTGTTTCTTTGGATTTGCCCATCGGAAGGTCTAATCAGACTCAAGTTTCTTCAAGTTGGTCACAGAATAGAGAACCAATATTCTGCTCCAAGTGTAATCAGTTGGGTCATGTTAGACGTCATTTCCCTCAGCGTGGTCAAAACCAGTCTCAGTAGTGTAGATTGGGTTAACAATGTTGTTGAAGATTAGTGGAGCGTTTTGGCTGTCTTGGCATTGTAATCCTATGTAATTAAATGTAAGGCCTCGTGCTTGCTGATAGTTTGTTCATTTATTTTGTTAGCTTGAATGTAGTAAACTTGACTTGTGATGTTTTGTGAATTTACTTAAATTGAGAAGTTATTGCTAGGATTGGTAAATATTAGTACCATTGCTAATCTGTTAGTGTTGTATAAGTTGATGTATGTAATGACTTGTGAGTTCTTTTTTGGTCAAGAGTTGTTATTAAGAATAATATCTGTGTATTGATGTGAAGTAAGTCTGAGGGGTTTTGGGGACTGAGTCACCTCAATAGAGTGGTAAAAGTCTTATAAGAGGTAGTGAGAATTTCTTGACTAGGTATTGAGAGTGGTGATAGAGTTAGTCATGAAATGTGTTTGAGTCGATGTGATAAAGGATTTGTTAGTAACCCCAACGGTCACGGAAAGGGGTGTGGAGTGCCTAATTATTATATAAAGTATAAAGGTTATCAGAAGTTGATTTCGAGCAAAGGTTGGGTAGTACGGTTTCAAGAGAGAAATGAACAAAGAAGGGCAGTTATATTATAATTAGTTTTTAGGAGTTTGGCATGAACTCAAGTGTTGTGTAAGAATGTGGGTGTTGAACCCCATATAGGGGTGATTAGTGTCAGGAACTCATCGGTGTTTTAGTGCAAAGGATTGAGGGGTAATAGTGTTTATTGTCTTGTGTCTGGAAGAGGATGACAAGTAGTCACCTCGTAAGTTATTTTCATTTTGGGTAAGAAATTGTGTAATTAAGGAGTGCTCATTCTAAGGTGTTGAAATTAGATTGTGTGAGTGCGGTATTTAGTGTGAGTATCTATGGAAATTGTTGACTTGGTAAAAGATGAAATTTTGAAAATGAGAAATGTGATTATAAATTGATGATAACGAACCAAAGATTTATAAGAATGCATGTGTATTGTTGTCTCTCAAGATGATTGTTGTCTATATGAATTGTTGTTTCGATAAATGTCAAGATTAATTGGTGGAATCACCCTGGCTGTGATTGGTGATCTTGAGTAACAATTGATGGTCACTGGTGGTGATGTCAAAAAGGGGATGTGGAAATGCAATTTCTAATATTGTGACCCTGGCTGGGATTGAAATTGAAATCACTATTGTTGGTTCTTGAAAATTTTGCTTTACATGAGGTGTGAGTTGGAACATTTTATGTTATGTTATGTTATTTAATTATTTATCAAAGAAGTGTTATCAAAACAATGATAAATTTTACGGTAAGCAACTAATTCCTTAATTTTGCTGAGTTGGCGTGAGTAATTGTAGCTTGCTTTCGTGCTCAACGGAGGGGTTTAGTCTCCTCGGATATGATAGCCCTACAGTTCGGATTCCCGTGGTTCTAAATCTGGTTTCACAAGTGCAATGTGAAATAGAAAAACACAAATGAGAGTCCAAGTCCAGCAAATCTTAGAAAATCCATTAATTATCAGAGATGCCAAAAATGGACTGCATTGCCAGATTTCAGAGTCGCCACCTAAATATTTTTGGGACATTTAGGAAACCCGTGACTCATACCAAAGGTCACTTGTCCGTCATAACCAAAGTGTCTCGGCTCGGGAACTTAGGTATGAGCGGGAAAGGTCATGAATTAAGCATCCCACTCACCCATTCAAAGATCATCCTCTACTAATCATGATGTGATTTTTATAAACATAATATGCTCATGTTCTGATTATTACGCTAAATTTTTATGTGAGGCACACAAAGATAGACTACATCACCCACTTTGGAATGTTTTGCTTTCATGTTTGTTTGAAAAGAGTTTTGAATATGTACTACTTGAATAAAAAGCAAGCTCACATGTACATTTATCAAAGTCGTTCCAACTTAAGCAAAATAGCTTTTATCCATAAGCATTTCAAATAAGCATGTAGCCTCATGGTAGTATGCTTTTTATGGCAACACATACACACATGTAATATGCTAAAGCAAAAAATACTCACCTAGTACTCCAAGGCAAGCCAAAAAAAAGGAAAGCAATTTAGAAAAATGCATGATCCTATATGCGAAATGACTAATGCAACACATACAAAATGCAACTACTAGGTTCGGCTTATTAACATGAGATATGGATCAACTCAAAACATGCGGCAATGAACGTATTCATGTAAGTCGGAAATGACAATGATACTCAAAAATGATGAACCGAGCCTATGCATGAAAAAATGGATGCAAATCATGGAAATGATGTTAAAACTAAAACATGAGATGATATGCAACCACTATAAGCATGTAAGTAAAAGGGAGAAAGAAATAGAGGTTGGAAGACATACAAATATTACAAATTTGCCTCGCGCAAGAGGGTCCGAACGAATGTCCTAATTAACTAATTATTACAACACAATTGAATGAATTAATTAACTATTACAAATTTGAATGAAACCAAAGCAACTAATTAATTACAACACACGAATCCAAAAGCTACTAATCTAATGGATTTGAATGGGAGGTGAGGAACCGCATGTACATAACTGAGAACACCCCCGAAAACCTCTCTATTTGTTGCCAGAACCTGCTCTGTTTACAGTAAGAAAATTGTTTAGTTTGGGCCTTAGGATCTGCTCTGTTCTCCTATAAAATACCATTGGTTGTACAAACATTGGTGGCCAGTCAGCCTAAGAGAGTGGTTAGCCGTACAGAATGATGGCCGGCTGGCCACTGTTTTTGGGGAATACCCTGCTGCAACAAAGCTGAAAGAGAGCAAAACAGAGTGTTTCTAAGAGATGTTTATCCTCTTTGCCCTTCCCTATCACGAAGATGATCAAGGAAGGAGTAGATTCGATTCTCAAATCATTAATCATTATAAATTTGTTACGTGATGATCTTAGAAATGATAGGACAAGAGCTCAATAAATGAAACAAAAGATAGACAATACCTCTTCCCTATCATGGAGTTACTTCAAGGGAGGGGGTAGACTTGCTTCATGAATCATCGAACATCACTGAAATAGTATGCGATGATTCAAGACACAATAGGTTCAGTATAACGTCCGACTAAACTTAACCAAATTTTATTATCTTTTTACCCTTTTTACTCCAATTGTATTAGCCTTTTTACTTTAACTTTCCATTTTCTTCCTTTTTGTCCAAATGTGACGATTACATCCACTGAGTCCAAAACAACAAAGAATAGCAAGCATAACTTGACCCAAGAAATGAGCTTTTCAAGCCGTTTTCTACGGGGGAAACTACAAAGGAAGAATCAAACTCATTTACAATCGATAATGAACTCGGAGTCAAACCTAAATTGACTCTAAATCCAAACCCAATAATTAGCTATAGTGAATCTTAACTTTGTGATTTCCAATGATCTAACTAGAAAATTAGTCTCTTAGAAGTGAAGTGTTGGCGATAAAGGGAAATGCCAAACAAGAAATCATGCTTAGCATAAAAAGAGATGTAATGCCCTGGTAATGAACTTTCGAAGAAATTAAACCATTTAGCATGAGGGGTCACTTTCTTATGCCTTGAACGGTAATCTTTTGTTTGATAGAACTCTTAATCAAAAGAAACAAAGAAAGGCGGAAGGTTGCAAATTATAAGTGAACAGTGGGTGATTACAATAACATTAAACATATATGAAAGCTATAAAAAGAAAAAGAAAAGGCTATCAGCTCAAATGGATTGGAAGTTATAGCCTATACACCAAACCCATGTGGACTTACAACAACACAAGTGTAATATTCAAAGCATAAATTAAATAAACACATTAAACAACACCTAAACTCCAAAAAACAGTGGCCAAAACCAAAAGAAGCAAAGTAGGAAAAGGCAAAGCAAAAAGCTATGGAACAAGGCCTAAGGAAGGGTGGCTAACCCCTCCCCTTTTTGTGACTTTAAATCAGATTTTTAAGCTTAAAATAGCTCTGAAATCAGTATGAAAATACAAGAAAAAGAGGGAGAAAAGATGGTTAAAGAGTTCAAAGATTACCCCTTTAAAGAGAGGATGTTCTTCTTGGTTGACAAACCACAAGCTTAACACTCTCTAGGATACGAAATTACCTTCAAGAACCTCAAAAAAAGCCTTATGTTTAAGCTTAGAAGGTGTATGTATAGTGTATGTATATTGCAAGAGAGGAGAGAAGTGTGTTGGACAAGTTATGGTTCTTGGCAAAACTTTCTAACCCTAAACCATGAGGGGAGGTCTTGCATTTATAGAAAAACAACATATCACGTCGGAAATATTTGTAAAGAGACAACTGGTGCAAAGCATGCACATGGGGATAGCTAGCTACAGTAAAATATCTGCTATCGGCAAACATGGCCTGCCAACCATGAAAAGGTACGGCCAGCCACCTGAAAATGGCCAGTCGGTTTCTTGTTGGCCAGCTCTTCTCTAAGTGGTTAGGCTAGAAAAAATAAGGTTTTGGTTCAAAGGGGGTGCAAGATTTAGGTTTTAAAAGTTGAAACTGAACCATTTTGCTAAAGTTTTGAACAATTACACAGAATAACATTTCATCATTAAGTGCTCAAAATAAGGCACCCAAGTCCTAAGGGCAGTCAAAATGGGGTGTCTACCGTTGCCCCTCTTTGACAGAACTTGAAGTCAAGAAACGATGTGAGTGAATGTCAAAGCCTGTAGACGACCTTTTTGACAAGTCCATGAGACATGGGCAAGCAAATGAAATGCAAATGAAGTTGGTTGAACTCGAAAGTTTCCTACGTATTGCAAAGAATCAAACCAAAGTAGTTCAAGGGCAAGATGCAAATGATATACACAAAATAACACTTTGGAAACTGGACTTACATGCTTCACGAAGCCAATTATCTTGAAAATCCATGATCATGCAAGACAATGCAATGAGTAATAAATAGATGATAGCATATGAATGAAACAAGCATCAAGCTTAAATCAAAATAAATCCAACCGCGTTTCACACGGAAAGGAATAAACAAACAACAATTCCAAACATGTTTCACATGAAAGGAGGAAAGATGGTGTAACCAACAGGCGTATCCAACCATATTGATACGAAGAGAGGAAAGGTTTAAGCCGAACTACATCTCACATAGATAAAAGATGCAAGCCAAACTACGTCTCACGCAGAGAAGAGTGAAATATGCGAACCAAACTATGCCTCACGTAAAGAGGTGGTGAAAGATGCAGTCCTAACTACGTCTCATGTAGAGAGGGTGTGAGAAATACAATCCTAACTAGATCTCAAGTAGACAAAATTAAAGAAGCAAACCAAACTACGTCGTACGTAGAGAAGGAAAGGTACAAGCCAAACTACGTCTCACATACAGAGGGATGAAAGATGCAAACCAAACTTTGTCTCACGTAGAAAGGGATGAAAAAGTGCAAACCAAACTACGTCTCACATAGAGAATGATGAAAAGGTGCAAACCAAACTACGTCTCACGTAGAGAGCAATGAAAAGGTGCAAACCAAACTACGTCTCATGTAGAGAGCGATAAAAAGGTGCAAACCAAACTACGTCTCATGTACAGAGGGATGAAAAGGTGCAAACTAAACTACGTCTCACATATAGAGTGTAAAAGAGGAGTAAAAGCCAACCTATCCCTCACATAGAAAGAATGAACAAGCTTAAAGCATGCAACCAGCCAAATCCCATGTCGCATGATAAGGATAGACGCAATAAGATGAATAGGCATGATGCACATGGATGCAACATGATGCAATATAATTTCTATAGTTGATGAGAAATACAATGCGATGCATGGTCCATGCAACATAATCGAAAAGATAAACAGAAAGCAGTAGTTTTGAAAACACCTCACGGGGAAAGTCGTGATGAACAACCATGTTCTGCCGGAGATCTTCCTCTTCTTTTTCTATTTTTTTAAAACTCCTATCTTCAAGTCACAGTCAAAGGTTTTCACATACTGAAAAGAGGATAAAACTTTCTTCGAACTCGAGGTTGAGACACATTCATACTTTAGAGAAGTGGCGAGACCTAGAACAGTGCATCCAAAATGACATTTCATAAATTTCTGTAGCTGAAACAAACCCAAATTCTTCAATTTTCCACTTTTAAGATGAGTATAAGATCAAATATGCATAGAATGAACAAGATCTCAGCAAAAAACACATCAGCACCACTTGAAGAATCAGCCGGCCAAACAAAGGGGTTAGCCGTACAACATATTGGCCAACCGGCCAAACGTGTCGACATCAGGGGCATTTATAGGTTTTCAACCCGTGGCTCTTTAAGACTCATCTTTGGGCCCTCATTTTACATACACACATGCCGAAAATCACCTTCCTCTCTCTCTACACACACTCTCTCTCTCTCTCTCTCTAGATTTTCATCCTACTCACTTTACCCAATGACCCACACAAACTTTATTCGCGAAACCCATTTGGCCCTTTATGTTTTGAACCAATTGGATTTTTTTTTTTTGGTCGAGTTTTTGGGTTTCTCATTGTTTTTGGCTCATTCTCACAGGTTTTTCTTGGTTTTCTATACTCTCTTCTAAGTTTTGACCTTTTTCTCTCTCCTAGGGTTTTAGTTTTTGGGTTTCTTGCTGATTTCCCTCATTTTCCTTATTTTTTTCTCACCACCCACTATATTATTCATGGTTGATGATATCCTACATAACGGTGCCCTTCCCGAGGTACTAGTGTTTCCACCCGCTGTGGGTGTGAAGAAGCCTATGACTGAGGAAGAGGACGGTGCGGCAGGAGACATTGCCGCTAACATTGCCACGAAGGAGATCTACCCTCTAAAGCCTGAGCCTAAGCTACTGTCATTGAGGGTGAGGCCTTTTGACTGAGCCACGCACACATGCAATGGCAGCATGTTATAGTTCGAGGACTTTGCTTAGGGTGCACCCAAGGACTTTCTCTTGCGAGAGCATGCATCACACCTCTCCCACGACGCTTCTGAGGTAAGAACTGTTGCTCATTTTTATGTACTTTGCTTGCTTTTCCATTCATTACAGTCTTTCATCTGCCATTCATTTTAACAAATTCCTCTTTCAACACAGGGTGATGCTCTTGCCTGGAGAGGCTATGAGGCGGTGATTGCGAGGGACTGGTACCAAAAGCTCCCCGCCAGAGTCCAAGAGTTGGTTGATGAGGCAAACTTCGACCTATTTTGCTCGGGGCTCTCACAACTACAGGCGAGCCGGCCCTTTCTTGGTGCTCTGGTAGAGAGGTGGTGGGACACCACCAACTCCTTCCACTTCTCTTCCATAGGGGAGATGACAATGACCCCATACGACTTCACCATGATTACAGGGTTGCAAGTAAGTGGTGATCCGATTCCCTTCGATCTTGACATGGGCCAATGTGAGGCTGCTTGGATTTATCTGCTTGGGGCACGCCCTCCCTTGGACAGGCCAGCTATGGTGAGGTACAGCTGGTTCTACAACTACTTCCATGGGAGTCAGCCAGAGACTCAGGAGTAAATTGAGCAGTACACCCAAGGCTTCTTGATCTATCTTCTCAGTACCACCTTGTTTGCAAATAGGTGGAACACCATAGGCCTATATCTGCTCAGTGCTTTGGTGGTATTGCCGCAAATCCGCTTTTATGACTGGAGTGGCATTGGCCTCGCCACACTATATGGCTATATGAGCTTAGGAAATGATGTGAAACTAAAACATGAAACGATATGCAACCACTATAAGAATGTAAGTAAAAGAGAGAAAGAAATGGGGCTTGGAAGAGATACAAATATTACAAACTTGCCCTCGCGCAAGAGGGTCCGAATGAATGTCCTAATTAACTAATTATTACAACACAGTAGAATGAATGAATTAATTAACTATTACAAATTCAAATGAAACTAAAGCAAACTAATTACAACACATGAATCTAAACACTACTAATCTAATGGAATTGAATGGAAGGTAAGGAACTGCATGTACACAACCGAGAACACCCTTCAAAAAACTCTCTGTTTTCTGTTAAAACCTGCTCTATTTACAGTTAGAAAATTGTTCTGTTTTGGCCTTAGGATCTACTTTGTTTCGCTGTAAAAATATCACTACTTGTACAAAAATTGGTGGCCGGCCGACCTAAGAGAGTGGTCGGCCGTACAGAATGATGCCCAGTCGGCCACTATTTCTGGGGAATACCCTATTACAACAAAGCAAAATAGTGTTTCCAGGAGATGTTTATCCTCTTTGCCCTTTCCTATCATGAAAATGATCAAGGGAGGAGTAGATTCGATTCTCAAATCATCAATCATCGTAAATTTGTTGCGTGATGATCTTAGAAACCATAGGACAAGAGCTCAATAAATGAAACAAAAGATAAACAATACCTCCTCCCTATCATGGAGTTATATCAAGGGAGGGAGTAGACTTGCTTCATGAATCATTGAACATCACTGAAATATTATGCAATGATTCAAGACGCAATTGGTTCAATATAACGTCCGACTGAACCTAACCAAATTTTATTATCTTTTTACCCTTTTAACTCCAATTTTATTAGCCTTTTTTACTTTACCCTTCCATTTTCTTATCTTTTCTTCTTTTTTGTCCAAAGGTGATGATTACGTCCACTAAGTCCAAAGCAATAAAGAATAGCAAGCATGACTTGACCCAAGAAATGAGCTTTTCAAGCCCTTTTCTATAGGGGAAACTAAAAAGGAAGAATCAAATTCATTTACAAGCGATAATGAATTTGGAATCAAACCCAAAATGAGCAATAATAACTCCAAATCCAAACCCCATAATGAGCTATAATGACTCTTTCCTTTGTGATTTCCAATGGTCTAACTAGAAAATTAGTCCCTTACAAGTGATGCACCGGCGATAAAGGGAAGTGTCAAACAAGAGATCATGGTTAGCATAAGAGAGATGTAATGCCCTGGTAATGAACCTCCGAAGAGATTAAACCATTTAGCATGAGAGGGTCTCTTTCTTATGCCTTGAGCGGTAATCTTTTGTTTGATATAACTCTTAATCGAAATAAACAAACAAAGGAGGGAGGTTACAGATTATAAATGAAAAGTGGGAGATTACAGTAACATGAAATATATATGGAAGCTATAAAAAGAAAAAGAAAAGACTATCAACTCAAATGGATTGGAAGTTATGGCCTATACACCAAACCCATGAGAACTTACAACAAAACAAGTGTAATATTCAAAGCATAAATTAAATAAACACATTAAAAGCCCTTAAAATCCAAAAAATAGTGGCCAAAACCAAAAGAAACAAAGTAGGAAAAGGCAAAGCAAAAAACTATGGAACAAGGCCTAAGGAAGGGTGGCTAACCCCTCCTCTTTTTGTGACTTCAAATCACATTTTTAAGCTTAAAATAGCATTGAAATCAGTATGAAAATACAAGAAAAATAGGGAGAAAAGATGGTTAAAGATTTCAAAGATTACCCTTTTAAAGAGAGGATGTTCTTCTTGGTTGACAAACCACAAGCTTAACACTCTCTAGGATATGAACTTATCTTCAAGAACCTCAGCAAAAGCCTCAAGTTTAAGCTTAGAAAGTGTATGTATAATGTATGTATATTGCAAGAGAGGAGGAAAGTGTGCTGGACAAGTTATGGCTCATGGCAAAATTTTCTAACCCCAAACCATGAGAGGAGGTCTTGTATTTATTGAAAAACAACATCTCACGTTGAAAATATTTGTAAAGAGACAGCTGGTGCAAAGCATGCACATGGGGATAGCTGGCTGTTGTAACATATCTGTTATCAGCAAACATGGCCAGCCGGCCATGAAGAGGAAGGGCTGGCCACTTGTTGGCCAGCTCTTCTCTAAGTGGTTAGGCTAGAAAAAATAAGGTTTTGGTCCAAAGGGGGTGCAAGGTTTAGGTTTTAAAGCTTGACACCAAACCATTTTGCTAAAGTTTCAAACAATTGCACAGCGTAACATTTCATCATTGAGTGTTCAAAATGAGGCACCCAAGTCTTAAGGGCAGTCAAAATGGTGTGTCTACAGTAATGCACCGAACCCGAGTTGATAACAAATAATTGAACGTATTGTGGACGAGTTAATATTGTTTAAATGTATTATACCGTAGTATAACTTATGGATCGAGTTTCTCTCTAGTAGGAGAATTGAATGCGAGTTGGTCGTGAATGTGGGCTAGTCTTGAGTTTGAGGTGTTAATTACCAAAAGTATTTGTGTTTTGTTTTGAGTGGGTTGGCATAGTTAAGTGGTTGAACCAGGTTTTTCTTGGCAAACTCTATTTCTTTCTAACAGCTTATAACTTGTAGTGTGCGATTGTTCTTGAATTCTGGAACACTAATCGGCCAGTGGTTATTTGATGTTGGGTATACTATTAAAGTGGGGGTGATGTGTCTTACGGGTATAAACGCTCTTTTGATGGGTTTTCGTTCCATGAATCTTGGTAAGTTGCCTGGCTAGTGGGGTTGTTCGTAACCTTTGTTCAAATTGTAGTTTTTAAAGTTGCTTGTTGCGAGGAGATTCCATTTGTTCGGTCTATTATTTATATATTATAGTTGGCGAGTTGGAAGTGACTCATTTTCTTTAACCTATTTATCTTTTACTAGGAGTCAAGAAGATATTGTGATATTGGTTTAGGAATCTAGGAAGTTAGTCCGTGGATGAATTTAGGCCTTTGATTGTAGGTCCAGTTTGTTGATGTTTTCTCTTTCCAAGTTTGGTATATCTTAAATTTTGGGGATGAAATTTTCTAAAGAGCAGAGATTGTAACATTTTGCAAAATTTTCTTCATCGCTCGAGCAAAGAAGTGTTTGCTCGAGCAGTCTTAGGGGTCTTCCAGTACTTTGGTCTACAATCTGAACTTCTAGGAGTTCACATTCTACGTTCAAGCTATATCGATTCTGGTTTAAACCTGACCTATTTCTTGCTTTTGGATCCGAGAACCCATGTACTTAATTGTTGTTCATCTCATTTCCATCTTGTTGTTTGTTGAGCTTGGCTATTGGGAGTTTTGGTTGTGTTTCAAATAGGTTACGAAGTTAGTTTTCAAAGTAGTTGTTGCCCAGAATTTTGCTTGTTCGCTCAAGCGACCATTCCTGTGCTCGAGTAGTCTTTTACAGTCTGCAAAAACACTAGAAGTTTGATATCTTCGCTCAAGTGGTCTTTCTTGTGCTCGAACGATCTTTTGCAGGCCTAAACTTCAAGGAGGGGGTCATTGTGCGTTCGAACGGTTGTTTTGGTCGCTCAAGTGATATCACTTATTGTGTTTGTCGCTCGAGCGATCATTCTTGCGCTCGAGCGGTCTGTGCGTATATCAGTCTAAGAAAATGCCATTTTTAGTCACTTTTTCATCTCTTTTTCTCTCTAAACATTTCAAAACCTTAGATCTACACACTCTGTCCCTCTAGTTTTCCTCACCCTCACCCTTTGGAGTAAAAGATAGAGTTCGTCGAGGGCTTCGTTCTAGTCGAAATCGGCTCTGTCAAGTTCTACCCATCTTCATGCCTTCCACTTTGAGGTAGGAATTTCTTTGACTCTTTTATATGATTTTTAGCTTAGTTATTTGTCCTTTGAAAAGGGTTGTTGATTTGTGAATTTTTGGAAAAGCCTAGGGTTTGGTTTTGAAATCAAAAGAGGGGTTTTGTAAATTAGTTCTTGAAAATGGTTGTAGGGATATGGTTATGGGTGGAATATCTTAAAATGATGGATATCTTTTCGTAAAATTGATTTTTTTTTTCAAAAAAAAAAGATTTTGCCCTAAATGTTGGATATTTGGAATTGTGAAAGAAAATGGAAAATGATGTTGAGTATTGTGAAATTGGAACCATGTTCATGTTGATGATGATGGTGGGATTGGATATGTAATATTACTTCCATTGTAAATGATGAAATTATATCTTTTGATTGGAAATTATCTATTGAGTGAAAATATCTATTTTGGGCTATCGGTGAAGGATAGTCTTGATTGTTGTAGACATTGCATGAGGATTAGGTTAAATTGAAACCAATTTCTCATACATTGTGCATTGAGCATCATTTCATATTTAACATTGTAAATGTATTGGTTTTGAGAAAAATAGGTGAATACCGTGGAGAATCTGGTTTGGGGGTATAGTTATGGTTATGATGTTGGCCTATGTGTTCTTGGTGAAAGTCCAAAAACCCGCACGACTAAGTGTCGATTCTTCCGGTTAGTATTGGTAAAATGGCTTTGGTGGTGTTTGTATACGCTACTGGCAGATACATGCGTGGAGATTCTCAATGATTTGTATCCACTGCCCTATTTTCTGTATAAAAGGATTATTTTCATGAATTGATTTATAATCTGGCATTGCACTGCTTTGAGATGAAAAACAAGGAATGTTTGACAAATGGCATGCATGTTCATTCATCTTATAATTTTGCTAAGATTCATATGCTGTGTTAAAGTATCTCTACTAGGTTTTAGCTAACCCTATGTAGAAAACAACTTTCAAGTGCTAATGATATGCCTCCGTCAAGAACGTAGCTTAGAAGGACTTGGAGCTAAAGGCTTCATCTTTGTTTAGTGATGTAATTATCTTTGTTTAAGCATCGGGCTTTACTTGTACTGAGTTTAAACTCATTTTCTTGTACCCAAGCATCGATTTGGAAAATTGCAACCCTTAGGGCATGTATTTATTTGGTTTTATTTTTAAATCTAAATCATGTATTTAATTTTATATTAAAATCAAAATATTTATCTAATTTAAATTAATTAACAGTTGATTTTCTAATATTTAAACAACTTAGTCTTTTTGTCCATGTGGATCAATACATGAACTTACCATTATTCCACAAAATTGAGATTTATTTTAGTTTATTTTTTGGTGTGAAAACGACCTACTAAATTTTGGCGCCATTGTCGGAGACAATTAGCACGGTTGTTTAGGTTTTGAAAATTAATTCTTATTTTATTTTATTTTATTGGGTTTATTACACTTTAAACTCTTAAACTATCATTAAATTGTCTATCTAAACTATCTATCGTGTCTACTAGGTCCCTAAAGTATATCAGTCAAAATCTAATTAGTCCCTAAACTATTGATTGAATTCATTAAGTTCGTAAAGTATTTAATTTAAACTTATTTAGTCCCTAAAAGGATTACAAAAATAAAATATAAGCCCATAAATATTATAAATTAGTAAAAGACCCTATCTAGTAAAAATTTTATTTCAAAAAAAAAAAAAAACTTTAAATTTTTATTTTGTCTTTGAAAAGTGAACGTCAATCCATATATTGAATTTCCTTTATAAGGATAAGGGATCTATACTATTTTCTTACTTATCTTCTACAATAGATACGTGCTTGCCTTTATCTAGTATTATATGTCAGATTTTGTTTATAATTTCTAATTGATTGTTTTTAAGTTTTTCTTTAAGTTCTTTCCATTATTTAATTAATGTTTATTTTGTTCTATTATTATTTGTAGAGAAGTGTTATTATTTAAATTATCTAATTCTACTTCTTTAGTATATCTAATATTCATACAATTTATTGGCAATATTGAAAAATCAGCCTCTAATATTAATTTAAACACACAACGAAATAAAATACCTTTTAAATACAAAATAAAAATTTTAAAGATTTTTTTGTAATAAAATCTAAATTGGAAAGGGTTTTTTACTAATTTATAATACGTATAGGCATATATTTTGTTTTTGTAATCTTTTTAGGGACTAAATAGGTTTGAATTAAATATTTTAGGGACTTAATAGATCCAATCGATAGTTTAGGGACTAAATAGACTTTGGTTTATATACTTTAGGAACTAAATAGATTCAATCGATAGTTTAGGGACTAAATAGACAATTTGACGATAGTTTAGGAATAAAAAGTGTAATAAACCCTATTTTATTTTTTGACTAATAATTGATAAATAACTATGCATCTTAACTGTTTGATATTCTATATTGATTGCTTAATAGGGTATCAGTTTGAATTCGAAAGTTAAAGTAGGGTATTTTACTTTTGTTTGAATTTTGTGGGTAGATTCACTACAAACTCTCATGAGACTCCCCTCGTCTACCTGGGTAACCTAGTGGTTTAAAAGGCTTGTTGCATATGCCAAATGCAATCATGATCCCTATGAAGATGGCTTAATAGATTTTATTTTATTTTTCTTTTGCTTTGCTTAAGGACTTTCAAAATGTAAGTTGGAGGGTGTGACAGGTTCCGAAATGTACACATTTAGGCCCCCTAAAGTAAAATTTTTAGCCCTTGAATTATTGTTCCTTGACAATTTTAATGAGTTTGTATATGTGTATGTGATTTGGGCTTGTGAAATGAAATTGACCTTAGTTTGAAGTATTTGAAGCCCAAGAGACAAGACTCAAACCAAAGGCTCGGAAGATGAATCAAGCAACAAAAGCCCAACTCGTGAGATTTGAAAAAAGAAAAGTTAAAATTGTTGCAATCTCACTATAGAAGTCACTCTACACAGTCTTTAGTATTTTGGATGTACCTCTCTCGTTCGATATCGACTTGAAGTGATTCAAGCGACATTGGAAAGATAACTCAAAGGGATACGATTTTGTGTCCAATTATGACTTTTAATAGGTCAAAACAAGCCAACAAGATGAGCCTAAAAAGCCGGTAATAATTACATCTGAATTTCCCTTTTATTTTGGAAAATTCTAGGCACTTGGGTATTATTTAGATGTCTCCTATGTCTTAAATACACAAGCTTATTCATCATTAGGGTTATTGAGGATTCTAGAATAAAGTTGAGAGAGGCAAGAAGAAGAAGTTTTCTACATCAACCATGAGCAGCTACTCTTCTTCTTTGGGATTGAGATGAAAACTGAATCAAATAACTTGTAATTTTGTATTTAGATTCTAGGTTTTTTTTTTGTTTTTTTTTTCCAGTTTTGGATAATCGTTGTATCATTGTTAAAGATCTTTTGTTCAAGAAACGTTTTCAACTAATTTATGTATTTGATTTCTGTGATTGAGAATGCGTGATCATAAAATTGTTTTGCTTGCTTGCATATACAAATCGTGAGATGAGTCATGCTTAGGGGAGATGATTCATGCCGCAACCCTAGTTTAGTGTGGACGATTTGTGCCGACTGAAGATGATTCATGCCTGCGATTTGATTATACTCATCCTCTTGACAATCATATCCAGGCTTGTAACCACGATACATCACTATTATCTAGACCATTGATTTATTAGAATTGGCTATTTAAATTATGTGATGCGATAAGTAGTGGATTCTAAATCCTAAGTCTCTCCAAATTTGGAACAACTCTTTTTATTTGCCCAATTAATTTAGTTTTGATTTAAATTCTCATTAGTTTTAATCAATTATCCTCTCTTCTTCAAATTAATTTAGAAATTACCAATTGAATTGATACAACTCAGCCCACTATGCTCGTGGTACGATACCTGGACAATCCACTGTTCTACGGAATTAGTGCTTAGTTTAGTACTTTATTTTTGATTAAAAATGACCGATCAATCCCCACTCTAACCCAACTGTCTATCTCAAATTTTCTCATCGGTGTGTGAGAGAAACAAGAGTAGAATTCTAGAGTGGAAGACAATAACCACCAAGAAAACTACCGCTTGGATTACCTCCATCACTAGGTGTCAGGTATGCAACTATTATTGTTTTCTGCTATTGATTTGACTTGAGATATTAGGGTTTAGATTTCTATTAAAATCCCACTTTTATATGTTATTCCCATATGAATCTAATATACTGGATAAAAACTTTAGAGTGAAAGGATAAGTACTTAATTTTATAAAATTCACAGATTGATCAATGATAATCACAATAGGCCATAATTGAAAATAAAAAAAAATAGTAATCAAGGTGCATATGATACACACAGAATTTCCCGTGTATATATATATAGTACTGATTGATGGGTTGGATAAAAAATAAAATATAAAAAAATAAAAATAAGAAAGTAAGTGAGGGACAATCCCACATGGGTTGTCCTTCTTCATTTCATTACTCTTTTTTTTCCTTGCTTTTCTTTTTTTTTTTTTCTTCTTCCAGGTTGATTTCAGGAGAAAGTGATAAAGCATTCAAGTTTGGTTTATAACTATTTTACTTAATCAAAGTGTCTTAGAATGTCAAGAGCTACGTAACTACCATCTCTGATTTTTGATTTGTCAAATATGAGATTTTCGAAGTTCTTCATCTTTACTAGTTAAGGTTGGATTTTCTCAATTTTATTGCTTTAAAATTCATGCTAGAATTATTTTGAGAAAATATTCCATGATAAGACATATCAATCTCATAAGTACTTCTCTTTCTCATTGAACTTTCCAAAAGTGTTACATGTTCACATTACATTAGGATCTTTCCAAAATACAAATAAATACATAAGTAGTTCAAAGAGCTAGAGAAATACAAATAAAAATGCCTTAAGGGCTTTCATCTTTCAAGGCTATGGCCTTGATTACACAAAATTTTGGAACACTAACTTGAAGCAAATAAGCTTTGCAGTTGTAGCACATAAATAACAAAAGCGACTACATGTTCCATCAAAATATCTCCACCATCTAGCCAACGGGGTGGATTCACATCCTTCTGGGCTGAAAATGTTAATTATAACAGGAATGAGTAAAATTACCTAGGAGAAATACATTTTACAAAATATATAAACATTTGATTGTTTCTTTACAAAAGAATGATGCATCAATGCACTTTTATTCAAACAAACTAATATCAACTACTAGGTGGTAAACACGCACTAGAATCACAAAGTAAGAGTCAAATACATATATATAGATTTTATATCAAAATAGTCCCACATTTACTGACTCAAATATGGAAGGGTGATGGGCACCTAAAACACAATTTTTTTCACATTTACCGGGATCAAGCATGGAAGAGCAATTGGACACCTTGAAAACATCATTTCCCACATTTATTTGGTATCAAGCATGCGATATGGCAATTGAGCACCTTGACTCCCCACGCGGGTACCAATACAATACTCAACACATTTTTCCAAAACCAACTCACTACCCAGATTACTATGCCATTTACCCTCCTTCCAATATTCCAAACATCCAAAGTAACAAACCAACATAAATTAATACCCATAAAATGCAATGTGATGCATGAGTTTGCAAAAAGTAACAATTTGCCCAAGGTTCCATTTAACTTTAAAAGAAATAAACATTATAATCCATAGAAAAAAGGAATCAAAATCTCATAACTTTCAATAGCTTTCATAGTTATCCATGATTAGAACATCAATCCAAAATTCATATCATTTCAATATTTCCAAATGTTCCAACAATAACTCAATATAAATCAAGAATATAAACCTTTTCATCCATTCTGGGTGTCGTCAATTTCTCAAATATTAATTTTGGTTCCAAATCGCTCTTTTAAAACCAAAATCACAAATTAGGGTTTTAAAAAAATAGGGGTTTTCCCCATTTCCTTTGTCAACTCTCAAAATCAACAAGCATTAGTCGTCAACATGAAAATATACTCAAGAATTTTCAAAGATATCCCCTTTTTATCCAAAGACCACTCTTAATCCAAATCTATAGTTCATATTTTACTATAGTTAAGTAAATACCACATAATCATATCAAAACATAGATACACTAGGTTAAAAGTATTCCTATCTCAAAGATGAGAGAGAAGGGTTGAAGATCCAATTTTTGAAGACGACAAAAACACGATCTAATAGGTCCCCAAACGCAGCTCTTGACACACTTTTATCCTCAAGAACTTGGGATAGATTATGCTTAAAAATAGATGAAACCAAGGCTTGAAAAGCTTGGAGCTTCAACAATGGAGGAAAGGAATATATATATAGAGAGAGAGAGAGGATGTTATTCTATTTATAGGGCAAGGACAAAAGTGGGTTGCAAGGCCCAAGAGTATTTAAAATATAAAATCAAAAATCCCAAAAATAATGGAAATTCTAAGATTTTCTGTCAAGTGTTAACACCTGAAGAAGGTGTGTTGACACCCAAGTGCAGTGGCACGCTTCAACATGTTCAACATAAGTGGAGTATTGACACCAAGAAACCCAGGTGTTGATGCCAAAAAGTAGTGTTGCACTAGATCACTCAGAGTCAGGCGGTGTTGACACCAAGAATAGGTGGTGTCAACACCAGGAAGAAAACGCGTCAAGAGAAATAAAAGGAATGTAGGTCTTGACCAAGATTGGAAATTCAAAGCTCTAAAGCACTTTTCTGACAAACCTTAGCGCAAATTAACATCCTTGTTTAAGTATAGGTCGGATTTCACTCAATAGACACCAAGATACACTAACCAAAGGATTTCAATAACAAAAATAATGAAATTATGTAACGCCCCCAAATTTGAAACTATAAACTATCCAACACAACAAGGATGTACATATAATAATAAACTCACATTCACAATGAATCCCAACTTTTTTCTTTCACATTGAACTATAATTTAAAAGTTTGATATTAGATATTAACCGTTCACAGTTCAATAAATTAAAGAAAAAAAAACAGTTGCCTTATAGGCTTACAAGTTTCAAATATCTTTAAATTTAATACAAAATTGTTGGTCGACTTCTTCTTCATTGATGTGATTGTGGTTCGCCAAGTCCTGAAATCTTGTTAGATAGGAATAAGCAATTGCCTAGTAGAGAATATATTTAACCAAATATATAAACTTTGATTTAAATATGCATTATCACACCCCTTACTCAAAAACATTTAATTATCCAATTTCATAATTCTACACACATTATTTAACTGACTTCCGCATTTCTCCGTTCTCACACGGATGGCCAGTGGGCACCTCAACTTTCCACATTTATCATTCTCACATGATCGGGCACGTGGACACCTCAAACATCTCCACATTTGTCATCCTCACATGATTGGGCAAGTGGGCACCTCAATTTTCTCCGTGCAGGTAAAACCATTGTACACAACAAATAAGCCATCAAAATTCAAATTTTCTTCCAAAACAAGGAATCTCAATACATTTCACATTACCCATGACTTCCCTTCTATGACCAATCAAGACCCATGAACATTAATTAGGATTTTACAAGACAATTAGGGCTTTTCATTTCATTCTTTCATTTGCCTAAATGCAAGATGTGTTCACTAGTTTTCATTAAAAATTAATCAATTCATCCATAAATCTTAAGGCTAAACCCACCATCACCATTTATGTCCATATATATATCATCATTCCCTCTCAATCACATATCTATACCATGAAATTAACACATATTCAAACAAAAATATAGATATACAAGGGTAAAAGTATTCCTACCTCAAGAATGAAGACAAGAAGATGAAAACCAATCAGTCAAAATATTGATCTCCAGTTGTTCTTCACCTTTAATACAAGATCTATGGTGGATTCTTGGTATAAAAAAAAAAAAAATAGATGAAATCAAGGTTTGGAGGTCTAGGGTTTCGGGTATGGAGAAGAGGGCAAGAAGAGAGAAAGAATGAAAAGTTTGGACCAAAAAGTGACTTTAAAGTACCTAACTTTGAATAGACCGCTCGAGTGGTCAAAGCTTGGCTTAAGCAGTGATATTAAGCTCTCAAAATCTCATAATCCTGCATAGACCGCTCGAGCAATCGAAAATTCGCTTGAGCGCACTTGTATCCAACATAGATACTCAAATTTCAAATGGGCATAACTTCCTCGTCTGGACTCTGTTTTAGGTTGTTCTTGTGTCTAAATCGAAGCCCCGAAAATAATCTTTCCAATGGTTCTAACCTCACATCTAGATTTAAAGTGTGGAAAGAGAAAAAGATAAAAGAGTGAAGACTTCTCATATGAAGATTATCTAAATCAATGTTTTTGGTTCAATCCTACTTTACCATTATGATACCACCCCAATCAATACTCTAAAATGAATCAAAGAGGATCCAAGTGCAATAATAAGAGTGTTAAGAGCAATCTCACTAATCCAAGGAATACGAAGTGTTACAAGTATTACACATTTGATTTTTTATTTTTTTTTGAAAATTATAGATATGACAAGGTTACTAATTTGGTAAATTAAATTATTTTTTCTATTATTTTATATCCGATATGATTAAAAATATGTTATTGAGATTATACTATGACTTCTAATATAGTAGGAATAAAATGGTAAGATTTGACGAGAATGAGATTTGGGAAAAGAATTGTTAAAGAGAAAGCGATCTGGTATTTGATTACTAGCTTTATTAGTCGATGAATTTTAATTTGTTATTTTCATACCATAATTTTATATATGAGAGATTTGAATTATTGGGTGACTTTTGATGAGAAAAGAAAAAAATGGCAGTCTTAACTTGTTTATGGTAAATGGAAGTTTTGAATTGTAGAGGGTTAGAAATTAAACCCTAAACTAAGTATGGACCTAGGCACTGAGATCGCCCCAAAGAGGCGACCAGGGATAAGAAAGGAGCATCGGCCAAAGCCCAAGGGAAGTGCGCCAACAAGTGGGCCGAGGCAGGTTCGACCCACCAAGGCTCCAGATGGACTCCGCGAGGAAAAATGCCCAAGTCAAGTTGCAGAGGCACCACCTGTAGTGGTAAAGTTGCTGAGGGAACATGTGTAACGGGAGAGTTGCTGAGGCACTTTGCATCAGCGCTGCCATTCCTAGTATCTTTGGTTCCGCCACCATCCGAAGTTGTTGAGGGAAAGAGAAAGTCAAAGCAACTAAGTCGCAGAGGCAACACTTGTAACGACCAAGTTGCAAAGGCACTTCATCTCAGCACAGCCATTTCAAGTAATGTCGGTGCTGCCGCCATTCCAAGTAATGTTGGTACCACAGCTATCTGGAATTGCTGAGGAAAAGAAAAAACCGAAGCAACTAAGTTGCAGAGGCAGTACTTGTAGCGCCCAAGTTGCGGAGGCATTATGTCGGCGCCGCCATCTCTAATATTCTCAGTTCTGCCATTTGGACTCACCGCTGGAAATGGTTACCGCAGCAACTAAGTTGCAGAGGGAATATCCTACCAAGGTGATAGCAGCCTTTGAGAGAGGCTTCCCTCTGCAAGTAGAGGCTAATGCTTGGCGCTGATAGCAGACCCCAAGGCATTACTAGCCTAGGGCTGATGGCAGGCCCCAAAGTTTTTTAACTTGGCACTGATAGCAAGCCCCAAGACTTACTGGTTGGAGCTGATAGCAGGCCCAAAAATACCAATTTAACGTGACAACCCCGCGAAGATAAGAGTAGGGTAGCTCGAACATAAGGGACTCCATTTCCATTACCCAGGTCATGGACCTACCTTAGTCGTACTGGCAGGACTAAGGAAGCCCCCTTGGGCTTGGTACTAAGGCACAACATAGTTGATAGCAGGCTTGGCTGTGGCCTTCGCCCTGGGAAGCTGGGGAGTTGGCGGCTAAGGGTGAAGGCTTCGCTAAGTTGAACACGAACATAGTCGATAGCAAACAAATGGAGTCTTGAGAATACATGTACTGGCCAAATAGAACTGAGAAGGCAAGTGCAGCAGCAAGGTTCACCGCTGCAAGTGCACTTGCTGAGGTTCAAGCTGAGAACGCAAGTACAGAGGGAAACACTCCCGCTGCAACTGCACTTACTAGGCTCAAAAGGGAGTTGCAGCGCCAAATATTCCCGTCGCAACTGCACTTGTTGAGGCTCAAAAAAGGTAGTTGTGGAGGCAAACACATAGTACACAGTACATGTAGAGGGATACGTGGCACCTTCAACCTGGTGGCTCATGGCAGAATATTCCATGTGATCCTCTAGGACACATGTCTTCTCTCTATTTGGCCATTTGGTGTCCTCTTGGTACCAAGGAAAAGCCTATAAATAGGACCCATTTCCCAAGGTTCAATAAAAGGAATTTTGGGGGATTTGGGGGAGATGCTGCCCATTTTGGCAATGTCATTGTCTTCTTCTTGAGCTAGTTGTTTCACCTTCACCCAGCTACACACTCTCCAATTCCAAGATAGTTGCCGCTACTCATTCTTCAGCCACTTCTGCCATTATTGGACCATTAACATAGCTTTGCCTCTCTAATCACTTCTCTAACCTTGAACCCCCCTACATTTCTGGTGACTCCACTGGGGAGGCTAGTTTGTTGATGGTTCATACCCGTAGTGGCTTACACACTTCGCTGGAAAAGATGGTAGAAGATGAAGTTCAGCAACCCCCACAGCAGCAGGGCTCTTCCAATGGCGGAGTAGCACGTGCGGAGGACCATGACCACAATATTGTGATTGAGGTAGTTCAGTCACTCTAGGATATCTAGAGGGAGATCCTAGCAGCTTTGCAAACTCTCACTGAGGCTATTATGGCCATGGCTTCTCGACCAGCTTCTGTGCAAGCACCCCAACCTGTACCAGTCCCAAACCGAGTGCCTAACCTGTTCCCTAAGGTTCGGGCTCCGATCCAAGTGCCCCCGGTGGTACCTCAGGCGAACGGTAAGGCCGCTGGTTCAGCTACCCAGGAGCAGATTGGACCATTCCAGCCCACTCACTTTGTTACTCTAGCCGATGTACAAGCTATACTCTAGCAAGAGCGTAGCAAGAAGCAACTGCCATCTCTCCCAGACCCAGATGTGAAGCCCCCATACTCTCAAGAGATATTGACCATGCCGTACCCAACTAGGTATACAATGCCCAAGTTCATTAAGTTTGATGGAAAACAAGGCAATGCCAGAGAACATGTGGTGAGGTTCATTGAAACTCTTGGCTTCCATGGCAGTGACCACTCTCTATGCCTTCGGGAGTTCTCCAAATCGCTTACTGAAAGGGCTTACAGTTGGTATGTGAACTTGGCTCCCAACTCGATCAAGAGTTAGGAGGAGATGATGAACAAGTTCCACACGAAGTTCTTCCAAGTCCAAGAGAAAGTTACAACCCTCACACTTAGGCGAGATGTCCAAAAAGAAGGTGAAGATATACTGGATTATGTTAAACGGTTCCAAGACAAGGCTATTGATTGTCATGGGCCAGTGGATGAAGCTCACTTAGTCAGCATATGTGTGGAGGGTGCCATACGCGACTACAAAATTTTCTTGGTGAACCATAATCTACCTACCTTTTCAGCCTTAATTGAGGCAGCTAGGAACCTCAGCACCACTGGCCCTTTACACAGATCTCATGACAGCCATCGCTACTCCCGCAGTAGTAGAATTGTTGCGGTAACCTCTACCGAAAGGAGCCACTCACAAGTAGAGGCCTCATCTTCTCGAAAGAGGAAGAGTTATAAGGATAGGAATCCATATCCTTCCAGCCTTGAGAATGTTAAGGCCTTGGTTAAAGAATGGATCGCTGATGGCAAACTTACTTTGCCTCCGATTGATGTTACTCCAACCAAGAAGGACAAAGAAAGCCCAGATTATTGTGTCTATCATAGAACCACCAAACACCTTACTAAGGACTGTTGGACGTTGAAAAATATCTTCAAGAAGAAATTTAACGCAAATGAGCTGAAGTTTAAAGATGCTAGTAATCGCGATGTAAGGAAGGATCCCTATCCTAATCACAAGGAGAAAGAGAATAATGTACACATGATTGGCTATCTTGGGCTTGTGCGTGATCAAGTGCACATAGCGTCCTACTACGATGAGTTAGAAGAAATCACCAGCGGCCAGCTCCCTGAGACAGTGCCTGTAGAGGCAAAACTTGCAGAGGATACTCATGCTCAAGCCTTGTAAAACTCTGTTAAGTTTCGCACCTTCTTTGACCAACTAGGGCTGAGCCAAGCTGCCAGGATGGAAGCAACAAAGGCCCTCATCAACATCTCTAAAGTGCACCATGCTGAAGTTGCTGAGGCTAAGGAGTATATGCCTCGGCGCATCCAGGAAGATTATGGGGCCATTACTTTTTCAGAATCCGACAGAGCATACCCATTTCCTCATAATCGTCCTCTTTTTGTCACAGCTTTCATCAATGATGTGGAGTTCAAGCGTGCTTTTCTTGATGGGGGGCGTCCATAAACATTATCACTACTAACACATTTGCAAAGGCTGGTATCCCAAAATCTAGGATGGTTTGCCAACCCATCATTATAACATGATTTGGTGGTGAGAAGAAGGTTACTAAGGGCCATATTGTAGTGGACTTAGTTGGCGAGATCCATTCCGCCACTAAGTTCCATGTGATTGAAGCAGACACGAATTATCACATGATACTTGGCAGAGCTTGGATGCACCGATATGGAGCTATCCCGTCGAGTTATCACCAATACGTGAAGGCAAAATTGGAAAAGTACACAGTAGCCATAAATGCATCTGAAAGGCCATTTGGAGTAGAGGAAGCACACTATTCAGATGCAATTTTCTTCACTGAGTTGTCAACGGATGAAACTCCAAGGACCGATAAAATTGCAAGGGTAAAATTGCCGAAGTGGGAAGACATTCGAGATGCGGAGGCTACTCCAGAAAACAGCGGACAGAAAAGGAGCAGCGAATCCACAAGTCCTCCGCCCAAGATTGTTAAGGTGCGCGAGGGCGGCAAGATAGTTTATTACCTATGATAGTCTTGGGGGCCAGACTTCATACCTTGGGAGGATGGCCCCGAGACAAATAAATGTGATGGTGAGGAGTCCCAAGAAGGGTTGGTAGAGACGCCTGAGACCACCCCTGAATGCATGCAAGATAGGCCCAAACCCCAACAGGAGGTACTTGCTGAAATCAACCTCAGTGATTTGCCTGGACAGAACAAGCTGGTGTTTATCAGTGATACAATGGCTCCAGCAGTTAAGGTAGAATTGATAACACTACTAATGCAATACAGTGATGTCTTTGCTTGGACATATGGCGCGATGCCTGGTCTCGACCATCCCTTATCACTCATTATCTGGACACTTTTCCCAACTCTAAACCAATCAGGCAATATGCTCGGAAGTATCACCCTGATCTTGAAGCAAAGATTAAGGCAGAGCTAGAAAAGTTACAGAGGGCCAAGTTCATTGAGCCTATACAGTACCCAACTTGGCTAGTGAATATTGTGCCTGTGCAGAAGAAGAATGGTCAGATCAGAGTCTGCGTAGACTTTCGCGACCTAAATAAGGCCTGCCCGAAAGATGAGTTTCCACTGCCCCATGTTGACACACTTGTTGATTCTACTGCGGGCCATCAGATGTTCTCCTTCATGGATGGGTTCAATGGTTATAACCAGATCAAAATGGCACCAAAAGATGCAAAAAAAAGACGGCTTTCAGAACACCCTTAGGAAATTTTTTCTATACGGTGATGCCCTTCGGTTTGAAAAATGTGAGGGCAACCTACCAATGGGCTATGACTGCAGTGTTCCACGACATGTTACATCATGAAGTTGAAGTATATGTAGATGAGTTGGTGGTCAAGTCTACTAAGGCAAACCGCCATCTCTACGACTTAGAAAAAGTTTTTCAGCGTTGTCGCAAATTCTACCTCAAGATGAACCCTCTCAAGTGTGCCTTTGGAGTTATTGCCGGCAAGTTCCTTGGCTTTCTTGTACACCAGCAGGGGATTGAAAGTAGATGAGGATAAGATCAAGTCAATCATGAAATGCCACAGCCACACTCTCAAAAGGCCTTGAAGAAATTCCTACGTAAAGTGTCATACCTCAGGAGGTTCATTCTAGCCCTTGTTGAGATAACCTTTTCCTTTGGGACACTGTTGAAAGGGTGTAGACACCCCATTTTTGACCGCCCTTAAGACTTGGGCGTTACTAATGGTTTACTTGTTGGAGAAAGGTGTGCAGGGCACAGGTCCGGTTTCCTCGGCAAGGAGAGAGACAAATCTCAACTTCACACCCTATTTTGGACCAAAGCTATTTTGGATGGTTTTTAGACCTTAAAACCCTCTCTTTCAAAACTTTTTTGAAATAAAATTTCTACGATGCTCTAAGGCTCACATTTTGTCAAGTGATGCGCTTTTCGATAAACCGAGCAAGGACAAAGTGGGAATTAACGAAAGAGAGATGAAATCTTTGAAAAATCTTTCAAAACACCTTGCTTAGGGGTTTGAAGTTGAAGAAAAGAGGAGAAGAGGGGAGAAAACAGGCTGGAGAAGAAGATAGGCAAGAATTGCTAAGAGAGGGGCGAGCAGTCCTCGCTAAATCAAGCTCATCTGTCTATACACTTGGATTTGAGCTATGAGGCCACCACCACTGGAAAGAAGACTTCCGGGGCTTCATTTTGGACACCAACCGGCCGTTTTTTGACCTTACCGGCCATCCACCGGCCAGGCATTTAGCCGACCGGCCAGCATAAATAGCAGGTCGGCCAAATATTGTGCCGACCGGCCATTTATTTGGCCGATGACCCTTTTTCTTGGCCGGTTTGACCCTTTTGACTCTTGCAGGCATGGTGCATGCCAGCTGTGCCAGCTGGAGTGCACAGACCCAACCCCCTATGCACATGTGTGGTTGTTTTGCACCTTTCCACCCTTTTGGCCCCAAACCTCTTCTAGAAGGTTGACCCTTTGGCCAAGCTTCTTGGAGAAGCTTGGCCAGCTGTATTGGCTTCCTCTAGAAGCCTTGAACCTCCTGGCCCCCTTGACCCTTTCTCTTTAGCTTAGCCATTAAGTTTCTTGGCTTTGCTTGGCCTATATAAGCATCCCACCTCCTCCATTGTAAAAGGTTGGTGGTTTTGGAGCAAAAAACCAGAGATATAGATATATATCTGATATATACATACATACATCCTCCATATCTCCCTCCTCCAAAGCTCAAAACATCCAAGTTCTACACCCCTTTCTTCATCACCACCTAGCACCACACCACCACCTCCATTTCCAGCAGCTTGGAGGTCTTCTCAGAGGCTAGGAGGCAGCTTTCCTTGGTCCAAGAGGCAGCAAAGGGTTACTCTACAAGGGTGAATCATTTTCTTTCCTTTTCTAGTCTTTTCTTGCTTCATATCTAAGCCATAGTTGCTTGTATATTTGAGCTCTGACCAAAACTGAAAGTGGCATTTTTTTGAGCTCTATTTCATCTTTCATTAAGGGTCTTACCTTGTTTGGGACCCCCATCTTGCACTTGCTTCATTACCCCTTTGTATGCCATAATCTTGTATAGCATTTTTGGCTTATGTGTATTCTGTTTTGGAGCATGATGTAAACTGTAGATAGGATTATTTTGAGCCCTTCTTCAACATTTAAGAAGGTCTCACCACTGTTTGGGACCTCCATGTATCACTCGCCATTGTACCCCTCTTTGGTCCCCATTCTTGCATGATTTATTAGCCTATTGAGCTTCTGTTTTTCGGCCATGATCAGAGCTGAAAGTGGCCATATTTTGACCCCCTTGTCATGTTTCATTAAGGGTCTTTGGCTGTTTGATGAGTATTTTGTATACTTTGTGTTATAGCCTTCTTGTGGCCTTAATCTTGCATTATTGAGCATGTTTGTATACTGATTTGGGGCTTTTCATCTACTGAAAAACATCATATTTTGGGTCCCTCTTCAGTGTCGTAGAAGGGTCTTTTTCTGTTTGGGCTTTGCATCTACCACTTGCCTCATTGCCTCCCTTGCGGAGCCATTTTTGCATGCTAATTTTGTCCTATCTATGCCCGCTGTTTGGCCTTGCTTTGAACTGTAAACATGCTTGTTTTGGGTCTGCCTAGCTTCTGTTTTTACACTTCATGTTCAAATAATGCATGCTTTGTATAGCTATAAGTCATTCCATGCGATTAATTTTGAGTTTCGGGATGCGTCTCATGTATCGGGTGCCTTATTGCTATGTTTCGGGGCTGTTTTGCATATCATTTTGCCTCTAATATTTGCATGCTATTACGCCTTATTCCATGTTCTGCCATGTCTTGTTAGAGTGGCATTCCGTGCCTTAGGGTCGGTCCTCGGTTTGCGTGCACACGTGCACGCACTTCGAGAGTCTCATTTTCATCATCATGGCCTCCTATGTGAGTGTGGCCGAGGTCTACTTGTATTGGTGTAAGCCCATCTTGCATTGTGCATGCCATGTTACAATGCGTTGTGCATGTTATGTTGTTGCATTGCGTCATGCCTTGCATGTTTGTTCACATACTCATATTGCATACTTAGCTCGCATGCTTAGGTGTCATTTGGCATGCATCCCTTGCCTCTTGATCAAGGATGATAGAGGTTGGAGCCTTTGATGTGTTTTGTGTTTGCATTCCATTTGATATCAAAGTTGCTAACTTGGCTTTTGGGCCATCATGCATTGAAATGCGTGATTGATGGCCCGGGGGTCAAGGGCCATGCTCCCTTGAGTCCATTGCATGATAGGGAGTGTGTCCATGCACACATTTGCTTGAAATTCCATGCCATACACTGCTTGCCCTCTGCTGCTGTCAATTGCAGGTTCTGCAGTAATTTTTGGCCGACCGGCACTGTTAAGTGCCGACCGGCAAAGAATGACTGGTCAATAGCATAATATGTAGCCAGTGATCATATCCTTCGGCCGGTGGTGTTTCTCTTCAGCCGGTGGTGCTCCCCAGTGTTCAGAGAGGCCTCCTTGAGACTTGTGTAAATTTTCAGAGGAGCATGGCAGTGTAAACAGAGGCAACAGTGCTATGCAACGGGTTTCCGGGCAAGATGGATCGAGCATGCATCATTCACGCATCCCGAGGCAGGGCTGTGGCCACCTCCTTTCTGCATTCAATCTGTTAATTAATTAGAAATTCTGTAATAATTAATTTAGTATTCGGACTGTATTATTCTTTTGGTCCCTCCGAGCCAGGGCGAATTTGTAATAAGTGTGGGTGCGTATGTGCATGTCTTCCAACCTCCACTTCTTTCTCCCTTTTATTTACCTGCTTATGATGGTAGATTAGGGCACGTTTATTTTAGCATACCTTATGCAATGCATGCGTGCATCCATACATTTGTCTTACATGCACCGGGCTCGGTACATCATACAAACTGCATTGTATCTTCAAATCTAACTTGAATACGTGCACCGAATGATTGCATTTCACATGTCATTTTAGGGTTAGCCGAGCCTATCCTAATCACATTATGTATGCGATGCATTAGTCACTTAACATGAACTAGGACATGCATGTTTGCTAACTGGTTTCTGTTTTGGCACGGAGTACAATGTGAGTATTTATGCGTTAGCATCTCGCATGCGTGTGAATGTTAACATGAAAGCATGATTACCATGTGGCTAAATGTTTATATGAGATAAACTGTTTGAATGCCTGTGGATGGAGGTTGGATTGCTTGAGTTGGAAAAACTCGTTGAAATCCGTGTTTTAGCCTACTTGCGAGTAGCAAATTCCAAAGCACTTTCAAAACAAACGGATATGCAATGCTTATTTCCAAATTAGGCAATCTAGTCTATACTTGTTTGCCGTGCGCACAACATAGTAATTCTAGGCTAATAACCGGAATACGAACACATAACGTTTTCAAAATCGGATATCATGGTTAGTAGAGGCCGGTCTTCTGACCGGGCGAAAGGGGGTGCTCATAGCTGACCTTCCCCGATCGTACCCAAGCTCCCAAGCCAAGACAACTTTGGTGATGACGAACACGTGGCCTTCGGCACCGAGTCAGGGTTTCCTAAATTTCCCATTTTATAAAAATATTTAGGTGGCGACTCTGTATCTGGCAAAGCAGTCCATGTTTGGCACTTCTTTTCAAAATCTGTTTTTCTCAAAATGATTTGCCAGAGTTGGACTCTTTGGTTCATATTACAAACCGCAACAAACAAACAAGGGGAGTCCGAACTGTAACCCGTGAGTTCCCTCGCGGGCGTGTTACAAAGGGAATCACAAGTTTGAATGGTTGCAAGAACACCAACAGGTGTTTGATATGGTGAAGAAAGTACTTATCTCTCCACTTACAATGATTGCCCCACAGCCTGAAAAGCCTCTACTACTGTACCTGACCTCTACTCCTCGGTCTATTGGAGCCCTACTTGTCCAAGACATAGATGGGATTGAGAAGCCAGTCTATTACATCGTCACAAAGTCAACGGTGCCGAGTCGCGATATATCCCAATTGAGAGGCATTGTTTAGCTTTAATCTTCACAGTGCAAAAGTTGCGCCACTACTTTTTGGCACACCCGATCTAGGTTGTGACCCAGAGTGATCTAGTTGGCTACTTGCTTTCGCTCTGACTAGGAGAATGGCAAGATGGCTTTAGGCTCTAGCAGAATATGATATCAATTGTGTTACTCCCAAGGCTATTAAGAGCCAAGCACTTGCAGACTTACTGGCCCAGTTCCCATCTAGTGAACATGAACCTGCAGAGGTACCTCTACCAGGTGAGGTCCGTGTCTCAACAGCTACAATTGAGACTTATAGAGACTTAAAGTTTGATAGAACCTCCGGAGCTGGGAAAGGTGGAGCTGGTGTAACACTAACCAGTCAAGAAGGAGAGAAGTTCCTTCTATCATGTAAGCTTGACTTTGAGTGTTCAAACAATGAGGCTGAATATGAGGCGTTGATACTAGGTCTGATAGCTACCCAAAAGAAGGGCCTCCGCAAGTTGAAAATCTGGGGCAACTCTAAGTTAGTTGTCAAGAAAACCATGGGTGATTTTTCCTTGAAGGAGCCTCTGTTGGCCCCTTACCGCACTGTAGTTCAAAGGTTGCTCACTCAGTTTGATGATGTCCAAATCCAGCATACCCCTCGAACACAGAACCGCTTCCTCGATGCCTTGGCTACACTGAGGGCAAAGGTGGAGATACCAGATGATAGTACAGCCATCGTCATCAAGAAAAGAACAACACCAGCAGTGTTAGTCGAAGAACATACAGAACAAGATGCTGAGGAGTGGAAAGCAGATATAATCCAGCAACTGAAAACAGGCCAGGGAACGATCAGACCAGCAGAACTTACATCATTTCTTCTCCTCAAAGGAGAGTTGTATTTTCGCAGTCCTAACAACTTGCTAGCAAGATGCGTCAGTAGGCAAGAAGTAACTTACAGACTTAAGCAGATCCATGCTAAGTCCTGTGGAGATGGAGATATCCGTCTATACTGACAGATACAGAAGCAAGGGTATTACTAGCCAAAGATGGAAAAGGAAAGTACTGAGTTGCAGAGGCAATGTGCAAAGTGTCAGTCCCATCCTAAGAAAGAGGAAGCCCATTTCTTAAGCAGTGAAGAATTGAGGCAACCATATATCGACTACCTAGGAAATGGCACACTACCTAAGAACAAAGCAGATGCAATCAGAGTTAAGAGGAGAGCCCTCTGCTTCTTCCTTGACCAAGGCAAGCTGTATCGAAGAAGCTTCAAAGGGGAACCTTTGGTGTGTTTGTCAAAAGATGAGGCAAATGAGGTGCTGAGGGAAGCCCACAAGATAGAGCATCAAGGAGGGCAGCAATTATATGGACATCTCATTCACCTCGGCTACTACTAGCCGACAATGGAAGAAGATACTAAAAACTTTGTGAGGAGATGCCAATCCTGCCAGAAGTTTAGGAACTTGATACATGCACCGACAGTCGAACTGCACAACATCAAGACTCCCTACCCATTCCATACTTGGGCATTTGACTTGGTAGGTCCTATAGCGTAGAAATCCAAAGGCTACAGATGGATACTCACAGCAACTAAAGTTAGCACCAAATGGGTAGAGGCTATACCGATGAGGAAGGCAGATGGGGCAGGAGTAGCCAACTTCATCAGAGAGAACATAATCTGTAGGTTTGGCATACCCAAAGTAATGTTGTCTGACAATGGAACTCCTTTTGTAAATTGCCACGTTGGAAGACTGCTGGATGCTTACCAAATTAAGCACCACAAGTCTAGTCCATACTACCCTCAAGGGAACAGACAAGCTGAGGCGACCAACAAAACCCTTATCCAAATACTAAGTAAAATGATGGATAAAGCAGGGGGCACATGGTCCGAACAACTCCTCGTTGCGCTCTGGGCATATAGAACATCAAAGAGAAAGCCAACTCAGGCAACCCCATTTTCCCTAGTATATGTAAGGATGTAAGAAAAACCGAAAAAACCGACCAAACCGATTGAACCGGACCAAATCGGCTATATTTGGTCTGTTTTTTAACAAGAATCGGTCTGTGCAGTTTTTAAATTTAATTTTTTTCGATTTTTGGTTCGGTATCGATTTAAGCACCTTGTGCACCGATTTAAACCGAAACCGACCGCTTCAATATATATTATATTTATAATATATATAATTATATAATGATATTAATAAGTATAATAAATTATTAACCTTAATTAATTAACCTTATCATCTTTATAACTTAATTTTGTAAACTCTTATTATATATAATCTTAACTCTAACTCATTATTCTTGGAACCTTAGTATTTTCAAACTTTTTTTTCTTTTTATTTTTGTTAATTTAGGAATTGAAAAGTATGTATTAAATGGATGGATTGGATATGTTTGAATAGTAGACAAATAACTAATTTAATATTTTTATATAGATTAATGATTATATTTAAAAGTGGCTCAAGTTTGAAAAATCCTAAACCGATTAAACCGCACCAAACCGAACCGTTTCAATCGGTTTTGGTTCGGTGCGGTTTGATGGGAGAAGTGGTCAGCATCGGTGTTCAAAATAATAAAACCGACATTATCGGTTCGGTGTAATTTTTTACCTAAATACCGACCGTACCGAACCGATTACATCCCTAAGTATATGGGTCCGAAGCTGTGTTACCAATTGAGTTGGCAGTACCCTCAGCAAGAATGGCTATGTCAGCACACTTAGTTCCAGACAACAGGAAGAATGACATAGAGGCAGCTGAAGAAAGAAGAGATCGAGCCTCACGGGCAATGGAAAAGTATCATCAATCCATAGCCCGTGCCTATAATCAATCTGTTCAACACAGAAAGTTCAAGGAAGGGGACTTAGTATGGAAAATAGTGGATGGGATTATGCAGTGGCAGCTAATTCCCAAATTCTCACTCAGATGGGAAGGCCCCTACAAAGTTGTTGAGGCAAGCAGTAACGGGTACTACAAGTTGACAAGAATAGATGATGGGTTCAGAACTGGCCCTGTCAACGCCAAGTGTCATACACTTAGTAAACCTTTTGCTCTCATATACACTTAGTTTGAGAAAAATTTTCCATACTTAGTGAAATTTTACACTTCTAAAAGGTTAGTCATGGTGAAGTTTTGCTCACTACAAGAGTTTTGCTTATCTTTAGAAGCTATGTAAAAGCAATGTAAAGAAAGAGATGAAATGAAACCCAAAAGTACTACCAAACATCCATGCTTTTCATTAAAGTCAAACTTCCAAAGCATTATTACAATGTTTGAAAATAAGTTATGACATAGAAGAAGAATAGAAAAGGTGCACCAAGGGCGATGAAACAACAAAATAAAGAAGGGAAAAATGGAAGAAATCATAACAAAGTCACAGAGTTACAGTAAATCAAGTCAAACCCTTCAAAAGGGAGTCCATCAAAGTCACATCTCAAGGCAACTGGGCAACCAATGTAAAGTCCTTCTCTTTGAACCGAGCCAGGTTCTGCCAGTGCTGCTCCAGGGCACCCTCACACTCCTTAATAGTCTCCTCCAAGGACGCAATCATCGCCACATTGTCGGCATGCTCAAGGAAACCATCAACTGCCTAAAGCATGCCCTTCATCCATGATAGGTTCAAACCATTCCTCTCAAAGCTGCTCAGATTGGCCTCGGCACTCTCCACGAACTTACTGGGAATCATCAGGATCTACTTGGTAGCAAGGTCACGAATAAAGCTAGCAAGTGACTCCAGCAGCGCCGTCTGTACTATAGATCCAGGAACATTAAAGGCAGTAAAGGTGTCTGGATGCAGTGCTTGGATATGAGTAAAAGTAGAAACAGCTTCGGACGAAACCCAGTAACTTAGGAAGGAAACTTTCTCTGAGGATTGGGGGGACTCTCTCACACCACCGCCAGCTTCAATCACTGGAGGGAGACTGATGGAGCGACCAAAGGTCTGAGGGTGGGGCACTTCTCCTGAAGATAATTGCCCAGCAGCATTGGAGTGAGTAGATGCTGGCTGGCGCCCAGGCGAACTAGCCTCACGAGAAAGGCCAAAGCTTCCTGTACCGTTGTGTCGCTTTGAAAAGAGGTTGTCCATCTGATAATCTCCAACATTCAGATCTGGAACAATAGTGGTATCCATCCCAGTATAAAAATCCTGGGACACCCCAAGGTCAGCTGGCACTTCTGGGAAGTGAGTGGGGTACAAGTCTACCAGCTGTTCAGAGGTTGCCGAAGCAACTGGGTCAGAGGTCCCAACGGTAGCAGTAATAGTCTAGCGGCTAAGATGACAGCTACCTCTGTAAGTCAGTCCAAATTTAGAGGGGCCACGGTAGGAACAATGGCAGCAGCCGCTACACCTGCACTCCCTTTAGCCACTTGAACGTCTGAAAGTGGAGTCTGTTGAATTAACGGAGACTTGGTAGACTGGGAGGAACCGCCAGATGCAGCCCCGAGGAGAGGTAACGCAACATCCAGTAGCTCTCTCATGCCGCGATCTTCCCTAGGGGTCTCAGGTACGAAATCATCTCCGCCAACAAAGGAACGGCCGGAGTGCACAGAGTTAGAAGGGTGCGGAGGCTCTAAACCCTCAGCAGCTATATCACCCGTTGCAACTTCCACAACAGGGGGAACTTGTACATTGCCTGAAGCCTCCACAACTGGCTCAGCCTCGACAACTGGCTCGGCCTCAGTAGTCGGTTCGGCTCTCACACTTGGTTCATCTTCAATATCTGGAAGAACTATCCTGCAGGTCCTAAATCTTGTGACCCTAGTAGCAATGGGAAGGTTGTCATCATTGTCTGAGTCTGAAGAAATGCCAATGGCAGTAGAAAAACCTCATGGACCAAAGGGTAGTGTGGTCGATGGGCCCTAAAAAGAAGAAGAAGATCATGTGGTTATTAAAGTGAATACGAGAAGTCCAAAGAAGTAATATAAAAATATATATATACTTTTTCTAAGTATGGATACCCTTCGGAGTCTCCTCCTACTGGGTGAGGCATGCACCTCAGGAACTGATGCTGCTATTGCTTGGCCTGCCCTCAGCCTAGAATGGGTTATACATACTGTTGCGCCCACTTCAGGGGAAGCAATTTACAAGGGTTGAACAAACATTGCCCAGGACAGGTAAGGCTCTTCCACGACAGGCCAGGATAGAAGCTTGAAGCGACAGAACATGCTAGTCCATTTCCCTTGGCCAGAGAGCAGATGAAGGGACAAGTCAAACTGCGGGATGGGCTCCATCGCAGGAACAACGGGAGCACTATCACAAAAATTGAAGAAATAATTAAGGTTGCGGTGCCAGAATAGTCTGTTGCTGGGAGTAAAGGCTCCATCTCTCCTAAGTGAAGGAAGCTCCATGAAGCCTAAGCCCTCCACAAGTAGAGCAATGTAGTCGCAGGCAAACCGCTGAAAGCTCTGGTGGAAATCAGTCTGAGGAGGAGGGGCATGTGGGATACCCTGATCCATTCCGAACTACCTAAGGACCCTGTCCGGTTGATAGAGGACGCTGGACCTGCCCTCTTCATTCTACACGGGCAGAAATCCTGGACGTATCATAGCAGCAATGAGAAGGGAGTTGGCCTGGACACTGTCGAGAGAAAAATCAACATGGCAAGTCTCTGAAAAATAAAATAGAACCACAGAAATGCCTGGGAGAGGCTGAGTGAAAGGGCAGAACACGCACTCCTCCATACGGTCAACATAGTCTGCAAAGGGTCTGTTGGTGCCAAGACCAGACCACCGAGAGATGCGAGGGAGGGATTGACGCACTTGCCTTGTGACAGGACGACCTTCTACATCTAAAACAGGGTAGCCCTCCGCATCAAAGACTTCACCGGTGAAGAAAGGCTCGTGCTCCTTAGGGATACGGCCCATGGCAGGAAATCTCTTATAGAAAAAGGCAGTCAGGAATTGAGTATGTACAAAGCTCCACACATCATAGCGGCCCATGGATCGCTCCATGTCTAAATGGATAAGGTCAGGATGGAAATATAAGTTACCCAGAAAAAGGGGGGCTAGAGGAATCTGACTGCCGCTGTAAAGCTTGACAGCCAAAGGAAACACCAAGGAATTAATGCTTTCGACAGGGTTACTTGGTAGAATGAAGAAGGAGATGAAATAGCTGATGAAGGAAGCCAAGTACAAGTCGCTGCGGTAGCCCGACCCAATTACAGAGTCGTGGTTCTCCTCGGTGACGTCGCGTACAACTAGTTGTAGGTCCTTGAAGAAATGTTTCAGCCAGAAAAGGTAGGTGGTTTTGTCCATTTTAGGCCTCTCCTAGAGCTGTTCCTCGGTTCTAAGGTCATACAAGGAACCAAACTTCCACATCTCCTAAAAGGCGCTTTGGAGAGCAGTGACGGCAACTTGCTCTTTAGGGGTCAGGAATGCTGGGTCAAAGGGGTGATCTCCATGGGTGCTGAGGCGTAGAAGGACAGCAACATCTTCCAAGGTTGGGGTTATCTCCCCCCATGCCAAGGCAAAAGTATGAGTGTCACAACTCCAGCAGAAGACGACCATGTCAGTGTTGGTCTGCACCTTGGGCACCGATAACTCCCTTGAAATCAGAATGGTGTTGAAAAGACAGACATCTCACAAACGCTGCTCAAACCCACCATCAGCAATAATGTCATCGACCCAGAGAGACCAATCTGCTGGAGGACCTGAGTGAGTGCGATAATAGACATATGAATGTGGAAAGTCACCACGCTCCACGCGAAACCGCAACATAGAGACTAGGTTAACCATGTCCGCGTCATCCAAAGTGGTCTCCCCAAAAGGAAGCAGAGGCTCCTCCAGAGGAAGGGCATTAGGAATAAAGGAGTCAACTGCCTTCCAGAAAGGGCCAGCCAGCCCCCCGAAGTATGGGGCCCTCCTCCGCTTAGTAGGGAGTGGGGCAGCCCTGTCGGGAAGAAATCTCGTGCTGGCCATGAGGGAGAATAAAGAATGGTGAAAAGGCTTTGGAAAGTGGGGACAAGGAAGAGAAGAAGACAAAGGAGACAAAAAGGTGTATTGGAAAGAAGTGAGGGACCAGTGGACCTAAGGGCATTATTTATAAAGAAAAATCAACAAATGGTGCCAATACACTTCCCTAGGCCATTATGACTTGGCAGTCAAAGAGGCACATTTTCAGAGCCGACGCAACTTCTGACCCAACTGACGCAGTCCTTGGGTTGCTTACTGATGTCATGCACGCATGAGAAACAAGGAGCATGTCCCCCACGCCTGCAGGGGGCAAAATGTAGAGGGTCAGAAATTAAACCACAAACTAAGTATGAACCTAAGCATTGAGATCGCCCCAAAGAGGTGACCAGAGATAAGAAAGGAGCATGGGCCAAAGCCCAAGGAAAGTGGGCCAACAAATGGGCCGAGGCAGGTCCGACCCACCAGGGCTTCAAATAGACTCCGCGAGAAAAAATGCCCAAGTCAAGTTGCAAAGGCAACACCTGCAGCGGTAAAGTTACCGAGGGAACATGTGTAATGGGAAAGTTGTTGAGGCACTTTGCCTCAGCGCCGCCATTCCTAATATCTTCGGTTCTGCTGCCATCTGAAGTTGCTGAGGGAAAGAGAAAGCCGAAACAACTAAGTCGCAGAGGCAACACTTGCAGCGACCAAGTTGCGGAGGCACTTCGTCTCAGTGCCGCCATTTCAAGTAATGTCAGTGCCGCCGCCATTCCAAGTACCATAGCCATCTGGAATCACTGGGGAAAGGAGAAAACCAAAGCAACTAAGTTGCAGAGGCAGTACTTGCAGCGCCCAAGTTGCGGAGGCATTATGTCGGCGCCGCCATCTCTAATATTCTCGGTTCTGCCATTTGGACTCGCCGCGGGAAATGGTTACCGCAGCAACTAAGTTGCAGAGGGAATATCCTACCAAGGTGATAGCAGCCTTTGAGAGAGGCTTCCCTCTGCAAGTAGAGGCTAATGCTTGGCGCTGATAGCGGGCCCCAAAGTTTATTAACTTGGCACTGATAGCAGGCCCCAAGACTTACTGGTTGTAGCTGATAGTAGGCCCAAAAATACCAGTTTATCGCGGCAACCCCACGAAGATGGGAGCAGGGTAGCCTGAACATAAAGGACTCCCTTTCCATTGCCCAAGTCATGGACCTGCCTTAGTCATACTGGCAGGACTAAGGAAGCCCCATTGAGCTTGGTACTAAGGCACAACATAGCTGATAGCAGGCTTGGTTGTGGCCTTCGCCCTGGGAAGCTGGGGAGTTTGTGATTAAGTGGCTAAGGGTGGAGGCTTCGCTAAGGTGAACACGAACGTAGTCGATAGTAGACTAATGGAGTCCTGAGAATGCATGTACTAGCCAAATAGAACTGAGAAGGCAAGTGCAACGGCAAGGTTCACCACTGTAAGTGCACTTGCTGAGGTTCAAGCTAAGAAGACAAGTGCAGAGGGAAACACTCCCGCTACAACTGCACTTGCTGAAGCTCAAAAAGGAGTTGCAGCGCCAAGCATTCCCATCGCAACTACACTTGGTAAGGCTCAAAAAAGGTAGTTGCGGAGGTAAACAGATAGTACACAGTATATGCAGAGGGACACGTGGCACCTTCCGCCTGGTGGCTCAAGGCAGAATATTCCATGTGATCCTCTAGGACACATGTCTTCTCTCTATTTGGTCACTTGGTTTCCTCTTGGTACCAAGGAAAAGCCTATAAATAGGACCCATTTCTCAAGATTCAACAAGAGGAATTTTGGGGGATTTGGGGGAGATGCTGCCCATTTTGGCACTATCATTATCTTCTTCTTGAGCCAGTTGCTTCACCCACACCCAACTACATACTCTCCAGTTCCCAGATGCTGCTACTCATTCTTCAGCCACTTTCGCCATTATTGGACCATTAATATAGTTTTGCTTCTCTAATCACTTCTCTAACCTTGAACCCCCCTACATGAATTAATTTGAAATGAATGATTAATTTATCACTTGGGATTAACTGGATGGGGTTAATATTCATAAAATGGTAAATAAACAATTGTATTATATCTCATACTTATAGTCAAAACAAGATTTTGATATAATTGGCTAGTTATAGTCCAAAGGGAATTTTGATAGGCAGTGGCTTTGGTCCCATCCATGATCGGACTGGACCGTGCTGTTGGGCCCGTGGGGGCCCACCACGGGTCCTGTTTTGATAATCTGAACCGTTCAATGTGTAGAACTCGTCGAGTACTATATGCCTGTAAAAAATCACGTTAATCGGATATCGATAGCTGTGTGAACAAAACAGTTTTTTAACAACCGTTAATTTTTTCACCGTCCATTTTTTTTTTATACAAAACTGATTTGATCACATAGCTATTGATATCCGATCAACGTGATTTTTTACTGGCATGTAGTACTCGACGAGTTCTACACATTGAACGGTTCGGATTATCAAAACGGGCCCAAAAAATGGGCCTCATGAGCCGAACTGGACGGGTCCAGTCTTGATCTCAACTTGAGACAAGCTGGACCCATTTTGATATAATTGGATAAGTGTTGAAAATTAAATGAAAATTGATTTTACGTATGTAGTGATTGCACGTGTGTTTACTATACTGAATTGATTTCCAGAATTTGTGTCGGGATTATTGATTTTATGGGCATGACTCGGGTTATAGGCTTATATCTGATATTATTGGTCTAGGTTGTGGAAGATAGTGCTACTAACTATCTGTGATATAGAAATTCGGACATTGCATAATTGAGAGAAATAGTAATCACAGTAGTTGCGGATGAAGTTTCTTTCTGACACATAGCTCAGAATGAGCTTGGGCTGTGATAAGGGTAAGATGTATTATTGATTTTACGGCTACAACACGATATTAGTGACGGGTTATTGCCATGTTGACAAGTATTGTATGCCCTTTCTGATAGTTATTATGATTATTTTCTTATTGGCAGGAATTGTACTTCCGGTTAGTGGATACTATATTTCAAAATTTATTCATTTATTTAAGTTATCTAGAGTAATTTAATTAAATAACATGAGATTTAGACGTTGGCGACTATAATTGTTTATTTATTTGAGTTGACATGAGTTCATTAAATAAAAACGAAATTGATGTCCTCACCTCACTGTGTTTTGTTTAATTATTTAATTTAATTGAAACAAATAAATTAAATATGTTGGAATGGATGTCATGTTGACAGTTTTATCATATTTTGGTTCAATTATTTAGTTAAATTAATTGGTGGGGTTAGTAAATCAATTTTAAGGGATTAACTAATTAAACTAGAAAATTTGACATGGTATGATATTATGTATATATATAGTATCATTGCACCCGTATGTTTTGAAGTAATGCTATGAGATTATTTAGGGATTGTTTGGGGTGTCTTAAATAAGTACATTTTTTATTTTTTTGGACTAAAAAATTGAGGAAAAAAATATGAATATTTGGGTTAACTTTTTGACTTTTTATGGGAAAATATGTATTAAAAAATTGTATAAATTAATGTATAAGGAAAAATTAAAATTGGGAGTTGTGCAGCAGTAATTTTTGACTTTTTGTGAATAGTGTTAACTTTTTAACTTTTTAAGTAACTTTTTAACTTTTTATGAATTTGTCAAACTTAGCCTTAGTCAGTGTTTGGTTTGCTCACTCCCTATTAGACAATTGCAAGTGGACATCTACAAGTTTGAGGATTAGACATCTTGTTTTGTCACATTATTATTGTAATGTGATGATGAGCCGTATGCTCTTATTTGTTATATTTAGCTTCAAACCTTTATTTCTTGGGATACTTATATGTATGTCTTAATAAGTAGACTTATTTTTTAATAAGTCTTATGAAAAAAAAAAATTCATAAAAAACGTCACTAATTATAAGTTTTAACAATAATTTATAAAAATCATAATTAAAAAAAGTCACTAATTGTCAATTTTTAGCGACGTATATAAAAAATTATCACAAAAAAATTATTTTTAACGACAATTTCACCGAGACTTATTTTCAATAGAACTTAATGAAAATTAGTTTAACTATTAGAACTTATCGATAATTTACCCTTATTTTTCTTTGGTTGAGTGTCTTTCCTTTGCATATCCTCATTATTATTGTAAAGCCCCTGGGCATTCTGCTTGTAAGGAACATGTTATATTAAATTTAATGCACGGAGAGTGCATTCATGATTTCTATTTATGGTATTATTATTTTGTTCTTCAAACACTATCTTTTGAAATGAAGATTTCGGATGAATTATTTTAAAGCAAAAAAAAAAATTTATTAAGAAAAATGATTTTTTTGATAATTAGAGGAATGAAAAGGAGATTTCTTTAACAAAAATTTATACTTTAGTTTAATTAATTTTAGCCTAATTAATTTTTGAAAAGTAGGATGCGACAGTGGTGGTTGTAGAGCAAGGAGTTAAGAGGGGAAAATGAGAAATGTCACTTTTAGCTACCAAAATATTGGTCGCCAAAAGTCCAAAATTTGGTCGCCGAACCCATTTAGCGACCAAAATATTTGGTCGCCAAGCTCGTCGCCTTTGCCCTGTCGGCGATAGTATTGGCTACTAAATTTCGTTTGGTCGCCGAAAGTGAGCACATTTGGCTACTAATATTAATTTAGTCGGCAAATGTTATGTTTCCGCCACTAAAACTTTAGTCGCCGAATGAGGTCTATTGGCTACTAAATTGTTGTGGTCGGGAAAGGTGTCACCTTTAGCTACTAAATAATTAGTCGCCGAAAGTACACCTTTGGCTACGAAACATTATTTAGTCGGCAAAAGGTGCATTCCGTGACTAAAAATTTAGTGGCCAATAGTTTGTTTCTCTCATTCTCAATTGTTTTAGCTACTAATTATTTGGTCGCCAAAACTTTTTGGGTTATGTTTTGCTACTAAATTATTAGTCACCAATACATTTAATTGCGTATTTGGCTACCAAAATATTTGGTAGCCAAATGCTTTAACGTGTTTTTTTTTTTTTTTTTTTTAAATTTCTCTTCTAAACAGAGTTAAGATCATGAATACAGCACAATCAACATTACTCAAAACACCAACCGGTCTTTGAATTTTAATATTTGCCAAATATGAATGTATTCGGACCATTCAAAGGGCAGGTCATGGCAAGGATGAATTATCACTTAGAATTTTCCTCATAGCAAGGATGAATTATCACTTAGAATTTCACACAAGGTTATAACTTATAACAGACCATAATGCTGGAACAATAGTCACATTTTGGATTAATTCCAATTCGGAATAACAGTACTTTCCAACAACATAATATACCTTATGGTGATACATATTATCACCTAAGAATAGCATATAGCATTACACAACTAAAAATTTCACTGGAAGTACAGTCAAAATGCACAGGTTTGGAGTTCGTGTGCATGCGCCTATGAATTGTACAACATTCTTGTGCCGAATTTTCCTGCAAGAACCAAAATAAGTTGTAAAAAAACAAGAACAGGCAGAATTCTCGTAATGTCAGCTTCTTCCAACCAGAACAATCTCCATGAAAGCAGGAACAATCCAATTTTAGCAATACAAACCCAAAACTTCAAATCTATCTCAGGTTGTCTATAAAATCACCACATTTCAGTCCAAATTGAAGGCATGCCAAGAAACAGTAAGCAGCCTCTTCAGCTGGACCCAGATGAACTTTATACATAAATTGATTAAATAATTGAATACCCCTGCAACAAAGAAGAGAAAATTTAAGTTGAATACAGCTTAAATTTATACATAATTGATTAAATAAAATTCATTACTTTGGTGCCTATAAAATGTGTAATAAATAGATCCTACAAGATAGATCCTCGTTAAAACAACAAGGTTGTAATAAATAAATAAAAATGTGCCTACAAGGGCCTGAATATAGAAGAAACATCATGCAGGCACAAATTATACACTTTCTACATATTCGAATCTACTTTTTACACATATACCCCATTAGATGGGGTGGTTAGCATTTCCTTTTTTGGGAATTACTTTTCCTAAAAAAAGATACCCTCAAAAGCAGGCACAAACTGTTAACAAATACCTTCTATCCACTGAGAACAGGCACAAACTGTTAATAACGGATAGACAGATAGAAAGAGAACAACATTATATTTCACCTTTACTATCACTTATTGAACAGCTGAACATAATTTAAAATTTCAAAGATGAGCAAGTGAAGCCATTTAACCATATCCGAGCATCATACCAACAGATCAAGATAAATTATTAGCACTCAACAAAGTTAAATTAGATCCAATAATTTAACCATAATTTAACCATAAATGCACAAACCAAAGATTAAAGTTGACTACAATAAGCATACCATTGTATCCTGCATTTTCTCAAACAATATTGATTTCACTGGTTCTTTTCCAATCCAACAACAAAGCTCAAGTGTCAATCCTTTAGATGAAGAACGAACATTTTGGGGGGTACTATCTTTGCCCCAAATTCACTAATTAGAAACAAAACAAAATATAGAATTCCCCAAAATCTGCAAAACACAGAAAAATCAACATCACATTCTGCTATCTTTCTTTTTTTTCAAATGGTAAAATATGCCAAGTGCTAACCTTAAAGCTTGAAACATGACATCAATTGCCGGAACAACTGCTTTAGTAACTTTGTTTTTAATAGCTTTCTCCATTACACAATTTTTGTATGATGCCATTCATACCTTAGATATACAAGAAATACTTGAGATTGAAAGGTAAATGTAAAAGAATCTAATTGCTACTATATACATACATATATATATATCATAGCATCAAGTAAAGCAATTTCGTTAGTGACATTTTAAAACAAAGGTCCTTGTGTTTTAAATCACAATTACTTCTTCAGGTTACACACTCCTCAAAAATTGAATTGTGTTCCTAAATAATAATAATAATCCCAATAGAGAAAAGGGTAAGATGTACCTAGCCTTAACCCCATTCATGGAAATGTTGTTTCTGTAACAGGTAGGTATATGGACACATAGAGATTAAGATACAGAGAAAGAGGGTTCTTACTTCTGACCAGCGAGAGAGAAATGAGAGATGGTGATGATAACGATGTGACCCACTTGATGGTGAAAGGTGTCGCCTAATTTGGGTTCTCTCTGTTTGTGGAATCTGGCAAATTTACCATCAATCTGCACCAAATATGCGTCCATTAGATCATTAATTTAAGAGACTTTCCATAATAAAGAACAGAAAAAACTAAAAGACCATCGAAAGAGAAAGAAATGGGGGTTTGGTCGTCGTCTTTGGCGGAGGAGGGTCGTCGCCACTCTCTCTTCTCGACCTCGTCGTCGGTGAGAGACCACGGAGGGCTTAGCGATGATGATGATGATGAGAGAGACCCGAAGATCTTCTACGCCTAGAACTCCTGCTCTTCCTCTTCCTCCTCGACCGTGAATCATCCGAATCAGCATCTGAAACAAATTGAGACGGAGAGAGAGAGAGACGTAAGAAGAGATTAGGGATTTTGGTTCAATAGATTGGGGATTTTGGGTTTGGGGTGGGGGGAAACCCGAGCGGGAATGGAAAAAGGGAGGGGGCGGAAAGAGATTAGGGATTTTTGAGGTTGGGGATTTTGGGTTTGGGGTGGGGGGACCCGAGCGGGAATTTGGGAGGGGGGGATTTTGGGTTTGAGGTTGGGAATTTTTTTTTTTTTTTTTTCAATAAATAATAAAATATATTTTTTTTTTTCGCAACAGAGGATGTCGTTGTCAAAAAAATTATTTTTTATTAAAATAATTTTATTTTATACTTAATGAATTTTTTTTTTCATTTAATAAAGTTGAAAATGTATTTGTTTCATATTTATTTTAATGAATAAAAAATTATTAAATTTTTTTATTTGGTAGAGAGAGAGACAGGGAGAGAGAGAGAGAGAGAGACATACAGAAAAATAGAGAGTAACAAAAAAATTCATTATTTAAAAAAAATTTAAATAAAAGTAACAAATATATTAAAATGATATTTAAATAAAAGTTAATTTTCTGTAGTCAATGACAAATATTTTTCTGCGGCCTTTTTTTTTATTACTAAATATCATGAACTAATTTTTTGTAGTAGAGGAAAATGAGCGGCAGTAGTAGTGAAGGTGATGGATAAGAGATGATGGTGGTGGTGGTGGTGGTGGTGGTGATGGTGATAGCGAAAGAGATTAGTGGTGAAGTTGTGGTAGTGGTAGTGTAAATGGAGTGGCAGGGGTGAAAGAGAGGTAATGGTAGTAGTAGTAGCAGTAGTAGTAGCGGTAGTAGTAGTGGTGGTAGTAGAGTGGTAGCGATAGTAGTAGTAATGGTAGTCGTAGAGGTGCAGTAGCGACAGTAGAAGTAAGAGTGGTGGTGGAATGGTGTTTGCAGTAGTGGTGAAGGTGGTAGAGGAGATGGGTGGTGAGAGAGAGTGATAGACAGAAAAGAAACATAGAGAGAAAAGAGCTGGACGAGAGATAGAGAGAGATAGCGAGAAGAGAAATGAGCAAGAGAGACATAAAGAGAAAAGAGATGAACGAGAGAGACAGAGAGAAAGATAGAGAGAAGAGAGATGAGCGAGAGAGACAGAGAGAGATAGAGAGAAGAGAGATGAGCAAGAGAGACATAAAGAGAAGAGAAATGAACGAGAGAGACAGAGAGAAAGATAGACAGAAGAGAGATGAGTGAGAGACACAGAGAGACACAGAGATGAGGGAGAGAGTGAGCAATGTGAACATAATGGGGGAGAGAGATAAACAGACAGATAGACACATAGAAAGAAGAGAGAGAGAGAGAGAAAAGTGAGAGACAGACAAACAGACGCATAGAGAGAAAGAAAGAGAGAAGAGTGATAAGTGAGAGAGAGATAAAGAGAGAAAGAGATATAGAGAGAGAGACAGACAGAGAGACAGAGAGAGAAAGAGATGTGAAAAATAGATCAGGCTTGTTAAATTCATCAATGAGTCATCGTAATTTCAAAAAAAATAAAAATAAATCAAATTAATTCATCAATGAGTCATCGTAATTTCAAAAACAATGGAAAGATGACATACTTCCAATTATAAGTGTTTGATCCACAATGCTTAATGTCCCAAGTTCATCGCAGTCCAGGACATTTCGGATCAATTTTGAGCCGAAAGTAAATGATGAGAGAGATAGAGAGAAGAAAGATGAGCGAGAGAGACAGAGGGAGAAGACAGATGAGAGAGATAGAGAGAAGAAAGATATGCGAGAGACAGAGAGAAAATGAGAGAGAGAAACAGACATGCTCTCTCTCTCTCTCAATTAATCTATAACTAAGCTTGTTTAGTGTCCCAAATATTTGACATGATCTAATGGACTGACTCTAGCCTGGAAGGTTTGATATCAAATCATACTAACACTATGTAAAGTTGATTTGCAATTAAGATGAGTTATTCTTTGAGGCATTTCATCAAACACCCTGTCCACCATTGGATCTCCCCCTTGATATGAGAAGCAGAAAACCACTCTGCTATCAAATATGAGAAGCTTCCACACTATTGGTCATTTTTGCTCAGTTCACACTTCCACACCATTGGTGTTTTGGATATCAACTATTGAATGAAAACCCATGGTTTGAATATGAACTACTAAACCAGAGGTGGGAGGGATAATGGTCCATGTAACACAAGTGCAATGGAAATGAAAGAAATAATATGTCAGGTGGTTCAAGTTAAAGCACTCCAAAGTTTCCCTCCGAAGTTTCCCTCCAAAGTCTGAAGCACAAATTTTCAATTTTGTAAGACTAATCGCCGACTAAAATTTAGTCGGTAAATAATGAATTAAAAAAATATATTAAAAGTTACAAACAAAATTCTTCATTTAAAAAAAATTTAAATAAAAGTAACAAATATATTAAAATTATATTTAAATAAAAATATAAGTAATAAAATTATAAATTACAAATATTAAATTATCTTAAATATTTGTCATAATATTTTTTTTACTGAAAAATATAATAATATATTTAAAAATTTTATATTCTTATATTCTTATATTATATATATATATATATATAATAAGAAAGAAAAGAAAGAAAGAAAATTAAAAATAAAAGAAGGAAAAAATTTTTTTTTAAAAATTCTGAGCCAGCTCAACCCGTGTTTTTTTAGTCGCCAATTACTTTTATAAATCCCTCAAATTTAAATTAGAAATGTCTCTCTCCAAATTTAAATTATCAATAGTGTTTGATTATTGTTAACCGTGTATAACGTAAAAATAATTTTAAAAAGTTGAAAAAATTAATTATTAAAAAATTAAGGAAAAATTTAAAATCTGAAATAATATCAATAAGTCTTACAAATAATTGGGATATTTTGTCTTCTATTAGTACTGGTAATAATATTGAAAAATTTATTGAAATGATAAATAATTGGGATATTTTGTCTTTTATTTGTGAATTTTGATTTATTCTTAATTTATTAGTGTTATTGAAATATGATGATGTAAAAAATATAAATAGTTTAATTGTACTTTTCATCTCAAAATAATAGTCTATTTTTAGAATTTCATTTCTTTTTATAATACAATTATTACATTTTAAAAATATTAATTTATCAAAATTACCTTTTGATAGTATATTTTTTTAGAAATATCAATTGTCATAATTGTAAATTTTTTATTATTAATGGATTTAAAAAAAGGACAAAATAAGAAATTCATATTATTTTAATAATTAATTTTTTAAAAAAATTAATATTTTTGGATGGTGGGTGTACAACCTCTTCATAAAAATAAAAATAAAAATAAAAATAAAAATAATTAATTTTTTTTATTTTCATTCGGCTACCAAAGATTTAGTAGCCGAAAGTAGATTTTTAGCGACTAAAATAAATTTGGTCGCCGAAACTTGACATTTGGCGACCAAAACTTTGGTCGGGAAAGATTAAAAATTAATTTTTTTTATTTTCATTCGGCTACCAAAGATTTAGTAGCCGAAAGTTGGTTTTTAGCGACTAAAATAAATTTGGTCCCCAAAACTTGACATTTGGCGACCAAAACTTTGGTCGGGAAAGATTAAAAATTAATTTTTTTTATTTTCATTCGGCTACCAAAGATTTAGTAGCCGAAAGTAGATTTTTAGCGACTAAAATAAATTTGGTCGCCGAAACTTGACATATGGCGACCAAAACTTTGGTCGGGAAAGATCAAAAATTAATTTTTTTTTTTATTTTCATTCGGCTACCAAAGATTTAGTAGCCGAAAGTAGATTTTTAGCGACTAAAATAAATTTGGTCGCCGAAACTTGACATTTGGCGACCAAAAATTTGGTCGGCAAAGATTAAAAATTAATTTTTTTATTTTCATTCGGCTACTAAACAATTTAGTAGCTAAAGGTACCTCTACGGCTACTAATTTTTTTTTTAGTCGCCAATTGTGATATGTTTAGCTACTAAAAATTTTTTTAGTAGCCAATTGTAATATCTTTAGCTACTAAATTTTTTTTAGTAGCCAATAATCAACATTCCCCTACTAAAAAAAATTAGTAGCTAAAAAGTTGACTTTTGCCGACTAAAATTAATTTTGGTAGCCAATTCCCACACTTTTGGCGACTAAATTTGTTTTGATAGCTAAAAGTGGTAGCCAAAAGTATGTTTTCTTGTAGTGGAAGGAGAGAGAGAGAGAGAGTTGACTTGATTTTTGTCCACCTCACTTCTACGTCACCATGCCTTGAAAGATGGAGCAAAATTAGGGGAGCCACATTGTTTGAAATTAATCGGGTAGACTTTATAAAATATAATTTTAAATTAAAATTAATAAAAATAATATTTAAATAATATGACAAAAGAATAGAGAATTTATTAAAAAAATGTATTTAAAATATGTGTAGTTTTTAAAAAAAATTACCAAAACAAAAATTATAAAAAAATTCTCAAAATTTAATCCTTATAACAAATTAAACCTCAAACTTTAAATTTCTTTAATCCGTTCACTTATGTTACTTAAACTAACTTTTTATCTATTGATTTATGTTAATTTTGGCCTGTTTTGAAAAGTTGATAAAAAGTAATTTTTTGGCTTTTAATCAAGTTTTTGGCTTTTTTAAACAAATGATTTGGAAAATTGGTAAAAAGTTACTTTTGACTTTTTTGATTAATATTTGTTTATGATGTCAAATCACAATAAAATGACCAAACTACCCCCATTAATTTAAAATATTTACAATTTCACTCATGTAATACATTTTGACCCATAAGGGGCAGAATTATAATTTCACCACTAGCTAAAAACGAACTTTCCAAATAGAAAAAAATGCAAAAAAAATCAATTTTTAACTTTCGCTACAAACCCAAAAAAGTGGCTAAAAACCAATTTCTCAAAATAGCCCTTTGTTAATTTTTCCATCTTTATTCTCTTTCTCTTCTTGTATTGTACAAACACCATCACCATGAACACTTCCATCACCAATGCCATCTCCATTCTCTCACATCTCTCTCGGCTACTGTCCCTTATTTTGAACGTCATCCTAATCTCTCGCATTTTCCGTCCCACTAGAATCTAGACACCATTCACCTCATCCACTGTCATGAAACACCAAGGAACCTATAGAGTTTTTTTTTTCTTAAAGTTTTCTAAAGTGATATGTTGTATGGTTGAGATTTAATGCTAAAAAATTGATGTGACTTGTTATTAAATCTCAACCATACAACACACCACTCTAGGAAACTTTAGGGAAAAAAAACTCTAGAGGATCCTTGCTCGTCATGAAATTCATCAAAATGTCTTCTATATATTAATGTCGAAGATCGATCCCGCCAAGGACCCCACAAAGCAGTTAGGGTTCGAGGTCTAGACTTTGAAAGTGAGTTCGATTGATTTTGAGTCGACAAAGATGAGGGCGGTGCCACTGGAGGAGGTGGAAAGGCTGTGGGGGAGGAAAGGGGCAGGGTGCACGCAGGGCCGGTCTTGAGGTGAGGTGATTAAGGTGGTCGTCTCGGGCCTTCAATTTTGAATAAAATTTAAAGTTCTTAATTAGGGGAGTATATTATGTTGTGTTATTTCATAATTAATTCAATAGTAACTCAATTTATTTATTTTCATGTTGTCGTATTGTCACGACCCCAACCCGCCCCTAGTAGGATGGTGCCGTGATGGCCAGTAACCCGTGGTTACCGAAGGCCAACTTTCGGAATCAAACACAATCAGAGTATACATATGGGGCTAACAAGAGCGGAAGCAATAACAAAATACAAGTGGTCCATAAGAGCTGTGCATAAGTCAAATGGAATGGCATGCATCCTTACATAGCTTTACAACTTGAATACAACGTAAACAAAATACTTATTACATCTTTACAACAGAGCTTCACAAGCTGACATAAACAAATATAACGAATACAAGTCAAGAGATCATCGTCTGCAGGACTGCCGATGTAAACACAAGGTTGCCGACCTAAAAACACAAAATGCCGACATAAGCATTGCCGACGTAAACATGCATACAAAACATCGGGCACAAACACACATCTCGGCGAAGCCGATTTCTAGCTTGGAACCTACATATATACATAGAGAGGGTGAGCTTGGATACTCAGTGAATGGTACAAGTAATAAAGGGGTTAAATGAATGATTCCCGAGGTTCTTGTTAAAACAATACATATATCATAGCTTCTTCAAAACATGTACATATAACATAACTTGTTCAAAACATATACTTAGCATAACTGGTGTCAAAACATACACTTGGCTTAACTTGCATCAAAACATGCCCACCCGTTCATAGACCGTCGATGGGGGCTATCCGTTCATAGACCGTCGATAGCAAAACATGGGATGAACCGTATTCATCAATCTTGATCTTACAAAACTTGCAAACTTGTGTGACTTAGGCCCGTAGCCCTTTTTCACCATATTGTGCTGCGAAAGTTTAGAGTCCTCCAGCCAAGGGACTTTCATACTTGGTATCAGAACAAAGCTTATACTTGAAACGTCAAAATAAGGGTAATCATTCATACTTAACAAATACTTTTCAAAACAAGCAAAGCAAAGCTTTAACAAGACGTTATAACATAGCTTTATTAAAAATACCACTCACCTAGCTCTTGGGACGTCGGGATCAAGGCAAAGGTCCAAGTCCTACAAACACATGGCAAGGTCTACTGAACACACATCTCAAACAAGTCTTACATACATGCAAATGATCTCGGAAAACATGCTGGAAGTCAAAACACTGTTTTACATGTCAGAAAGACATGCTGGGTACCAACCAGGTCTAAGCCGAGGTCCCACACCTCCTGGCCGAGGTGTGGTTACCAAGGCTTCGGCGTGCGACTGCATGCCGAGGTTCATGCAAGACAGACTAAAGGTGCAAGTGATCATGCAGGGTAGGCCAAGGTGAGATGCGATGCTTGGCCTAAGTGTGAGGTCTAGGTAAGAATGATCTCGGCGACTACACTTCGGGAAGTGAAGTCTGGAAATCTGGGTTGAAGAACATGAAGAACATGAACATGAACATGAAGAACATAAATGCTAAAAATCATAACTTGTTCATTACAAAACTGGATTTTCATGCTATGAGTTCGAAAACATGGACCTGGGTACCCATACTTGAAGATCATATGAAAACAAACATGAAAACACGAATCTTGGCATGAGCTTTCGGATCAAAACATGACTTTTCTTGAAGAACACTTGAATATCATCTTCTCTTTCTAAAACCGAACTTCAAAGCAATGCATGGCTTACAAATCATATTCAATCATGCAATGCAATAACATAAACATAAAGAACATCATACATTGATCAAGAATCTAACCTTAGAACACGAATCTAACGGTTTGATCTCTCGGAATCAAGCTTGGAAATCTCCTCTCTCTCTAAGAACTCCTTCTCCCCTCCTAGAGCTTCTCTCTCTTCCTTAGAACAAAATATAACAAATGGTAGGTTTCTCTCTCTGCCGGCTGATTTAACACTCAGCTCGGCCACGTGGCACTACCGGGTTGGTCCTCCTCAAAAAGGTGACTGATTGACAAGACAAGGTTCTGACAAAGCGTATCTAACAAGCTTCACAGCAAACACCCCGGCAAGTGATGACATCGGCAAAAGACAAGACATCGGCAAAACAAAGGACAATGACCTCAGCTAAGAACAACACTTCGGCAGTAAGATAACAATGACATCGGCTTGGAAGGACAGAGCCTCGGCAACTAAGATGACAATGATCCCGGCTAGGAAGGACAACACTTGACTGAACTGTGCCACACCTCGGCCTAGATGTGCCACACCTCGGTCTAGGTCATACCACTTCCAGGACAAGATCACTTGGGTTCAAGATAACATCTCGGCCCAGATAATACACATCTCAGCCTCGGCGATACACACCTCGGCCCAGATGATAATCATCTCGGCCAACATGCCAGAACAAGGGTAGAGATCAAACAAAGGGATCCCAAAACAATTAAAGGCTTAAGATGACCTCGACTTGGAAATGATCTAGGCTTAACATAACAATGGAGGAACAGAGCATACATATAACACTTAGGCAAATCAAATACATACAAAACAAGGCACAATTCATGATAACAAATCTTAACATGGCAAATCATATAATGGCATGCAAGCATGACTAAGGCATGAAATGTGGGTCCTTACACGTATGGTGTTATTTTGATTCATGTCTGATTGATGTCTAATGTGAAAACTTTCACTTTTAGTTAAAAATAATTTAGCAAGTGTATGGAGAGATTAAATTTTTTTTCCATAAGCTGAATTTTATAAAATTTATTTCTACTAAATGAAATTATTCATAGAATATTTGATTTTAATTCAATTACATTTTTCTAATTAAAAAAATTACGCCTTATTACTATATTTTTTTTTACTAGATTGACTCTAAAATAAGTAATAAAAAAATACATATCCTAAATGAAAAAAAGATAGTAGTCGTAATTATTATTTTGCATACTTTTTTATTCAGTTAGATAGAGTTAAATAAAATATTAAAAAGACGTCATGGCATCCCTTAGTGAACGTTAAAATATATAACCAATAATTCATATTATTGAGTTGTCTCATACTTGGATTCATGTTGAAAAATAATCGACCCTAACTTGTTAATTTTATATATTGCTTAAATTGTGTCAAAAATTTTCATCCTTACCCCCAATTAATTTTAGTTATTATAGCATTGGTAATCTAAAAAGTAAAGATTCAATTCAACTAATTGAAGTTCAACTATTTTGTTAAATTGTAATGCAATAAAAATAAATTTTTATACTTTTTGTTTTATCCAAATATATATATATATATATATATTTGGATAATGATATATGAAGGGTCCAATTTAAAAAATTCACCTTAAGCCCTTAATAACTCAAGGTCGGCCCAGGGTGCACGATATGTATAAAGGGCAAAGAGGAGATGTTCCGCAAGTCTTGGAGAGCATAGAAGAGAAGTTTCTTATCCTCTATAATTAGGGAGGGTCACGGATCAGGTTTGGAGCAAGTTAATTGAAATCCGCTCACGCCCTGTATCATATTAAGAGTGGGGCAAACCAGGGTGTGACAGAAGTGGGGCGGGGCAGGAGGCGGATTAATTTTGTAAATTGAAAAATAAAAATTATAGATAATATAGTATATTATGAATAATAATTTATACTTAATGAAAATTATATTATATAAGATAGAAAATAAATGAATGAAAATTAATATAAAATATAATATTTTAATGTTTTAACTTTTATTATAATGAAAAATAAATAAATTATATATTTTATATACATATAAATATATTAATAAATATAATCAGAAAGATTCGGTGAAACGGGATGAGAGAAACAAAATCTGTCCCCACCTCATTTTTTAATCAGGACGGGTAAAATACTTTTTAATCAGGATGGGTAAAATCCGTGTAGGACGAGACAGGGGATTTAGGGGCGGAGCAAAAGCAAGGCAAAATGACCGTCTGTATCTATTGTCAATCACTTGTACCGGTGACAATGGAGGGTTTTGATCAAGTTAATGTTCAAAATAATTGTGATAATAACTTAGAGTAGTCTAGTTGAAAACTAAAGAGTTGTTTGGGGTTTGCTTATTTAATATATATTTTTATTTTTTTTAATAAAAAAATGTGTAAAAAGATAAAAAGATGATGGGCTTGTTTGGTTAGTGTTTCTGAAAAAATTTTCAGAAATTTTTTTTACAAACAAATTTCAGAAATTTTCTCTACCAAACAAATTTTCCCAAAAAAATTTCCCAAAACACACAAACCAAACAAATTTTCCAAACAAATCTCTCTCACACACACATCAAATCAATCACTTTTTCCAAAACTCTCTCTCAAAACAATTTTCCAAAACAAATTTCTCAAAACACCAAACCAAACATGTTTTCGTACTTTTTTTTTCCAAAACATGTTTCTGAAACACAAACCAAACAAGCCCGATATGATTTAAATAAGTATACTTATTTGGTGCATTACCAAACAATCCCTAAGACTTACAAGAACAAGTGAAAAAATTACATCTGCTTTGTTTTTTATTTTTATTTTTTCCTTTTTCTATTAAATCAATTAATAGGAATAAATGGAAAGTTCAAATTGTATCTAATTTCAAAATTCAGGATTTAAATTGAAGAAATTGAAAGTTTGGGATTTAATTTGTTATAATAAGCTTTAGAATTTTTTTTTTCTCTTTTTTTTGTAAATTTTCCCCAAAAAAAAAAAAAGGATAGCCAAAATTTAAAATAAATAAATAAATAAATAACTTTTAAACTAAAATATGACAAAATTTTAACTAGTTCAATAAAGATGCTCTTAAGAGTTTAGCACTTGAAGGCATTGCCAAATAATTTTGAAAATTGAATTGTATGAACTCTAATTTTTCATTCCAAGTACTGATATGCCAAAAAAAAAAAAAAAAAAAGCCTAATAAGAAATAATTATTTTTTATTCTTTTATTATTTATTTTTATTTTATTTTTTGGTGTAGGTTAGTGATTGAGAGCTCCAGGTATAGAGCTCTATACATGTGGCATTGAAAAAAAAAAAACAAAATATCACATCATAAGTGGATCTCTTTTTAAAGCTCCAAAGCATTTCTATTTTTTAAATACAAAATACTCATTAAATGACATTTTTTGAATGATTTAAATAAGTATACATTTTAACTTTTTATGAAAAGATGTGCAGAAAAATAGAAAAATAATATAACTCAAAAAAGATAAAAATATGCTTATATTGCACACCCTAAACAAACTTACAAAACTATTAATACCTCATGTTTAATTTGTATGAATAGCATATAGGATATACAAAAATATTAATACCTCATCTTTAATTTGTATGAATATCATGTAGGATACGGATTGTCTCTAGCCTACCTTGTAGACGGGACAATATTGTTTGCACTTGTCGGGCCCACTACAGATTTAATTTTGATGATCTAAACTGTTCAATATGTAAAATTCGTTGATTACTTCATCCTTGTTAAAAATCACATTGATCGGTTATCGATAGCCACTTAATCAGAACACATTTTTATCAACAATTTATTTTTAAAAATTATATTTACTATTAATAAAAATATGATCTGACCAAGTGATTATCGATATCCGATTAAAATAATTTTTTATAAAGATGAAGTACTCAACAAGCCGTAGACATTGAACAATTTAAATTACTAAAATTAAACTGAACACCGTAAATCCAACAATACGCTTCAGTTTCAGTTCGATTTCGGACTAGTGACCAGCATCATCCTATCGTATTTCATTCAGTAATTAATCAAACTATTTAACCCCACCCCTTCAATATACTTTAAAGACGGTATTTCCATCTTATAAAAGACATATTTAATCCATTGTAATATTGTAGGAATCACTGGAGAATCTGCAAAATCCTGTGAGTTGGATATGCGTTGACTATTATTAAAGATCACCCCTAACATCTTTCCTTCCTTCCCTGTCTATATAAAGCAAACCAAGTAGAAATCCTGATTCCATCGCATCCCTCTATCTATTCTATTTATCATCATCAGAAGTAGCAGCAGCATCATAGTAAGCATCATATTGGGATCATATACAACTTTGTCAATGGCCTTTGGTTGTTTTCTTGTGGCTTCTTCACTTCTTCTCCTCTCTTTCTTCCCTGAGGCCTGCTATGGCGTCACTTTCTCTTCCCTTCAAAGAACTCTTTTGGTCACCGCTTCTCCCACAACAGGACAAGGTATGTAATCCCATCTCTCTCTTTCTCTCTCAATACATATATTACTTTGAATTGAGCTCTGATGAAGATGCTATAATTGATGTGGTGCCTTTAGCAAATCACTAGAAGACAACAGCTCCCTTTGACAGAGAAAGTCAAAAATTTATTTAATAATGTTTGATAATCCGAATTTTCATACATTAGAACCATTCGAATCACACAAATTTCATTTTTCAAATTTATTACATACACAACTCATGAAATCCAACAATACTTTTTCTGTCTTACCTCTTTCCCTCCCTCTTATTTCCCAAGAAACCCACTTTCGCTGGTACTCTTCTCCCTTCACAAAATCATTTCTCTTCTCAGCTTCCATGAAAGTAGTTTGATTGTTATCACCACACTTTGATGTGGGTCAAATACTTTTCTGTTGCGCGAGTTTTGACTTAAAAAAAACTTGTCTTGAAAGGTTTGAATAAGTTCCTCAGTTATAGTCTCTTAACTCGGGATGGATAACAGGACATCTTGGTAATCTTTGTAGGAGACGCTGTCATAAATCAGCAGGAGAGTGGGAGAATTTTCCCGTAAAAAAAATAATAATAATTTGATTTGATCTCGTCCACCACAAAATCATTTCCTAAAGACATTACTTTAATTTCGTACCTAGATCATGAAAAAGATCGTATAAATATATTTGCAGCACTAACATAATTCAAAAACAGGGGTGTTGGGTTGAACAATTTTTCACTAGACTATACTGTTCGTTTAGTTGGGAGATTTGAGGAGAGATTTAGAAAGAAAAAAAGTGAAGGAAAGTGAAATGTGAATAAAATAAATTTATATTTTATTTAATTTCACAAATTTTTTCTCTTTTTTTTTAAATTTTTTTTAAAAAAATTTCTCAATCAAATACAGCATAATTTTGAGATGCTACTAAAATAGCATTTTTTTTTTTTTTTTTTTTGTCATTATATCAAATTATTTTTGTACCTTTCTATATGTAAGGTAAAAAAGTTATTATGTGACAGAACTCTGCCTTCACTAACTCGGCTGTTGAATTGTTATTAGTGGAAGGCACCAAATATGCGTGCCAGCGCGGTACCACTTTGCATACAATAAATTTATATTGGTACAAGCAATTATCATCACAAACGTATCAAATTGATTTGAAACTGACACCCTCTTTGTTTGGCAAATTGATGCTCTCGCTGTTACATTTGGAATAAAAACTTCCCCATTCGAATGGATAGAAACCAAAATCACTAGTCTGCGAATCAATATCTTTATTCCATTCATGTAATAGAAACTATTCAAATCCCTATTTGGTGCAATTTATCCAACTATTTATTGCTTTCTTCTTTTTCTTCTTCTTTTTTATTTTTTTTATTTTTTAAATATATGTCAAGAGTTATGTAGTTTCTACACAAAGTTTATTTTGTAAAAATAACTTAAATAAGTTAGAAGAGAAAGAATATCATAATTGAGTGAGGCTGTGAGAGTGGTTGTTTTAGCTGCTGTTTTTTAAGGGTAAATTATATTTTTCTTTTTTATAGTTTGACCTATATTCCATTTTGATTGTAATTGTTTTAATTTGAACAATTTAATTATTACACTTTAAATTTAATTTCAATTTAGTTATTTTGTCCAAATTTTTATTAATTTTTCTACGTGTATAGTTCAAAAGATTGACAAGTGTCTAAAAATTATTAATTTTAATCTCTAACTTGAATGGAAAGATTAAATTGGAACTAAACTTACCGTGTATTGATCAAATTGTTCAATTTCAAACAATAAGAATTAAAATAAAATTGAAGTCAAATTATAGGGGTTAAAAATGTAATTTACACCCTTTTTATCACCAACTTTTAATTTTCAGAAGCTGAGGCCCTAAACCTATGATCATCATGAAGTCGATGATCCAAATTGAAGTTATAACCAGAACAAAAGGTTTAAACAAAGGCACTATGATGCATAGTACTGATGTACACACCTTAGAAATGAAAGTTTTTTCCCTGAAAATGATGCAGTTTAAACTAGTTCAAATTTTGCAGTTTCTGTAAAAGTATGTATGGTTGGTGAATACTCTGATTGTAAATGAACCTTGTAGTGCTGAAAGCTGGGCAAGACCAACTGACTGTGACATGGTCATATGACCAGACCTTCCCAGCAGGGACAGACTCATCCTACAAGACCGTGACGGTAAAGCTCTGTTATGCACCCATCAGCCAAGTAGACCGTGCTTGGCGGAAGACAGTGGACAACCTTATGAAGGACAAGACCTGCCAGTTCAAGGTGGTTGTTCAACCATATAGCTCCTCCAGCAACTTCTCAACCACTTGGACAGTTGAGAAGGACATCCCAACCGCCATTTACTTTGTGAGGGCCTATGCCTACGACTCTAATGGTGTTGAAGCTGCCTATGGCCAAACCACAGATGCTCACAAGACCACAAACTTGTTTGAGATCCAAGCAATCACTGGCCGCCACGCCTCGCTTGACATCGCATCAGCCTGCTTCTCTGCCTTCTCTATTGTGTCCTTGATTGGGTTCTTCTACATGGAGAAGAGAAAGGCAAAGTTGTCCCAGCCGAAGTGAAGAAAAGAATATTGTAATTTGAATTATATATGTGGAACTTACATGTAGTTTTTATTTGTTGGTCTTAGTTTTACTTTTCTTATGTAGCATAAGGTGCTCTATAGTTTTCCATGGCAAATAAGTCCTAATGTGGGGAAGGTGTTATACGGGAGTTCGCATAGACATCGACATGTAATGTATGGTTCAATGGAAGATTGGGGTCATCATCTTTGTTTGTTTTGTGAGAAAGTCAGAAGTAAAATGTTTCTCCATTATCATTGATGTCCAAAGCGTTTTTGTCAATCTTCTCACTTCCCAGGACTACTAAAGAGATATATGTGATTTGTTACTTTTATTTTTCATGGTTTTTTCTCCTCCTTGTGGCAAAGATTATCAAAGTGACCTACATTAGCTTTTCGGTATTGAGTTACATTAGCCTTAATCATTGAATAAATATAACTAAAAAATCAACACAACCCCATTAGAAGCCCTAGGGAGATCAAAAAAATGTTTGGAGTGACAAGATCTGTAGTCTCTATATATATTTTTTCCTTTGCAGCCAGATGGTCAAAACTAATAGTACCAAAGAACAATTTGACATTTAAAGGAAGCAAATCTCTGTACGTAGTGTCATGTTTAATTTAACCACTCCATTAATACATGCCCATGGTTACCTTCAGCAACCGCAACCAGTTGAAAATTAGTGTGCGCATAACCTATATATTATGCATTCGGTCACTTTCTTACTTTGCTTGGTTGCGAATGTAAGAGAGGGTCAACCACAGCCAATGGGTTTCCATCAACATCTAATACATCCAACATGGTGATAAAAAATGAAAAGCAAAAATCACTATCCAAATTTGGAATCTCAAAAGTAAGAGCTTGAACAACAAGAACTAACTTGCAATGCATGATATACAAGCATCAATGCTTTAAATACTATACAAGGCTTATATAAGACTGACTCCAAACAATAAGGCATAGGTAACTGATTTTCCATTGCAACTTTAAGGACAGAGGTAGTCATTGCATTATTACATGTAAGAATTGAAGTCACAAGACATCCAACAGACTGAAATTGCATATTATTACTTATTGCTTTTCGTTAGTACATATTAGTCATGTTTGATTCACAAGACTAATAGTGAAGTATTAATAATCCTATTAAACTAGTGTGGTATTCATTATCCAATTGGATTAATATCCATTGAATTAATAATCCCACCCCTACCTCATTACTAATAATCCTACAAATTTGTTGGATTAATTATCCATTGGATTAATAATCCTAAACCAAAATGTTGAAACAAACATAGGATAATTGGCCCCACGGATTAATAATCCCAATCCCATGCTCTAATCCACCCAATCAAACATGCCAATTAAGTGCTTGTACATGGAGAAGAGAAAGGCAAAGTTGTCCCAGCAGAAGTGACGAAAAGAAGATTGTAATTTGAATTGTATATGTGGAACTTACATGTAGTTTTTATTTGTTGGTCATAGCTTTACTTTTTCTTATGTGACATAAGATGCTCTATAGTTTTCCATGGCTACTAAGACCTATTGCGGGGAAGGTGCTTTACGGGAGTTGACATAGACATAGACATGTATGTAATGTATGGTTCAATGGTAGATTGGGGTCATCATCTTTGTTTGTTTGTTGAGAAAGTCCAAGTAAAATGTTCTCCATTATCATTGATGTCCAATGCGTTTTTGTCAATATTCTCACTTCCCAAGACTACTAGAGAGATATATGTGATTTTTTATTTTTATTTTTAATGATTTTTTCTTCTCCTTGTGGTTAAATTGTGGCTAATATGATCAAAATGACCTCCATTAGCCTTTCGGTATTGAGTTACATTAGCCTTTAATCATTTTATAAATATAACTTAAAAATCAACAAAATTCCATTAAAAGCCCTTAGGAGATCAAAGTAATGCTTGCAGTGACAAGATCTATAGTCTCTATATAGATATTTTTCTTTTGGAGCAAGATGGTCAAAACTAATAGTATCAAAGAACAGTTTGACATTTAAATGAGGCAAATCTATCTGTACAAGGTGTCAAAATTTAACCATTCCATTAGTAAATGCCCATGGTTACGTACAGCGACCGCAACCAATTGAAAATTAGTGGGCCCATAACCTATATATTATGCCGTTTGGTCACTTTCTCACTTTGTTTGGCTGCCAATGTAAGAGAGTGTCAACTGCAGGTAGCGATTTTCCATCAACATCTAATACATCCAACATGGTGATAGAAAATGAAAAGCCAAAATCACTATCCAAATTTGAAATCTCAAAATTAAGAGCTTGTACAACAAAAATTAAGTAGCAATGCATGATATACAAGCATCAATGTTTTAAATACTCTACAAGGCTTATATAAGACTGACTCCAAACAATAAGGCATACATAACTGATGTTTCCATCACAAACCTTAAGGACAGAGGTAGCCATTGCAGTATTACAAGTAAGAATTGAAGTCATAAGACATGTAGCATACTGAAATTGCATATTATTGCTTACAGCTTTTTGTTAGTACAAATTAAGTAGCATCCATCCCTCTTTCAACAAGGGAGAGAACACTAGCAACTTGCTAGCTGTTAATTTTAACTCCTGGCGAGGAAACCCATTTCGATATTGATATCCATTCAAAGCCTTGGACACTTTCCTCTAAATCACATTCAAAAAAATAACAAGTTGTAGATTATCATTTAAAGAAAGAAAGAAGAAGAAGAAGAGGTGGAGATTCTGCGGGATGATATTATCTGGCATGCTTAAGGAGCGAAAATCATTTCAGTGCTCTTCATTCGGTCAGTTCCAATAAGCAGTAACCTATCATCAAAAACATCTATATATCCAAATGCATCCGTTCCAGTTGGGCACTCCACCGCCGCTTCAAATACATGATGGTGTATCCCATGTGAGTCTATTGAGTGTCCGCCTGTGTGATCATGTCCAGCCAGGCAAACCTTGACACAACTATATCTATGTACCACATCCATTACTTCATCATAATTCCACAAAAGTGCTTCTTGGGACGTTGTACCAGGATCTAAAGGCACATGGCAGCAGAGTACAACTTTTTGGTTCGACTTTGTTGCATCCTCAAGCACTCCATCCAACCATTTTAATTGTTCTTTTCCAACCGCTCCATTTAACTTGAGAAACCTTCTCTCCAGGCCCATCAGCCCTTCTGGACTGTTTTTTTCTGAATTGGGATTTTTCTCCCTAAGAAATTTTAATGCCTCAATAGTGTTTGGATGATCTTGAGGCCAACCAATGGCACTAATATCATAGCCATCAAGGACTACAAATCTGTATTCCGAGATTGGACAAAAATCATAGTATGCATGACCATTTAGACTAGGAATTTTCAATAATGGAAGTAAGATGTCACGAGGAAGATTGTACAGGCAGTGATTTCCAATCATGTGATAGATAGTGCCTTTGAAAGTCTCAAATTCATCAACAAGAAGCTTAACAGCATTAAGAGATTGATCTTTGGGGCAACAACCATCAACAATGTCCCCAAAATTGACCACAAATTTAAGTTTCTGTAACTCATTCCATTTATGGATTGCCCTTTGCAACACACAAATGCTGTGTCGATAATACCGAAGAACACCAACAAATGAACGGCAATCAGGCTGATCAGCATACTGGACGTCTGATATAACTCCAAAAGAAAAAATTGGTTGCTTTCCCTGTGCACTCACTAAACCATTAGTAGAGCCCATTCCAAGCAAGCACAAGAGTCCTATCAAATTACAAGAATGAATTGTTACTAAACTCGTGGTGCATGTGCAATTAAACTACAACAATTTCCATAGTTTGTCAATGGTGAAATCATAAGAAAAACCAATGGCCAACCTACTATAATACATGTCAGATTGCTTAATATATGTTAGTGTAGTTGTGTGTGTTGCGTATGTGTGCAATTTAATTCTATAATGAGGGATACTATTGTTATGTTGTCATATTGTGTTTAACATAAATACATGCTGAGGTGAAGGGTTGAACGTACTCTTCGTACTTCTCTTCTCTCTCCCTCTAACCCCAACCCTAATTTGTACATACTTTGCACTTCAACTTGGTATCACAGCACTCAATTCTACTCAAGCAAGCATTCAACAGACTCTGGAGCTCATCACTAGGTGAAGGTGACGTGCTGAGATCATCATCCGTATGATGACGTTAGTGTGACGTCAGGTCTGTACAGGCGCTGTGATCCGAAAAACACATGGTGTGACTTGGTTTTGCCTCTTGGTATCTATGATGATTTTTACAAAATTAATTGAAGTCATTTGATGTTAGTTTGTGAATTTTGAATGATTTTCGTAATTTTTGTGGCCTATTTTTTTGAATCACGATTGTGGCCCTTTTGATTGTTTTTGGTTGTTGGAATCCCCTCTCTAGGTGCCAACTTGCACTTCCAAGGTCTTCTTTGGTGTTTGTTTGATGAACTAATGGTGAGTTTGTTCCACTTTTGACTGGTTTAGCCCTCTATTCTTGTTTGGAAGCTTAAAGAGTAATAGTTTTCTATTCTGAGTGTTTCTAGTGCCTCATGTTGTTGTGTGTCTTCTTGTCCTACTGTGGCTGATTGGTTGGGTGAGCTTCGTAGTTCTTGGTTCCGCTTTGATTTGTTGTCCTATTCAAGTTCTTCTTTGGTATTGTTATTCTCTAGTTATTTGTCAACAGTTAAGGATGAGGTGCTGCACTTCGTTGGTTAAGGATGATGACTTGCCCAAGCCTATTACCCTGTATAGGATGTCCTTGGGGTAACCGAGTGCGCCCAACAGTTTGAACTCCCGATTTCGATCTAGTCTCACGAGTGCAATGGGAAACATAAACGAGAGTCCATATCCGGCAAATCTATAGAAAATCCATTAATCACAAAATGTGCCAGAAATGGGCTGCACCAGATCATAGAGTCGCCAACTAGGAAACCCATGACTCATGCCAAAGGCCACTGTCCATCACAACCAAAGATGTCTCAGTTCGGGACCTTAGGTATGAAGGGAGAAGGTCATGAATTGAGCACCTTGCTCACCCAATCAAAGGATCGGTCTCTACTAAACCATAATATGAGTTTTATAAACAATATATGGCTCATATTCCGATTATTATTAATGCTAAAATTTATTATTTGAAGCAATCAGGCATAGACTGCCATTCAACTTGGAACGTTTTGATTTCATACATTTTAAAAGAGTTTTGAAAAATGTACAGCTCGAGGGAAAATGAGCTCCCGTGCATAAAAATCAATATCATTCCAATTTAACCGACACAACCTCCATCCACCGACAATCATAGAGATAAATCACTTAAGCAATTAGACGCATGGTAAAATGCTAAACATAATAAGAAAATCATGAACAAGCGGGATGCTAAAACTATAAATGTTCACCTAGTATTTACTTGCATCCAACAAAAAGATGAAGAAAAGAGTAAGCAAAATATGCATGGTCCTACATGCAAAATACTAATGCGATACATACACGAGAATGCAACTATATATTCGGCTACTAATGTATAACATGTGAGTCATCTCAAAGCATGAGGTAGCACACAAAATCACATAGGAAATGATAGAGTCCATAAATGTAAATGAGTCGAATCCAAATGCATGAAACATGGATGGAAGAATAAGGATTATGATAAAGAAAACATGATGCTACCAACGGATATGAAAAGCATGGAAATAAAAGGGATAGAAAGAAATGGGAATTGGAAGATGTGGGTATCTATATTATGCTTGGCATGTGGCAAGCCCTACGGGCGTCATGTCATCACCATCATACATACACGTGACAGACCCCTGAGGCACCATGATGAGTACCATCACACATCTACGTAGCAGATTCCTAGGCACCACAATGAGTTGGGGTCATATGCCTAGCCTAAGCGGAGGCATGCACACCACCAAGTATGAAAACAGGGCCACAGCTCACTTTGATAGAGCTGGCTTACCTAGAGCTCTCCATGGCCCTTCATAACTCAAGAAATATATTCTCTACCCACTCACCCCAGCTCCATAGCAAAATAGTTGAACTCTTGGCTCACCTATGTTTGGCTCTCTTATGTTTACTTAGCTGCTCAGAATAAGCCCTTGGCTCACCCATGCACTCACCCCCCTTAGCTGCCTAGGTTGGGAGCAGGACCTAGGCACTCCCGTTTGAGATCCTTGGAGGATTGTGGATTGGAGGCTAAGACCTCGAGATCGTCAAGGTCGTATAGCTGTCTCCCTGCAGTGACAGCTCCCCCTTTGACTTGGCTTAGAGAAAGAGATGTTGACCTTACACTTACATCTGATGCACAAATGATACGCCTCTCAAGATATCATACCTACACCTGCAGCTCCTATGATGCAACCTTCCCAAGGACCTGAATCATAGGACACAGTTCGAATGGCTGATATCACCCTTCTATCGAGTCGAGGAGAACTTGCCACTTGTTTGGAAGTTGCTTGGGCTCCAATACTCCTAGAGTCCATATAACGGCATCATAAGTGCAGCTACAATAACACAACAAGAGCAACAAGAATCACATAACATACACTAAGTGTTCAAGGTCTCTCACTGCCATCCCTTTCCTCTCTAAGCCTGCCTTGGTCTTCTCCTCTTCCACCTCTGGTGATCTTAGGCCATTGAAGTGCCCACCATCTTCCTAGAGATCAACAACCGATCGCCTCTAATCTCTATCACCCATATTATACTCCACTGGGGAAGAGTGGTGCTCACTTCACATGGCACCCCAAAAAGAACACCGGAACCGGCACATCAACATCCCAAGGTGGCAGTAGGGAGGCTCTGGTGGAGACCTCGAAACACAGCCTTGATGGCTTTCCGGAGGAACAATCCTCTCAATCGGCCATAGAGGAGCAGCTACGTGTATTGACTAAGAGTGTCACCTCTCTCTAACAGAACCAACAACTCTTGATAGATGCCCTACTAGCCTTATGAAGGGCACCTACATTTCCATCATCATCTAACCCCCTTTCTTCATCACAGAATGGCGTTCTACCATTAACTCATAATGGCTTAGCTAGCCCCACTCCACAAAACAACTTGCAAAACCAAACAGGAGGACAAACATCCGCCCTGCTCCCTCCGTTGGCTCGAAGCCAAGTACCTCCACCACAAGTTGGTTCGATCGGTGGAACTCCCACCGCAGTAGCTTCAACTTACTCTCCAACTCTTCCGCCAGACCAAACTCTTTCAGCCCAACCATTAACATTGGACGTGGTGAAAGAACACATATACAGTTTACTTCAGACAAACAAAGGGTATACTGTACCCAAGTTTGTCTGCTTTGACAGACGAAAGGGGAATACTAGAGAGCATGTTTCGCGCTTTCTTGATGCTTACCGAAACCTCAGCATGAGAGAGTTCTCCAAATTCGTCACAGACCAAGCATTTTCTTAGTATGCCAACCTCGCCGTTGGTTCCATCTCTTCGTGGGAAGACTTGGTGAAGAAGTTTTATATCAAGTTCTTTTATGTCGAAAAGAGATTAACTACTCTCCACCTCATAAGAGAGACACAGCGACAAGAAGAAGATATCTTGGTTTATGTTCGCCGCTTCAGAGAAAAAGCAGTAGACATTCAAGATCCAATGGAAGAACATCAGCTGGTGTCAATGTGTATCGAAGGGATGCTCATAGCTTACAAGACCAGCCCTCTCCAATAGGCCGGCACACTGGCTTCTCTCGTGGGCAGAGTATGATATCATTTGCAAAGCCCCTAAGGCCATCAAGAGCCAAGGTTCAACTGACCTCCTGGCTCACTTCCTAAGCAGAAACATGAGCCACCCTCAAATGAACTTCCAAGTGATGAATTCCATGCTATTGAAGTGAACACCGAAGGAGAACAGAGCTTGAGCTTCAACAGATCATCTACTTCCAAAGGAGAAGAAGCTGGAATTGTCCTTCTCCAAATACAATTTAAGTCAATTTATCATACAAACTGGAGTTTAGATGTTCCAACAACGAGGCAAAGTATGAAGCTCTGATATTGGGGCTTATGGCAGCACTCCATCTAGGAGCAAGTCTCCTATGTATGAAAGGCGACTCTATCTGGTGGTCAAGCAGACCAATGGAGACTACGCTATCAAAAAGCCCCCTTGGCTTCATACAAAACCATTGTCTGAAAGCTAATAGATGAATTCGACACAGTAAGGATAAAGCACGCTTCTCACTCCAAAAATCGACACCCAAGTGCCTTTGCTACCTTGACTTCTAAGGTAGAATTCTCAAAAGAACTAACCAAGATAGAGTTCCTGAAACACACCATGCCATGCTCAGTAACAGCTATCTTTCAAGGTGATAGAGCTCTCTTTGATAGAGCTAGCTCCAAATGTTTTCATAAATTTTTGGCTAAGTTTCCAAAGGAGTAGTAGAGCCAACAAAAGTAGAGCCTATGTAATGGTCGAGCTCTCATTGGTAGAGCTAGCTGGTAAATATAGCTCTACTAGGTAGAGAAAACTCCAAGGTGGTAAAGCTCCCCTTGGTAAAGTTATCTTCAAATACATTATCAATTTTTCGGCTCATCAATTTTTTTCAACGAAGTCTCCAATAAAGTAGAGCTCTCAAATTTCTTGGCTCTCCAAGATGGCGGAGGCCAATGAAGTAGAGCTCTCCTTAGTAAAGCTGGCTCCCAATTTTCTCATCAAAATTTGGTTAAGTCTCCAAAATGGTGAAGTAACAAAGTAGAGTTCTCCAATTCCTTGGCTCTCCAAGTAGAGCTCTCCAATTTCATGGCTCTCCAAGAATACCGATGAAGTAGAACTCTAGCTGGCTCCTAATTCTTGGCTCTCCAAAGTAGAGCTCTCCAATCTCTTGGCTCACCAATGTGTATAGTTCTAAATATATTATTATTTTTCGGCTCTCTACATTATGATAGCTCCAAATATATTATCATTTATTTTGAGAGCTCACCAATTTCGGCTCTCCAAGATATTAGAGGTCGACGAAGAAGAGTTCTCTCTAGTAGAGCTTGGATGACAGCCCACATGTGAGAGCTCTCCAATTTCAGAGCTCTCCAATATTTTATTATTATTTTTAAGAGCTCTCCAATTTCATAGCTCTCTAATATTTTATTATTATTTTAGAGCTCTCCAATTTCATAACTCTCCCACAAAGTAGAGCTCAAGAGCTGGCCCCCAATTTCCCATAAAACTTGCTAAGTGTCAGAAGTAGCGGGAGTTCACATGGTGACAGCTCTGCAATATATTATTCTTAGAGCTCTCCAATTTCATAGCTCTCTAATTATTTTACAGCTCTCCAATTTTATAGCTCTCTAATATTTTATTATTATTCTTAGAACTCTTTAATTTCACAGCTCTCTTATTATTCTTAGAGCTCTTCAATTTATAGCTCTCCCATATTTTATTATTATTTTTAAGAGCTCTTCAATTTTATAGCTCTCCAAGTTCACAGCTCTCTTAGTATTCTTAGAGCTCTCTAATTTCATAACTCTCTAATATTTTATTATTATTTTTAGAGCTCTCCAATTTTATAGTTCTCCAATATTTTATTATTAATTCTTAGAACTCTCCAATTCATGGTTCTCTAATATTTTATTATTATTTTTAAGATCTCTCCAATTTTATTAACATTTTTTATTATTATTCTTGGAGCTCTCCAATTAATAGCTCTCCAATATTTTATTATTATTTTTAAGAGCTCTTCAATTTTATAGCTCTCCAATATTTTATTATTATTATTCTTAGAGCTCTCCAATTTCATAACTCTCTAATATTTTATTATTATTTTTAAGAGCTCTCCACTTTTATAATTCTCCACATTTTATTATTATTCTTAGACCTCTCCAAGTTCACAACTCTCTTAGTATTTTTAGAGCTCTCCAAAATTATAACTCTCTAATATTTTTTTTATTATTATTCTTAGAACTCTCCAAGTTCACAGCTCTCTTAGTATTCTTAGAGCTCTCCAATTTATAGCTCTCCAATATTTCATTATTATTTTTAAGAGCTCTTCAATTTTATAGCTCTCCAATATTTTATTATTATTATTCTTAGAGCTCTCCAAGTTCACAACTCTCTTAGTATTCTTAGAGCTCTCCAATTTCATAATTCTCTAATATTTTATTATTATTTTTAAGAGCTCTCTAATTTTATAATTCTCCAATATTTTATTATTATTCTTAGAGCTCTCCAAGTTCACAGCTCTCTTAGTATTCTTAGAGCTCTCCAAGTTCACAGCTCTCTTAGTATTCTTAGAGCTCTCCAATTTCACAGCTCTCTTATTATTTTTAGAGCTCTCCAAATTATAACTCTCCAATACTTTATTATTATTTTTGGAAGCTCCCCAATTTAATAGCTCTCCAATATTTTATTATTATTCTTAGAGCTCTCCAAGTTCATAGCTCTTATTATTCTAAAAGTTCTCCAATTTCATAGCTCTAATATTCTATTATTAATTTTTAGAGTGCTCTCCAATCCTTTGGCTCTCCACCAAAATAATGTTTTATTATTAATTTTTAGAGCTCTCTCTAATCCTTTAGCTCTCCATCAAAATAATATTTTATTATTATTTTATTTTTAGAGCTCTCTCCAATTCTTCGGCTCTCTACTCCTCACAATAGAACCCAATGAAATAGAGGTTGGAGCCATCTCCAAATATTTTGGGAATTCCACTTAAAAAAAATAAATAAATAAATAAATAATCAATGGAAGAAATTGTGATTGGAAGCATACCTCAACAAGTTGATCTCCAAATCACGGCAGACGAACTCCAAGCAGGTGAAACCTAGATCGTGGCTCAGCTTCAAGAACACCAAGTTCTCCTCGTACAACTCGCAACTGCGGCTCACCTGCGAAACACCAAGTTCTCTCCTAACAGCTCACAACTTCCTAACTCACCTTCCTCGCTTCTCTCCTTCCATATCGATTGTCAATCGCCCAGATCTTGCCTCTTCTCTCTCAAGAATCGACAATAGCAGTGCCTCTCCCCCTCAAGAATCGACGACAGAAATAAACCCCAAAAAACCTTAACTTCAATAAATCAAAGGGATCAATACCCTAGCCTTACTCTGGTGTCGGCTCACACACCTTCACTTTTGCAAAATCTTCAATTAAAGATCCAAACCCCCTTCATTCAAAAACTTGATTTCAAAAATCGACAATACAGGAACCAGCAGCAAACCCAGAACCAATTCTCCAAAACTCACGCCTGACTCAATAGCACAAGCGACGCCTCTCATATATCGCACTTCGCAGCACCCTTGCGGCTCACCGACGGCGACCTCTACGACTCGCCGGCACCTTTCTTCCCTCCTTTCTCTCTCTAACAGCTCGCCTCTCTTCTCCCTTCGTGACTTTGGAGCTTGACCCACTCCTCTCCCCCCCCGCCTCTCCCAAATTGATTCAAGACCCTGAAGTCAGCAATACAAAAACCTAGCCCCTCATAAACCGATTCAGCAACAACAGTGTGAGAGAAGCCGCGGCTCCTTCGCACCACACAACCCCTCTTACGCTGTCGGATCTCACTTCGTAGCTCGTCGGCAGCAACCTTTTTCCCATCCTACAAGGCTGTCAGCACCCCTCTTCTTTCCTTTCTCTCTCTAAAAACCCAAAACCAAACTTAGAGGGAGAAAGAGTATAAAAAAAACCCAAAACCCAACTTGGAGTGAAAGACTATGGAAAATCCAGAACCAAACTGGGAGAGAAAAGTATAGACAAATACAAAATCACCAAACATCTTTTTTAGTGGTACATTTATCCAAGAAACCAAGATGAGGGTAACCAAGTCAACAAAACACCCCTCTATACCATGTGTAAAAGGAGAAGACGTTGGAAGCAACCCGGAAAACACAAAGCTCCTATTTGATCAGGATTCAAAAAAAAAATAAAAATAAAAAATCCCCTCTGAACAATGGGTAAAAGAAGAAGACGGAAGAAGTGACCGGAAAACACAAAAGTTCTGACCAAATTCAAAATATACAGAATATATTTTTCTGCAAAAAGGCGAGCTCCTATTCGAGCAGGTTCAAACTATACCTAGAATGCATACAGTGTATATGTTCTTTGTGGCAAAAATGCAATGTTTAAGCGGAACGAGGAGCTCCAAAAAAAAAAAAAGTACATATATATACACACATATTGAGGTTGTACCTTCCTAAGGTAGGATCCTTAAATCAATCAAAAACTCTCCATGCTTGGTGGAAACATTAAAAACAGACGTGACTGCTCATGGCTCATGACTGCAGAAACCTTAAACTCTTCAAAAAGTCACTTTGCTGCAGCTACTAGCACCTACAAAAACTATCACAAGCTACCATTAGCAGCTCCAAATCAGCAGCTATTAATGGTCCGCTCTAAACCAATAGCTACGACTTCAATTGGTGAGTTGTCCTCTCCATAGATCGCTCATTCCCAACGTCTTCATAAAGCTACAAAAATTTGTAAACTCATCTCCTCCTTCCCGATGCAATCTCCTTATAAGAGAGCAAATTCAAAACAACATCATAACAAAACTCAAGCAAATTCATATTCATTCAATTGTTAACACTCTCCTTTCAACTTCAACAACCCATTCTCTTGAACAATGGCTTCTGGAGGAGAGGACCACCGGGATAACATTGTTTGGTGGCTAGTGAACAACAAGGCTCCAAACTGGAGAGGTTCAAACTACATAGATTCGAACTCCAACTCTATAGCTTCGAGCTCCACCCCCACTCACCGCCGCCGCCAGGTGTGTGAGTTTTTTCGCAGAATGCTCTCCATGGCAATTCCAAGCTCTGCTATTTGAATCCCCTTGGGTCCAACACCCAACATCCCCATATACGGTCGTAGAGGTGCCGAAAGAATTCCGGGTTAAAATAAGAGTATGGTATGGTATAAGGCATTAACGCTTCCAAGTCTCTACACAATACCACCATCCTACACTTGGTTCTTGCCAAATCAAGAAGGCAACCTCACCCTCCAAGGATCCACCTACTAGGCAATGCAAGTGTTGATCCCATATTTCGAGAGGATCCAAATCAACATCCTCTCCCAAGACCGACAGAGAGGGATCTGGACCACCACATCTCCATCATGTTAGCACCATTGGAAAACCCAAATGAAGATTTGGGACTTGGATGGGACATAGAGAACTTCGCAGACCTCAACTTGGGGGAAAAGAGCGCTCTTCACAGCGCTCCACCAAGCATTCCCTACAACATTCCACTCAACATCCTCTTCTTAACACTAAGGGCATCGCTCGCCCTAACTTCCTCCAGCATTAAATGCACCTACTCTCTTATAGAAGCTTCCATCTCGTCATCATTACAAATACGAAAAAAAGGAGAAAGCGAAACCCAATTTATGAGTCAAATCATGGGCTACTTTAACACCAAGACCATGAACCCGCCTCCCAACAACATGGAAAGAGTGACGGGCGGGATTTGGTGCCTATGGAATGAAATTGAAATCTCATGTGAAGTAGTAGAGATCTTGTGAAATGAGGTCATCGCCCAACAAGCCCACATCTCCATGGGTAATTAAAAAAAATAAAAACTCCCTTTAATTCAAAAGAAGTCAAATTTTATTAATTGCATGAGTTATATTCTCGACATCTTTGTCATACATGTACAGACACTCTCATGAGAATATCTGTACAGGGACATTAATGTGGGTATCTATATTATGCTTACGTGACGAGCCCTATGGGCATCACGTCATCACCATCATACATCCATGTGGCAGACCCCTGAGGCACCACGATGAGTACCATCACACATCTACATGGTAGACCCCTGAGGCACCACGATGAGTTGGGGTCATATGCCTAGCCTAAGCGGGAGCATGCACACCACCAAATATGAAAACAGGGCCACAGCTCACTTTGATAGAGCTGGCTCACCTAGAGCTCTCCATGGCCCTTCATAACTCAAGAAATATATTCTCTACCCACTCATCCCAGCTCCATAGCAACATAGTTGGACTCTTAGCTCACCCATGTTTGGCTCTCCTATGTTTACTTAGCTGCTTAGGATGAGCCCTTGGCTCACCCATGCACTCACCCCCTTAGCTGCCTAGGTTAGGAGCAAGCCCTAGGCACTCCTGCTTAAGATCATTGGAGGATTGTGGATTGGAAGCCAAGGCCTCAGGATCGTCAAGGTCATGTAGCTGTCTCCCTACAGTGACAACTCCCCTTTTGACTTGGCTTAGAGAAAGGGATGTTGACCTTACACTTACATCTGATGCACAGATGATACGCCTCTCAAGATATCATACCTACACCTGCAGCTCCTATGATGCAACCTTCCCAAGGACCTGAATCATAAGACACAGCTAGTAGGACTGATATCACCCTCCTGTCGAGTCGAGGAGAACTTGCCACCTGTCTGGAGGTTGCTTGGGCTCCAATACTCTTGGAGTCTATATAACAGCATCATAAGTGCAGCCACAGCAACACAATAAGAGCAACAAAAATCACATAGCATACACTAAGTGTTCAAGGTCTCTCACTACCACCCCTTTCCTCTCTAAGCCTGCCTTAGTCTTCTCCTCTTCCACCTCCGGTGATCTCAGGCCATTGAAGTGCCCACCATCTTCCCAAAGGTCAACGACCGATCACCTCTAATCTCTATTACCCACAGAAGACATACATAGAAAGGGATAGAAATAAATAGAGGTTGGAAGTTATTTCATCAAACCTTTACAATGAAAGGAATAAAAAGACGTGGGGTTGGAGATTATTACAAAAAGCAACTATAATGAAAGAAATAGAAAGAAATGGGGTTGGAAATTATTACAAGAAGCAACTCTATTCAACTAAATAAAAGTTGAATCTAATAAATCATAAAAAAATATAAATGAAAGAATTTGTAAGTGCCTAGGAGATCATTTGTCAAAAATTGCTCTGTTTGCTACTAGGGAGTTGCTCTATTTTGCCTAGAAACACCATTTGGCTGTTCAAATAAATGATCAGACCGTATGAAATAACTATTGGCCATACAATTTATTGGGCCGCCCGTACAGAAAATCTAGAAATACCTGTTTTTGTGCAGTAGAGCCAAAACAGAGTAAACAAAGCATTTCCAAATGATCATCCTTTCTACACCTTCCTATCATGAGGATATTCAAGGAAGATGTAGATACGCTTCACCCATCATTCAACAACAAGAGATGCTATATGATATGTACAAAAGCTATTAAATGAAAAATCTAACAAGTATGGAAGTTGAAGCTAGAAAAAGTCAAGCCAAAGAAATAAATAGAAACTTACATTCATTTCTTTGTGAATAAGGATAAATTAATACCCAAATCCATGCTATTAATTGGAGTAGATTGCCACAATTTCTAGGGGGAAGCTTTATAGAGCTAGTGAAATCTTTATAGAGTTGGTGAACGCTTTATAGAGCTTCTAAGAAAATAGAGAGAAAGTAAAGGAAAATGAAAACTATAAATTAAACAAAGAAATAGATGGAAACCTACATTCAACACTTTGTGAATAAGGGTAAATTAATACCCAAATCCATGCTATTCTATGAAGCACGGGTACTCCAAAAATAGTGCCGTACGAGTACCAGGTGCAGGTAGGCGTACCGGTATAGCTGCACGTGTACCGGGTACGGCAAAAGGGGATCCGGTACGTTTGGTTCATTCAAGTACAGCGTGGGTACGCCATGGGTACGCGTACCGGGTACGGCAACAGGGGCCCCGGTACGTTTGGTTCATTCGGGTACGGCATGGGTATGCCATGGGTACGCCGGGGCCATTTTCTTTTTTTTGGTGCCCTTGCAGATCAGTAATTTATTTATTTATCATTATTTTTTATTATTTTTATTTTTTTTGGTGCCCTTGCAGATCAGCAATTTTGATGTTTCTCTATTGTTCTGTCTATTTGTATGAATTGTATAAGCATATTAGCAAATGATTTTGATGTTTTTAAAAAGCAATTTGAACAAAAAAAATATCAAAGCCTATAAAGGGCAGTTCTGTGTATGACTATGCATTAAGCTTTTACATCAAATCCTCCTAGAATTTCTTTATAAAATCTTTAATCATAACAAACTTTTAAAGTTTATGTACAAAACATTAAAAATTGATACGGTATTAGTTGATTAGTAGTGGTTGGGAATGATGCACTTTTATGTATTATGCAATTTTATGTATTATGCAAATTGCAATTGCAATTGCAGCCTGCCTCAATTGAGAATTTTTTTTCCTTTACTATTGGCAATTAACTTTAAATCTTTTTTCGGTCTCCTGTTATTTCTTTGGTCTCACCCTATAAAAATAGCAAATTGATGAGTAAAAAGAAAGATTTTAAAAATAAATTACGATAACAAATTTACAGTGCATCTACGTTACACGGACTCGGGTGCGGGTATCGGGTACGGGTGTGTATCTAAGGGTCGGACACTTTAAAATTAAAAATTAAGGATACGTGGATACGGATCCAAATTAAAATACGGGTACGGGGATACGTTAAATAGTTATTTTTAAATATATTTATTATATGAAGATGAGTTAAAAAAGTTTAAGGAATAACAAATTTTATTAAAAAAAATAACAAATAAATAATAAATAAAAATTATAAACATATTTTAGACATAAAATAAATGATATTATATATGATAAAATAAATTGTTTTAATTTTAGACATAAAAGTTATTTTATTTATGATATATTATATTATATAATATTTTTTTGAATAAATAATATTATATAATATGAATAATATTATATTAAAAAAAAAGTCTGATCAAAAAAGAAAAGAGATAGAGAGTGACGAAGAGACTTCGCAGATCAAGCGACGAAGAGTCCGAGATCGAGATCAAAGGGGAAGACGACGGAGCACAGTACATTGACTTCACATATCGATCAACTTCACAGATCAAGCTTCGCAGATCGATCAACTTCACAGATCGATCGATGCTCTGCGACCGATTGAAGTCGAAGGCCAGGTTCTCTCCTTGCTCTCTTCTCTTTCGATTCTTCTGCCGTATCTGTTTCTAAGGAGCCGTATCCCGCACCCGTACCCATGTCATGTCGTATCGACACGGGTACCTTTGAAATTCCAAAGAGTCCGTGTAACATAGCAGTACATAACATGTCAAAGTGAGAGATTTCACAAATATTATTTTTAACGCTTAATGGTTTTAAATTATAGGAAAATGAGTAGTTCTCTTTTTAGTTTTGATATTTAATTTTAATTTGTAGGTTGGATCCTTTAACCATAATTATATACCCGCACCCGTGCTTCCTTGATGCTATTAATTAGAGAGAGTAGATTGCCACCATTTCTAAGTAGGATTTCTAGGCGGAAGTTTTATAGAGTTTTCAAAAGTAGTTGGAAACTCATCTTCTTACTCATGGAATATGGATGCAACATCCATTTCCATGTTCAAAAATGGATTGAGAATAGAGTTTTCAACACTTTTAATGAGGAAGCTCTTATAGCTTCTAGAAAATGAAGAAGCTAGCAACTTAACATGAAAGTAAGATATAGAATCCTCTTCACAAGTCTCTATTTGATCTAGATAACAAAAAAATAGGAAGGCTAAGCCCTCAACTTACACAAGCTAAATTACATGAAAGTACAAGAAAGTTTTGAAAAGATAGTGTTTGGTAAGAGAGAAAGATGGGAAAAATAGATGAGAAAGTTTAAAAGTCTACCTTTGGAAGAAAGGATGAACTCTTTGATTCTCAAACTCTCTTCTTAGCACCCTCAAGGCTCTTGAATAGGTGGTGTATGTATGAAGAGAGAGGTGGAAAAGTTGGAAGTGTTTGGATTCAAGGTGGTGTAGTGTTTAGAGCTCTTAGATTTGGTCTCCAACTCTTTAGAAACAATTTCCCACCGTTCAAAATGAAGTGGGAAATGAATACTACCAACAATTTTCTATGAACCCAGTGCAAAGGTTGTACAAAGTGATCCAAACAAACACCAAAGCATTTCTCTAAGAACACCTACAAAAAATTCCGCCCCAACGTTTGCAAAGACTCACTCTGTGTGCCAAAACAATGCAACAGGGTGTATCGTGCCTACATTGTTCGCTTTGCAAACAACACCACATTAGGAATTCTTGCAAAGAAAATTTCTCATTAAGTTCCAACACTAGTAGAATAGTTAATGCTCGAAATATAATTTTTAGATGAGGCATGTGTAATAGCATGAGTTATGGATGTGACAAGAATCGAGCAGATGGAGTGATAGGTCTGGGATGGGGTCATGATTCTTTCGTGCTCGAGATTGGTTATATGAGCTATGAAGTACTCTCACACTACCTTCCAGTGGTAAACCAATCCACTACCTCTCTTAAGCCAAAGAGTTTTCTCATGTTTGATGGAGATTTACTAAAAAGACAACATCCAACCATGACACATTAGCTACGTAACAACAACGAGGCAGCTTACTACTCGCAATTGCAAGGCATTAGCTTTAATGAGAAAAGATATAGATGAAGCAGTGCTTGGATTGAGAAGCAATGGCACTGTGGGTGGGTGCATAATAGACTCTAGTATGAGATATTCTCATATTATCAAACCTACCTATGATGTTATAGAGGAGAACTCAAAGTTGTACCTAAAGAGGCACTATTTAAATCCATTAAAATTGGGTTTGTGCTGTGAGTGAGACAAAGCAAAAGGCTATGTAAATCTTCCTACAATCACCTTTCACTTCAAAGCAAGTCGGCCTCATAGGGTAGCTAATTTGGTTATTAACCCTGAGGCGTCATTCGAAGTAGCGAATAGATCTCAATCGAATAAAGGACTATTTTTGCTTGGCAATGCTATCAGATGACCGTAAGAGTGTAATTGGAACACACCAACAGACGAATAAACAGTTCATATATAATCAAAAAAATGCTTAATTTGGTAGTCTATGTTCTTATATATATTGTATTAATGCTTTAATTTTTATGCATAGAAATAATTAATAAAGTTAGAGAGCTCTTTATCTCCCCTATTTGATGTCTAATGCAACATATAAAAATTGATATATATACATAGAGAGAGAGAGAGAGAGAGAGAGAGAGAGAGAGAGAAAATTCCATTGCAAGTGTTTCTAGTGCTAGCAAACCTCGTCCCAATTAGATATATATTTCTTGGCCAAAATATTTATTGGCATGAAAACAGAAAGAAAAAAATAATACATATATATACATAGAAGAACGCTCGAAATCATTCTCAACTTAAAAATTCTTTCCAAACAAGCAGTAAATTTACCAACATCTGCTGGATAACAGAACCAGAAGGACAAACACAAAATTGGAGGAGACACACAATGAGAGATAGAGAGAGAGAGAGAGAGAGAGAGAGACTTGCCTGGCTATCGTGGTCGAGGGATGCTGTTGTAGTCGACGGTGCAGCGCTGCCAAAAAAAACCGGTTAGGGCTTAGAAATTGTAGCAGGGAGAGAGAGAGAGAGAGAGAGGGAGAGGGAGAGGAAGAAAAAGAGGAAGAGAAGGATTACTCTATGCAGAGATGCTTGTGTCGGTTCACTTTGGCTATGTTTGTTTGGGACCTAATGGGATTGTAACCCATCGGATCGTTATATATTGTTCGTGAGGAGTTGGTTGGACTAGATTTGTATTGGATATTTGTTGAGTTATAGAATTAGATATCAGTATTAGATTATTTTTAAGGAATTCAATATTTGATTGGATAAATTGGATAAGAATAAATGTGTAAAAGACTATTTTATCTTTAAAATTTATAATTTTTATTTAATAGATAATTTTAAATTTATAATCTATAATTTAATAGATAATTTTAAATTTGTAATCTATAATTTATAATTTAATAACACTAAAAATTTTTAATTTATAAGACCATAATTTTTAATTTATTATTTTTAATTAAATTAAATTTGTATTTTTTATTTTTTATTTAATATATAATTTTAAATTAACAACACTAAAAAATTATAAGGCCATAATTTTTAATTTTTAATTTATTATTTTTAATTAAATTAAATTTATAATTTATATTTTATATTTTTATTTAATATTGTTGTCCCAGATATGCAATCCAAGAAGGGAGTGAATTGGGTTATTAAAAATTTCACAATATTAAAATTAACACAATATTCAAAATTTTAATAAATAAAAAAAATAGAATAATAATTATCAATATAAAAGTAAGAGAGATAGGGAGAGAAAATCAAACACTGCGATTTATAGTGGTTCGGCATGCCAGGCCTATGTCCACTCCCCAAGGAACCTCCTTGAGAATTTCTTTACTATTAATTGAATAAATACACCACCAAGCTTGTGAATTTGGCACATGACTTACTCTTATCTATTGAGTCTCACTCAACAATAAATGCCTACCTTTACAAAATCTCTCACAAAAATAAGGAATAAGAATAAATGGTACTTAAACTCTCTTTTACAATAATTCTCTCACAAAGAGTAGATATGAAAGTGTAAGAACAAATGCTAGACTTAGATCTGAAAGTGAAAAAGCAGAATACAATATATTCAGAATTTTGGAGCTCACAGAAAATTTTCTCTTCAAGTTCTTGATTTTTCTCCACATACAACACTTCTATTTATACACAAAAATATACCCGTTAGACGCTCCTTGCTGACGTCATGGTTTACATAAGCACGCTTCTTGCTGACGTCATGGATGACATTAGTTTGGAAGAGAATCACGTGTAAGAAAATTTACACTCTTATAAATTTAAACATCTTTAAATATTAGTCAAAAATATACAAAAAGGAAAAGTGAACCAAGACAACCTATCAATATTTGAACAAGACAACCTAATATTCAATGTTTGAACATCTTTGGGAAAAGTCCCATTAGGTCCGTTTCCACACACTAGGTTCAAATGTCTTGGTTCAATGTCTTGGTTCAATGTTTAAATATTCAAATATTTGAACATCTTTAAATATTGAACCTTTAATTTGAACATCTCTAGAAAAAATCTCTTTAAATAATATTTATAATGGATCTGAAAATATATGTCTTCTTTAAAATATTGTATATATTATAGAGTTTTTAAACTAAATATATTCTACCACTCCATATTAATTTTGTCAAAACAAGACAACCTTCAATGTCTTGGTTCAATGTTTAAATATTCAAATATTTGAACATCTTTAAATATTGAACCTTTAATTTGAACATTTTTGGAAAAAAAATCTCTTTAAATAATATTTATGATGGATCTGAAAATATATGCCTTCTTTAAAATATTGTATATATTGTAGAGATTTTAAACTAAATATATTCTACCACTCCATATTAATTTTGTCAAAACAAGACAACCTATCAATATCAAATTTGTCAAAATAATACAACCAATCCATCATTTTTGTCAAAATAATATAATTAATCAATTTTTAATTTGGTCAAAAAGTGAATAGTGATTAGCCTCAAGTTTCAAAAAGTGAATAGTAAAGTTTTCAAAAATATTTTTATTTAACTAATATTTAACAAATATATATATTTTAAAGAGGTAATATTTTGTGTCAAATAAATATGTACATTGAAAAAATCTAAATTGTTACAAATAATATTTTAGACATCATCAAAATTAAATAATATGATTAACAAATATATAATTTTAAATTAACAGTACTAAAAAATTAATTTATAAATGTTCAAAAGACTATTTTATCCTTTTTCAATTGTTTATTAAGTAATAACATGAGGTTAAAATAGACATTTCAAGCATTAGTCTTATGGGATACCAATCACATGGAAATAATCTCACCCCTCCCCTAAGATACAATAATCCCTCATATGAGGGACTAATAGTCCGGAGGGACTATTAATCCGGAGCAAAAAAATTAAACCAAACAATGGACTATTAGTCCGGATGGACTAATAGTCCAATCCCATGAAATAATCCCTCGAAACAAAGACACTCTTTGTGAATTTTGGGCTTACAAAATTTTATTTTGATTATTTAAATTATTTATTTTCTAAATCATGAATATAAAGTTATTTAAAGAACTGTTATTTTCACTCTATTTTATTTTAATGTATTTTTTTAATTTTTATTATATATAATTATATTAACATGTTTGTAATTTTGATTTTTTCAGCAGTGTATTTTGTTTTTTTAAGCATTTTGTGTGAAACGTATTAATGTAACTATGTATAATACGAATAAAACATAGAGCGTATTTAAAATAAAATGGAATGCGAATATCAGCTCTCATTATTTATGAAAAAAAATAATAATTATAAGGCCGCTCGGACAATAAATTCAATTTTAAATTCTCTATGTTCAAACCCCAACACCACTGTTTTCTCTTTCTTTCTTTGAAACTCCGTATTTTTATATGATAAAAATAATATATTTTTACAAATTTTCTTTATATAATTATTTATATTATTTTGAATTTAATAGGTTGTATATTTTTATATTAAAAAATTTATTCAAAAATATTTTTAATTTTATATTATTATTCAATATCATTTTATGAATCTTTTCTATTTTTCTGTCTATTTTTTCCAAACTAAATTACATAGAAACATAATATTTTTGTTTCCTTCTTTCTTTCTTTCTTTTTATTATTATTATTTTTTTTTTTGATTCAACAAAAATAAAACAAACCATACAACAATTCAAAGAAATATTACAACTACTAGAGGATTAGTCCCTCACAATAGCAACTCCAGTCATATCATCAATGATTAGAGCTCTAACGTCTTCTGGTGGCTCTTCTAAGATTACTACATGATCATCCTGGGCCACGCCCATGTTTGCCAGCTTATTTGCAACTTTGTTACCCTCCCTAAGAATGTGGCTGAGAGAGCAATTACATCTTCTCAGGAGGAATTTTGTATCTTCAATAAGGGCCTTATGTGGGGAGTTGTGGCTTGGGCCATTTTGGATTAGGTTGACAACTTGTTCAGAGTCTGTCTCAATCTCTATGTCCAATTTGCCTTTCTGAAATAGGATTGTAATGCCCTTGTAGATGCCCCATAGTTCTACCTCTAAGCTTGAGTGGTGACCTAGTTTGCCATGGTAGCCCCATAGCCAAATATCAGCTTCATCTCGTAGCAGTCCTCCATATCCAGCCTGACTGAGGTCACCTTTAGAGTTTCCATCTATATTGAGTTTGAGTTTACCTGCAGATAGAAGACACCATTTAATTAGTTGAGGTTGGGATGTATAGGGGTGGAGAGGGGATTGGAAAGCCTGCTCAATCTCTTGAACATGATTCCTTATACTCTTGAGACTAGTTTGAATGGGATTAGACATGCTTTCAAAAACCAATTTATTGCGATCCTTCCAAATCTGCCAAAGAGTTACTACAAAAATGAGGTACCATTTGCTTCCAAAAATATGTTTTTTAACTCTCATATTGAAAGAAACCCATTCAAACAAGGGATGTCCACATCCTTGCTCCCCACCAATTGTGGTTCATGATTTTAGTCCAAATTTCTTTGGATTTAACATAGTCCCTGAGGAGATGGCTCATATCCTCACTGAAAAGTCTACATCTACGACGCAGATCAAAAGATACCATGCTTCTTACTAGTCGCAGATGATTGGTAAGCAATCTTTCTTTCAGTACAAGCCAGAGGAAACATCTTAATTTCTGGGGAATTTTAATTTTCCAGATTCATTTCCAATCTCTGCCATCCCCTTCATGATCAGTAATGATTTTATAGGCAGATGCTGTAGAGAAGTTAGCATTAGAGGATCCAATCTAAGATGAGGCATTAGTGTAAGTTACATACCTAGGTATATAGATCCTAATTACATCTTGGAGGTCATGCTGATTGACCAAGTTGGCAAGTATAACAATGTTCCAGTTCCCTTCATCATCAAGCACAGAGCTAACCTTGTCAAGATCATTAACTTGTGAGGTGTGATAGGTTTGGGCTAGTGGTTGTTTCCCATACCACCAATCATTCCAAAATGAAATAGAGTCACCATTTCCATCTCTCCATTTAATACCTTTCCTAAGTGTGTTTCTATTCTTACAAATACTTTTCCAAATGTGAAAGGATTTTTTTTTTTTTTATGAGCCAACTAAAAAAGGACTTTTTTTCCAAATACTTGGATTGGAGCACTTTGCACCAGAGCTTATTATTGTCACTCAGGATGTTCCACCCAAGCTTGGTTAGAAGTGCTGAGTTTTGGTCCCTAGCCTTTCTAATGCCAAGACCTCCATCTTCTTTACTCTTGCACACATTATCCCAACTGACTAAATGGGCTTTTTTATTATTCTCAGTATCACTCCAAAGGAAGTTTCTATTAATTTTGTTAATCTCATCACAGACTTTCCTAGGGAGCTCCATGGTTTGCATGTTATAGCCGGGGATAGTAGATGTAACAGATTGTATGTTGTATGAGTATGAGTCTACCTACTAGGTAGAGGTTTCTAGATTTCTAACCTAAAAGTCTAGCTTTTAATTTCTCAATAGTCTCATTGAAGGTGTTTTTGTTAACCCTTTTGTGAAGGAGAGGAGAACCCAAATATTTGCCTAGATCTTAGGTAAGGGGTATACCACTTTGAGCACTTAAGGACCTGGCTTTATTGCAAGGTAGGTTGTGAGAGACAAAAAGTTTAGATTTCAGGTAGTTAATTTTCTGCCCAGAGACCTCACAGAATTCATTAAGCACTTCCATAATAGTTTCACAATTGGTATGATCAGCTGTGGCAAACAAGATAAGGTTATTAGCAAAAAAAACAAATGGGATAAAGCAGGACTATTTCTAGATGCTGTGATTCCTTTCCAAGAGCCCTCACTAACTTTAAGGTTTATCATGTTAGACAATCTTTCCATACAGAGCAAAAAGATATAAAGTGAGAGGGCGTCTCCTTGTTTAAGACCTCTCTCATTTTGAATTCCCTCAATGATTTCACCATTCCAGAGAATAGAAAAATGCTTATTGGTGACACAACTCAAAATCAGATCCACCCAATTAGTATTGAGTTTGAATTCCAACAAGGTATCTCTAATAAAATCCCAAGATAGTCTATTATAAGCCTTTTCCAAGTCAATTTTAAATATCATACCACCCCTTTTACCTTTTTTGTTTCTCAAAGTGTAGAGGATTTCTTAAGTGATAATGATATTGTCAGTGGTGTTTCTTCCAAGGATGAAGCTACATTGGTTAGGGCTAATAATGCTATCTAGAAGGGGTCTTATTATACCCACAATAAGCTTGGTGATGATCTTATAAGAGACATTACATAGGCTTATGGGTCTAAACTGTTTGATACTCTCAGGGTTATCTACTCTGGGAATCAGCACAGTCAGGGTCTCATTAACTTGATTAGGAACTCTATTATTCTCAAAGCAGTTTATAACAAAGTCACACATAGATTTTCCCAGTGTTCTAATAATTCTGATAGAAAATACCTTGAATACCATCTTTTCTTGGTGCTTTGAAGGCTTCAATATTCTTAATAACTCTTAGTATCTCAAGCTTTAATATGGGTTTGATGAAGTCATCATTCTTCTCTCTAGAAAAACAGGTAGGTGCAATATTTCTCCAACGATCAAGAATTTGGGTATCAGCTCTTCTAAAGAGGTTAGAAAAATAACCTAAAATAATATCTTTGATTCCCTTATTCTCTGTAATCCAATTTCCATCATCATCTTTGAGAGCATTAATCTTAATTTTCCTTCTCTTGTTAATGGTAGATACATGAAAAAACCTGGTGTTTCTATCTCCAAGGGAGATATACTTAGATATGGATTTTTGGAACCAAAGCATTTCTTTTTGAAACAGAGTTACATTATATTGTTTAATGAGATCCTTTTCTAAAACTTGTTAATTACGAGAAAAATTATTAGTCAGAGCGCTTTGGATGCCTTCAATCTTGGCAAGTAAATGTCTTTTTCTTTTAAAAATGTTGCCAAAAACTTCCTTGTTTCGCTCTGAGACACGTAGAGTAAATTCAGTCATGAACTCAAAGAGGTTATTGTTCATATCATTCCATGTGGATTTAACCACCTCAATAAGGCCAGGGTAAGACATCCAAGCAGCTTCAAACTTGAAAGGTCTATTGAGGGGGTTAAGTGAATGCATACCTTGGGTGTATACTATTAATGGAGAATGATCAAAGTTGGTTCTTGGGAGCACTTTGACAGTAGCTTCAGGGAACATGATCCTTCACTATCAAGTCTCTCCATGGTATTGGCAAGGCCTTGTCTATTGTTCGTCCATGTCATTTTGGGGCCAGAGCTTCCAATTCTAATAGTTTGCAGTTGTTAACTCTATCAAGAAATTTTTGGGTTTTGGTAGAGCTTTGGTTTGTGGAGAAACTATGTCTTTCACTCTGGCTACCATAGTCATTGAAGCCTCCTGCAACTAGCCAAGGCTTCACCATGTTTACCACTGTTGTTTCAAGCTCATCCCACAAAGCCTCTTTTAGAATAGGATTAGGACTAGCATCCTCATAATCTGCTTTGTGCACAGTGGCGTGAATAACTTGAGGACTGATTGAAGAGGCTCTGACGTTGACTTGGTTAGTGTCCCAAACAATCCAAATACCCCCTACTCTACCAATGGGGTCAACAATGGTTGATGCAGTGAATCCCAAGCTGTTAAAGAAGTTACCCATTCTACTAAAAGCTACCTTAGTTTCCATAAGAATCAATATTTCAGGTATGTGCGATCGAATGATCTTAGCAAGGTTGCGTTTATGGTGTTATCGCCGGCATTGATAGAACAAAATTTTTATGGCTCTATGATCCATCGGATTTGCCCTATCCACCAAACAAAAACGACGAGGTGAATTGTTTTGCTCTTGGGATCTAACAATAGGCCCACTGAGCTGGTCTGGTTCTGGTGTTCTTACACTTCCTTCTTCTATTGGTCCGGTGCTTGACTTCTTAATTCTCCATTGTCCAGTTCGCCTGGGTCTAGGGGCTTTGCTTCCTTATTCAACTGATCCTTATCACTATGTTTATTAGTAGTTTCAGGCGTTGGTTCTTCAGGCAGGTTATCTAAGTGAGTAATCGCTACCATGGTTGAGTCTTCTTGGTGAGGTGGGTTTATCAAGGTGTAGATCATATCAGTTGGCCCTTGCTCTATTTGCTGATCACTAGTGCATCTGGTGTTTCTTTTCTGGTCAAAGGCACATGGTTTTGAATAGGGCTTAGTGTGATGATGTGATGAGCTAGCTTCCAATATCTTCAAACTAGATCGTTCCTTGGGTTGGGGTTCTAGTTCCTTTGTTTTGTAATGCACTGGACCAATTTTAGTCTTACCTTTATTATCTTTTGATTGATTTGGGCCTATTTGAGTGATGGGCTCTCCTTGGGCCTTCTCCTGTCCAGTTCTGGTGGTTTTCTTGCCTCTAGCATATTTCTCATAGCCATCTTGGCCCTCTTCCAGATATTAAAATTTGTTGGGCTTTGAGGTTGGGCCTGGTAGCTCTTGACTTTTCTTGGTTTGAGCTGGTCTACGACTGCATTTAGTTTCTAGCATCCATGGGCCAAATGTCTCTTCTTTCCCTCTAGCTTGTTGCAAGTTATCGTTGGTTGATGAATTTGGTGTGATAGTGACCCCTTCGCTAGAAATAACTATGTTTTCCTCCGCCAGTTGAGTACTTGGGGGCTTAAATCTACAAGCTTCTTTCTGATGATCAATTCTTCCACAAAGAAAATAGAAAGAATGCAGGGATTCGCACTCTATATTGTAACACTTGTCTTCTAAAATGAATTTGGATCTCAGCAGTTTACGACGATCAAGCTCCACACAAATCCTAGCAAATTTTCCCCTGGTAGCCATTGAGTTGTCCAATCAATTTTGAGAGGCTTACCAATAGTTTTGGCTATTGCAAACAAGACTTTATCCTGATAATATTCAATCGAAAGCTCTGGGAATCGAACCCATACCGCGGTCGTGGTTTCAAAAGCTTCCAATAGTTTGAAGTTAGGCTCTCACCTTCCCACCGTGAGATAGTGATTCATGATTACCCAGGGACCTCCTATGTAAACTGTAACAACCCTGACCTATGATTGGCTAATGATCTTTGATTAAGAAGGCCTAATAAGTAATTAAGATGCGAATTGAAGGCCTTATCGACCACTTAATACGAAATTGACTCCATTTATGTGTTATCTAGAATTTTTAAAACATTAAGGCAGGTTTAATTGAAATTTGATTCAGAACCCAATAATTAGAATAAAATAATCATTTTTGATTAGCCTAAGCAAGAATTAATTAAACTCCACTAATTAGCCTATATAAGGCTAGGATATTCTAGAATCAATTCATTCTTCATTTCTTGAGCTTCAAAATGTTGAAAGTGAGAGAGAGAGAGAGAGAGGGGGGTAGGATATTGAACTCAACATAGGAATTCTTAGAGGTATTGGAGAGATTAAGAGGAAGATCAAAGAATTGCTTAATCTTGGAAGAATTAAGCATCTACACTCAAGAATTCAAAGCTTGAGGTAAGAGTTCACTCCGTTAGTTGTGTAGTTGTGGCACTTAATGCATAAATTCAAGAGAGTAGATAATTAATCCAAAGAATTGAGCTAGGAAGAAGAATTAAGAAGATAACCTTACATGCATGCAAATTCTCTTGCATTTGGAGTTTGATTTTGAAGAATTCTCACATGTATGCATTGATCATAGCTTGGTTTTGGAAATTCATCAAGTTTCATGCCATTTTATATCATTTGATCATGTTTTGGAAAGATGGAGTTCATAACAATTCATGCATATTATGTTTTGGAAGTTCTAGTTTTGTTTTGTACAATTGGCAAAACTTCTAGGCTTGATTTTGCGCAATGGTTTGTAATTCATCATATACTATAAGTTTCTCAATGTTTTACCAAGTTTTGGCCCAAAAGGTTGTGTTTTGGAGCTTTGAAATTGAGTTTGGACTTGAATCAAAGCAATGGAGTCTGCACTCGAGTGAAAAATGCGAGCTCCCAGTATTTTTGCAGAGTTGGGGGTTGGCTTAAGCGGCAAAACCTACGCTCGAGTGACCACCCTTATATTTGTACCTTCACTCGAGCGAAGAAGTCTTAGCTCAAGCGTAAAATTCATGCCCCCAGAAGTTTTACAAAATTTTGCAGACCGCTCGAGCGACCAAAATTACGCTAGCGCGAAGACCCTGTTTACTCAGTCTTTGGCTCGAGCGACCGTCGAGCATCCGTTGAGTGAAGAAATCAAGCAACCAATACTTTTGCAGACTTTGCAGACCGGTCGAGTGATCGAGGTTGCGTTCGAGTAGACTACCCTGCTTTTGAAAATCTGAATCTATTTTTGATATGAACTCTAATTTTTGAATCTGTTTGGATATCATTCATAAAACCTTTACTCTGTTGTTATTCACTGGGCTCCAGCTCACTGTGTTATTTATATATGTAGGTGATTAGGCGTGTGACTAAGCCTAAGCTGTTGCCGTCAGTTTTGTCTAGCCAACCACAGTGCCTTCCGTGGAGGTTCCAAAACCTGCTTGTGGTCGATGTTTTGTAATCCAGAATTTCGTTCAAGTTTTGTTTTGTTTTATTTGTATGTTGGGCTAAGTCCCATTTTGGTTATTTGTAAGTGAATTGACGTAATACTGTTGCTTATATGACATTACGTTTATGTAATTAAAGTTTAAAATTTTTGTTCCATATATGTTTGCACAGTTCTATGGATACTATAATTTATTATTTACTTCTGCTAGCCCCTGTATTTTGTTTATTCATTCAGAGGCCATTGGTAATCTCAAGATTACTGGCCGGTTACGACGTTAAACCTATAGGGGCAGGTTTGAGTCGTGACATAAACTTTAGTGTAATCTTCATGTTTACAAAATTTGAAAAGAAAATAGTTACTCCCAAATCCATGGCGTTAAATTCACCTAGCAATCCCCATAAATTTTTTACTCTCAAGCAAAGCATTCGGTACCCAATACTCTTAAGGTACTTTCCTATGGTTTCCTTATCTTCTCCAGCAGTTTCTTAGGGAGTGAAACTTTGGGGATGCTCATATGTTCAGAGTAGGTATTCTCAATTGAGGAGTGGCTCCCTTGTTCTTTGTCTTCATCCTCCTCATCTAATGAGAGGATTTCCACTCTGTTATCAAACATATAATCCTCATTTTTGGCCGTAGTAAGGGCTTCTTTAAATGATTTAGGTGGAGAGATCTCCATATGTGGGAAGTCCTGGCCAGTAGTAGCTTCCTTGAGAACTTCAGTTTCCATATCTACAGTATTCTCCATCTCTTTATCTATCTGGGAGACTGAGCTCTTGATTTTCTTGGTGCTTCTGATCAGATGATCCTCTTCCTCAGATGATTTTCCAAGTTCAGATGTATTACAATAATCGGAGATGTTACTTGGATTACTGTTTGACATACCCATAAACGTTTCTCTATCAGACAATTAGACAGGGATATATGTATATGCCCCAACCCCAACTTGTTGCCTATTTTAATTTCCTCCCCACGTCTCTCACTATTCCTCTCCCCATACTTGTCATGCTCTCCTCTCTCGATTGTCTCTCTCGCATGCTCTCTCAATCATTTATATATATATATATCATCCCTGATTCTCACCATCTCTTAATTCCCTCTCTTCCTCCTCATCAACTTCAAGAACCACCCGAACCATCAACTTCATCACCACCAAGAGAATCACCATCACCACGACGTTTCAACACCAATCCCACCTTCATCACTCACTCTTCATTTTTTCATTTCTTTCTCACCTTCGTCAAACCTCCATAGCTACCACTTTGATCACCATTACCTTCATTAATACTATTTCCACCACGCAACACCATCGACCTCGATTAGCTGCGAGTTTCATCATGGCTATTATTGGACTGCACCACCACTATCACCTTACTCCATTACTGCCTAGAACCTCTATGCCATAAGTGAAGAAGAAGAAGAAGAAGAAGAAGAAGAAGAAGGAGGAGGAGGAGGAAGATAAAGAAGAAAGAAACAAAGGTAAAATTTTGGAATATTTGAAGTTGGTTTCAGGCTAATTTCGGCATGTTGAGACCATCCATTTCAGGGAGGCGTAGAAAGCGAGTAGCTTAAGATGAAGTACGAAGTAAGGTGAAGATATTGGCAAAATAATGGAGTAAAACCATTAAGAATCAAAAAAGTTGTGGAATCCCAAAGATGACTCGAAGAAGAGTCAGAATGTGATGCCCGAGTGTATAACCCACCTCGTTTTTCTTTAATTGTGATTATCTTGCTCGTGTTGGGAGTTTTAGGATTTAATCTGAGGTCCTGTCGACCGTTTGAGTTCACCGTTCATGAAACTTCCCTCGGATCCTCATCTTTATTTCATTCCGGAGTTGAGTCCAGCTTATTTCGGAAAGCATGAAATTGGATTAGGGGTGTCTCAGTTTCAGGTAGTACAGTTTCTAGGTGGAAAGCCAGACCAAACGGTGTGGGGCTTGGGCCGCACGTGTGGAAGTGAGGCTGCACGTGCGGGAGGTGAGGCCTCATGTGTGGAAGTGAGGCCACACGTGTGGTAAGGTGAGGCCGTCAATGATATAACACTGCTTTATATGTACAAGTGGAGGGCAGGTGCGGAAAGTGAGTCATACGTACAGGGGAGAGTGGAGCACGTGCGGAAAGTAAGTGCCGTACGTGCGGAAATGGTGCCGCACGTGCAGGAACTCAGTGTGTCTGAAATTTTTTCTTTTTCTTTTCTTGGGCTGAACGCCCATCTCACTTTTATCTCATCTCACTCTTTCTCTAAAACACATTTCTCCTCATTCTCTCTATATTACTCTCACCAAATCACATTAATCCTTTGATTTCTCCAAATCCATTAGAGCTTTGACCTTAGTTCTTTCATTAAAATTAGAGAACTCCTTGAGGACTACATTTTGTGCGATGGAGATCGGATTTCAACACTGTCAAATTCGGGGGTTTTCTTCTTTCTTCTTCTCCAAAGCTTGAGGTAGGGATAATCTTTGAGTTATATATACATTTTTGCAAGTTTATATTGATTTTGGAACTCCCTCTTGTAGTATGAAACTTTAATTTTGATTCATGAGTTCTTGATGATTTTAAAAGGGGTTTTTCTCAATGTTTTCTAAAAACTCTTGGCAGTATGAACTATATTGTTGAAGAGGGATGTTGTTTTGGAAAAATCCTTTCAAAAATGATGAAAAACTTAGTGTTGTGGAAACCCTAGAAATTGGAGATTTGTTTTTGAGAAAATGTCATGATGTTATGAAATTTATGGTCGTCTAGTATTATGGTGAATGTGTGATTGGAATGTTCCTATGATTGTGTATGAAGAGAAAATTCCATGGAAAGAAAATGAGTAGTAACTTAATTGAAGCTTGTTGTATAGCTTATTAATGTTTGGTCTTGAAATGACCAAGTGGAAAATAGAGATTTACATGGGGAGAATACATGAAGATTGAGATTGTTATATCATCCTTTAGAATCATATTATGATGATAAATATATGAAAGATGCTTGAAGGCTAATGTTGTATTATTTTATCTCTTATAATGTATCATGATTTCGCATTGATGGAGATGTAGAATTTGATCATAATGGAAGATTGTATAGACGAATTGAGAAAATTGAGATTATTTAATGGAACTTCATTATTGCATTGGACATTTGCATTACCATCCTCTTTTATCATTGATACAATTGATTTTAAATATTGCATTGGAAAATAATTATTTTGAGAAAGGAAATTGATTTGTGAAACAAGATCACATCGATTTGTTTTGGTGTAAATACGTTGGTAAGTTCGGATAGGGAGTGCAGATGGTATTGGTTAAGTTAGCCTGAGTGTCCATGGTGAAAGACTGAAAACACGCGCAGAGAAGGTACCACATGCCTTCCGGTTAACTACCGGTAAAGTGGGGATTTGGTAGTGCTTGTAAAACCTACTTGCAGACACCAACCTAAGGATTACCTGAGTCATATTTACCGCCCCTGTTAACTACATTGAAATTGTTAAAATATTGAATTCTTATGATTGCATTGTGCACGAAGGTTTTCAAAAGATAAAGATATATGTTATTTTGAACATGGCATGGCATGGCATGTGCATTCATCCCATGAGATTGTATAAAATGTATATACTTTATTAAGGTTTTCCTACTTGGCTTTGTGCTCACCCCTATGGGATTTTGTGCAGGAAAAGATGTGGTGATTCTGTTGAGTTGGAGACGTGTGATATGTTTTGAGAGCACGAGGCTCTTTTCTTTTGTTGTAATTATTTTTGGCAAGCCAAGGGCTTTATGTGCATAAGTTGAAACTGTTTTTGTGCAACCGGGCTTAAGCCTTGGAAATTGTAGCCCTTGAGGCATTTAATTGTATTTGAACTACTATGCCACATGCTATAGATTCATATACTAAGGATGTTGAATGTATATTTGCATGTGAAATACCTTTTGTAAATCTCTTAATGATCAATGAATACAAATGTTGGAGATTTGTAGATGATGTTAACATTGAACACTTACTCATATTTATATTTAACAATGGGAGTTGGTGAATATTTATTGCGAGAATTTTCAGGGCGTGACATGGAAAACAAAAAGAAAAATCTTATTGTTGGTCAACTTTCAAAGCTTTGAGGCATGTAAAAAGAGGCAGAACGAGGTGTGTGAGTCGTGGAACAAAATCTAGGTTGTGAAATTAATCTAATGAAATAAAAATGAGGTGAAACAAACTTATGATGAAGGAGATATAAGGGTTTGAAGTGGAGAGTTTGAATATGATTTTTCTAGGTCTGCATGTTGTTGGGTTGTAGAAGATGAGCTGAATTTTATCCGGTGCATCTCAAGCTATAATGTTACGGTGCATTCGAGTTAATCAGGTGGCTTGATGACTTCGGGGATGACCTCATTAAGGTTTTTTGACATGTAGAATTCATTATAAAGGTCAGATTCTGTAAATTCCAAGTCCAAAATAATGATCAACAATCGACAAATTCGGAGGCATCAAATAGAAGATCAATGATGAGATCGTGTCCGATCAACATGAAATTTCAGTAGGACGATCATGGAGCCAGGATAAAGATATCCTACAATCAGAATCATAAGCTAAAGTTGTATATTAAACCATTAACAACCTAACCATTGTAAGAACTCCCTTAAACCCTTCATTTTTCTTCTTTTTGTTCTACCTTATTTTGTTCTTTTACTCTACTATGTAGATGATGATATGAGTGATATTATATGTTGGTTAGATAGAATAATTATATAATGTATGAGATTGGTGATTATAACATGACTTCTTATTTATTCGATAAGTAATCCCCATTATTTCAGAAATTGTTAAAATAGCAGATAATTATGAAATCAAAATCTGTTTAAATAGGGGATTATTTGGTATATGTATAATGTGCGATTTTTGGTAAAGTCTAAAAAAATGTGTTTTAATAGTCTAAGTAATTGTTAAGAAAGTATATGAAATTATTGGTGAAATTATAGATTATCATCTCTATGCTATATATCTTGTGTGTTTTAGTTTTGTGATATCGTATATACTTATTTTGTGAACTTATTTTATCATACATTGATTGTTTCATGTTTAACTTTGGTTAACTCTGTTGTGATTAATCATTGATCTAACTAAATTTCATAATAAACCTAAGAAAGGAAAAACTTAATTGGGTGATAATGGGTTGCGTTAATGTGAGATGATCTAAAAAGACGATGATAATAGTTGGTTGATAACGATATTTGTAATTGTTGTTGCGATATTGAAATGATGGTTGGACGTGTTCCCTTTGAGTTAAGTCTTGCACAAGCGGTTGTATCGTAGCCCTATAATGGATCAGTTATATTCAGGCTTTATGCAGTGGCTTATTTTCAAAGGGATAAGGTTAGGGCCAGTCAGGGATATTCAGGGTGTTGACCCTTGTTTTTGCCGTACATTTTGAGGTCCTCGATTAGGGCTACCTGATATATAACCGACTTAGGTATCCAAAGTAAGGTTTGCAAAGTAGCAAAATGGGGAGTACTGAATAATCCAAGTCCAATCTTTCTGGTTCGGAGGATGGGTCTCTTTGGGAGGACTCTAATGGCCTTGATCTCACTATTGCTACTAACTGATAAGTGTTACTAACCGATTGTGACTTATTGCTGTTATTCCTAATTGTTGTTTGTGATTGTGCATTGATGTAACTACTCGTAATTTCCTATAATTTTCTATTTACACAAATCATATGTTGTACTTTTACTTGTTCGTATTGTCTATACTTGTTTATATATTTCAAGAGTATAGAAAGTTGAGGGGTGTGTGTGTTCTTATTGGGCATCAAGAGCTCATGTCTATTTTCGTTGCCCTAGCATTAATGCTAGATTTTGGAAGAATTCACTGACAAAAAAGATATTGTGAAAAAGTTTGGAAAGTGCATCACGTATGGATTGATGTCGGATTTGCAGCCTCACTACAAAGTCGGATTTATTTATTTATTTTATTTTTACTTATAATTTGTAAACTTAAGGCAACATTGTCTGTAATACATTTAACTCTAATGTATTATTATTTATTTTTGGACTTGTAACCTTAAAAAAACCATGTATTTATTGTCAATATATCCCTTGATGTTTCTAATTTTTGGGATGTCACACACACTCTCTCTTTCCACACTCAAACCCTAATCCCAAAACGTTTGTGTCTCTCTCTTTCTCTCTTTCTCTATCGCCGATCTCCTTTCTCCACCAATCTCTTCCACTGCAGATCTCCCTAATACATCTCTCTCACTCCTCATCTATGCCAACCACCTCAACGAAGTCTCCATCGTCGACAACGCCACCACTAGAGCTCTCTACTCTCTCTCTACCAGATCTCTCTCTTTTGTGACGAGGTCTACCACTGCCGTCTCCATCATTTTCATCTCTCCGAGGTGGTGACACCAACAACTAGTGGAGTCAATCCACTTGACCAACTCCTCCTTTTCCCTTCCATCTAGAACAGCGAAGACCTAGGTCCCTTCATCCGCAAAGCTTTTGCCTATGGCAAGTCCGAGACTCTCCTTTACTGCCGCGACCACTATCACTGCCGATGCCACTACCTCTGTCACCGCCTTTTATCTTCTCTCTCTCTTCTCCTCTTCTCTTATATCTATATAATATTTTATGGAGATGATTTGTGTTTTGATTTTCCAAATCTGTATATATATGTTTCATAGAGATGATTTGGGTTTTGATTTTCCAGATCTAGGTTCCAGATCCAAATCTGGAAACAAGCTTCAACAAAAGCTTGAACAAAAACAACATTTGATGATTTTATCTCGCAACATTAATGGAAGTTGAGGCTTTAAACAAGTGTTGTTATTGATAGTTTTGTTTTTTTTATTAGGGCTTTCTTTTGTTAGGGTTTGTTGTTGTTGTTGTTTGACGATAAAAAAGATCTGTGATAACATCAATTTCACAAATTTATTTTGAACAGATCTATTCAAATTTTGAGCAGGTAATACGATTTGAACAGATAAGATAATAGGACAGATATATTCAAAATTTGAACAGAAAACAGATAAAATATTTAAATAGATAATTGAGAAAAGTGAATAGATAATAAAATTTGGACAAATATTTGAACCAAAGAAGAATTTCGACATATAGATACTCTGACAGATAGATAAGTTAAAATGAGAATTTCAACACACACTCACACACAGGGAGAAGTGCAAAAATTCTACATATCAAGTGGTAAATTTCAACAAATAGCAAAATTTTAAATAGATAAAGAGAAAAACAAATTGTACATATAGTCAAAAAATTAGAACAGATAGATATAAATTTTGTTACCTAGAAAACAACCGAAGAGGGGGTGAATTAGGTTTCTAAATGAATTGCTAAATTAAAAAAAAAAAATTAACCCAAATAATAAACAAATAAAAACATGAAGCAATAACGATGAGTGTAATAAATCAAAATTTAATCCAAATTAGAAATAAACAAAAAAAAAAAAAGCAATATAAATAAAACTAATAATAGTAAATAAAGCGAGGGGAAGGGAAGAGAAAGCAAACATAAAATTTATAGTGGTTCGGTTCAAACTAAGCTTACGTTCATTCCTCAAGATTCTCTTTGAAATTTCTTCACTATTTGTCAAATAGTAGTTACAATCCCATCTTCACAGGTACTAGTGAACCTTAATAATTGATCAACCCCGATCACTCTAACTAACTAGCTGTGAATTCGGTGTTAGTCACATCTAGCCCAAGTGATTTTATCAAAAATCACTCACAAAAATTATCTCTCTCTTTTACAAGAAAATATTAAGGGATACTAGGGGTGAGCAGCGGATATACCAATCTGCCCAAATCTACCGAACCGTACCGATCCATCGCATTTTGGACGGATATGTGATGACGAGCGGACGGTTGCAGATTGATTTTTTCCAATCTGCCTAGTTTTAGACGAATAGCGGATTTGAGATTTCTTTACCCGCAACCGAACCGCTAAACCGCGAACACCCCTAATAATTTGTAAGACTTTGTGTTTTTAATTTGCAAATATTATGTTTGTATTTTCAATTAAAAATAGTTTAAATATTCTGTTGAAAAAGAGTTTTCAACTTGAATATATTTTTTGAATTGAAAAAAATAAATGTATTATTTATCTATATTTTTTTATTTTTAAATCTAACTCTAAAAATAATAAATAAAAAAGATGATATATGTTGGTTGGTTTTTATTTTCAAAAATAGATATAGATGTAACAACACCGAGACATAGAATCTCTACTGCTGCTCTGTTCATGGTTTTGATGGTTTGAATTGTTTTTATATTTTAAGAACTACATATTGTAATACTTTATATGGATGAGACATGCTGTGATTGTAATATGTGGATGAGACATGCAGTGATTATAATATTCTAAAGTTTCAAATTTTTTTTCTTTGGATGAGGCATGTAATACTTTTTTTGTTTTTTTGTTTTTTTTTGAGAAAGTACATAAGTTGAATTATGTTGAAAATTTATAAAATTTTAAACCACCAAACCAATTTATATCCATTCGCCAATCCGCTCAATCCATCCGCCAGATTGGCGGATGGATGTGGATTGATTTTCTCCAATCCGTTAATTTGACGGACGGATGGCAGCTTGGAGGTTCCATGACCGCAACCGACCCGCGCCCATCCCTAAGGGATACAAAACCTTTTTAAAATAAAAGCTCAAATTCTTAACAAACTTTCTCTCAAAATAAATTATAACTCAATAAAAATCTATCACACAATATTTTGAGAATTCTTGAATATCACCAAAATTTTTATCCAATTCCATATCTTTTCTTTACTCCACAAAATTTCTTTTACAGCCACAAAAAAATTTAGCCATTGGAGGGGATTTTGTGCATACATCACTTTCCTTTTTCTTCCTACCATTGAAATTATTTTAAACCGTCTTCCTAAACTGCACAAATCAACAACAAAATTAAAGGAGAAAAAGAGAGTAAAATGGAAATTGATTTTCCATGAGACACCACCACGTCGTGATCTTTCTATGTTATATTTTATTATATTGTATATTATTAAATTATTTAAAAGATGCACAAAAAATATTTAATTATTTTGAAATCAGTACAACATATACTAAAAAGATAAAATTTATTTTCATATTTTGTGTCAAATGGTTATAAAATTATATATATTAAAAAATCACAATTTATCTAATAACATGTTAGACATCATTAAAATCAAACCATAGAATTAACAAATTTAAACAAATAAATATAAATTTGAACAGATATATATAAATTTGAAGAGATATTTAAAAAAAATCAAATAGAAAAATTAAGAGTAAAATTAGAAATAAACTGTCCTTCAAAATTAACAAAAAGATTTCTAACCAAACTATTTCATAAAGAGTGGATCCCTCACCAATAAAAAATATCCACTAGACCTAATGTCTTATTCATTCCTTGGTTTGACTTTTCAATAATTATCTCAAATTATAATCACATTAGTCTATAATATTTATTTTTTAAAAAATTAAAAAAATTTATTTTTTAAAAAATTTAAAAAATTTATTTTTTGAATAATATCTATTGCTATATTTTTATTTTGTAAATAAAAGTCATAAATTAATGTGGTTATGGTTGTTAGATTAATTTAATTTTTTTTTCATAAATAATCTACACATTATGATTTATGGAGCATTTACACATAAATCTTAATTTATAAACTTATACTCCATTAAGTCATAATTAAAATTTTTTGGACCTTCAAGTCTCATTAAATTTTTAATAGTCGAAATCACCCTTCAAACAATGATTGTTCATCATTTATGATTATCTATAAAAGAATATGATGATTTGGCATTTATTTTGATTTTCAAAACTATAAAGTATCAACTTTTAAATTGAAAAAACTAAAAAAAATTATGTGCCAAAAAAAAAAACTAATATTTTTTGTTTTTTTAAAAAAATTGAATTATTTTTTTGTGCAAAATTAAAATTTTTGTGTTTATAAAGGAGCATGATAATGGAACATTAATGTGCAAAACTCAAAAAAAAAACAAAAACAAAAACAAAAAAACAAAAACAAAAACAAAAACAAAAACAAAAACAAAAACTTTAAAAATGAAAAAATTGATAATGTTCTCAGTTTTAAAACTGGTAAAAACTTATAATGTTCTCGGTTTTATTGTATACTTGAATCAAGCCAATAAATAGAAGGGCAAAAATGTTTACTCTCATGTCCTGTTTTTTTCATCAATTAGTGAAATAATTATCTTGAACATTATTATGAAAAATTGATAATGTTCTTAGTTTCAAAAATTAAAAAAATTGATAATATTCTTAGTTTTACTAAATAGAATTTATTGGTTCAATTTTTTAAAAAATAATATCTAATTTATCATAATATTTGTAAATAAAATTTTTAAATAATTAATTCATAATTTTAAAAAATAAAATATTAAATTATCAAGGTAAAACTCATAGTGGGCACGGTCCAGTCCATTAAGATAATCTGGACCGTAAAAAAAAATCACACAACAAATTATCTTCAAATCCTTATTGACCGATCAATTAATTTTACGATTGTTCGGCCACGGTTTGTAGGCATTTTTTGCCAAACCTATTTTTATGATCACTGACATTTTTAATTTAAATATATATATATTTAGGGAATTTTTTTAATAAGTTCTATTTCTAAGAGTTTTATTTCATCCAATCCATATTCTTTTTGACTATTCTATTAGATCCTATTTGAGGTAAGAAGACCAAAATACCTCCAATCTCTCCTGCCCCTATTAATGTTGATATTTAATATTGATTATCATTATGTTTTGGTAATTTCTATGCATCAGGATGTTGACTGTCATTATATTCATATTAATTTGAAATGAATGTTTGTCATTGTGTTGTGAATTACATGATGTGAATATTCACATCGTGTAATTTAAATGAATATTCACATCATTATATTCACATTAATTTGAAATGAATATTTCTCATTGTATTGTCAATTACATGGTGTGAATATTTATACTAAAACATACGAATGTGAACGTTCACATCACTACATTAGATGAGAGAAAATGTTCACATGTTGTGAACGTTCACATCACTATATGTTATGAATAAGAATGTGTTGTCAATTAAAAATATAACATGTCGTGAACGTTCACATCACTACATTAGATGAGAGAGAATTTTTTAAAAAGGTGTTGTGAACGTTTACATCAGATGAGAGAGAATGTTCACATTATTTTTAATGTGTTGTCAATTAAAAATAGGAAGGTTCATATGTTGTGAATGTTCACATCACTACATTAGATAAGAGAGAATTTTTCAGAAAGGTGTTGTGAACGTTCACATTAGATGAGAGAGAATGTTCACATTATTTTTAATGTGTTGTCAATTAAAAATATATTCATATCAGATGAGAGAGAATGTTCACATTATTTTTAATGTATTGTCAATTAAAAATATATTCATATTATATAATAATATAAAATAATTACATCAACGTTATTTAATTTGTGTATGGAATCTACTATGCCTTGGTCCTTTCCCTTCTCTCTCCTCTCCCAACATTAACTATCAATATTAAATATAAGAGCATAAGAGTCTAAGAAAATAATATAAATCAAGAAAAAGGACTTTATGAAATAAAAGTATAAATACATGAGACTAAGTGGGTTAAAAAATTCATTCATGAACTTCCTGAGTTAAAAGACTTCTAAATAGGATTTATCAATAAAAATCTCATATATTTATGTGTTATAAATTTGAGTTGTATTAATATTTTGAGAATAAATTCATTACCATAGAACCATAGCTTTATATACAACAAATTAGAGTAATGCTAGAGATCCACATTAGAGATTTCCAAATACACTCCCAACAATGTGGCAAAAAAGTAGAGCATCACATATTTGAATATGTGATAAATTAAAAGTTGATATCTATTATTTCACAGCATTATAGATGAAATTGTGAGGGTTTTATTAGGAGCCTCAAATATTTTTCTAACAAAATATACCAACTATAAATATGTAGTAGCAAGATGATTATAATAAAAAAAAACTGTTACAACTTTTTGTTTTAATTTTTTTTTTTTCATTTTTTGAGAAATAAAACAAAGTTATTTTTGTTATTTAAATTTAAAAAACAGTAATATTATTCTAAAACAAATATAAAAATTGAGAGAAGAAAAAAAATAAAGAAAAAGAAATAACAGAAGAAAACAAAAGGATAATACATGACTTTTGTAGAGACGCCTTGTTTGACAAGTGGATTTTTTAGTCAAAAAATTACTAAAAAAATCAAAAAGCCAACAATTCATACCAAAAAAGTCAAAGATTTTCTTTTCTCTCTGCTTTTTGCACATCTTTTTGTAAAAAATCAAAAAGTCATCACAAATATATTAGTTTTTTTTACATCACATTTTAGCCAAAAAGCTAAAAAGTTACTAAAAAAGTCTGTTCCCAAACGAGGCCTAAAGTGGTAAGTAAATATATAGAAAATAAAAGACAAAAATGGAAGGCTCTATTTGCACCCTAAAAGTTAGGTTGGCTACCCAATTTAATGAAACTTTTTTATTACTAGTATGTCTCAATTTAAAATGATCAAAAAATACTTAATATTGAAAAAAGTACAAATCAAAGTGTTTTGAACACTCCATTCATAATCAAACTCAATCTTCACTTTTCTTTTCCATTTTTTTCTTACTCTCTTCACTTTGCATTTTCATACTCAACTCTATTTTGCTAGAATCCATCATTTTTGTATTCTATTTCATATTGAAGTTAACAACGGACAATGAAGAAGACGTTTTTAAGCAGTTTTTCATAGAGAAGTTAAGGTTGTGTTTCCAAATAATGATTCTACACCCATATTTCAATATGATGTTTGGAACGAATTCTCAAATCACATTTCCACAACTCTGCAGAAAACTCTATGTGGGGCACGTTTTTAAAAAAAAAAATTTCAAATTTGGCCTAACCAGTCGTCTCACCAGATGTCCTACTGGACGTCCCACCGGTCGTTCGGCCGATTGGCCGGAACAGTGCAAATTTTTTTTTTTTTTTGCAATTGACATTAATTTTTATATATTTGAAATTTTTTTTTTTCGAATTTTTAAATTTTTTTAATGTGTTTTAATAGAATTTTGAGTTGTATATTTGGTTATGAGTTGTAAGTTTTTGTATCAAATATCATATGTCACATCAAAAATTCCCCACTCAATTCAAAACTCTTTTCAAAACTCTTTTACCAAACAAATTTTCCACACTGAAATCATAATTTCAAAACTTACAAACTCAAAATACAACTTATATTCTCAAATCATATTTAGAAAGTTCTACCAAACACAATCTAAATTTTCTATTTACGTTCATCATTTTTGGCTGTTGGATTTACAAAATTTGTACAAAAATTCAGTAATGAACAAATTATATTTGTTCGGAAACTTGTTTCTAAACAAAATTCATATATTTGGCAGTTGTAGACACCCTATTTTGACCAGTTCTAAGACTTTGGCTCTTTTTCTTTAAGCACTTGATGATGAAAGACTAGACATCACAAATCCTTCAATCCCTTAAAAAAAGATCTTTATCCAGAAGTTGATCCCAACCTTTTCACCTGTTTTTGCCAAATATTTCAGATCTTTAAAAAAAGCCTTTTCCACAATGTTTTCTTTAACCATGCATAAATCCAATCATTTTTATAACGTTCGAACTCATCTTTCAAAATCAAAAGGTTGTGACTTTCGGCAACCGAACAAGGATAGAGTATGAATGAGTGGAAAAGAGGAGAATCCTCTCGAAAAGCCTTATTTTCCTTGCAAAATTGCCTCAGTCGTACAAAAAAAACCCAACCATACAACTTTTATGCCTGGCTAGCCATATTTTGGCTGGTCGGTCATAGAATAGATGGCTAAACATCTTTTGGCTGGCTGGATAAGCTTGTAGAGAAATAGAGCAGTTTTCGGGAGATGGTCCCCCCATGCATGTGGAGTTGCCACCTCCGCAATTCTCGCGCAAATTGTGGACCAAGCAACCTCAAGGTCTATATAAACACCTTTCCTTCAAGAGAGTAAATGAGAGAAGAAATTTTGTTAAGCCAAGAGACATCCAAAATTCTCTTAGCTTGCAATTCTTCAAATTTTCTTTCTCTACATATACATACACCACTGGAGACTACAGATTGAAGCTCAAGTTCCTGGAGATTGAAGATCAAGCTCAGATGATTTGAGGGTGCTTAGAGGAAAGGATTGCCAATCAAGAGACTTATCTTCCTTAATTGAAGTAAGTCCACCAACTTTCTTATCACTTTATCTCCCATTTTCTTTTCTTTTCTCTCTTGCCGAACATTATAATTCTGAGACTATGTATTGATTATCATGTGATCGGGCCTTGTGGATAGTGGAGAGGATTAGCTACCCCTCCATAGGATTGCTTGGATTACTTGAATTCTCACTTTCTCTCATTTTCTCTCTTATTTTATCACCTCTCAAACACTCCATTTTCTAATTTTCTTTGGTAATTTAGATTAGTTTGGACTTGTATGGAGGGTTCTAGTCCTATCCTATAGCTTGTTTGGATAATTGTTTTGTTTAGTTTCATTTTCTTTCATTTTCCATCACTTTCTCACCAATTTTCTCATCATCCAAACAAGTTTAATTTTCATAATTCAATTCTTGCTTACATTCTAATGACCTTTTAGGATTGTCTTGTGGGATTAATTGGGTGATCCATGGGTTTAAATTGGTGATTAGAGTGTATTTCAATCTCATTTTCTCCTACTTTCTCTTATTTTCTCTCTATTTTCTTGGAAATCAAGCATGGTTTCCACCTAGAAATGACTTTACAATCTACTCTCCCATCCATTTCTAATATGAATTGGAGCATATATTTGCTCATTTTCATGAAAGATGATGTAGATTCTTACTCATATCTTTGATGTACTTATTATTTAGCTTCCATTACATATTTGTTTCATTTATGATCATAATTGATCTTCTATATCTTTGATGATCAAAGAAGTCTATCATCTCATCGCTTCTTCCATTATGAGTATCGTAGTTATATTTTCTTGTTTTGCTTCCTTGGTCATCATTTGATTTTCCATATCGATTGGTGATTAAGGAAGACCATCATTTCATCTCTTCCATGGTGAGAATGGTGGATTTATCCTATTTTCATTTCCTTTATCACTTGATTGCTTCTATGATGTTGTATTGCTTGGTAGCTTCTTATGTGTGTTTATTTGGTAGCATTATTAGTAGTTTGCTTCCATTATTCTTGTCATTTCACTTCTTCTTAGTATAGATGCTTGTGTATTCATTTCTTTCTTCTCTATCCATTTTATTTAGAGATTTCCCTATCTTTGCATCATGTTTTCTTTATCATTCTCAATGTTTTGCATCCATTTTTATGCATAAGACTTGGCTCATTTTATCTCTCATTTTATTACTTCTTATATGATTATGCATGCTATCCCTTATCTTGAGATGATTCACATGTCATGTTTAGTAGCGAAGTCTTTAGTGGCATTTTGTGTGTGTTTTGCATTAGTTTCCTTGTATCTAAGATCATGCATGTTTTCCTAACCCTTGTTTGCTTGGCTTGGTGTTGAGGAGTACTAAGTGAGTTTTTTTTCCCCCCTCTTTGCATCCCAATTGTGTATGCTTTTTATTTACCATGTCTAGAATCTTTACCATGCGGCTACATGCTTACTTGATATATCTCTTTGGATACCGGCGGATAGAGGTTATTTCGCTTAAGTTGGGATGATATTGGTTTCTATGCATGTGTACTCATCTTTTCTTTGAGTCACATATTTTCAAACTCTTTTTCTAAAAACGCATGAAATCAAAACATTCCAAATTAAGTGATTTAGTTTATACTTGTTTGGTTCATATAGTAATTTTTAGTATTAATAATCGAAACATGAGAATATATTGGTAATAAATTTCATATCTAGAATTAATAGAGGCCGATCTTTGATCGAGTAGACGGGGGTGCTCAATTCATGACCTTCCCCCTTCATACCTAAGTTTCTGAGTCGAGACACTTTGGTTATGATGGATAGTGGCATTTGGCACAAGTCATGGGTTTCTTAGTTTTTTCAAAAGATTAGGTGGTGAGTTTGAGCCTGGTGATGTGGTCCATTTTTAGCATTTCTTGTGATTAGTGGATTTCCTATGGATTTGCCAGATTTGGACTCTCATTCTGTTACACATTGCACTAGCGGAACTAAACCAAGGGTTCCAACTGTTGGGTGAGCTTGGACCCCCTGGTCCAGGAGATCCCACAGTTTTTGGCAACTTTTGGGGTGTTTGTTTGGGTTTTTTTTAGCCAACTTATAACTTCTAACTTTCGAAAAGTTATTTTGGACTGTTTAGTTAAATTTATTTCAAATAGCTTCTAATTCTAACAACTGATTTTAACTTAAAAAAGCTGATTCTGAGAAGCTGCTCACCCCTTACTTTTGATTATTAGCTTCTGTTTGGACATATTAATTTACGGTTATACTTGTAATTTTTTTTTAAAATAGAAAAAGACCTAAATGGGCTTTAGATTATTATTATTATTATTTTTGATGAGAAATATAGACAAGTAGTGAATAACAAAAAATAAAAGTTAATTGAAAAAGTTACTTCACAGCTTATTTAACAAATACTACTCAGCAACTTAAATCTATAATCCAACAACTGCACCAAACAGATTAATAGTTTCTGATTAAAGTCTTAATCTATAATCTGTTAAGTTATAATCTATAGTTTGTTTTAATAGCTATAGCAAACAGGGCCTTTGTTAAGAAGACTAAGGGAACTTGACTCGAGAATTCTATATATGAGATTTATTTATGTTCATTGCATTGCATTTGTATTGGTGCGCTTTAAATCCTTGTGTTTGCTACCTGATATCCTGGACGACTTGTCAGTCATGGGCTCTGTCATAGTAGGAACACAATCCTTAGATTTGGATTCCCAATGTATCACTTGATTTTCCTTTCACTGCTCAGTAGAAGGTATTAGAGGTATATCAATGAATCTTGCTAAGGTACCCATTTTGACCAATCCTACCCATTGCATATAGTGAGCAATATTGCCTTATAACTTAGGACATGATACTTTCCCATTTTCAGGATGATATAATGCCTTTGTTTGAATAGAGAAACCCTAGATCTATTCCAAACTAGGATAGGGTAACCCGAACCCACCATAGGGTTGTTTGTTCCCTTTGTTTGTTATGTGCTATAATATACTTGGATCAATGCAGGGGTTCTTGACTTCAGAATAGTGGTTCAGGCATGCCAGTTGTGGGGTTTGAGTACAACGTTTTTAGTGGGGTACAGTGATTCTGCCACGGTAGGGGGGGTTTCTGCAATGATCTTGTGTGAATAGTAAGGTTTGGCCAAGGTATCGTCTGATTGGGGTTTTTCTTTTGATTTTATTTTCTTTATTTTTTGTCATCATAGTTTCCAAGAAACATGACATCTCCTAAGTTCTTTAGACTCACATCGGTAGGCTTTGTAAGATTAGTGATTTGGTCCAAAGACAACCAGTGTTAGTGTTACTTTAGCTAGTAGTCAGAAAGAGAAGAGTTAAGCAATCACAATGGGTACAGAATTCTCATTCCGCATCCCTTAGTTTGCATCAACCTACATCCTTAAAGTTAGTGATGGCACAAATCCGTGTTGACCTGGTAGAGAAGTTGACCACTCTTCAACAGATTGTGGATGCTCTTAACTACATCATTGCTGCTCAAGTTGAAACCATTGTCGGGTTGCCACACTCATTTGGGGCATCTATTGCTTGACCTATTCCACTCACTCATCTAATTCCCGATCTACCTCCACCGGCTGAAGACTTTCAAAAGTTTGAACAATAGAAAAAGTCGGTCCATGTCCAAAGCAAGCCAATGGCAGGGGACCTTACACTTGTGGATGCGTGCCTAGCATGTGTACCAAGGCAATAATGTGAGTGTGTACGTTAGTTGTGAGTGTGTAGAAGGTTTGTGTGTGCGCACATCCAAGCGTGATGGAGTTATTTTTGGCAACTTAATCTTGGTGCATTTTTGGAGGAGGACAGAGGGAGAAAGCGATGAAACCCTAGGAGGGGCTCCAAAACCTTCCCCTCTGCCTATATAAGGAGCCCCTCCACCTCCCTTTCAAAGGGTTAAGAAATTGAAAGCTTTTTGAGTGGTTTTGAGAGCCAAACACCTTATTCTCCCATCCTCTTGCCTTAGCTCCGAAATTCCTACCCTCATAGCAACTTTAGACCTCTGAAAATACTCTAAGGACTTGAAGAACTTGAACTAAACTCAGACCCCAAGCTTGAGGGAGGCTTGCAAGCAAGGAACTTGCTTTTTCTTGCTTTTCTTTTGCGTGCTCTTCGATTCTTGAGAACCAACAACATCTCCTTATTCATTTTGAGATTTCAGTACTTATTTATTATTCTTTTCTTAATATGTAAGCATATAGAGTAGTTGTCACGGCATGATCATCATGTAACTCATATAGTTCATTCATTTTACTTACTTTCTCCCATCTTTCTAGCATTTTTCTTTTATGCCATTAGAAAAACATGTTTTAGTCTTGCTTTAATCATGTAATAAGCATGCATAAGCTTGACTTGATCATCATATAGTTTAGAGATGTTTTTGCATTTTTACTTGTTATTTGTTTCTCTTGCATAATCACCATGTTAGCAGCCTCAACCCGGTTTAGGATCATATTTTGCATGTTTAGAAGCACATTAGGACACATTTAATTTTTGAATTGCGTGTAAGACGCGTAAGTGGGCATCTAGGTGAGTTTTCTCCACCTTCTTGGCATACGTATGCTATTTGCATTATCTTTTATATAATGCAAGTCTATATGCTCTTTATGTGCAAAATTGTGTGTTTTTTTTTCATGAATGTTGTGTATTTTAGTTTATGTTTAAGGCCATGGATTATCAAAAATCCACTTTTAAAAAAAAATCACTTTTTATAAAATATATGGCTTTATTAATTCAATATAAAATATATGATATTCATTTTTACTCCAATCACATAGTTTTAGGTTGGTTAAAGGTTTTAGGGATTAAAATGAATTTATGTGAATAATTAACAACTAAAATCATAAAATAGAAAGTGTGTAAAGGTCGATTTTTGAATTGGGCAAGAAGGGGTGCTATCATTCAATGGCCTTCAACTCGTGTACCTAAGCTTCTAAAGTTGGAATTCTCTTGGTTGTGATGGACTGGTCCTTAGCTTAGTTTTTATCGTTAAAGGTTTCTTAATTCCTCTTTAAAAATTAAGTGGCGACTCTTTGTTGGTCAAAACAAGTCGGTGTGGGATGCATGCCGTGGACTCGAAAAAGGCACGGTGCTCACAATAGGCCTTCAAAAAAAGATCAAGTTCAAATTGTTGTGAGGAATTTGCATGGTAAGCTATTACAGAAGATGATAGTTCTCCCTCTCTTCAATTTCAAAGATCTACATAAGATTGGGGTCAGATCAAAGATGCAATTAGCCAGGGAATTATAGTGGAAGAAAATGAGCCCACAAAGAAGACGTTCACTCGTAGCTCCAATGCTACTAGTAGCATAGATACCAAACCCATAGAAGTCAATGCCATTACTACCAATACCAAACTAGCCAATCCATTTGCCAATGCCAGCCCACAATTAACCAACTTCGCCCGACCCCAGAACAAAACTTTCCACCCTCTCTAAATGACCCTAACCCGAGCCATGAAAATTCAAATGGAAAAGGGTATCTCAAGCCCCTTGACCCTCAACCTCCCCGATCCTCTTCCAACCAAACATGACCCTACCAAATACTACCCCTTTCACCCGCAGCATGGTCACGACACTAATCGTTGCTTTTGCCTTTGTCATGAGATTCAAGATCTCATCGACGACAAAATAATAGTTCCACCATAAAAGCCCAATGTCACCACCAACCCATTACCCACCAATGACTGAGTGCCACCCCCTCCAAATCTGAACATCATCCATACATTACCACCCACCTTTAACCCCAATATATACATCACCCCATCTTGCCTACCTAAACCTGAGGTGTTCATCCCAGATGGCACTAATTTATGCATGGTAGACACACCTAAACCCAACCCAAACCCGGTAGCAGTAGGTCTCGAAAAAGGAGAAGTAGTGGTAGAAGAAGGGAAGAGTTTGACCTTAAAGAAAGAAGAGGTAATGCTAGAGAAAGAAGCCTTCGAAGTACCAGTCATGGAAAAAGAAAAGTTGTCCAAATAAGACTATGACCCAAGCAAGTACATTGTGCCTGTTGGACAACCAAGGCCAAAATTCATATTACTTGATTCATTTAGCATTAATGCCATCAAAGAAGAAAGGTCAGAACAAAATTTGGATGATTTAGTAGATTTAGAAGAAGATTTGGACAATTTCTAGTTCTTTGAAGAGCAAGACCTAGGGAATGTGCAAATAGGATGGTGGGATCCAAGCAACTTATAGGCTAACCATAGTTGGACAAGCAGCAGGGAAAATTTTGGAACAGAGGAGGATAAGGAGATTAAGATGAAAGTAAAGGAAGATAAACCAGAAATAGATACAAAGGGAAAAGGGAAAGTTGAGGAGATCGATAAATCCAGAAAGAGTAATGAAGAAGAGGATTCTTAAGAAGAAGAGGAAGAAATACCAAAACATCACCAATGGAAAAGAATTGGACCGACAATAGAAGGGAAATAATAGAGCGAGCAGAGCATGGGCATACATAAGAAGAAGGGAAATTTTCACAAAAATCCGATCAAAATCACCTTATCAGCCAAAGAATGAGGATCATAGTGTGGGGAGCCTGTTAGTGGATGAAGGAAATTGGTGGGAAGACAATGACCTGCACTTTGCTTATATAGATGAAGGATGAGGGAAGAATGCTCCCGATGATACATGGTATACAGAAGAGATAAATCACTTAACTAGGAGCGGGCGTTACTTCAAGCCTCCACACTTAGATCAATGAGAACTTTTAGGAAAAGATGTTGAGAAAAGAAAGGAGAGGGAAAAAAAAAAAAGAAGACTCGGCGTTAAGGTAGCTGAAGAAGATTCAAGCGAACATTTAGATCTGGGGACTCCTTATGGCTTCTCATGAACACTTTCAAGCGATGTTAATAGCTTTGAACAAGGCAAAATTATCAATTGACACTAAGCTACATCAACTTGTATCCATGATTATGCCAGAGGAAACAATTCCAGCATTAGCTTTTTCCGACAAAGAATAGACGCCAAAGGGGACGGGTCATAATAAGCCCTTGTAAGTGTCACTTGAGTGCAGGAATAAGTGGATTCCCATGGTTCTTGTAGATACTGGGTCAACAATCAACGTGTTACCCGAAAGACAACCTAAGATGGGGGGTGAATTAGGTTTTTACAAATAAAACAATAATTAATTCCAAGTAATAGATGAATAACAATTAATGATAATACTTAATGAAGAAATTTAACAGTGAAGCATGTAATAACAATAAATAGTTATATCAGTTAAGTAAAAAGATTAAGGAAGAAGAGGCAAACAGATTTATAGTGGTTCAGCTTCAACCAAGCCTACATCTACTCCTCAAGTTTCACTTGAGATTTTTCACTATCTTCTAGTTTCACTAGGTGCTAGCAACCTCTTCACAAATGGAGCAATCCTCCACAGATTTTACAAAAACTATACCAATTCTAAAACCTTGCCCTCTTTAACTGATTCTCAATCACACTCAAAGAGTCAAGAAATCTGAGTGTACTATACTCTTACAATATTTGAATGATAGATTTTTCTTTCACAAAAAGCTTGAAATGAAACTCTCTCAAGAAATATTACAAAGATTAAAGCTCTGAGTTATATCAAAAAAAATTCTCACAGGTATATATGCTTAAAGCTAAAGCTCACTGTAAATTCTAAAGGGAAAATGAAAACCAGATGAAGAACACTTCAAAGAATAGAATAGAGAAAGATGAGAGTGATGAAAGATCAGAGAAATTTTATTGCTTGTGTTGCTTGCTTGTCTACTTTTTTTTGTTCAGCAAAAGCTCTGCTATTTATTAAGGAGAAAATCATCGACCGTTGCCTGTTGCGTGTGTTGAGAAGACTGAGTAAGATTTTGGTTAAATAAAATTCTTCATTTATGAAACCATTTAGAAAAGCACTTTTTACATCCATTTGATAAAGTTTGAAATCTTTATAACATGCAAATGCAAGTAACATGCGAATGACTTCTAATCTAGCAACCGAAGCAAAGGTTTCATTGAAATCAATACATTTTTCTTGATTGTACCCTTGAGCTACGAGTTTGGATTTATTTCTAACAATGGTGCTAGATTCATCAAGTTTGTTTCTAAAGATCCATTTTGTGCCAATAATAGAATGATCTTTAGGCCTTGGCCCTAGATTCCACAATTTGTTTCTCTCAAATTAGTTGAGCTCTTCATGCATAGCTGTCATCCAATGTTCATCGAATTCGACTTCTTGAAAACTCTTTGGCTCAATCTGTGAAAGAAAAGCTAAGTTACCACAAATGTTTCTAAATGAAGAACGAGTGGCAACACCTTTGGTGGGATCACATAGGATTAAATCCTTAGGGTGATTGTGAACAAACTTCTATTCTCTTGGAAAATCATCATTGGTTCCTCATTCTTCTTGAGGTAGGAGAATAGGTTGTTCAACCTCTTTGTTCAGCTCACACGGTTGGTCCTCTACTTTATAGATACTTGAATCTTTGACATTTGGTTCCAAATCTATATCATCAATAGCAACTTGTTTTTGAGAAGAGATGTTAGTTTCATCAAATGCCACATGTATAGATTCTTTAACAACAAGAGTTCTTTTATTAAAAAATGATAAGCTTTGCTAGTTAAAAAATAGCCAAGAAAAATTGCTTTATCAAATTTTGAATCAAATTTACCTAGGTTGTCCTTACCATTATTATGCACATAACATTTACAACCAAAAACATGCCAATGACTAATGTTGGGCTTTCTATCATGCCAAAGTTCTTAAGGAGTCTTTTTGAGAATTGGTCTAACCAATGCATGATTTAAAATATAGCATGCGGTGTGAATGGCCTCGACCCAAAAATATTTAAGAAGATTATTTTCGCAAAGCATTGTTCTACTCACTTGTTCTAAAGTTCTATTCTTCCTTTATACTACGCCATTTTGTTGAGGGATAGATGCTGAAAAATTATGTCCAATACCATGCTCATCACAAAACAATTCAAATTTTTTATTTTCAAGTTCTCTACCATGGTCGGTTCGAATATTAGTAATAAGAAAACTTTTTTCATTTTGAATTCTACGACAAAGTTTTGTGAAAGAAGAAAATGTTTCATCTTTGTGTGCTAAAAACCTAACTCATGTAAATCTTGAATAATCAACAACAACAACAACAAGACAATAATGTTTACTTTCGGGGGTGGTAACCCAGGTGCCAAAGTTATGTGAAGGTTTTCTTTTAGTTTTTTTTTTTTTTTTTTTTGAGTCGGCTGTAACAAAGGATCCAGACTTTGCTAATAAGAATGTAGTGGATTTCACTTACTTCTCTGTGCCTTTAGTTTGTTGCATTGATCTTGATTTTCAAAATTTTGACTTAAATGAAGAGGAAGAAATTCCTCAGGCTTTGAAAATTTGGGTTGATCGAGAGGAGGAGAGGCGTGTTAAGCCCTGCACAGATGAAATCATTGCAATTAACGTGGGTACTGAGGAGGATCCTCGCTTGGTCCAGATCGGGTCCACGTTGTCTTCGGAGGAGCGTGAGCGTTTAATCGCTTTATTAAAAGATTTCAAAGATGTTTTTGCATAGTCCTATGAAGACATGCCTGAAATCAATTCTGAGATTGTACAGCACCGGATCCCTCTTAACCCTGAGGCTCGACCAGTTAAATAGAAACTCTGCACAGTCCGTCCAGACTGGATGTTGAAAATTAAAGAAGAGGTCACCAAATAGATTGATGTTGGTTTCTTGATGGTATTTGAGTACCCGACTTGGCTGGCTAATATCGTCCCGGTTCCGGAAAAGGATGGCAGAATCAGGGTTTACGTTGACTTCCGGGATCTGAACAGAGCTAGTCTGAAGGTTGACTTTCCATTGCCACATATCGATGAACTGGTGGACTTTACCACAGGCCATGCATTACTTTTGTTCATGGATAGGTTCTCCAGGTATAACCAGATTTTGATGGCACAAGAGGACAGAGAGAAGACTACTTTCAATACGCCATGGGGTACTTACTGCTACAGGGTCATGCCTTTTGGGTTGAAAAATGCTGGGGCTACATATCAGAGGGATGCGACTACATATCAGAGGGCTGCGACCACAATCTTATATGACATGATCCATAAAAAAGTTGAGGTGCGTGTGGACGACATGATTGTCAAGTCCAAGGAGCGAGAAGGCCACTAAGCCACACTGGAAAAATTCGTTGAATGAATTAGAGAGTATAGATTGAGGTTGAACCCACAGAAATGCACCTTTGGTATGATTGCAGGGAAAATGCTGGGGTTTCTGATCACGTAAAGGGGAATTGAAGTAGATCCTTCCAAAATTAAGGCCATCTTAGAAATGCCACCACTAAAGACTAAAAAGGAGGTGCGTGGCTTTTTGGGTAAAGTGCAATTCATAGGATGGTTTATCTCAAAATTATCCTTGACTTGTGAACCACTGTTTGGTCTCTTGAAGAAAAGGAAAAAAGTTCCAATAGGATGATTGTTGTCAGTTCGCCTTTGAATAGGTCAAGCAGTACTTATAGAATCCACCTGTATTGTTGCCACCAGAACCTGGGAAGCCGCTGATCTTGTACCTATCGGTAACATATTTGACTATGGGGTGCATTCTAGCTCAAGAATCAGAAGCTAAAGTGAAGAAGACCATCTACTATCTAGGCAAGAAGATGCTGGATTACGAGACCCACTATATTCCCCTTGAGAAAGCTTGTTTAGCTTTGGTATGGGCAACAAGGAAGTTGAGGCACTACCTTTTAGCTCACTCCGTAATTTTAGTTTCAAGATTAGATCCCATCAAATATCTCTTTGAGAAACCGGCACTTACGGGTAGGCTAGCTTGTTGGTTGCTCCTTCTCTCCGAGTTTGACCTTAAGTATGTCACGTGCAAATTTGTCAAAGGGAGAGCCGTAGCAGAATTTTTGGCAGACCACCCAGTAGAAGAAGATAAAGCAGTTGAGTATCTTTTCCCAGATAAGGACATTTTGCATATAGAAGAGGAAACTTGGACAATGTACTTTGACGGAGCGTCTAATCAGTACGGTTATGGGATATGCGTGTTGCTAATAGCACCCGATGACTCCCATATAACCCTAGCCTTTAAACTCTGGTTGAAAGTGTCCAATAATGAAGCAGAATATAAGGCGTGTATCGCTGGATTGGAAGCTACCCTAGAACTAAGGGCAATAAGGTTGGATATCATCATACCTTGGATGTTCTGATTCTGAGGTTTGAAAAACTAACATTCACACATTTGCTAACAGAAAACAACCGGTTCGCTGATGCATTAGCAACTCTATCTTCGATGGTAGACATCTCACTGGGAGTGAAGATGCATCCAATCATCATTGAGCAGAAGTATACGCCTGCTTATGAGACCATTGCCGCGATAGATGAGGTTCGTGACAAGAACCCCTGGTATTACGACATTTGGAATTTCCTAGAGAAGGATATGTATCTATCAGGGGCAAATGCTAAAGATTAACGGTGTCTGGTCATCCAATTCATCATCTACGAAAACAAGCTGTATAAGAGAGACCATCTGGGAATGCACAAGCTCTACGTTCAAGAAGAGGAGTCGAAGCGTCTCATGGAGGCTATTCATGGAGGAGAGTGTGGAGCACACATGAATGGTGTAATGCTGGCCAGGAAGATCCTCAAACAAGGCTATTATTGGTCAACTATGGAGGAGGATTGTATTAATTTTGCTCGGCGATGCCATAAATGTCAAATTCATGACAATCGTATGAACATCCCACCATCAAAACTTTACAACATGACTTCCCCGTGGCCTTTCTTAGTTTGGGGAATTGATGTCATTGGGGCAGTCTCACCAGAGGGTTTGAATGGGTATGAGTTTATCTTGGTGGCGATCGACTATTTCACTAAGTGGGTGGAATCTCAATCTTATTCTATGTTGAAGGTGTCACATGTGGCCAAATTCATCATAAACAACATCATCTGCAGGTATGGGGTACCAAATGAGATTATTTCAGACAACGGTTCACACTTTAAGAAAGAGTTGGTCAATTTGCTCAAGAAATACAATGTGGTTGAGACTGTTGAAGCTGTTAACAAGAATGTCAAGAACATACTGCGAAACATGGTTGAGACTTACAAGGATTGGCCGGATAAACTACCAATTGCAATCTGGGGTTACAAAACGTCAATTCGAACATCTAAAGGGGCAACCCCCTATTCTATAGTGTATGGGATGGAAGCTGTTCTGTCGATTGAGATTGAAGTATTGTCATTGAGAATTATGGCTGAGTGTCAGGTAACAGAGGCGGATTGGTAGCAAAGTAGGTTCGAAGAATTGATGTTGTTTGACGAGAGGAGGTTGAAGGCATTATATCATATCAAAGGGTATTAGCGCAGAATTGCCAGGGCCTTCAACAAGAAAGTTAAGTCTAGAATTCTCAAAGAAGGAGATATGGTGCTGAAGGACAACCGAGCTCCCATCCATGACCCTAGGGGCAAGTTCAAACCCAATTGGACTGGTCCTTATATCATCAAATCCATCTGGTCAGGAGGAGCAATTATTCTTATGGATTTAGATGGCCTGGAGTTCTCATAGTCGATCAATATGGACAAGTTGAATAAATACTATCCCTGAGAGGCTCGCTAGGTCGAAAACCCGAAAGGGCGACCTAGGCAAAAGTTAGATCATGAAAAATTAGAAATAAAGCAAAATAGAGCTCGCAAGGTCGAAAACCCGAAAAGGTGGCTTTGGCAAAAGTTAGAGCGCCAAAGGAGAGAGTTAACACTCAAGCGAACCCTAACTGAACTACGTAAGGCTTGATTTCCATCTTTGGGATACATAGGCAACTTCATCCCGAAATTCGGCCATAACCATCTTCAACTCAACTGTCCTATCTATTCTGTTTGATCGGTCCATCTTTTTGCATCTTCTGTGCTTGGTTGTGTTGTCTCCATTTGGTAGAAGGGCTAGTTGCAAGATAAAGCGGTGATGGTGAATGCAATTGTGAGCAGTTATGATCTTCTGATTCGGGGCTGTTTGTCTTGAAGACTGATTCTATGTGTGTCAGGTGGTGACCGTTTCTGAAAATTATTTTGAAAAGTTTTAATAAAAGTGGATTTTTCTCAAAATTTTACCTTGTACAACATAGACCACTCTTTAGACCAAATAGGTAAATTTTCAGTGCTCACAACTTTAATTCCATTGATTTCAACACAAGTACATTCCGAAACTCTCTAGTTAAATCAAAGTTGCTTTTACATCATAAAAACCAAAAGAAAAGGTCAAAGTGATGAATTACGGACACAGTCGAGTCAGGTTTTTGTCTTTTACCCACACTTCGAATTCTTGTCACCTTAATCAAGCAATCGCCGGAAAATACATAGTAGTTGTCGCTGACGATGCTTTTCTGTCAGGCGGTTGACTGATAATGTTTTGTTTTGTGTCCATTTTATTCTGGCAAGCATAAAAGGATACATTTGGGATGGTTTTTGCTCATTGTCACTGGTGATGCTTTTCTGTAGGGCAGTCGAGCAGTGTTGCTCTATTTTGTGTCCATTTTATTCCAGCAAGTGTAAAGGGGTGCGTTTGGGATAGTTTTTGCTTTGTTTTCCTTTCATTGAGTTGTATTTTGTGTTTTGGTCAGTGATAGATTCAATATTTAGTTCAGAATTCATTAAAATGCAGTGCTATCCAGATGTGTAGAACAAACTCGTTTTATTAATGCCAGGGATTAACCCTGATCAAATTTGTACAAGCATATATACAAAAAAAAAATAGGGATTTGTTTTGTTTTCCGATGAAGGCCACACGCCGACCTCACTTACTCTACTCTCCCACCGATCTCTTTATCTTGATTTTGTCTTGGGAGATCCTTGTAGACCTTGCCTCAGTGCTTCCAAAATCGTCGAGAGAGTTGACTCCCCTCTAACTATCAAAGGCAGAGTACAATAGAACTCTGAATCGGGCCATGGAGGTAGCTTGCCATTTCAGTTCTTTATTCTCTACCTTCAGTGCGCTAATCTCTACTCGTGCATCCTTGTACATGTGTTGGAGAAGAGAAAGTTAGGCGTCTAATCGGTGTACCTCACTTGTCTTGTTCTGCAGTCAGTGAGACAAATTAGAGATCGCAACCATTATCTCCATACAAGATTTCAGTGTGTAGTGGTTGACCTCAATGTTAGATTGAGTTGCCATTATTTGCTCAACTGACAGCGTAGGAAAGTTAAGAAGAGTAGGAGCAGGGGCACTCTGTCCAGAGGAGTTTATGAGATCATTAAGGTTTAGAAAGAAAGTGAGGGGACGGGCCGAGGCCATGTGTTAAAGGAGAGAGGTGTAAAAGAAAGGAGTCACAAAGTAATAGCAGAGAGCAGACTGAGTTTTGGTAGCCTTTCTCCTCCGCTCAGTCTCTATGTTCTGTCTCTCTCAAGCAGTGATTAAGAAGAAGACGGAAGAGAAGATGACAAAGAGGGACAGAGAGTCGAGGCAATCGTTACAAAAAAAATCGGGAAGGGTCTAGCTTTGTCGGTTGACTGACGCAAAAGTCGAAGCCGCATGTCAAGCGTGACATTTAAAGGGAGAGAGAGAAAAAAATAGGAGAGGCGGGAGAGTTCCATGCATATGTGTATATGTATTGTATTATATATATATATATTTTTAATATTTCATCACAAGAGTGGCTTGGTTAGGTGGTCTGGTTCGATGGTTAAGGATTGAGAGGCTGAGCCTGAGGTCAGAGGTTCGAACCCCCATAGCAGAGAGTGTTTCTTTTTTGTGTTTTGGTTTTATGTGCACATGTATTGTATATCTATGTATTATATATATATTTGTTTGAATATTTTGTCACAAGAGTAGCTTGGTTAGGTGGTCTGGTTCGACGGTTAAGGACTGGGAGACTGAGCTTGACATTGGGGGTTCGAACCCCCGTATCAACGTATTTGTGTTTTTCCCTTAATTTTGTGTGTTTTGCGTATGCTGACATCAACAAACGGAATATTCCTTGTCAGTAACGGAATATTTCCCGAATGTGCATATGTATACCGTATGTACATATCTGTATGTATTTTGTCTGTATATGAATATGTGTATACCGTATATGTGTTTTTGTTCATACATATATATATGTGTGTGTGTGTATGTGTCTCTGTATATGTATATAGCTTGCATGTGTGTGCCTGTATATGTATTTGTATTATGTATACGATACTTGGTATTTATTATACAAAATAATAATAATAATAATTTTAATTTTTGAAAAAAAAAAGAAAAAAGAAAAAATGAGAAATCATTCTACTATACCTTCTTTCACTTGCGTGAGACGCGTTTGGACTTCAAATTTACCTTCGTTCCTTTCACGAGAAACATGTTAGGATGTGACGTTTACTCGGTTAAAATCTTTTCCCTCCCGTAGGAAACAGTTAGGTACGTTTGTTGGTTAGTTCATCTTTCTCCTCTCACGTGAGACACGTTTGGATTTGTTCACCCTTTCCTCCTTTTGCATAAAACGCGTTAGGTTATTGATTTGCTCTGTTAAAAACATCAGGTGTGCTTGGTGTTCACATCATCTTTCCTCCTTTCGCACGAGACGCGTTAGGTTGTTGATTCACTCGGTTAAAAACATCAGGTGTGCCTGGTGTTCACACCATCTTTCTTCCTTTTGTGTAAAACGCGTTAGGTTGTTGTTTCACTCCGTTAAAAACATTAGGTGCGTCTGTTGTTCACACCATCTTTCCTCCTTTTGCGTGAGACGCTTTAGGTTGTTGTTTCACCGTGGTTAAATACATCAGGTGCGCCTATTGTTCACACTATCTTTCCTTCTTTCGCATGAGACACATTAGGTTGTTGATTTACTCGGTTAAAAACATCAAGTGCGCCTGGTGTTCACACCATCTTTCCTCCTTTCATGTGAGACGTGTTAGGTTGTTTAGTCACTCGATTAAAAACATTAGGTGCACCTGGTGTTCACACCATCTCTCCTCATTTCGCGCGAGATGCGTTAGGTTGTTGTTTCACTCAGTTAAACACATCAGGTGTGCCTGTTGTTCACACCGTCTTTCCTCCTTTCGCGTGAGACGTGCTAGGTTGTTGTTTCACCTCAATTAAAGACATCAGGTGCACCCATTGTTCACACCATCTTTCCTCCTTTTGCGTGAGATGCGTTAGGTTGTTGTTTCACTTGGTTAAAAACATCAGGTGTGCCTGTTGGTCACACCATCTTTTCTCCTTTCGCATGAGACACGTTAGGTTGTTGGTTTACATCGGTTGAAAACATCAAGTGCGCCTGTTGTTCACACCATCTTTCCTCCTTTTGTGTGAGACACGTTAGGTTGTTATTTCACTCGGTTAAAAACATCAAGTGCATCTGTTGTTCACACCATCTTTCTTCCTTTCATGTGAGATGCGTTAGGTTGTTGTTTCACCTCGGTTAAAGACATCAGGTGCGCCTGTTGTTCACACCATCTTTTCTTCTTTCGCGTGAGATGCGTTAGGTTGTTGTTTCACCTCGGTTAAAGACATCAGGTGCACCTGTTGTTCACACCATCTTTCCTCCTTTCGTATGAGTCACGTTAGGTTGTTGATTTACTCAGTTAAAAACATCAGGTGCGCCTTTGTTCACACCATCTTTCCTCCTTTCACGTGAGATGCATTAGGTTGTTGTTTCACTCGGTTAAAAACATCAGGTGAGCCTGTTGTTTACACCACCTTTCCTTCTTTCGTGTGAGACATGTTAGGTTGTTGTTTTCTCTTGGTTGAGGTATTCCCTCTCTTTCCATATGCAACACGAGGAGATGTTTCTGATTGGTTGCACTATCTTATTCGCTTACTTCTTTTCGTGTGAGACATGGCTTGCTTTTTGTTTTGATTTAAGCTTTTCATTCATGTTATCACATTGCTTATTATGTTATTTTGCATGATCATTGCATGATCATAAGTTTTTCAAAAATAATTGGCTTCGCGTAGCATTTAAGTCCAGTTCCCAAAATCTTCCTGCATATCATTAGCATCTTGCCCCTAAACTATGATGGTTTGATTCCTTACAATGGGATACGCAGGCAACCTTCAGGTTCAACCACTTGCATTGCATACTATTTGTTTGTCCAAGTCTTATGGCCTTGTCAAAAGGGTCATCTTCAGGCTTTGACATTCACTTATGTCATGAAATGACTCTGAGCTTTATCAAAGAGGGGCAACTGTAGACACCCCATTTTGATTGGCCCTAAGACTAGGGCTCTTTCTGTTGATTACCCGATGATGACAATTAGAATGTGTTTCTCACAGAATCTTCAGAAGAGAGATGGAATTTGAGCTTTAATCCCAACCTTCTCACATTTTTGGCTAAACTATTTTAGACCTTAAAACCCTCTTTTCAAAATATTTTTCCAAGTGTTTCTATGATGTTCTGAGGTTCCCATTTCAATTAAAATATTGCACTTTTCAATAAATCGAGCAAGGACAAAGTGGAAATAAATGGAAGGGAGGTGAACTCTTTGAAAAATATTAAAAAACATATTTTTTTATAGGTTTAGAGTTGATGGAAATAAAAGGGGATGGAAGAAAACTGGTTTAGGAAAATGATGAGCATCAAATGGTTAAGAAGGAAATGAACAGATTTCACTAAATTACACATATCTCTTTGTACATTTGAAATTTAGATGTGAGGCCACCACTATTGGAAAGTAGACTCCCGGGGCTTCAATTTAGACCCAAGAATCACCTAAAGCTGAGTCCGGATAAGGGAGATATGCCCATTTGTAGTTGGGCTTAAGAGCATATTTTATTGACCCAACCTAAAATAGCATCAGACCTGATTTTTTTTGTTTTTGTTTTTGGTTTTGGTTCGGATGGGACACATCATTCTCCCATTTTCTGATATATTCATCACCAAATGCATATACACTCAGCCTCCATTATCTAGTGTTTGATCCATTAGAGATAAGGCTCCACTTTTGTCTCCCATTAGCTCCATTAGTGCTCTATTATCTTCATTTTCTTAGCCTATATGTATACATCAGATTGTTGAGAAGAGCAAGAGGATAGAGAAAGGAGAGAACATTTGAGCTAGAGAAAAAAGCGAAAAAACCGAAAAAAGAGAGAAAAGTTGAGTTTTTGAGCTAAAAACATTTCTATTTTCCATATACACCCTATACCTTTTGTACAAACTGAAATTCCATCTTTTCTACACCCAAAACTCCTCCAAAAATTCTAAAATACTTGAATTTCAGTAGCTTTGATCAAGAGGAAGAGTAGGTGTTGGTAAAAGTGAACAAAAACAATAGAGAAAATCACTTTTTACTACATACACCTCCAAGCCATCATTCTAGCAAGAATTCCAAGCTTTCAAATTGAGGATTGAAGACATAATTCATATACTTGAGGGGATCAAAAGGAAGTTTGGAAATCATGAAGTTCATCATTTCTTGAAGAGGTGAATTTTCAATTTATTTCATTTTCTCGCATTTCTTACTTATTCTACTCTTTTGCTTTGATTTCTTGTTATATTATATATTGTTGTAATCTAATTGAAAGTGGTGAGTTGAGAGTCCCACATATATTGTTTTTAGTTCTGTTTTAAGCATGAGAAAGAGACCTTCCATGCTGAATGGTTTAATCTCTTCAAAGGTTCATTACCAGGGCATTACATCTCTTTAATTGCCCATTTAGCTATGCCATAGGAGTTCATTTCATTTCTCAGTTAGGAAACGGTTCGCAGTTCAATTCGGTAATTCATTTTAGTAATTCATCACAGTCGTTCCAAGTCATTCAGAATTCTAAGGCAAATCCATATTACCCCATCACCCTTGTCTCCTACCTTGTGTCCCTCCTCCTTGACATAGAAATCCCCTCTAATTGCTTATAGAGATCGAGAGGATCAGAATGTAAGAAGAAAAGAATTGAACTGAAGGAGAATTGAAGAGAGTTAGAGAGAAAAGAGAGAAAAGCTTAAGTCTTGAACCAAAACTTCCATAAGCTTGTATCACTGATAGATCGTCTTTCCATATATCAAGCCAAACCTAAGAATTCTGTAAAAACCATATTCTTAAGCCTTGATAAAAAAGAGAGTGTGTTATCAATTAGAGAGAAAAACAGAGTTGTATAACTCTTCCTCCCCTTCCGGCCCCACACATTGTTAAACACCCAAAAACACCATTCCAACTAGAATTTTGAACTTTTAAATTGAGAATTGAGAACACACTTCTATAACCTTAAGGGTGATCAAAAGGAAGTTTGGAAATCAAATCCTTTCCTTGGAAGGTAAATTGTGAACACACACTAGGGGCTAATTCAGACCCAATTGGAGGGGTTCCTATATCATCAAATGTATCTATTCAAGTGTAGCAGCCATTTCCATGGATTTAGATGGCTTAGAATTCTCACAACAAATCAATATGGACAAGTTAAAATTTTCTATCCCTAAAAGGCTCGCTGGGCCGAAAACCCAGAAGGGCGACCCAAGCAAAAGTTAGAGCAGAAAAACAAAAAAGAAAAAAAAAAAGAAAAAAAATGGAAAATGGAAAAAAAAATGATAAAAAAAGCTCGCAATGTTGAAAATTCGAAATGGTGACTTTGGCAAAAGTTAGAGCATAAAAGGAGAGTATTAATACCCAAGTGAGCCTTACCCGTGAACTACGTAAGGCTCGATTCTTATCTTTGGGATACGTAGACAGCTTCATCTTGAAGTTTGGCCCCAACCATTTTCAATTCACTCGTCCCGTCCATGTTTGATTGGTATAGTTTTGCTTGACTCGGTTGTCTTGTCCATGTTCAATTGGTTTATCTTCATTTAGTTCAATTGTCCTATCTCCTCTTCGTGAAAGATTCAATTGCAAGACAAATCAAGTTCGGATTTGAGATTGTGCATCTTAAAGGGTTGATTCCATGTTAGTCGGATAGTGGCCATTTGCGAAAATAGTTTTTGAGGACTTTTAGTGAAGTTAACTAATTTTTCCAAAACCAGACCATTTCTTGGACCAAAAAGGAAATTTTTCAGTGCTTATAACTTGACTTACATGATTTCAAAACAGAGAGTGAAACAAACACGTTAATCTAACTCTCATGTTGGTTAAAATCTTTTTAGTAGAAAAAAAAATAAAAAAATAGTCAAAGCGATGAACTAGGGGCACAGTTGAGTCACGTTTTCTATCTTTTTTCTTGTATTCTTGAAAGTCTCCATTGTCAACTCACTCCCTAGAAAGTGCGTAATAGTTGTTTCCGGCAATGTACCGTGCCTACGATATTCTAAATCGCATTCGTCACGCCCGTGATGTTCTAAACCGCACCCGCAATCGTCAAGCCCGGGTTGTTTCTAATTGTGCTTGTGTTTAAGTTTTGTGTTTTTCATTCCGGCAAGTGTCAATACATTTTTTTGTGTTGTTTTCACTTTGTTTGAGTCATTTTTTTATTTTCAGCCACTTGTTTAGCCATCCAGCCAATTTTCCAGCCAGTTCGTTCAGCTGAGCGGTACATAAATCAGTTGACCTGTCAGTCTTTTAGTTGGTTAGACAACAAATTTGCTGGTCGATCAATCAATTAGCCTGCTGGCCAATTTATGAACCAAGAATGAAAAATAACAGAATGTGTATAGGCTTAATGGTTTGTCCTTTTGAGTTGTGTTTTGAGTGTCTTCCATTTCAACAAGTGTAAATAGGTGTGTTTGGATTGCTTTTGCTTTGTTTTTCTTTCATTGAGTCATTTTTTGATTTCAGGTCAGTTGAGGGATCGGCGTCCACTTTAGAATTCGTTATGATTTAATCATTCTCAGATTCAAATTAAAAAAGAAAATGTTTTCAATCTCAAGTGTTGTGTCATTCATGCCATGATGTGAAAACAACGTAAATAATTTTATTGAAATTTAGGGTGAAGCCCCTAATTAGCATTACCAAAAAAAAAAAAAAAAAAACAAATTCAGAAAATAAAATTTTGAAACAAAAGGAAAAAAAAAAGGAATTCTAAAGCATTGGTGCTCCTTCCTAAGAAAAATAGAAAATGAAAGAAAAGAAAAAAGAAAAAAAAATTGATAATACAAAGAAAGGAAAAAAAAAAAAACAGAGGGACCATTTCCTCGATTTTCCAGCAGCAAGCCGGCGGCGAATATTACAAATCGACATCATTTGCAGGTAGCTTTGTTGCTACTGTCAGTTGCCTCACTTCACCATAACTCTCGGGAAGCCTTTGAAGACTCTGCCTCGGCATTGGCAGAGCTTCTGAAAGAAATTACTCCCCGCCGACCATCAAAGGCGAAGTACGAAAGACCTTTGAATCGGGTTGCAGAGATTGCCTGCCATTTGAGCTACTTGTTTTGCTTCTTCAGTGCGCTAATCTCTGCTTAAGCATCCCTGTACATATTTTGGACCAGAGAGAGTTGGGCGTTTAATCATTGTACTTCACTTGTCCTGTTCTGTAGCTGGTGGGACAAATTAGAGACTAAGGTCACCGTCTTCGCACAGGAGTTCAGTGTGAAGTGGTTGGCATCAATATCGGACTGCGTTGCCATTGTTTGCTTAATTGACATTGCAAGATAATTGAGAATTGGGATAGGGGTAGGGGCACTCTGCTGAGGTTTAGAGGAGTTGGCCTTATCATTGTTAATTGGGGGAGTGTTAAGGTTTGGAAAGAGAGTGAGGGGACGGCGGAAAGAAGCCATGTGTCATGACTCGAACCCGCCCCCATCGGTTAAGGACATAACCGGCCAGTAATCCTGAGATTACCTACGACCTCAAACCAAACCAAACATAACTCATCAGAGTAAAGGGGCCAAACGAAAGCAAAATTTAAAACTTTGTCCATAGAGTTGTGCTTACATGGCACATCATAACACACCATACATATACATATTAATAACTCACATCAGAAAATACAGTAACATAAAGTTCAATACAGACAAGATCATTTAAGTCTAGGTCAGCTAATCAAAACTATATACAACCACAAACCAAAATCCTCGCCATTATGACAAAATAAAACTAAATGGCAAAAGGGCGAAGACGAGTCTTGTGCGTGAGACGTAAGGGCTGACTCTTGAAAACCTTGGTCCTTCCACACAAACTTCACTGAGGCTGGGTTTGGACCTCCCTTGGCTCACCTACAGACACATGAATGAGCGTGAGTAAAAGCCCAGTGAATAATATCAAATAAAGAAGACACATTGGAACAATATACATCAGACGGCCTTGGGCCCAATTCATATTTCTATCTAATACATACATATATACATATGTAGGTCAAGTAACTGCGGTTCCAAACACATCGGACGGCCTCGGGCCCAATCATTCATGTCAAACTGGCCTTTGGCCCATTTATCTTTCATTCGTGTCAAACTGGCCTTTGGCCCATTCGTACTTTCATGTCAACCTGGCCTTTGGCCCATTTATACTTTCATGCCAAACTGGCCTTTGGCCCATTCATACTTTCATTCATGTCGGACTGGGCTCTGTCCCATTCATTCAATCGTTCATGTCAGACTGACCTCTGGCCTATTCATTCTTTCATTCATGTCAGACTGGCCTCTGGCCCATTCATTCTTTCATCCAGGTCAGACTGGCCTCTGGCCCATTCATTTGGCATAGCAAACATTGTCCACTATTCAAATTATCGAACTTATAAGACTTACATAGAAGTAAGCAATTGGACAAACAAAATATTTTAGATATCTTTGTTCAGATATACTCACAGTGATCGACTGGATGATTTGCCCTGGAGCTCGACCCTACACATTCCATGAACACAAAGGGTCACAAACAGTTCAATCCGTTCTTAATTCACATATTCCTCTTTAGGCTTCATTCTTATCCTTTTAACTCATTTATAATGCTCAATGCATGCCTAAGGGTGCTTAGAAGTGAAAGAGAATGGAAAACAAAACACATAATGCATTTACAAAATTTCAGAAACAGGGGTCCTCGCTCGAGCGGACCCATGAGGTCTGCAAAAGTACTGGTTATATCATTTTCACGCTCGAGCATGAACTCGGACGCTCGAGTGGAAGGTCAACCTACATAGCTCTCCGCTCGAGCGTGAACTTCCCCACTCGATTGGACACCATGTCTGAAAAAGTTCTGGGAGCTCGTATTTCCCGCTCGAGCGGTGGTTCCCACGCTCGAGCGGACATCACAAATTCTGGAAAATCCAGAATTGTTCTTGAGCTCAAATTCAACATTCAAACCAACACATCTTGCATATTCTTGCACATTGTGGCTCAAACTTCACATATACATGTACTAACATGATCCAACACCAAATTCATTACATTATGAAGCTCAATTTCATGAATCAATTACATGCATGACTCAAATTATCCCAAACTCATCACCAACATGCTAAATTCAAACATTCAAGACTCACACCTCCATGATTTGTACTTGCATGTGGGATATACACAATATTCTCAATTTAGTTGGTGAAGAGATGATCAAATACATGGACTTTAATCAAAATTCAACATGGATTACACACTTTATGCTCAAACATGGAAATTCATAGCAATTTCTTGCATGCATGTGTTCTATGATTTCCAATTCTTTAAGACCAACTCATTTTATGTTCTTTATCATCATTCAACTTTGAATTCACAAGGTTACAAGTTAATATTCATAAATTCAATCACCTAGGAGCTTCAAACACCCAAGCTCTAGCCAATTCTTGAGTTTAATCTTCAAGATTTCCAAGCCTTGAGCCAAAATTGCACAATTCTTCTCTTGCTTTCTCTCTAGTCGACCCTCTCTCTCTTTCCTTAGGATAATTCTAGCCAAAATGTATGAGGAGAGAGAGGTTGAGTGCTTAGTGCCTGTAGACACCCCATTTTTGACCGTCCTCTAGACTTGGTTGTGCTTGCAGGTACATCCGGACACAAGTTTGATTGCTCGTCAGGTTTTTGACTTTTGCGGCGGAACGTCACAGGTTCGAGCTTTCCAGACCCCTGTATCCTTTCTGCCCCATTCTTGGACCACGACTTGGCCCTTTCAAAATCTGTTTCTTGGTGCACTGCCGACCACCTTTTGGCCCTGTCGGCCTTCACTTTGTTCCTGCCGGTCATTGATTGAGCCTACCGGCCATCAATGAGCCACTGCCGGCCATTCCTGATGGCTGGCAGCACCCCTGTCTCAGCAGGTTTCACTCTAGATATTTTGAGCCAGCTGGAATCCTTTTATCTGCCCTCCATACACATGTATGGAGGGATGAAGCTCTTGCCAAGCTTCTTGAAGAAGCTTTGCATTGTTTTTCTTCTATATAAGGAGAGAGCCTCTCTCCTTATCAGAGGTTGAGCATTTTCGAGAAGACATATATATATATCTCTCTCTTTCTTTATATTGTTGTTGATTTGTGCCTTGAAGTCCATTTTCCTTGAACTTTTACACTACAACACTTAGAGATACACCACCATCTTTGGATTGAGGTTCTTGGGAGGACTTCTTGAGCTCTGAAAGTGAGGTTTTACCCACTGAAGTTGCTGGTTTTGAAGTTGATCTTCAAGGGTGAGCTTCTTCCCCTTTTTACCACTTTTGTAATAACCCAACCCTCGTATATGTGTTATGGTACATTTTTAGTTCCTTAATATGTACAAATATATGCTCATAATGCCATGTTATGAAAGACTATCTGTTGAACAAGTAATGTATCTGTTCCATTAGAATGTTCGGATCAGAAGTTGGAGGCCTTAATGACTTAATTAACTGAAATTGATTATATATCTGTGTTCAGCATAATTTTCTGGTAATATTAGGCGTGTTTACGAAATTTCAATTTCGGAATGATAAAGCGATTCGTTTTCGTCTTATATGCTCTTTGATATTTTCCATGTATATCTCTAAGTCTTTGGTCTAAGATAAGAAAAACGTGTGTATCTCTTTGGGGGAAAAGAAGAGGGGAATTGAAAGCAAGAATTGAGGGAAAGAAATCCAATAAGAACACTTGGCAAATTTGTTAAAGTTTTGGAAGTTTAATCAAGGTAAGATCAAGCTCCCCTTATTATGGCAACTTAGAGGTTGTAATTCATGTTTATGTGAGATTCATGTTTGCTTCATGCTTGATTATGAGGATTTCTCATTCATTAGTTGTTTTGAAACTAATTTAAGTGTTGTATTGAATTTATACTTCAATCTTTAGCTAGGATCATCATTTCATGGAATTATGCTATGTTAATATCATGTTATGTTTCAAGAGCTTGAATCCAAACCCACAAACGGAATAGAGAGAGAGAGAGATGGCTTGTTTAAGCTTCTCATTTGTTGAATTAATTAAGAATCCATGTTATGTTGATGAATATTGCATTAATCTAAGCTTGAATTGCATGGAAATGGCAAGGAAATGGAGTAGGGTTTCGGATTGGGGAAGAACAGAATTTCAGGAATTCGCTTGCTCCGCTCGAGCGGAGGAAGGCCCGCTCGAGCGGGAAAAACCACCTCCCAGCAGTTTTGTGAAATTGTCAGTCCGCTCGAGCGGACAATGTTGCGCTCGAGCGGGGAGGTCGTTTTCAGGAAAAAAAGTGTGCTGCTCGGTCTTGCGTGCTTGACCCTCTAGTAATGTTAGAATCTTTTTCTAATGATTTTAAAATGATTATAATCTCATATAAAGTGTAGTGACTCAGGGAATGGTGTCACCATAATTCATGAAAGAAAAAGAACTAATGTATAAGTTATGATTGTGTGCAGGACACACTCCAGGAGGAATTAGCACATCATCCCAACACTGTGAGTAGTAGTACTCTTTACTGCAGATAACGAATGCTTTTAGCATTTTATTCTATGATGATAGTACAGCATTTATGAATGTACGAAATGATAAAAAGAACGACAATACGATCATATGACATGAAACAAAGTGCTGTACGGCACTAAGTGCTACATTGGGAGCCACCTCTAGGATCCGTGCGAAGTAAGGCACGGAACTAAGTGCTACAGTGTGAGACACCTCTAGAATCCGTACGAGCCACCTCTTGAATTCAACTAAGGGCCGTTGTGCCACATGAACTAAGGGCCGTTGTGCCACATGAACTAAGGGCCGTTGTGCCACACGAACCAAGGGCTTTTAGCCACCATGTTTATGTTACAAGTTTGGGCCTAAGGCCATTATATATTTATACAGAACAGAATCAGACTAACCTTATGAACTTTACATCTCTATATGCAATGATGAGTTATGTTTAAGTTAAGCATGGTTTTAATCATGTATTACTATTCACTGAGCTTGGCTCACTTTCAGTTATGTCTGTTTCTGTAGGTAACCAATCAGGTGGTCAGCCCTAGTCCTTGACGCCGGTTCTTTTGTTAGCCTACATGTCCAGGCACTACACCGGGCCAATTATTGGTTAAGTTTAGTGAAGATGACGGCTTGTTTTGAGTGCCATCTATGATTGGTGTACATGACTTTCATGTTTTTGAGTATGCCCAATGTCAGGGCTGGGACTGTAAATATGTTTGTGTATTAACGTCACCCAGGGATATTAGTTTTGTTTCTATCTGTCTATAATCATATTTCTTTTTGGAATGTAGCCTATGGTTATGGTAATGCATGAGTTGTTGGAGATCCTGGCATGTTAGAATTAGCTCAATGGAATTGTTTGATCTGTATTTTCGTATGCATTTTGCTTCCGTCAAGGCCCCATACGATGTATATAGCAGGGTATTTATCCGTTTTCTGTATGGGTCATGCCCGAACTTTTAGGGGCGGGTTCGGGGCGTGACAAGTGGTATCAGAGCACGAGTTGCTATCTCACACACGGATCCATTGAGCATAGGGTGTCTAGAAAAGCTTCAGGCATTCTGCATGACATCCTACAAGTACATGAAAGATCGATGGCAACGTCAAGTACACTCTGTTAATGCTAACAATGTTGACTTATGTCTATGCTGTATATAAATGATTTGTATGTAGGATCATGGTAAGAACAAGGGCAGAAGAGCAGGAGGCGGCTACTGCAGCCCGTTTGGACAGGATGGAGAGAATGATTATGGAAATGGCGGAGACCTTACGGCAACAACAGCAGCAACGACCACCACCACCGGCACCTCCACCGGTAGGACGACCACCACCACCACCGGCACCTCCACCGGTAGAACGACCACCACCACCACCAGCACCTCCACCGGCAGGACCACCACCACCACCGGCACCTCCACCGGTAGCACCAGATTTTCATGCTGAAGACCGGACCATTACCCTTATTAAGGAGTTTAAAAAGATGAAGCCGCCACCTTTTAAAGGGGGCATAGAACCAATGAAAGCAGAAGCTTGGGTGTTGGGAATTGAGAAGTTATTTGAAGTTTTCCCTTGTACAGAAGCTCAAAAAGTGCAATTGGCTGCCTTCACCTTAGAGGACGAGGCGCGGAGGTGGTGGATGCTTACCAGAACCATCCATCCGGGGTTAACATGGGACCGATTTCTGGAGCTGTTTTATGACAAGTACTTTCCCCAAAGTATGCGGGATAAAAAGGTGACTGAATTCGAAACTCTTAGGCAAGGGAATAAGACCGTTGCAGAATATGAAGCCCAGTTCGCAGAATTAGCTCGGTTCGCACCTCACATGGTGGACACGGATTATAAAAAGGCACGAAAGTTTGAAGGAGGATTACGGAGTGCAATCCTGGATCGAGTCAATATGTTGAAGCTACCCACTTATGTGGACGTGTTGGAAAGAGCTGTGATAGCTGAAGGAAACCTAGCTACTCAGAATCGGATTTCCGAATGGAAGGGAAAAAGGCAGAATAACCAATGGTCAAAGGGGTCAACCACTTCACCGAACAAGAAACAGAATTCAGGAACTTCAACTGCGTCTACCCGTAGCCAGGATTCAGTTTCCGTTTGTCCAGATTGTGGGAAGAAGCACCGTGGGATGTGTTTACGAAAGGCTGGAGCCTGTTATCAGTGTGGCAAAGTGGGTCATTTGATAAGGGATTGCCCTCAGAGGAATCAAGGAGATGGCGATAGGACTGTGATCAGTTCAGCAGGGTCTGCACCAACCGCTAACACCAAGTCAGTTACCAAGCCTACGAACAATAAAGATATGACGAAACAAGGCAGGGTGTTTGCATTGGTTCCGGGAGATGTACAACACGCGGCAACAGTTGTATCAGGTACATTTACTGTTCATGGGCATTTAGCTCATGTATTATTTGATTCTGGCTCTACTCACTCTTTTGTGTCTAAGGCATTTGCGAAAAATTTAAATAAACCTGAGGAAAAACTGTCTTATATGTTATGTGTATCTTCACCGTTGGGAGACCCTTTGAGTTGTACTTCCATTTATTTTGCTTGTGAACTTCAACTTGGGGATATCCGAGTATATGCCAATCTATTACCTCTTGATATGGCCTATTTCGATATTATTCTGGGAATGGATTGGTTGGGTGAATATGGTGCGACTATAGATTGTTCGACTAAACAAATCAGATTCTACCCTCCGGGACAATCAGAGTCTACCTTTCAGGGGCAGGAAGTGACTCCTCCACCTTATTTAATTTCTGCAGTAAGGGCTTATAAGTTAATTCAGAAAGGGTGCCAGGGGTATTTGTGCAGTGTTTTGGAAAGGCAAGTGGTTCATGGGGATATTGACGTAATTCCAGTTGTTCGAGAGTTTCCGGATGTTTTTCCCGAAGAATTACCAGGGCAGTTAATAGATCGAGAAATTGAGTTTACAATTGAGGTAGCGCCAGGAACTCAACCCATTTCTAAGACTCCGTACAGAATGTCAACCGCTGAAATGAGGGAATTAAAAGTTCAGTTGCAAGATTTACTTGATAAGGGATTCATCCGACCGAGTGTGTCGCCTTGGGGAGCACCAGTACTGTTTGTGAAAAAGAAGGATGGGACACTCCGACTTTGTATTGATTACAGGGAATTGAATAAGGTAACAATTAAGAATAAGTACCCACTGCCGCGGATCGACGATTTGTTTGACCAATTACAGGGGGCGCAGATCTTTTCGAAGATTGATTTAAGGTCAGGTTACCACCAATTGAAAGTCAAGACAGATGATGTTGAGAAGACGGCGTTTCGAACCCGATATGGTCATTACGAATTTCTGGTTATGCCCTTTGGAGTTACTAACGCACCAGCAGCATTCATGGATTTGATGAATCGTGTCTTTAAGCCTTATTTAGACGAGTTTATTGTGGTATTTATCGATGACATCCTTATCTACTCCAAAACTGTGGAGGCTCATGAGAGTCATCTTCGTACAATTCTCCAAACACTCCGGGAGAAGAAACTGTATGCAAAGCTGAAGAAATGTGAATTTTGGCTGCACGAAGTGGCATTTTTGGGGCACGTAATAACAAAGGATGGGATATCTGTTGATCCACACAAAATTGAGGCGATTGTGAATTGGCCAGCTCCTACCAATGTGACTGAGGTACGTAGTTTCTTGGGACTAGCCGGTTATTACAGAAGGTTTGTTCAAGGCTTTTCCAAAATTGCTATACCGCTCACACAGCTGACTCAAAAGGGAGTGGCGTTTGAATGGTCAGAACAGCGGGAATCTGCTTTTCAGGAATTAAAGACAAAATTGACTACTGCACCAGTTCTTACGTTACCGTCTGGTACCGAAGGGTTTGTGATCTACAGTGATGCATCTCATAAGGGGTTGGGTTGCGTGCTCATGCAGAAAGGAAAAGTTATCGCTTATGCTTCACGTCAGCTCAAACCCCATGAAAGGAATTATCCTACGCATGATTTGGAGCTAGCCGCAGTAATTTTTGCCTTGAGGATTTGGCGACATTATCTGTATGGCACCACTTGTGAAGTTTACACCGACCATAAAAGTCTTAAGTATCTCTTTACGCAGAAGGAGTTGAATATGCGACAGCGACGGTGGTTGGAACTTATTAAAGATTATGATTTGCAGATTCTTTATCACCCGGGTAAGGCCAACACAGTTGCAGACGCGCTTAGTCGAAAGAATATGGGAGAATTGGCATATGTGGTTACGGAACAAAAGAAGTTGGTGGTTGAACTGGAAAGAATGGAGGTAGATCTTGTAGTACATAAACAGGAGGCCGTGATGGCAGCTTTGATGGCTCAACCAACGTTATTGGAGGAGATCAAGTTACAACAAGTGGAAGATGAAACTTTAAAGAAGATATGTGATGAATTCGAAGCCAAACCGAAACCGGGATTCAGTTTGAGGGATTCAGTACTTAAATTTCAAAACCGAATATGCGTTCCCAAGGTAGTGGAACTCAAACGGCGACTAATGGAGGAAGCACATGCCTCAAGATTTTCACGACATCCGGGAAGTACTAAAATGTACCAAGATTTGAAGAAAAATTTTTGGTGGCCAAATATGAAAAAGGAGATTGCAGAGTTTGTCTCTAGATGTTTACACTGTCAGCAAGTAAAAGTGGAACATCAAAGACCAGCGGGATTGTTACAACCCCTTTCAATTCCAGAGTGGAAATGGGAACATCTAACCATGGATTTTGTTGTGGGATTACCACGAACTCCTCGGGGTATGAATTCCATATGGGTCATTGTGGACCGATTGACTAAGTCCGCTCACTTTCTACCAGTGAAGACTCAGTTTAATGCAGATAAACTGGCGGTACTTTATGTGAATGAGATAGTAAGGCTTCATGGTGTACCAGTCTCCATTGTATCAGATAGAGATCCAAAGTTTGTTTCAAGATTCTGGCAAAGTCTACAAGAAGCGATGGGTACAGAATTAAAGTTCAGCACAGCTTTTCACCCTCAGACTGATGGTCAATCCGAGAGAACAATCCAAACCTTGGAGGATATGCTCCGAATGTGTGTGTTGGATTTTCAAGAAAGTTGGGAAACCCATCTACCGTTGGTCGAATTCGCATACAACAATAGTTACCATTCAAGTCTTGGAATGGCACCCTATGAAGCTCTGTATGGAAGACCGTGTCGTTCTCCCGTATGTTGGGCCGAAGTTGGGGATAAGTCCTTGCTAGGGCCTGAAATTGTGCAATTGACAACGGAAAAGGTCAAAGTGATTCAAGAAAGATTGAAAACTGCTCAAAGTAGGCAAAAGAGCTATGCGGATAATCGACGAAGAGATTTGGAGTTCGAAGTAGGAAGCCATGTTTTTGTGAAAGTTACCCCGATTAAGGGACACCCAAGATTTGGGAAAAGAGGTAAGTTAGCACCCCGGTTTGTTGGTCCCTTTCAAGTTCTGGAAAGAGTAGGTCCGGTAGCTTACCGGGTTGCTCTACCGCCAAATATGAGCCAAATACATAACGTGTTTCATGTCTCAATGCTTCGAGGATACCTTCCAGATCCGTCTCATGTTATAGACCATCACCAAATTGTGTTGGATGACAAGTTAACTTATGAAGCGAAACCACTTCGCATTCTAGACCGACAAGTAAAACGGTTACGAACTCGAGAAATCTCAATGGTAAAAGTTGAGTGGCAAGAACACTATGGAACCGACGCAACTTGGGAAAAAGAAGGGGAGATGCAAGATCAATATTCGTATCTATTTCTACCCTAAGGTAAAACAAGTTTGAGGGACCAAACTTATTTAAGGGGGGAAGAGTGTAATAACCCAACCCTCGTATATGTGTTATGGTACATTTTTAGTTCCTTAATATGTACAAATATATGCTCATAATGCCATGTTATGAAAGACTATCTGTTGAACAAGTAATGTATCTGTTCCATTAGAATGTTCGGATCAGAAGTTGGAGGCCTTAATGACTTAATTAACTGAAATTGATTATATATCTGTGTTCAGCATAATTTTCTGGTAATATTAGGCGTGTTTACGAAATTTCAATTTCGGAATGATAAAGCGATTCGTTTTCGTCTTATATGCTCTTTGATATTTTCCATGTATATCTCTAAGTCTTTGGTCTAAGATAAGAAAAACGTGTGTATCTCTTTGGGGGAAAAGAAGAGGGGAATTGAAAGCAAGAATTGAGGGAAAGAAATCCAACAAGAACACTTGGCAAATTTGTTAAAGTTTTGGAAGTTTAATCAAGGTAAGATCAAGCTCCCCTTATTATGGCAACTTAGAGGTTGTAATTCATGTTTATGTGAGATTCATGTTTGCTTCATGCTTGATTATGAGGATTTCTCATTCATTAGTTGTTTTGAAACTAATTTAAGTGTTGTATTGAATTTATACTTCAATCTTTAGCTAGGATCATCATTTCATGGAATTATGCTATGTTAATATCATGTTATGTTTCAAGAGCTTGAATCCAAACCCACAAACGGAATAGAGAGAGAGAGAGATGGCTTGTTTAAGCTTCTCATTTGTTGAATTAATTAAGAATCCATGTTATGTTGATGAATATTGCATTAATCTAAGCTTGAATTGCATGGAAATGGCAAGGAAATGGAGTAGGGTTTCGGATTGGGGAAGAACAGAATTTCAGGAATTCGCTTGCTCCGCTCGAGCGGAGGAAGGCCCGCTCGAGCGGGAAAAACCACCTCCCAGCAGTTTTGTGAAATTGTCAGTCCGCTCGAGCGGACAATGTTGCGCTCGAGCGGGGAGGTCGTTTTCAGGAAAAAAAGTGTGCTGCTCGGTCTTGCGTGCTTGACCCTCTAGTAATGTTAGAATCTTTTTCTAATGATTTTAAAATGATTATAATCTCATATAAAGTGTAGTGACTCAGGGAATGGTGTCACCATAATTCATGAAAGAAAAAGAACTAATGTATAAGTTATGATTGTGTGCAGGACACACTCCAGGAGGAATTAGCACATCATCCCAACACTGTGAGTAGTAGTACTCTTTACTGCAGATAACGAATGCTTTTAGCATTTTATTCTATGATGATAGTACAGCATTTATGAATGTACGAAATGATAAAAAGAACGACAATACGATCATATGACATGAAACAAAGTGCTGTACGGCACTAAGTGCTACATTGGGAGCCACCTCTAGGATCCGTGCGAAGTAAGGCACGAAACTAAGTGCTACAGTGTGAGACACCTCTAGAATCCGTACGAGCCACCTCTTGAATTCAACTAAGGGCCGTTGTGCCACATGAACTAAGGGCCGTTGTGCCACATGAACTAAGGGCCGTTGTGCCACACGAACCAAGGGCTTTTAGCCACCATGTTTATGTTACAAGTTTGGGCCTAAGGCCATTATATATTTATACAGAACAGAATCAGACTAACCTTATGAACTTTACATCTCTATATGCAATGATGAGTTATGTTTAAGTTAAGCATGGTTTTAATCATGTATTACTATTCACTGAGCTTGGCTCACTTTCAGTTATGTCTGTTTCTGTAGGTAACCAATCAGGTGGTCAGCCCTAGTCCTTGACGCCGGTTCTTTTGTTAGCCTACATGTCCAGGCACTACACCGGGCCAATTATTGGTTAAGTTTAGTGAAGATGACGGCTTGTTTTGAGTGCCATCTATGATTGGTGTACATGACTTTCATGTTTTTGAGTATGCCCAATGTCAGGGCTGGGACTGTAAATATGTTTGTGTATTAACGTCACCCAGGGATATTAGTTTTGTTTCTATCTGTCTATAATCATATTTCTTTTTGGAATGTAGCCTATGGTTATGGTAATGCATGAGTTGTTGGAGATCCTGGCATGTTAGAATTAGCTCAATGGAATTGTTTGATCTGTATTTTCGTATGCATTTTGCTTCCGTCAAGGCCCCATACGATGTATATAGCAGGGTATTTATCCGTTTTCTGTATGGGTCATGCCCGAACTTTTAGGGGCGGGTTCGGGGCGTGACAACTTTTTTGTACCTCATTTTGGCCATCCTTGCATATTGTTTTAGGCCTTGCTTTCAACCGATATTTAAGTGCTTTTGAAGTTTGTTTAAGGTCTTTTTGGTGTTAGGGGTGCACAACCCTCTTGTATGCTTTGTTTAGCCTTGTTTTGAGCCATGCCTTAAGGCCTCCGAGCTAGCCTTGGTTTGGGCTTTTAACCACTGAAATCCAATGGATTTTCAGTGGTAGGCATGTGGTTTTGAGGCCTCAAATCAGAGGGGGTGGCCCCCTCTCTTTTGGTTTTTGTTTGCTCGCATTTTTTGGCCTTCCAAAGGAGCATGCCTCTCTGTACTTTTGAGGCTTGGTTCAGGCCATTTTTTGTGACTTTTAGGACCTGCCTTGGCTCTGTCCATGGCTGGTTTGGTCACCTTTTGCATGCATCTTGTATGTGTAGTGTAATCCCATTTGTAGCTCATCAAAGTAGCATGTTTGCCTAGCTTGTGTTGAGTCCATTTCAGTAGGTTTTTGGTGATGTTTTACCATGCCTTAGATCTTTTTTGGGTTGGTTTTGTCACTCCATGCATGCATGATACACTTGTAGTGTAAATCCCATAAACTAGCTTTATATGCCTCATGAAGTAGCATGTTTGCCTAGCTTATGTTGAGTCCGTTTCAGCATGCTTTTGGTATGTTTTACCATGTCATGACTCTTTCCATAGCTGGTTTGGTCATCCTTTGCATGCTCCATATACTTGTAGAACAAATCTTGCTTACTAGCTTTATGTGCATGATGTTTTGACTCATCATCCTAGCATATTTTGGCTTTGCTCCAGCATGATTTTATTCTAGTTTTGGGCTGTTCTAGGACTGTTTTGGGTTGCCATGGCCATATCACTCATGCTTTGTATAGCTATAGTGTAAATGCTTAGGCTAGCCTTGGGTTTTGAGGCCCCTACCATGCCATACATGGGATGTTTGCATGCTTTGCCATCATTCTAAATGTTATTTTAGTCCATGAAATGTGGCCATACATTTGCATTTGACATGCTTTTAATGCCTTGGAGCCTTGGCTCTTTATGCCTTAAGAATGAACTTTTGTGCATGCCATTAAGCCTAAGCCTTTGGCTCAACATATCAGTGCATTTTTGGTCTTGTTATACCATGATGTAACTCTATTTTATGTTGTCCAAGTCATGCCATGTTTGGTTTCAATAGGTGTAGTGGATTGCCTCTTTTATAGCCTTGTATGCTCCTTGTTTTTGGCCTCTTGTTCTAGCCCGTGTTGGCTAGCTTCGAGCTTGTTTCTGATCTTGTTTGGACCTACCTTGGACCGTTTTAGGTCCCCTTAGCCCTTTGGGGCTTGCCTTGCATGGCCATGGCTTAAGTCCTTTTGTTAGTTTCGAGCTTTGAGCTTTCTAACATGCTATGCTTGCATTGTTTAGTTGATTTGGCATCAATTTACATGAGATTTCAGAGCTTACCTTGTTGTCACATATCCATGCTTGTCACTCTTTAAGTGTGATTAAGAGTTGCATCTTTATGCCTTAATTCTTGAGCCAATTGGCATGCATGTTTGCCTTGCCTTTTCATGCTTTTCATACTATCAATTCATCACTTATGGCCACTGATTTGGGCATATCCGAGGTCTGCCTATTTTGGTTTAAGTCCATCCCTTGCATGCTGTTGCATGCTTGTCTTGCATGTTGTTGTATGCTTGCTCCGTCTTTGCATGATTTCGCATGCTAGTTCCATTACATGTTGTTGCATGTTTATTACACTACATTGTGCATGCTTGAGTCATATCGCATGATTGCATGTTCAAGTTAGCACTGTGTATGCCATCCTTACATTGCATTGTTGTTTGGATTAAGTATTAATCCGAGCACGGGGAACGAGGGGTGTTTCATACTTCAAGTAATGAAACGTGTCTCAATTCTCGGTCGCCGACGATCTTGATGATCCATGATAGAGTTCTAGGCACTTATGTGTTTATTTGTGCATTCATTTCACATTGATTTGCACAAGTTGGATCTTTGGCGATTATGCATTGAGATGCGTGATTGATGGTCGTGGATCCGACTATGCCTCTCCCTTGATGTTTCAGAGACCCTTCATTTTCTCTATTTTGTGCTCTGCTACAACTTGGTGTCTCAGCACATCAGTGGTCGGCAGTGCCTTGCATATGGGCAACATCCCTTCATTTTTGGTCGGCAGTGACTCCCCATGGCCGGCAGGCCATTGATGCATTCCCCAGGCTGGTTTTGGTAAGGTTCAGCAAGAATTCCTTGAGGACACCCTACAGACAGAGCCTCTAAAGAGCAACCAGAGAGCTTTACGAGGCGGCATCCGAGCATGCATACCCTTCTACTTCTGTGAAAGGCCTGGAGCGGCTTTATTTATTGCTTTTCATTTGTAGTTAGTTAATTTGTTAATTAATTAAGTTTTGTAATAATTAGTAAGTAGTTCGCTTATTAATTCATTCGGTTATGTAATAATTAATTAGCTTGTTAGTTAGTTAATTAGCCGGCATGTATTATTTATTCGGACCCTCCTTCGAGAGGGCGAATTTTGTAATAAGTGTGCGTGCGTACGTGCGTGCATGTCTTCCAACCTCCATTTCTTTCTCCCTTTTACTTATTTGCTTTTGTTGGTTAGTTTTAGGTCGTGTTTCAAATTAGCATACTTATGCTTTGCATGTTTGCATCCATTCATCTGTTTAGCATACTTATGCTAACATATTTGCATCATTGATCTACATTGCATGCACCGGGCTCGGCGCATCATACTAACTATATCGTATTTCAATTCCAAGTTGAATACATGATTATCTAAATCGCATCTCATATGTCATCTTAGAATAGCTGAGCCTATTTCTAGTTGCATTTTGTATGTGTTGCATTAGCCATCTTAACATGAACTAGGATCATGCATTGATTACTAACTAGTTTCTGTTTTGACTCAGAGTACACTGTGAGTGTTTACGCTTTAGCATACTGCATGTGTATGAGTGTTGCCATGATAGCATGCTTACCATGAGGCTAACTACTTAACTATTTAACTACCTGAATGCCTGTGGGTGGAGGTTATATTACTTGAATTGGAACAATTCATTGAAATCTTCGATTTAGCCTACTTACGAGTAGCAAACTTCAAACCGTTTTCAAACAAACGGATATGCGATGTTTTGTTCCAAATTAGGCGATCTAGTCTATACTTGTTTGCTGTGCGCATCACATAGTAATTCTAGCTAATTAACCGGAATAAGAACACATGTGCTTTCAAAAATAAGATATCATGTTTAGTAGTGGCTGATCTTTGATCGGGCGAGCGGGGGTGCTCATAGATGACCTTCCCCAATCGTACCCAAGTTCCCGAGCCGAGGCAACTTTGGTGATGATGGACACGTGGCCTTAGGCACGAGTCAGGGTTTCCTAAATTCTCCCCGAAAATAAAATATTTAGGTGGCGACTTTGTATTTGGCAAAGTAGTCCATGTTTGGCACTTCTTTACAAAAATTAGTTTTCCAAAATGATTTGTCGGATTTGGACTCTTTGGTGATTTATCAATCTCACATCGCACATTGTGAGATCAGATTAAGAACCGTGACATTTGAGTCCGAACTATAGCATGAGGCCCTCGGGGTGCGTCTACAGTTTCTGGTGACTCTATTGGGGATTTAGAGAGCTTGACTCGAACTCATGATATCTTGTTTTGATTACACTTATGTGTTTCTTTGCATTGCATTTGTATTGGTGCGCCTAGGACACCGTGTTTGCCGTATGCTATTCCTGAACGGTTTGCTAGAGGCTTGCTTTGCGAAGCGTGCCATAAGGCTGACCGGTTACGGGCTCTGCCACAATAGGAACACAAACCTCAGTTTTTATCGAGACACCCTTTTTGACCATTCGACCTAGTGCATATCGGAATCCATAGTGACTATTCCAAACTAGGACAGTTTGCTTACCCGATTATTGGTTGTTTGAAACCGCTGTGTGCGTAGTGAAACCTTAGCTCCTGACAAAACAGGATAGGGAAACCCTACCCCAACATAGGGTTGTTTTGGCTCTCATTTGCTTGCTATGTGCTTTTAGAGTTGGCCTCCACAGGAATGCATATATCACTTTGCAAGTCTGGGTATCAGGCCTACGGGCGTCAGTATCAGTATTTTGAGAATCAGTTATATCCACGGGTATCAGATTCAGTTTTGGGGCAATAATTTGGAGAGCAGTGATCAGTGGTCGAATACAGTTCTTCAGCTATGTCCATGCCTGTATTGATTGGGCTGAGATGCTGCCTGTTTTCTCTTTCAGTTCAGGGACTCGGTTCAGAGCAACCAATGTGCTCCTCTGCTGAGGCAAAGCAGGAAAAGACTCACCGATTCATCAGATCCGTCAGTCACCAGTTACACCACCTCTGTCTAGTTCAGTAGACTTATGACGACCCAGAATTCAGAGGAAATTATGGTTATGGCAGCCGCACTAAACAAAGGAATCATCTTGCAGGGCGAGACCGATGTTGAGGTACCACACCCGCCCAGGTCGACTGCCACACATCCGATCTGGGAACCCTAGTTATTTCAAACCCGTGAGCCCACCACCTTTAAGCTGATGGGAATGATTGGCGACCTTCAAAGATCTGTGGCTGATCTAGTCTATGGAATGTCGGCCCCGTCACCAACTGCATCGTATGCCGGGAACTTCATGCCGCAAGAGCCCCTGCTACTGGGGCAAATTGTAATTGAGCTCAGCCAACCTGAAGCTGTCTCAAGCTCCGGCAATGATATGTCGACGACAACGGGGCTTCATACTGAAATAGCAACCCAAACCGTCCACCAAGCTGAGGCTAGTGGAAAGAACAAGGTAAAAGTGGACACTGATCCCTATGAACAACTCCAATAGGCTGTTGAGTCTCTGAAAGCTAGAGGATTGAATAAGCAGCAAATACTCGCAGTTGTGGCTAAGACTGTGGATGACACATTCCCCACTCAGACCGAGGGTAGTTCAAGTCAAAGGGAAAATCGAGAGAAGGGTCATCATACCAGAACCGTTCCCTCCAACCCTAATCCTGCACCCAGGAAAAATCAGCATGCCAAGCCTGTACTTGCTGATCCTTTTGCTAGTGCATCCAGTAAAAATGCACAAAACTCGAAGTATCTGCCCCGAGGTTGCAGGGTATTCCATGCCCTTTATATGTATTTGTCTAAGGTGCTTCGAATCCTTACTAAAAAGGGGCATCTCAAACCCCTTGAGCCTCGGCCTCTCCCTAGTCATCTTCCAACTGGTCATGATGCTACCCAGTACTGTGCATACCATCAACAGACCGGTCACACCACCGACAACTGCTTCCGTCTTCGCCATGAAGTGCAGGATCTGTTTGACAATGAGGTCATCCTCCCACTTAGCTTAGCAACATCTGTCACCACTGAGTTGGTGGACTTCGAGGATAATACAAGCATGTGATCAGGGGTTGGCCCACCTGCGGGCGGTGCCCAGTTTACTTCAGAAGTGGCGTATGGCACGCACTGTTTTGAGCATTTACGAATGTTGGTTTTTGTAGTTTCTGACTTGGGTGTTGAGTCAGTTCTGTGGTTTTGTTTTGAGTCTTTCTCTTTGTTTTGAGTCAGTCTTTTTGATTAAGGGTCTGTCTTGTTGTATCGAGTCAGTCCCGTTGTACAGCAGTCGGGTGATTCCGAGGGTGTCACCTTGGACATCATTATTTTGTTTTGTGATTGTCCTTTTGCTTTCTCTTGAGTCTGTCTTGCTGTGGAGCCAGTTGCAACCAGGAAATCTGAACGAAACAGCTGTGGCTGTCATGTTTTGTGCTTATTGCTACTTTGAGCCTGTTGTGCCAGCAAGTTTAGAATGAAATGGCAATACATTTCACCAGCTCTTCTGTGCCTTGAAATCATTGCATTTGACCTAAGTTTTTTTCAAAACTTTTTTTGAACACTGTGATGAAAACGAAGAGGAAGGAATTCCTCGGGATTTGTAAAATTTGATCATTTGAGAGAAAGAAAGGCATGCTAAGCCCTTAATGAATGAGATCATGTTTGTTAATGTGAGTACTGAGAAGGATCCTGGCTTGATCCAGATTGGTTCTACACTGTCTTCAGCGCGAGCGATTAGTCGCTTTCTTAAAAGATTTCAAAAAATGTTTTGTGCTGTCCTGCGAAGACCTGTGTGGAATCGCTCTTGAAATTGTGCAGCCTAGGATTGCTCTTAGCCTCGAGACTCAACCCCTTTGCTTTCAAACCTTGAACTTGGATTCAGAATGTTCAACGGTTAACCACAATGTGAGGCCTATGTGGCCAGATTTGAAGCAGCCCTCGAACTAGGGACAAGAAAGTCAGACGTCGTCAAAAGAAGCTTGCAAAGCTAGATCAGAAGTAGCCCCTGAACTAGGGGCAAAAGAAGTAGGGGCAAAAGAATCTCAAATGTGCTCGAACAGTGAAAAATTGGGATGTTTCTCAAGTTAAAGAAGATCGGCAAGAATGCCAAATCCCAGAAGGGAGGAAAAGAAGAATTTACTGTTGAAGGACAACTGAGTTCCTATCCACAACACTAGGGGCAAATTCAGCCCCCCCATTGGATGGACTCCTACATCATCAGCGAATAACAGCTATTCTCCTAGATTCAGATGGCTTCGAGATCTCAAAACCATTTGGCATGGACAAAGCTACACTTTTATCCTTGAGAGGCTCGCTGGGCCAAAACCCAGAAGGGTGACCCAGGCAAAAGTTAGAGCAAGAAAAAGAAGAAAAAGAACAAAAAAAATGCAAAGAATGAAGAAAAAATGAAAAGAAAAGAAAAGAAAAAGAAAAAAGAAGAAAAGAAAAGAAAAGAAATGAAAAGAAGAAAAGAATTGAAAAGAAAAGAAAAACAAAGCTCGCAAGGTTGAAAACTCAGAAGGGCGGCCTTGGCAAAAGTTAGAGCACAAAAGGAGAGGTTAATACCCGAGTGTACCTTACCGGAACTACGTACGGCTTGATTTCCATGTTTGGGATACGTAGGCAACTTCATTCTGAAGTCCAGCCATAAACACTTCCAAATTGATTGTGTCCATGCAATGGTTTTGATCATCTTTGTTTTCTCTGTATCCGAGAGTTCGGTTGTGATTGTCACTCTGAGAACTGATTACAGTGTGCTGTGGTGCCATTCAGACAAGGGGCAACTTTCCGTCGCCGTGCAGTGCCCGTTAAACAAGGGGTAATTTTTCATTGTTATGGATCTGAGGTTGTGCATCTCAAGAGTAGGTTCCGTGCTCGTTGAGCAGTGGCCGTTTGCAAAAATAGTTTTTTTGAGAATTTTTACTGAGGTTGACTCATTTTCTCAAAAATTATTCCATTTTTCCAAAACTGAACCATTTCTTGGACCCAAAAAAGGAAAATTTTCAGTGCTCATAGCCTGACTAGTATGACTTCAAATCAGAAAATCGAACAAGTATGCTAATCTAACTCTTATATTGGTCAAAATTGTTTTAGTAGAAAGCCAAAACAAAAAATGGTCAAAATGATGAACTAGGGGCACAGTTGAGTCAGGTGTTCTGTCTTTTCCCCATTATCAACATAGTTGCTAGAAAGGGCATTCTACTTGCCAGAACAAGGCACAACTGAAGTTAACAGCAAAGGGCGGAAAGCTTCCTTACCCTCCGAACAACGAGGTATCAAGTCAAGTGCGAAGCACAAATTGGAATGGATCAGGATACTCCACTCCCTCATCTGGACAGATCTGATCGCGTCCAAAATCCCCAGCAGAGCATCGTCAACCGATGTCAATTGTAGACCTGTTGCGCATCTGGTTGCACCGCAACCCCTCTGTGGAAAAGTTCACTGTTGTGAGCAGAGGAAGAAGAGAATCTAGCAGAATGCTAGGGGCAAGAGCACGCAATTTCTTGTTTATCCATCAACCACCCAGGGGAGGGATAAAAAAAAATGAGAGATTGAAGAATAGAAAGATGTGTGTTGAGAGAAAAAGTGAGAAAATGGCTTTTTTAGAAAAACAGAGATTGAGTGCCAGAGTGATGTGAGAATCACAAATGAGAAAGGGTGGGAAACAATACCCGAAGAAACTGGCTCCTCGCGAACTGAGAGGTCTCTTGCCTTTGTAATACGTCTGAGTGTCGTGTCTTTTGTTTTGTCTCGATTCTTGTTTTGAGTCTTTTCGAGTGTTTCTCGATGTGTTTAGGTTGTTTACCTTTTGTTTTTCTTTGTTGAGTCGTAGTACACTGTGTTCAGTCGTAGGCTCAATACCCCAGTCAAGAACTCATCTCTCAATTTCAAAAATAAATCGTTTTGTGCTCAGAATGCTGTCTCCACATTTGTGCAAAACAGTATTTGTTCTTTCATAAAACTGCAGGGTTCACCCCCGATAAGTGTGAACAGTAAGGCCAGGACCTATCTGAAGCTATCTAGGTTCCAGACTGCAAAGCAAAAGAAAACAGAGAAAATTTACAGCATTTGAGTTTGTTTCAACATCTGCAAATTCCGTGATTGTACTCCGGATGTACCTCTTCAGGCCTTGTCAATGCTCCGAAGTATGAGTGTGCCTCAAGCTCAAGATCAAGCTTGCTTCAAGCCAGAATGGCGATCAGAAGTGCTCTCCCTGAGTAGCATTTCGTGCCAGGGGCATCTTGGCCGTGTTTGCAATGAGCTCCTAGGAAACCAACTGCGATGGTGGAAACTAGAGTTCGAATGGCTGTTGCCTAGAACGCAAAGGTTCGGGATTTCCGAGACTAAAGTCTGGTTTAAATACCCAAGGGTGTATCCTCGGCTTGAAATCTGTATGGAAGCCCCATAGGTTGAGATAGCATGTATGCACCTCAATTCTGGATACTGAACCAACCTAGTCTGTCACCCCGTTGGAGAATAGGGAAAGTTGTGAATATGACCAGGAAGGAAAACGGCATTTGTGGTTTCTACATGCAGAAGTTACCCCTTGTCAGCATTTTAGGACCTTTGTACTGTGAATTGAAGGTAAGAGTTCGAAGAACACAAGGGGAGATCCCCGCCAGAGTAGAGCGGTTCATCGCCACTTGCCCCATGAGGTGCTTTCTAAAGCGCCGCTTTGTTTGTTTATTGCATTCTCTAGACATCATGCTCTACATTGCTTGTAACATCTATCAAATCATCACACATATTGCATAAATGCATCTTGTACTATACTTATTCTTGTTGTCGCATAGAATATACACGTTACATTGGATGTACGCCATTGATCTTTTTGCATAGAGTATGTACATTGCATGGAGCACATTTTAACCTTGCTTGCATAAAATGTGCACTTCTCACCCTGGCATGAAATGCACATCTTAATGTTGCATGGAGCATACATTTCTTGCACTTGCCTCGCTATGCATGTCTCACGTGCATTGTTATGCACCCTCCACCTGCATTGTTATGCACCGTTCCATCTGCATTGTTATACACCCTCTTCATTTGTATTGTTTTGCATATCTATCTTGCACTGTCACGCACGTTACTTGCATTGTTTTGCATATCTATCTTGCGTTGTCACGCACATTACTTGCATTGTTTTGCACATCTATCTTGCGTTGTCACGCACGTTACTTGCATTGTTTTGCATATCTATCTTGTGCTGTCACGCATGTTTTACTTGCATTGTTTTGCATATCTATCTTGCGCTGTCACGCACGTTACTTGCATTGTTTTGCACACTCTTTATTTGCGTTGTCACGCACGTTTGCTTGCATTGTTATGCATCATTTACCAGCATTGTTATGCACGTTTCACTTGCATTGTTGTGCGCTCTCCCCTTGCATTGTTATGCACACTTCATTTGCGCTGTCACGCACGTTATTTGCATTGTATTGCATGGTATTGTATGTACTATTCATTCAGTAGTTCCGGTTTAGTTTGACTGATACCTTTCTCCTCTCGTATTTGGCATGCGTTTGGATCTACCTCTCTCCTCTCGCATTTGGCGCGCGTTTGGATACCTTTCTTCTCTCGCATGTGATACGCTGAGAGGTTCACCTTTCCTCTCTTGCCTGTGATACGCTGAGAAGTTTACCTTTCCTCTCTCGCGAGTGATACGCTCAGAGGTTTACCTTTCTTCTCTGGCGTGTGATACGCTGAGAAGTTTACCTTTCCGCTCTCGCATGTGATACGCTAAGAGGTTTACCTTTCTTCTCTTGCGTGTGATACGCTAAGAGGTTTACCTTTCCTCTCTCGCGTTTGATACACTCAGAGGTTTACCTTTCTTCTCTTGCATGTGATACGCTGAGAAGTTTACCTTTCCTTTCTCGCGTGTGATACGCTCAGAGGTTTACCTTTCCTCTCTCGTGTGTGATACGCTGAGAGGTTTACCTTTTTTTCTCTTGCGTGTGCTACGCTGAGAGATTTTTTTTTCTCTTTCTTCTCTCGTGTGTGCTACACTGAGAAGATTTTCTCTTTCCTTTCTCGGATGTGCTGTGCTGAGAGGTTCTTCTTTTTTCCGAGACACGAGGATATGTCCCTATGTCTCTTCTTCTTTTTGAAACACGGGGTTGTCTCCCGTTGTTTCTCCTTCTCTGGTTACGACCTATTTCCGAAACACGGGGATACATCCTTATGTTTCCTTCTTTTTCTGAAACACGGGGATACGTCCCTATGTCTCTTCTTCTTTTTGAAACACGGGGTTGTCTCCCTTTGTTTCTCCTTCTCTAGTTACGAGCATTTGGAATACGTTCCAATGCTCGCGCTATTTCCGAAACACGGGGATACGTTCTTATGTTTCCTTTTTTTTTTTGAGACACGGGGATACGTCCCTATGTCTCTTCTTCTTTTTGAAACACGGGGTTGTCTCCCTTTGTTTCTCATTCTCTGGTTACGAGCATTTGGAATACGTTCCAATGCTCGCGCCATTTCCGAAACGCGGGGATACGTCCTTATGTTTCCTTCTTTTTCCGAGACACGGGGATACGTCCCTATGTCTCTTCTTCTTTTTGAAACACGGGGTTGTCTCCCTTTGTTTCTCCTTCTCTGGATACGAGCGTTTGGAATACGTTCCAATGCCTGTACCATTCCGAAACACTAGGATACGTCCCTTTGTTTCTCTCTCTGTCCCGTTCCTCACACGATTTCGGCGTGTTTGGAATTTATCCCCGGCTGCTCTGTATATGCTCATGATTGTTTGTTTTTGGACCTCCTCTCATGATCCTAGCATGGTTGGAGTATGTCCCCCTTGCATCTACTATACTATCATGGCATCGCGCTATCTTGCGCACCTCATCTGCACCTGTTAGTGCATTGATCGCGCTATCTTGCGCACCTCATATGCACCTATTAGTGCATTGCATTTTGCATCATTCCCGCTATTTTACGCATCGCGCTATTTTGCGCACCCACCTACACCTGTTAGTGCATTGGTCGCGCTATTTTGTGCATCGCCCTATCTTGCGCACCTCATCTGCACCTGTTAGTGCATTGCTCGTGCTATCTTGCGCACCTCATCTGCACTTGTTTGTGCATTGCATTTCGTTCGCACTGTTTTGTGCATTACATAGTATCATTTGCACTATCTTGTGCATTTCACCTTATCTGCACTTGTTAGTACATCTCATTATCTTAACTTGTGCTGTTACACAAGTTATGTGCACTGTTACGCACTTATTACTTTAACTTGCGCCGTTACGCAGGTTATGTGTGCTGTTACGCACTTATTATCTTAACTTGCGCTGTTACGCAGGTTATGTGTGCTGTTACGCACTTATTATTTTAACTTGCGCTGTTATGCAGGTTATGTGCGCTGTTACGTACTTATTATTTTAACTTGCGCTGTTACACAGGTTATGTGCGCTGTTACGCACTTATTATCTTAACTTGCGCTGTTACGCAGGTTATGTGCGCTGTTACACACTTATTATCTTATCTTGCGCTGTTACGCATGTTTTATTTGTTTTACCTGCGCTGTTACGTATGTTTATCTCTTTAACCTGCGCTGTTACGCATGTTTTATTTCTTCTACTTGCGCTTTCATGCATGTTTTACTTGTTTAAACCCGTGTTGTCTCGCATGTTTTATTTGCGTTGTTTCACATTTCTTTAACCTGCGTTGTCTCGCATGTCATATCTTCAACTTGCGCTGTCACGCATGTTTTATTTCTTTTACTTATGCTGTTACGCATGTCTACTTCTTTACTTGCACTGTTACGCATGTTTTTACTTGCGCTGTTACGTATCTTCTTCTTTTAACTTGTGCTGTTACGCATGTTTATCTCTTTAACCTGCGCTATTACGCATGTTTTATTTCTTCTACTTGCGCTGTCACGCATGTTTTACTTGTTTAACCTGCGTTGTCTCGCATGTTTTATTTGCATTGTTTCGCATTTCTTTAACTTGCGTTGTCTTGCATGTCTATTTCTTTAGATTGTGCTGTCACGCATGTTTTAACTTGCATTGTCACGCATGTTTTATTTGTTTTACTTGCGCTGTTACGCATGTCTTACTTGTTTTACTTGCGTTATTACGCATGTCTTATTTGCGCTGTTATGCACATGTCTCTATCTTGCGCTGTTACGCATACTATCTTTACTTGCGCTGTCACGCACACACCTCTATCCTGCGCTGTCATGCACTTCCCTTTTACTTGCGTTGTCACACACTTTTCACTTGCATTGTTATGCATGATTCTAACAATATTGTACCTGTTGAGTTTCTTTCTCTTACAGGCACAATATTGTATGTACGGTTCATTTGGAGTCGGCACGACCAGATGAACCGGACGGTATTGTATGCACTCCACGATAGACGTGGTGAGAATTGCATAATTTTCTTACATTCTTTCTGTTGAAATATGTAGGACTGTTATTCATTCGCTTAAAATGTTGCATTTATTTTGCATAACTGCTTCATTATAGTTTTCCTTTGCATAATCATAAGTTATGCTCTTGCATCTTGCATATCATTTGCATTATGCCCCAGCCTATGGGCGCATCTCTGCATGCTTATATTGATTGTCTGCCTGAGTCTTCAGCCTTGTTAAAAATGGGTCGTCTCTGGGCTCTGACACTCACTCCCGTCACTTTGTGACTTTGGAGTTCTGTCAAAGAGGGGTAACTGTAGACACCCCATTTTTGGCCGTCCTCAAGACTCGGTTGTGCTTGTAGGTACATCCGGGCACAAGTTCGATTGCTCATCGAGGATTCGACTTTTGCGGTGGAACGTCACAGGTTCGAGCTTTCCAGACCTTGTATCATTTCTGCCCCATTCTTGGACCATGACTTGGTCCTTTCAGAATCTGTTTCTTGGTGCACTGCTGGCCACCTTTTGGCCCTGCCGGCCTTCACTTTGTTCCTACCGGCCATTGATTGAGCCTACTGGCCATCAATGAGCCACTGCCGGCCATCCTTGATGGCCGACAGCACCCCTGTCTCAGCAGGTTTCACTCCAGATATTTTGAGCCAACTGGAATCCTTTTATCTGCCCTCCATACACGTGTATGGAGGGATGAAGCTCTTGCCAAGCTTCTTGAAGAAGCTTTGCATTGTTTTTCTTCTATATAAGGAGAGAGCCTCTCTCTTTATCAGAGGTTGAGCATTTTGGAGAAGAAATATCTCTCTCTCTCTCTCTCTCTCTATATTGTTATTGATTTGTGCCTTGAAGTCCATTTTCCTTGCACTTTTACACTACAACACTTAGAGATACACCACCATCTTTGGATTGAGGTTCTTGGGAGGACTTCTTGAGCTCTGAAAGTGAGGTTTTACCCCCTGAAGTTGCTGGTTTCGAAGTTGATCTTCAAGGGTGAGCTTCTCCCACTTTTTACAACTTTTTTGTACCTCATTTTGGCCATCCTTGCATATTGTTTTAGGCCTTGCTTTCAACTGATATTTAAGTGCTTTTGAAGTTTGTTTAAGGTCTTTTTGGTGTTAGGGTGCACAACCCTCTTGTATGCTTTGTTTAGCCTTGTTTTGAGCCATGCCTTAAGGCCTCCGAGCTAGCCTTGGTTTGGCCTTTTAACCACTGAAATCCAGTGGATTTTTAGCGGTAGGCATGTGGTTTTGAGGCCTCAAATCAGAGGGGGTGGCCCCCTCTCTTTTGGTTTTTGTTTGCTCACTTTTTTTGGCCTTCCAAAGGAGCGTGCCTCTTTGTACTTTTGAGGCCTGGTTCAGGCCTTTTTTTGGTCATCCTTTGCATCCTCCATATACTTGTAGAACAAATCTTACTTACTAGCTTTATGTGCATGATGTTTTGACTCATCATCCTAGCATATTTTGGCTTTGCTCCAACATGATTTTATTCTTGTTTTGGGCTGTTCTAGGACTATTTTGGGCTGCCATGGCCATATCACTCATGCTTTGTATAGCTATAGTGTAAATGCTTAGGCTAGCCTTGGGTTTTGAGGCCCCTACCATGCCATACATGTGATGTTTGCATGCTTTGCCATCATTCTAAATGTTATTTCAGTCCATGAAATGTGGCCATACATTTGCATTTGACATGCTTTTAATGCCTTGGAGCCTTGGCTCTTTATGCCTTAAGAATGAACTTTTGTGCATGCCATTAAGCCTAAGCGTTTGGCTCAACATGTCAGTGCATTTTTGGTCTTGTTATACCATGATGTAACTCTGTTTTATGTTGTCCAAGTCATGCCATGTTTGGTTTCAATAGGTGTAGTGCATTGCCTCTTTTATAGCCTTGCATGCTCCTTGTTTTTGGCCTCTTGTTCTAGCCCGCGTTGGCTAGCTTCGAGCTTTTTTCTGATCTTGTTTGGACCTACCTTGGACCGTTTTAGGTCCCCTTAGCCCTTTGGGGCTTGCCTTGCATGGCCATGGCTTAAGTCCTTTTGTTAGTTTCGAGCTTTGAGCTTTCTAACATGCTATGCTTGCATTGTTTAGTTGATTTGTCATCAATTTACATGAAATTTCAGAGCTTACCTTGTTGTCACATATCCATGCTTGTCACTCTTTAAGTGTGATTAAGAGTTGCATCTTTATGCGTTAATTCTTGAGCCAATTGGCATGCATGTTTGCTTTGCCTTTTCATGCTTTTCATACTATCAATTCATCGCTTATGGCCACTGATTTGGGCATATCTGAGGTCTGTCTATTTTGGTTTGAGTCTATCCCTTGCATGTTGTTGCATGCTTGTCTTGCATATTGTTGTATGCTTGCTCCATCTTCGCATGTTTTCGCATGCTAGTTCCATTACATGTTGTTGCATGTTTATTACACTACATTGTGCATGCTTAAGTCATATCGCATGATTGCATGTTCAAGTTAGCACTGTGTATGCCATCCTTGCATTGCATTGTTGTTTGGATTAAGTATTAATCCGAGCACGAGGAACGAGGGGTGTTTCATACTTCAAGTAATGAAACGTGTCTCAATTCTCGGTCGCCGACGCTCTTGATGATCCATGATAGAGTTCTAGGCACTTATGTGTTTATTTGTGCATTCATTTCACATTGATTTGCACAATTTGGATCTTTGGCCATCATGCATCGAGATGCGTAATTGATGGTCTTGGATCCGACTATGCCTCTCCTTTGATGTTTCGAGATGATATGGGGTGGCATAGTGCGTACATACCCTTGGGAGACCCTCCATTTTCTCTGTTTTGTGCTCTGCTGCAGCTTGGTGTCTCAGCACATCAGTGGCCGGCAGTGCCTTGTAGATGGCTGACAGTGCCTTGCATATAGCCGGCACCCCTTCATTTTTGGTCGGCAATGACTCCCCATGGCCGGCATGCCACTGATGCATTCCCCAGGCTGGTTTTGGTAAGGTTCAGCAAGAATTCCTCGAGGACACCCTGCAAACAGAGCCTCTAAAGAGCAACCAGAGAGCTTTACGGTGCGGCATCCGAGCATGCATACCCTTCTGCTTCTGTGAACAGGGCTAGAGCGGCTTTATTTATTGCTTTTCATTTGTAGTTAGTTAATTTGTTAATTAATTAAGTTTTGTAATAATTAGTAAGTAGTTTGCTTATTAATTCATTCAGTTATATAATAATTAATTAGCTTGTTAGTTAGTTAATTAGCCGGCATGTATTATTTATTCGGACCCTCCGTCGAGAGGGCGAATTTTGTAATAAGTGTGCGTGCGTGCGTACATGTCTTCCAAGCTCCATTTTTTTCTCCTTTTTACTTACCTGCTTTCGTTGGTTAGTTTTAGGTCATGCTTCAAATTAACATACTTATGCTTTGCATGTTTGCATCCATTCATCTGTTTAGCATACTTATGCTAGCATATTTGCATCATTGATCTACATTGCATGCACCGGGCTCGGCACATCATACTAACTACATCGTATTTCAATTCCAAGTTGAATACATGATTATCTAAATCGCATCTCATATGTCATCTTAGAATAGCCGAGCCTATTTCTAGTTGCATTTTGTATGTGTTGCATTATCCATCTTAACATGAACTAGGATCATGCATTGATTACTAACTAGTTTCTGTTTTGGCTCGGAGTACACTGTGAGTGTTTACGCTTTAGCATACTGCATGTGTGTGAGTGTTGCCATGATAGCATGCTTACCATGAGGCTAACTGCTTAAGTGTTTAGCTGCCTGAATGCCTGTGGGTGGAGGTTAGATTACTTGAATTGGAACAATTCATTGAAATCTTCGATTTAGCCTACTTACGAGTAGCAAACTTCAAACCGTTTTCAAACAAACGGATATGCGATGTTTTGTTCCAAATTAGGCGATCTAGTCTATACTTGTTTGCTGTGCGCATCACATAGTAATTCTAGCTAATTAACCGGAATAAGAACACATGTGTTTTCAAAAATAAGATATCATGTTTAGTAGTGGCCGATCTTTGATCGGGCGAGCGGGGGTGCTCATAGATGACCTTCCCCAATCGTACCCAAGTTCCCGAGCTGAGGCAACTTTGGTGATGACCAACACGTGGCCTTAGGCACGAGTCAGGATTTCCTAAATTCTCCCCCAAAATAAAATATATAGGTGGCGACTCTGTATCTGGCAAAGCAGTCCATGTTTGGCACTTCTTTACAAAAATCAGTTTTCCAAAACGATTTGCCAGATTTGGACTCTTTGGTGATTTATCAATCTCACATCGCACATTGTGAGATCAGATTAAGAACTGTGACATTTGAGTCTGAATTGTAGCATGAGGCCCTCGGGGCGCGTCTACAGTGCCCCTTTATATACAATTCCCCTTAATTACAATTATCAATATTACATATTTGAGCACTAAGTCATTAATTAAATCTATTTAATTCAATCCAAATCAATTTTCAATTAAATTTCACCGTAGGCTATAAAAATTACGCTAATCACAATGGCGTAATCAATTTCGGGTTTCGTGGCCGATAAGGCCTTCAATTTAAATTCCAAAGCAGATAATCAAACAGATATTCCTACGGTGAACAGATAGAAATTCAAAACCATATATATTCACATAAATGGCACACAAAATCATGTTAGACACATAATCACATTCATAATAAAGACCAATTTGCATAATATGGAACAGGGTTATCACACCATGTCAGGGGGAGGATAATGCCAAGAAGGGGGAATTTGCAGAGTAATGGCAAGGTGCGTTTTGCAGCTCTCTGCTCTGTCTCTCATAAGCTATGTTAAAGAAGAAGAATTGAGGGATAGAAGAGGCCAAAGAAGAGCAGATTGCCAAAGCAATCTTTGACAAACAGGGGCCGTCCAGCTACTGTCGATCAGGCGCACCGTGATTGTTGAAATTGCGCGTCAGACACAATGCTCGAAGAAGACGAACGGAGCAGAGAAAGAGGGACCAAAAATAGGAGAGAGAGAGAGAGAGAGAGAGAGAGAGAGAAAGAGAGAGAGAGAGAAGGAGGGGTCTGTATATGTATTTGTATATATTATGTATATATATGTGTATTTGTATGTGAATATATGTATATGTATGCGTCTGTTAGTGTGTATCCGTATGTATACCATGTATGTACCCATATATATGTTTCTGTATATAAGTATATGTAAACCGTATATGTATATATTTTGTATATAATATGTATGTATCCGTTATGATATAGTTGTTTGTGTATGTGTATATGTATATGTGTGTATACCGTATATGTATCTATATGTTTATTTTGTATCCGTATATGTGTATATGGTATGTATAGAAAGTTTCAAAAACAAAAACAAAATTCAAAAAGAAATTGTCGAAAAAAAACTAAAAGGAAATTTTGAAAGAAAATAAAAAATTCAAAAGAAAATTTGGAAAAAAAAAAAGAAGAGAATTTTGAAAACAAGAAAAAAAAATCGTTTCATCTATTTTGCATCTAGCCATTATTGTAAATTGTTTGTCTTACATTGCCCCTTTGTGTTTTGCATTCACTATTACACTTGCACTGTGTATTACATCAATCATCCATGGTTACAATCCATTCACACCACTATTGTTCCAATTTTTTGGTTACAACCTTTATTCTTTACTTGGTTGAAAACCATCCCCTATTTTGTATTGCGGTACGATCTAGGCCTCACTTGTTGGTTAAGACCCCTTTCTCATTTACCCGCTTGAAAACCATCTCCTATTTCATATTGCAATACGGTCTAGGTCTCATTTGTTGGTTAAGATTCCTTTCTCATTTACCCGGTTGAAAACCATCCCCTATTTCGTATTGCGGTACAGTCTAGGTCTCGCTTGTTGGTTAAGACCCATTTTTTCCTTTTACCTGGTTGAAATCAATCCCCTAATTCATATTAAGGTATGGTCTAGGTCTCGCTGTTTGATTAAATCCCTCTTCTCACCTCCCTTGTAAGTGTGTTAGGATTGTACTCCTTTGTTTTGCTTCATGTGTATGAGGTTTGCCTCACTACCTATCATATTGCATTGCACACGCCATGCATTTTCAAAAAGAAAAGAAAAGAAAAAAAAATTCAATTTTCAATTGCATTAGCATATTTGCATGGTTACAACTACCACTGTTGCATCACTTGGCTACAATTCATTCACATTAACATTTGATTACAATATTTTTCATCAATTGCTGCTGGTCACCTTTTTGGGTTGTAGGTTAAAACCACTAGTTTGTACTGGCCCTTTTTTGGGATGACGAAAGTATCCCTTTCTTGGGCTAGTAGTCCAAACCACCTTCAGTTAATACCTCTCTTTTCTTGGGTTGTTAGTTGAGACTATTCATCGATTAATATCTCCCCTGTTTTGGGTTGTAGGTTAAAACTAGTCGTCAGTTACATTTCGTTCTCTTATGTGAATGTATTTGGATTGTATTTCTTGTTATGCTTCATATTACCTGCTGCATTGCATTGTAGATCATGAATTTTTCAAAACAAAAAAGGCCTCGTGAAGCGTGTAAGTTCATCTTTCAAATTTTATTTTAATTGCATTTTGTCATTTGCATTTTGTCCCTGAACTACACTGGTTTGATTCCTTGCAAAGGGATACGTAGGCAACCTTCGGGTTCACCCAGCTTGCATTGCATTGTGTTGTTTGCTCAAGTCTTACGACCTTGTCAAATGGGTTGTCTTTGGGCTTTAACATTCACTCACGTTAAGAAAATAACTTCAAGTTCTGTTAAAGAGGGGCTATGATAGACACCCTATTTTAATCGACCCTAAGACTTGGGTGCTTTCTTTTGATTACCCGATGATGAAAACCAGAATATGTTTCTTGCATAATTCTCAGTAAGAAAGATGAAATTTGTGCTTCATTTCCAAACCTAAGCCTATTTTGGCCAAGTGTTCAAAATCCCGTTCAAAACACTCTTTCGAAACTTTATTTTCGTGCTATGTTCCGAATATTTTCATATTGTTTCGAGGCTCACTTTTAAACTTCAAAATGAAACATTTTCTTAGGAAATTAAGCAAACAACAATATGGAAATAGGAGGAAAGGATGAGAATTCTATCAAAAAATCCTATTTCATGCAAAGCAATCGGCCCTAGACATTGTTTTGGCTAGCCGGCCAAATTATTGGCTAGTTAGCCAATGTTTTGGCCGGCTAGATCATCTTTTGGTTGGGCAAGCTAAGGTTTTGGCCACCCAGCCAAAAAATTGGCCGGCCAGCTAATTTGCCTAGAAACAGGACAATTTCGGCAGAATTCTTGATGAAAGCGTGTGGGTCATGCCATTTCAAATATTTTGATGATACATTCATGCACGAGGTGCATCTGGAACCCCTCCATGATCCTTCTTTGGTCTTAATTGTCAAAAAGAAGATTGTCATCTTCCCAAAAGGTGGCATCCATTTCTAACCATCCATATCACCCCATTACCCTTGTCTCCCACCTTGTGTTCCTTCTTCTTGACTTAGCAATCCTCTCTGATTGCTTATAGAGATAGGGAGGATCAAAAGGTAAGAAGAGAATTGAATTGAGGGAGAATTGAAAAGAGTTAGAGAGAAAAGAGAGAAAAGCTTAAGTCTTGAACCAAAACTTCCATAAGCTAGTATACACTGATATACTGTAGACACCTCATTTTGACCGCCTTTAAGACTTGGGCGCCTCACTTTGAACCCTCGATGATGAATTGTTACGCTGTATAAATCGTTCAATTTCTTTAGCAAAAGGCTTCGGTTTCAAGCTTCAGAACCTAAACCTTGCACCCCCTTTTTGAACAAAAAACCTAATTTTTTTTCTAGTTTTACCATTCAGAGACCTGCTGGCCAAAAAGTGGCCAGGAGGCCATTTTTGGTTGTCTGGCCGTCCGCCTTCGTGGCCGGTCAACCATGTTCAGTAACAAATAGATATTTTTGGCTGCCAGCTATCCCCATGTACATGCCTTGCACCAGCTGGCTCATTGCAGATATTTCCGACATGAGATAGTGTTTTTCTATAAATACATGACCACTTCTCATGGTTTAGTGTTAGAAAAATTCTCCAAGTGCCAAAACTTACCCAACACACCACCTCTCTCTCTTGCAATATACACACACTATACATACACTTCCTAAGCCAAAACTTAAGGCCTCTTGCTAAGATTCTTGAACACAATACTTCAGCTCTTGAGAGAGAGTTCATCTTGTGGTTTGTGAACTAAAGAGCATCCTCTCTTTGAAAGAGTTATACTTTCAGCTTTTATTCCATCTTTCCATCTCTTTTCCTGATTTTTCATACTATTTTTCAGAGTTTATTTTAGCTTAAAAATGTGCTTTTAAGTTACAAAAAAGAAAAAGAAAAAGAAGGGGTTAGCCACCTCCCTTAGGCTTGTTTGTTATTTGAAATCTCTTGGCTTTAGCCTATTTTTCCTTAGTTTCTCCACCTCAAAAACCTGATTTTCAGCACTATTTTCGTGTTGTTTTAGTGCTATTTTGTGTGTTAAATAATGCTTTGAATATTGTAGATCTGTTGTCGTAAGTCCTTACGAAATTAGCTTTCAATCCATTTGAGTTGATAGCCTTTTCTTGCACTTTTTTTATAGCTTTCATACATGTTTATACTATTGTAATCACCTTTGCATAATCATTTGTGTAACCTCCCTCCATTCTTTGTTTATTTTGATTAAAGAGTTGTGTTTAACAAAAGATTGTTGTTCAAGCATAAGAAAGAGACTTTCCATACTTAATGGTTTAATCTCTTCGGAGGTTCATTACCAAGGCATCACATCTCTTTCATGCTAAGCACAATCTCTTGTTTGACACTTCTCTTTATCACCGGTGCATTGACTTTTAAAGGCCTAACTTTCTGCTTTAGACCCTTGGAAATCATAAAAGAAGGTTTCAATATAGCTTGTTATTGAGTTTGGATTTAGGGTCATTATTGCCCTTTTTCGGGTTTGACTCTGAATTCATTATCGCTCGTAAATGAGTTTGATTCCTCCTTTATAATTTCCTCCGTAGAAAAGGGCTTGAAAAGCTTATTTCTCGGGTTAAGTCAATGCTTGATACCCTTTATCACTTTTTGGACTTGGTGAACGTAATTATCACTTTTGGACAAAAAGGAAGAAAAGATAAGAATCAAAAAGGTAATGTAAAAGAGGCTAATAAAATTGGAGTAAAAGAGGTAAAAAGGGGTAATAAAATTGAGGTGGGTTCAATCGGACGTTATATTGAACCTATTGCTTCTTGACTCATTACATACTCTTTAGTGATGTTCAATGATTCAAGAAGTAATGTCCACTCATTTCCTTGAGGCAACTCCGTGATAGGGAGGAAGTGTTGTTGGTCTTTTATTTACTTTTATTAAGCTTTTGTCCTATCAGTTCTAAGATCATCACGCAACAAACTTGCGACAATTGATGATCTGTGAATCGATTATACTCCTCCCTTGATCATGTTCATGATAGGGAAGGGCAGAGAGGATAAACATCTCCTAGAAACGCTCAGTTTTTTTTGCTCAATTTCAACTCTGTTGTAGCAAAGTAATCCTCAAAAACAGTGGTCAGCCGGCCAGCCACCATTATGTCCGGCCGACCACTTTCTAAGGCCGGCCGGCCGGCCACCTTTTTTTTTTTGTTTTGGATAGACAGTGGCATTTTTGTGGCAGAACAGAGCATAATCTGAGGCCAAACCAGAATAATTTTCTAACTGCAAACAAAATAGATTCTGGCAGTAAATACAGAGGTTTCTGGGAGTATGTTCTCGATTGCACGTATGTGGGTCCTCGCCTCCCGTTCGATTAAATTAGTCCTTTAATATTAATATGTTATAATTAATTAGTAGGCTCCATTCGAGTTTGCAATAATTAGTTAGTTTAGTTAATTCATTCTGGTGTTGTAATAATTAGTTAATTAGGGCATTCATTCGGACCCTCTTGTATGAGGGCACACTTGTAATATTTTGTATGTCTTTCAACCCCCCATTCTTTCTCTCTTTTATTTACTTGCTTACGATGGCTGCATGTAGTATCATATTTTTTGGTTTCATATCATTGCCATGCTTAATATTCATTTTTGCATGCATTGGGTTTAGTTCAACACTCTAACATTATTGTCATTTCCTATTTACTTGAATAAGTGCGTGTTATCGCATGCTTTGAGTTGATTCACATGTCATGTAAATAAACCAAACCTCGTGTAGACATCCCTATTTTTGACTGCCCTTAAGACTTGGGCGCCTCAGTTTGATCACTCAATGATGAGAGTTATGCTGTACAAACGTTCAATTTCTTCAGCAAGAAGAGCTTCTAAATCCCAACCTTACACTCCATTTTTGACTAAAACTATTTTGGACCGAAACTATTTTAGACCTTAAAACCCCCTCTTTCAAAATATTTTTGAAAATGTTTCTACGATGTTCCGAAGCTCGTATTTCGTTAAAAATTGCACTTTTCGATAAACCGAGCAAGGACAAAGTGTAAATAAATGAAAGAGAGGTGAACTCTTTGAAAAATCTTTTAAACATCTTATTTAGAGAATTTAGACTCAAGAATCTCCTGAAGCCAAGTCCGGATGAAGGAGATACGGTTGTTTGAAGTTAGGCATCAATTCGATTGAGCTAGAAATGAGAAACCTTCACTAAAATAGACATATCTCTTTTCACACTTAGAATTTAGATGTGAGGCTACAACTATTGGAAAGTAGACTTCCGAGGCTTCAATTTAGACTTAAGAATGACCTGAAAAGGAGTCCAGATAAAGGAGATATGCCCATTTGAAGTTGGGCCTGGAAGCAGATTTTTGGTGGCCGGCCGACCACCATTGATGGCCGACAATGCACACTTCTGGCTGGTCGGTCACTGGTGAAAAACCTAGATATTTTTGGCCAGCTGTTCCAAGCTTGATATTTTTGACCTGAGGGGCTGTTTTCCTATATATGGAGGACCTTCCTTCATGGTTTAAGGTTGACAAAAAATACCAAAAGTTTCAAAACTTGAAATTCTCTCTCTATCTCTATCTTGCAACCTATACACCCTCTCTCTACACTTCCTAAACCAATATTGGAGCTCTCTTTGTTGAGATCATTGAGTCCAAATTTCAGCCCTTGAGAGTGAGAGCTTGTTGGTTTGTGAACAAAAGAGTAACCTTGCTTAAAGAGATATAATTTTGAGCATCTTTGCTCTACTTCTTATCTATCTTTTCTTACTATTTTTAGATCATTTTTGGACTATTTTATGGGCTGAAGCTTGTGGTTTAAAGCTACCAAAGGTGGAGGGGTTAACCACCTTTCCTTGAAGCTTATTCTCTAAGCTTTTGCCCTTGTGTTTCCCATTCTTTTCTCAACTTTTTTTTGTGCTTTCTACCACTGATTTTCATAGGTTTTCAGAGGCTAAAAAGTGGTTTTGAAGTTCCAAATTTGGAGGGGTTCGCCTCCCCTCCTTGTGCCTTGTTTGCTAGCCTAGATACCTTTATGTGTTAGCATCTTTTTCTAGCCTTTTATAGCTTAATTCCAGCATGTTTTAGACTGTTTTGCCTCTATTTTTGGCTGATAGTTGTATTTGAGTCTTGTTTTGCATGCTTCTAGTGTAAGTGTCCTCACAAGCTTGGTGTTTTAGGCCTTTAGATACCACTTGTTTGAGTTAATTGCATTGTTTTAGTGCTTTTCTCACTTAATTTCAACAAGCATAATCTCTGCAACCTCCATCATTTCTTGACTTTTTGTTTGCATTGAGGGTTGTTTCAACCTTAGGATTGTTTAAGCTTGAGATTGAGGTCCATGTTTAATGGTTTAGTCCTCTTTTGTGGGTTCATTGTCAACGGCATGACACCTCTCTCTTGCCTTAAACTACCCCTTGTTTGACACTTCCTTCTCTTTTAGAGGACTTCTTACCAATGGACTTAATTGGTTAAAGAATGGAGGGGTAATTAAAATGAGTAACTAAACGTTGAAACTAAAATTGTGCAAAGATAAGAATTTGATTGTGTTTTGATGTGTTCAATTGGATGTTAATTGAACATAAGGAAAATTGGGGTATTTCATACTCAAAGTGATGAAATGTGCCAAGTTTCCTAGGTCTCCATTACCCTTGGTCATGCATGATAGGGTGAAGGTTGTGGGTCTTGTTTGTGTATTTAATGAAATTGCACACTTTGGTTCGTGGGCCATCATGCAATGAAATTGCTTGAATTGATGGTTTGTGGACTAAGGTTTGTCTCCCTTTGATTTGTCCATGAAAAGGGGGATGAATTGTGCAGACAAATCCTTGAGAAATACACTGTCTTGCTCTGTTTGCTCTCTGTTGCAGCAAGGAAGTCCAGTTATCTGTGGCTGACCGACCATCATCAGTGGTCGACCGGCCCCCTGTCGACCACCAGTGAAAATTTAGCAGTGGCCTTCTGAGACAGAACAGAGCTGGTCTGGAAGTGGAAATTAGTGTAAGTGTCCTACTAAGCAACAAAGGCATGCAACAACAAATAGTGGCTTTTCGCGTGGAAACCGTGTTCATGCATGAGTTCCTCGTCGATCCTTGGGATCCGTGTTGTAATAGATTAGTGTTATGCTTAACTAGTGGATTTTGTGACAATTAGTTAGAATAGCTAATTCGTATTGTGTTATAATTATAATTAGTTAGCTTGAATAGTTAATTAATTTGGTTAGTAATAATTAGTTAGCTTAGAATAGTTAGTTAATTTATTTCATTCGGTTTGTAATAATTAGTTAAGTAGTTTAGCTTAGTTTTTATTCATTCAGACTCTCCTTCGTGAGAGCGCAATGTAATAATGTGTATGTCTTCCAACCCCACGTCTTTCTCCCTTTTATTTATCCACTTTTGATGGTTAGATTAGGGACATCACGTTTCAATTAGCATATCGTATGCTTGTATCCATTCATCTTGTATTGCATGCACCGAGGCTCAGCGCATCATTCTAACTACATTGTTGTTTAAATACTTTGTTGAATACGTACTTAGAGCGCATGTCTTGAATTGAGTCGTATGCCATATTAGTAGCCGAGCCTAGTAATTGCATATTGTATGTGTTACATTAGACATTTGGCATAGTTAGGTATCATGCATATTTTTCTAACTCTTTTGTTTTATCTTAGCTTGGAGTACTAGGTGAGTTTTTAGTGCTTTAGCATACTTGCATGAGTGTGAGTGATTGCCATTACTAGCATGCTTGCCATGAGGCTAAGTGCTTACTTGTTAAACTGTTTGAGTGCCTGTGGATGAAGGCTTGTCACTTGAATTGGAATGATTCAATGAATGTATGTTTAAGTCCACTTTGTCAAGTGGTAAATTCACAAGCTTTAAGCCCATTTTGTTAAGTGGCAAAATCAAACCCTTTTTCGAAAAACAAACATGAAATTGAATTGTTCCAATTCGGGCAAACTAGTCTATACCTTGTGTGCGCACATCGCATAGTAAATGTTAGCCTAATAAACCGAAACAAGAGCATATAATGTTGATAAAAATCATATTATGATTAATGAGGCTGATCTTTGATCGGGCGAGCATGGGTGCTCAAATGTATTCATGACCTTCCCCTCTCGTACCCAAGTTCCCGAGCCGAGGCAACTTTTGTGATAACGGACATGTGGCCTTTGGCACGAGTCATGGGTTTTCTAAATTTTGCCAAAATAAAATATTTAGATGGTGACTCTGTATCTAGCAAAGCAGTCCAATTTTGGCATTTTTGATTCAAATCGATTTTCCAAAAAAATTTTCGGATTTGGACTCTTTAGTGTTTATCAGTTTCACATTGCACTTGTGAGATTAGATTCAGAACCCCAAGAGTCCGAACTGGAGGGCTTATTCCGAGTTTCCGAAAGGGTGCGCGAAAGTCGAGCTACAGTTTTTGATGACTCTGCTGGGGAATTTAGAGAACTTGACTTGAAATTCATGATATGAAGTTTTATTTACACTTATATTTTTCTTTGCATTGCATTTGTATTGGTGTGCCTAAGTCATTGTGTTTGCCATCTGCTAGTCCTAGACGATTTGCTGGAGGCTTGCCCGAAAGCTTGCCAAAAGGCTGACCGGTCGCGGGCTCTGCCACGATGGCAACACAACCCTTGGATTTGGACTACCGCTGTACCGTTTGATCCTCCTTTTACTTCTCGGTGTTAGGTGTGAGAGGCATATTGGGTTGTCTTGCTAAGGTACCCTTTTTGACCATTTGGCCTAGTTGCATATTGAAAGCCATAAAGACTGTTCCAAACTAGGATATGATGCTTACCCAAATGTAAGATTATATGAAACCGCATTGTTTGAATAGTGAACCTTAGCTCATGACGAAACTTGGACAGGGTAACCCTACCTCCCTCATAGGGGTGTTTTGGTTCTCACTTAACTGGTATGTGCTTTACAGAGAAACTGTACAGAAATGTGCATATCAGTTGCAAGGTTGGTATCTATTTTGGGGCAGAATTCAATGTGGAGTATAGTCACTCAGCTGTGATCATATCCGTTCTAGTGAAATTGGGCTAAGGTGCTATCTGTTTCTCTTTTGCTAGGTAGTCCTGGAACCATAGCTTCAGAAGGCTCCGATATCCCCCAAGTACTCTGGACTCGTGTCGATAGACTTTGGAAGGTCAGAAATTTAGTTTAGAGGTAGCTAGTGTTTGCTTCACTTTCACTGGTGGCGAGACGAAGGAGTGCCAGACAGGGTTCACCAGTTCCACTGTTCCAACATTCACCAGTTAGATTACCTTCGTTTAGCTCGTGCCGGGCATCTACCCCTATCATGGTTCAGCCTCCGACAAATTTGGAGGGATTATTACTCTATCTGCAGCAAACAGTTGATTCCCTCCAGCATGACACGGTCCGTCAAGTCGAGGTTATAATTAGCCTACAGCAACAGCCTCGACATCACATGTACCAACCGCGGCTATCTCTATGCCCCGTACCACAGCTAATGCTGCCACTACTCAAGATCCACAAACTGAGGGTGTTCCGATTTTTCCAGTCCAAGCAGAACCCATCCTAGTACAAACTTCCAGAGCCCCGGTGTATCAAACCGAGGCACCGTTCAAACTCGAGGTTGATCCAACCGCGCTCAAAGTCAACAAGCTGGAAAAGCTGTTCAAAAAGGCACAAGGGGTCAACTCTATTCCAAACATAGATAATGGGCACACTAAATCGGCGGTTACCTTATCGAAGCGGTTCAAGATGCCGCATATTGACCTCTTTGATGGCTTTGGAGATCTGATGGTGCATTTGCATCTGTTTTCTGATATCCTATAACCAATGGGTTTGACCCGAGTACAAAAATTGTCACTATTCAGTTGAACCATGTCTAGAATAGCTGCCATTTGGTGTGCTAAATTGGAGGACTCTGTGAAACAGAGTTGGTAGGAGTTGGTCAAATCCTTCGTTGCCCAATATTCCTACAACACGTAGATCGAGGTCACAACTCGTGATCTTGAGGTAATGCGTTAGGAACTGAGGGAGGGCTTTTTAGAGTTTGTTACTCGATGGAGGGCAAAGGCGGCTATGATAGAAAATAGGCCTCCAGAGAAAGAGCAAGTTTGTATAATAGTTAGAAATCTACATGAAAGGCTATTACAGAAAATGATAGTCCTCCCACTATTTAACTTTAAGGACCTCCATGAAATTGGGGTTCAAATCGAATATGCCATCAGGCAAGGGATCATTGTGGAAGGTAATGAACCTATGAGGAGGAATGTTGTTCGTAGCTCCAATGGTAGTACAGCTACGAAATGCTCAGAAGTAAACACTGTCACCACTCCCATCAATAGCCAAAAACTAACCACTTCAACTCGATCCTAAGCCCGAAATTTCCATCCCCTTTACATGAATCTTTCTCAAGTTTTGAAAATGCTGTTAGAAAAAGGGGACCTAGAGCTCCTAGAACCCTGACCCCTCCCAAATCCTCTTCCACCAAGATATGACTTAGCTAAATACTGTGCTTATCATCAGCAGAACGGTCATGATACAAGCCATTGCATCCGCCTCCGTCATAAGATTCAGGACCTTATTGATGAAGAGATCATAGCTCCACCAAAAGGACCTCAAGCCATCACTAACCCATTATCTTCACACCTCAACCTAATCCATACACTACCATCCACCTACAACCCCAGCATATACATCACCCCGGCCCATTTACCCAAGCCTGAGGTATTCATTCTAGAAAGCATGGACTTGTGTATGATGGATGCACTTGAATCTCAATCATCTCAAACCCATGAACCCACTACTTCTGAGCTAATGAGCATGATTGAAGATTTGCAGAGAACTGTGGCAGATTTAGCATTTGGGATTTTGGCTCCATCATCGACCACATCATATGCCAGAAACTTCACGCCAAAAGGCTCCCCAATCTTAGGGCAAGCTACAATTGAAAATGGCCAATCTGAAGTTATCTCAAGTCTGGGTGATGACATGTTGACAACAACTGGGCTCTGCTCCGATATAGCGACCCAATCCCTTGGCAAAGTGGAGGGAAGGGGCAAGAACAAGGCCGGGGCAAGAATTTATCCCTATGAACATCTTCAAACCCAATCAACACCTGCCAACCCCTCTGTTAACCCTGGCACGACTGGAAATTGCACCTTCAATCCCCTTTACATGACCTTATCTAAAGCTCTCCAAATCCTCATAGGATAAGGCCATCTCAAACCCCTTGACCCTCGGCCTCTCCCTGATCCCCTTCCATCCAGGTATAATGTTGCCAAGTACTGTGCCTTCCATCAACAAACCGGCCATGACATTGATGGTTGTTTTCGTCTTCGCCATGAAGTTCAAGATCTGATTGACAATAAGGTCATCACTCTACCAGGTCCTACAAACTCTATCGGCACTGGATTGATGAACTGGGGGGATAATGTGACTATGTGATTGGGGATGAACCATCTGCTGATAGCGCTCATTTTAGTTAAAATGTGGTGGATGGCACGTACTTATTAGCACTTTGAAAATGTTGTTTATTGTACTTTTAGACTTGCGTATTGAGTCAGTCTTGTTGTATTGAGTTAGTCTTTTTGTGTTGGAGGTTGGTGATTTCGGGGGTGCTAACTTGGACATCACTTTCTTGTTTTGTGTTTGTCTTTTACACTCTTTCTTTTGAGTCTATTTCTATCATTGAGCCAGTTGCGCCAGAAGATTTGAATGAAATGGTAGTACTTTTCCACTTACTTCTACTGTGCCTTTAAATCATTGCATTGACCAAAGTTTTTTTCAAAACTGTTTCCGAAATTGTGGTGAAAACAAAGAGGAAGGAATTCCTCGGGATTTGGAAAAATTTGATCGATAGAGAAGAAGAGAGGCGTGTTAAGTCCTTAATGAATGAGATCATGTCTGTTAATGTGAGTACTGAGAAGGATCCTAGCTTGATCCAGATTGGTTCTACATTGTCTTCAGAAGGGCACGAGCAACTAGTCGCTTTATTAAAAGATTTCAAAAAAAATGTTTTGCGTGGTCCCATGAAGACATGCTTGGAATTGATCTTGAGATTGTATACCATAAGATCACTCTCGGCCTCAAGACTTGACCCCTTTGTTGTTAAACCTTGAACCTTGATTTAGAATGTTCAACGGTCAACCACAATATGAGGCTTGCATGGCATAATTTGAAGCAACCCTTGAACTAGGGGCAAGAAGGTTAGATGTCATCAAAGGAAGCTTACAATGTTGGATGAGAAACATCCCTTGAACTAGGGGCACAAAAAGGTTAGAGGTGCTCAAAGATTCAAAAATAGGCCATCTCAAACCAATGAAGACTGGCAAGAAAGCCAAATCCCAAAATCTGAGAGAAGAAAATTTTGCTGAAGGACAATCAAGTTCCTATCCACAACACTAGGGGCAAATTCAGACCTGATTGGATGGGCTCCTACATCATCAGCGAACAACAGTCATTCTCCTAGATTCAGATGGCTTAGAGATCCTATGACCGATCAACATGGACAAGTTAAACTTTTCTATCCTTGAGAGGCTCGTTGGGCCGAAAACCCGGAAGGGTGACCCAGGCAAAAGTTAGAGAAAAAGAAAAAAGAAAAAAGAACAAAAATGAAAAAATGGAAACAAAGAACAAAAGAGAAAAGAAAAAAAGAACAAAGAAAAATGAAAATAAAAATAGCTCGCAAGGTTGAAAACCTGGAAGGGCGGCCTTGGCAAAAGTTAGAGCGCAAAAAGAGAGTGTTAATACTCGAGTGCACCTTAACCCCAGAACTACGTACGGCCTGATTTCCATTTTTAGGATACGTAGGCAACTTCATCTTGAAATTCGGTCCCAACCATTTTCAGCTTACTTGTCTCATCCATGTTGATTGGCTTATCCTTATTCAAACTCAGCTATCTTATTCATGTGCAAATTGGCTCACCTTCATGCTCATCTTCGTTCAAAATTGGTTGTCCTATTCTGTTAGAAGGATTCAGCTACAAGACAATTCAAGTTCAGGTCTGAGGCTGCGCGTCTCAAGAGTTAATTCCTTATTGGTTGAGTAGTGGCCATTTGCAAAAATAGTTTTGAGGATTTTTAATGAAGTTGGCTAATTTTCTCGAAAATTATTCCATTTCCCCAAAACTGGACCATTTCTTGGACCCAAAAAAAGAAATTTTTTTGAGTGCTCATAGCCTGACTTACGAGATTTCAAAGCAGAAAGTTGAACAAGCATGTTAATCTAACTCTCATGTTGGTCAAAATTGTTTTAGCAGAAGGCCAAAAACAAAAAATAATCAAAATGATGAACTAGGGGAACAGTCGAGTCAGGTTTTCTGTCTTTTCCCCATTATCAATACACTCACTAGAAAAGGGCACAACTGAAGCTAGTAGCAGAGGCCAAAAACTCTCTCATCCTCCGAGTTGTGAGGTATCGAACTAAGTGCAAAGCACGAATGTTGGATATTCGACCCCCCTCATAAGGTCTATAACTTCCTGTTTATCCCTTAGATACACCCGGGAAGTGATTATCTAGAGAACAAGTGACTGGAGAACAAGTGAACAAGAAAAGAGGCTGTTTACTAGGAGTACCAATGCTAGATAGGGCTGTTCAAAAATCCGTTTAAACCGGTAATCCGGACCGAACCAGACCGAATCATACGATTTGGTTCGGTTCTATTAAGAATTGGTTCGGTTTTGGATTAAGAAATATGAGAACCGTAAAAACGGTTCGGTTAATGGATTTTATGAACAAACCGCGGTTCGAACCGAACTGAACCGAATTTTAAAAGATATATATATATATAAAATATCAAGTTTTATTTTTATTAATTGGTTTTTTATAATTTTAATGATATTAAGATGGTATAGATATGTAATATTAAATAATGCTTTAATATTATTAGTTTTTATCATGAGTTAAATGTAATTAGTTTGAGTAATTATTTTGCTAATATTAACAATTTATTCTTGTAAATAAAATTTTTTGGAACCGTAAACCAAACCGAAACCGAACCATTTTTTCGTTTTGGTTCTGGTCCGGTTTTACAAGTCTAACGGTCTGGTCTGGTTCTCAAAATCACAGAACCGTTAGGATCGGTTCGGTTCTTGGATGTTCTCAGAACCGAACCAATCAGGACTGTGTACACCCCTAATGCTAGAAATAGCACTATTCCTAGGCATGCCGATATCAGTGCTGTCGCCATAACGGCCAAGATAGCTAATCCATTTGCCGGTGCAACCTCACAACTCGTCGGTCCAACCCAAAACCAATATAGAACCTTCACCCCCCTACACATGAGTCTAGCCCGTGCTCTCAAACTTCTAATAGAAAAGGGCACCTTAAGCCCCTCGATTCTCTACCTCTCCCTGACCCACTCCCAGCCAAACATGACCCCACCTAATATTGTGTTTTCCACCAACAACATGGTCACCCCACTGATCATTGATATTACCTTCATCATGAGATCCATGATCTCATTGACAATAAAATCATAGCTCCACTCTCAAAGCCAAATGTGACCACTAACCCACTTCATGTCCACAACCAAGTTCCCCCACCTAGAAATATCAACCTTATCCATACACTACCACCCACCTTCAACCCTAGCATATATATCACTCCATCCCATTTGCCTAAACCTGAGGTGGTTATTTCGGAAAGCACAAATTTGTGCATGATGGATATAACACCCAAAATCCAATCAAAGCTTGTGGTGGCGAAAGTTGAAGAGAAAATAAATTCACTAAAAGAAGGGCTATTTGATACCCAAGTTGTGGAGAAAGGGCCCTTACCTATGGAAGAGTATGACCCTACTGGTATATTGTGGCTTCTGACCACCCAAAGCCTGCAATCATACTACTAGATTCGCTCAGCATCAACGCCATCGAAGAAAATGGGCCTGGGCAAAATCTAGATAATTGGCCTAAACAAGGTCTTGATGACCTGGTGGAAATAGAGGAAGACTTAGAGAACCTCTATTTCTTTAAAGAAAAGGATGTGGGCAGTGTTCAAATCAGGTGGTGGGATTCAAGCTAACCTGATTCCAGCCACGGGTGGTTGAGTAGCAAAGAGGAATCCGATACAGAAGAGCAAACGAAGAAGAATTCGACATGCCTATCACTGAGAAGGAGCTAGCGTTGAAAAAGTTCCAATGAGAGAGAATAGAGGAAATACAGAGAAAAATAGCCCAGGAGTAGGAGAAAGGGAAAAGAAAAGAAGATGTCGAGTCAAGGGCGGATGATATCTGAATTACAAAAAAGCCTGGATGGGAATCCGTTGACAAGGAAAAGATGCCAAGGAAACTCAGATGGTATCGGGAGACATAGATTGAATCAGACACAGAGGAGGATTGGCGTGCCAAACACAATTTGGGCGGAGCCTGATAATGGTTGCAGAACAATGGTGGGAGGAGAGTGATCTGAGCTTGGTACATAGATGAGATTAACCACATGACCAGAAGTGGTCATTATTTCAAACCCCCATCCCTAGATCAAGCAGAACCCTTCAGGAAAGAGGCTGAGAAGTTGAAGGAGAAAGACATAGAAGATGACCTAGTATTAAGGCAACTTAAGAAGATCGAGGAAGACATTTTGATTTGGGGGCCACTGATGGCTTCCTGGGAACACATTCAAGCATTGTTGGAGGCACTAAACAAGACCAAGCTGCCTATAGACGCCATGACCGACCAACTGGTGTCTTTGGTTACATCTGGGGATGTTACTCAATTGTTGTCTTTCACTGGCATGGAGCTGTCACTCGAGGGGGCCAACCACAACAAACCCCTATATGTAATATTGGAAAGCCAGAAGAAGTGGATCCCGATAGTGTTGGTGGATACCGGCTCTGCAATCAACGTATGTTCGGTGAGAACCGCTTATGCTAGTCGAGCTTACGACAATGCCAGTTGTGATGTCATGGGGACCTTTAAGGGCCAGATATTGATTGGCCCATCTAAACATGAGGTTGAATTCCATGTGATGGATGTGCCAACAATCTTCAATCTACTCTTGGGCAGACCCTGGCTGTATCAAATGAAGGCGACTTCTTCAACGGTACACCTACTGGTGAAGTATCCTTTCAAAGGGGGGATTACAACTATTTATGGCCATTCTTCGATCCATCCTCCCCCAGGAATCACCACACCCTTGTCGAAAATACTGCACGGAGAAGAGGATGTGTTCCTCTCCAGATTCACCTTAGCAGAGGCCTGGTTGGTGCAGACTATCATGGCAGAGGATGAGGGGAACTATGTGAGCGCCCAATCTATCTATATGATGAATAAGCAAGGACACCTTCACGGATTGGGACTTGAAAAAAGTGGGCGACATGGAGACATTGTAGCCTAAGAAGTAAGCCATAACCCCATGCTTTTGGGTTGGAGTACAAGCCAAATGCAGACGATTGGAAGAGAAAGTGGAATGAATTGAAGGAGAGAATTAAAACAAAGAAAGCCGGGAGGCAATTTGAATTAATCCACAAGTCGATTAGGGAAACCCTAAACAGACTCTTTGTCCGCCAAGGAGAAGACTTACCTTTTTGTGGATTCCCGGAGCCGTGGGTCAACCGAGGAACAAAGAAGAGATACCCTGGGTTTAAGATCTTCTTCAATCACCAGTTGTCAGACAGCGCAAAGGAGAGGATTGACCCAAGCATCGATATGGGGCAAGGCAGAAATGCAAGCCCAAATAGCAATGAAGAAGCACTGTTAGGGATGGCACTGGCTGACCTACTGATGAACTCCAACGCCGGGGTTGAGCCCGTTAACTTGGGGGATAGTGTTACTATCTCTGTGATTAGGGGTGAACTAGTGGCAGATTACTCTGGTCTCATTGTGGACGTAACCGAGGCTTCACGCCTAGTTTGGCAACTCAAAAGGGGCTTTCTTAGCAGTTCTAAATCGGATGAAGAGCCTGAATCTGATTCCACCGAGTTTGTTGAGTCAGAATCAGATTCGAGTCCATCTGAGGAGTTTGGGTCTGGCACTTCCAGGGGTGGTAACCCGGGTGCCAAAGTCCTGTCTAGGTCCTCTTTTGCATTTTCTTTTGAGTCTATTGTAACCGAGGATCCAGAACTTCTAAATAAGAATGCTATAGATTCCGTTTACTTCTCTGTGCCGTTAATTTATTGCATTGACCAAGATTTTCAAAATTTTAATGAAAACGAAGAGGAAGAAATTCCTCGAGCTTTGAAAAACTTGATTGATCAAGAGGAGGAGAGGCGTGCTAAGCCTTGCATATATGAGATCATTGCAATTAATGTGGGTATCGAGAATTGTAACGACCCAGAAATTCTTTCCTCCGCTCGAGCGGAGGAGTGGTCGCTCGAGCGGACTTTTGGGGTTCCCAGCAATTTTGCAGATGGCCTGAGATTCTGGCAGTTGTGATTTCCCGCTCGAGCGGGGGAGTTGACGCTCGAGCGGACGGCTTTGTTGGTCTGCGCGCTCGAGCGCAAGGTTGGGCGCTCGAGCGGGTCGCCTGGTTAAATTTGATTCTGAAGCATGTGGGCTCATTTTTGATGTTCTTCTTAGTGTATTTGAAATGTTCTTACCTTATTTTGGGATATTGATTGAGATGATAAGATGATGGTAAAGTAAGATTGGACCAAAAACCTTAATTTGAATAGTTCGTTTACGACCAACCATCACTCATTTGCCCTTTTCTTTTTCCACACTTTGAATATGGATGTGAGGTTAGGACCATTGGAAAGCTTAGTTCCGGGGCTTCAATTTGAACACAAGAATGACCTAAAACGGAGTCCGGATGAGGGAGTTATACCTGTTCAAAGTTTCGAAATCTGTGTTGAAAACAGGTACGCTCGAGCGGGAATTCCTACGCTCGAGCGGGAATTACGGGACAGCAGCTTAAAAAACGGGATTTTGGGATATTTTTCCACATTTTCTTTCCCCTCTCTTCTTTCCTCTTCTCCTAAGTTCGAAACCCTCCGAAACCCTAGCCTCAAAACCTTGATTTCCTCTACTTTGAGCAACAATCCACCATGGTTTTTGTATCAAGGATGGAGACTAAGAAAAGATCAATGTTTTAAACCGATTGGAACTTGGATTTGCGAAGGTTTCTCCTCAAGCTTGCTCTTTTGTTGATTCTTGAGGTAAGAGTTCTAATACTCTTCAATACTTACATTAAGAGATAGATTTGTGGTATTTCCATTGTATTGATGTACAAATTTGTATTTTTGAGCATATAGAGTAAATTATGAGATTTGGGAATTTCAGGTTTGAAGCATTGAGGGTCCAATTGATGGGTTAAAGTGATGGAGTATGATTCTTAGATGTATAATCAAGGAGGAAATTGGGATGTAAGGTCATGGTATGAGAAGTATGAATTTTTATGGAAAACTTTATGTTCTTGAAAACCCTAGGTTAATTTGTGATGATAAATAATGATTTTGCTCAAATTGAAAATAGAATCATGGAATTGGTGGATTGAATTATACGTAAACAAGTTTAATTGGATTTCTAAGATGTTTTGAAATAATGTTAAAAATTTACGAATGAACCTTGTCATGGGCATTGTAATCATGTTAAAATGAGAAAGGAAAATTAGGGGAAATGATTTAAAGAATTAATGTGTGACTTCATATGTGTGTAGGACACGCTTCGGGAGGGATAAATGCTTCACCAATGCACTGTGAGTAGTAGTACACTTTACACCGCTAATGATTGCCATTAGTATTCTGTTAATTCCGTTACTTATGTATGTAAATGATTCAAGGAAGATAAATGTTATATGTTTAAGTAAATGTTTCAAGGAAGATAAAATGTTTAAGTAAATGTTTCAAGGAAGATAAAATGTTTAAGTAAATATTTCAAGGAAGATAAATGTTATATGTTTAAGTAAATGTTTCAAGGAAGATAAAATGTTTAAGTAAATGTTTCAAGGAAGATAAAATGTTTAAGTAAATATTTCAAGGAAGATAAATGTTATATGCTTATGTAGATGATTCAAGGAATGTAAATAAGTAAGAGAAAGAATGAAACAACCTTCCTAAGATTCTGGAATTCTGTAAGACTCTAAAATAAGTTTACATATGTAATAAGTCAAGTATGTTAAGAATGTTGCAAGTCTATATATATGTGGCAAGTTCAAGTATGCACAAGATTAAGTAAATGTACAAGTTAAAGTATATACAAGTTAAAGTATGTTGCAAGTTTACAAGTTTTCGTAAGTTACCAGTTCAAGTATGGTACAAGTTTATATATGTTACAAGTGCAAGTAAAGACAAGTTTACGTATGTTATGTATGTTACAAGTTTACAAGTTTACAAGTTTATGTTATAAATTTACGTATGTTACAAGTTTAAGTCTACTACAAGTTTACGCATATTATAAGTTCAAGTGGGTTCCCAGTTCAAGAATGTTACAAGATCAAGTATGTTACATGTATGACTTATAATTTCTGTTATGGTTCAAGTATAAGGAATATTCATAAAGAACATGTATGATATACTTCCATTATGATATGACAAGATATGCCATTTACAAGGGCCTCGTGCCATTTCCAAGGGCTTATTGCCAATTACAAGGGCTTATTGCCATTTACAAGGGCCTCGTGCCATTTCAAGGGCTTTTATGCCAACCTTTTCAAGGGCTTCATGCCACTTTCAAGGGCCTTAGTGCCAATATGTTACAAGGGCTTCATGCCACTTTCAAGGGCTTCATGCCACTTTCAAGGGCCTTAGTGCCAATATGTTACAAGGGCTTCATGCCACTTTCAAGGGCCTCGTGCCACAAGTTTCAAGGGCTTTTATGCCACTATGTTTCAAGGGCTTTATGCCAACATGTTTGAAAGTTTAATGCTATGATATTCAAGGGCTTAATGCCATTATGCTTCAAGATGTTATGTTTTAAGTCATTATGCTTCAAGGTATTATGTTTCAAGTTATTATGTTTCAAGACTGGGCCTAAGACCGTTATGAAATTAGTACAGAAGCAGACTAATTATGTTAACTTTGCAATTTCACACGCCTTGATATATTATGTTTCAAATGAAGCACCGTTTTGTTTATGTACTATTATTCACTGAGCCTGGCTTACTTTGTGTTATGTCTGTTCTGTAGGTGACCACCTTGGAGGTCAGTCTTAACCTTGATGCTCGCCTTTCATTTGTCAACCTCAGTGTGTCCAGGCACCCAAACCAAGCCCATGCATGTCTGTAAAGTTTTGTTAAATTTTTGGTTAATTGCCTATCCAAGTGAAAATGTATGTATATAACCCCTTTCCTTTAATAATGTTTAGTTATACGCTCAGTAAAGGAGCTGAGTACGTGTATGTGATCCTGGCATGTTAGTAATAGCTCAATGGATGTTATTCTATGTATTTTATATTATTAAATGCTTCCGTTCAGGCCCCGTATGTTATGTATAACAGGTTTAGTGTCCATTTTCGAATAGGTCATGCCCAAACTTTTAGGGGCGAGTTTGGGGTGTGACAAGAATGATCCCCGCTAAGTCCATATCGGGTCCATGTTGTCTTCGGAGGAACCCAAGTGTCGAATCGTTTTATTAAAAGATTTCAAAGATGTTTTTGCATGGTCTTACAAAGACATGCCTGGAATCGATCCTAACCAGTCACGTGGTCCTACAAAGATTTCAGACATGCCCGACTAGTCAAGCAGAAACTCCGCAAGATTAGTCTAGATTGGGCACTGAAGATTAAAGAGGAAGTCAGCAAGCAGATTGACGACGGATTTTTGATGGTGTCTAAATATCCGACTTGGTTGGCCAATATTGTTCCAGTTCCGAAGAAGGATGACAGAATCAGAGTTCATGTCAACTTCAGGGATCTGAATAAGGTTAGTCCAAAGGACGACTTTCCATTGCCACACATTAATGAGTTGGTAGACTTCACTGCCAGCCATGCATTGCTATCGTTCATGGATGGGTTTTTCAAGTATAACCAAATTTTGATGGTGCCTGAGGATAGAGAGAAGACTGCATTCACCACGCCATGGGGTACCTACTGCTATAGAGTTATGCCATCCGGGTTGAAGAATGTTGGGGCTACATATCAGAGGGATGCGACCATAATGTTGCATGACATGATCCATAAGGAAGTCAAGCTGTACGTGGATGACATGATTGTAAAATCTAAAGAGCGAGAAGGCTGCTACATCTCGTTGGAAAAATTCTTTGAATGGATCAGGGAGTATAGACTGAGGTTGAACCTGCAAAAGTGCACTTTTAGGGTGACTATAGGGAAAATGTTGGGTTTTCTAATCACACAGAGGGGAATTGAAGTAGATCCATCCAAATTAAGGCCATCTTAGAAATGCCACCACCAAGGACTGAAAAGGAGGTGCGTGGCTTTCTAGGGAAAGTGCAATTCATAAGATAGTTTATCTCCAAATTAACCTTAACTTGTGAACCATTATTTGGTCTCTTGAAAAAGGGGAAGAAGTTCAGATGGGATAATCGATGTCGGTTCGCTTTCAAACAAATTAAGCAGTACCTTCAGAATCCACATGTGTTGTCACTGCCAGAGCCGGGGAAGCCACTAATCCTGTACCTATCGGTGACAGATTCAACCATGGGGTATATGCTAGCGCAAGAATTTGAAGCTAAGGGGGAGAAGGCAATCTACTATCTAAGTAAGAAGTTGCTGGAATATGAGACCCGCTACATTCCTCTGGAGAAGGCTTGCTTAGCTTTGGTTTGGGCTACTAGGAAGTTGAGACACTACCTGTAAGCTCACTCCGTAATTTTGGTTTCAAGATTAGATCCCATCAAATATCTCTTTGAGAAACCGGCGCTTACGAGTAGGCTAACTTGTTGGTTGCTTCTTCTCTCTGAGTTTGACCTCAAGTACGTCACTCGTAAGTCCATCAAAGGGAGAGCTGTAACGAAATTTTTGGCGAACCACCCCGTGGTAGGAGATGAAACAGTAGAGTATCTATTCCCAGATGAGGAAATTCTGCAGGTAGAGGAGGAGACTTGGACAATGTACTTTGACAAAGCAACTAATCAATATGGTTATGGGATAGGTGTGTTGTTTATAGCACCTGATGATTCCCATATACCCCTAGCTTTCAAACTTCGGTTCAAAGTATCTAACAATGAAGCAAAGTACGAGACATGTATCGTTGGATTGAAAGCTACCCTAGAACTAGTGGCAATAAGGTTGGACATCATCGGAGAGTCAAATCTAGTTGTTTCTCAGGCTAACGGAGATTAGAAGGTCAAGGAAGAGAAAATGAAAGTTTATCATCAGGCCCTAGACATTCTGATTCTGAGGTTTGAGAAACTGACATTCACACATTTGCTAAAAGAGAACACCCGGTTTGCTGATGCGCTGGCAACTCTATCCTCCATAGTAGGCATATCGCTTAGGGTTAAGATGCGTCTAATCATCATTGAACAGAAGTATATGCCTACTTATGAGACAATAGCTATAATATATGAAGTTCAAGACAAGAACCCTTGGTATTACGACATTTGAAACTTCTTGGAGAAGGACATGTATCCACAAGGGGCAAATGCTAAGGATAAACGGAGAATACGGCGTTTGGTCGTTCAGTTCATTATATGCAGGAATAAGTTGTACAAAATAGACCATCTGGGGATGCACAAGCTCTGCATTGAAGAAGATGAGTCGAAGCATCTTATGGAGGCCATCGACGGAGGAGAGTGTGGTGTACACATGAATGGTGTGATGCTGGCTAGGAAGATCCTCAGGTAGGGCTATTATTGGTCAACCATGGAAGAGGATTGTATTAACTTTGTTCGGCGATGTCACGAATGTCAAATCCGTGCTAATTGCATGAATATCCTGCCATTAAAGTTCTACAACATGACTTTGCCATGGCCTTTCTCAGTTTGGAAAATTGACGTCATTGGAGTAGTCTCACCAAAGGGCTCAAATGGACATGAATTCATCATGGTGGCGATTGACTATTTTAGCAAGTGGGTGGAAGCTCAGTCTTACTCAGTGTTGTAAGCGTCACATGTGGCCAAGTTCATCAAAAACAACATCATCTGCAGGTATGGAGTGCCAAATGAGATCGTATTGGACAATGGCTCGTACTTCAAGAAAGAGGTGGTGGATTTGCTTGAGAAATACAATGTGGTCTTTCACAAGTCATCAACGTATAGAGCACAGACTAATGGAGCCGTTGAAGCCGCAAACAAAAATGTCAAGAACCTTCTGCGAAAGATGGTGGAGACCTACAAAGACTGGCTAGATAAACTACCTTTTGCACTCTAGAGTTATAGAATGTCAATTCGAACATCTACAGGGGCCACACCCTACTCTCTAGTATATGGGACGGAAGTTGTTTTGCCAATCGAGATCGAAGTACCGTTGTTGAGAATTATGGCCGAGTATCAGATAGCAGAGGCAGATTGGCAGCAGAACAAGTTCGAAGAATTGATGTTCAACGAGAGAAGGTTGAGGGTGTTGTGTCATATCCAAGGATATCAGTGTAGAATTTTCGGGGCCTTTAACAAGAAACTCAAGTCTAGATACCTAAAGGAAGGAGACATGGTGCTCAAAGACAACCGAGCTCCCATCCATGACCCCAGGGGCAAGTTCAGACCCAATTGGACTAGTCCTTACATCATCAAATCTATTTGGTCAAGGGGAGCAATCAAACTCATGGATCTAGATGGCTTGGAGTTCTCGCAATCGATCAGCAGGGATAAGTTGAAGAAATACTATCCCTAAGAGGCTCACTAGGCCGAAAACCTGAAACGGCGACCTAGGCAAAAGTTAGAGCATGAAAAATTAGAAACAAAGAAAAATAGAGCTCGCAAGGCTGAAAACCTGAAAGGGTGACTGTGGCAAAAGTTACAACGCAAAAGGAGAGAGTAAATACTCGAGTGAACTCTAACCAACTACGTAAGGCTTGATTCCTATCTTTGGGATATGTAAGCAATTTCATCCCGAAGTTCAGCCATAACCATTCTCAACTCAACTATCTTGTCCATTTGTTCATCAGTCCATCTTTTTCTGCCTTCTGTTAGCTTCGTTGTGCTACTCCATTGGGCAGAAGAGCCAGTTGCATGACAGAGCAGTGATGGTAAATGTAGTTATGATCTTTTTAATTCGGGGTTGTACATCTTCAGGATTGATTCCATGTCTGTTAGGTAATGACTATTGACAGAAATTGTTTTGAAAAGTTTTAATGAAGTTGATTTTCTAAAAATTTCACTTTTTACAACACAGATCATTATTTGAACCAAAAGGAAAATTTTCAGTACTAACAACTTTAATTACATGATTTCAACACAAGTACATCCTTCAACTCTCAAGATTAATCAAAGTTGCTTTTACATCATAAAAACTTGAAGAAAAAAAAAAGTCAAAGCAATAAACTAGGGGTACAGATGAGTCTGGTGATAGTCCTCTGCCTCCTACCCACATTTTCAGAAGTCTCTACAGCCAAGGATGGCCCAACCTATGTCTCGTCCTCAAGCCAAGAGAAACACTCGCCAGAAAGGGCATAACTAAAGTTGGTAGCAGGGGCCAAAAGCTCTCTCGTCCTCCAACCAGCGAGGTATCGAACCAAGTGCGAATCACGAATTGGAAATGTAGCTAGCTATTTAGCTACCTCATCTGGAGGACGGGTCTAATCACGCCCAAACCAGCTTCTAAACTGGAAGGGGAAGTAGACTACACAATGTGTGAGGCTGATCAACTGTACACCCGGCTGGCAGGACATGCAGTAGCTCATCTCGGTCAAGTTTAACTGGGGGCAATGCCAAGCAATGTCAACCGCAAATCTGCTGCACATCCAATCACACCACAATCCCTCTGTGGGAAAGTCTACTAACTGTAGACGAAAGAAGTAGGATCTGGCCAAATACTCGGGGCACGGGTCCACAACCTTTAGCATATCCATCAACCACACCTGGGAAGGGATAAAAGAGAGAGAGAGAGAGAGAGAGAGAGAGATTAAAGAATATAGAAATATACGTTAAGAGAAAAAGCAAGGAAGGGTTTTGAGGGAAAATAGAGAGTGAGTGCCAAAGTGATGTGAGAAATCATAAATAAGAAAGGGTGGGAAATAATACTTGGAGAATCAGTGAACTCCCCACCAACCGGGACGTCTCCCATCGATGGAAAGCATCCAAACCCATTAAAGTTTCAGCCAATGCCAAACCTATGCAATTCTAACCCTCCTTGAGACATTGGGCCACTTCGATCAACCTAATGCTAGCTCCACTGCAACTAAGGGCAAGTAGGAAGTGTGCAAGTAAACATAAGCAGATGGTGTGTTGACAATAACCTAGCCAGAGAAGATCACCTCTGTCTCTAATGTCGGAAAATCGATGAATCAAGCTGGGTATATCCAACTCCCCATCATGAGCCAAGGACCAAGCCTGGTGTAAAGTAAGCCCACACATCCATTCAAGAGCCCGTGTATGACCAAAACGGGGTTGAGGCATAATCTCCTCATCGCACCGGGACTCCATTAATGCTTGAAACTCTTCGAGAGTAGGACATATCTCTTGTGCTCTGAAGCAAAACACATGAGTAACCGGGGTTCCAACATTGGACAGTGGCATAAGGAATGGAAAACAAAGCGGCGTGCAACTCAATGGAAAAAAGAGCGTTTATGCCAAAACCGCTGAAATTTACCTTTTTCGTGCCGTCCAAAGTGGCCATCCAATCCTTGAGCCTCTCAATAAGAAATATCTCCATTTTCAAAGAAAACTACAAAAAAAATGGTATTATGTCGAAGAAAGAGCAAGAGAAGACCTTTATAGAGAATAAGGTTGTGTGAGTGGTTGACAGCTGTTGCCAACTGTCCAGCCATAGATTTTGGCTGGCTAACCACCTTTCCCAGCTGGCCGACCAAGTGTGCTGGCCAGGCAATTGGGGAACGGTGTTATGATTGGCCTTTTTTACTTTTGAGTTCTGTTTTGAGTTCTGTTTTGAGTCTTTTGTTTCTAGCAAGTGTGAATAGCTATGTTTAAGTTGTTTTTACTTTATTTTCCTTTATTGAGTTGTATTTTGTGTTTTGGTCAGCTGAAGGCTCAATATTCGATTATGAACATCATTCAAATACGAGCATTTTCAGTTTTGAACTCAGTTCCAATTTTATGCAAGTGTGGTGCTATTCTCGAAATGCTGTACAAAATAAAGTTCTTTCTTTTATAAAACTGCAAGATTTGACCCCGATCATAGTTTTTACAAAAGAGAAAAAAACAAGTTTTCAAAACAAAAAATAATAGACCTATCTGAAGCTATACAAAGTTTTACACTACAAAGCAAAAGAAAAGACCAAAAACAATACAAAAATCGATATCAATCGCATCAGGCTTGAGAGGCCCTCTTCATCCTCTTCCGACGAGGGGACTTAGGAGCACCGTCACCATCGGCACCACTGTCATCAGAGGAGTGGGACTCAGAGCCGGCGTCATCCTCTCCACTCCTTGACCTAGAACCAGCCTCATTCTCCTCGCTCCCAGACTCGAAACGCCTACTTACTGTCTCCTCTGTGATGTCCCAAATCTACACTAAGGGTTGTAGTCAAGGGTCACTAATGAGTCTTATGGCCAATAACTAAGTAAGATCCCAGATCGCTAGAGGAGTAAAATTAGCCACCCTTCTAAGTCTAACTTTCTTAGGTAGCGCACTACCTTTTTGACAAATCTTAAGAGGTATTGGCACAAGGTCTCATAAGCAACGTCAGGAATTATATTGGTATTGGAATATAAATACATAGCAATAGAGTAATTACGAATATCCTTAATTACAAAAGTTCATTCCATCAACATTACATCCAAAAGAAAATTTAAAGTTTCATATGGACTTTACAAAACAACAAAAGAAATTCCTAACTTTTCTAAGATAGCCAAATGTCTTCGAAGTTTTCTGGTTCGTCGTCTTCTGCTGCAAGCTCCCCTTCGACACCTGGCATGATACGCTGTGAGCATTGAATGCCCAATAAATGCACACACACCCCATCTCTTTTTCCTAGTTCAATCCACAAAAAAATAGAGGAAAGGGTCATGGCATTTAAATTCATAGCACAAATTATATGGTTAATTGTTAGTAGTCTAGAAATCCCCTAAAGAGATTTTGTCCTTCTAACTCTAAGAATTGGACGCGGATTATTCGGTATGCCCCCTGTTTTACAAGTTTGTTGCAGACCTTACCTCGGATGCCTACCAATGGTTATATACCGCGTAGCGCCAACCGTAGAGCCTCGAAAGAGACGGTAATGATGGGCCTTGTCAAAACCCCTCCTTACACCGAACTACCTAAGGTCCAAATACAACTGCTCCATTCAAGGGTTCCGAAACAAGCACTTGCGCAAGGTTTAACTTACCAAAGGGAACGCATCCCACTAACTAATAACTTATTCTCATTATAATAATCAAGTGATCGAAACCCCATTAGCCACCCCCATTATGTTTTCTGTTAGATTAATCGCTGTAATTAGTTAGTATAAGCGAGAAGGAAAATAATTTGTATAAGTGTAAACATCATTAAAGGACAAAAAAAAAAATACATAACCATGACATGTATAATATCATACAAAGACATGATTAGATATAAGTAAGCACATTCATAAAGTCAAGAGCACAAAACATCAATGTAAATAGAATTTTCAGATTTAGAGTCACTTAAAGATCAAGATTAAAAGAACTATTTCAAAATTTTCCCAAATCTGGCCTTCCTATGGTTCGTAGAGAATTTCATCTAGTTTTCAGAACATTTTTTCCAGAACATTTTTCAGAAATGGAATAGCTTTTCCAAATTTTTAATCGTTTTCCATGAAACCAATTTTCCTTAAAAGCTAACTCCTTGAGGAAGATTTTGACATAAAATGGAGGCCCATAATACTTTCATACATTTTTCTAGAATTTTCTTAAGTTTGCTGTAAAACAGATTTTTCTGGTACTGTTATTGAAAATAGAAATTTGGTGAGAAAAGAGGCCAACTAGGGGCGATTTTCCACTTCTCTTGTGATGAAAACATGCTAAATAATATGTATTAAACTCAAAAATTTAAGGTGAAAGTGTGCCTTTGGAAATTTTGAGAGTTTGATATGGAAAAATGTAGTCTTATACCGATTAAGAGAAATACAAAAAGGATAGAATGAAGGCAACTCCTTTCATTTATAACAAAAGAATGCCATCAAAACACTTCTGAAATGAATGTTTAAAACTTCTAAGAGTATGTATTTGAAAGGAAAAGAAATAAGAGAGAGTTGTGTTGTGGCTTACTTAAGGGTTGTCAGAATTGCTAGCAAACTTTTTCTTCCTCTCCTCTTTTCTACCAAGCTCACCATCCTTCCTCTCTACTCTCTCGGTGGAATATAGTGTGTATGGGTGTGTTCTTGCATGTAAAATGCTATGGGAGGGGTTGTTTTTATAATGAATTTGGTGCAAAAGGTCATTGTAGACACCCCATTTTTGACCGCCCTTATGACTTGGGCGCCACGTATTGATCACCAATAATGAATTTTTACACTTGTCAAATGCTCGATTTCCTCAGTAGGAAGCCATGGTTTTGAGCCTCGGAAATGTACTAACCTTGCACCATTTTTAAACCAAAACAGCAGTTTTCCAAGCCTGGCCAAGCCTAACCACTCAGAGGCTTACAGGCCACTTGGTGGTCGGCCGGCCACAAATGAGTGTCCAGTCGTCCCCTTAATGGCTGGCTGGCTGGCCACTTGTGTGATAACCCTATTCCGTATTATGCTAATTAATCTTGATTACGAATGTGATTATGTGTTTCATATGATTTTAAGTGTCATTTATATGAATATATGTGGTTTTGAATTTCTATCTGTTTACTGTAGGAATATCTGTTCAACTTACTGTTATAAACTGAAAATTGAAGGCCTTGTTGGCCACAGAAATCGAAATTGGCTACGCCATTGTGATTAGCTTAATTTTTAGAGCCTACAGTGAAATTTAATTGAAAATTGATTCGGATTAGATTAATTAGATTAAATTAATGAGATAGTGCTCAATTAATTAGCATTAATGAAATGTGATTAAAGAAGCCTATATAAGGGACCCAACTACACTTAAGCTCATTCTTTTGAGCTCAAAGAATCTGAATTTCCTCTCTAGAGAGAGAGAGAACCGAATGTAGAGAGAGAGAAGGGCCAACCTTGAAGATCTTGCTAAGGAGCTCAAGCTTTGAAGGGCTAGGCTCAAGAATTTGCTACTATTTGGAAGATTGAACCTCTAGGTGAGCATTTGAGCATAAATTCATGAGTATAAGTTTGTAAATTTGTGTATTCAAACTAGTTGGGTAATTAAGAACATAAATTGAGATGAAATTGAAGAATTTAAAGCTTATATGTACATGCATGTATAGAATTACCATGATTTTGCATAATCAAGCATGTATCAAGTTGAATATGGGAATATGAGTATTAAAGCATACATGCAAGCATAGTTTTCTTGATTTCCATGGTTATGAGCATCATTGGTGCTATTTGAAATGGAATTGGGGTCAAAGGCTAACATGCATGTTGAATTGGTAGAGATATGGATTTTGGATGAAGTTTGAATGCATGGGTTTGATCATACAAAAGAAATAAGGATTTATTTGAGAATTAGTTTGTGATTTTGAACAATTCGGTCCCATACACTTATATTCTCATGTGGTATAATGTATTTGCATGTTTTGAACCAAAATCATGAGTTTTGGACCTTTGAAGGTCGAGTTTGAACTTCAAGAACAGTTCTGGAAAACCCAAAATTCATGAAGTCCGCTCGAACAGGGGAAACGCCGCTCGAGCGTGAAATGCGAGCTCCTAGAATATTTACAGACATTGATGTCCGCTCGAGCGGGGAGCCATGTAGTGTGACTTTTAGCTCGAGCGTCCGGATTCACGCTCGAGCGTAAAAATGAGGCAACCAGAACTTTTGCAGACCATGAGGGTCCACTCGAGCGGCAGAACCCACGCTCGAGTGGGGACCCTTGTTTCAAAAATTTTGTAAAGGTGTTCTGTGTTTCATTTTCCGTTCTCTTTTGCTTCTAAGCACTCTTAGGCATGCATTGAGCATTATGAATGAATTAAAAGAATAAGAAAGAAGCCTAAGAGGGGTGTATGAATTAAGAACATATTGAATTAATTATGACCCATATGTGTTATGTAATGTGTAGGGTCGAGCTCCAGGACAAATCCACCTGCAGAACACTGTGAGTAATATCTTAGTAAAGATATTTTGAAGTATGTTATTTGTCCAACTGCTTATTTCCCTATAAGTCTTATAAGTTTGTTACTTTGAGTTGTGGACAAATGTTTGCTATGCCATATGAATGGGCCAAAGGCCGTATGACATGAACAAATGGGCCAAAGGCCGTATGACATGAACGAATGGGCCAAAGGTTGTACGACATGAATGAATGGGCCAAAGGTCGTATGATGTGAATGAATGGACCAAAGGCCATTTGACGTGAATGAATGGGCGAAAGGCCGCATGACGTGAATGAATGGGCCAAAGGCCGTTTGATGTGAACGAATGATTAGGCCAAAGGCCATAGATACGAATGAATGGGCCGAAGGCCGTTTGACAAGAACGAAGTGGGCCAGAGGCCGTTTGATACGTTCAGGCTTGAATCGCCCAATGTACCAAAATAATGCACTAAATAGAATTCTACATAGGCCCAAGGCCATTTGATATATGCGAGTTTCATTTGCGTACTTTCTTTATTTGATATTATTCACTGGGCTTTCGCTCACACGCATTCATGTGTATGTAGGTGAGCAAAGAGATGTCCAAACCTAGCCCCGGTGAAGTCTATGAGAAAGGTCAAGTTTTGGAGAGTCAGCCCTAACTGTCTCACGTATGAGACTTACTTTCTCCTCTTTTGACCTCTTGTTGTAATCTCGTTGTGTTGGCAAAATGTTGGATTACTTTTGTATATAAGTTTTGGTTAGGTTGACTAAGACTTGAATGATCCTATGTATGTACAGAACTTTGTGTTGTTATCCTTTTGATGTGAGTTATTAACAAGTATATATATGGACTGTTATGATGTGCCATGCAAGCACAGCTCTATGGACAAAAGTTTTAAATTTGCTTCCGTTTGGCCCTTTTACTTTGATGAGTTATGTCTTGTTTGGTTTGAGGCTGTAGGTAATCCTTTGATTACTAGCCGGTTATGTCCTTAACCCATAGGGGCGGGTTTGGGTCATGACAGAGTGGTATCAGAGCACGAGTTAATAACTCACATACTGGTCCAAATGAGCAATAAGCGTCTAGAAAAGATCTAGGATGCATTCATGTGATAAGTATGAATCTGAACGCATCAAGAATGTGATTAAATGCTTCGAGATAAATGATTACGTGCTATATGTTTGTGCCTTACTTGCATTGCAATTATTTGAATATGTATACTTCTTGGTATATGCTTACTCGTGAAATTTCTATATAAAGAATAATGCATGTCTAATCAGATGGTGAGAACAAGAGGTGATGAGATAGAAGAGTCCTCTATTGCCAGAATCGATAGGACGGAAAGATTGAATCAGGAAATGGCAGAAACATTGCGGCAACAACAACAGTGGCAACAACAGTGGCAACAGCCACATCCTCCACCTCCACCCCCGGCACCTCCTGTGCCAGACTTACAGAATGATGATTGGATAATAGCTCTCACCAAAGAGTTTAAGAAAATGAAACCGCCACAGTTCCATGGTGGATTAGATCCGTTGAAAGCTGAAGCATGGGTTCTCGGCATTGAAAAGCAATTTGAAGTGTTTCCTTATACAGAGACACATAAAGTACTTCTAGCCACCTTTATGCCAGAAGATGAGGCAAGAAGATGGTGGATGTTAATGCGTGAGAATCATAAAGATGTTGACTAGGCGAAATTCCTGGAAGTCTTCTACAATAAGTACTTCCCTCAGTGTGTCTGTGACAGGAAGGCATCGGAGTTCATGGAACTAAAACAGGACAACATGACAGTGGCTGAGTATGAGACCAAATTCACTGAATTGGCCAGGTTTGCACCACTAAGAAAGTGAGGCATTTTGAAGGTGGGCTTCGAAGTGATATTTTAGAAAGGGTGAATGTTTTGAAGCTGGAAACCTATATTAGGGTGCTAGACCGGGCCATAATATCAGAGGGTAACATAGCCATACAAACTAAACCAACAACAAATTGGAAGGGCAGTAAAAGGCAAGGCTTCTTTTCGAAGAAGAAATTTTCGAAGAAGAAAAATACGGGCTTCTTGAGTACTTCTAATTCTTCCCGAGACACATCCCCAATGTGTAATATTTGAAATAAAAGGCATCGTGGGGTTCGTTACCATATGTCAGGAGCTTGTTTTAAATGTGGAAAAACAAGGCATATGGCCAGGGAATGTAATCAGAACAGTGGGAAGATAGCTGCTAGTTCCATTGCATCAATCCCAAAACTGGAAAATACTATGAGATCTACTACCACTGGAGATACCATGAGACAAGGGAGAGTTTTCCCGCTTGTTTCGGGCGATACACGGAATGCTAACGCAGTTGTCTTAGGTACTATTTCTATATGTAATAAGGTTGCTTTTGTGTTAATTGACTCCGGATCAACACACTATTTCGTAACATGTGCATTTGCATCTAGACTGAGTAGACCTCTAGAATTATTGCCATATCTGCTATGTGTATCTACTCCATCCGGGGAATCTGTATTGTGTGAATCTGTATATCGTTTTTGTGACATGCGTGTTAGGAATGCTATTCTATATGTAGATTTATTGCCCTTGAACTTTAGACATTTCGATGTAATTTTGGGCATGGATTGGTTACCTAAATATTGTGCCACCATTGATTGTGTGACAAAACGGGTTGTGTTTAGACCACCAAAACAGGAAGAAATTGTGTTTGTGGGTAACGGGGTAGTACCTCCACCTTATCTAATATTTGCAATGAAGGCATGTAAACTGATCAGGAAGGGGTGCCAAGGTTATTTGTGTTATGTGATGTCTGAACAATTGTGAATGTTGAATTGAGTAGTATCCCTATTGTTAGCGAATTTCCAGATGTGTTCCCAGATGAATTGCCAGGGGAATTGGTGGACAAGGAGATAGAATTTACTATTGAAATGGTACCAGGCACTCAACCTATCTCTAAAACTCCCCACAGAATGGCTGCTACTGAAATGAAAGAATTGAAAGAACAGTTGCAAGACCTGCTTGACAAAGGGTTTATTCGACCTAGTACTTCACCGTGGGGTGCATCGGTGTTATTTGTGAAAAAGAAAGACGGAACCTTGCGCTTGTGTATCGACTATCGAGAATTGAACAAGGTAACAATAAAGAATAAATATCCCCTACCTCGTATTGATGACCTGTTTGACCAGTTGTAGGGATCACAAGTGTTTTCCAAAATTGATTTGAGATCCAGGTATCATCAGTTGAAAGTGAAAGCAGAAGATGTTTAGAAAACCGCGTTATGAACAAGGTATGGCCATTATGAATTTCTTGTTATGCCATTTGGGGTAACTAATGCTCTGGCAGTGTTTATGGACTTAATGAACCGAATTTTTAAAACCTAACTTGATGAATTTGTTGTGGTTTTTATTGATGACATTTTGATATACTCCAAGAATAGACTTGAACATGAATGTCATTTGAGAACTATCCTGCAAACACTTAGAGAAAAGAAATTATTTGCTAAACTAAAGAAGTGTGAGTTTTGGTTGGATGAAGTTATTTTCTTAGGGCATGTTATCAACAAAGAGGGAATTTCAGTGGACCCATAGAAAATAGAAAAAATTGTGAATTGGCTTACGCCGACAAATGTAACAGAGTTTCGCAGTTTTATGGGCCTAGCTGGGTACTACAGGAGGTTTGTGAAAGATTTTTCAAAAATAGTTGTGCCTCTTACCCAACTGACATGCAAGGGGCAACCATTTGAATGGCATGATGAAAGAGAATCTGCATTTCACGAACTAAAAATGGGACTGACCACTGCGCCAGTTTTGACACTACCATCAGGTACAGAGAACTTTGAGATTTTCAGTGATGCATCTCATAAAGGTTTGGGTTGTGTGTTAATGCAGAATGGAAGGGTAATTGCTTACGCCTCTTGGCAGTTGAGGCCACATGAGAAAAACTACCCAACACATGATTTATAATTGGCCGTAGTTGTATTCTCTTTGAAAATCTGGCGGCATTATTTGTATGGGGCAAAGTGTGAAGTCTACACAGAACACAAAAGTTTGAAATACTTCTTTACATAGTGCAGACACCCCATTTTTGACCATCCTCAAGACTTGGACATCACCGCCCGAATACTCGGTGATTATCCATGTTTGTGTTCGTCTCGAGTTCCCGGAGGCCTTGGCAGCGCGCCTCGTCTCAGGACCTCTTGACTCGACTGCTTCGTGTTCGGTTTTGGCACCAAACACCTGTGTTTTTGCCTTGAAGGGCAGGGAATGGCTTGTGAGCCATCCCCACATCCCATCGGCTCCCCCCTTGCATCACCGGCCGTTTATGGAGGCCATCGGCTGTGGTTCCTTAGTATTCATGGCCGGTCGGCACTATATTCTGCCGACCGGCACTTCTTAGTGCCGATGACATTTTTGACCGGCCGGTGACCCTTCTGCACCCCTCTGGGGCATGGTGCATGCCAGCTGTGCCAGCTGGAATACACCATCACCAATCCCCGTGCATGAGTGTGCCCATTTTGCACCCTTTGCACCTTTGACCCCCCCAAGCTTCTAGAAGCTTGCACCTTTGGCCAAGCTTCTTGGAGAAGCTTGGCCAGCTGTATTGGCTTCTCCAAGAAGCCAAGACCCTCTTGCACCCCTTGAACCTTTCTCTTTTGCTTAGCCTCTAAGTTTCTTGGCCTATATAAGCACCATTCCTCTCCCTTGGTCTAGGTTAGAGTTTTTGGGAGCAAAAACCAGAGCTTATATCTCTATATCTCTGATATATATCTATCTATATCTATATCTTCCCTTCCCTCATCCATTGTGTGTGTTTCTTGGCCTAAATAGTGTGTTTTACCTTACTTTTGCACCATTACACACACTATTACACCTAGCTCCGAGATTGAGGGACTTGGAGGGTTGTTTGTTGTGATTTTGGACTGGTTTTGATCATTAGAGGAGGGCTGCACCACTAGTTCTTCAAGGAGTCTTCAAGGGTAAGCATGTTGCTTTAGTTTCCCCAAACTTGCACTAGCTTTCTACCTGTCTTGCTTTGTGTTTTTGGCTTTGTGTTCAACATAAAAAAGTCTTATATTTTCTTACTTTAGAACCTTCATTAAGGTCACTTGGGGGTTTGAGCACAAACTCACCCTCTTAGGCTTTGTTTTGGCTATTTTAGCCCCTTTTCTTGAAACCTTGTTTAACTTGGTGTTTTTGGTCTTCTCACCACTGAAAACCAGTGGGTTTTCAATGGTGAGGAAGGTACTTTGGAGTCTCATATAGGGGAGGGACACCCCTCTCCCCTTAGTCCCTTCCTTGCCTTTGTCTTTGGCTTGAAGGGTAGCATGCATGAGTGCTTGCATTTGGCTTCATTTCAGAGTTTTTTTAGGTGTTTTGGAGCATGTTTAACCTCTGTCCAATATGGGTTTGTTGGCCCTTAACATGCTTGTTATACTTGCTTTGCATCCTTCTATTTGGCATAAAAATGCATCTCATTTTTAAGCCATGATCCTTGCATGTGTTGACCTAACTACATGAAGGTATTAGTGTTGTTTTGTCATGCTTTAGGTCTGTTGACCACTGATTTTACCCTATGTAACATGATTGATGTGGTTGCTTTGCATTGTGGCTTGAGAGCCTTAAGGATGTGATCCATGTATATGCATTGGTTAGGCTATTTTAGTGATTTGGAATCATTTAATGTGCTATGTCAGTCCTTATGCCATGCCCATATGTCTCCATTTATCACCTATTTCATGCTTTAAGGGTGTGTCATTTCATGCCTAGGAATATGCCTTATGCATGCTTGTATGCTTAGGATGTTTTGGGGTTGCCATATCAAGATGTGTGTGTGTATTTTTGCATGCTAAGGATCTGTTTTTGGTGGCCTAATACATGCTTTGAATGGTCATGTTGGTGGTAGTGAAGAGCCCCTTGTTCATGCCTTGGTTTTGGGCCCATTTGCTTGCATGTTTGCATAGGAATTGGTCACCATTTTGGGCATGTTTTGCCACTGTTTTGGGTTGGTTTGAGGGCTGCCCCATTGTGGTCTAGTCCACCATCACATGCTTGCCTCATGTCTATCGCTTAATTGATTCATTAAGTGTTGTAGTATGTTGGTCTTATTGCTTGATTGGTCCATGTTTACATGACATTTGCATCTTGTATACTCTAGCATTCTGTATGCTTAACATGGTAGTTGCATGACATTTGGTGCGCTTGCATCCTAATTCCCATGTTGCATCATTTGAGCTATGTTGCATACATGCATTTCATGGCTTGGTTTGGGGTTGTCAAACCAAGCATAAGGGTTGAGGGAAGTTCACACTACAAGTGGTGCAACTCATTTCAACTCTTGGTCCCCAAGGCCCTTGACCAACACATGATAAGGTCTTGGTTTCATTTGTGTGTTTGCATGCATTTTTACATTAAAATGCAATCTTGGTTCCTTAGGCTATCATGCACCAAGATGCATAGTTGATGGCCCAAGAACCAAGGGTCATGCTTCCTTGAGTCCCATACATGATAGGGAGCATTGACCATGCTTACATTTGCTCTAAAATCCATATCATGCACTGTTTGCCTGCTGTTGCTGTCAAACTGTCCTCTGCAGGAATTTTGTGCCGACCGGCAGTATAGAGTGCCGACCGGCACTTTATGGGTAGCCGATAACCTCTCAAGCAGCCGGTGATCATTTTACATGGCCGGTGGCCATTCCATCCAGCCGGTGGTGTACAGAAGCATGCAAGGAAGGTGTTCTGGGACTTTGGCAATTTTTGGAGAGACAGGGCAGTAAGAACAGAGGCAGCAATGTCATGATGCGGGTTTCCGGGCGAGTCGGATTCGAGCACGCATCATTCGCGCATCCCGAGGCAGGGCTGAGGCCCCTCTTTTTTTGTTATATACTGAATTTAATTTGATAATTAGAAATTTCTGTAATAATTCATTTATTCTGTATTTGGACTGTACTATTTGGGACTGTATATTCTTTTGGTCCCTCCGAGTGAGGGCATATTTGTAATAAGGGTGTGTGAGTGTGTGTATGTCTTCCAACCCCACGTCTTTCTTTCCTTTTATTTATCTGCTTATGATGGTAGACTAGGGCATATTTAAATTAGCATAACAGTATGAAAGCATGTTTGCATTCATTCATCTGTTTCGCATGCATCGGGCTCGGCACATCATACGAACTGCATCGTACTTCAATTCCAAATTGAATACGTGATAGTTGTAGCATTTCATATGCCATGTCTAGGATAGCCGAGCCTGTCTAGATTACATTCTTTGCATGTGTTGCATTAGCCACTTAACATGAACTAGGATCATGCATATGATTACTAACTAGTTTCTGTTTTGGCTTGGAGTACTAGGTGAGCTTTTATGCTTTAGCATATCGCATGCGTGTGAATGTTGCCATAATAGCATGATTACCATGAGGCTAGCTGCTTATGTGATATAACTGCTTGAATGCCTGTGGATGGAGGTTGAATTACCTAAATTGGGACGATGCATTAAAAAATTGTGAGTTTTAAGCCCACTAGTTAGTGGCAAAAATCATCTTTTCTAAAGCCCACTTGAGGGTCGCAAAACCTGCATTTTAGCCTACTTACGAGTAGCAAACCGTTTTCAAAACAAACATGTAGTGTTTTGTTCCAACTTAGGCGATTTGGTCTATACTTGTTTGCTGTGCGCATAACGTAGTAAATCTAGGCTAATAACCGGTATAAGAACATATAATGTTTTCAAAACAAGATATCATGATTAGTAGAGGCCGGTTTTCGGACCGGGCGAGAGGGGGTGCTCATAGCTGACCTTCCCCAATCGTACCCAAGTTCCCGAGCCGAGGCAACTTTGGTAATGACGGACACGTGGCCTTTGGCACCGAGTCAGGGTTTCCTAAATTTTCCAAAAATAAAATATTTAGGTGGCGACTCTGTATCTGGCAAAGCAGTCCATGTTTGGCACTTCTTTTCAAAATCTGTTCTTCTCAAAACGATTTGCCAAAGTTGGACTCTTTGGTTCAAGATTAAGAACCGTGACATTTTGAGTCCTTTGAACTGTAGTGACCCAATATCGAACCAGAACGGGGGGGACTCGCACTCCCTCGCCCGGGATGCGTTCGGGGACGTCTACATATAGAAGGAGCTGAATATGCGACAGAGGAGATGGCTTGAACTGATAAAAGACTATGATCTTGAGATTCAGTACCACCCCGGGAAAGCTAATACAGTTGTTGATGCCTTGAGTAGAAAATCAATGGGGAATTTGGCTTGTTTGCTTACTGAATAGAAGGAAATCTTGCAAGATTTTGCGAAGTCCGAGATTGAAGTGGTATTGTGTGAATAGGGTGAACTGATAGCAACCATTTTAGTCGAACCGGCGATCATTGATGAGATTAAACAGAAACAAAAAGAGGATGAATTCCTCAAGAAAGTAATCGATGAATTTGAGACAAGTCCGAGAGCAGAATTCAGCATTGAAAGCAGAGTGTTGAGGTTTCAAAACCGAATGTGTATCCCAGATATTCCGGAGCTAAAGAAAAGAGTTCTCGATGAAGCTCACAAGTCAGTATTTACTATGCATTCGGGCAATAACAAAATGTATCGGGATTTGAAACAAAGCTATTGGTGGCCTAAAATGAAGACAGAAATTGCAGAATATGTGTCCAAGTGCCTTCAATGTCAGCAAGTTAAAGCTGAATATCAGAAACTGGGCGGTCTACTTCAACCTCTCCCTATTCCTGAATGGAAGTGGGAGCATGTGACTATTGATTTCGTTGTTGGTCTACCTCGGACTCCTCGAGGTATGGATTCTATTTGGGTTGTGGTTGATAGACTGACTAAATCTGCACATTTTCTACCTATTAGAACTACATTTGATGCTTATAGACTGGCTACTATATATGTTGATGAGATTGTTCGTTTACATGGAGTTCCAGTATCTATTGTCTCGGATAGAGATCCGAAATTTGTGTCTAGATTATGGAAAAGTTTGCAAAGGGCTATGGGGACAGAATTGAGGTTTAGTACCACATTCCACCCACAGACAGACGGACAATCAGAATGGACAATACAGACTTTGGAAGATATGCTAAGGATGTGTGCCTTGGATTTTCAAGGGAGTTGGGAGGATTATTTGCCACTCGCAGAGTTTGCATACAATGACAGCTTCCACTCCAGCATCGATATGGCACCATACGAGGCTTTGTATGGTAGAAGGTGTAGGTCACCAATTTATTGGACAAAAGTCGGGGATAGAGCTCTTCTTGGGCCTGAAATTGTGCAAGACACTTTTGAGAAGATCAAAACTATTCGGCAAAGGCTCAAAACTGCTCAGGACCGACAAAAGAATTATGCAGATGTTCGAAGAAGACCTCTCGAGTATGAGGTTGGTGACCATGTGTTGATCTGTGTGACTCCGATGAAAGGCCAAGTCAGGCTTGGAAAGAAGGATAAGTTGTCGCCCCGTTACATTGGGCCTTTTCAAATTCTGGAAAGGCTTAGTCCAGTTGCTTATCGAGTCGCTTTGCCACTGGGATTCGAACAAATCCATAATGTGTTTCATGTATCAATGTTGAGGGGTTATCTTCGAGATCCGTTTCATGTGATTGACTATCATCGGGTAGCTCTTGACGAAAATATGGAGTACGCCGATTGGCCGGAACGAATCATTAACCGGCAAGTGAAACAATTGAGAAGCAAGTCCATCCCAATGGTGAAAGTGGAATGGAAAGAACACTATGGAACGGATGCCACATGGGAAAAAGATGATGAAATGCAACTACGCTATCCACATTTGTTTCCTGACGAAGGTAAAATGAGTTTGGAGGACCAAACTTCCTAAAGGGGGGAAGACTGTGATAACCCTATTCCGTATTATGCTAATTAATCTTAATTACTGTAGACACCCCATTTTTGACCGTCCTTAAGACTTGGACGTCACCGCATGAACACTCGGTGATCATCCATGTTTTTGTTCGTTTGGAGTTCCTGGAGTTCTCGGCTACGCGCCTTGTCTCAGGATCTCCGAACTCGACCGTTTTGTGTCTGGTTTTGCACCAAACACTTGTATTTTGCCTTTGAGGGGCAGGGAATGCCTTGTGAGGCATCCCCACACACCACCGGCAGTGGCTAGAGGCCACCGGCTGTTTTTTGTTGCCACCGGCAATATATTTTGCCGGTCGGCACTCTTTGTTGCCGGTCGGCACTCAATTTTGTCAAAATGACAATTTTGCCCTGCCGACTACTGTTCAGCTGCTTTTAGAGATATTTTGAAACAGCTGTGGTGCATTTGCTTCCCCTCCATACACGTGTATGGAGGGATGGACCTCTTGTTAGCTTACATTGTAAGCTTTACAAGATTGGCTCCTCTATAAGAGGAGCCCTCCTCCCTTGGCTTTAGGTTGGACATTTTAGAGAGAAAAACATTGCTAGAAGCTCTGGTTCTAGGGTTAGAACTCATACACATTCTATCTCTATCTATTTCTCTCTTGAGTGTTCTAGGTGCATTTGTTCATAGTATTGCATACAAACACCTACCATTACATCTTTCCTTGGCTATTGAGGTTCTAAGGGATTATTTTCAGAGTTTTGGAGCTGGTTTAAGCTCAAGGAGGCAACAAGACCACTATTGTTGAAGAAGGTCAACAAGGGTAAGAAACTAGTCCTTTTTACCCCATTTTTGCATCCTATTTCTACCTATCTTAGAGCTATTTTTGTGTTTAGTGTATAACATAAAAAAGTTCTGGTTTTTAGGCCCTCTTGATAGTTTATTAAGAGTGTTTTGTGGTTTGGGTGGGTTTGACCACCCTTAGGCCTTGAAAGGCCCCCATTTTGTGCTATTTTGGTGAGCTCCGGGATTTTGGTGTTTGGGTCTCTTTACCACTGAAATCTTGAGGGATTTCAGTGGTAAAGATGATGCCTTGAAGTCCCAAGAAGGAGAGGGCCACCCCCTCTCCTTGTTGTCCTTGAAAGGACCCATTTTGGCCTCTTGAGAGAGCCTCATGTTTAGGTGTTTGTTGATCATGTCTAGGCTGTTTTCCATGCTTATTATGCCATGATATAACATTGTTTTAAGTTGGTTTTGGTACTCCATGCATGCTTAGCATAGTTGCCATGTAATGCCTCCTTGATCCTTTAACATGCCTTAGGTTGTGTGCCTTTGTTCGAGCATGTTTTAGGCTTAGATTTGTGAAGGTTTTGTGCTTATTTTGCCATGTTTTAGGTCTGTCCATGGGTGTTTGGGTTGATCTTGGCATGCTTAGTATAGCTCCTTTGTATTGTTGCTTGTATGCTTCAAGTATGTGAATGTATAGCATTCGTTGCTTGCATCATTTTGGTGGTTTGGAACTGCCCTACATGTTATTTCAGTCCCTAAGACATGCTCATATGCTTGCCTTAGTTGTCTCTTTGTTGCCTTAAAAGGATATGTTGTATGCCTTATTGTTTTGACCATTGTGCATACTTTTGAATTTGAGCCATTTAGATGCCATCTAAGTGGTCTTTTGGCCTTAGTTTTATGTGTTAAAACTCTGTTTTTGGTCGTCTAATGCATGCCATGTGTGATTGTGTTAAGTATAGTCCATTACCTCTTTAATGAGCCTTGAGTGCTTGGGCCATTTTGCACGCTTTGCTTGGTTTATTTAGTTGGTTTGGAACCTTCTATAACATGATTTCCAAAGCTTATGATGCATGCCAAGTGTCCATGATAGCCTCTTTTAAGTGTGCTTGAGAGTTGCTTGCTTAGTGCCTAAGTGTTAAGTCTTAACATGTGCATGTGTGTGTGTGTGTTTAGCCTTCATTTTTGGGCATTTTGGCCACTGTTTTAGGCCTATTTAGAGTTGCCTAATTCATGTTTAAGTCCATCTTTTATTTGGTTTGCATGCTTGCCTTGCATGCTTGCTTGTATGCTTACATGAGTGCCTTGCATTGTCCATGTTGCTTGCTAGTTGACATGTCTAGGATTGCATTGCATTGTTCATGCTTGGCCTCTTGAAGTGAGTGTGATAGAGGTTAGGCCTCCTTGTGTGATTATGTGGTTTGTATTTCATTTGACATGAAAGTGCACAACTTGGTTCTTTGGGCCATCATGCATGGAAATGTGTGATTGGTGGTCCAAGAATCGAGGCACATCCTCCTTTGAATCACAAACATGATAAGGAATGTGTTTGGTGCATACATTGCTTGAATTGTATTGCCATGCAAGTTTTGCCCTCTGTTGCTGTGAGTTGCAGGTTCTGCAGGCATTCTTTGCCGGCCGGCAGTGTTCAGTGCCGACCGGCAGTAAATTATCAGCCGATGGATGAATTTTGTGCCGATGACCACATATAGCAGCCGGTGGCTATTCTGTTCAGCCGGTGGTGATCTCCAATATACAGAGAGGCATCCCTTAGGCTTTGGCAGTCTTCAGAGGAGGAAAGCAGGGAAAACAGAGGCAGACTATGCATGGTAGTGCGATTCCGAGCAAATCCCGAGCATGCGTTGCATCCGGCCCTCTTCCCGAGGCGGTTTACTGTTTTCCTAGTTTAATTAGTTTGTTAACTAATTAGGAAATTTGTAATATTTAATTAGCTTGCGTAGTTAATTAATTTGTATATTCTTTTGGTCCCTCTGTGCGAGGGCATATCTGTAATAAGGGTGTGTGAGTGGTGTGCATGTCTTCCAACCCCCACTTCTTTCTTCCCTTTTATTTACCTGCTTATGATGGTAGATTAGGGCATATTTAAATTAGCATACCTTATGCAATGCATGCGTGCATCCATGCATTTGTTGACATGCATCGGGCTCGGTACATCATACAAACTGCATTGTATTTCAACTTCCAAATTGAATACGTGTTATTTGTAGCATTCCACATGCCATGTTTAGGATAGCCGAGCCTGTCTAGATTACATCTTTGCATGTGTTGCATTAGCCACTTAACATGAACTAGGGACACGCATGTTTGCTAACTAGTTTGTTGTTTTGGCACGGAGTACGATGTAAGTATTTATGCTTTAGCATACCGCATGCGTGTGAATGTTAACATGACAGCATGCTTACCATGTGGCTAGATGCTTACGTGTTAAACTGTTTGAATGCCTGTGGGTGGAGGTTGGATTGCTTGAGTTGGAAAAACTCGTTGAAATCCGTGTTTTAGCCTACTTGCGAGTAGCAAATTCCAAAGCGTTTTCAAAACCAACGGATATGCAATGCTTATTTCCAAATTAAGCGATCTAGTCTATACTTGTTTGCTGTGCGCATGACATAGTAATTCTAGGCTAATAACTGGAATAAGAACACGTAAAGTTCTCAAAATCGGATATCATGGTTAGTAGAGGCCGGTCTTCGGACCGGGCGAAAGGGGGTGCTCATAGCTGACCTTCCCCGATCGTACCCAAGCTCCCGAGCCAAGACAACTTTGGTGATGACGGACACGTGGCCTTCGGCACCAAGTCAGGGCTTCCTAAATTTCCCATTTAAAAAAATATTTAGGTGGCGACTCTGTATCTGGCAAAGCAGTCCATGTTTCGCACTTCTTTTCAAAATCTGTTTTTCTTCAAAACGATTTGCCAGAGTTGGACTCTTTGGTTCAGATTAAGAACCGCAACAAACAAAAAGGAGAGTCCGAACTGTAGCATCGAGGCCCCCCCGCGGGCGCTGTTACAATTACGAATGTGATTATGTGTTTGATATGATTTTAAGTGTCATTTATATGAATATATATGGTTTTGAATTTCTATCTGTTCACTGTAGGAATATCTGTTCAACTTACTGTTATAAACTGAAAATTGAAGGCCTTGTCGGCCATAGAAACCGAAATTGGCTACGCCATTGTGATTAGCGCAATTTTTAGAGCCTACGGTGAAATTTAACTGAAAATTGATTCGGATTAGATTAATTAGATTAAATTGATGAGATAGTGCTCAATTAATTAGCACTAATGAAATGTGATTAAAGAAGCCTATATAAGGGACCCAACTACACTTCAACTCATTCTTTTGAGCTCAAAGAATCTGAATTTGCTCTCTAGAGAGAGAAAACCGAATGTAGAGAGAGATAAGGGCCAATCATGAAGATCTTGTTAAGGAGCTCAAGCTTTGAAGGGCTAGGCTCAAGAATTTGCTACTATTTGGAAGATTGAACCTCTAGGTGAGCATTTAAGCATAAATTCATGAGAATAAGTTTGTAAATTTGTGTATTCAAACTAGTTGGGTAATCAAGAACATAAATTGAGATGAAATTGAAGAATTTAAAGCTTATATGTACATGCATGTATAGAATTACCATGATTTTGCATAATCAAGCATGTATCAAGTTGAATATGGGAATATGAGTATTAAAGCATACATGCAAGCATAGTTTTCTTGATTTCCATGGTTATGAGCATCATTGGTTCTATTTGAAATGGAATTGGGGTCAAAGACTAACATGCATGTTGAATTGGTAGAGATATGGATTTTGGATGATGTTTGAATGCATGGGCTTGATCATACAAAAGAAATGAGGATTTATTTGAGAATTAGTTTGTGATTTTGAACAATTCGGTCCCATACACTTATATTCTCATGTGGTATAATGTATTTGCATGTTTTGAACCAAAATCATGAGTTTTGGACCTTTGCAGGTCGAGTTTGAACTTCAAGAACAGTTCTGGAAAACCCAGAATTCATGAAGTCCGCCCGAGCGGGGGAAACGCTGCTTGAGCGTGAAATGCGAGCTCCTAGAATATTTACAGACATTGATGTCTGCTCGAGTGGGGAGCCATGTAGTGTGACTTTCAGCTCGAGCGTCCGGATTCACGCTCGAGCGTAAAAATGAGGCAACTAGAACTTTTGCAGACCATGAGGGTCCGCTCAAGTAGCGGAACCCACGCTCAAGCGGGGACCCCTGTTTCAAAAATTTTGTAAAGGTGTTCTGTGTTTCATTTTCCGTTCTCTTTCACTTCGTGGCACTCTTAGGCATGCATTGAGCATTATGAATGAATTAAAAGAATAAGAAAAAAATCCTAAGAGGGGTGTATGAATTAAGAATGAATTGAATTGATTATGACCCATATGTGTTATGTAATGTATAGGGTCGAGCTCCAGGTCAAATCCACTGGCAGAACACTGTGAGTAATATCTTAGAAAAGATATTTTGAAGTATGTTATTTATCCAATCGCTTATTTTCCTATAAGTCTTATAAGTTTGTTACTTTGAGTTGTGGACAAACGTTTGCTATGCCATATGAATGGGCCAAAGGCCGTATGACATGAACGAATGAGCCAAAGGCCGTATGACATAAATGAATGGGTCGAAGGCCGTATGACATGAATGAATGGGCCAAAGGCCGTATGACGTGAAGGAATGGGCCGAAGGCCATATGACATGAACGAATGGGCCAAAGGCCGTATAAGTTGAATGAATGGGCCAAAGGCCGTATGACGTGAATGAATGGGCCAAAGGCCGTATGATGTGAATGAATGGGCCAAAGGTCGTATGACATGAACGAATGGGCCAAAGGCCGTATGACGTGAATAGAATTCTACATGGGCCCAAGGCCATTTGATATATGCGAGTTTCATTTGCGTACTTTCTTTTTTTGATATTATTCCCTGGGCTTTCGTTAACACTCATTCATGTGTATGTAGGTGAGCAAAGAGATGTCCAAACCCAGCCCCGGTGAAGTCTATGAGAAAGGTCAAGTTTTGGAGAGTCAGCCCTAACTGTCTCACGCATGAGACTTACTTTCGCCTCTTTTGACCTCTTGTTGTAATCTCGTTGTGTTGGCGAAATGTTGGATTACCTTTGTATATAAGTTTTGGTTAGGTTGACTAAGACTTGAATGATCCTGTGTATGTACAAAACTTTGTGTTGTTATCCTTTTGATGTGAGTTATTAACAGGTATATATATGGACTGTTATGATGTGCCATGCAAGCACAGCTCTATGGACAAAAGTTTTAAATTTGTTTCCGTTTGGCCCCTTTACTCTGATGAGTTATGTCTTGTTTGGTTTGAGGCTGTAGGTAATCCCTTGATTACTGGCCGGTTATGTCCTTAACCCATAGGGGCGGGTTCGGGTCATGACAACTTGTGTCAATAAAACTAGATATTTTTGCCAGATGTGCCAGCTGTCTCACCAGGTGCATGCACTACACCAACTGTTTCTGTATTGATATTTCCGAGAGCCTAACATATTTTTCTATATATATTTGACCCCCTCTTATAAAATTAGGTTAGAAAATTTGGAGAAGGAAAATTCTTGGGAAAAATATCTCTCTCTCTTCCTTGAAACCTATACACCTTTTACCTAGACTTCTAAAACATGTTTTTTGAGGTCCCTTTGCTGAGGTACTTGATCTTGCATCTTAGCTCTTGAGGGTGTGAATTGGTGGTTTGTAACTCAAAGGGTCACCGATCTTCAAGAGGTATAACCCCTAGCTCTTTTGCACAATTTATTTCCTCTCTTTATTTGCTGTTTTGGATCATTTTCTAACTATTTTTATGGGCTAAAACTTGTGGTTAAAAGCTATCCAAGGTAGAGGGGGTGACAATCCTTCTTTGAACCTTTCTGCTTAAGCGTTTACCCTTGTGTTTCCCAAACCTTACTTCTTAAGCTTTTACCCTTGTGTTTCGCATCTCTTCATCCCCTTTTTCTAAGCTTTTTACCATTGAATTTCAGAGGTTTTTACAGCTAAAAATGTTGTTTTGAAGTCCAAAAAACGGAGGGGTTAGCCTCCCCTCCTTGTGCTTGTTTACTAGCTTAATTTTCTCAATATTGTAGCATACTTTTTCAAGCCTTTCCATGAGAATTCCAACACTATTTTTGACTGTTTTAGGACTATTTTTTGGTGTTGGTTTCATTTATGCTTTTTATGGCATGCTTGTAGTGTAATGGTCCTCATAGGTTTGGTGTTTTAGTCATTAGACACCAACCTATTTGAGTTGATAGCATTTATTTTGTGCTTTCCATACTTGTGTTCACCTCTAATCACCTCTGCAACCTCCCTCTTTTCTTGGCTTTTTCTTTGCTTTGAGAGTTGTTTCAAATGGTCATTGTTTAAGCTTGAGAGAGAGATCTTTGTGCTTAATGGTTTAATCTCTTCGGAGGTTCATTACCAAAGGCATGACATCTCTCACATGCCCAAAACAACCGTTTGTTTGACATTTCTCTCCATTAGTGGGCTTAATCTTCATTATTGGATTAAAATGACTAATGAATGAGAAGGTAATTAAAAGAGATACTAAAATCGGACTAAGAGGTAACAAGATAATAAAATCAAGTTTGGGGTTCAATTGGACGTTAATTGAACCCATTGAGTCTTGAAGCATTTCATACTCTTAGTGATGAAAATGGTTCAAGAATCAATGTCAACTACTTCCCTTGATCAATTCCATGATAGGGAGGAGGTTCATGCGTCTTTCCTTGTCCTTCATTAAAATTGTATCCCTTAATTCATAGACCATCACGCAATGAATTTGCATTGATTGATGGCTTTTGAATCAAGCCAACCCTTCTTTGATCTGTTTGATGATAAAGAGAGACAGGGTGGACAAACATTCCCTGAAAATACTCTGTTTGTGCTCTATTTCATATCTATTGCAACAGGGCAGTACCAAACATTAGTGGCCGGCCGTCCACGTTTACTGTACGGCCGACCACTTCTTTTGGTCGGCCGACCACCTTTTTTCAGCTAAGCAGTGTTATTTTTCCTACAGAACAGAGCATAGGCTAAGGTGAAAATCAGTGCAATTTTCTGATTGCGTAACAGAAGCATTCGGGCAACAGAACATAGAGCATTTTTGGGTGGAAATTCGTGCGCATGCATGATTCATCCCTCGTTTCTCGGGGCCTATAATAGTTTTATGCTTAATTAGCTTAATTCTAATAGCTGGCAAAATTGTGTTGTAATTAATAAGTTAGGTGTGCTAGCTAGTTAATCTTAATTTGTAATAATTAGCTAGTATATTTAATTTATTTCATTTGGTTTGTAATAGCTAGGTAATTTGTAGTAATTAGCTAGGACATTCATTCGGACCATTCTGCGCAAGGGCAAACTTGTAATAATGTGTATGTCTTCCAACCCCACGTCTTTCTCCCTTTTATTTACTTGCTTATGATGGATAGCATAGGGCATCACATTTCTCTTAGCATTTTCCATTATTTGCATCCATTTGTCATGCATGCATAAGGTTCGGTTCATCATTCTAACAACATTGTCATTTATTATTTCCTTAAATACGTGCACTACTGCATGCTACCAAAGTGATTTACATGACATATTGGACGACTAAACCTATTAGTTACATCTTTGCATGCGTTGCATTAGTCATTTACATTGTTAGGATCATGCATGTTTTCTAACTCTTTTGTTTCTTTTGGCTTGCCTTGGAGTACGAGGTTAGCACTTATTACTTTAGCATATCGTATGTGTCTGATTGTTACCATATCAAGCATGTTTTCCATGAGGCTAAGTGCTTAAGTGATATACTTGTTTTGAATGCCTGTGGATGAAGGCTAATTGCTTAAGTTGGGATGTTTTGACCAATGTGTATACAAGTTCACTTTTTTAAGTGACGTGTATTCAAAACTCTTTTTCAAACATACACGAAATCAAATGTTCCAACTTTTGCAAATTAGTCTATACTTTTGTGCATCACATAGTAAATTAGCCTAAATAATCGGAACAAGAGCATATAGTGTAAATAAAAATCACATCATGATTAGTAAAGGCCGATCTTTGATCGGGCAAGTGGGGTGCTCAATTCATGATCTTCCTCTGTCGTACCAAAGTTCCCAAGCCGAGACACTTTGGTGATGACGGATAAGTGGCCTTTGGCACGAGTCTCAGGTTTCCTAAATTTTTCAAAAATATTTAGGTGGTGACTCTTTAATCCAGTAAAGCGGTCCATTTTTGGTATTTTTTGATTTAAAATCGATTTTCCAAAAGATTTGCCAGAGTTGGACTCATTTTTGTTTATCTATTTCACATTTCACTTGTGAAATTAGATTCAGAACCACGGGAGTCTGAACTGTAGGGCTAATCGTATCCAAAAGGAGCACGAAAAGCAAGCTACTATTTCTAGCGACTTTGCTAGGGAAAGTAGAGAACTTGACTTGGACTTCATGATGTGAAATTTTATCTACATATATATGTTCTTTGCATTTGCATTTGCATTGTTATTATAAGTCACTGTGTTTTCCATCTGTTATTCCAGGATGGTTTGCCGGAGGCTTGCCTACAACGCTTGCCAAAAGGCTGACCTATCATGGGCTCTGCCATGTTGGGAATACAATCCTTAGATTTGGACTACCGTTGTACTGCTTGATCCTCCTTTCACTTCTCGGTGATAGATGTGAAAGGTATATTAGGTAGTCTTGCTGAGGCACCCTCTTTGACCATTAGCTCAGTTACATGTAGTAAGCCATAGTGACTATTCCAAACTAGGACATAATGCTCACCTGCTTGCAGGATTGCATAAAACTGTTTGATTGAACTAGTGAAGCCCTAGTTTCTGACAAAAACTAGGACAGAGTAACCCTACTCCTCATAGGGATGTTTTGGCTCTCTCTTAATTGGTATGTGCTTTATAATAAAGCTATACAGGGATGTGCATATTAGTTGCACCGTTAGTATCTGTTTCGAGGCAGAATTCAATATGGAGTGCAGTCCTACAGCTTTGATCATGTCTATGTTGATAAATGTCTTAGCTGAAGTGCTGTACGGTTTCTGATTACTGCTCTTTTACTTTATTTCTTTTGCTAGGTAGTTTAAACCATAGCTTCAGAAGGTTTTGATATCCCCCAAGTACTCAGGACCCACATTGGATGACTTTGCAAGGTTGGAGATCTTGTTCAGGGACAACCTATGTTTGCTTCGCTGTCACCAGTTGCAAGGTGGAGGAGTATCAAACAAAATTCACCAGTCCAGTTCTTACAGCAGTCACCTCTCAACTCGCTTGTGTTCAGCTCGATTCAAGAACAGTTAGCTACTTCCAGTTCAATTCAAGAACAGTCACCTATTCCAATGGCACAGTATCCCCCATCAAATATCGAGGACTTAATACTCCAACTGCAACAAACAGTTGAGACACTACAGCATTATGTGGCCCGTTAGGCCGAGGTTATAACTAGGCTACAGCAACAGCAACCACAGCCCGCTGTGGCCTCTGCGTCCCATGTACCCACCGCGGCTATCCCTATGCCCGATGCCACTGCTAATACTGTCACTGCTCAAGATCCACAAACCTACGATAATCTGGTTTTCCCAGTCCCAACAGAACCCATCCCAACACAAGCTTCCAAAGCCCTAATTTATCAGACCGAGGCATTGTTCAAATTCGAGGTTAATCGTACTGTGCTCAAAGTCAACAAATTGGAGAAGCTATTCAAAAAAGCGCAAGGGGTCAATTCCATTCCAGACATAGAGGATGGATACACCGAATCTATGGTTACATTACCAGAGCAGTTCAAAATGCCACACATTGACCACTTTCATGGTTCCGGGGACCCCATGGTTCACTTACAGTTGTTTTCAGATATCTTGTGGCTGTTGGGTTTGACTAAAGTGCAGAAGCTATCTCTCTTTGGTTGTACTATGTCGGGTATATCGACCATTTGGTACACCAAGTTGGAAGATTCCGTAAAATGGAGTTAGCCAAGTCCTTTGTTACTCAATACTCTTACAACATACAAATTGAGGTCATAACTTGTGATCTTGATGTGACGCGTCAAGAGCCAAAGGAAGGTTTCTCTGAATTTGTGACGAGATGGAGGGCTAAAGCATCCACAATGACTGTTCGACCTTCAGAGAAAGATCAGATCATAATGGTTGTCCGCAATCTACATGGGAAGTTATTGCAGAAAATGATTGTTCTTCCCCTATTTACATTCAAAGAGCTTCACGAGATGGGAGGTTCAAATCGAGGATGCTATGAAGTAGGGGATTATTACTGATGATGAAGAATCGGCCAAGAGGCTGTTTCTTTGCAGTTCTAATGCTACCAGTGGTAGCACAGTTGCGAGGCCATCAGACGTAAGTGTTGTCACAACAAAAACTGCCATCCCCTTTGCCAACATAGGCCTACAAACATCATCGAACTCTACTCGACCTCAAGGTAGAGCTTTTAACCAACTATACATGATCATATCCAAAGCCATGCAGGTACTGGTCAAGTAAGGGCACCTAAAACCCTTAGAACCTCGCCCACTTCCTGATCCCCTTCCACCCAAGCATAACCTCGTAAAGTATTGTGCTTTTCACCAACAGAATGGTCATGACACTGACCAGTGCTTCTGTTTGTGTCATGAGATTCAGGATCTCATTGAAAACAAAGTCATCGCTCCACTCCAAAAACCAAATGTAACCACAAATCTGCTCCCAGCCCATAATCAAGTCCCCTCACCTCGAAACCTTAACCTTATCTTTACCCTGGCCACCTCTTATGACCCCAGTGTATATATTACCCCCTCCTACCTACCAAAACCGACGTTGTTCATTCCTGAGGGCACAGACTTGTGCATGATGGACACGTCTAATCTACAACTTGAGTTTTCCAAATCAATGGTGACAACACCTGCAATAGAAGAGATGTTGACCTCGGACGGAGGTATTGGTTTGCTATCGGAATGTCCCGTAGACTCATCTGAAAGCGGGTATGACCCGAGCCACTATATTGTTCATACTAAACTCAGGCCTGAGGTGGTGCTACCAACCTCAGTGGAAATTAATGTAGGGAGGAAGGATAGCTCAAACCAAGGGTTGAACAACCTAGCAAATCTCGAAGAAGATTTGGACAACTTATAGTTCTTTGATGAACATGATCAGAGAGATGTATAGATTGGGTGGTTCGACCTGAACGGATCGACTGATACTACTGGATGGCTGAGCGATGAGCCAGATAAGGAAGAAAAAATTAGGATGAAACTGGAGGAAAAGGAAACAGAGGTAGCTGCAACGGCCGAGAAGGCTGATGAGAAAGGAAGCTTGCCGAAGGGTGGATGTGAGGGAAACCCAACCCAGGAAGTGGGTGTTGTGAACACTATGGATACTGAACAGGAAGTTACACTGAGGTAGTTTAAGAGAGAAAGAAATGAAGACAGCCTGGAAACTGCAACCGTGTGTCGCCCTAAGAGGGGCACTTGCACTGTAAAAATGATTCAAGTAGAGCCGGACAATTGTTTGTCAGCGGCTGATGGTGAGTGGTGGGATGACAATGATTTGCATCTAGCCTATACTCATGAAGACTGGGGAGACTGCGTCCCAGATGATACATGGTATGCTAAGGAGATAGATGATCTTACTTGAAGTGGACGGTACTTTAAGCCGGCACACCTGGATCAAGTAGAGCCATCAAGAAAGGACAAGGATGTCGAGAAACAGAAGGAGAAGCAATTAGAAGATGAGCTAGTTCTGAAAAAACTCAAGAGGATTCAAGCCGATATCTTTATCTAGGGACTCCTCATGGCTTCATGGGTGCACCAGCACGCAATATTGTTGGCAATGGACAAGGCTAAATTGTCCATTGATACTATGCCTGAGCAACTTGTGGGCCTGGTCTTTCCAAGTGGAGCCAAGCCAATGCTCATGTTCTCTGACCAAGAGCTGTTGTCAGAATGGTCGGCTCACAACAAGCCGTTATACATATCTGTGGAATGCAGAGATAAGTGAGTGCTAGTGGTTGTAGATATTGGTTATGCCATTAATGTCTGTCCTTCCCGAACTGTCTAGGCGGTTGGCCTCAAACCGGAAGACTTTATCTCCACAGCCCAAGTGATATGGGCGTATGACAATACAAGTAGAGAAGTCATGGAAACAATTAAAGTGCGAGTCTAGGTGGGTTCATCTGAGCTAGAGATCGAGTTCCACATCCTGGATGTGCCAGCTACCTTTAACCTACTATTAGGGAGGCCTTGGTTACATCATGTGAAGGCTGTCTCCTCCACCCTCCATCAGATGTTGAAATATCCTCATGAGAGAGGAGTAGCAATTGTTTTTGGGAACTCATCTATCCACGCACCACTAGAGGTGACTACGCTAGTGCTAAAGATCAACTATGGCAATAAGGATGTATTCCTCTCAGGGTTCACTCTGGTGGAAGCCCGGGTAGTGCAGACAATTCTGGCCGCGGATGAAGGCATGTATGTTAGTGCCCAGTCCATAAACTTCATGAACAAGCTACGGCTGTAGACACCCAATTTTTTACCGCCCTTCAGACTTGGGCGCTACTGATTGTTTACTTAGTGATGAAAGTTGTGCAGTGCAAAGGTTCGGTTTCTTCAGCAAGAGGAGCTTCAACTCCCAACCTCACACCCCATTTTTGGACTAAAACTATTTCGACCAAAGATTTTAGACCTTAAAACACTCTCTTTCAAAATATTTTTGAAAATGCTTCTACGATGTTCCAAGGCTCGCATTTTGTTAAATGTTGCGCTTTTCGGTAAACCGAGCAAGGACAAAGTGGAAATGAATGAAAGAGAGGTGAACTCTTTGAAAACTATTTCAAAACACCTTATTTAGGGGTTTGGAGTTGAAGAAAAGAGGAGAGGAGAGAAGAAGACTAGTTTGGGAGAAGTTCGGCATGAATCCGGGTAGGATCAAAACTGAGCAGTCTTCACTAAAAGAGGCATATCTCTTTGTACAGTTGGAATTTTGATGTGAGGCTGACACCATTGGAAATAAGACTTCAAGGGATTCAATTTAGGATCAAGAATGACCTGCAAAGGAGTTCAGATGAAAGAGTTATGTCCGGTTGAAGTCGGGCCCAAAAAGTAGATTTTTCTGGCAAACCAGAGGTGGAGGATGCTGGCCATAAATGGGCTTTTCTGGCCATGTGCCGGCCATGAATGGCCTTTTCCAACCCCCTGCCATCCAATAGTGATCCATGCCGGCCAACAATGATCATGTTCTGGCCATCAATCAAGCAGTGCCGGCCATCAATGGAAAAAGTTAGTTTTTTGCAGATATTTGTTCTCCAGCTGTTACAGCTGTCCCTTTTGGGATATTTTCGACTTGGAGCCTCATTCTTCTATACATAGAGAGCCTTCTCTATGGTTTTAGAGGTTAGAACATTTTCAGGAAGAGCTTTGGGAGCCTCTCTCTCTACAATCCTCTCTCTAGATTCCTCTCTCTCTAGAATTTGTGCTTAGAAGCTTGCATACATCAAACTTTAACCTATCAACCCTTAATCAAAGTTGTTTATATTTGGGCTGAGGTTGCTTGAGGCACTCTTGGAACTCCTTAAGGTGGTTTTGACTTGGTTTTGTGCCTCAAAGTGTGCTTGGCTTCAAGAGGTATAACTCTCTCCCTTTAAGCTTGTTTTTCATACTTGCTTTGCTATCTTTTTCCAACATTTCAAGGCTGGTTTTGGCATGTAAAAATTTCTATTTTTCAGTCCTAAAAGTGGTGGTTTGAGCCTTTGTGAGTTAGGGGGTTGTCCCCCCCTTTTTGCTCTTTAGCTTGTTAAGCTTTTTGCACCATTTCTCATCCCCTTCAAATCAAAATTTTTGGGCCTTTTTACAACTGAAACTCAGAGGTTTTTCAGTGACAAAAACCATGTTTTGAGATCCAAAATAGGAGGGGTTGGCCTCCCCTCTTTGTGTCTTGTTTGCATGTGTAGATAGCCTAACATGTGAGCATGTTTTTCTACCATTTTGTGACTTGATCTCAGCATGATTTTGCTATTTTTTTGACCTACTTTAGCTCTGTTTTGAGCTGGTTCGGCCACTTGAGACTTGTTTTGTATAGTTATAGTGCAATTGCCTTTACTAGCTTAATGTTTTTTAAGGCCTCTAACATGTTGTGCATGTGTTGCTTGCATGTTGTAGCATCATTTTACATGTGATTTAAGTGCATATAGCTCTGTCACACTCTCACATATTTCACTCTTTCATTGCTTTTGAGAGTTGTGCCTTGAGCCTTGTTTGTGGCCTAACATGTGAGCATGTTTTTCTTGCCTTTTGTGCTACCATCTCATCATGTTTTAGCCACTATTTTGGCATGTTTAAGCTCTGTCCAGAGCTGGTTTAGTCATTTGAGTTTGATATGGCATGCCTCTACTGTAATGCTCTTCATTGGCTTTAATGCTTTTGGCTCTTAACATATTGTGCATGTGTTGCTTGCATGTTTTAGCATTTTTTTTTAGCATGCCATTCCAGCACTAAAAAAGTCTGCAATCTCCCTTATTTCTTCATTTTTCCATTTGTTTTGAGGGTTGGTTAACCTTATGCTTGTGTTTAAGCTTGAGATGGAGCTTGTGCTCAATGGCTTTAACCTTCTTTTGAGGGTTCCTCCTAGCCAAAGGCATAATCTCTCTCATGTCTTAAACCATCCTTTGGTTGACCCCTCTCTCATTAGAGGACAATCACTTTGGACAAATTGACTAAAGAATGGCTTAGTAATGTTAAAATGTGTAAACAAGAATTGGACAAGTAAAACATGACCAAGATAAGCATGTTGTGTTTGCATTACATTGTGGTCAATTCTACGTTATATTGAACACAAGGTAGATTGGTCCATTTTATACTCAAAGTGATGAAATGAGCCAATCTCCTTTGTCTCGATTGCCTTTGATCATCCATGATAAGGTAGTGGTCCAGAGTCTTGTTTTTGTGCATTTATTGAAAGTGTACAACTTGGATCTTTGGCCATCATGCATTGAAAATGCTTGATTGGTGCATTTTCAATGCATGCTTGATCTTTGGCCATCATGATGCAAAAGCAAGGCTCTTTTTTTTTTTTTTAATAAACTGCAAGGTTTTACCCCGATCATGGTTTTTACAAAAAGAGAATACAAGTCTTTTCATAAACAAAAGTACAGACCTATCTGGAGCTATACATGTACTAAGCTACCAAAATAAAAGAAACTAAGCAAAAGAGTACAAAAATCTGCACCCGTCGCATCAAGCTCGAGAGGCCCACTTTGTCCTCTTCCTCAGAGGGAACTAACGTAATTTGGGAAAAGAAGAGGAATGAAATATCAATACTCTCACCTATTCCAATTCTAAGGTGAAACAAGTTTGGAGGACCAAACTTATTTAAGGGGGGAAGAGTGTAATAACCCGACCCTCGTACATGATTTCAGATATATTCTCAGTCCTTGATTAGTACTTTTTACTGTTTACTGTACCATTCCATGAAAAATTATCATTAAGAAAGTGAAATCCCTGTTTATGAATGCCTATCTGTTGCATAAAGAAACCTATCTGTTCCATTAGAATGTTCGGATCAGAAATTGGATGCCTTAAAGACGAAATTTTCAGAAATTGACGGTATATCTGTGATCAGCATAATTTTTAGGTAATATTAGAGGTATTCACGAAATTTCAATTCCGGAATGATAAAGCGATTGGATTTTGTCCTTATTCACATATTATATTAATGTTGGTTGGCCATGGGTTAGACCCATTTTCAAGAACATTTCGTGAGAGAGAGAAAGGGAAGAAGAGGGTTTTCAAGGAAAGTTTTCAAGAAGAGGGTTGAGAAACCTTGTGAGGAGTGTAGATTGTGAACTCAAGGTATGTTAAATTCACCTTATATAAGCTCTCTCTTGACTATTTGTGAAGAAGGGATTGGTAGTTTCATGATTATATACTTAGGGTTTGTAATTGTAAAGTGGGTGTGAATCATGTTAAATTATCAAGGGGTTTCTCATCAATTAGTTGTTTTGGAACTAATTTAGGTGTGGAATGATATTGATACTTCAAGCTTTGATTGTTATGCCAACTTCATGGAATTATATTTATGATTTATGTTATGTTTTATGGATGTAAGAAACTTGGATCAAAAGATGGAATTTAGTATGACTTGATGAAGCTTCTAATCATGTTTATTTTGTGATATTCAAATGATAATCCATGTTATAGTTAAGTTGGGTCACTATATTGCATTAATTTCACTTGGGATTGCATGAAAATGGCATGAAAATGAAGTTGGGTTTCGAAATGGGAAGCTCAGAATTTCTGAATTTTCGCGTGGTCCGCTCGAGCGGAGGAAGGCCTGCTCGAGCGGGAAAATCCACCTTCCAGCAGTTTTATAATTTGTGCAGTCCGCTCGAGCGGCCAAAGTGGCGCTCGAGCGGGGAGGCTTATTTTCAGGCAAAAATAAATGTTGTTCCGTTTTGCATGCTTGTTCCTCTGGTATTTTTAGAATATTTTTCTGATGACTTTAAAATGATGATAAACTCATGTGAAGTGTAAGAACACATGGAATGGTTTCAATGATTTAAGAGGAAAGAGAATTAATGTACAAGTTATGATTGTGTGCAGGACACACGCAGGGAGGAACTAGCACATCATCACAGCACTGTGAGTAGTAGTACCTATGTAAATGTTATGCGGTTATATCAATATTTCAAGACATGGAAGGCAACTATATTAATGTTTCAAGTATGTTAACACTAATGTTGAAAGTATGTTAAATATAAAGAAAAGCACTTTCAAGGGCTTAAATGCCAACATGTTTACAAGGGCTATATGCCATTTACAAGGGCTTAAATGCCAACATGTTTACAAGGGCTATATGCCATTTACAAGGGCTTAAATGCCAACATGTTTACAAGGGCTATATGCCATTTACAAGGGCTTAAATGCCAACATGTTTACAAGGGCTATATGCCATTTACAAGGGCTTAAATGCCAATATGTTTACAAGGGCTATATGCCACCTTCAAGGGCTTTAATGCCAACATGTTTACAAGGGCTTCATGCCAACTCTCAAGGGCTTTATGCCAACTTACAAGGGCCTTAGTGCCATATGTTACAAGGGCCTTAGTGCCATATGTTACAAGGGCCCCGTGCCACAAGTTACAAGGGCCTTGCGCCATAAGTTTCAAGGGCCTCGTGCCACATGTTTCAATTATAACCATTATGTTTATGTTGCAGGATTGGGCCTAAGGCTGTTATATACTTTGCACAGAATCAGACTACTGCGTTAATATGTAATGTATATCAAGATGTTCAGGTTAATATGTTCCAAGATGTTCAAGTTAGTATATTTCAAGATGTTCAGGTTAATATGTGTCCAAATAGAGTCTAAGACCATTATGTGGGATTTGCATTGTATGCTTGAGGAGGTGTTTTGAAAATGTTAAGTATATGTTTTAAGTTTGGTAAATACATGTTATGAAGTTTAAGTAAATGTTTTCAAGTGTATGTTTCGAAGAATGATAAGTATATGTTAAGCAGTTAAGTATAGGTTTTCAAGTATGTGGTTTGAAGCTTGATAAGTACATGATTCTATTCTCAACTGATTCCAAAGAACTTTGAACACTATTTAGAGTCCGATAAGTGTTGATAAGCCACGAATTTAGTTATTTTCTTTTAATTCGAGTTAAGCATTGTTTCATTAAGTATTACTATTCACTGAGCTCGGCTCACTCTCTGTATGTCTGTTTTTGTAGGTAACCAACCAGGAGGTCAATCCTTACCCCAGGACGTCCGTTCCCTTTTTCAATCTTTATGAGTCCGAGCATTAAGCGAGACCACTGAGTTTCGTGAAGCTTTGTTAAGGTGTTGTCACATGTTGAATACCCATTTATAGTTGTATATATATGGCTTTTGTTTATGCTCGACTTAGGGACTGGGACTGTATATGTATATCTATATGAGTGATACTCACGGTATAATTTTGGCTTGTGACTGGTTAGTATTATGCATGTGATGTATGTGATCCTGGCATATTAGAGGTAGCTCAATGGAGTTTGTCGTCATGTTAAATTTTAACGCTTCCATTCAGGCCCCATACGATATATATACCGATTTTATGTTTGCTTTTGATGCTGTCATGCCCAAAACTTTTAGGGGCGGTTTTGGGTCGTGACAAGTGGTATCAGAGCACGAGTTGCTATCTCACACACGGATCCATTGAGCTCTAGGATGTCTAGAAAAGCTTTAGGCATCTTGCATGACATCCAAAAAATGCATGGAAGATCGATAGCAACGTTAAGTGTACTCTGACAAGGCTAACAATTTGGAATTATGTCTACTGTCTAAAGAATTGTTGTGCAGAATATGGCAAGAATAAGGATAAAGGATTCTACCTCCGCTAGGTTGGAAAAAAAAAAGGGGGAAAAGAAAATTGTTCGTAGATTGTGTAAGGCATGCAGGTGGGAGTAGATCAACGGAATTGCCGATAGAAGTGGGGTAAGAATTCAAGTTGACTGGTAAGACGAATTATATGCCTCTGGTTAAGTGCAATTTACGTTATTAGTTGTTATTGATGGATTGATCGATATCTGCGGAAAATGATAATAATATGGTTGTACTTTCTAGTATCTGTTCAGTTGAACTGCTTACACTTTAAATGTGAATTATTCCTACGAGGTCATGATTAAACAAGGTAATAAATGCAATATGTACTATTGAAGTATAGCCACGTTCACCTTATTATAGCAATGTTTAAACCTACGAGGTTATTGTAATTAGACCTTCTGATAAGAATAAGTTTTGCATGACGTTTTGTGATAAAAAGTTATGTATATAAGACTCTTATAATTATGTAAGAAGATAATTGATTATGACCTTGTTCCCTACTGATAGTTCATGCGAAATAAGGAGATGACGTACCTATTGGTTATGTTGGACATTTGAATATTGACCTTGAATCAAGTTGATCAAGTACTATGAATTATGATTTTGGAATAAATAGAATTAATATGAGTTTGTAAAGTTATAGACAATGTCTGATAGCGACCGAGGGATTTATTATGACAATTTGGAATCTGTCATTTTATGTGTAATCTGTAATTCGTGATCAAGATTTCTTATAAAGAATGATTGAACGACATGAGGAATCTTTCCTACATTGTGAATCTGCTCACACAATACTTGACAAAAGATGGGTAGTCATTAACTACTTTGAGACTGATAATTTGACAAGTTACCGCAAGAAGCACTCAAGTACGAACTGTTCTACATGACATGGAGAACCTTGATAGAAATAATTGGAATTGGGATTATGCTATATTAACGGCTGGGTGAGGTTAGACATTGGACCTTTACCTCTTATTGCAAGTTGATACGAATATGAGCAATACTTAATACGTGGTTATGAATTGATTTATGTTAAAGTATTTTTTTTTCTTTTTTTTTTTTTGCTATATTATGGTCTGTTTGGTTTTAACATTACAGGATCGGGATAAATATGATAACTATGAATGCGGCATATTTAATGAAATTTATGATTTTATAAATGGAACTAGTAGTACCTATGGATGGAAAGTAATGGGATACACTGTTTATTTGCATGTTGGGTTTGTAATTTCTGTATGACCTATAAGCAAACTAAGTTGTTTCTTAACGAACAAATGGAACTATGGACACTTGTAATTATGGTATTTGTACAAAGTTGAGATTTATCTGTTGCGTTATGTATGAACCCGAGGTGGCGTAGAATCTACGGCAGGAATGCAAAAGTTACCCTTATTGTGTAACCCACGATAAAATGTGAACTATTTTATCCTTGATAAGCGTACCATAAAGACATGATATGACAAGAAATATTCTATCATCTGATATGTTACGTTTGCATTAATGACTGATTGACCATATATATGTCACGGCATCTTTAGTACAAGGCCCTTACCCGGGGGTGATAATACCGTGGTTCAAGTATGTTACAAGTTCCCGGTACTGAAGGTTCCTTTATGGAACTAACAAGTATGTTTCATATTGATTTATTAGCGCTATTGGTTGTGCCCATGTATAAGTAAATATGAACTCTAATTTCTATTTATGAATTAAGCATAACACGAATATGTATGAATTATTTCTGGTTATCCGTCCCGTTTATGCTATGTTATGACATGTTTAGAATTTGACTTCTGGTTTTATCCATGACTGACTTCCTTCGATGGAAAGAAAAAGAGAGATGGCTGTCCTATTTCTAATACCCGGATCCGAATTTATAAGAGTGTGATTAAGTGTCTATCATGGTACATGTGCACCACCTTAAAAAAAAAAAAAAGAAAGAAAGAAAACAATATATGATATTAATATGATATTGTCATAACTGTCGAATTAGGACATGATTCTTTCTGTGTTACGGTACTTAGAAGTGAAGCTACGAGAAACTTATGATGTGTATTATGAGGATCTTCTTAAGAAATGCTTATTCAGGAAAGATGTTACATGTTACGCATGATTTTGAATTTAATTTCTCGCATTGGGTTAGGTGATTTTCTCTATTCAAACTAATGGCTTTTATCGTACATTTATTATTATTTGATTTGATATATGGTCCGTTTGTGCTAACATACGGAGAAGTGCAATTATGAAGAATGAACCCTATTAACTTGGAGTCTATTCTCATTTATCTAATCTTATTAAGTAGTAGATATGAGTTTGAAGAAATGAAACGATTTGACTGAATATGTTTTAGAAAATGAGGAATGCTAGAAATTACCTACACGACTTATTGTGCCTAGTAGAATAACATGTAGCTTGCCAATTAAACGGAAACTTGCTTAAGTGACCCTGAAACCTGATTTAATTGTGCATACCCATATTTGAATCTAGCCACGTAAGTGATTTCTTTCGGAACCTTAATATAATTTTAATTATTGACTCGTCTCTATGTAGCTTATGACTTGTACTTTATCCAAGAAATTACTTGACTGAATGAATTAACTATAGACCTTCTAACGAAATTTGCATATAACTTATGCTATGAAAATACATGAGGAATATGATTAAAGAAATGCCATTTATTCTATGTCTGTATAAAAAATTCTGTATTTGGTATATGAGGAAGGATGCTAAGGAACTAACGTAATTTGGGAAAAGAAGAGGAATGAAATATCAATACTCTCACCTATTCCAATTCTAAGGTGAAACAAGTTTGGAGGACCAAACTTATTTAAGGGGGGAAGAGTGTAATAACCCGACCCTCGCACATGATTTCAGATATATTCTCAGTCCTTGATTAGTACTTTTTACTGTTTACTGTACCATTCCATGAAAAATTATCATTAAGAAAGTGAAATCCCTGTTTATGAATGCCTATCTGTTGCATAAAGAAACCTATCTGTTCCATTAGAATGTTCGGATCAGAAATTGGATGCCTTAAAGACGAAATTTTCAGAAATTGACGGTATATCTGTGATCAGCATAATTTTTAGGTAATATTAGAGGTATTCACGAAATTTCAATTCCGGAATGATAAAGCGATTGGATTTTGTCCTTATTCACATATTATATTAATGTTGGTTGGCCATGGGTTAGACCCATTTTCAAGAACATTTCGTGAGAGAGAGAAAGGGAAGAAGAGGGTTTTCAAGGAAAGTTTTCAAGAAGAGGGTTGAGAAACCTTGTGAGGAGTGTAGATTGTGAACTCAAGGTATGTTAAATTCACCTTATATAAGCTCTCTCTTGACTATTTGTGAAGAAGGGATTGGTAGTTTCATGATTATATACTTAGGGTTTGTAATTGTAAAGTGGGTGTGAATCATGTTAAATTATCAAGGGGTTTCTCATCAATTAGTTGTTTTGGAACTAATTTAGGTGTGGAATGATATTGATACTTCAAGCTTTGATTGTTATGCCAACTTCATGGAATTATATTTATGATTTATGTTATGTTTTATGGATGTAAGAAACTTGGATCAAAAGATGGAATTTAGTATGACTTGATGAAGCTTCTAATCATGTTTATTTTGTGATATTCAAATGATAATCCATGTTATAGTTAAGTTGGGTCACTATATTGCATTAATTTCACTTGGGATTGCATGAAAATGGCATGAAAATGAAGTTGGGTTTCGAAATGGGAAGCTCAGAATTTCTGAATTTTCGCGTGGTCCGCTCGAGCGGAGGAAGGCCCGCTTGAGCGGGAAAATCCACCTTCCAGCAGTTTTATAATTTGTGCAGTCCGCTCGAGCGGCCAAAGTGGCGCTCGAGCGGGGAGGCTTATTTTCAGGCAAAAATAAATGTTGTTCCGTTTTGCATGCTTGTTCCTCTGGTATTTTTAGAATATTTTTCTGATGACTTTAAAATGATGATAAACTCATGTGAAGTGTAAGAACACATGGAATGGTTTCAATGATTTAAGAGGAAAGAGAATTAATGTACAAGTTATGATTGTGTGCAGGACACACGCAGGGAGGAACTAGCACATCATCACAGCACTGTGAGTAGTAGTACCTATGTAAATGTTATGCGGTTATATCAATATTTCAAGACATGGAAGGCAACTATATTAATGTTTCAAGTATGTTAACACTAATGTTGAAAGTATGTTAAATATAAAGAAAAGCACTTTCAAGGGCTTAAATGCCAACATGTTTACAAGGGCTATATGCCATTTACAAGGGCTTAAATGCCAACATGTTTACAAGGGCTATATGCCATTTACAAGGGCTTAAATGCCAACATGTTTACAAGGGCTATATGCCATTTACAAGGGCTTAAATGCCAACATGTTTACAAGGGCTATATGCCATTTACAAGGGCTTAAATGCCAATATGTTTACAAGGGCTATATGCCACCTTCAAGGGCTTTAATGCCAACATGTTTACAAGGGCTTCATGCCAACTCTCAAGGGCTTTATGCCAACTTACAAGGGCCTTAGTGCCATATGTTACAAGGGCCTTAGTGCCATATGTTACAAGGGCCCCGTGCCACAAGTTACAAGGGCCTTGCGCCATAAGTTTCAAGGGCCTCGTGCCACATGTTTCAATTATAACCATTATGTTTATGTTGCAGGATTGGGCCTAAGGCTGTTATATACTTTGCACAGAATCAGACTACTGCGTTAATATGTAATGTATATCAAGATGTTCAGGTTAATATGTTCCAAGATGTTCAAGTTAGTATATTTCAAGATGTTCAGGTTAATATGTGTCCAAATAGAGTCTAAGACCATTATGTGGGATTTGCATTGTATGCTTGAGGAGGTGTTTTGAAAATGTTAAGTATATGTTTTAAGTTTGGTAAATACATGTTATGAAGTTTAAGTAAATGTTTTCAAGTGTATGTTTCGAAGAATGATAAGTATATGTTAAGCAGTTAAGTATAGGTTTTCAAGTATGTGGTTTGAAGCTTGATAAGTACATGATTCTATTCTCAACTGATTCCAAAGAACTTTGAACACTATTTAGAGTCCGATAAGTGTTGATAAGCCACGAATTTAGTTATTTTCTTTTAATTCGAGTTAAGCATTGTTTCATTAAGTATTACTATTCACTGAGCTCGGCTCACTCTCTGTATGTCTGTTTTTGTAGGTAACCAACCAGGAGGTCAATCCTTACCCCAGGACGTCCGTTCCCTTTTTCAATCTTTATGAGTCCGAGCATTAAGCGAGACCACTGAGTTTCGTGAAGCTTTGTTAAGGTGTTGTCACATGTTGAATACCCATTTATAGTTGTATATATATGGCTTTTGTTTATGCTCGACTTAGGGACTGGGACTGTATATGTATATCTATATGAGTGATACTCACGGTATAATTTTGGCTTGTGACTGGTTAGTATTATGCATGTGATGTATGTGATCCTGGCATATTAGAGGTAGCTCAATGGAGTTTGTCGTCATGTTAAATTTTAACGCTTCCATTCAGGCCCCATACGATATATATACCGATTTTATGTTTGCTTTTGATGCTGTCATGCCCAAAACTTTTAGGGGCGGTTTTGGGTCGTGACAAGCGTACTAGTCCCTGACTCCGGCCGGCATTAGTGCCCATGGCTGCCATGTGATCTATAAATGGAGATTTTACAAGTTGTTAGTTGATGTTAGTTGTCAGAGTATAGATCAAAACAGTAGTAATGGAAATAAAGAAGAAATGATTGTAAGCTTTGGGACTACCTCGCGCGCTACCACTGTGTCGAAGTATTAGCGGAAGTAAGTGAATGTCATGTCATCGCGGCACCGGTGCCGACACCTGCCATCATACCGCCGCGAGTAGGGCACAGCTGGTGTTATCTCCTCTACTGGTACTAAGGCGAGGGTCAGGAAATAAGCATAGACCCAGAGTTGTAAGGCAAAGACAAAGTGTGAACCCATCTATGTGAACAAATAGTAAACATAAAGTGCACAGCAAAAAGCACATTGCATGGACTAGTGTAAAAGCAGAAAGTGCAAAGCAGGAAGCACAATGCATGAACAGATATGAAAGTAGAAAATGGAAAACAGAAAGCATAAGAAGGAAATATAAACTTAAAGTGCAGTGCGTACCTCCCAGGCTCTCCATTAACCTCCAACCTTGTTCCCGTTTATGCGGGAACCGGAGCTCATGTAGATGTAGAGGGTGGCAAGGCTGGCACCACTCCAGTCATAAAACTGGACCCGGGGCAAGGTCACAAGGGCACTCAACAGATACAAGCCCACGGTATTCCACCTGTTCGCAAACAAGGTGGTGTCGAGCAGGTATATCAAGAAGCCCCGGGTGTGCCCCGGGTGTACTGCTCTATCTTCTCCTGAGTCTTGGGCTGACTCTTGTGGAAGCACTCCTAGAACCAGCTTTATCTAACCATAGCTGGCCTGTATAAAGGCAGGCTCGTGCCAAGCAAGTAGATCCAAGCCGCCTCCTACTGGCCTATATCCATGTCAAAGGGGATCGAATCACCCCTTACTCACAAGCTCGTGATCATCGAGAAATCATAGGAAGTCATTGTCATCTCCCTTGTGGAAGAGAAGTAGAAGGAGTTGGTGGTGTCCCACTACCTCTCCACCAATGCTCCAAGTAAGGCCCGGCTGGGCATGTGGCATGAGAGCCCAGTGCAGAATAAGCCAAAGCTAGCCACATTGACAAGGTCGCGGACCTAGGGGGAAGCTCGTGATACCCGTCCCTGGCCGTCACTGTCCCATATCCTCTCCATGAGCGAGAGTCATCCTTTGACAATAAAAGAATAAGTCAAACAATAAAAGAATGAGTCCGATGAAAGGCAGTGACGAAATGAATAAAAGACAGTCAGATGAAAGGCAGTGATGAACTGAATAAAAGACAGTCAGATGAAAGTGCATGAAAGCAAAGTTTGTACCTCAGAAGCATTGTGAGAAAGGTGGGAAGTTCGCTCCCTCAGCAAAGCATCTTCCAGCACGCCATCGACAAAATCATCGAACAGCATCATGACGCCGGGGGCCATCACGTGCATTTGTGGGTGGTAAGTGGCTAGATCAAATGGTCTCAGCCTTAATGGCAATAGCTCGGGCTCGAGTCTTGGAGCGAAGACCTTCCTGGCCTCAAAATCGGCGATGATATCCTCCACCGCCCGCCGGCCTCGACAACTGTTGGACCCTCTACCTTGACTATGGGTAAAAGCATGGGTACCTCGAGAGGGGCACCGTCATGTGGGACATTGTTTTCCATCTGGAAAGTGGGTGAAAAGTGGTGAAAAAAATGGAGAAAATGAGGGAAAAGAGGGAAAACTTGGAAAAAGTCAAAACTCGAGAAAACTCGTCAGGCCCAAGAAAAACTCAAGGGAAATAAGCCCAAAATGATAAAAACTCAAAAGAAGCAACGAAAACAAAATTTGATTGGTTCAAAGTGTAGAGGACTAAAGAGGTTTTACAAATAAAGTTTACATTGGGTGTTGGAAAACGTGTACAAAGCACAAATCTAGAGAGAGGAAGCACCTAGAGACAGAGTGTATGTGTGCCAAATAAGGTTTGGTGGTGATTTAAAGAAAACCTAAGGCAAAAGGATGAACCTGCCCCCAAAATGCCACAAGTGGCCGGCTGTACACTCATTTGTGGTTAGGAGCTGGTTTTTGCTACCCTCTTCCTCAAACAGTGTATGGGAGGTCCTGTTATGGATCTGGGAAGGAGGATTGAAGTACTTGAAGTGGATTTGGTTTCCGAAGACCTCGAAATTATGTTTCGGTTGCATCGTTCTGAATCTCGTTGTGTCTCTAGTGCATGAACATGCCCCGATTTCAAAAGTGAGCAAGTTGTATCCTTTTTTAGCATTTTGCAGAACCTCAGAGTGGTAAGTTGGAGGTCATTGGCAAACATCATTTTTGTCCGTCTTTTTGATTCACGTATCTTTTGCATAAAATGTGTATTCTGACATATCTCTTACGTGGCATGTGCGCATTGCATCATAACTTGTCTACCCATTCGGTTTGCATAGAACGTGCATTACATCTGTTATGTTGCATAGAACATGCATTGTCATCACACTGGTTTTCAATTACGTCGCCTTGTGTCGTATTCATGAGCGGTGCTCACCTTCATACCACATCGTGCTTCTATCGCACGATTTCACTCTGTGCATCTATTGCATCTCGATTTCACATCGTGCATCTATTACACGATTTCATTCTATGCATCTATCGCACCTTCGATTCCACATCGTGCTCTATCACAGGATTTCACACTGTGCATTTATCACACAATCATACTACGTCGTGCATCTATTACATGATCGTACCACTCCGTGCATCTATCGGACAATCTTATTACAGTGTGCATCTATCGCACGATTATAATTTCATTACAGTGTGCATCTATCGCACAATCTCACTACATTGTACATCTATCTCGCGATTCTATCGCACTATCATTGTACTCATTGCATCTATCACATCTTCACATTACCACTTCTCACATTTTCAGCGTGATGAGAATATCTCAGGGTGTGCAAAACCATGACCCTGAGCAGTTTTTCTCTTACTCTTCTCATGTTTTTAGCATGAGTAGAGTGTGTTTTTCCTTCTTTCATGTGAAACGTGTTTGGAATTGACTTTTGCTTATTTGGTTGGATCTATTTCTATTTAAGTTTTTCATATGCTTTTATCTTGTCATGTCTCAGTGCATTGTGTTGCATGATTATGAATTTTCAAAATAACCGGCTTCACGAAGTGTGTAAATCCAGTTTTCAACTATATTCTTTTATGCATTCCTTTGCATCTTACCCCCTGAACTACGCTGGTTTGATTCCTTGCAAAGGGATACGTAGGCAACCTTTAGGTTCAAC